>OX439373.1:10000000-11375000 GCA_949319445.1 Mythimna lalbum
TAGTTTACCGACTTCGGTAGACTACCTAGTCGCTCTATGAAAATACTGGTATTCAGCCGCAATCAGCTAGACTGGAAGCCAGTGTCAGCTAGACTGGCAACTATATAGATGATGATATATTCTCACCAGGTTTGTCAGCACAGTCCAGCATGGGCTGCAGGATGCGACGGCGCGCGTTTATGAACCAGTTGTTGACTTGTAGCAGCGTGAGCCTGGTCTGGGCTGCTAGTGTGCGCTTCTCTTCCTCTGTGGGGTACGGATGCTGTGGACAAGAGGTAATATCCATTAAGAATCATCATTTTTGCCGAAAGACATCCACTGTTGGACATAGGCCTCCAACAACCGGTCCTATGCGTTCACACATCAAAATCCAGCGACCCTGTACAGATCATCGGTCTACCTCGTGGAAGCCGGGCCAATGCTGTGTCTTCCGATACGCAGTCGCCACTCCAGAACTTTTCGGCCCCAACTGCCATCTGTTCTGCGAGCAATGTGTCCTGCCCATTGCCACTTAAGTTAGGCGATTTTTCGAGCTATGTCGGCTATTTTGGTTCTCCTGCGGATATCTTCATCGTGGCCCTAACAGAGAGTCGCTACAATCTCACATGATTTAAGTCTCGGTTTAGTCTTGACAATTTTTTATCGTTTTACGACTGTTGTGCTAGCCGCAAAGATTTTATTTATCCTACTGTACTAGGATATATAAAATCTTTGGCTAGCCGTTCCCACTAAAGTCTGGCCAACGAAAGATGACAGTGAATTATTTATTGAAGTACATATAGTGCGTTTCACTTAAGAAGTTACTTCGGCGTAATGTTGTCTCCCCTGTCTGTCTACATAAAAAAGAAGGGAAAAAGGAAAGAGTTGCCTACTCTACCAAAATTGTTCCCCGAAATGCGCAACGAAATCGATTTTAACGGTAGTTGCAGCACTTTTTGGAGAATTATGAGGGGAATGGGACTTTATTTAAAAAAAGCAGGTCTAAAAGGACGTTGTTATAGAAAGATGCGATATTGTGGCGTGGCGTTTTCGGTATTTGAAATAATTGCAAGACAATCGGAATGGAGCCCAGCGCCCTATACTTTATTCAAAAATAGTAAAAAGGAAAACAAAAAAAAAACGCAATTGTTAAAAGGAACGAAATATAAGTTAATCTCCCTAATATTAAGTAATTTAATTACTAAAAATATTGCATAACAGTTTTTCCGTATTGCCAACATTACGGCAAAGGAACGTCTTAAGTGAAACGCACTGTATATGGCAGCATTTAAAAAAAAAACACAGTCAAAAATGTGTCGTTGACGCTTCTTCAATCTTGTGTTTACATAGAGTCAGGGTGAACAGTTACAAAGTTTTTTAATTCGGCCTCCTTTTTGTTGTGTCATCTTTCGATGGCCAAACTCTATCATGACAATCTGTTGTCACCGCAAAAAAAGGTTGAAGACAACAGTAAATCGTATCGTCTTGTATATGAACACCTCCAATTAAATATATAAGCAACGACAATTAAAACAACGGTGGCCGAAAATCGGGATCCCGGCGGCGGCTGGGGCGTGAGGGAGCGGTCCCATAATGGCATGGTTTCCGAAAAAAATCTCAAAATTCGTACCACAAGGTGCTGGAACAGCCAAGCCCGCATGACCTGTGTGGCGTGTCGGGGCAGCACCCCTCGCTTGCCGCTCGAGTCTTCCGTGATGTCGTCTTCCGGAGGAGGTGACCCCGACACGGAAGAACAGGAGTTGTTGGAGTTTGTGCCTGAGAACAAGGAATAGTGTGCTGAAAAGTGGTAGCTTGGAACTTGAACGCCTACACGGCATGAAATACCAAACTTCATATACTTATTATATGCGAAACCCGAAACACGTGTCTAGTATTTTTATGTGAACAATTTATGTACAAAATTACGTAACTGTATCATGAAAAATCACAAAGTAATAAGCTTGTTATGTCAGCAAAAATACATAGTCACCGGACCATCCGGACGACTGAGGGGTTGTTTTGCACTTGCACCCAGCCATTTGCTGGGGCGTAATGCCCGCTATGACCTTTTTTTTGCGATGGGGAAAATCATCTTATGACAAATCCCGCTCTTGGGCGGAGCGGGAGACAGTGTCAGACTCTTACTAACTAAAAACCCCATCCCGTTCCTTCTAGCCTTCATACCGGGGCACGAGCTCCCTTTCGGATAACCCTGTCCTCAGTAGGCTTCGACCCAGCTGGGCCCCTCCTGCTGCTGACAACTCCTTAAGGCGCGCGGGAACAGTGCGCGCCGTCGACGTCTTGGACTCGGGCCATTACCGGACGGTCGGACAGCGAGCTACCCATGGCCCGCCGTCCGCGAGTCCGCGTCTACGGTGGACGCCGTAGCCTGATGCGGCCGGCCTCCTCCTTTACTAGCATTACTGTTTCGCAGAAGGAGGCAACCGCCTGATCGGGAACAGGGTCCAAGCTACCGGCGGTGAGGGCTCCAGAGAAAGGAACCTCCTGACTATACGAGCCGTGTCCAGAAGTTATTATTTATTATAAATAGATAAATTATCACCACTTACCGGTAAAGGAATCGGTGGAGAGCAACCCCGCGCCTATCTGACTGATCGGCGTCGAACCTTGCACCACAAGTGACGCTGCAATCAAAGTAACGATATTATTCCATTATTATTATTATATTATTATTATTATTATTTATTTTATTTTTTATTATTTATTTTTTTATTATTTTTTTTATTGCTTTTTTTTAAACTGTAAACTAAACTGTATTTTTTACTATGGGTTTTCTAGCCTGAAATAAATGAAATTATTATTATTATTATTATTATCTCTTTATTTATTTTTTATACATATAAAATTACATTTTTAAATATTTTTTAACAAAATCATATTAAAAAAAAAAACATTTAAAAATATAAAACTATAGTTTCCGCCGGTGTCGGGAGCAGGGTCCAAGCTACCGGTGGTTAGGGCTCCAGAGACAGGAACCTCCTCACAATGCGTGCCGTATCGAGGAGTACTGCCTTCTGTATCAGGCCCTTGATCCAACCGCGCAACGATAGCTTCGACAGATGGTCGTCGAAGCTTTTGGCTATAAGGCCATTGGCGGTCACGACAATCGGCACAATGATAGCTGAGTCCACATTCCACATGTCGACAACCTCGTGTGCTAAGTCGAGATATTTTATTTGTTTCTCTTTCTCAGCTTTCACGAGATTCTCGTCATGCGGGATGGTGACATCGACTATCATTGCGCGGCGCGCTAATCGGTCTATCACCACTATGTCCGGCTTATTGGCTACAATAGTCCGGTCAGTAATGATAGACCGATCCCAGTACAACGTGACATGGTCATTTTCAAGAACTGGGTCGGGCACATACTTGTAGTACGGTACCTCAGAATCCACTAGGTTGTATTTTAAAGCAAGTTGCTGGTGAAGAATCCTGGCTACTTGGTTATGCCTGTGCAAGTACTCGCCGTTAGCCAGACGAGAACAACCAGAGATAATATGTCTGATAGACTCACCCGGACGATGACATGCCCGACACACGTCAACCGTCCCGTCCTTCATAATATGTCTCCGGTAGTTGTTCGTCAAAATAACTTCGTCCATAATCGCACAGACAAAACCTTCAGTTTCTCCGAAGAGGTTGCTGAATCGTAACCAGGCCACGGACGCCAAAAAATCTACATCAGGCTCATGAAGAGCCCGAAAGAAGCGCCCGTGGAGCTCCTTGCCTTTCCATACTTCCTTGCGGTCATCAGTAGTTAGTACCACAGGTTTGCGCCAGTTCTCTTTAGCCATGGACAACGGGGTGAGTCCCTTGTCCACTGCGACCACATCGCGGTGCATACCCACGTCGGTTTTGAGAAAGTATTCTCTGAGGCTGCACACCTCGCGGTTGTGTAGAGTCTTTGCGTTCAAAAAGCCACGACCTCCACACTTCCGCGGGATGTACAGTCTCATCACCGAAGATCGTGGGTGATGCATCCGATTTGCGGTCAGCAATGTACGGACCCGCCTATCCAGAGCGTCTAACTCGGTCTGAGTCCATTTGAGTATGCCGAAAGAGTACATTAACACCGGCATGACCCAACCGTTGAAGGCGCGCACTTTATTTCCGCCTGACAGAAGGCTGTTTAATACCTTCTTCAGGCGGCCAAAGAAACGCTCCTTCAACGATTGCTTCATGTCAGTAACGTTAATGCCTAACGCTTCCGACATACCCAAATACTTATAGGTTTCGGTCGAGGAGAGGGATCTAAGGTGTATGGAATCCGAAAGTTGAACCCCCTCAGATTCCATAATCTCCCCTCGCTTTACATGCATGACTGCACATTTATCCACACCAAATTCCATCCTGATGGCACTACTGAAAGTTTCAGTTACCTTCAGTAGTTCCATTAGTCGTAACTTGTTGGGGGCAATGAGTTTCAGATCATCCATGTAAAGAAGGTGAGATAAAACCTGCCCACCTCTTCTCAACCGATAGCCCAACCCTGATTCCTCCAGCAATGTGCTTAGAGGATTCAGGGCTAAGCAAAACCAAAGTGGACTCAGACTGTCGCCCTGAAATATTCCCCGTTTAATCCATATAGGCTCATCGTCCCCCTGGATCGATCGACACCCTGGATAACGAAGGACTGTGTTCCATTCCCCCATACATGACTCAAGGAAGGTGCGTAGAGTTGCATCTATTTTATACAACTCCAACACCCTCATGAGCCATGTATGTGGAACAGAGTCATAGGCCTTCTTATAATCTATCCAGCATGTCGACAAATCCTTGCGGGATCGACGAACCTGTTGGCTTATGGCCATGTCTATGAGGAGTAGCTCCTTAGTACCGCGTGACCCGTTCCTACATCCATTCTGAGAAGCAGACATAATTGAATTGTTTTCAATGTGCTTAGTAATTTTTGTTCTCAGAATGGATGTAAGAAGTTTATAGACCGTTGATAAGCATGTTATCGGTCTATAATTCTTGGGATCCGCAGTACTACCTGTCTTATGGAGCAGATGGGTAACGCCAGTTGTTAGAAACTGAGGTAGCGACCCAGATTCTAAAGATGACTGGAATTGAGATGCTAGGAGCGCGTGTGAGCTGCTATACCATTTTAACCAGAAGTTTTGCAGTCCGTCCGGTCCTGGAGACTTCCAATTCGGTAACGGACGGACTGCTCTGGCTACATCTGTTGGGCTGATGACAACTTTTTCCATTTCTGGTATAGCTTCGCACACGCGCTCGACATCACGCATCCAGCCACCCTCAGTGTGACAGACGGGCACCGACCAGATACTGCGCCAGAATGCGTTCGTGGTAGCATCATCCGGGCGGAGCCCGTCAGTCACATTTTGCTCAGGTCGCTCCCAAGCTCTGTATACCCATCTCTCATCGCTCTGGAACATGCGATTCTGCGAGTAGCGGTCGACTCGCCGCTTATAACGTCGAATACGGCTAGCCCATGCACAAACTTTCTGCTTCAGGAAGTCAATGCGCTCCGTGACGTGAGATAAGTATTCTCGAGGGCTAATTCCAGTCCCCGAGAACGCTCGCCTCACGTAGCGTAATACACGTGGTCGCGTATTGCCCTCCCTGAAGCAGTATAGTTTACCAATGAGTGCTCTGGCCCCATCAATACGCCTCTCAATCCTACATTGCCAGGCTGGGGCGGCAGGCGTTGGTCGAGTAGCTCCGTCACAACTTGGTAGTTTTACGTTAGCTAAACGACATGCCGCAATAGCCCCGCAATAGAGGATCGAGTGCGTATCAACGAGGTTTACACTGCTCTCGAATACATTCTCAAGCAGCGAATCCAGAGCACACACTAGCGCCCTATTTTTTTTGTGCATAGGTAACCGGGGTAGACGAGGTCTAAGAGCGATTGGAGTCGATCTGTACTCGCAGAGTGCATCCTCCAGTGCGCTCCTCAGTCGATCGTTGCACTGGCTACTTACTGCGACAACCCTATCATCTGCTTCATTATCACCATGATTGGACCGCGGAGTGAATGCATCTGTAGCCCGTGGTGCCGCGGTCTGTGGCTGTGTTGGAGTCGAGATGATACGGTTGCTCAGTACTTCTGAGCGCAGCCTATCAAGTGCGGCGTCGTCCAATCTGTGATTCCGTTGGATAACCCGCACCTGATCCGACAATCGTTGGGTCGTGACGTTGACGGATGGTTCAAGTTCCTTATTATTATTATTATTATTATTAGCATAAACAGCCTTTTAATGTTCCCACTGCTGGGACTCAGGCCTCCTTTCTAAGAGAGGGAATGGGCCGTAATCCACCACGCGGGCCCAGTGCGGGTTGGTGAATGTCACATGTCTTCGAATTTTTTGTTCTAGGATATGTCAGTTTTTTCATGTTTTCCTTCACCGTTTTGAGAGCAGTGGTGATGAAATAAATTACACAAAGTCATGCGCTTGACTGATGATATGGTAATCCTTGTTTGGCCTGTTTGGGGAACTTGTGGTAGGATTTCAGTTCTAACTGATGGCGCCCAAGCTAACTCCTTTTCCGCTCGCTTGTTTTCTGCAAACAGTTTGCTCGCTCGCTTCGCTCGCTCGGCACTATGCAGTTACTCACGTGTGTCCCTCGCAGGCGGTGCGTAAGGCAGGTCCGTGTGCGGCGGGTACACCGCCGGGAACGGCGGCGCCGACAGCGGGGCGGGGGGCGACTGTCGACAACGTGGCGAGTTCAAATATTGATATGGGGACAGTTTCAATCAATAGTAATATTCCACAAAGTAACTATCACACAACGCCGTCTAGTCCCAAGCTAAGCAGAGCTTGTGTTATGGGTACTAGACAACTGATAAACATACTTATATATTTCTGAAATTAAATAAATACACACACAAATAGACGAATTATTGAATTACACCCAGACACAGAACAAATGATCATGCTCATCACACAAACATTCGTCCTGGGTGGGAATCGAACCCACGAACTCCGGCGTAGCAATCAAGGCCACTAACCACTAGACCAACAGGTTAATAAATGTTATACAAAGAATTTAATTTAGGAGTAACCCCTACCGTTGTTGATAACTCCTAGAGGCGCGAAAATGATAATCATCATCATCAGCCTTTTTAATGTTCCCACTGCTGGGACTCAGGCCTCCTCTCTAGGAGAGGGAATGGGCCGTAATCCACCACGCGGGCCCAGTGCGTTTTAGTGGATGTCACATGTCTTCGAATTTTTGGTTCTAGGACATGCCGGTTTCCTCACGATGTTTTCCTTCACCGTTTTGAGAGCAGTGGTGATGAAATAAATTACACAAAGTAATGCGTCTGGCTGGGTTTGAACCCGCGACCTACAACTCTTAAGTCGGGACCGTTACCACTCGGCTACCACTGCTCTCTAAAAATGTGTTACTAAATAAATAGATATAAGTTAGTGTATATTGTAATCGTGTAAATAAATCCAAGAGAAAGGTTAACATACATTTCATACCTGATATTGTGGCGAGTTGGACGTGCTCGAGTGCTCGTCTATGGAACCGGACAGGTTGTTGTTACTTTCTACACCACCTGCAAATAAAAAACGTTGCTTAAAGGAGAGTCCATACCGATCATGGCGTTGCCGCAGTGAGCGGGAGCTAAGCGCGGGGCGGCGAGCGGTAAGAGCAAAAGTATGAAAATGTTTCGCGCACGCCACGAGACGCTGCTCATAGAGCCACGCGCTTACCGATGCCGACTCGCTCGCCGCGCCCGAGCCACTAAGACGCGTATTCATGTATGATAATAACTTTTCATTACTCATACTCTGAAAGTAGGTCTGAAGTTGCCTGAGGAGCGGGCTGAAAAGTACAACACTTTTCATCCCTAGGGAGTTTTACTTTCACCTAAAAACTGTCAAATTATTTAAAAAAAAAACTAGGTCTATCTTCTTGTATTCGTAATGAAAAGCACAGTGCTTACCTCGGGGTTAAAGTTACTTATTTAGTCCCTCGAATTAGCGACCTACCTTCAGAGTATGAGTAATGAAATAACTATATACATACAGTATGTATATTAAAAAACAAATGAAAAATAATAAAACTCTACGCTTGGTAATTTTTTAAGTATATTTTATAATTTAATTTGTTTAATATGATTTTGATTTTGAAATGTTGTAAATGCATTTTTCTGCGTTATCTACTAACCTAACCAAAGTTTGTGATTCATACGCCTTAAACATTATAATTATTATGATTACTAGAAGTCTTATATATCTTTCTATTAACCCTTCAGATACCGTCAATTAGAGACACAATAGTAAGACAATAGATGCGCGGCCACCGGTGGTCGCTTGGGGATTCATGAATTAACTTAATGTTGTTTTTGCAGTTCCTTTATAAAGTCACTGCATTTTTAATCTACAAGTAAACCTTGGGGTCCACCGGACCCCACGCAACTAATAGTGTAAGTATTTAGGCGCGAGTAACAAAAGGTTAATTTCGAGAGAAAAAAAATTGTTCATCGCTCAAAAACCAGCTAAATCGACCTTTTATATTTCAAGGATTTAATCGGTTTTTTTTTTTGGAAATTATTGGACTTCTCCTTCTTTAGATGCCAGTTTCTTTTGCTGACCCACCTTTTAAAACCCACGCCTGGCTTCATTGCTCCGGCGTTCCCTTTCTGACAACCCCTGGATCCTCAAACTAACCTGAAGAGTAATCAGTCCTGAGCAGGTTCTCGCTCTGCATCTTGGTCTTGAGGCAGGCGATGTAGCGGCCGCAGAAGTCTCGACACAGCTCCTGCACCTTCTCTAGTTCTAAGAGGTGGATTCGGAGCACCTGGAAATGGAGAACATGAACATTACCAAATTACTCAAACCTCTTTCTTGTAATTTTTATATATATTTTATACTAAATTATATATGTATGTTTATTTTGTATTTGTATATCATTTTGAGCCCTTTTTTTCCCTTAGTAAACTTTTTTTTTGACTTATTTTTATGCACCTACCACGTTTTTCTCTTTACCACCCTAGGTAGACTGGTAGAGAATGCCTAAGGCATTAAGTCCGCCTTTATACTTTTATGTTGCATGAAATTTTAATAAATAAATAAATAAATAAATAAATAAATAAACATTACGAACAGGTACAGCATCAGTCCCCTACTGATGCTGTACCTGTTCTTGTAACTTGGCCCCAGCAGGGTCAAAGCCTACTGGGGCCAAGTCTATGTCTGAAAGGAAGGCTCGGGCCCGGTATAAAAGGCAACGAAGGAACGGGGTGGGTTTTTAGTCAGTAAAAGTCTGACACTATCTCCCGCTCCGCCCATGGGCAGGGGATGTTATCTGGATGACTTTTATTCACCGAAAAAGCCTTTTAATGTCCCTACTACTGGGAGTCAGGCGTCGTCTCTAGGAGAGGGAATGAGCCGTTATCCAACACGTGGGCCCAGTGCGGCACATGTCTTCGATTTTTTTTGTTCTAGGTCATGCCTGTTTCCTCACGATGTTTTCCTTCACCGTTTGGAGAGCAGTGGAGATAAAATAAAAAATTACACAAAGTAATTCGCCTGGCTGGATTCGAACCCGCGACCTACAACTCGCAAGTCGGGGCCATTACCGCTCGGCGACCACTGCTCTTAGTATTGAGATAAATACGGAAAATATTGGATCATTATTATGACTTTTTAAAAAATTAGAAGGCACGTGACATTCTCCAACCCGCACTGGGCCGGCGTGGTGGATTACGGCCCATTCCCTCTCCTAGAGAGAAGGCCTGAGTCCCAGCAGTGGGAACATTAAAAAGACTGAAGATGATGATGAGTTTTGACCCTAGAGGTTGTGAGAAAAGTATCCAGAAAAATTCTACCTGAATGCTCTTAATCATAAGTCCATCTATCTCAGGGTCGTCGACGAGGAAGGGTCTGCGGTCCCTCCTCTGATGCTGCACGAAGGCCTGCAGGTCTGCGCCGAAGGCCTCGGCGGCCGGGGGCTCCGCCCCTGCCGTGGCCTGCTCGCAGCGCTCCAGGAGGAGCGCCAGTAATGGGAAGAGGGGGTGTCTGGAAAGAAGAAACTGGTTGTAAGTATGTGGAACGGTTTTTAGTACTTCACTTTCTTTTAGCTAAATGCTGTCCGGCTATCCAGCTGTCCGGCCATCCGGTAACCGTCCGGACCGAGCCTTTTTTTTAAATTCTGATATAAACTAGTGCTTGGCTACGATCGATCCTGATTTGGTTTAGTCCAATCTATAAACCCTCCAGTACAGGCGCTAGCTATCGTACTCTTTCGGTATTCTACAGGATGCATTTTGTAGACTGTGCGCGAGAATTACATGACTTGATTCCGCCATCACCTTTCTGCCATACGGTAGGAGGAGTTCACATCGGCGTCGGGTCTACGATGAAGTTTCGTGGAGCATTTCTTCTAGCTCCCAAACTGAACCGGACTGGGGCTACTTCCAAGCGGCTCCTGCCCAATCTGGGGGTCCAGACGCCTTCTGCCGGAGGCCCTACGCAGGAACCGTTTGGTCCATGGCCTTTTATGGGGCGCCAGTGTGGGCGCCGTCGCTGCCTCAGCAACCGAAGGCCAAACTGAACGCATGGCAATACGGACGATTTATGGATACCGCACGGTAACCGCGAAGCGGCGAACCTCCTTGCTGGCATGCCACCATGGGATCTGGAGGCACGCTTGCACGATTTGTGCGTGGAGATGCAACGCCGGGACGTTGTGTCCATTTAATTCCGGCCAGATGTTCAAGGAAGTATAAGCCTTAAAGGGTTGAAAGACGTACTTATACACGGCTCGCTTGTCGGCCTCGAACTGCGCCTGGTCGGCGTCCGCGGCGGGCGCCCCGCCGCCCTGCATCCCGCCAATATCACCAGCGTGGCTGCCTCATCTGCAAACAACCAGAAACACACTGTTAATGGGATGCAACCAAAGACATTAAACATATACTACCAATAGACAGGACATAGCGAACAAAATTCTGATCCGAGACTTGTTATTAAAGTACAAGTAGTAACAAGTCGCTGTCACCTGTACCTGTCAAGTCGCGTTTGTGTCCGCTATACGCACCAAAAGAAAATATTTTTTGGAGAAATATGCCGAGTTGCGCATTGCAACATTGTAAATCGTATTATGGCACAACGACTGGACCTAAATCCAGTTTATTTTCGTAAATATTGTTCGTCTTCGAAGCATAGGATAACAGTTTTTCTAAGACATTTCTTCTGATGGCCGCTCTATTGTAGGTATCTATTTAATCTCATTCGATGCAACACAACATATATTTTCACTGTTTTGAACACAACCACTCTTATGACGTTATTACACATTTTTCATTAGATATTTTGAAAACACAGTATCTTGTGGGTATTATCTAGACTTCTATTGAAATCAATTTCTAAATTTATGTTACACTAATCCAGTAAAAACCTATGAAAGTCTGCTATTTTGCATGAACTTTATAATTTACTCAAAAATTAGAAAAGTCAAAAACGTATAACGATAGAAGCGATGTTTTTATCAAGATTCTAAATAACGACGTTTTTTTTTTTCAAACATTTGAAGGTTAAACCCTTCCAAATTTTTTTAAAAAAGTGTAGGTATTTCCTGGAACAAGTTTTGTAAAATATTCGATTAGATCACGGAATTACCAAATGCTGACAGAGTTTTCAGGCGTTATCTCTTTTTTCGCGTTGTCATCGCGTTGGATTGCGTTACATAAAAATTTGGCGAAGATTTCAATAATAAGATAAAAAGAGACATTTAGACGACTCGTCAAATATTTTTGATCGACTTCCAAAAAAGGCGTTTTTTGGAAGTCAACATAGTTGACTGCACTTCACTACATAGTATAAAACAAAGTCGCTTTTTCTGTCCCTATATCCCTATGTACGCTTAAATCTTTAAAACTACGCAACGGATTTTGATGCGGTTTTTTTTTTAATAGTGTGTGATTCAAGAGGAAGGTTTATATGTATAATATTGCACCCGAGCGAAGCCGGGGCGTGTCGCTAGTTTACAAATATAATTCAGGGCCTTTATTAGTGTGCCGCTGCAGTCGCCTATAGACAAGTGACCACATCCGCGCTGACGTGTTCGTACGTAAACTAGGGCCTGACCTTACGGATTTACGTAACATACATATGTACCAGCACGGCTATATTCCCCAAAACGATAGATAGATGAACTATTGCGTGGAGCTATTTTTTTTACCGCCTACCATCCTGCGCTGGGCCCTTATAGTGGATTATGCCCATTCCCTCTCCTAGAGAGGAGGCCTAAGTCCCAGCAGTGGGAACATTAAAAGGCTGATTATACCTAAGCTTTTTTCTTTTTCAGTAACACTTTTTTAACAATTTAAAAAAAAAAAAACTTTAAATGCCAACAAAACTTAGCCTACCTGGCACCTGCTCATCATGCTTTACGGCTAAGGTTCGAAAAATGCCATTGGAGGTAGTCCTAGATCTGCTTAGCAACGAGGCAACCTTCTTCCTCATTATAGCATATGGGAATCCCAATCAAGCCCAATGCACTGCAGTATCTACGCAGCAAACCTAACCTAACAACACCCTGGACCCATTATTATAGTGGACCCGCAGGGCGTCTGAGCCTGCCGCATATTAGTAACCCACAGACCACCCGCGTAGAACGATTGGCAAAAAGCTCTGTAGGCCTATGTGAAATAAAATATTTTAACTTTGACTTTGACAAAAAACATACAAACATTAAAAATGCAAAATTGAATTTTTTTTTGAATTCGATGTCAAAAAGTGACGAAACAAAACCAAATACACAGATTTGCTATAATTTATTGAAATGAAAAGTTTCATGGTCTATCTCGAAGTTCTTTATCAGGTATAGACGGAGAAAATTTTCGAAACAATCGTCGAAATCGTTTCACATTTGACAAAGATATCGTTGAACTAGATACAAAAAAATAATTTGACGAATTGAGAACCTTGTACTAGAAGTTAGTTAAAAATATATCAAGTTAAACTCGTTAAAATTTTAACTCGGAACGAAACTGAAAGAAACAATAAAATAAAATAAAATCCTCTACCAAAGTTTAAGAAAGTTCTTAAAGAGCAACTTCTAAACAAAATGGTTTATTCGATTAATGAATGGTTACAGGAATAATATTTATATATTTTTTGTATGTAAAAGTAATTTGGTCTTTATTGGTATTTTAGAATGAATTTCACTAGGTATTATTATTAATATAATTGACATTGGACATGATGAATTTTTTAGCGATATTATGACTAATTATTACTATTAAATACCCAATCTTATTCTATTTCAATCTATACTAATATTATAAAGAGGTAAAATTTGTAAGTTTGTAAGTTTGTAAGTTTGTAAGTTTGTATGTAGGGGGTAATCTCTGGAACTAATAATCCAATTCTAAATTTTTTTTTACTGGCAGAAAGCTACATTATTCCTGAGTGCTATAGGCTATAAATTGTTTCTATAGCATGTATATTAACCGAGCTATCACAACTTTTGTCTAGCAAGTCGGAAAAAAATACCTCATAAAATAGAATTATTTGCGTGCGCTGCCTAAACAGTTGCTTAAAATTAAAAACAATGTATGGCTACCTGGTTCGTCTTAATTATTTCTACAAAAAAGTCCGCGGTACCATATCTCTATCTTTTATATTTCATCTTTTATACTTCTTTTATTGCATTAAAAATATTTTTTTTCGGCATACTTACGTTTGGTTGATTATTTGAGCAACAAAATATTAATTCTTATGACAATAAATTATTTCAGTATCACAAGAACATTATACAGATAAGATGTGCCATTTACAGCATAGCAATTGGTCATACAGTTTCGAAGATAATATAAAATTACTAAAACGCAAAATGCCCCTAGCGTAACTTTCATTGTGCAGACGTTTTACCTATTTTTTTTTATGGTGGGCAAAAATCATCTTATGACAACCCCCGCCCTTGGGTGGAGCGAGAGATAGTGTCAGACTCTTACTGACTAAAAACCCACCCCGTTCCTTCTAGCCTTCAAACCAGGACACGAGTTCCCTTTCGGATAACCCTGGACCCGGTAGGCTTCGACCCAGCTGGGCCTCTGCTGTTGCTGACAACTTCTTGAGGCGCGCGGGAACAGTGCGCGCCGTCGACGTCTTGGGCTCGGTCCATTACCGGACGATCGGACAGCAAGCTACCCATGGCTCGCCGTCCGCGAGCCCGCGTCTACGGTGGCCGGAAATCGGGATCGGAATCCCGGCGGCGGCGGCGGGGGCGCCGTTGCCTGATGCGGTCTGCCTCCGCCTTTGCTAGCATTACTGCTTCGCAGAAGGAGGCGACCGCCTGCCATTCCTCCTCGCTAAGGACCATGGCCTCAACCAGAGCCCGCCGCGAGAGGTGTCCGCCGCCGATCGCCCCCACGAGGGCACGGCGATGCTCTGCCCAGGCAGGGCACACCTCGACTGTGTGCTCCACCGTGTCCTCCGGGCGTTCCGCACAGTGGCGACACTCGGGCGTCTCTTCCGCTTTAATTCGGTGCAGGAAGCTCCCGAACTTGCCATGTTCGGTGAGGACCTGTGTCATGCGGAAGGTAAGGACGCCGTGAGGCCTTTCTAGCCACGCCTCAAAGAGGGGACTTACCGCCATAATTGTGGCGTGCCCAACGTTTCACCTATTTGCCCATAGATGGCGTTCTGCAGTTACGTATTTTTTCTGAATCGCGGTGTTAAGACTTTCTGTGGATTGATGACCCTCTCGAATTATTATGCCCACGTTGTCGTTAGTTGGAGTTCTTCTGTCAGTTGCTTATTGGTTTCGGTTGTTTCGTTCGTATGGTTGTTGTTGTTGATAGATACCTCATAATCGAAAATATCGTAATTTCGTTGTACGTTTTTGTATGTTCGTAGTTTCGTACTTCGATCTATCGTAATAATCGATACGAGTTATTCGATATTACGATTGTTTTGTTTTGTAGCATGTCTCTGAGACAAGGGATAGGGAGACTAGCGCTAAACGCTCGCGGCGGCTTGGTAGGCAAAATGTCATAACATCGCAGGCCCATGCTCGGGAATCTAGCGCTGAACGTGCGCAGCGTCCATCTCATTTAAGGCAGCATGTCTCTGAGACAAGGGATAGGGAGACTAGCGCTGAGCGCTCGCAGCGGCTCGCTAGGCAAAATGCCATAACATCACAGGCCCGTGCTCAGGAATCTAGCGCTGAACGTGCGCATCGTCTAATCGAGTGTAATCTTATTTTAAAACAAGAAATTTTCCGCGGACGAAGTCGCGGGCAGAAGCTAGTCCATTATAAAAGAAATATCACCTAATTACTTATACCACCAATATCTCCATTTGCTATTACTTACTTGGACCTTAGTATAGGTATCGGCATGGATCTTGAGCGCTCGGCGTCAGAGAGGGGATCGCTTTGCGCATTCCATAAATTGGCGAGCCAATCGTCATCGTTGTTAGATACATACAGCTAGTGCAAGGAACGAATCACGAGTGACGTCTATGACGAAATGGCGCGGAGAGCCAATCACTGCACTAAATAGGCCCGATATTTGCCTTCTCCGCAAGTTGAAGCCAGCGCTCAAGATCCGTGCCGGTATCTATATTAGAGATAAAAAATGTTTTTGTGAGCATTTAATTTTATTGTACACTTATCTTTATTATCCAATGTTAAAAATAGCTATCTAAATACTGTGTAAATACTTTGATAACTTTAGGTCAAATCCCTACTAATATTACCTATAAATGCGAAAGTAACTCTGTCTGTCTGTCTGTTACGCTTTCACGCAAAAACTACTGAACGGAGTTAGATCAAATCTGGTAGGTAGGTAGGTAGAAGAGACACTGCTGAGCACGGGTCTCTGCCCGCGCGATATAAACTGTAGTCCACGCGGGCGAAGCCGCGGGCGGAAAGCTAGTAATATATAAATGTATAAAATAAAGTTCACATGCCATGCCACAGGCTAAATAGAATTTAAGAATATTATAATGTAACATGACAAACCATCAATTGTAATTACTCTATTTAAATGTGAATAAAATGATTTTGATTTTGATTTTTGATTAATTACAAAAAGTGTTTAAAAGAAAATTTTTTTTTGGCGCGTATATTTTGCGAGTAAGTATTTTTTTTTAGTATTTAGACATTCGTTTTGACCAAAGTCAAAACGGGCCTTTTATTTTTTGACAACTTTGTCACAGTTCATCAAAATACTAAACTTCACCTACTTTCCGATCCACCAAAACCAGACCCATCGAACAACAACAAACATAAACTAAGCTTCAAAAAAGCAAACTAATAAACAAAATAAATAAACACACAGAAAACAAGGGTATAAACAATAAACAGTACGAATAACAGACAACCTCACAAACAGCCGTCTAGCAATAAAAAGAGATATTAAAACCGGGCAACACATTCATCACAAATGTTACCAGAAAGATTGATATAAAATACCACTTATATTTTCTTTACTGTTTCGCTAAAGTAATAGTGGGTAGGGAACGTTTTTAATATCTATAGGGTGAGTTAGGAAGTGTATAAGATGGGCTATGTAGAATAGAAATTATAATGCGCATTTCTTACTGTGCAGGCTTGAAATCCGGAATTCCGGTTTTAAAAAATCCGGAATTCCGTTTCATTTCAGTATCGTTTGTAACAACGGAATTATCATAATAAACTTTTTAATGTTCCAACTGCTGGGACTCAGGCCTCCTCTCTAGGAGAGGGAATGGGCCGTAATCCACTACACGGGCCCAGTGCGGGTTGGCGAATGTCACATGTCTTCGAATTTTTGATTCTAGGACATGCCGTTTTCCTCACGAGGTTTTCCTTCCGTTTTGAGAGCAGTGGTGATGAAATAAATTACACAAAGTAATGCGCCTGGCTGAGTCTGTGCGCTGACCATTTACCGCGTTTGCCTCTGTGATTGGCTAAGAGCTTGGAGCGGGCCAATCGGAGCGCCAAACATCATAAACGTGTTGATCGCGTTAACATAAAACAAACTCGCACTAGGAACTCGGAACCCAAGATCTTTAACTCGTAAGTCGGTGCCTGTACAATTGTCCCAAAAATATCTCATTTTATAGAAATAAAACCAACTTTCAGAGTAAAAACACAACAATCTATTCAGCTCGTGGAGCAATCGCTGCTACCCCCCTAGGGGGGCGCGGCTGGCGAGATCGGGGCTTCGCCCCCTGCTCGCAGTATCATTGAGCACCCGCAACGACGGGTGCCTCTCTGGGTTGCCTATTTAGGCGTAGTGTCTCTGTAACAATCTATTATAAGAGTACCGTTGAGGGCATGTCTCGCAGGAGAATCTTAACACCGCCATTTACAATAGTGACGTTTCGGAACAACGCCATCTGTTATCGAAAATCAGTACCAAGCTAATGACAAATGTTAACCTTACAATAAGATTAGTCTTGTAGTGCTTATTTAAAAAGTTTAGACAGTGCAATTACCACTGAGTCTGTACTGCTCTTCTTTTTAATATTTCAGCTAAAAGCAAAACACGCGAAACATCCTTTTACACGGCTCTAAATAGCAACTTTGCATCGAATTTTCCTTCCCCTAGCAAGATACACGGCACGGTATACACGGTAGATAATTAATCCCAACCGATTTGGCTGAAATAAGGAAAAGAAAAATGTTTGCTTATTTCTATCCGTGCTTGTGGAAGCTGATCCTGCACTAGCCAAAGGTTTTCGCTACTATATTGTATGTCTTGATTTCGTTTAGAGGAACTAGTGGCAAAAAAGGAAACAAGTTTTTAATGGACACCTTTTTTCATAGCAAGCTTTTATATATCTCGGTACGGTATACTACCCGCCCCGGCTTCGCTCGGGTGCAATATTATACATATAAACCTTCCTCTTGAATCACTCTATCTATAAAAAAAACCGCATCAAAATTCCGTTGCGTAGTTTTAAAGATTTAAGCACACATAGGGATATAGGGACAGAGAAAGCGACTTTGTTTTATACTATGTAGCGATACTCGTCAAGACGAATCATACGAGCCCAAACTCGATGGGGTGGTGTCGTTTAACTACCAAGTTTCTATAGCCACCTTCCGGTTCCATCATCAGATCAGCTTCATGACATAATAATTTTGTATTGTCATCTAATTTAGACATGCATGCAAAATTTCAGCTCAATCGGTAACCGGGAAGTGGGTCAAATTCAATTTGCAAGGTTTGATGACAGACAAACATCGGGACAGGTGAAACTAAATAAAAGCTTGTAATAAATAGAAAGAAGCAGATTCAGCTAGTCATTAAAAAACTAACTACTGTCTGTAGTCTGTGAAAAACACGGATGAAAAAAGATTGCATGTAGCGGAGATAAGATGTTAAGATGATGTGTGGTGTGACGAGAAAGGATAAAGTGAGAAATTACTATATGTCGGCAGAAGAATGCCGATTATCATTGAAGGTCTTTACAAAGACTCTGTTTTGTGGGCGTTGGCTGGGTATCGAGCAATAAACAGACTTTTCCAGATCACACAACTGATTTATTATAATGCAAGTTTTAGGTTTTCACTTCATATAACGAGCCGTGAGACAGTCCCCGAGAATAGGACGTTGTACATCGCACGACTGCCGACAGAGGAATGAGCCCCGAGCCTCTGCGCTCGGCACTTTTTATCCGCTCGGTTCGTGCAAACGTCAGACCGGATTCTGTCAAGTGACATGTGTCACTTGTCACTTAGCTCGTTCATTCGTTCTCAAGCTTCCGTACTATTGACTTCTCCGATATATATTAGAGCAAGTTTGAAAGTGGCGCCAGTGACTGAAAAGTTGAAAGGAAATCGTTTGTCTAGGTAAGGTCATATAAATAGGACGGATGAAACGCATATTGCTAAAAGAGTTATGAGTATAAATGTCGATGGGTGGTGGGCCAAAAAAAAGATGGATGGATTGTGTGAGAAGTGATATGAAAGAATAGGGAGTTAGTGATAGCGTGATGAGTGACAGGACAGAATGGAAGAAAAAAACGTGTTGCGCCGACCTCAAATAAAACGGGACAAGGGCAGGAAGACGATGATGATGAGTACAGTAGTAAGTGACTTCGTATGCCGTAAGAGCCACTAATTTTCTGAACATCAAAGATGATATTTTGTATACCCTTGCAAAATTTGACCGAGATATTTTCTGTAAGATACCAAGGTTGTTACTAAGTTCGAATTGGGTCCCACTGAGATAACGGTAATAGTTTGACCCCCTTTCGCAAAAGGATTGTCTTTTGGCGAAATACGGAATTATGAATGCACAAAATTGTTCCTACCCAACATACAGAGCTCAGAGGCACCTAATCGGGCACTCAAACATTTTTTTAATACTCGAAAACACGCTCTTATGCCACCGCTTTTAGGCACGTAATAGACTGATTTCCGCGTTAGTGCAGATAAGCTCGTGCTTTCCATCGCTACAATTTTATTACCTTTGTCATATCAAACTGGGCGCGCGTTGACTCCCGTTTATTCATTTTTTCGTAAGTTTATTGAAAAAAGTCGTTTGATACACGTGCAAAAATTTGTCACTGCAGCCCTCGGCTCCATAACAAAGAATTCCGCTTCGGTCGTAATTACCAACTTTCTGCATTTATATCAAAATGCTATTACATATAACTTAGAAAATTTTAAATTATTACAAATCAAGCATGTTAGTGTGTGTCATCGATTGCTTATAAAAATTGAAGGTACAAAACAGTTGCTCAATTTTTTTAAATAAAAACTTCTTCTTATGAAGTAATTCACACTTCTACACTAATATTATAAAGAGGTACATAAATTTTGTATTTTTTTTTCTTGTAGGAGGTAATCTCTGAAAGTACTGGTCCGATTGCTAAATTTTTTTCACCGATAGAAAGCGGCTTTATTCCTGAGTGACATAGGCTATATTTTATATACCTACGCGAGCGAAACTGCGGGCCAAAGCTAGTACAAAACTATTGCACGAAATAACAAGCAAGTATCCAGTGCCGATTAACAATGACATCTCTAGACCATTCCGTACTCTGTGGCTACACCCCATAGGGATAGAGAGATTGTAATTTGATAGAGGGTGGATTCCGCCGGTTATAGACACCTGCAAACATAATTAGACTTTGAAC
Source organism: Mythimna lalbum (assembly GCA_949319445.1). Classification (NCBI taxonomy): domain Eukaryota; kingdom Metazoa; phylum Arthropoda; class Insecta; order Lepidoptera; family Noctuidae; genus Mythimna; species Mythimna lalbum. The sequence continues at coordinate 10,020,061 of OX439373.1, forward strand.
TCGGTCCTGCAATAAGGGGATTGTCTTATAAGTTGCTAATATTGAAGACAAAACCAGGCCAGGTGCGTTGTGTAATTTATTTCATCACCACTGCTCTCAAAACGGTGAAGGAAAACATCGTGAGGAAAAAAAAAATTCGAAGACATGTGACATCCATCAACCGGCACTGGGCCCGCGTGGTGGATAACAGACCATTCCCTTTTCTAGAGAGGAGGCCTGAGTCTCAGGAATGGGAACATTAAAAAGGCTGATGATGATGTGGAAATATCGAGTTGAAATTTAAAAAAAACGTGTGTACGTTTTAATCTCAACTCGATACCTTCATGCATCCCAAGATAAAGGATTTTGACAGACAGATCACTAAGGGGTACGCGAGGGAATGTCAGATTTTTGCATCTAAAATCCACCTGCGTTCCTTCAGTTACCCAGTTTTTTAATAAGTACTAAAAAAGTCGATGGTAAAGATGGTCGATGGGGACGAAAGGTTCTGGGGTGGCGACCACGAATCGAAAGACGGAGAATTGGAAGTTGGAAGGGGGCCTTCATGCGTGAAGCTATCACTATATAGTATAAAACAATGTGGCTTTTTCTATCCCTATATCCCTACGTACGCTTAAATCTTTAAAACTACGCCACGGATTTTGATGCGGTTTTTTTAATAGAAGAGTGATTTAACCCTTCAGATACCGTCAATTAGAGACACAATAGTAAGACAATAGATGCGCGGCCACCGGTGGTCGCTTGGGGATTCATGAATTAAGAGGAAGGTTCATATGTATAATAACATCCATTAAATAGTGGAGACACACCCGAGCGAAGCCGGGGCGGGTCGCTAGTAAGTAATAAAACAAGAGCGAGTCGGTCTCGCGTACTGACTGTTCCGTATAAACTTACCTATGTAAATAGTTCAATTCCCGACTGGAATTAAGAAGTTTTTTTCGAATCGCAATTGTTTAAAAACGTCGATAGTCGATGAAGACAAAAGTTTCTGAAGTGATGTTGGAAAGACGGAGCGTTGGAAGGCCGCCCACAAGGTGGACCGATGACCCAGTCTTTTTTTTTCGGTGGGCAAAAACCATCTTATGACAACCCCCGCTCTTGGGTGGAGCGGGAGATAGTGTCATACTCTTGCTGACTAAAACCCCATCCCGTTCCTTCTAGCCTTCATACCGGGGCTCGAGTTCCTTTCGGATATCCCTGGCCCCAGTAGGCTTCGACCCATCTGGGCCCCTCTTGTCGCTGACAACTCCTTGAGGCGCGCGGGAACAGTGCGCGCCGTCGACGTCTTGGGCTCGGTCAGGACAGTTGATCCGGTGAGGGTCGCGGGAATCCGATGGATGAAAGACGCATAGGACCGGTTATTATGGCGACTGAGGAGGCCTATGTCCAACAGTGGACATCTCTCGGCTGATATAATAATATTATAATAATACTCCACAACTATCACACAACGCCGTCTAGTCCCAACCTAAGCAGAGTTTGTGTTATGGGTACTAGACAACTGATAAACATACTTTATATTTCTAAATACATTATATCACTACATAGTATAAAACAAAGTCGCTTTTTCTGTCCCTATATCCCTATGTACGCTTAAATCTTTAAAACTACGCAACGGATTTTGATGCGGTTTTTTTTAATAGATAGAGTGATTCAAGAGGATGGTTTATATGTATAATATTGCACCCGAGCGAAGACGGGGCGGGTCGCTAGTTATAGATAAATTACACCCAGCCACAGAACAAATGATCATGCTCATCACATAAACATTTCTCCTGGGTGGGCAGCGAACCCACGACCTCCGGTTTAGCAGTCAGAGCCACTAACCACTAGACCAACCGGCCAGTCATCAGATATGTTGACTAAAAACCTTTCTCTCTGTAACCAAGCACACACTACATCATAACCAGACCTACCCTCAAGCATAACAAATCGTATATCAATAAATAGCAAGTTTTCAACGTATATGTACGTGCTCTGTGTACGAGCCAGCTACGGAGGACGCATCGTAATGGCGGACTTATTTCCCGCGCTTTTGCGCGAGTGTTGCCAACGTGTCGATAGTTTTGGTAGAAATAGTACGTTTTTGGTTTTTTTTTTTTTTAATTAGATGGGAAGAAAGGTACTGTTGGCTGTCTGAAATGTATACATATAGAAGTTTTTATGTCACACCACACATCTATCTCTACATCCTCATCTCCGGCTACATGTAGTATTTGTTTAATGTCTTTGGCTACATGCAATCTTTTTTTCATATTTGGCTGGCCTGTTGGTCTAGTGGTTAGTGGCCCTGACTGCTATGCCGGAGGTCGTGGGTTGGATTCCCATCCAGGACAAATGTTTATGTGATGAGCATGATCATTTGTTCTGTGTCTGGGTGTGATTTATCTATAATATGTATGTATTTAAAAATATAGAAGTATGTTTATCAGTTGTCTAGTACCCATAACACAAGCTCTGTTTAGCTTCGGACTAGATGGCGTTGTGTGATAGTTGTGGTATTATTATTATTATATCTCTTCTTGTATGGATCTTAATAAGTTTTGAAATTAGCTTATTTCCTCTGGTTTGAGTCAATAAATAATCAGCTTATTAATGTTCCCACTGCTTGGACTCAGGCCTCCTCTCTAGCAGAAGGAATGGACCGTAGTCCACCACGCGGGACCAGTGCGGGTTGGTGAATGTCAAATGCTTTCGAATTTTTGGTTCTAGGACATGCCGGTTTCCTCACGATGTTTTCCTTCACCGTTTTGAGAGCAGTGGTGATGAAATAAATTAAACAAAATAATGCGTCTGGCTGGGTTTGAACCGCGACCTACAACTCGTAAGTCAGGGCCATTACCACTCAGCCACCTCTGCTCTGGGATTGAGTTAATTTACTCTAATGAGTCATTACTCTAGATGAGATTGTGACAAGAATAAATAACAGCGGATGAGCCTGATTGACATCGACGTCAGCACCCTAGACTACTGAATTACTCCTGATGGTAACTCACAATATAGATAGGTACAGAAGACAATCTCATGAATATACTCGTACGGCGCGCACTGTTCCCGCGCGCCTCAAGGAGTTGTCAGCAACAGGAGGGGCCCAGCTGGGTCGAAGCCTACTGGGGACAGGGTTATCTGAAAGGAAACTCGAGCCTCGGTATGAAGGCTAGAAGGAACGGGATGAGGTTTTAGGCAGTAAGAGTCTGACACTATTTCCCGCTTCACCCAAGAGCGGGTTTTGTCATAAGATGATTTTCCCCATCGCAAAAAAAAAACACCCTTGGCTACTAAATGACGCCTGATGGTAACTTCCGTATCTCACAAAATAGAAAGGTACAGAAGACAATCTCATGTATGTACTTCACTTTTTATACCTACGCTCGGTGGACGCACACTAATGAGCGTTTGAGCCGGAACTGTTCGACGAGCGGGTCGAGAGTCGAGGCGTTCCGAGATATCGTGAGCGGTGTCTATGTGTGCGTTGTGAGAGCGCGCTTTGTATGTAGATTGACTTCTGTACCTAGTCAGAAGCGTAGTTAGGCGTGGGCAAAGTGGCTCCTTACCCACAGCCTCGCGCCCTGAAGGGGCCCGCGCAAGCAAGGACTCCGGACTGGTCTTTTTAAAACTGATAGGCTTGCGTTTGGCCACTATTTTAGTTGATGGTAAGCAACGAAGTGGTCGATCACTGGTTTAAGATTGTCGCTGTCTCGTTTTCGAATTTATGAAAGAAAAACGTCTCGCTGCTGGGCCTTCGACCACGTTTAACCCTTCAGATACCGTCAATTAGAGACACAATAGTAAGACAATAGATGCGCGGCCACCGGTGGTCGCTTGGGGATTCATGAATTAAATCTGTTGTAATCATAGAGTATTTTATAGGTACTCCGTTCGGGTCTATGTCGACGTTGCGGCCCCGTATCAGCAATTTTATTTTTACAAAAAAAAAAACAGTATCTTTTTCGTTTTTACCAGACCATTTAAAAAAACATGCTTTATTATTTTAACTTTCAAATATTTAAGTTTTAAACTTCATGTAAGTAAAGTATGTAGGCGGTCTTAATACAACATGGCAATCTGTAGCAAACAACCTTAGGTTAAAAAAACAACCTTTTTTTTGGTGGTGGTGAAGGTGGAGGTAGCCACAATAAATAAACTCGACGCAGCATGGAGGTAATTGCAATTACAACAAAAATCAAACAAATAATAAAAAAAAAACACTTAACTATCGTTTTATACGAGTATGTACGTCCTGGCCAGTTGTTAAAAATTGTAGTTGGCCATATCAGGAAGTGATCAATTCTAATATCTAGCTATGACATATAGACTAAATAAAAAATCAGATAAGTAACGTGATATAAATATATACGTCGGAAGAGTCTGAACCCATCCAAAAACCCCGCACTTGTCCAAATACTTTTTAATCTTGCTTTCTAAGCAAAAACATTGTGTTGTGTGTTTTCGAAAGCCCAAAGATTCGCCTCTTTTCTAAAAATGATACCCAGAATCAACGCCGCTCAGTTGTATCTAACAAAACTACTGGACTCTCTTTAGTCAATATTTGTTTAGGTTTTAGTCGGAGTAAATAAAATACAGAAGACTCACTCGCTTAAAATCGCCATGTGGACAGCAAAAATCAGCAAACACAAGCCTAGATGAAATCGAGATGATGGCGATGAGGCGAATAGTATCAGAAAGCTAACACCATTCTTTTTTTAGGGTGTCATAACTCAAAACGAAAAAAACGCCTGTACACACATTTATTGTGCGTACAGCCAAGGAGTGGAATTCCCTGCAGGAGTCTGTGTTTCCTGATAGCTACAACTTGGGGTCTTTAAGTCAAGAGTGAATAGGTTACTTCTAGGCAAGCGTGCTCCATCGTCGACCACATCATCGCTTACCACCAGGTGAGATGGTGGTCAAACGCAAGCCTATCAATAATAAAAAAAAATGGAACCCTTATAAGATCACTTTCCGAACTCCGGTCCTACGGTCTGTCTATCTATCTGTCTGTCAAGACCCTTAATCTCGAGAACGCGTGGAGGTATCGAGTTGGAATTAAAACCATATATGCTCACGTCTGCGTACTTTTGAAGCTGTACAAATCAAACTTATATGTTACGAAAAGAAGGCAGTTTATGTCGCAAAAAAAAACGTATATTTCAACACTTTCAAGGAAATCAACATTCGCAGTAGTCCTCGTTGACCCAGAATCCTGAAATTTGGTTTGCTTATAAATCAAGGCCTTATAACACGCTGCATATGTATAGGAATAAATCTGAAAACAGTACATTTCCTGTTACGACATAAAACATAATAATAATATTCCACAACTATCACACAACGCCGTCTAGTCCCAAGCTAAGCAGAGCTTGTGTTAAGAGTACTAGACAACTGATAAACATACTTATATATTTCTAAATACACACATAATATAGATAAATTACACCCAGACACAGAACAAATGATCATGCTCATCACATAAACATTTGTCCTGGGTGGAAATCGAACCCATGAGATGCGGCATAGCAGTCAGGGCCACTAACCACTAGACCAACAGGCCAGTCATCATGTTTTTATGATTCGGCAAAAAAGTCTTAACTCCAACTCTTTCGACTATATCGCCTAGTCTTACATCCATGTTTGCTCTCGTGGTTAGTTTTAACTATAATATCTTTTTTTTTTAGTGGGATACATCATCCAATGACAAAACCCGCCGTTGGGTGGAGCGGGAGATAGTGTCAGACTCTTACTGGCTAAAAACCCACCCTGTTCCTTCTAGCCTTCATAACGTGGCTCGAGTTTCCTTTCAGATAACCCTGGCTCCAGTAGGCTTCGATCCAGCTGGGCCCCTCCTAACTATAATATCTTCATTTCTAACCCTCCCACCTCCACCACCTCCACCTCCACCACACATTTTCGTCATTCCCACCCAGACAAAGTGTTTTAGATGAGCACGATCATTTGGTCTGTGTCTGGGTGTAATTTATGTATGCAGTCAAGCACTAGTTAATCTTTATATATATTTTTTTTAAATTGTCAACTACCCTACTTTTGCTTTTTAATAATATACATTTTACGTCAGAAATTTTAATATAGTGAACCTTTTTTCCAAGGCTCTGCCTAGTGAACCCTCCCACTATCTTTGTTAATAACATCTTCCGCCCTTTGTTTATGCCCGTACCCTAATTCCGTACCTTTCCTGTTTCCACAGATAGCTAGGAGGAAAACTGTGGAAAATTTTGTAAAATATTGACGCTGTGTTCAAACTTAGTTTAGAATGTGTGCGATGGTATTTTTATGATCATTATGCGGGTAGTCAGAAGTATGTTGGTGTAAATGTGCTAAATATGATGTTTTGCGTACATGGCGTGATAATAGTTGGTGTAGAAATGTTTCTCGACTAATTTACATACTAATGAATTGCTTAGTAAGGGCGCTTTCAATTTATGCGTTTTTTGACGGCCTGCTGTGCTGCGGATCAAATGCATCACGCATTAGGCCGCGACTCCACCAATGCGGAGATGAGAGGTTTTTTAAACAACCAATAGAATTGTGTTATTGACACATCTCCTCTCCGCTCAGCTTCAGTGTAGATCGCTGTGCGTAGATGTGTAATATTTGTATGGCGCGATGGAAGCGGAGATATGAGCTGCGCGCGGACGACGCACAGTGAACGACGAAAACGTACACATCTCCGCTTTCGTGAAGTCCCCCGAGCTGAAAAACATCTCTTTTCGCACCGCACACATCTCTGCTTTGGTAGAATCGTGCAACCGTGCGGCCTTGCGGCCTTAATCGTACTGCGCGCGATGCAGCAACCGTGCGGCGAGCGGTCAGGACGACAACGTCACAAGCACCGCGATTTCAATTCGGTGTTGAATAGCGCATCACTGGTATACAAACGCACGGCAGCCAGTTACGTTTTCAATTTAGGCGCTTGTTGTCGGACTGCTAACGTACTGCAAACGGCCGGTAAACGTGCGGCGGCCGTCCGGTTGCAGTACGCATAAATTGAAAGCGCCCTTATACGTATCTTTTTATTGGTTCGCGTTTGACCACAATTTCACCTGATGTTAACAGGAGCGGCCCAGCTGGGTTGAAGCCTACTGGGGCCAGGATTATCCGAAGAGAAGCTCGAGCCCCGGTATGAAGAGGCTAGAAGGAACGGGGTGGGTTTTTAGTCAGTAAGAGTTTGATACTATCTCCTGCTCCACCCAAGAGCGGGGGTTGTCATTGGATGATTTTTGGCAACCATAAAAAAACCTGATGGTAAGCGATGATGTGGTCGACGATAGAGCACGCTTGTCTAGAAGTAACCTATTCACTCTTGACTTAAAGACCCCAGGTTATAGCTATCAGGACACAGACTCCGGCACGGAATTCCACTCCTTAGCTGTAAGTTACGTACAGTTAATAAAAGCCTATTCACTCTAGCCTTGAAGAAGTATTATTTTATAAACTAGTGCGCCTCACCATCAACGACTTTACTGCTTACCTAGAAAAAAAACCTTTCCATACATCTCTATTCACTTCACACTCAAATCAAATCATCATCTATAAAATCTATCGATACGTCATGTCCCATCACTAGTTCCTCAGCTAACGACACCGCGTCGGTAAAATAGACGCTAGATATATTCTGTATGCAACCGTGAATCGACCAAATGTCTCCGATTTTACATTTGATTTTCGTACAATTTATACAGACCATTATTTTTGTTTTGATTCAAAACAGCCTGGATTTCCCATCTGCGTTTAAAGCTAGGCTGAAGGCAGAAGCGAAGCGTGGACTAAAATAAAAACTACACTGCTCACACGTGTGTCACACACGCCGATCTGGGCGCGTCGGTCTCCATACATCTTATATGGAAACTAGACTTGTAGAGCTACACTAGATCCACGCCACGCGACGTCGTTCTACGTACAAATCAGGCGTGTTACACGCGTGCGTCGGTCTAATGTAGTTCTAGCCCAATTCAGACATGAGCAAAGAGCAGGCATACCGAAAAACGGGGTGAATAGAAATGCAGGGTGATTAGAAAAAAAAAATGGTTTTGTTTTTCACTTTGATAACATATTTATTATTATCTACAATGTGCTCATATAATAGAAGTAGCAAGAAATATGTAACCAAAGATTATATGTAACACGTTATATGATTTAAAAGAGTGTCCATGGAGTTTCTTGCAAAATCTTCCCCATAGAGATCTACGCTTTGTGCAATTTAGCTTCACTTTTCTTGGACTGACAGACACGACTGGCCTGTTGGTCTAGTGGTTAGTGGCCCTGACTGCTATCCGGAGGTCGTGGGTTCGATTCCCACCCAGGCCAAATGTTCATGTGATGAGCATGATCGTTTGTTCTGTGTCTGGGTGTATTTTATCAATATTATGTATGTATTTAGAAATATATAAGTATGTTTATCAGTTGTCTAGTACCCATAACACAAGCTCTGCTTAGCTTGAGATTAGACGGCGTTGTGTGATAGTTATGGAATATTATATTATTATATATTTGACTACTCAAAAGTGCCTGCAAATGGTCTATTTGAAATAAATGCTTTGAATTTGAATTTATTATTTATTCTCACAAAGCATCGACTTTTTAAAATATCAATTCATTAATAAATTGATAGATATATAATATAATAATAATATAATATAATAATATTCCACAACTATCACACTATGCTGTCTAGTCCCAAGCTAAGCAGAGCTTGTGTTATAGGTAGTAGACAACTGATAAACATACTTATATAGTTCTAAATACATACATATTATAGATAAATTACACCCAGACACAGAACAAATGATCATGCTCAACACATAAACATTTGTCCTGGGTGGAAATCGAACCCACGACCTCCAGCATAGCAGTCAGGGCCACTAACCACTAGACCAACAGGCCAGTCAAATTATATGTAGTTAATTCTGCAAAAAATATTAAAATATCGTGAAAAAACCCTTTGAAGTTTTGTTTCTATTCAGCCCTGAGTTTCTATTCACACCATTTTACCGGTATCCGTGAGGCCTTTTCCTCCCTTTCTTCTCCTTCTCAGTCGATACACTCTTATCAGAGTGGTCGTGGTCATCACTGTGAATCACAATGATCTTTGTATGCGGCTCCATTCATCGCGGACTGCGTCTTTTCGGGTACATTCATAAACAGACCACTTAGTAGCTTTTCCTCTCATAAATAGATAAAATACAGATACAGGAAATATACCTAACGCTTTTTTTTAGTGGGTAAAAATCATCCAAATGACATCCCCCACCCTTGAGCGGAGCAGGAGATAGTGTCAGACTCTTACTGACTAAAAACCCACCCCGTTCCTTCTTGCCTTTCATACCGGGGCCGAACTTCTCTTTCGGAGCTAAACCCTGGCCCCAAATATACCTAAGCCTCGCTTTTAAAGAACCGTCGCTTGCGAGGCCTCTTTGAGTGCGAGGCCGTGAGCGAGGGGCCTCTTCACCCACGTCTAGCTACGCTACTAGCTGCAGGGGACTTACTATGGCGTGGTAAAATGGATGGCGCCTTATCCTTACTATATTATATTAATATTATAAATGCGAAAGTAACTCTGTCTGTCTGTCTGTTACGCTTTCACGCAAAAACTACTGAACGGATTTAGATCAAATTTGGTAGTTAGGTAGAAGAGACACTGGAATAACACATAGGCTACCTATAATTCCACTGCTGAGCACGGGTCTCTGCCCGCGCGATATAAACTGTAGTCCACGCGGGCGAAGCCGCGGGCGGAAAGCTAGTACCCTATATATAGCGCCATCCCTTTAAGAGCGGCCAACTCGACATACTGCCGTCCACTAACTAAAAGGCCGTTAAGCCACAGTTGGTCGTTTTACACTTTTTAATGTAGTCTTATACAACTTTCGATGCTCTATCTTTTGGTCTAAGACTCATTTTTCTATGATTGATAGTTTTTGAGATACAGAACATTAAATCACAATGTCTGTGTTTAAATTGCTTAGCTAAAAGTTAGAAAATGAATTTAAATAAAATATAATAAATATAAATGAATAAAATATATCACATATTGTGCACAAAGACTATGCCTACATATATAACTTGTAACCTTGTTCCTAGGGAGCATACTTTTCAAGAGACATCAATTCCCAATTTTTGTGTTTTCTCGAAAAATACTTTTTGCACTTAACTGCCTTTTAGTTAGTGGACGGCAGCATACATTTTCATACAATCGCTCTTACGTGATTATGACGATATAACACATCTTTCTCTAGATATTTCGAAAAGACCTCTAAAAACCTGCTATTTCACGTGAACTTTGGTTCTCCATAATGTAAGTTTTTCGACGACAATTTTTCTGAAAGTTTTTAAGTGTTTAAAAAGAACACGTAGGTATTTCCTGGAACAAGTTTTGTGAATTATTCGAAATGAGATACCTTTTCTAGATAAAAAGCAAATACCTATGTCAAAAATAAAAAATATAAGTTGTATGAAACTGAAACTCAAATTCTTTAAAAACTATTGGGAGTGTATTCTCGTTTATGGCAATTGAAAAATGTTGCCAACAAAACAACAGCCATTGATGACATTTACCATAATCGAATGCAAAGAACTAAAAACAAACAATGCACAACGCCATCTCAAATTAAGGATAGACAGAAAAACAAATTCCTTCGTTCCCCAATCACTGAAATAAAACAAATAGAAAAAAAAAACATGGAGTCCCTTTTCCCGCCATTTTCATTCCCCTTCGAGAGCCCTTCAATTTAAACTCGTTCCATCCGAAAACGATAATTAAAAAGGAAAAATCAGGCATCTTTGCTTTTACGTTCGGAAATCCTCTCGTCCTGTTTCCCGCCTTTTGCAATTAGCTCAATATCTGAACGCCGCGTCCCGTGTTGCTAGAGTGCAAAATTTAATTTGTTTGATTTTTTCAAGTGGTCATTATTTTAATGAAGTTATAGGTTTGAAGTGTGATTGTTAAATTGAGTTTTTACGGTTCAAGTAGGTACGCCTTGATTTTGTAAGAGTACCTAATAGTCCCATCCGATTATAATTTGGGTGTCTTCAAGGCTAGAGGCTCTCAATAAACTAGTGCACTTCACCATCAACGATTACAAAGTCAAGCACTTCTTTTCTTTCTCATTGTGGTGTATACAACACTAGGTTTTGCCCGCAGCTTCGCCCGCGTAGGTACATAAAATATAGCTTATGTCACTCAGGAATAAAGCAGCTTTCTATTGGTGAAAGAATTTTAGCAATCGGACCAATACTTCCAGAGATTACCTCCTCCATACAAACTTACAAATTTTACCTCTTTTTAATATTAGTATAGATTAGTTTTTAATAAACCTACTTAGCTACGCAAAAACCGGAACACGTGTGTAGTTTTTATGTAAAGAACCAAAAGTCCAGGCGACTAAGGGATTGTTTTTAACTTGCACCCAGCTGTTTGCTGGCACCTATTGCCCGCTATAATCTGCCGTGACGTGTGTTGTACCTACTGTCGGTGGTGTCGAACTTGTGACCTTTTTAAATATTTTTGGGAAAAATTAGAACATAGTGTAAAAACTATTGGAGTTCATTCAGTAACTGATTCTGAACAAACTATATTGTGTAAACTCAAAATAATCACTACATAGTATAAAACAAAGTCGCTTTTTCTGTCCCTATATCCCTATGTACGCTTAAATCTTTAAAACTACGCAACGGATTTTGATTAGCTAGAGGCAAGAGGAAGGTTTATACGTATAATATTGCACCCAAGCGAAGCCGGGGCGGGTCGCTAGTGTAGTATAACGCCAAGTATAAGTTAGTAGGTAGGTACATCATTTTGCAAATACTATTCCTCTAGCGCCGTGAAAGGTTAGAGTAAATCTCGCGACCTTTTACTGCTAACATTTCGTCACACAATCTATTTTAATGTTCTAGTATGGATTGAAGTCTAATTGTATATCTATGTCAGTATTTCTATTAATGATCTGTAGTTTATCTTTCATCAGTGTCGAGATAGCTCAGTGCTCTTGCAGTAACGGCATGATTGAGCGTATGCATCGGGTACTCAGAACTGCAAAAATCATCTAATGACATCCCCTGCCCTTGAACGAAGCGGAAGATAACTTTCTTACAGGGGTCGGCCCCCGTCTTCCTTTCAGAAACAGACCCTTGGCCCCAGTAGGCTTGACCCTGCTGGACCCCTACGGTTGCTGACAACTCCGTGAAACGCGCGGGAACAGTACGCGCCGTCGACGACTTGGGTTCAGTCCGGACAGTTATCGGACGGTCGGACAGCGAGCTACCCATTGCTCGCCGACCGCAAGCCCGCGCTTGCGGTAGCCGGAAATCGGGATTGGCTGGGGCGCTGTGAGCGCCGTTGCTTGATGCAGTCGGCCTCCTCCTTTGCTAGCATTACTGCTTCGCAGGAGGCGACCGCCTGCCACTCCTCCCTACGGACCATGGCGTGTACCAAGGCTCGACGCGAGAGATCACCGCCCCCGATCACCCCCACGGTAAAGATACCATGGTCCTAGGACAGAAAGAGCAACTGAAGAATACAGGTAGGTTTTAGTCTTGACACGCCTGCTCGCTCAACCAAAGAGCCGGAAAAGTCATTGGATGATTTCCTTTCCCACCACAAAAAAAAAAATTCTAAGTTAAAACTCCAAACGCTGGTCGCCATTTTTGACTATTATTAAACCAATATACAAAACAGATCAGTCGTATTAGAATCACGTGCGACCTCCGCACTAGCTGACTTTATTGTATATTTATGCTAAACATTTGATTTGTAAGCCTGTTCGAGTATACACGCCAGTATAGTTCATGTAGTGGTGTACATAGACCATATGACATTCGCTAAAATGGTACCTTCAGTCACAAAATAGATAGGTACAGAAGACATTCTCATGTATATACTTCAGGCACGCGGTCGCCTCCTTCTGCGAAGCAGTAATGCTAGCAAAGGAGGAGACCGCTGCATTCCGGGATTCCGATCCCGATTTCCGGCCACGGTAGACGCGAGCTTACGGACGGCGAGCCATGGGTAGCTCGCTGTCCGACCGTCCAGTAACTGTCCGGACCGAATCCAAGACGTCGACGGCGCGCACGGTTCCTGCGCGCCTCAAGTAGTTGACAGCAACAGTAGAGGCCCAGCTGGGTCGACGCCTACTGGGGCCAGGTTAATCCGAAAAGGAGCTCGAGCCCCGGTATAAAGGCTAGAAGGAACGGGGTGGGTTTTTAGTCAATAAGATTCTGACAGTATCTCCAGCTCCACCCAAGAGCGGGGGTTGTCATTGGATGATTTTTGCCCACCTTAAAAAAGGGGCTCAGAAACCCCATGCGAACGTTTGCGCTCTCATTGTCTTATTATTATTTCTCAATTACGGTACTCAAAAGAATAAACAAACGTTAATCCGTTAAAAATTGTCAGAATACAAACACGTGTAAAATACATCTACCCACACTAAAAAAACTCAAAGCGTCGTCTACAGAGAAACCGCATCGACTCCCAAAGCCTACGTTCCTAAAATATTCACGAAGGGCGCTTCCAATTGCCAGCAATTCTGGCAACACTGCAAAGGACGAAGCTTTAACATATGTACGTATAGATTTACAGTTTTCCTTGAAAGGAGGGTAAATAAACATTCGAAAGACAATACTGTATAAATATGATAAGAACCAATCTTGGAGAGGGTTAGGGTTGTGCTAAAAAGGGTTTGAGTTAGTTTCTCGATGTCTTAAAGTCTGAGTAGGTAGGTTTTTAGGGTTCCATACCCAAAGGGTAAAACGGGACCTTATTACTGAGACTCAGCTGTCTGTCCGTCTGTCACCAGGCTATATCTCATGAACCGTGATAGTTAGTTCAAATTTTCAGAGAATGTATTTCTTTGGCCGCTTTAACAAGAAATACTAAAAATATTTAAGGTGGCTCCCATACAACGTGATGTGATTTTTTTGCCGTTACTAGCTACGAATGGAATGGAATCCTTCCTCGCGCTTGGCCTGTTTCTTAGTACTTATATGAAATTTCAAAAATTAACTTTTCCCGCTCTGGGTGGAGCGAGATTTTTTTAATTTATATTAGAAACTAGTGTGGATGTGTGGTGTGACAAGAATGGATAAAGTGAGAAATGAGTATATTAGGGGAAGTTTGAAAGTGGCGCCAGTGACTGAAAAGTTGAAAGGAAATCGTTTGTCTTGGTATGGTCATGTGAAAAGGAGGGACGAAACACATGTTGCTAAAAAAGTTATGAGTTTACATGTGGATGGACGGCGGGGGAGAGGGAGGCCAAAGAAAAGATGGATGGATTGTGTGAGAAGTGATATGAAAGAAAAGGGAGTTAGTGATAGCGTGACGAGTGACAGGACAGAATGGAAGAAAAAAACGTGTTGCGCCGACCCCAAATAAAACGGGACAAGGGCAGGAAGATGATATTAGAAACTAGTGCTAGACTGCGATTTCACATGATGGTAAGTAGTGATGCAATCGTTGATGGTGAGGCGCAATAGTTTATTAAGAGCCTATTCTAGTCTTTAAGACATCTAAATTATAATCGGGTGAGAAGACAGCAGCAGGCAAAATGTTCCAATTCTTCGATACAAGTACGCGGAAACCGCTTAGTCCAGACCGTAGAGGAGTCAACAATACAAGGTTACTCACCATACGTCGGGTTGTCCGGTGGTAGAAACTTGACGGCGGAATCAATTAATAAAATTCCGCGCACACTCCCCAAAGTGCATCATATACATAGGCTATATTTTATATAAGCGGGTGAAACCGCGGGCAAAAGCTAGTCCCTACTAATATTATAAATGCGAAAGTAACTCCGTCTGTCTGTCTGTTACGCTTTCACGCAAAAACTACTGAACGGATTTAGATCAAATTTGGTAGGTAGGTAGAAGAGACACTGGAATAACACATAGGCTACCTATAAATCCACTGCTGAGCACGGGTCTCTGCCCGCGCGATATAAACTGTAGTCCACGCGGGCGAAGCCGTGGGCGGAAAGCTAGTAAGTAATAACTTAGGTAATATGGAGGCTATTATTTCAGAACTCGACTGCACTTTCAGAAGATCACGAAGAAACGAATCAAGATGTTCTCTCAAGGTACTTATTAACTGACTCGAATACGGAACTAAATTAACTGAAAGAGTAAATCGAAGGAGGAAGGAAAATCCAGTTTCCTCCTCGGTAATTAGCAAAGCGTTGCGTTCCGCAGAGATAAGAATTTTGATAGCTGCCTCTTGTTTTTGGAAGCTTACTCCTCCTCCCTTAAAGCAACATTTTGACCTAAAAACCGGAAGATAGGCTTTAAAAAAGTTGACAGTTGAATTGTTACCGAAAGAATTGGTGCGTCTCGCAGAAAGATAAACTAAGGAGTAATCAATTTGCCTGCTGAGGTCTTCCCGTCGGATTAAAATTTGGGTGTCTTCAAGCCTTGAGTGAATAGGCTCTTAATAAACTAGTGCGCCTCACCATCAAAGATTGCATCACTAGACCATCAGGTGGGATCGCAGTCAAGCACTAGTTTGTATAAGATAAAAAAACAATTAAGAACGTAACGTTCCTGATCCTGTTCTGGAATAAACGTTCCGAACTTTTGAATTGTGAAAATTTTGGTCAGTCCAGAAAGGTCCAGGATCTCAGAGGTCTTCAGATAAGGACTCTGAGGTGCTGGACCTTTCGAAGGCATACTATGGGCTGAAGACAATTCACTCACAGAGGCCCATTAGAAGCTTGTATGGAACGTGGTACCAACCGACGATTATCCCAGTACGCACTCTATGCTAGTGCACTTAAGAACAACCCCCGGTCGGTGAGAAACTAATGCGACATATGGAAAAGTAAAATTTACGCGTAGTAGTTTTGGTTTTGGGAAGCTTAAATGGTAACCAAAAATAATAATTATTTATTTATTTTCAGACAACAAATGATCCAATCCAACTAAAATCCTAAAACCAGCAGTTTTCTTTAGAAACGGCAACGTAGACAACTAGTAAGAGACTCTTAAAGAAATACTTTTTAAGTTAATGTTCAAGTGTTCTTTTTAGTTTTATAACATTTAATACCGCCATGAAATAACATAATAACAATAAGGTTCATATTCGTATAATTTACTAAGGTCGACAGCAAAATTAATTCATGAATCCCCAAGCGACCACCGGTGGCCGCGCATCTATTGTCTTACTATTGTGTCTCTAATTGACGGTATCTGAAGGGTTAAAACAAAGGTCACCAAAAGATTTGACAGCCCTAAAAATGTTAGCCCATGTTACCCTAATAAATGAACAGACAGAGCTACAGAAAAAATCGTTTTTTATTATAATTATTGATAGGCTCGTGTTTTACCACTATCTCACCTGATGGTAAGCGATGATGTGGTCGACGATGGAGCACGCTTGCCTAGTCAAAGTCAAAGTCAAAGTCAAAATATTTTATTTCACATAGGCCTACATGGGCACTTATAAAACGTCAGAAGCTAGTGCACGGTTCCAAATTGGTCGTTTCCTATGGAGAAGAACCGGCAAGAAACTCCATGGTTACTCTTTTAAAAAATGTGTTTATTACAATATTCATTGATTTATGTAAGAACAGTGTAGACCAGTCAACACTGTACACAAAAGCACAAAATTAATCATAATAAAATAAAAAAAGTAAGTCGTAATAGAAAGTTATCAAAATGTTTGTGGATTATATAGTGTTCTCACATTCACATTCCAAAAAGAGGCTACATAAAAAAGCAGGAAAATTTTAAATAATTACAACTGTTAACATAATAAATTACTAACAAATTTAATGCAGTTGAAGTCTAAATAATAAAAATAAAAAAATAAGATATTGCAAAAGCAATGCGTTAAAAAAAGGAAAAATAAATATATATAAATTAAAACAAAGGTGGAGCAGTCAATAGACACAATATTAATGATTTACCAGGGGGCCACATGTACAGAGGCAGTCATTGCCAAACTAGAAGCAACCTATTCACTCTTTACTTAAAGACCCTTATGTTATAGCTATCAGGAAACACAGACTCCGGCAGGGAATTCCAGTCCTTTACAGGTTATCTACACTAATACCATAAAGTGGTAAAGTTTGCTTTTTTTTTAGAAGGTTATCTCTGAAAGTATTGGTCTGATTGCTAAAATTTTTTCACCGATAGAAAGCTGCTTTATTCCTGAGTGTCATAGGCTATATTTTATGTATGCGGGCAAAAGCTAGTATCTTATAATCTATGCACCGTTAGCTTGCTGTTGAACCGTAAGTAGTATTGAAGAATTTTAAAATTTATTTCTATTTTGACTGGCCTGTAAGTCTAGTGGTTAGTGGCCCTGACTGCTGTGCCGGAGGTCGTGGATTCGATTCCACCCAGGACAAATGCTTATGTGATGAGCATGATCATTTGTTCTGTGTCTGGGTGTAATTTATCTATATTATGTATGTATTTAGAAATATCAGTTATCTGGTACCCAAAACACAAGCAGAGTAGCTTGAGACTAGACGGCGTAGTTGTGGAATATTATTATTTTCATTTTTTAATTAATCAATAAAAACACACAACAGAACAGAATGGAAGAAAAAAGAGTGTTGCGCCGACCCCAAGTAATATAGGACAAGGGCAGGAAGAAGAAGAAATAATCAATAAAAAAAATAATTACCCAATTTTCGTCTACCCTCAAAATCTCAAAAAGTTCATCATACTTTAATTTGACAAACGCCATGAGCTATAGACTCGCTATCGCGAGAAAGGGTATCGTAATTTTTCCTTCGATATTTTTCTCTCTTTGGTATTTTTTCTCAGAGACCTTTTTCCCTTAGCAGTCAGCCCTGCGAGCCTGACGCTGCAAGATATTCCCATAGTGTCTGCACAGTACTCAATATTTGAACAGATGCGCAGGGTGGTGGCTACGTTATTTTTATGCGACCTACATGAAAATGTAGCTACCCCCACGTAGTGTGGGGCGGGTATCGATATATCGATATATCGATAAGTTGATAGGTTAGTGTTAGTTATTTTTAAAATTTACAAGGATTTATTTGAAATTTTGTGTATATATTTTTTATATGGGATATAAAAACTAAACAAGAAAATAGCAGCTTTGTAAAAAAATTAGCTCATCATCTCTGAAGCTCAGCACCTAAATCTCTGAAAGTACTGGTCCGGTTACCAGTACTTTCAGAGATTGAGATGCGACCCATCTTCCAAACAAAAAATAAATACTTTATCCCTTTATTATATTAGTGCAGATACAGGGTTTTTCAGGGTGAACCGACGAATCCAAAAGGGTGTGTTAGACTTTTACTGACTAAAACCTCGTGTTTCTTCAGCCACACTGTACTTTCTAGTACCACGGGGAATCCTTCAAACAATGCATATCGCTGTCCTTATTGCAAGATAATTCATAAACATGCAGATCTAAATACTGCCCCCGTTAGTAAAAAAAGACGCATCTAGAATTTTTTTTCCAGATTTGAGTTATTTATTTATTTATTTATTATATTCTTTATTGTACACCACATAAACAAATACATAGGACAAACATTTTAAGAAAAAAGTGTACAATGGGCGGTCTTATCGCACATGGCGATCTCTTACAGACAACCAGTTATATACATTGCCGGAATCAGGAAAACAAGGCGCATCTGCCTGTATTTTTTATATTTTGCTAACTTTCTCCAGTGCGGTTTTAACACAAAGAAAAAGGCCCGATTTCCCGTTTCATTCATTAAAACATTTTTTATCCGTTTTCGTTTTTGTTAGATACGTCTTTTTAACTATCAGGGGCAGAATAGTAATCAACCATTATGCACCGATAATTTGCTTCGGAACAATACCATACCTCAAGGAGCTTTGCCATAGCATGACGGACAGTTGGCGCCTGCTCAGCTACAGACATTTACGGACATATTATAATTTAATTAATGAATATTTATATCTACTTATACGTCATTCATTGGCATGTAATGAGTGACCGAACATGGTCGTCCTACTGACCTATAGGTGGCTTGAACGACCAATGAACTGGTGACCTGATCGGAATTTAGCAAAAAAAATTGGTGCAGTAACTACTAGGTGATTATTGAGAAAGTTTCTTGAATGAGAAAGTTCTGTAACTCTTCTATTCACGAAGCTGAAGTGGTATCATCTGGACTTGACTGCAATCCCAACTGATGGTAAGCGGTGATGCAATCGTTGATGGTGAGGCGCACTAGTTTATTAAGAGCCTATTCACTCTAGCCTTGAAGACGCTCAGATTGTAATCGGACGGGAAGACCGCAGCAGGCAAATTATTCCAGTCCTTCGATGTACGCGGTATAAAAGACGAAGCGAAACGCTTAGTCCGGACCGTGGAGGTTTCAACAACGTAAGGGTGGATACTCGCCGTACGTCGGTTCGGTCGGTTCCTGTGTCGAAAATGTCACAAAAGCGATTTACTTTTTAGATAATGAGGACCCAGTCGCCGTCGACGGCGTGCACGGTTCCCGCGCGCCTCAAGGAGTTGTCAGCAGCAGGAGGGGCCCAGCTGGGTCGAAGCCTACTGGGGACAGGGTTGTCCGAAAGGGAACTCGTGCCCCGGTATGAAGGCTAGAAGGAACCGCGCGGGGTTTTTAGTCAGTAAGAGTCTGACACTGTCTCCCGCTCCACCCAAGAGCGGGTTTCGTCAAAGATGATTTTCCCCGTCGATAAAAAAAAGGACCCAGTCGCAAACAAATGACGAATGGGACACGAAAACCTCTTGTCGGTCGGTGTTCGCTTCCCACCCAAGACAAATGCTTGTGTGATGAGCCCAATCATATGTTCTGTGTCTGGTTATAATTTATCTTTAATATTATATAAGTACTAGCTTTGCCCGCACGGCTTCGCTCCCGCTCTTCCCTACTCCACCCTACTATACCCAACTCTACCCTACTCTACCCTACTCTACCCTACTCTACCCTACTCTACCCTACTCTACCCTACTCTACCCTACACTACCCTAAATTTTTTTTCCATAAGAACCTTCTCCTCACAATAACAATCACAACAAAAAAAAACAGCCAAATCGGTCAAGCCGTTTTCATGCCAAGTCGTGACAACGGAAAACGGGGGTCATTTTTATATATATAGATGTGTTTAGAAATATATAAGTACGTTTATCAGTTGTCTAGTACTCATAACACAAGCTCTGCTTAGCTTGGGACTGGATGGCGTTGTGTGATAGTTGTGGAATCCTTACTAATATTATAAAAGCGAAAATGAGTTTGTTTTTAAATGGCAATACCGATTTTGTTGAATTTTGATAGTTGGTACCCTGGAGACGAACATAGGCAAAAAAAAGAGAGAAAAGGGGGAGAAAGAAGGAAGAAAAGGGGGAAAAAGAGGGAAGAAAAGGGGAGAGGAATTACAGTATATTAATAAACGCGGGCCTGTCTAACTACACGAAAAATGCAGGTGGTGTTGCATCAAATAAATGTTTTATTTATCTATTTATTAAGGTATGATGTTATGAATATTGCTAAATTTAAGCACATCGTCATCAAACTTTGACACTCCCAAAAATATTTCTAAATTACTCATTAAATTTTTACATAAACATTTTAAAAAACATGGCGGCATTTCGTACCTGACAATTACGAACTGTTCAGGGTCAGCCACGTATTAACACTAAACACAGATTAAGTTAATCATAATTATAGTTGTCTAGCTATAATATCATAATTTTAGACATCCATGATGTAAATGAATCGGAAATTAAAATAATTACGTCATTCGTGTGTAAGGAAACATTTAAATTGTTGGGTGTATGATTTTTTGACTTAGAAAGTGATGTTAACATATAGTATAATCGGCTTTTTAATGTGCCTACCGCTGGGACTCAGGCCTCCTCTCTAAGAGAGGGAATCGGCCGTAATTAAGGCTAGAAGAAGTTGCGTTGGAAGGCCTCCAACAAGGTGGTCTGATGACCTGGTGAAGGTTGCGGGAAGCCGATGGATGCGAGACGCACAGGAACGTTCGTTGGGGAGGCCTATGTCCAGCAGTGGACGTGTATCGGCTGAAATGATGATGATGATAATGATGAAGGCTAGAGTGAATAGGCTCTTAATAAACTAGTG
Organism: Mythimna lalbum; assembly: GCA_949319445.1. Lineage (NCBI taxonomy): Eukaryota > Metazoa > Arthropoda > Insecta > Lepidoptera > Noctuidae > Mythimna > Mythimna lalbum. The sequence goes on from OX439373.1 coordinate 10,041,129, forward strand.
CGCCTCACCATCAACGATTGCATCACTGCTTACTATCAGGAAGGATCGAGGTCAAGCACTAGGATACATAAAAAAAACACTACGCGAGCCCAGTGCGGGTTGGTGGATCCCCACCAACCGTGTTCCCACGTTGTCGTCGTGGTGGGGCTTGCGTGTCTCAATGACCTTGAGGGCTATGCCGGTAGAGCTACTCATGCCGGAAGGCCTCAAGCGAGAGACCAGACCAAGAGGAACACACGGCGGAGTCCAGTCGGACCGCCCGGAGGGTGCGCTGTCCAGGAGCGCTGGCACCAACAGCTGTCGGCGCCTTCTCGACAGCGAGCTCGGTTCGCCTCGGGTACGTGTCTGTTTATCAGACACGACCACGATGGCGAACGTGTATTGGGGACCCCACCCCATTGCCAAAAAGGCAAAGCTGAGTACAGCAAAATTATGGCCGCGCATCTTAAAGATATACTACCCCAGGAGGGTACCGCCTGCCCCGCAGGCGGAGAATCCCTCCCCGAGCAGAGCTCGGGCTGCCCCTCGTATTCTGGGGGGGGCAAAGAGCGCGCCAGGTCCGTTAAGGACCTGTTATTACCGTCCTTCATGGACGCAAGGAGCCAGGGTGGCTCACTAGCCGGCAGCGCGGAGTCCCTGGGACCAGTTCCCAGCACGTCCGCGACGCCGGTGGAGGCCGGCCGTACTTTCGGCCTCAGAGAGGTGAGTGAAGACGCGGCGTCGGACTCTGATGCCGCGTCTTCACACAACTCTGACGTGATGGAGGTGGAAGAATCCACCTCCATCAAAAGGAAGGCGGAGTTTTTGCGCTCCGTCTCCGACGACGAGGCGGCACCTGCCCGGAAGGTCTCGACCTCGGGGCGGGGTACCGCCCGAAAGACGGGCAAAGGGAGAGGGCTCCCCGCTGAGAGCGCCAGCGAGGGACGCCAGGCCAGCCTCACGCCGCCGGAGATCCCTACCGAGCTGCCGGAGGGAATGGAGGTTGCCATGGCCAAATTTAAGGAGGTCGTGGCAGCCGCCATCATGAGCGTGGCCAACAAGCGCGAGAGAGTGGCCAAGAAGCGCTCCATCGAGTTGGCCAATGCCACTATTGGAGGGGCTCTGGGGTTCGTGTTCGAGCCCTACGAGCAGACCCTCAAAGGGAGGATTGGCCGGCTCGAGGCCTTGGCCGGTCTCCAGGACCCCTGTCCCAAACCGTCATCGGAAGGGCGGAGCACGCAGGCGGAAAGCGAGGTGCTGACCTTGCTGCGGCAAGAGCTGGCTGCTGCCAGGGAGCAGCAGCAGGAGCAGCAGCAAAGGTTCCAAGAACAGATCCGGCGCCAGCTTTCCGTCCTGGAGGGCATCGTGCTGCGTCCCCCGCTCGCGGCCTCCAACCAGAAGGGAGCGGTAACATATGCCGCTGCCGCCGCAGCCACTGCTGCTGCGCCCAGGGCAGGCCCATCGGGGCAAGTTGGGCGCAAGGCCACGGCGCCAGAAGCGGCGAGTGCGGCCCCGGTCAACAAGCGGCAGCAGCAGAGGAAGCCTGCCGCCCCCCTGAAGGGCAAGGTGGCGGCTGCCACCAAACCGGCGGGGCCTCCTGCCGCGGCGGCGACTAGGTCGCGCCTGCCGCCTCCTCCGCCCGAAGACTCCTCGGCTGGCGCCGAGTGGACGGTCGTCGGCGCCAAGGAGAAGGCGAGCAAGGCGGCTAGGGCGGCCAAAAAGCGCAAGCGGCGACAGGAGCGGAAGAAGCGGGCCATGGCTGCCAGACTCCGCGCCCCGACTTCTGCAGCTGTAGTGATCACACTACAGCCAGCTGCGGAAAAGAGGGGCGTCGACTATGATATAGTCATGGCCAAGGCGAAGCAGGCGGTGGTGGGCCACCTCGACGAGTTCGGAGCCTCCGGGGGCTTCCGAATAAGGCGGACCGCAACCGGAGCCCGAATCTTGGAGGTCCCTGGGGCAGACAGCGGCGAACTCGCCGACGCCCTGGCCGACAAGATCAGGGCGTCCCTGGACGTCGAGGAGGCCCGAGTGTCCAGACCCACCAAGAGTATAGACATGCGCATCATGGGTCTGGACGACTCCGTCAGGGTGGAGGAAGTGGTGGCCGCCATCGTCAGGGCGGGAGGGTGCACGACCGACCAGGTTCGGGCGGGCACCATCCGCGCTGACAGCACGGGCATGCGAGCCGTCACGGTGAGCTGCCCCGTGTCGGTGGCCAAGGCCATCACGACCGAGGGCCGAAGGCTGCTGGTGGGCTGGGTTTCAGCCCAAGTCAAGATGTTGGAACCCAGACCTCTGCGGTGCTACCGATGTCACGTCGGGCACCACGTGGGCGCCTATTGCGCCGCAGAGGTGGATCGCAGTGACCGCTGCCACCAGTGCGGACAGCCCGGACACAAGGCCGTCGAATGCCGTGCATTGCCGCACTGCTACGCATGTGCGGCGGCCGGCAAGCCGGCCGAACACCGGGCTGGGGGTAGGTCCTGCGACCCTCCCACCAAGGCCAAGGGCAAGGTCAGGAGGGGCATCCACCCTGACGTCCTCACCGCCGCAGCCACTACGCTGGCTGCTGCTACCATCGCCGCCGCTCCCGCTGCGGCAGGACCCTCGCAAAGGGCTCAGGAGGAGACGGTAATGGAATACCAATAACCACGCCATTACGTCTCCTCCAGGCGAACATCAACCACTGCGCCGCCGCTCAGGATCTGTTGCTCCAGAGCATGGCGCAGTGGTCGATCAATATCGCCGTCGTCGCCGAGCCGTACTTTGTCCAACCCCGTGGAGACTGGGTTCAGGACTTGGACGGCTCGGTGACGTTAATTTCGTCGGCCGCCGCCGGTACCCCGCCCCCCGAGTCGGTCACAAGGGGGCGGGGTTGCGTGGCAGCACGGTTCGGGGACATCGCCGTGGTAGGCGTCTACCTGCCCCCGAACAGATCTCTCGACGTGTTCCAACTCTCCCTGATGGAGCTTAATTCTGTCGTCGCTGGGTTTGGTTCCCTCCCCGTGGTCGTTTGCGGGGACTTCAACGCCTGGAATACGGCTTGGGGTTCTCGGCGCACGAATCAACGGGGTAGGATGGTGGAGGACTGGGCCTTGGAGCTGGGCCTGGTCGTCCTGAACCGGGGCTCTGTCCCCACGTTGGTGCGGATGCGGGGTACATCAGTGGTGGACATCTCGTTCGCCAGCCCTGCTCTGTCGCCGCGTGTCGTCGACTGGCGCGTTATGGAGGAGGTGGAGACGTACTCCGACCACCGGTACATCCGGTTGGACGTCTCCGCCGAAACCTCGGCCGCGCCGGTCCGACAGAGCCCTTGTGGTCCGCGGTGGGCGCTTAAGCAGATGGACCGGGAGCTCCTCCTGGAAGCCGCGACGGTACAGGCCTGGGTGCAAGCACCGGACAGGCCTGTCGACATCGACGTCGAGGCGGAGTGGTTCCAGGAGGCCATGTCGCAAATCTGCGACGCGGCAATGCCCCGAGTCCCTCCAGGTCGTGCTAAGCGCCGCGTGTACTGGTGGTCGCCGGAGATCGGCGCACTGCGCAACGCGTGCAACCACGCGCGCCGCCGGTACGACAGACACTGTAGGCGCCGCAACCGCCAGCCGGATGCGGAGGTCAGAGAGGCGGAGCTGTATGAGGGGTACAGAGAGGCAAAGCGCACCCTCCGAACGGAGATAAGGCGGGCCAAACTCGAGGCCCGCAACGTGTGGCTGGGGTCTCTGAACGCGGATCCGTGGGGGCGCCCGTACAAATTGGTACGGGACAAGCTACGCCCCTGGGCTCCGCCGCTGACTCAGAGTCTCCGGCCCCAACTCGTGGAGGGTGTGGTAACCACTCTGTTCCCTGCGCGAGGGGAACACTCCCCCCCGCCCATGGCTCCGCCCCCGCCAGCAGTGTCTGACGCGGACCACAACAGCGACGACGACGACAACGCTCCAGAGGTGACCGAGGTAGAGGTGAGAGTGGCGGTGCGAAGGCTGAGTGCCAAGAACACCGCCCCAGGACCCGACGGCTTGCCAGGGAAAGCCTGGGTCCTGGCCATGGAGGCTCTCGGGCCTCGACTAAGAGGGCTCTTCAGCGCATGTATGGAGAGGGGCCAGTTTCCACTTCGCTGGAAGATGGGGAAACTGGTCCTCATCGCGAAGCCAGGGCGCCCTGCGGACTCTCCGTCCGCGTACCGGCCCATTGTGCTGCTCGACGAGGTGGGCAAGCTCTTTGAAAGAGTCATTGCAAACCGCCTCGTCGCGCGGCTAACACGGGTGGGGCCGGACTTGTCGGACGGACAGTTCGGTTTTCGCAGGGCGCGCTCTACGGTGGACGCCATCATGCGCGTGCGAGCCCTCACGACAGGGGTTGCGGTGTCCCGGGGCAGGAGCGTCGTGGCAGTGTCCTTGGACATTGCCAACGCGTTCAACTCCCTGCCCTGGAGTACGATCCGGAGGGCACTCCGGTACCACCGGGTGCCCGAATACCTCTGTCGAGTGGTCGAGGCTTACCTGTCGGACAGGTCCATTATCTACCCCGGTCACCAGGGAGAGTGGAAACGTCGAGAGATGTCGTGCGGTGTTCCGCAGGGGTCGGTTCTAGGCCCACCCTTGTGGAACATCGGCTACGACTACGTGCTGCGCGGCGACCTCCCTGACGGGGTCAGCGTGGTCTGCTACGCAGACGACACGCTGGTTCTAGCGCAGGGAGAGTCGCACCAGGCGGCGGTCGCTCTAGCGACACGCGGGGTTGCGATAGTCGTTGGTAGGATCCAGGAGTTGGGACTCGAGGTGGCGCTGCGCAAATCCGAGGCCATGTTTTTCCACGGCCCTCGGAATGCGCCACCATCAGACTCCCAACTTACGGTAGGAGGAGTTCGCATCGGCGTCGGGTCGACGATGAAGTACCTGGGACTCGTTCTCGACAGCCGATGGAATTTCGGAGAACACTTCCGACGTTTGGCTCCCAAACTCAACCGGGCCGGGGCTGCTCTCAAGCGGCTCCTGCCCAACCTTGGGGGTCCAGACGCCTCCTGCCGGAGGCTCTACGCGGGGATCGTTCGGTCCATGGCCCTTTACGGGGCGCCGGTGTGGGCGCCGTCGCTGGCAAAGCGACCGGCGTCCATACTGAACGCCTGCCAGAGGGTCATGGCAATACGGATGGTGCGGGGTTACCGCACGATCTCCCGCGAAGCGGCGAGCCTTCTGGCTGGCCTACCACCGTGGGATCTGGAGGCAACAGTCCTTGCACACATGCACGATAAGCGCGTGGAGATGCAACGCCGGGGTGAAAGTCCACTACCGCGACAGGTCGAGGTATGGCGGACAGAGCTCCGGCGGGATCTCACGGTGAAATGGCGTCAGCGACTATCGCAACCCAGTGCTGGGCACGCCACAATTATGGCGGTAAGTCCCCTCTTTGAGGCGTGGCTGGAAAGACCTCACGGCGTCCTTACCTTCCGCATGACGCAGGTCCTCACCGGACATGGCAAGTTCGGGAGGTTCCTGCATCGGATTCGAGCGGAAGAGACGCCCGGGTGCCGCCACTGTGCGGAACGCCCGGAGGACACGGTGGAGCACACAGTTGAGGTGTGCCCTGCTTGGGCGGAGCAACGCCGTGCCCTCGTGGGGGTGATCGGCGGCGGAGACCTCTCGCGCCGGGCCTTGGTTCAGGCCATGGTCCGGAGCGAGGAGGAGTGGCAGGCGGTCGCCTCCTTCTGCGAAGCAGTAATGCTAGCAAAGGAGGAGGCAGACCGCATCAGGCAACTGCGCCCCCGCCGCCGCCGCCGGGATTCCGATCCCGATTTCCGGCCACCGTAGACGCGGGCTCGCGGACGGCGAGCCATGGGTAGCTCGCTGTCCGATCGTCTGGTAACTGTCCGGACCGAGCCAAGGCGTCGACGGCGCGCACTGTTCCCGCGCGCCTCAAGGAGTTGTCAGCAACAGGAGGGGCCCATCTGGGTCGAAGCCTACCGGGGTCGGGGTTATCCGAAAGGAAACTAGAGCCCCGGTATGAAGGCTAGAAGGAACGGCGCGGGGTTTTTAGTCAGTAAGACTCTGACACTGTCTCCCGCTCTACCCAAGAGCGGGTTTCGTCAATGATGATTTTCCCCGTCGACAGAAAAAAAAAAAAAAAAAAAAGTGCGGGTTGGTGGATGTCACATGTCTTCGAATTTTTGGTCCTAGGACATGTCGGTTTCCTCACGATGTTTTCCTTCATCGTTTTGAGAGCAGTGGTGATGAAATAAATTACACATAGCAATGCGCCTGGTTGAGTTTGAACCCCATGACATACAATTTGTATGTCGGAGTCGTTACCACCAGGCCACCAGTGCTCACACACATACACCACGGAGTAGCGACCATGTACCGTAGAGAACGTGCCGTATTCCACCACGCGGACCCAATGCTGGTTGGTAGATGTCAAATGTTCTTGGTTCTAGTGTAGCCACATCTATGACGCCACATAAGAACTACGAAGAAAATACGAAATCCTGCATCGCGCAATCAAAGTTCTCCGCGCGATTTGAACATATACGACAGCCCGACAACAACTATCGGGCAGTCGCCCACCAGACTATAATATGCTGTCTGGTCGGAGGATCCTCCCTTTTCAACGGAGGACTTTACTCTCTGTTCCGCATACCTCTAAACTAGGACATGCCGGTTTCCTCACGATGTTTTCCTACCGTTAGTACTATCAGGGAACTTTTTAATTATTCCCAAGTCGTTTGACTTTTTTTGACGGACTATACTACAAAGTATGTTGAATAAGAACGCAATATAAGTGAAGCCTGAAGCTACTACTTACAAAAATAATGTAATAACTAATAAATAAATTACTAATCGGGCCTACTTAGCTCGTCACGGCCCACGCTCAAAATTTTCCTCGAGGCTATGTTTTAAGCAACCTATAGAGAACCTTCATAATTGGTAAGTGGAAGGCGTCAGTAAAAACCATTACTTTTACTTACACTTAAGGTTGAACTACACTGCACACATCTTAAGGGGGGGGGGGGGCAAACCGGGCATTTGCCCAGAGCAGCAAAACTGACAGGCGCCAAATTTACTTATTCCTATCTTCCAACCTAGCCATCCAAACCCAAGTTGGCAGGATACCCTTTTTTTTGGTTTTCGAGGTGAAACCTTCAAAAGGTGCCCGGACTTTGGGGATAAGTCCGGAGAGTGGGGGATTTTTACCTCACTAAAACCACCCCGGTGATCACCAGTTCCAGCCACCGTAGACGCGGACTCGTGGACAGCGAGCCATGGGTAGCTCGCTGTCCGATCGTCCGGTAACTGTCCGGACCGAGCCAACATGTCGACGGCGCGCACTGTTCCCGCGCGCCTCAAGGAGTTATCAGCAACAGGAGGGGCCCAGCTGGGTCGAAACCTACCGGGTTCGGGGTTATCCGAAAGGAAACTAGAGCCCGGTGTGAAGGCTAGAAGGAACGGCGCGGGGTTTTTAGTCAGTAAGAGTCTGAAACTATCTCCCGCTCCACTCAAGAGCGGGTTTTGTCATAAAATGATTTTATCCGTCGAAAAAAAAAAAAAAGCCCAGTAATCACCATCAATCAGCACGTAAAAGGAGCTCCGTTACCTCTCAAAAGACCATTCCGGAACCCCCTCTGTGCAACGCCTGTTAGGGCACTTTCCTGAGGAGACTGTACAGTGGTCTCCCCTAAGCTTCTTTGTGCACGGCAGCACGTGATCACTGTGCCACCGTCTTCCCTGGAATTCCTCGTTGAGCGAGCAGAGTCCCCACTCTGAGCGGATACCTACTCAAGGTTGGATGTAGATACTCGTATATTTAAGACTTGAGACTTATGACTTTATGGTTTTAGGTATGTAAAGGGCGGCGAAAATTGCTATAATAGCTACATCGGGCCCTAACTGCGCACACTGTGTGCCACACACGCCGATCTGGGCGCGTCGGCCTCCATAAATTTTATACGGAAACTAGACTTGTAGAGCTTCACTAGATCCACGCCACGCAACGTCGTTTCACGTACAAATCAGGCGTGTTACACGCGTGTGTCGGTCATTTTAAGAAATATGGAATGGAAGGCATTATGGACCTCAAAGGCATTATGGAAGTCAAAGGTTTTTACACAGGCCTACATGGGCACTTATAAAACGTCAGAAGCTAGTGCACCGTTCAAAATTAAAACCTTGCCTTCCAAATAGAGACCTCGTTCTGTGATGCAGTAATGCAAGTCCATGGAGTTTCTTACACGTTCTTCTCCATAGAGATCTACGCTTTGGAACGTGCAATTCAGCTTCACTTTTCTTGGACTGACCGACATTTGACTATTCAAAAGTGCCTGCAAAAGGTCTATTTGAAATAAATGCTTTGATTGATTGAAGTAAAGGAGGCGGCGGAAACCGTGAGCTGAAGACAAAAATCCTACTCCAGGTATCGAGAATCGCAGAACGATATCCTGCCACCGTAGGCTAGCGAACAGCAAGTAATGGGTAGCTGCCATCTAGCCATCCGGTAAGGACCAAGCCCAGGGCCTCAAGTCTGCTATTACAATAGTGTCAGAATGGTCTATCATTGACTTCATTATTGTTAATTTTGACCAGTTAGGTATTTTTTTATTGTCGATAGGTTTGTGCTTGACCGCTATCTCACCTGATGGAAAGCGACGATGCGGTCGACGATGGAACGCGTTTACCTAGAAGAAACCTATTCACTCTCGACTTAAAGATTCCTGGGTTATAGATATCAGGAATCAGCTATTGATAATCTACAATGGCGTCGATGTGACTATCCAATGGTCAACCACTAACAATCGGTTGAAAAAAGTGGCATACAATGGTAATCTCGTACATATTGACAAATGAATATCTGACATATGCGGTAATCTACTAAAATTTTGACAATTTCTTTGATCAATGACCTAAAATTGGAACATCATCCATACTAATATTATAAAAGCGAAAGTGAGTTTGTTTGTTTGTTTGTTACGTCTTCACGCCTAAATGACAAATAGGTTTTTATGGATCTTGGTACTAGGATAGACCATGTCCTGGAATAGGACATAGGACACTTTTTATCCCGGAAGTATGTTCCCTTGTGATAATTTTCAGCTATCACGCGGACGAAGCTGCTGGGAGCAGCTAGAGTCTGTCTAATGAAAGCGTAACCTGGAGTTTTTTTTTTTAATTAAAGTGGCAACATTATTTTGCCGCCAAAATCAAGTCTCAGTCTATGATTGCAATTGTCAGTTTTTTGAAACAGATATTTATTTATCAACAATAACTACTTTATCATGGGTAAAACAATATAAAGTTATGTGCGAAAGCTGCTACACACTATCATCAGTGAGTTTAAACAATAACAAGAAAAGAAAGAAGTTGTTTTCTAAGAAAAACTACAATGTTTATACACGATCTTGGATTTTTAAGTTAGTGTGACACTATAATCTTGATCATTGTTGACAGACCACTAGATATTTTTACGGTATGAATGATGATAACTATTTTATTTGACTATCGCAGTTTTGTGCTCTTGGTATTCTTGTCGGAAGACCAAAATGCCAAATTGTAAATAAAGAATATTATATACGGCATTTTAGAGAACAGATAAAATAAATTTGGAATAATAACTAACATTTTGTGTATTATTAACCTTTACCATACATCTACCAATAAATAAATCTACACAATTTTAAGTTCTTATACAACTATTGTACAATCGTCATATATAAAAAAATACTCAAGTACCAAAACTTTTTTCTCCTACTATTTCAATAATACCATATTCAAATTTTTGGGTTTCAACCTCCTTTTCTCAGGTCACGCTTTCAGTAGACGGACTCTAGTTATCTATATTTTATGTACGCGTGTGAAACCGTGGGCAAGAACTAGTGTTTGATAAAGAGACAACGTGCAAAAAGAGACTTAACGCCTGAACGCTCTGTTGGAATCCGGTAACTTCCGTCATTCAGTCGAATATTTAACAAAAACGAGTTCACGAAAATACGTGATTTTAAATCCTTAAGTTTTTGGAAAACGTCATTCAGAATCTGGAGCAAACTTTCTATAATTTATATATTTTCTATTTATTTTTTTAATTTATGAGTATATTATGAAGGGTATTCACGAAAACGGTGCTACTAAAAAATACTACGCGCAGTGTTTTTTAACCAACTTCTAAAAAAGGAAGAGGTTCTCAATTTGGATGTTTGTATTTTTTTCGCGTCACTTCGTCGATTGTCAACCGATTTTGGAAAGGGTATACTTCCCAAATGGTCCCATATTCACCAAGCTTGGATCTGAAGATGGAATCTTGGCGAAATCAACTAAAATTCAATTTTTTTTTTGTCAAGTCGGATATTTTTTTTAATAAAAAGGTTTTCCATTTTGATCACTATTCAATCATTCGTAATTCTGTACAATATATCCATAAATTGAGTGACATTTTGGGATATAAACAAACGCCAATAACTTTGCTGTTTATGAATATTTTTTTATTGAGACTTTACTTAAATAATAACAAGACATTCTATAATAAGCCCTGTTTAAGTATTTGTACTAAATAAAAATTTGTGGTGTATAAAAGCTATCCCTACTAATATTATAAATGCGAAAGTAGGTAGGTAGAAGAGACACTGGAATAACACATAGGCTACCTATAATTCCACTGCTGAGCACGGGTCTCTGACCGCGCGATATAAACTGTAGTCCACGCGGGCGAAGCCGCGGGCGGAAAGCTAGTTGTATATAAAATGATGAATCAGGATAATGAGAAAACGCCACTTGATTGACAGCCTTGCCTTGTTTCATTGCTGTCGCAATTTTTTACTTAGCAGTGCTTCACAGATAATTTGTTCACTAAAAAATGTGAGAAATCCTTTGTGTTTTTAAACTTTTCTGTTTCGGTTAGTACTTTTTTAGTCGCAATTTCTTATTTCCTAACTCATCGAAAACTAGCTTTAGCTTTCGCAACAAATATTTCCAAACTACTGGAAAAATGTATCGTCACTTACCTACCCTAGTGCCATGTCTAATTACCTGTCACACTATCACTAACTCCATTTTCTTTCATCACTCTTCACACAATCCATCCATCTTTTCTTTGACCTTCCTCTTTCTCCATTCATCCACATGTATACTCATAAGTCTTTTACAAACAAGCGTTATATTTCTTCCCTCCTCTTCACATGACCAAACCAAAATAAAATTATCACCAAATTTTCACTTTTCTTCCGAAACAAATGTACAATGGACTCGATGGACAGACGTTCGAAGAGGGTAATTGGTGATCCAGATTTGGTTAAGTCTAACCTTCAAAGCCTTGAGCACAGGCGTAGGGTAGCCAGCCTTTCCGTGTTTTACAGGATGCTTTTCGGAGAGTGTGCGCAGGAATTGCAAGACTTCATTCCGCCATCTCAATTCTACCATCGGACAATTTGCCTGCTGTGGTCTTCCCGTCCGATTATAATTTGAGTGTCTTCAAGGCTAGAGTGAATAGGCTTTTAATAAAGTCGTAAGCCTCACCATCAGAGATTGCATCACTGCTTACCATCAGGTGGGATCGCAGTCAAACACTAATTTATGAATTAAAAAAAAAAACAAAATATGAAACTATCGACAAGACGACATCGAAAGTATCGATACTCCCCCAGCCCTACGCCGAAATACTCACCCTTTCCTATTTTGGCGCCCTCGGAAAATACACGAATTTGTATCTCAATGCCAGGCTCTTCTATTATTTAACTAATATTAACATAAATTCTTTGGGACCAGATGGAAACCTGCCTATATTCACGCCGGCTACGTTTAAAGGGATACACAGGCAGGCAGGTATGTATGTATTTGTTATTTAGTTCGGAAAATTTTGTATACGTGGTTAATTGTACAAAATTATTTTTAGTATATACTTCTTGTTCTTCCTGCCTTAATCCCATATTATTTGGGTTCAGCGCAACACGGTTTTTTCTTCCATTCTGTCCTGTCACCCGGCCTGGGTGGCCCCGTGATCATGTATTTATGCGGCCAACTAGGTAACATAACAAGCTTACCTATGATCGTATATTTTCGTGATTTTTCATCGGACGGTTATGAAATTTTGTAAACAGATTCTTTACATAAAAATACTTGACATGTGTTTCGGGTTTTGCATATTTTAGTATTTATGCAAAACCCGAAACACGTGTCTACTAATGATATATTTTTGCTGCTTATTTAGTTTTCTACAAAATATTTAAAAAAGGTGACAAGTTGGACACCACGAACACAGTACAATACAGGTCACGGTAGGTTATAGCGGACATTAAGCTCCCTTCTCTCTCTTCTCAGTCGTACACTCTTGACAGAGTGGTCGTGGTCATGTCTCGGTTGAGTCCCGCACCACCGCCTCTCTCACGATACGACAACATGCAGCTCTGTTTGGCGGCTTGGGAGCCTTCATTTACGCTGTAGTGTGTCACAGTTTTGATGAGGTCCGTCCACCGTGTTGGAGAGCGACATGTGGACATTAGGCACTAACCCTAGAAAAGGGAGTTAGTGATAGCGTGACGAGTGACAGGACAGAATGGAAGAAAAAAACGTGTTGCGCCGACCACAAATAAAACGGGACAAGGGCAGGAAGATGATAATTTAGTTTTCTACAAAATTGGAGAAAATAGTTCGCTACGAGTGAAATGTTTTAAAGAATATAAAATCTAGGTATAGGTTAAATTAGAAATTCTTTTATTAGTACAATGCTATTTTAGCACTGAGATAAGATTATACTTTCTACTTTTTTAATACAAAATCTAGGTATACTAATCTACACTGATCATCATCATCATCATCAGTCTTTTAATGTTCCCACTGCTCTGACTCAAGCCTCCTCTCTAGGAGAGGGAATGGGTCGTAATCCACCACACGGGCCAGTACGGGTTGGTGGATGTCACATGTCTTCGAATTTTTGGTTTTAGGACATGCCGGTTTCCTCACGATGTTTTCCTTCACCGTTTTGACAGCAGTGGTGATGAAATAAATTTTACGAAGTAATGCGCCTGGCTGGGTTTGAACCCTTCGATCTACAACTCGTAAGTCGGAGCCGTTACCACTCGGCCACCACTGCTCTACACCACTACTAAGAGGTACCTAAAGTTTGTTTTTTTGGAGGTAATCCTCTGGAAATCTGGCGCCGTTGCTATAATTTTTTACCCGATAGAAAGCTGCATTTATTCCTGAGTGACATAGGCTATATTTTTTATGCGCGAAGCTGCGGGCTAGTAATACAAAAAAGTAATTATTTGTTTGGAACTAGCTTTTGCCCGCGGCTTCGCTCGCGTTAAATCAGAGTAACACGGTTTCCCTTTCGGCTTATTTTTTCCCGACATCTTCAACAAATATCGTTAATCTACACAGGAATAAATACAAGTTATATACTAAAACCTTCCTCGAGATCAAGCGATCGAATGGTGGAAACCGCTTAAAAATCGGTGCAGTAGTTTCTGAGTATATCGCGAATAGACAGACAAACGCGGCGGGGGACTTTTTTTATAATATGTATTGATAAATAAGCTCTAAAACTACTGAACCAATTTCAGAAATTCTTTCACTAGTACAATACTACTTTATCAGTGACACAGACATTACTTTCTACTTTTTGAATACAAAATCTAGGTATACTACTAATATAAAGAGGAAAAATTCGTGTTTTTGAGAGAAAATTTAGAATTTTTAATTTATTCATTACATTAAATTTGTCTTCACTAATATTAGAAAGAGGTAAAGTTTGTTTTTTTGTTTGTAGGAGGTAATCTCTGAAAGTATTGATCCGATTGCAAAATTTTTTTCATCGATAGAAAGCTGCTTCATTCCTGAGTGATATAGGCTATATCTTACATAATTATGTACGCGGGTGAAGCCGCGGGAAAATGCTAGTAATTAATATCATCATCATCATCATCATATCAGCCAAAAGACGTCCACTGCTGGACATAGGCCTCCCCCAAGCGTCGCCACAACGACCGGTCCTGTGCGTCACGCATCCATCGGATTCCCGCTTAATAGTATGCTGACTTTTATTTGTGCTACATACAAAGTGTAAGAGACAGATCTTCTACAACTTTAAAGGTCTTGCTCAGTAGACGAAACTGAACAAACTTTCTCAAAAAAAATCGGAATAATAAAAACTGTCCAATCAAGTTTATAGTTTTGTATGGAGATACCGATTTTTCTTTTCGTTAAATGTTGTTCAGTTTCGTCTACTGAGCAAGCCCTTAACCCTTCAGATACCGTCAATTAGAGACACAATAGTAAGACAATAGATGCGCGGCCACCGGTGGTCGCTTGGGGATTCATGAATTAAACTTTGTGGAGTCCTGTCCTTTACACTGGAGATTGAGAGCCAAAAACAGTCAAAGACGAAAAAACTCACATATATAATAGTTTCATATTAAAAATAATACTTAAATACCACCTACTCAGTATATACAAAAGAAAAAGGAACTTAACACGTTAAACTAACAAAAAAAATGCAGTAAACAAATAACGTAAAATAGAGGTTACATTAAAATTATCATTAATTCACGCATGTTAAAATGGCCATAAACGGTGAGCTGCTAAGTGAGCGTGATGGGGCGTGTGTGGTCTAAGTGATACGTGGTGCAAGTTAAGGAGGCAGCGGGCAATAGAAAAAACTTTATTAATGTATGTTATTTTTTTTTATGTACTTTATTGTAGACATAAATGGCGTCGCATGATTGGGAAAGCTGACGTAAGCACGCATAACGGGATAAAGGCGAGGCAGAAAAAAAAAGAAGAAGTAGGTACACCAAAATAGTATTGGTAGTATTGTTGGCCAAATCGTTGAGCTCCATAGTAGTCCTAAGTTGAGCTTCACGAATACCGACAAATGCTTGCACTGACAGGTCCACTCAAATCTGTGTGGTTCTTGCTTCAAAAGACCCAATCTGCATGGTTCTCGTATGATTTGGCCGTTACGTGTTCACCGTATGGACTTTAAAAGAGACTTTGACCCCAGGGGTGTTTCTTATCAGGGTAGTCAGCTAGGAAACACCGGCCTCATTTCGATAAAACTAGTGAAAAAATTTACGTGTAAAAGTGTTATAAAAAAAGTATTTATGGCAACAAGCATTATGGCAAAACATTCACGCCATATTATGCCTAATGATCATTATGCTGAATTTAGTTATGCCAATGTAAATTATGACAATATATTTTACTAGCTGCTCCCAGCGGCTTCGCCCGCGTGATAGCAGAAATTTATCCCAAGGGAACATACTTCCGGGATAAAAAGTATCCTATGTCCCATTCCAGGACATGGTCCATCCGTGTACCAAGTTTCATCAAAATCGGTTTTGCCATTTAGGCGTGAAGACGTAACAAACAAACTCACTTTCGCTTTTATAATATTAAAGTAAGGATTCTTAACATTAGTAAACCGTCTGCGGTTTATTGCAAATTAACGGAAGTATTAAATGTTACCAATTTTAGCAGCTATAGTGTAATCTATTCTATTCTATAAAAGCTACCGAAAACACCACATCCCGCTGTCCCCCACTACTTGCGCCACGCAACCTACACTTGTTTTCATATTAATTACTCACAAACTGGTTCTGTTTCACACCGGCAGCTAACGGGGGTAAACAATTGCGATGCTAGATCGTGACTGGCGGCATTAGTGGCAATCATCGCTTTTTAACAGACCAAGCGCTTTTTAGATACTAATAAATTGTTGGAACATAGTTTGATTTAAGTAATGTCGAAAGACAAAGAAGAAGAGCCACTATCTTTCCTCTCTAGTTTTACATTGCACATTATTGAACATCACTTAAACAGATTAAACCCATACATGGCATCTATACAGACGACATATTCAGATGACTATCTTTCCGCCCGCGGCTTCGCCCGCGTGAACTATAGCTTATATCGCGCGGGCAGAGAGCCGTGCTCAGCAGTGGAATTATAGGTAGCCTATGTGTTATTCCAGTGTCTCTTCTACCTACCTACCAAATTTGATCTAAATCCGTTCAGCAGTTTTTGCGTGAAAGCGTAACAGATAGACAGACAGAGAGACAGAGTTACTTTCGCATTTATAATATTAGTTGGGATAGTAGGGATAGTGTGATACGCGGGCTCGCGGACGGCGAGCCATGGGTAGCTCGCTGTCCGATCGTCCGGTAATAGACAGAGTCCAAGACGTCGACGGCGCGCACTGTTCCCGCGCGCCTCAAGGAGTTGTCAGCAGCAGGAGGGCCCAGCTGGGTCGAAGCCTACTGGGGACAGGGAGCTCGTGCCCCGGTATGGAGGATAGAAGGAACGGGATGGAGTTTTTAGTCAGTAAGAGTCTGACACTATCTCCCGCTCCGGCCAAGAGCGGGTTTTGTCATAAGATGATTTTCCCCATCGAAAAAAAAAAAGGTGATTACACAACCGTAGTCTTAGTATATGCGAAACCCGAAACACGTGTCTAGTATTTTTATGTAAAGAATCTATGCACAAAATTTCATAACTGTGTCATGAAAAATCACATTGTTATAAGCTTGTTATGTCAGCAAAAATAAATAGTCACCGGGCCATACCGGCGACTGTTGTTTTGCACTTGCACTCAGCTGTTTCATCACCAGCCGATACACGTCCACTGTTTGACATAGGCCTCCCCCAAGTGCCGCCACAATCAACGGTCCTGTGCGTCTCGCATCCATCGGTTTCCCGCAACCTTCACCAGGTCATCAGTCCACATTGTTGGTCAGCTGTTTGCTGGCACCTAATGCCCGCTATGACTTGACATGCAACAAACATATTTCTTTTTTCAGTTTTTTGCTTCGGACGGTACGGAACCTTTTGTGCGAGTCGGACTCGCAGCTTGGCCGATTTTTTCAGATATTTATTAATTTTTATATCTAAATATTTTTCACGCTCACAGTTTTATTTCATTTTTTTTTCATTTATTTATTCATATAACAATTTGCATTGTGTTTGAATTTTGTCTTACATTAATTAATTTACAACATTAAATAAACACCAAGTAAATCCAGAGCAGTAAACACAAAGTAAATCCAGAGCAATAAACACTAACTAATTAATAATATAAAAATCAATAAATAATAGTCAATAATCAATAACATAATCAATATTACATAGTATAAAACAAAGTCGCTTTTTCTGTCCCTATATCCCTATGTACGCTTAAATCTTTAAAACTACGCAACGGATTTTGATGCGGTTTTTTTTTAATAGATAAGAGTGATTCAAGAGGAAGGTTTATATGTATAATATTGCACCCGAGCGAAGCCGGGCGGGTCGCTAGTTTTCTGATAAAGCTAGAACTACATTAGATCGACGCACAGGTGTAACACGCCTGATTTGTACGTAGAACTACGTCGCGTGGGCTTATTCCACTTTTCCCCGTTGGATGATCCCCATTGATGGGGATTAGTGAACTTTTTGTTCACTATTCCCCGTTGACCCAAAATTTTTATTTAATGGGGATAAGTGAACTAAAAAGTTCAATAATCCCCATTAGGTAGGTACGTTAAAAAAATAAAATATATGAATCATGTTACATTTATTAATTAAAAATATAACTTTCTTATACCTAATAAAATCACAGATTGTACAATTATTAATTTAAAATAAAAAATATAACTTTCTTATACCTAATAAAGTCACAGATTGTTACAATCATTAATTTAAAATTGTAGCATGAAAATATTTCTTTCTTATACCTTGTAAAATCAAAGATTACACTCACTTAAGTTTTTCTAAACAGTGCCCAATCGTAATTTCATTATTAATGAGTTCCATTTGGACCTCCTGTATATAATTATCGCGATTGATGCTTTTTTTTGTTTTTTCCGCTATACCTTTATTTTCAGAAACCCCCAATGCAAGAACTTCGTAATACGATGCATCTTCAGCCAACGCTGTGAGGAGCTTCATAATGTTGGGTTTCTTTATTTTCACACGCTTTTTTATTTTATTATTCCATGCTTCGACTAAATTCGTAGTGCGATGAGTCTGTCCAAATACACACCACGTTTTAATAAAATCATCTTGTAGCCATTGTCTGAGCATGTAATTTCTAAACTCCTTGCTATTATCATCATCAGGGCTTTGAGAGGCAACATAAAACCAACCCGCAATGATTTTATCTGATGGTAACAAAGCCAAAGCAGTGCTAAGTGCATCTTGTCTTCTGGTTAATTTATCTTTTGTTAGTTTGAGTTGTTTTCCTTTCTTCCTATATTGCCTGGGTGAAATGGAAATAACAGCCGCTAATAGATATATTTACAAAAACATTTCGCATTGCGTTCATCGGAGCCACTTCATAGTCACATTTAAATATTTCTGGATTCCAATCAGGTAATGCAGATTTTAGCATACTAAATAAAATTTCATATGTTTGTTGATTTTTATGGCTCATAAGGGCATAAACAAGTGGCACAATGTTTATGTGTTTTTCTGTACTGCCCAAATCCCCATGAATGGTGTAGAGTTGGTAAAAGGGAGATGGACAGATCCAAAACGTTCCATCACCCAAGAACATCTTCAAATTTTTCATTTGATGTCGGGCAAATTCAGAGCAAAAAGCTATTACACGGATACCACTGTCATTGTAGTCTGCTAAAATAAATTCCTGATGAGCTGGAGGTACTTTAACTTCTTCAACATTTTTGAACTCAATTTTACTTACTTCAAATGCTGCATTTCTGTGTTTATATAATGTTGTTTTGATAGACTTCAGGGCAGGGAATTCTTTTATTTTGTCAATTCCGGTATCTTTTAGTGAGCTCACAGCCGCGTTGTAAGCAGTGGGAATAGCAGGTGCTTCTGGATCCGCAAGTGTAGTTTTTAGTTTGAATAACCTCAAGGTAACTTCATTCCGCGCAAAATCAGGTTCACAAACATTGTGTCGTTTCTCAGCTACAACTTGATTGTCCTGTAAAATTAAGTAATAATAATTAATTACTTTACATTATTTTTTAAGTAAACAATATTGCACTTACATAGAATACAAAATTAAATAGGCTATTTAACAACCTTTAAAACTTATAACAAATTGTTGTTATCCTATCAGAATAGTTCAACAAAACATATTTCACTTTATGCTTAACTAAAATATGTAATAATAATTAAATATATACAATTCACTTCAGCTACACTCTTTTACACTAGGTGTAATAGACTTGTTTGACAAAAGAATGACGTCACACGTGCCGCCATGACAGAAACAGTGTTTAAACTTTAACGTTGATTTTTAAATTTTGATATTGATAAACGTGATATTGATAACACACATAACCTGAGTTATTATTGTCATTATTAATCACAAAATATAATAAGTAACTTACCATGACAGTGATGGATCCGGCACATTTACTTTGTTTTCTTGTGGTACACTCCCACAAAACTCCACCATTTTTATATTTGCATTTTTTACTGTATTGATGTCCGGCCCGGAGAAGTATGGTAGCTTTACCTTTTTTAACGTACTCTAAACAAACGTCAGTTGAACTACCAGCCATTTCCTTTATTTATTCCTATATTAAACTAATAACTGCGAACTGATAAGAACTGCACGCTTGAACTACACTACACACTACTAACCCTTAACGACTACGAAACAAAAACAAAAGATGGGTCGACCAATCACATACGAGCTAACTCGCACCCCGCTCCGCCACCGCCTTGCGCGCGCGCCTCTAGAAAATGAGCATCTTTTACAATATTGTGTATCTTATTAGATAGATAGATATAAGGTCTTATTCCCAAACATCATTAGAACAATTTCGTTGGGGCAACAATCTGTTTTTCGTTCTAATAAAATCGTAAAGTAGGTATGTAGGTAATTTAAAATTTTGTTCTTACCTTATAAAAATAAAAGTACATGACTCATATATTTTATTTTTATATTGTTTTTATTTAACGTACCTAATTAGAAAAACTTAAGTGATTGTAATCTTTGATTTTACAAGGTATAAGAAAGAAATATTTTCATGCTACAATTTTAAATTAATGATTGTAACAATCTGTGACTTTATTAGGTATAAGAAAGTTATATTTTTTATTTTAAATTAATAATTGTACAATCTGTGATTTTACTAGGTATAAGAAAGTTATATTTTTTATTTTAAATTAATAATTGTACAATCTGTGATTTTATTAGGTATAAGAAAGTTATATTTTTAATTAATAAATGTAACATGATTCATATATTTTATTTTTTTAACGTACCTACCCAATGGGGATTATTGAACTTTTTAGTTCACTTATCCCCATTAAATAAAAATTTTGGGTCAACGGGGAATAGTGAACAAAAAGTTCACTAATCCCCATCAATGGGGATCATCCAACGGGGAAAAGTGGAATAAGCCGTCGCGTGGCGTGGATCTAGTGTTAGCTCTACAAGTCTAGTTTCCATTTAAAATGTATGGAGACCGACCCGCTTAGATCGGCGTATGTCTTACACGTTGTAGCAGTGTAGTCTTGCTTTTTCACATAGATTGACGCCGTCAATTCAATGTTATGATCAATTACTTGTTTATTGTTGTGATTGATGCTTGCAAAGTCCAGTCCAGTAGCATTAATTGACCTTTGACATCTATTGTTTGCGTTTGAGTCAAACTTTATTTTCTTTCCTTTACAAAATACATTGACCACACTATTGTTTGATGACACGTAACGAGTAAACGGGCGAGACAGTGCTCTCGACCGAGTACTCGGTACGTGTAAACATAGCGCCGAGTGCTCGGCCGAACGCTTATCTCTACAACTCGCTTACATCACTGTCTCGGCCGAGCACTTGGTACGTGTAAACACAGCGCCGAGTGCTCGGCCGAGCGCTTATCTCTACAACTCGCTAACTTCACTGTCTCGGCCGAGCAACATTTTACTGTCTCGCCCGTTTACTCGGTACGTGTGATCTAGACAAGAATTACTCCTGTATCGTAGGTTTTTTTAGGTGGGAAATCATTCAATGAATTCTCCCTCCCGCATGGGCTTCCGGAGCGAGACGGCGCGTGGTGTACCACGCGCACCTCAAGATGTCAGCAACCTTAAGGGCCCAGCCTACTGGGACCATGGGTTGTACGGAAGAGAAACCCGGGACCCTCGAACGAAAGCCATGAAGGAACAGGAGTGGGTTTTAGTCAGTAAAAGTCTGAAACGAAAGGGTGGGAGATGTCGTTTCAAACGAAAAAAATCTCAGCTTTGGAATGTGCAATTAGCATTAATTTTTCTGACTGACTGAGTTCTTGACATTTCAAAAGTGCCTGTAAATAGTTTAATTCAAATAAAATGCTTTAAATCTTTCGATCATTAGATGAATTACCGCCTCAAAAAAAATTTCGTCTTTACGACAAATCAAGCACTAAACCAGAAAAAAACAAGCCGACGAACGGCGAGTATACGTTGTTGAAACCACTACGGTCCGGACCAAGCGTTTCACCTCGTCATTTATATCACGTACATCGAGGGACTGGAACAATTTCCCTGCTACGGTTTTCCCGTCCGATTATAATTTAGGTGTCTTCAAGGCAACAGTGAATGGGATCTTAATAAACAAGTGCGCCTCTCCATCAACGATTGCACCACTGCTTACCATCCGGTAGGATCGCATTCAAGTACATATTTGTACAAAGTTATATAAATTAAAAAAAAAAGTCAAAAAATTTCCTTCACAAAATTCTTTTATTTCATTGGACTTCCCTTAGTTAGGTAACCCTAAAATAAAGGGTCCAAAACTCGGTTATTACACAGTATTACGAACAGGACCGGTGCGGGTTGATGTTCCTATTTTTTTCAGCTACCCACTTTAAAAATTTTGAAGTTTTCACTCGCAGCTTGAGTTTTCCGCTTCTCTTTAGGCAAGGTTCCGGTGAAATGAGATTTTTTGGAGGTAAAACGGCTGGGATATACGAGGACTCTGTGGGTTAAGTTATACAATTAGTAGGGAAGGAATGGAGTTAGTTACAACTGATAAAACAAGGTTACTGGTGACGTTACTTTCGCTTTGTTGTTCTAAAATTGTTTGTACTAAACTTTGCGTGAAGCATTTTCTACAGTAGACTTATCTACAACATTAGTTTTGGTATATGCCGAAACCCGAAACACGTGTCTAGTATTTTTATATAAAGAATCTGTGCATAAGCAGAATTTAGCATTTCCTCTAGTACCTAACAACAATGTTTGTGAGAATAACCCATTACCCAGAATTTGTAATCAATTAAATACAATATGTCCTAAGATACTAGACTTGTTCTTGAACAGTTTCAACGAATTTAGAAATTGTTTGTACAAATTGTAATTACATTAGTATCATTAATTAACTTCTGCATATTACATCTTTACTGTCACTAATGAAGCATATTTTGACTGGCCTGTTGGTCTAGTGGTTAGTAGCCCTGACTGCTATGCCGGAGGTCGTGGGATTGATTCCCACCCAGGACAAATGTTTGCGTGATGAGCATAATCATTTGTTCTGGTTCTAGGTGTAATTTATCTATAATAAATGTATGTATTTAGAAATATATAAGTATGTTTATAAGTTGTCTAGTACCCATAACACAAGCTTTGCTTAGCTTGGGATTATACGGCGTTGTGTGATAGTTGTGGAATATTATTATTATTATATTAAGCATTGAAGGCTATGTACAATAATAATTGGATTTCCGATTTACGTACTGTATTTTGTACTGTGTAGATTGTCGTAGTCTGTAGTCTGTCACTGTATTTATTAAAATAAAATAACTACTATGTTATTAAAGTCAGCAAATTCTATTTAAGCTATGAGTTAAGAGGTATTGTTAGTATCAGACTAGTACTTTCAGAGATTACCTCCTACAAACGAAAAAAAAACAAACTTTATCTCGTTATAATATTAAGCGTAGATTACCTTTACTAAACCATCCCATTTCGAATTCAGAAACTCAATCAAATGCCTAATAAGATGAAACAATGCTATCTGAACTTCCGGGAAAAAAAAACTCAAAATAAAAAATGTACGTATACAATTCACGCCGAAATCAGGTCAACCAATTTCTCTCTTTACATATGTACACCTACACAGCCCCCGCAGGTCGCTTTTCGCAAGCCTTGTCATCACCCAACACCACAAATTCCTCAATTAACTCCCTTGGCGCGAGATAAGGCCCCATGCAGTCATGTCATATCAGCCGGAAGATGTCTATTATCGGCGGATGGCCTCCCCATAGATCCCCATAATTTAGCCTTGCTCCATCAGGAACTAAAAGGCGTAGGTACTCAGTTTCAAATAGAAAAAAAAAACAAAAGAGAAAATACTGTGATCTTTACTTTGGTATCCTGATTTTAAGTCATTACATCATCCATATACACTATATCAAGTATTGTCTACACTTGTAAGAAAGAGGTCAAGTATTTTTTTTTTGTAGGTGGTAATCTCTAGAAGTACTGGATCGATTGCTAAATTTTTTTCACTGTTATAAAGCTGCGTAAATCCTGAGTGACATAGGCTATATTTTATGTACGCCAGCGAAGTCGCGGGCAACAGCTAGTACTTGATAATAGGGTAATCGCAAGAAATTGGGCAAAATTGAAAAACTCAAGAGATGAGCAAAATTTAAGAACTGGATTCTAATTAAACTTTTTTCGTTCAAATTTCATAGATGATGATATCGTTAATTTATTAAATATAAAAAA
Organism: Mythimna lalbum; assembly: GCA_949319445.1. NCBI lineage: Eukaryota > Metazoa > Arthropoda > Insecta > Lepidoptera > Noctuidae > Mythimna > Mythimna lalbum. Next base: position 10,064,744 of record OX439373.1, read on the forward strand.
AAACTTATGTTTACCCTATTAATTGTTCGATTTGACAGTACGGCGTGATGTCACAACATGGCAAAGGCAATCGATTATATTCTTATATGTTACTCATGGTATTGCTGAATTTTGATGTAATCCCGAAGCAAACAAATCTATTTTACAGACCTATTGGTTTTAATTTAAACGTTAAAACCTCTACGGTCCAGACTACGTGTTTCGCCTGGTCGTTTATACCGCGTACGTCGAAGGACTGGAACAATCTGCCTGCTGCGGCCTTCCCGTCCGATTAGTATTATAAGCGTGTGTCTTTAGGCAAGAGTGAATAGGCTCTTAAACTAGTACACCTCACCATCTACGATTGCATCACTGCTTACCATCAGGTGAGACATAAATTAAGAAAAAATAAACACAAAAAACTGATGTTTGCACATTTAATTAAGTTAACTAAAGTTTCTTGGCATAATTTTCACAATATTTACGAGGCTTTCCGTTGTAATTTCATTACAATTTTCCCCGAAAAACATTAATCAAAAACATAATAGCTGATACATCAAATCTGTTGTCTTTCACCCACAAATACACAGCCCACGAACTATATCTCGGCGTTATTAAATTCATCCATAACTTGTGGACGCCAATTATACAACGGCCCTGGCGTCACTTGGTCGTAATGGCGCCCGTTCCCGCCTTTTTCGCTGTCAAAGCTCTTTTTTCGCGGGAAAATACGTACGATATTCGCCCCTCGAGTTTCTGCATTCTTGACAAAAATCTTGGCTACGGTATAAATTTTAAGTTGCTAGGACCTTTTTTAGAATTTTTGATAAAATATTCTTTCGGAGATATTGAAGTGGGAATAGGGTGAGGCTGCAGAGGCTCCATAAATTAATTTTTAGATGTATGTCGCAATAACACGCGGGTAAAATCTACAAGTCCGTGATAAGGCCTGTCATACTGTATGGATCAGAATGTTGGGCTGTGAAAAAGACGGATGAAAAAAGATTTCACGTAGCGGAGATGAGAATGTTAAGATGGATATGTGGAGTGCCGAAAATGGATAAAGTGAGAAATGAGTATATTAGAGGAAGTTTGAAAGTGGCGCCAGTGACTGAAAAGTTGAAAGGGAATCGTTTGTCTTGGTAAGGACAAGTGAAAAGGAGAGATGAAACGCATATTGCTAAAAAAGTTATGAGTTTAAATGTGGATGGATGGAAGGAGAGAGGGAGGCCAAAGAAAAGATGGATGGATTGTGTGAGAAGTGATACCTATGAAAGAAAAAGGAGTTGATGATAGCGTGACGAGTGACAGGATAGAGTGGAAGAAAAAAACGTGTTGCGTATAGCATTTGAGGTCGGCGCAATAAAGGCGCAATAATAAATCTGTAGTACTTTTTAGTTGTGCGCACATCACTTACAATGTACAAAGTCGATGTAGATAACTTTTATACATTAAAATTGTAACTTGATATATTACTTTGGCTTCGTTTCATCGCAATCGGTTGACTATATCGAAAGATATACTACATTTCTTGACTATCAAGCCACAAAATAGAGAGGTACAGAAATCAATCTTATGTATGTACTTCACTTTTTATACGTACGCTATGCGATCGCACACAGGTCAGCGCATTGCGTCGGAACAGTTCGACGAGTGGGCCGAGGCGCTTCGAGATATCGTGCCCGTTAGCGGTGTCTATGTGTGCGTTGCTCGAGCGCGCTTTGTATGTAGATTGTCATCTGTACCTATCTATTTTGTAATTAAGCGGTACAAAATTCGCCGGGTCAGCTAGTTGGCTACTATATGTACCAGTATAAGCTTTTAAGACTAGTCGATTTTGCTGCTTAGGTAGTCCATCTCTAGCTATAACCTATTAACAACACAGCTTTCTATTTCATGAAGTTAATCACTTTTGCGCCATAAATGTCTGTATCTTACCATCTTAATAAGATTCTAAGTACAGTTGCCATTTAAGACTATAAAACAGCTATATTAATAAAGCGTTGACATAATTAGGTAGGTGTTGAATAGTTTTCGGGGTTCCGTTACTCAAAGGGTAAAAATAAGACCCTCATCATCATCATCTTCCTGCCCTTATCCCGTTTTATTTGGGGTCGGCGCAACACGTTTTTTTCTTGCATTCTGTCCTGTCGCTGCTCGTTACGCTATCACTCAAAGTCAAAGTCAAAATATTTTATTTCACATAGGCCTACATGGGCACTTATAAAACGTCAGAAGCTAGTGCACTAACTTCCTTTTCATTCATATCACTTCTCACACAATCCATCCATTTTTTCTTTGGCCTCCCTCTCCCTCTCCATCCATCCACGTGTAAATTCAAAACTATTTTAGCAACATGCGTTTCATCTCTCCTCTTTACATGACCATACCAAGACAAACGATAAAATAAGACCCTATTATCACAAAATATTTAGGTACAGAAGTCAATCTACATACGAAGCGTGCTCTCACAACGCACTCATTGACACCGCTCACGGACACGATATCTCCTCGCCCTCGGCCCGCTCGTCGAACAGTTCCGGCTCAAACGCTCATTAGTGTGCGTCCACCGAGCGTAGGTATAAAAAGTGAAGTAGATACATGAGATTCTCTTCTGTACCTATCTATTTTGTGCTATTACTGAAACTCCGTTGTCCATCCATCTGTCTGTCAGGCTGTACGTCATGAACCGTGATAGCTAGATAGTTGAAATTTTCACAGATGATGTATTTCTGTTACTTCTTCTTCTTCTTGTCTTTAAGTCAAGGGTGAATAGGTTGCTTTTAGGCAAGCGTGCTACATCATCAGCCACATCATCGCTTTCCATCAGCCTATCCACAACATTAAAAGAAATAACAGAATAACATACTAGCTACCAACGGTGCGGAACCCTTTGTTTGCTAGTTCGACTCGCGCTTGGACGGTTTTTAAAGTTCAAACAGGTTATAATAGTGGGAAGTCAACAGTAACCGTTAATATAAGTGGGCACGCCACGATTATGGCGGTAAGTCCCCTCTTTGAGGCGTGGCTGGAAAGACCTCACGGCGTCCTTACCTTCCGCATGACGCAGGTCCTCACCGGACATGGCAAGTTCGGGAGGTTCCTGCATCGGATTCAAGCGGAAGAGACGCCCGGGTGTCGCCACTGTGCGCAACGCCCGGAGGACACGGTGGAGCACACTGTCGAGGTGTGCCCTGCCTGGGCGGAGCATCGCCGTGCCCTCGTGGGGGCGATCGGCGGCGGAGACCTCTCGCGCCGGGCCCTGGTCGAGGCCATGGTCCGGAGCGAGGAAGAATGGCAGGCGGTCGCCTCCTTCTGCGAAGCAGTAATGCTTGCAAAGGAGGAGGCCGACCGCATCAGGCAACGGCGCCCTCGCCGCCGTCACCGGGATTCCGATCCCGATTTCCGGCCACACGCTCGCGGACGGCGAGCCATGGGTAGCTCGCTGTCCGATCGTCCGGTAATGGACCGAGTCCAAGACGTCGACGGCGCGCACTGTTCCCGCGCGCCTCAAGGAGTTTTCAGCAGCAGGAGGGGCCCAGCTGGGTCGAAGCCTACTGGGGACAGGGTTGTCCGAAAGGGAGCTCGTGCCCTGGTATGAAGGCTAGAAGGAACGGCGCGGGGTTTTTAGTCAGTAAGAGTCTGACACTGTCTCCCGCTCCACCCAAGAGCGGGTTTCGTCAAAGATGATTTTCCCAGTCGACAAAAAAAAAAAAACCGTTAATATAAGAACTAGCCTGTAGGCTATGATGAATATTGATTCGGAGTCTGCAGTACAATGCATGTTTGGAGGTATGCGGAACTGTACACAAGGGTTCCTATGCAACGGAGGTTTGCGGAACTTGAAGCCCAAGCGCCCGAAAAGCAGGCTTACGACCATCTTCATATCAGCTGAAAGACGTCCACTGTCGGACATAGGCCTCTCCCAAACGTCGCCACAACGACCGGTCCTGTGCGCCAAGTCCATAGGCAAGGCATAAGGCCATATTGCTTTTGACAGGTCTGTTGGTCTAGTGGTTAGTGACCCTGACTGCTATGCTGAAGGTCGTGGGTTCGATTCCCACCCAGGACAAATGTTTGTGTGATAAGCACAATCATTGTCCTGCCTGGGTGTAATTTATCTATAATATGTATGTATTTAGAAATACATATATAAGTATGTTTATTAGTTGTCTAGTACCCATAGCACAAGCTCTGCTTAGCTTGGGACTAGACGACGTTGTGTGATAGTTGTGGAATATTATATTTATATTGCTATAAAATTATTCAATGATGCAAAAATATCTGCAACAAAACAGTAGATCCAATTTTCAAAGCTCAGGCTTACACCAAACATTCTACTTAATAATTTCACAAACACATTTTTGTTAAGGTTATCAGAAAAGTTTCAGAGCTAGTGGTAGTTAAACTCAAGCGCGTTCCGCATCAACTTTTTATATTTTGAACCCTCCGTCCTTTTAACCGGGTGCTGACTTAACCCATGTATTTTCCGGAAGGTTGGCTGTGTTGAAAAACCTTGGATTTTTTGTGTATTTGATTTAGTTAAACAATGTAGATAGATGGAGAGGGCCGAAGAAAAGATGGATGGATTGTGTGAGGAGTGGTATGAAAGAAAAGGGAGTTAGTGATAGTGTGATGGGTTTCAGGACAAAATGGAAAAAAAACGTTAAAAAAAAAACTAAAAACACGTTAAATAGTAATAATGAATGAAAAATATTATTGTGATAAAAGCATGGGGCGCTTTGTGTCACATTTGCGTAAATATCGAGCACCCCACGCTTTAAGACGTTTATAGAGATGCTTTAGGAATGCTTTTTGCACTTTTTCTAAAGTTAAAGAGTATTGTTTTTCAAAAGGATTCCAAACGCAAGCACTTGACTCAAGCTTGCTACGGACTAAGGCTCCAAAAACAAGTTTGATGACGTGGGGACTATGGAAATCGCGACAGTTCCTTAAGACAAAACCAAGACGCCTAAAGGATTCCTTGGCGGTATGTTATATGGTTATTGATGTTATAATTTTAAACTTGATTGGACAATTTGTATGGAGGGCGATTTTGTTCGTTTTTCTGAAAAACAAATCTCGTGGAAGGTTGTTCAGTTTCGTCTACAGAGCAAGTCCTTAAAGTTCGTTAAAACCTGTCCCTTACACCCTGTATACCCATTCTCTTGACACAATCAGTTTTAAGATCAATTGATTAGATATCAATCAATTTAATAACACGCGTCGCCGTTCTCGATGAGATGTCGATAAGATAATTTGGTGACGTCAATGACCCATTTTGATAATATCATTAGTACAATAACAAAGGTTCCAAAATGTAAATTTCTTTTAAGAGGAGAGATGAAACGCATGTTGTTAAAAGAGTTATGAATTTACATGTGGATGGATGGAGAGGGAGAGGGAGGCCAAAGAAAAGATGGATGGATTGTGTGAGAAGTGATATGAATGAAAAAGGAGTTAGTGATAGCGTGACAAGTGACAGGACAGAATGGAAGAAAAAAACATGTTGCGCCGACCCCAAATAAAACGGGATAAGGGCAGGAAGATGATGATGAAGTATTAATATCGTGAGTTTTATAATGTAACTAGCTTTGCCCGCGCGGCTTCGCTCCCGCTCTTCTCTACTCTACCCTACTATACCCAACTCTACCCTACTCTACCTTACTCTACCCTACTCTACCCTACTCTACCCTACTCTACCCTACTCTACCCTACTCTACCCTACTCTACCCTACTCTACCCTACTCTACCCTACTCTACCCTACTCTACCCTACTCTACCCTACTCTACCCTACTCTACCCTACTCTACCCTACTCTACCCTACTACTCTACCCTACTCTACCCTACTCTACCCTACCCTACCCTACTCTACCCTACTCTACCCTACTCTGCCCTACTCTACCCTACTCTACCCTACACTACCCTAATTTTTTTTCCATAAGAACCTTCTCCTCACAATAACAATCACAACAAAAAAAAAACAGCCAAATCGGTCAAGCCGTTTTCATGCCAAGTCGTGACAACGGAAAACGGGGGTCATTTTTATATATATAGATTGCAAAAGTATATGATACTCCATAGCTGCAAACCGACACAGCGTTCTTACCTATGACGCAGGTCCTCACCGGACATGGCAACTTCGTTCTTTTCATCACACCACACATTCATCAGCTCTAGTGTGTAAAGAAAAAAGCAAGAAGATGCCTCTAAAATTATTTTTATCGAAAAAATCGCTTACCATCACTGCCCCTGATAGTTAAAAAGACGTATCTAACAAAAACGAAAACGGATAAAAATAAGTTTTAATGAATGAAACGGGAAATCGGGCCTTTTTTCCTTGTGTCCGCACTGAAGAAAGTTAGCAAAATATTAAAAACTAGCATTTGCCAGCGGCTTCGCCCGCGTACTTAAAATATAGCCTATGTCACTCAGGAATAAAGCAGCTTTCTATCGGTGAAAAAATTGCAATTGGACCAGTACTTCCAGAGATTACCCCCTACATACAAACTTACAAATTTTACCTCTTTATAATATTAGTATAGAAGTATAGATACAGGCAGATGCGCCTTGTTTTCCTGATTCCGGCAATGTATATTACTCAAATCTGGAAAAAAAATTTGATGCGTCTTTTTTACTAACGGGGGCAGATTATTCAGGTGAGATAGATACTTCTTTTCTTTTTTTTTGTGGTAAGAAATCATCACATATTAATTAAACTGACTAAAACTCAACGTGTTCTTTCAGTGGCTCTTACATCCCCATAGCCATAGTCATACATGGCGGTAAGTCCCCTCTTTGAGGCGTAGCTGGAAAGACCTCATGGCGTCCTCACATTCCGCATGACGCAGGTCCTCACCGGACATGGCAACTACGGGAGGTTCCTGCACCGGCTTCGTGCGGAAGTGACGCCCGGGAGTCGCGACTGTGCGGAACGCCCGGAGGACACGGTGGAGCACACAGTCGAGGTGTTCCCTGCTTGGAGGAGCATCTCCGTGCCCTCATCGGGGCGATCGGCGGCGGATACCGCTCGCGCCGGGCCTTGGTCCAGGCCATGGGCCGGAGCGAGGAGTGGCAGGCGCAAGCAGTAATGATAGCAAAGGAGGAGGCCGACCGCATAAGGCAATGGTGCTCTCGTCACCGCCGGGATTCCGATCCCGATTTCCGGCCACCATAGACGCGGGCTAGCGGACGGCGACCCATGGGTAGCTCGCTGTCAGACCGTCCAGTAACTGTCCGGACCGAGCCCAAGTCGTCCACGGCGCGCACTGTTCCCGCGAGCCTCAAGGAGTTGTCAGCAACTGTAGAGGAGTCAAAGCCTTGGGGCCATGCGTGATGCGAAAGAGATCCCCGAGGCCCTGGCACAATGGCAATGCAGAAACAGGAGTGGGTTTTTAGTCAGTAAAAGTCTGACACTATCTCCCGCTCCGCCGTATAATAGAAAATAGCCATATACTCTCAGTAGACAAAACTAAACCAACTACCACAAGTTTTTTTTTCAGTAAATGACAAAAATCAGCCCCACCATACAAAATTATAAACTTGATGGGACAATTTGTATGGCGAGGTCGATTTTGTTTTAGGCCGCTGGTGTGGGACGCAACCTCTGTCGACACCCTTGCGCCATCCCTTATTCTATGTACGGCGGGCTGTGCTGGCGCTGCCGCTGCAGCTGCTGGGACCCTTAAAAGGCGCAAATACTGTAACCTTATTGGTAATTACAGTTTTGAGCCGTTTGGGGTTGAAACGCTTGGGTCATGGGGTCCGAGTGCGCGTCTCCTTTTTAAGGAAATTTCTCGCCGACTGATCGACACCTTGCGTGACCAGAGGGCTGGCTCGTTCTTCGCTCAAAGAATTAGCATTGCTATCCAACGTGGTAATGCTGCCAGTCTTCTGGGCACATTCCCGGATGACAGCGATGTGGAGGAGTACTTCGACGCCTGAGTGTACTTTATGTTTTTGTATTTTATTTATGTACGTTATGTATTTATTTAGGTTTTAGTGTAAGTGAGTAGTTTAAGTTTTTTTGTGTACATATGTAAATTTTATTACAATAATAATATGATTTAAAAGAGTGCCCATGGAGTTTCTTGCACGTTCTTCTCCATAGAGATCTACGCTTTAGAACGTGCAATTTAGCTTCACTTTTCTTGGACTGACCGACATTTGACTATTCAAAAGTGCCTGCAAATGGTCTATTTGAAATAAACGCTTTGATTTTGATTTTATTGATTTTGTATATTTGTCCCTACGTTTCCAATGAACCCGTGACTCTAAGCATGAGTATACGTGACAGTGCATGCGTGACACTTGCGTTACTGTTGCGTGATATTTGTCACGCTATGACATAGTTACGTGATTGCATTCACGCGCTTTTCAGACTCAGTTTTCAGATCCGTTTCCGGGATCATTTTATGAAGCATGATAGACGATATTTTCTTTGCAAATCCTTACTAATATTATAAAAGCGAAAGTGAGTTTGTTTGTTTGTTACGTCTTCACGCCTAAATGGCAAAACCGATTTTGATGAATTTTGGTACAGAGATAGTTGGGACCCTGGAGACGGACATAGGCGGACTTTCTTTTTAAAAAAGTGAGAAAAGGGGGAGAAAGAGGGAAGAAAAGGGGAGAGGAATTAAAGTATATTAATAAACGCGGGCGAAGCCGCTTGTAAAAGCTAGTAGGTTATAAATTTCACATTTCGTACCCATAGGGTAAAAAGGAACCCTCACGGAACTATTATTAAATTAAATCGTATCGCCGTATCTCATGAACCATGATAGTTGGTTAAAATGTTCACATCACAGATGATATTTCTATTGCCGCTATAGCAACAAATACTATAAAAACTGAATAAAAGAATATTTAAGGGGCTCATAAATAACAAACGTATGTGTTTTTGGTACGGAGGACGGTACGGAACACTTCGTACGCGAGTCCGGCTCGCACTTGCCCGATTTTTTTTCTATTTTATTCTATTAAATTAACTGTATTATGTTTTGGACACACTATCTAACTAGCAATAGACATAGGCCTCCCCAAAGTGTCGCCGCTACTAACAGTCCTATGCGTCTCGCATCCATTGCAATTCCGCGGTCGGTCCACCTTGTGGGAGGCCTTACAACGCTGCGGCTCGATCGTCACTCCAGAACCTTTCGTCCCCATCCGTTCTACGAGTCCTGCCACTTAAATTTGGCGATTTTTAGGGCTATGCCAGCGACTCGTAGTGTGAAGAGGACCCTCGCCCAGGCCTCGCACTCAAAGGGACCTCGCACAAGCGAGGGTTCTTTAAGAACAAGGGGTTTTTAAGCGCGCACTGGCACGGACGTTAAAAAATTATAGACAAATACGTCAACAATGTTTGATGCAAAAAATTCTATTGAAAAAATACGTGAAAATGAATGTTTATTAATACTTTTTTTTTTCGGTGGGTAAAAATCATCCAAATAACATCTCCCGCCCTTAGGCGGAGCGGGAGATAGTGTCAGACTATTACTGACTAAAAAACCCACCCCGTTCCTTCGTGCCTTTCATACCGGGGCTAAGCTACCTTTCGGAACTTAACCCTAGCCCCAGTAAGCTTAAACAATACACCTCTTGCTAGCTATTAGCTTTAGTCCTCTTAAAAAACAAGTTAAGAATGCATACAACTGATTGTTAGCCCATTGATAACTGTACTTATTAGATACTGGCGACCCGCCCCGGCTTCGCAATATTATACATATAAACCTTCCTCTTGAATCACTCTATCTATTAAAAAAACCGCATCAAAATCCGTTGCGTAGTTTTAAAGATTTAAGCGTACATAGGAATATAGGGACAGAAAAAGCGACTTTGTTTTATACTAGGTAGTGATTATCAATTTTATCAGTTAATCTTACAACATTTTAGCTAATTAGGGATAATATTTTTGTTTTTACATTCCTTTTCAATAATCTGCAGTATTGTGTGTTATCTTTACATATAATATATAATTATATATAACTTAGGGGTCTTTAAGACAAGAGTGAATAGGTTACTTCTAGGCAAGCGTGCTCCATCATCGACCACACCCTCACTTCCCATCAGGTGGGATGGTGGTCAAACGCAAGCCTATCAATAATAAAAAAAATATATACTCAAAATCTACACTAATATTATAAAAAGGAAACATATGTATTTTAGTGTGTGTGTGTTAGTAATGAATAAACTCAAAAACTCCTGTGCCGATTTCAAAAATTCTTTCACCATTGGAAAGCTACATTCACCCTGAGTAACATAGGCTATATTTATTGCCCGTGCAAAGCCAGGACAGGCCGCTAGTATTATAATAAATTTGTAGAAGTTATCAATTAAAATGTACAAAATTAATGTAGATAACTTTTATACATTAAAATTGTGTGTAACTTGATATATTACTTAGGCTTTGTAATATCGTAATTGGTTGACTATATCGAAAGATCTTTTTCTTCCTGCCCTTATCCTATATAACTTGGGGTCGGTGCAACACGTTTTTTTCTTCCATTCTGTCCTGTCACCAATCACTAACTCCCTTTTCTTTCATATCACTTCTTACACAATCCATCCATCTTTTCTTTGGCCTCCCTCTCCCTCTCCATCCGTTTACATGTATACTCAGAACTCTTTTAGTAATATACGCTTCATCCCTCCTCTTCACATGTCCATACCAAGACAAACAATTCCCTTTCAACTTTTCAGTCACTGGCGCCACTTTCACTCTAATATACTCATTTCTCACTTTATCCATTCTCTTCACACCACACATCCATCTCAACATTCTCTTATTGTTTACTCTTATTGACTATAGCGTAAGATAATACTACATTAATAGTCTGATAGGTGGTATGAAGTAATTTTACCAAAGAGATTAAATAAATACAATAGAGCGGCCATCAGAAGAAATGTCTTAGAAAAACTGTCATCCTATGCTTCAGTGAAGACGAAAAATATATACGAAAATAAACTGGATTTAGGTCCAGTCGTTTTGCCATAATACGATTTACAATTGTGCAATGCGCAACTCGGCATATTTCTCCAAAAAAGGTGCGTATAGCGGACACAAACGCGACTTGACAGGTACAGGTGACAGTGACTTGTTACTACTTAAGTCTCGGATTAGAATTTTGTTCGCTATGTCCTGTCTATTGGTAGTATATGTTTAATGTCTTTGAATTTTACCAACACGTTACAAAGTTTGTATGTTTGTTTCTGCTTCACACTTAAACGGCTGAAAGAATTTAGTAGACAATTGGCAAACAGTTTACTAGGCAGACTTCTATAAGAATTTGGTATGGTTTTATAAAAAAACTAGCTAAGTATTTCAAGCAGCCTGCTTTCTTTAGACCTCTTATTATCATAGAAATCCTACATCAATGATATGGTCATACGAGGATTGACATATCATCAAACGTTTAAACGATCTGGCCAGTTTTAGTTGGCTATATTCAATGATATTTAAATAAACAGATTTGCTATGAGCGCACACTCGTGAAGACTTGAAAGGATTCTAATTGGGATCCTTGCCTTTAGGCGTCACGCATCGGATCTAGTGATACGCTGCGGGCTGCTACGAAATTAAATAAAAAAATGCCTTTGTGTGTGTTTAGAAAGTGTACCAATTATGATACCAAAGTAAATAAAACACAGGGGATCTCATACCACAAATGCAGCCGCTGCTGCGCGGAACGCATTTTTCGGTTGATTTGTGAGTGTATAACATGTCTGTTTATTAAAATATCATTAGCTATATCATAAAGTGATCATTTGGCCACAACATGTGTATCAAGATAGTATTTAATCCCCTATAGTAATTGTTCAAAACCGTGTAGAAAGCGCTTTTATTTTGGAAATTAAAAAAAAAATTAATAACCTACTTGCTAATGAACAAACACAAAATAGAAGGTAGTGCTAATCTAATTTAGTACAAACAATAAAAAACAAAAGAATGTAATAATCATCACTTCTTGTTAGACTCAAATGGATTTTTAAATCCTTGTTATCGCTAAAACCAAGCTTAATCGGTCATTTTATCTTAATTACAACAATATAAAATAAGATTGATATCTTTACAACTAATATGTAAACATTAGGTAATAAAATATAAAATCTTTAATTATCGACTCACCAATCACCAACAAACAGAATTTGAACTAATTTTCGAAGAATTTAAATTTATATTTTCGTATCAACACTATTGTTTACTTTTTTTTTATTTTTGCAAAATGACACGCACTGCTGCCAACAACCCACAAAAAAAAATAATCGATGCTAAAAAATCGATGATCGATGTCAACTGTCAAACAAAGAAAGCACAAAAGCCTGCAAACCACGTGGAGCGCCAAGGTCGAATTTATGTTTTCAACTTGTCAAGCGCGGCGTGTGATAAATTAATTCTACGGGCCGTTATCGTTCTACGAGCCAAGGAACTTTCAACCTTAGTCGAGTGAAATAAGGTTGGTTTTCGCTTGAGCACAAAGCCCACGCATAGTCGCCAACCCAGGCAATATATCTTAGGCCGTGTACTGCCCCTGACAGTTCGTAAACAAACTGGAGCTACCGCAACAAAGGGCTAATGTCATTTTACGCTGTAAATATCAAGTTTACTCCGAATAATATTATGCATGAATCAAAATACGCTTCCAGTAATGTATATTTTATCGAACGCTCACCGATTATTGACTCCAATACAACCAAATAACTATATTTAAATGCACTTACCAGAAGAAATCAACACAAGGTTGAGTAACGCAGAGTCATCTGAAGTAAATCTTGCACATATCGATCAGCCTTGCAGTTCTCAAAAACACTGACGGAAGGAAAAAAAAGAACGAAGAGGTTAGCACCAAATTTCGTCAAATAGCCGTCTATCACTCGTCACTATTGTAGTAAATAGAGTTTTTATTGCTAACCGACGCGCAACGAGTCAGAAAACGTAGTCTGGTCGTTAAATGATTCACTATCAAAATAAAAATAATCCGGCAGACGCTGCGTCGACGACCGCGCCACTGTCTGTCTGCCGTGCTGTCAATATTCGTCAAAACGAAAATGGCGACACCCTCGACGGAATACGATCAGCACCGGCCTGCCTGCACTACCTATCTCTCTCTGACACGAACGAGTGACAAGGACGGACTATAGACGTGTTGTCTTCGGCCCGACCGGACTGATTTGTGATGTCACGCCCAGCGGCGTAACGTTTTGCGTAATTACACGTTCATGAACGCTTGTAAACTTGTTTTAATAACGTTAATTTACGATCGTTTCGTATATGAGGTCGCCAGATGAAAGTGTCGGCTGATAGATAGATTAATTACAGAGGAAAGCGAGATATTTTTATAGTAATACGTCTTTGCGCATGCTAGGCCCATCCCACTACTCAATATCTGTCGTACGAGCGCCTCCTACTTCTTCTTATTTTATTCAGTAGTGTTTTTTTTTGGATGTTCATCTCAACTGCATTAATACGACGCGAAAGCAGTCGCAATGCAGTTTGATTAATAATAGAGTTCAGTCTATAAATTTCTTTGTCTCCAGGCGTAATTGAGTTAAGTTGTAAAAAAACATTTTTTTATCGAACGCTTGCTTACTGAATATACATGCGTCGCATTTATACATTTTAATTGACTATTGTTCTGTTTTATTTTTGTACGATATTAAAATGCATTGAGCACATGTCGTTGTACTTTTGATTTTAATTTCAAAGCAATGCTATTAGCATTAACATTTTTTTATGAGGCACGTAATTACAGGTTTGAAAAACATCCTTGAAGTTGCAATCTGAAATTGATTTCATTATATTGACAGCAAAAGGTTAACCTATGATTGGATGTTACTCAATCAATCATATTTCATGAAATGGTGAAGGAGTAATTACGAAATACTGACATTATCGAAAATTTATTGAAATACAATCATTCGTTTCATTGACAATCATGAGAAATTGTGACCCAAATATCTGTCAACATCAAGTAACAAATCTGACACTGACAGCCCGTCAATAGTCAACAATGATTAACCCAGACCTTGACCTGAAATCGATTAAAAATTGAGTCGATCAAAATCGAATTAGAAAATTTCGTTTCTCTATTTTATGGATACCAACATGAAGAAAATATTTTATTTTTCTTCTTTTTCCAGTTCAATATTTTAGTTGCCAGTATAAAAATATCCTGTTTGTCTGAATTTGACTACATTGTATTTTTTTTGGAATTTAATTATTTCATAAGAAAATATTTTATTATGCCATTTAAACATAATTTTTAATCTATTTGTAAATTATTTCAGAATCCTATTTCATTTTAAAACCGATTTTCGCAACCAAAGACTACAATACTGGCAATATCCGACCGTTACAATTGTCTATGTGTTGTCCTTTCAAAAAGTTTTGAACGGTATTTGGACGTAACAGCAATTTGTATTTTTTTATATTATTTTAATTGAAAAGTTTTTAAGTAATATTGAATTACAATGTCTGAAAAAACCCACTCTTCACGGTTATCGTCGTATAAAAATGCTGGTCATGGAACGACGGTAAGATATCTTCAAATCTTTGTTCTAAAATTGAATCGTCAAAATTTTTGTAAAACACGTTTTTTTCATTTGTTTTGTTTAAAATATTATTATGTATTTGAGTTAATGTAGTAATGTATTGTTGTATTTGGTACTCAGATGTAGTCAATGAGTGTTAAGTACATTTTTATTTAAACACCACCAATTTACGAAAAAAAAAAATTATCTAAAACATTCCGAATATACCGACAGAATTTGTTTTATGTAATATACTTAAAAGACGGCTGACATAATATTAGTAAAATGTCTTAATAATTCCTAACAAATGCTTTTTTTCTATCCTTTGTTCCCAAAGCAAAGCAATTCTTTGAAAAAATGGAATATTACTTACCGAACTTCTACTCAAATATATTTTTTTTTCGTCTTCATTATACTTTATTGGCTATATAGGCCTTTTGATTAATCAAAGTATAGGCCATAGTTAGTAAAATCTATGCCTAGTCCAGGCTTGCTTTGTGTGTAAGAGGATTCAAGATTAAAGCACACAGACATGAGTACTGGGAGCAGGATGCAAGAGGTGCACCCTCTTTGCAACTCCCTAACTTTCAATCTGTACTTATTGATATTTTTGTCTGACTTGTTGCCTTGTTAGTCTAGTGATTAGTGGCATCGACTGCTTTGCGGGAGGTTGTTGGTTTGATTCCCACCCAAGACAAGTGTTTGTGTTATGAGCACGATGATTTGTTCTGTGTCTAGGTTTAATATTTGTATGTACCTACCTAATTAAAAATATAATTAATCAATCCTATTTTTAGTATATTTGAAACCCAAAACATGTGTCCTAGTACTTTTAACCCTTCAGATACCGTCAATTAGAGACACAATAGTAAGACAATAGATGCGCGGCCACCGGTGGTCGCTTGGGGATTCATGAATTAAGCAACAAATTTATGTAGGTACAACATTTCATGACTGAATTATGAAAACTAACAGAGTTATAAGCTTGTTATGTTACTTGGTTGTCCAAACAAATACCTGCATATACCTGCATGTCACAGTCAGGGTCCATCAAAGAGTTGTCAGCAACAGGACGGACCAGCTGGGTCAAAGCCTACTGGGGTCAGGGTTTTTTTGTCAGAAGTCACGGTGACAGTCACCAGTGCGCGCTGTGGCTTACCCAACTGTCAAGTCTTTGTGCGTGCACTACATGTAGGGTTTATAAGCACGGTGACTTTTTTTTTATCAAAAGTCTCGATGGCAATAATTTTTTTACCCATTTTTACCCTAATGTCACGTCTTGGAGTGCGTGTTGTCTTCAACTACATGTTGGGTTCATAAGCACGGTGTCATTTTTGTAAAAAAATGCACGGCACGGTGAGTTTTTGTCAGAAGTCACGGTGACGTAGTCACCAGTGCGCACTGTGGCTTACCCAACTGTCACTGCTTCAAGTGCGCGCATGACAGGTCGGGTTCATGCACGTCACGGTGACTTTTTGTCAAGTCACGGTGTCAATATTTTTTGACCTATTTTTACCCAACTGTCACGGCTTCAAGTGCATGCACTACATGTTGGGTCCATAAGCACGGTGACTTTTTTGACTTTTTTGTAAAAAGTCACAGTTACTAAGTCACCAGTGCGCGCTATGCCTTAGTAATTACTGCTACAATACATCAGCTTGTGTTGAGCTTATATTTTGCGCCCTCTTATTCTACATTGTAGTGTTATGTGATAAGAATATTCTTGAAGATTTCAACAAGGACTTTTATTTATTCACCACTACCCAGTGAGTACCTACACCACACAAACACCAGCGAAATAACCAAATATGTAATATTTTTAAGGTATTATTTTTAATTTTAGGGTTCCAAAGTACCTCAAAAGGACAAGACGGAACACTTATAGGATCGCTTTGTTGTCCGTCAGTCTCTGTATGTCTGTCTGTCTGTCAAGACCCTTTATTTCGAGAATGCATGGAGGTATTGAGCAAAAATTAAAACCATATACTCAGGTCTGCGGTCCATTCAAGCTGTGAAAAAAAATCAAACTTCTAAGTTAACGAATAAAAAAGATACGGCCGTTTATGTCGCAAAAAAACCGTATATTTTGATAATCTCAAAGATCGAAAATTATAGGGTACTTCCCGTTGACACAGAATCCTGAAATTTGGCACAAAGCAAGGTCTTATAGTACAATTATAGGAATAAATCTGAAAACAGTAAATTTGTTGTTACCTACGTCACAAAAAAAGTTTTTTGAAAAAAAAAAATCTTCGAGACTCCATTCGGAAATTGCACGGAACCCTCAGTGCGCGAGTCCCACTCGCACTTGCCCAGTTTTTTGGTAACAATGAACATTATTCTTATTCATATATTTCCTACAGGATCTGCGTCGCAAGCGTGCGGAACTCAGCGTGGCTCTCCGCAAGCAGGCTCGCGATGAACAGCTCCTCAAGAGGAGGGCGCTGTCTCCAGAGGCTGGCGAGGAGATCCATGAAGAGAAGGTTTATACTGTTGAGGAGATTGTGCAAGGTAATTTATAAGGCATATTATTCAGTTTTAGGTTTCCATACACTAAGGTTTTTTTTTTCGTTAGGTAGGCACATTCATGTTTGAGTTTCCGTGCGTGATCGAATCAGGAATGAGGATATCCGCAGAAGAACCAAGGTTACCGACATAGCACGAAGAATTGCCAAACTTAAGTGGCAGTGGGCAGGGCACATTGCTCGCAGAACAGATGGCCGTTGGGGCCGAAAGGTTCTGGAGTGGCGACCACGTACCGGAAGACGTAGCGTTGGAAGGCCTACTACAAGGTGGGCCGATGACCTGGTAAGGGTTGCGGGAATCCGATGGATGCGGGACGCACAGGACCGTTCATAGTGGCGGCACTTGGGGGAGGCCTATGTCCAACAGTGGACGTCTTTCGGCTGAAATGATGATAATGATGACGATGAGGTACAATCATTGGAAGTGAGGCGTGCTCAAACGCTACCAACATTTAAAAAATGGTGAAGGAACATTACGTTTCTCTTTGATATATATATATGTATTTTTTTTCATCTTCTCCTGGTTCAACTTTCTTTTTTTTTTACTAGCCATTACTGTCCCACTGCTGGGCAAAGGCCTCCCCCAAGTCCTTCCAAAATTTATTTTCTTGCGCCGTCTCTAACCAGTCCTCGTGGTAGGCGTCCAAATCATCCCGCCACCTCTTTCTAGGCCGGCCTCGACGGCGCTTTCCCTCAGTAGGAACCCACTGTGTGGCGACCCTTGCCCAGCGGTCCCTTGAGGTTCATTTGAGCCTATAGGTTCAACTATATATTTAATATTTATTAGCATTTTTTTTTGTGTTGTATGTATGTATTTGTGTTAATGTATCTTATTAGTATTATTTCTGATGTTTGTACACCGACAACCCTAAATCTATCTCCCTTCTTTCAGTCCATCCAAAGGTTGTCTGTAAGAGATCGCCATGTGCGATAAGACCGCCCATTGTACACTTTTTTCTTTAAATGTTTGTCCTATATATTTGTTTATGTGGTGTACAATGTACAATAAAGAATATAATAAATACAATCATTTTCACGTTTTTTTGAGGCCCGTGTGTTTTTATGTAGCGCCATAGATGTCGCTACCAACACATACATGACGATTTCCCTTTCTTCAACAGGTCTTCGCTCTGGCGACCTAGCCTTAATGACAGCAAACGCCCGCGCAGCACGTCGGATGCTCTCCAAAGAACAGAACCCGCCTATCACTCCTATGGTCAACGCCGGTATCATCAAGCCTCTGGTGGATGCTCTGGACAGAGATGACTGGTGAGTGGACCTTCAGTTTAACCCTCATAGCACAGTCTTCACGCCAGTACATGGTTTTTAGGGTTCTAGAGATTTTGAGATTATTTTCATATTTTCTAAATTTGAAAAAATCTCAAAAGTCTTTATGACTTTTAGGAAAATTATTTTAAACTTGATGGTTTGAACAGTTTTTGAAAAGTCGTACAAAATAATTACTGAACTAACTTTTAAGCAAACTGTATTTGCAAGCATTTGTTTTAACTTAGTTACTGAACGTATCTTCTTTCAAATAAAAAAAGAATTATTAAAATCGTTTCACGCAATCCAAAATTACCACCGAAAACCCAACATGCATAACCCATCTAGTTTATATAAATTAGTAACCCAATTTCCCGAGAGATGGCGCTTCTTGAGACAGACTGGAAACTACAGAACCCTACACTGAGCGTGGCCCGACACGCTCTTGGGCGGTTTTAGGTTTTTATAATAATAATAATAATATTCCACAACTATCACACAACGCTGTCTAGTCCCAAGCTAAGCAGAGCTTGTGTTATGGGTACTAGACAACTGATAAACATACTTATATATTTCTAAATACATACATATATAGATAAATTACACCCAGACACAGAACAAATGATCATGCTCATCACATAAACATTTGTCCTGGGTGGGAATCGAACCCACGACCTCTGGCTTAGCAGTCAGGGCCACTAACCACTAGACCAACAGACCAGTCGTTTTGTGGGTTGGCTGGGGCGTGAGGGCTGTTCTTTCGCGCGTGCTTCGGCCTCCTATACTAGCATCACTGCCTCGCAGAAGGAGATGACCGCCTGCCATTCTTCCTCACTTGGACCATGGCCTGTACAAAATTCCGGCACGAGAGATCGCCACCGCCGATCGCCCTCACGAGGGCAAGGCGATGCTCTGCCCAAGGGAGACACACCTCTACTGTGCGCTCCACCGCATCTTCGTATCCGGGCTTTGCGCACAGTGGCGTCACCCGGGCGTCTTATGGGTTGGTTGGGGCGTGAGGGCCGTTCTCTCGCGCGTGCGTCCGCCTCCTATACTAGCATTACTGCTTCGCAGAAGGAGGCGACCGCCTGCCATTCCTCCTCACTTCGGACCATGTCCTATACCAAGGTCCGGCGCGAGAGATCGTTGCCACCGATCTGAACCACGAAGACAGTGTGGTGTTCTCCACCCACGTGGGGCACATCTGGTAGAGGTGTATGCTCCACTGCGTCCTCCGTGCGATCCACACAGTGGTGACCCCCGGGTGATTCTTCTACACGTCTTTATGGCCGCTTCTTCGCGTTTGTGGTTGTGGCATGTGGGCTGTTTGCAGCGACCCTAACGGCCTGTTCACGACTTTGGTCTTAGCGGCTTGCGGCGTGGCGAGCGGGGTGGCATCGGTAAGTGGACGCTCGGCACTACGAGCGGCGTCTCGTGGAGGGCTTCAAACATATCCATACTTTTGCTTTTACCGCTCGCCGCCCCGTGCTTAGCTCCCGTTCACAGCGACATGGTCGTGAACGGGCTGTTAGTCAGATATATCACCGGGACACCATGGCGGCGCGACCAGTGGCGCCGCCATAGTGTCCCGGTGATATATAGCCCTAAGCTACCAAACTAGACACCATACAGACACCAGAGTCCACACGTCCGAGCTGGTCGCGCCACCAAATTGGTTGCGCAACCAAACGGACACCAGGTGAATAACTCTCTATAGAGCTGTATACATTTTGTTGGTAGCGGCGACTGGTCACGCCGCCGTGCTGTCTCGGTGAAATATAGCCAATACATAGATGATATCTCAGCAGGTCATCGGATGCCATTTTTAAGCACTCAACTAGTTTTATCTTTGCAGCGCTGATCTCCAGTTTGAAGCTTCCTGGGCCATCACCAACATTGCTTCAGGAACCCATGAACACACCATGGCCGTTGTTGATGTAAGTTTCGCCTTTTTTTTTTTCAATCTTTAGATCTGCAATCGGCTATCCTGCCATAACCAGATGTGTTCACCTAGTTATAAAATACTAGCTGCTCCCAGCGGCTTCGCCTGCGTGATAGCAGAAAATTATCCCAAGGAAACATACTTCCGGGATAAAAAATATCCTATGTCCTATTCCAGGACATAGTCTATCTGTGTACCAAGTTTCATCAAAATCGGTTTTGCCATTTAGGCGGGAAGACGTAACAAACAAACAAACTCACTTTCGCTTTTATAATATTAGTAAGGATTGTTTTAATGTTATGGGACTTATAAATGAAAACTTGATAAATGCTAATATTTTCCACTATACAAGGTGTAAGGGACAGCCCTCCGCAAACAAGGGCTTGCTCAGTAGACGAAACTGAACAACCTACCACAAAAACGAAAAAAAATTGTATGGTGAGGCCGAGTCTTTTTTTTTCATTCCTGAAAAAAAATCTTGTGGGAGGTTGTTCAGTTTCGTCTACTGAGCAATCCCTTAAAGTTTGCGGAGGACTGTCCCTTACACCCTGTATGTGTTAAGTGGAAGCAACTGGACACAAAAAAATATTTATGGATGTGAATGAGTGGACGATTTCATACTGGTTCTATAGAAATAATAATAATATTCCACAATAATAATAATAATAATAATATACATGCCCAACGCACACCGCTGCATTAAATCCGCCTGAAGTATGTGAGGTGATGTGGAGCGAAAGGAAACACGTCTGGTCTAGACAAGAGTTTATTGTCGACTACTTAAAGGTTACAATGTTGCTTATTACTAAGTTTACCTTTGTGTTGCATGAAGTTTTTAATAAATTAACTGCTTAATAGTTTAAAACAATTTCCTTTCTTCCCCAGGGCGGAGCAATCCCAAAACTGGTCACTCTCCTCGCCCGGGGCGGAGTAGTAGGCGAACAAAGCGCGTGGGCGCTCGGCAACATCGCCGGCGACGGTCCGCAGACACGAGACGTGGTGTTGTCTCACGGAGCGCTCACCGTGCTGCTACCGTTGTGCACGCCTAACACGCCGGCTAGCCAACTGAGGACTGCCGTGTGGACCTACAGTAACTTCTGCAGGTAGAACTTTATTTTATTATGAACTAGCCTTTGCTCGCAGCTTCGCGCGCGTGAGTAAAATATAGCCTGTCACTCAGGAATAAAGCAACTTTCTATCGGTGAAAAAATTTTAGCAATTGGGCCAGTACTTTCAGAGATTACCTCCTACAAAACAAAAAAAAAAACAAATTACTTCTTTATATATTCTATAATCTTACTAGCTTTTTCCCCCGACTTTGTCCGCGTAGGTACATAATTTTTTTTTATTATTTTTTTTATTTAATTTTTATGTTTATAGGAGGTAATCTCTGGAAGTACTAAATTTTTTACACCAATAGAAAGCTTCTTTATTCCTGAGTGACATAAGCTACAATTTATGTAAGCGGGCGTAGCTGTGGGCAAAAGTACTTTATACAAAGAATACTGACCGCTCCATGGCAAGGTGGTGCTGCTCGGGTGTTGGGTGATTCTAATGAGCTGTGACCTTTATAACACTCGTGCGAAGCAGGGACAGATCGCTAGTAATGAATAAACGTGTTTTTTTGTTCATTTACAGAAATAAAAACCCCTTGGTGAAGTTTGATTATGTGGCCCCTGCTTTGCCGTACATATCAGAGCTCTTGGAGATATCTGATAAAGATGTTTTGGGTAAGCATTTATTACTATGCAACATGTAACTTTAATTCATGAATCCCCAAGCGACCACCGGTGGCCGCGCATCTATTGTCTTACTATTGTGTCTCTAATTGACGGTATCTGAAGGGTTAAATGCACAAAACTTTGATCAGAATAAGGAACAGAATCAATTAAACCACTTTTTAATATAGGTTACATTTTTCAAAAAATATCTTCATTAAAAACCTCGACCTGTCTATGAATAAGTCAAGCCATCTCGTGCGCAAACCCGCCGAAATAGGTAAACCAACACAAATGGTTGTAAGCCAATCAAATTTTCTCATGCACCGGATAATAAAAGTTCTTATTTCAATGCAGATATAAATTTTAAACAATCTAAAACTGCACATAAAACCTTTAATTTTTTTATTGTTTTTTTTTTTCTCACATAATTAGTTCAATCGAATTAAAAATCATTTGGGGTGTCTGAGGTTTTGCGCATTTAACGTTACACGATGTATATCTTATCACTTACACTGATTTCACACAGCGAAGGAATAAAGTGTATATTCCTCAAATCCTGAGATTTTGAAGAGCAGATTTTTCTATGACACTCAATGTCCGCCTGACCTTGGGTCCATATTGGATAAGGGTAGCCTTATCCAATATGAACCCAAGCTACCAAAGAACAGAGTCCAATGGAAGCAGTTGGAGGAGGCCTATATTAAAAAGCACACCGAACTGAGGGACATACTATAACCAATATTACAGCCACACAAAGAAAAATGTATCACCTCAAAGTTGGATGGCGAGCAATGGGTAACTCGCTGTCCGACCGTCCGGTAGCCGTCCGGACCGAGCCCAAGTCGTCGACGGCGCGCACTGTGCCCGCGCGCCTCAAGGAGTTGTCAGCAACAGCAGGGGCCCAGCTGGGCCGAAGCCTACTGGGGTCAGGGTTAGTTTCGAAAGAGTAGCTCGAGCCTCAGAATGAAGGCAAGAAGGAACGGGGTGGGTTTTTATTCAGTAAGAGTCTGACACTGTCTCCCGATCCGCCCAAGAGCGGGGGTTGTCATTAGATGATTTTCCCCAAGTTGCTAATCCGCAATAGTTAACGCTAGTAGAAACCTTGAAATGTACGGGAATGACGTTATCTCTAGGCTCAGTCACGTAGTCAGAACAAAAGAATTGGGTGCGTGACCAACTCGAAGCGTTCGACGCAAGCGAAACGATTGTAACTTAGCTAGGGGGGGCAGTTTCGTTTGCGTTCGTAGTTTCGGCAAGTTTGCCACCGAAACCGTAACTTTTTTTTTGCCGTATTTCAACCGAAACCGAACATTCAGTCGGACACTAACTGTTACCAGGAATATTTTATCTTCCTCACTGGTTGATGTTGAGGTACTGTGTTTGTCCGATGTGCACGCTTGGAAAATGGCTTGTCCCAACACGGATGAGCAGTGGTGGCCAAGTGGTAACGGCCCCGACTTAAGAGTTAGGTCGTGGGTTCAAACCCAGTCAGGCGCATTTGTGTAATTTATTTCATCACCTCTGCTCTCAAAACTCGAAGAAAAATTCGATTATCATATATATCACATTCGATATTTTTGTCGACGGGGAAATTCATCTTTGACGAAACCCGCTCTTGGGTGGAGCGGGAGACAGTGTCAGACTCTTACTGACTAAAAACCCCGCGCCGTTCCTTCTAGCCTTCATACCGGGGCACGAGCTCCCTTTCGGACAACCCTGTCCCCAGTAGGCTTCGACCCAGCTGGGCCCCTCCTGCTGCTGACAACTCCTTGAGGCGCGCGGGAACAGTGCGCGCCGTCGACGTCTTGGACTGGGTCCATTACCGGACGATCGGACAGCGAGCTACCCATGGCTCGCCGTCCGCCAGCCCGCGTCTACGGTGGCCGGAAATCGGGATCGGAATCCCGGCGACGGCGGCGAGTGCGCCGTTGCCTGATGCGGTCGGCCTCCTCCTTTGCAAGCATTACTGCTTCGCAGAAGGAGGCGACCGCCTGCCATTCCTCCTCGCTCCGGACCATGGCCTCGACCAGGGCCCGGCGCGAGAGATCTCCGCCGCCGATCGACCCCACGAGGGCACGGCGATGCTCCGCCCAGGCAGGGCACACCTCGACGGTGTGCTCCACCGTGTCCTCCGGGCGTTGCGCACAGTGGCGACACCCGGGCGTCTCTGCCGCTTGAATCCGATGCAGGAACCTCCCGAACTTGCCATGTCCGGTGAGGACCTGCGTCATGCCGGGGGGACATGGTCATGGGGACTTACCGCCATAATCGTGGCGTGCCCAGCACTGGGTTGCGATAGCCGTTGACGCCATTTCACCATGAGATCCCGCCGGAGCTCTGTCCGCCATGTTTTAACATGTTGCGGCAGCGGAGTTGAGAGCGTAATAGGATCCCTAAAAATAGATTTCTAGTTTTATAGCATACTAGCTGGTGTCAGCAGCATCTTGCTCGCGTAAATGTAGAAAATAAATTTCAAAGACATACTCCAGGGATAAAAAATATCCACTATCATATCACCACTGCTCTCAAACGGTGAAGGAAAACATCGTGAGGAAACCGGCATGTCCTAGAACCAAAAGTTCGAAGACATGTGATATTCACCAACCCGCACTGGGCCCGCGTGGTGGACATCGGCCCATTCCTTCTCAGCCGTTGGAACATTAAAAGGCTGATAATGCTATTATGCAACATGGGTTTTCCCGACAACCTGTCCTCCCAGAGACGTTGGGATGTGCTGCTCTGCAGTATTACTCTGCTCGCCCACGTCAGACTTTTTGTAGGTAGGCAGATAATCGGGCCGAATTTGTATTGTTCTGTATTTCTAACCGACTTTTTGTAGGACAGATAATCGGGCCGAATTTGTATTGTTCTGTATTTCTAACCGACTTTTTGTAGGACAGATAATCGGGCCGAATTTGTATTGTTCTGTATTTCTAAACGACTTTTTGTAGGACGTGTGCGTTGCACTAATGCTATCAGTGTGTTTTTTTTCTCCTACCAAAAATCGGTCACCGATTATCGGACGTGGGCGAGCAGCCTTATACGTACCAAACTTATCAACACGTCTTCAAATACTGATGAGCGTGCGCGTCTGCTGGCTGTAGGGGAATGGGAGTCGGGTAGAAGCCTTCAGGCACTCCCGTCATCCACCATAGGTACTATGATGGATGACGCCTCGTTTCAGCTAGCATTCTGTTTACGCTTAGGCGCACCTTGTGTTGCTACAAATCGGTGCCATTGTGGCGAAGCTGTCGACAGCCTCGGACACCATGGCCTGTCCTGGTGCAAGAGCGTAGGCCGCATACCACGACACGCTAGCAACAATATTATTCGTCAAGCTCTTGTCACCGTCGGAGTATATGCCATATTAGACCCAAAAGGCTTGGTACGTGACAATAGGAATACAAAATAAAAAATCAATGTCTGACGTATGCGGCAATCTGCTAAAATTTTGACAGTTCCTTTGATCATTGAACTACAATTTATTAGAACGTCATTGTGCAGTTACTGCTTTTAATAACCTTGATATTGTCATTTTACCACAACTCTATTACGTGACCATTGACCGATCAATGATCGATCATTATGAATTAGCAGATTACGAACTTAAAAGTTGCTTTAGCAAAATGACGATAGGATCGTGTCGGAATATCGATTTCATAAAAATAGCAGACTTAGGCCCCTGTTGGTATGACATTGGTACCATAGAAGGTGGGTAGAACTCTGGTGTGGGACGAAATTTGTGTTGACCTCCTTGCGCCATCCCATATTCCAAGTATGACGGGTTGTGCTGGCGCTGCCGTTGCGGCTGCTGAGACACTTAAACGGCGCAAATACTGTTACCTTATTGGTAATTACAGTTTTGAGCCCTTTGGGGTTGACCTTCATGGGGTCCAAGTGCGCGTCTCCTTTTTAAAGAAGTTTCACGCCGATTGATTGACACTGCGTGACCAGACGGCTGGCTCTTTCGACCATTGCCATTCAACGTGGCAATGCAAATCAGCCTTTTGATATCAAGAAGATGTCCATTTTAGAATGTTATGGTAGAAACTGCGTAAGAATTAGATATAAACCCAGTGCGGTGAGATGGATTATAAAAAAGTAAGTTTTTGGGTGTTTGAAGGTTAAGATTATGAGAACCGCCCAATACTTGGACTAGCCACAGACTAGCTTTAATTTTTGAGCTTGTTTCCAGCCGATGCGTGCTGGGCTCTGTCGTACCTAACGGACGGCCCCAACGAGCGCATCGAAGCCGTGCAGGCCACGCCGCGCCTGCTGCCGCGCGCCGTCGCTCTCCTGTCGCACGCCTCGCCCGCCGTGCGCACGCCCGCCCTCCGAGCTGTCGGCAACATGCTCACCGGCTCTGATGAACAGGTATGTGAGGATGGCTCTCGCACTCCCTCGCAATATTCGGAAGTTAATTAAATTTATTCATTAAACCCCAAGCGAACGGCGGCGTTCGCGTCTTTCTATCGTGTCTCTAATTGACACTATTAAAAGGTTTATCCCTCACTGACGTTCGGGCTTCAAACTTAGAACCTTGGTTTCAATCGAAATTCAACATGCCACCCGCGACTTAGACACTGCTTTATCTCCTAGTCACATAATCTACTATCTATTATTTAGCACACAGGATTTATGCCATTTTTACTCTCTCCAGACCGACCGCTGCCTCGACGCCGGCTGCCTAGATCACATCATAGACCTGCTCCGCTGCGGCAAGCCCTCCTTGATGAAGGAAGCCGCCTGGGCTGTCAGCAACATCCTCGCCGGCACGCAGCCGCAGATACAACGCGCTATCGACAGCGGCGTGCTCGTGCATCTCTTGAACGTGCTCGCTACTGAGGACATCAAGTGAGTCAAGAAGCGGTTTAGAAGCCAGAGTGCTTGATATAGCAACAACAACATTAAACAATAACAACTAAACACAACAATACTCAAAACTACACTAACAACACAACAATTCTCACAGAACTACACATAGAGCACATCAATACACAGAACTACTCTTGTACTGTCGCTTGCTTCGCATAAACTTCGTAATTTAGAACATTCAATTTACTTTTTTTTACTGGCCCGTTGGTCTAGTGGTTAGTGACCCTGACTGCTATGCCGGAGGTCGTGGGTTCGATTCCCACCCAGTACAAATGTTTGTGTTATGAGCATAATCATTTGTTCTGTGTCTGGGTGTCATCATCAGCTTTTTAAATGTTCCCACTGCTGTGACTCAGGCCTCCTCTCTAGGAGAGGGAATGGGCCGTAATCCACCACGTGGGCCCAGTGCGGGTTGGTAGATGTCATATGTCTTCGAATTTTTGGTTCTAGGACATAAATTGTTTAGTGTACAATCCATACTAATATTATAAATGGGAAAGTGTATGTGTCTGTTTGTCCGTCTTTCACGGCAAAACGGAGTGACGAATTGACGTGATTTTTTAAGTGGAGATAGTTGAAGAGATGGAGAGTGACATAGGCTACTTTTTGTTTCTTTCTAACCCCCACTTCCCAGGGGAACCGCGTCACCCCGAATTTAACGCGAGCGACGCCGCGGGCAAAAACTAGTAAAGAATAAAAATAAATAACCCATCCATTTCTTACCAACAGATGCCAGAAAGAAGCAGCCTGGGCTATCACAAACCTCTGTCTGGGTGGCACTCCAGAACAGCTGGACTCTCTCATCTCAGCTGGATTCCTGGAGCCTTACTGCCAACTGCTCAGCGCTCCCGACCATAGAGCTATCACTGTTGTGCTGGATGGACTTACCAACTTATTGCAGGTAAGATTAAGTATTTGTTAAGTACGTGCGGGATCGCGGACGGCGAGCACCGGATAACTCACCGTCAGAGTCAAGTCCGGGTTGATGATGCGTTGAATGACGCGTGGGAGAGACATCAGTATGATTAACGGGGCGTTTTGGTAGGCATAGGTACCGGCACGAAAATAGCGTTCGCGTCAGAGTGGGGATTGTTTTGCGCATTTCATACATTGGCGAGCCAATCGTCGCCGTTGTTAGATACAGCAAGCGCAGGAAACGAATCACGAGTGACGTCTATGACACGATGGCGCCGCGAGCCAATCACTGACACTCCCCGCCTCCGCGTCTCACTTCAAACCACTAAATAGGCCCTACATTTGACTTCTGCGCAAGTGAAGGTCAGCGCTCAAGGTTCGTGCCGGTGCCTATACCTGAAATTCAAAAGTTTTAAACCTTTGAAGGAACAGAGGTGGGTTTAGTCAGTATTTTTAATTATTTATTGGCCTATCAACAATTGTTACACATTGTATTCAAAATGTACCTTCTCTTATACAAACCAAGTTAGGGGTATATCTATTAGGTTTTATTGAAATCATTTTGGTGTATTAGCTAGTTCAGAAGCAATGTTCACACTGTCCCATAGAAAATTGAGTTTGATGTTTGGAGTGAGAAGCAAAAATTGACACTGTCCTTCACCAATCAAATGCATAAGCGCCATTGTCCAAGCGGACCAATCATAAGACGTCGGCCATGTCATTTCTAAGATGGCGTCGAATTCATTTTGTAGGGAAGTCGTTGCAATTCATAAACTAAGTTAGGTGCAAATGTGTCACTGTCCAGAACTTTAGGTGCAAACCTGCTACTGTCCATCATTGACATGCAAAATTGACACTGTCTAGTCTAAACTTTTAGTTATTAGCTAACTTGTCGTATATCAATATAGTTTCCCTAATATTATTATTTTTTTATTTAAAATTCTGATTTAAAAAAATATTTTAATTTAGTTTACTCTATACCCATATAGGCCAGAGACATTTTTCTTCATTGTCGCTAAATATTGTTTTTGGACAGTGGCGTTTTTGCTTTTATACCCCTCAAGTGTACAATATATCACTATAGACACAGTAAAAGGCACAGTACAGAAAATATAGGTAGAAGTGCCCCTAACGTGGCTAAGCACGGGAACCAGTGTCGCCAAACTCACACATTTGCGTATCAAATTGTACATTACACACATAAAAAACAGTAATATGATTGGCTACGAAGCTACGAATTACAAACTTAACTTTTACAAATCATATTCTTATTGCTTTCATAAATTAGGTCCTATTACAACGTAAGAAAGTTGTTATTATTTGACATGACACGAACAATAAAGAAGTTTTAACCAATTTACAACGAGTTCGGCTACTCAACGCTAGATGGCGCTGTAACCAATTTATTCTATTCAGAACGCTAGTGCCTTTGAAATAGATGCCATATTCACCTGCACTAGTATATAATATGTAATAGGCGAATTTCGCCTACTGTTGACACACGCGCCATATTTAAGAGGCACTTCCTCTAGTTTTCTTTATTCTGTGGTAAAAGGACGAGCCCTCTCGCTCTAAGGTAAGGT
Source organism: Mythimna lalbum (assembly GCA_949319445.1). Classification (NCBI taxonomy): domain Eukaryota; kingdom Metazoa; phylum Arthropoda; class Insecta; order Lepidoptera; family Noctuidae; genus Mythimna; species Mythimna lalbum. Next base: position 10,094,077 of record OX439373.1, read on the forward strand.
ATAAAGAGAAAAAATTGTTTTTACAAGTTTTTATTTAGTTTCACCTGTCCCGATGTTTGTCTGTCATCAAATCTTGCAAATTAAATTTGACCCACTTCCCGGTTACCGGTTGAGCTGAAATTGTGCAAGCATGTGTAAATCAGATGACAATGCAAAATTATTATGACAAGGAGCTGATTTGATGTTGGACCCGGAAGGTGGCTATAGGAACTTGGTAGTTAAACGACACAATCCCATCGAGTTTGGGCTCGTATGATTCGTCTTGACGAGTATTAATTATATAGGTATACCGAGTTTTAAAAGCTTGCTATGAAAAAATGATTTTCATTAAAAGCAAGTTTTGTTTGTAGGAGGTAATCTCCTAAAGTACTGGTCCGATTGCTAAAATTTTTCGACCGATAGAAAGCTGCTTTATTCCTGAGTGACATAGGCTGCATTTTATGTACGCGGGCGAAGCTGCGAGCAAAAACTAGTACTATATAAAATTACATTAACACATTTGTTATGATTTCAGGCTGCTGTGAAATACGGCCAACTAGAGGCTCTGTGTCTGAGATTAGAAGAAATTGGCGCTCTAGATCAGATTGAGAATCTGCAGCAACATGAAAATGAATCGGTAAGTCTTGAAACCTATCATCATCATCATTTCAGCCGATACACATCCATTGTTCGCCTCAAGGAGTTGTCAGCAGCAGGAGGGGCCCAGCTGGGTCGAAGCCTACCGGGGTCGGGGTTATCCGAAAGGAAACTAGAGCCCCAGTATGAAGGCTAGGAGGAACGGCGCGGGGTTTTTAGTCAGTAAGAGTCTGACACTATCTCCCGCTCCACCCAAAAGCGGGTTTTGTCATAAGATGATTTTCACCGTCGACAAAAAAAAGGGCAATGGAAATGGAATTTCCTTACGTTATAGCATGAAGATGAAATGAAGATATCCGCAGAAGAACTAAGATTGCGGACATAGCACAAATAATCGCCAAACTTAAGTGGCAACGGGCAGGGCACATTGCTCGCAGAACAGATGGCCGTTGGGGCCGAAAAGTTCTGGAGTGGCGACCGCGTACCGGAAGACGCAACGTTGGAAGGCCTCCAACAAGGTGGTCTGATGACCTGGTGAAGGTTGCGGGAAACCAATGGATGCGAGACGCACAGGAACGTTCGTTGTGGCGACGCTTGGGGGAGGCCTATGTCCAACAGTGGACGTGTATCGGCTGGAATGATGATCAGTTGTCTAATACCCATAACACAAGCTCTGCTTAGCTTGGAACTAGACAGTGTTGTGTGATTGTTGTGGAATATTATTATTATTATTAATTATAATATCTTTCATTGTTTTTACAGATATATAAGAAAGTGCTACACATTTTAGACACCTATTTCGCCGAGCAGGATGACGCCGACGCCCAGCCGACGCAAACTGCAGACGAATACCAATTCGGCACGACAGGCAACCCGAATATTAATTTTTAATTACTTAAATATCAACTTTAGAATTAAATTATCTTAGTAATAAATAATAATAATTGGTACTCCCTAACCTCTACTGGAGAAGTCAAAGCTTTTACAATGTGTAACGTTAAATGCGCAAAACCTGAAATTAGTTTGATCAGAATAACGAGCAGAATCAATTAAACCACTCTTTAATATAGGTTACATTTTTCAAAAAAATCTTCATTAAAAACTTCGACCTATCTATTTATGGATAGGTCAAGCCATCACGTGCGCAAACCCGCTGAAATAGGTAAACAAACACAAATAGTTGTAACCCAATAAAATTTTCTCATACACGGGATAATAAAAGTCCTTATTTCAATGCAGATATGAATTATAAACAAACTAAAACTGCTCATAAAACCTTTTTTTTATGTTTTTTTTTTCTCACGTAATTAGGTTAATCGAATTAAAAATAATTTGTGGTGTCTGAGGTTTTGCGCATTTAACGTTACATTGTATAGAACCATCGCGAGAATGTACAAATGAGGAGTATGTATGAATAAAATATGTATTTCTTGAGTAACCAGATCATCATACCAGCCGAAAGACGTCCACTGTTGGACATAGAACTCTCCCAAGCGTCGCCACGACCGGTTCTGTGCGTCTCACATCCATCAGATTCCCCCGACCCTGACCAGGTCATTGGTCCACCTTGTAGGAGGCCTGCCAACGCTGCGTCTTCCGCCGCGTACCGGAAAGCCAAGTTAAACCATCAGCTATTATAAAAACCCTCTTGACGATAGGGTTATTCGGGTTATTCCAAATATCGTTCCATCATCGGACAACAAGACGTACCTGCGGCGTTGCATCACCGGTACATGGTTGACATCCCATCCATACGTACAAAGCTTTTCGGGAACACATTCATTATGCGTACAGCCAGGGAGTGGAATTCCCTGCCAGAGTCTGTGTTTCCTGATAGCTACAACTTGGGGGGTCTTTAAGTCAAGAGTGAATAGGTTACTTCTAGGTATGCGTGCTCCATCGTCGACGATATCATCGCTTACCATCAGGTGAGATGGAGGTCAAACGCGAGCCTATCAATAATTTGTGCCTTAACAGTATTTATAAGTCATTATAGAAGTCAAGCTGGTCTTGGTTATTTAGATAAGGATACTATCACGACGTTAGCTAGGAGGGGTTACTTTCGCCTCACAATGCCCCCCGCATTGTGAGGCGAAAGTAACAAAATTTTTTTTAATAGGCTAGTTACCGTAAAAAAATTATTAGTCCGTCTTTTAGATTATTTAAAAATATTGGACACGTATTTTTTCTTTTTTCGATTAAACAAAAAAAACAACTAAGATATAGCCCATTAAAGTTACGTGTGAAAAAATGCAGCACGGCGTGACGTTACACGTATCTTTAATGGGCTTATATCTTTGTCATTTTTGGTTTAATTTACAAATAAAAAATACGTGTCCCTTATTTTTCAATAATCTAAAAGACGGACTTATTACATTTTTTACGGCAACTAGCCTATTATGAAAATTTTTGTTACTTTCGCCCTACCTGTAAACAATGCTGCCCTACCTCAAATTCGATACCTAGCTCTACATCCCTGTATACTATGATTAGCTATAAGAATTTAACCTAACAAAAAATATAGACTAAAATCATTGGGTCTAAACTTTAAGACTAAGTGAATTGCACATTAGCTACTCGGTGTATTTCACCTTTTAAATGCCGCGGTCGGATATTCCCGACAAATAAAAACGAGCCAAACACACCACCGTCGACTATAGCCGACAACAAAACGTTATTCTTTAAGTGCAAATGTATAACGGCCCGCGTCGGATTTGTCCGACGAGTGTTTTCACGTCCTTTTCGCCAGGGTCGTGTGTTCGCGACTGGGTACTCCATCTCGTTTAGCTCTTCAATCCCCATAGGTGACGGAAGAGCTGACGAGATGCGAGTATTTGGTCGTGGATGTGCGATCCTGACGGGATAAACGCGTGTTTTTCGAAAGGTAAAAAAATAATAATACGAAAAACTTGAAAGTGTGAAAACATTTTTTTTTTGTCGTATATTTACGACCGAATACTTGCAACTAGTTTAACTTTTCAATTCCGATAATGGTCACAGAGCTCTAGAGGTTAATTACTTGGTCGTAAATAGACGACCCTGGCGAAATGAACACGAAATTGTTTGTCGGATTTTTCCGACCTGAGCGGTACAAAAAAAAATTTCAATAATAAAACTGTTTATGGGCGTTTGTTCACTACAAGGTATTTTACCATCCGGCAGTCCGATTTCTTACAATTGTCAATGAATTCTCAATGAAAGATGATGTAAATCTGACTGCCGGACGGTAAAATTCCGTTTTGTGCACAAACGCCCTATTGGTGCGATATTCATTATTTTAGAATGTTTTTTGATAATAAAAGAGCTTGGGACAAATATTTTTTGAGAATTTGTTCATGTAAGTAAGTACTCGTACAAAAAATATTGGAATGTTATAAGATCAATCTCCAAGCTCAACAGAACTGAATTTATAATAATTGTTGTATGTAAGTTTTTTTTTTATAATAAACATGTTATTTTTCGTATACATTTGTGGTTTTATTACATGTCCATTTCTCTACCTACACAGGAAAATTTAGCGCATTTAATATACCTATATAATAATAATATAATATACCCACGCTCGGTGGACGCACACTAATGAGCATGTGAGTCGGAACTGTTCGACGAGTGGACCGAGACGCTCCGAGATATGGTATCCGTGTGCGTTACCCAGGCAAAATGTTTTGCTTTAGAGAGATGAGACTTAAACAAATAATTAGTGTATCATGAGGAGCAATTTGTTTACTAATAGCAAAATTTGTTTGAATTGTAGTTTTTAAGTTATTTGAGAAAAACAAATTTTGCTGGAGTAACGTTTGAAACGTTACCCAGGCAAAATAGTCTTTCAAAAATTAGTTTCAGCACGGAACCAAATACATGAATAGATAGCTTTTGTTGCGTAGTAAATGTTTATAAATAGCAAAATTTGTGTGTGGTATAGTTCTTTAGTTATTTAAGATTTTGCTGCGGTAACGTTTTGGGATTTCCCAGATCTCGAAAACGGCTCAACGCAGAAGTTTGAAAAAAATACCAATAAAAGACCTCAATTTGTTTAAATTTGTTTAATCATTAGTTTTTGATTTGGTTGTCGTAAACCAATGTAATTAAATGGTTTCAAAAATCAGAAGAAACGGGTTTGCAAGTAAACCAATACACTTATAACCAAATAAACAGCTGTAAAAAATACCCGCGGTTCGACGCTTGTTTACAGCAGACATTTTAGATTTCATACTTTACACGTTAAGAAGATAAAAACAAATTTGATTTATTTTAGACTGGTCGTACTTTAGCGATCGAATACGCAGTTCCCATAACATTAAGAAACATGGCATACTTTAAACAAATTAAAATGATTCCTGAAAATTCCTTCCTGTTAATTGCAGCTTTGAATTACGGCTCTAATGAAAGTTATCTCAAAAACAAGATTATGTCAGCAATTCTCTAATTAGCCGACCAAATTGAAAAGGTCACATAAAAGCGACCGCACCATACATAAGCGCAACCATCTGAAATGAACAGGATAATATAGATGTTTTGTTAGTACAGTTGAATACAAAAGTTTTCTGGTCAGGTTAGTTAAAATAATAAAATGGTTAAGATTCATTATTTTTATTTAAAAAATCAGTCTCATACAAATTATATGTATTGCTTTGCCTTAGCATCAACATTTTTAGAGAAAAATCACAGATAAGTTATAACCTACTTACTTAATTTTAATATTTGGATACATTAATAGTTTGTACAATTTTCCTTAGGAGGTACTAATAACGTAGGTTGATAGGTGGACTCCATTTCACCTCGACTCACAGTATGGCATTTTAATATGAGTTTTGTTACGTGTTACTTAGAGTGAATATTTTAACATTACATGTGACTGCCACAGGTGGATAACCCGTGAACCAATCATTGTCAAAGCGTCGTAACCTTCTTTTAACTTAATGTTGAAATATCCACTCTAAGTAACACGACATAAAGCTCATATTTCAATACCACAGTGTGACTTGAGTTGGAAATGAGTCGGCGTTGTGTGTGTAATGTGCAAAGCACATTTAATGTTTTTTTTTACAAAATATGTATTATCGGCTTGCCTATATTTCTTGCCCTTATGAGGGACGGTTTCGAGCATATTCTATAAAAAATGTATATAATCACAAAACTTTTAAATGAGAAAACAACAATATAATAAAAATCTTCCAACAATTATATAAAAAATAAACAACTTTTACACTTATGTACCTATTTAAAAATATAGGAAACAGTACAGTTTTTATCATTAATAACTACTAATATCACTCATAATCACAGATTCGTACCTAATTCAATAAAATTTGTGTGGTCATTGGGACCGTATAAAATTATGTGTTTTATGCTTCCAGTCTCTAACGTTTTAATTACCTACACTAATGAATATATAATCAAATGTGGCATTATGGAGTTTTTGCATTTCTGTAGTTTACAGTACAGATCATCGTAACATTCATATTGTTGAGTTTTCGTTCTGTAACAGTATGCTCTGTAATGTCCAATCAATGTGGAACTTGATGGTGGGTCAAAATCAATTACTGCCAAAATCATATACTGTTGGCCATTTAACTCTATATTAATGGGTATATCATTCAGGTTAACAGACATGTCATGTAGTTCGAAGAAAAGTAATGGTTTTAATTCATATGTAAAATATACATTTCCTGTCTCGCATACAGGACACAGTGAAACATTATCATTATTAATACACGATGTGGCAGATTCTTCCAAGAAGTCAATACCCTTTTGTGTTATAATATTTATATTTAAAGATATATATTTACAATCAATTTTCTTTGGTTGTAATGCATTTGAGCATGTGTCATTTGAGCAACACCTCTGTCTGGTGGCAGAAAAGTATATGTTGCTCATGAATACCTGTTCTAAAATCATTGTTATATTACATTCACAACTGATAATATTTTGCTGTGACTTTGTTTTATCAAAAAGGTCAATCAATAGTTTGTCACGAAGTTCATATAATCTTTTGCAAGTTTTTCTCGTATTAGATAATACTTTTATGAATGTTGTTAAACCATCGCTAGCACTATTTAACTTTTCTCTGAAAGCAGGCCTGTCTTGATAAGCTACACCGAATGCTTGCGCGAGGGAATCAAAAGCACAAGTGTTTGTTATAAGTACCCTGTTTTGGTGTACATAAGAATATGCGACGTTACCATTCTGTAATATGTATATGGAGGTAGCTTTTTTTGATTTAGGAGTGGGTATGGTAAGTCCCCGCCAGTTTTCAACTTCTATAGGTTTATTTTGAAAAATTGATTGAATATCAAAATCTGACGTATCAGTTAGGTTCTCTTCTTCTTCTTCTTTTTCAACTGACTTCGGTGCAGAATCAGATATAATTAACTCTGCTGAGAATGAATCTCGTTTTTGTTCGTGTTTGTCTCTAATTTTTACTATTTTTCGTGAGAAATACTCATAATTTGTTTTGCGTTTTTCCTTTTTGTTTCTTAGTTTTAAGGCCTGTTCTTCTTTGTTCTTAGTATTCTCGTGTAAAATTTGACTAGAGCTTAATTTTATGGTTCCGTTAATAAAACTATAATGTTGTATAAGAAATTCGTCTAACCGGACGCGTTCAACTTTGGTCTCAAAATATATAGTTTTGATGTCCTTAAAATGATTTTCTACATTTGAGCTGCTGGCATAGTCTTTGGCTCCAGGAAAATAATCAGTCATAATATTGCCCCACAAAGGTAATTTTTTCAAAAGTCTTTTAAGAGTGTTGTTAATTTCCGGCAAAAAAAAAGCATTTTTCATTGGTGTAGATTCAATTAACTGTAAATATAATAGTTCTGTATTCATAATGTCATCATAATATTTTATCAAAGGCATAGGGCCACCGTGTTGCTCACTCTCTTCATCTTCTGTTACAAAATATATTTCTTCGGAACTGTCCTCTCTTTCATTCTTTTCAATTTCGTCTGTGTGTCTTAGATATGTTTTTATTTGGTCGCTCAATCGTTTCAATGCTTGTTCACATTTCGATGCCGTATAATCAAGATCGGTACTTATATATTCATGAAGAGAAAGTGTGATTACATCTTTAATAATTAGTTTTACTTCGTCATAGCTTCGTGATTGTAGTATCAATTTGATGCAATTGATATAAAAATATTTGCATGTTTCAGAAGTCTTGTCAAAACAACTTTGTGTATACAGTTTTTTTTAAAAATGAGACTTATCAAGTCTGATGTAACAAGCCTTTTTTTTCCTCAACTATTGCAAAACATTGTCTTAAATAGTTATTCAAGTCCGTTTTCAAAAAAGTTTTCGTTATGGCCGCTATTAAAGCGGAAGAATCATCACAAATTATTTCATTTGGAAGGACTCTTCTGTTTAACCATGTGCTTAGCCATGTGGCTATTGTTTCTGTTGTGTGTGAGTCAGAGCACATATAACAAATTGGAACACTAGCACCCAAGGTATATGCTACGATGGCATATAAGAAAACATGTTTGGGATTTTTATATTTTAAAAAATCGTTTGCTTCGGGTGGCTTTATTGGTTTAAATAAAGATCCAGTGGCATCAATAGACAGGATTTTATATTTGTCTTCCAAGATGTCATCGTAATATATACTTTGCTCAGTAGTCCAAAAATACAATATAAATGGAACAAGAGACATTTTTTTTATGAAACTGTCATACGGTGGGCTACAGGTCATGGCATACAGTGATAAAATAATATTTTTATCAAACTGAAGAGCGCTTCTAGCTTCATGCCGGTATTTCCTCAAATTTAATAATTTAGGCAAAGTTGGCGGTTCTTTTGGATTATCCATGCTCATAACTTCATCGGCCGTTGAATTTCGTACCCTTAAAGCCTTAATGTTTTTAAGTTTTTCTTTGTGCAGATTAACCCGGTGTGAAGTTAATTTATTTTTAATTCGAGGGTCATGCCGAAAGCCTTTTTTCAAATTTGTAAGAATAAGCGTTACTTTATAAGAATTATCAGCTGTTTCGGGGGATATTGTCAAGAACAGACTAGCTTTGCATTGCGTACAACTTCCTGTACATGTGATGTCGTTATTTTTGAGATCAGTAGGCACGTAATTGTTTTTAAACGAGAATGTGCATTCTAAATCGGTTTTAAAAAATATATGATCTTGCATTTCGTTGGTCCACTTATTTTGTGCGAGATGGTGGGATTCAATAGGCGCAATTTTATAGTAGTCATATTTACTCATTTCAAAAGAAACTGTTAAATCAGAAGGAGCTTCTACAACTGCATGCAATTGTGTTCGATTATCTTCACAATCTCCGCGAGAATTAAAAAATAAAACTTTATTTCTCTTCGCAGATATTTGCAGGGCTGCTTTGCTGACTTCGTGATTAAACTGAATACGCAGTTCTTGTTGTATGTGGTCATAAACTTCATTTGAGATTGGGGGAATAGAAACATTAAATATATCTTTATATTTGGAGAACACAACTCTTAGGTCGTCAAGGGGCACTTTTACTTTTCGGCCTGCCATTTTATTGTACCTGCTGGTACTTCACTGGTATGTGTGATTTTCCGAATATAAAATGAACTGACATGAACAACGGTGTGAGTTGAGGCTTGCACATTCTGCTCCCGAAGCCATGAAGTGCAACTACCGTACCGTGTATGAAACAGCACATATCTAACTAGGTATTGTAACACTCGTGTATAATACCCCTCATTATACAAGTTTCATAAACTATCATTACCGAATACTCACCGGACTTGTCAAACACACTTCAATATAATTGAGAATAATACTAGATTCGTTAAAGCGCTTGAAACTTTATGACAGTATAGCTTAAACGTATAAAAACTGTATCCTTTTTGTTTTGTTTACGTTAAGTCTAAGAGCAATATCACAACGCGATTGCCTAGCATGGCGTAGGTATAGAATAATTAAAAGTTAAAGCCTACCACTGAGACCGCCACGTTGTTATTTTAGCCAATAATCACACACACAGTTTTAAGCAATAAAGAGATGAGTCTGTCGTAAAACAATAATATTTCATATTTTGCGCGATATTCTGGTTCAATATTTCCATGATAGCCATTGAAATGATAAAAAAACTATATACTATATTTTCCTAATTGTAATGAAGAAAATGGCAAAGTTTTTTTTTGTGCCGGGGCTAATTGTGTTTTGGGTCACATTTGACGAGTTTTCTTTATTCTGATTCACACCAAAAAGCGTACATTAATATACGCTGAATGACTATTTTATACTGAAACACAACTGTACTGTAAAATAAAAACATTTAATACTCACATCGTTCAAAGACGTCGTCGTACACACACACATAAACCACAAGCACTTCTCTCCAAAACACTTGGTTCACGACTGATTGTTTCATTGGTTCGGTCGGACCTAGCGTACCCATAGATAGAGCGTACTCAACTACTCACAGCTAAAGAGTAAGTAAGACAAGGCATATAGCTGTTGCGTTGCATTGCACACAGCGATGCGCGCTGCTCTGACTAGCATCAAGAACGTTAAAACGTTTTTAGCGTGGCTTTGCGTTGTGGTATCAAAATAAAACATTTGGTTTAACAGAAACAACAAATTAAGTACTAAAAATATAGCTACATGTATATATGTTTGTATTGTTTTAAATCACACTATAAATTATACACTATGATATTACACTTTTATTAACTAGTAAAAATTGTGTAATATGGTACTGCACTTAAAAAATATTAAAAAATCGGCTTCACGAATAACGTTTTTCTGCTCAACTGTACAAAACATCGGTTACCAAGCTGCTAATTTGCGAAGATTACCCGTACGTACGGTGCAGTCGCTTTTACGTGACCTTTTCAATTTGGTCGGCTTATTAGAGAATTGCTGACATATTCTTGTTTTTGAGATAACTTTCATTAGAGCCGTAATTCAAGGCTGAAATTAACAGGAAAGAATTTTCATGAATCATTTTAATTTGTTTAAAGTATGCCATGTTTCTTAATGTTATGGGAACTGCGTATTCGATCGCTAAAGTACGACCAGTCTAAAATAAATCAAATTTGTTTTTATCTTCTTAACGTGTAAAGTATGAAATCTAAAATGTCTGCTGTAAACAAGCGTCGAACCGCGGGTATTTTTTACAGCTGTTTATTTGGTTATAAGTGTATTGGTTTACATGTAAACCCGCTTCTTCTGATTTTTGAAACCATTTAATTACATTGGTTTACGTCAACCAAATCAAAAACTAATGATTAAACAAATTTAAACAAATTAAGGTCTTTTATTGGTATTTTTTTCAAACTTCTGCGTTGAGCCGTTTTCGAGATCTGGGAAATCCCAAAACGTTACCGCAGCAAAATCTTAAATAACTAAAGAACTATACCACACACAAATTTTGCTATTTATAAACATTTACTACGCAACAAAAGCTATCTATTCATGTATTTGGTTCCGTGCTGAAACTAATTTTTGAAAGACTATTTTGCCTGGGTAACGTTTCAAACGTTACTCCAGCAAAATTTGTTTTTCTCAAATAACTTAAAAACTACAATTCAAACAAATTTTGCTATTAGTAAACAAATTGCTCCTCATGATACACTAATTATTTGTTTCAAGTCTCATCTCTCTAAAGCAAAACATTTTGCCTGGGTAACGCACACATGGTATCCGTGAGCGGTGTCGAAGTGTGAAAATCACTCAAATCTTGCTGAAAAAGCATCGTAGAGGTCTGAAATTTCTTATAAAACATAGATTTGAATTTGTCAAAAGTTGTAAAAATACAAAAAAATCCTAAGTAAGAGGGCCCATTTCAATATTTATTCAGTTTTTGTCATCTGTAAAAATCTCAACTGTATCATGGTTCTTAAGATACACCTTGGTGACAGACAGGCGGACGAACAACGGAGTCTTAGTAACAGGGTCACGTTTTACCCTTTGGGTATGAAACCCTAAAAATGAAAAGCAATTTAAAGTTTTAACAGAAGTTTATTACAAAATGAAACTAACCAATAAACAAATATTAATTATGAGTTAAGTTTGTATACAGATCATTTTGTATAACTTAGACTTGATGGTTATGAACAAAATTGTATGAAAAAGTCTGTTTCTTTATGTAAATCATTTCTCAAGGAATCTATGACATTCTTATGATAACTTAATGATAAATATAATTAGATGTAGGGATGTTAAGTTTGTCTACTTGGCCGTTTCTTTCAGTTTCTCTAGTTGTTGCCTGTAACAAGAAGAAAAATAAATTTAGGTTATTTTCTACATCGGTAATAATATTCCACAACTCACACAATGCTGTCAAGTCCCAAGCTAAACAGAGTCTGTGTTATGAGTACTAGACAACACTGCCCTGGTAATCGAGAGGGCAATAAGTCGAAAACGACAATTTTTTTTATAATCGATTTGGAATGTACGTCAAATGAGCGTCAAATTTGACGTACATCCCAAATCACTACATAGTATAAAACAAAGTCGCTTTTTCTGTCCCTATATCCCTATGTGCGCTTAAATCTTTAAAATTACGCAACGGATTTTGATGCGGTTTTTTTTAATAGATAGAGTGATTTAAGAGGAAGGTTTATATGTATAATATTGCACCCGAGCGAAGCCGGGGCGGGTCGCTAGTCGATAATAAAAAATAGGTTATTTTCGACTTACTGCCCTCTCGATTACCAGGGCAGAACAGATAGACATACAGGGTTATTTGTAAAACACTGGCAACCTCTCAAGACTATGTTACTAACATCATAAACAACAATTTCTATGATTTTAAAAAATTTGACATAATTTAGTTTATCAGATTTTCACACAAAAATGAAAATATTTAAATTGAATGTTCTAAATATTACGAAGCAAGCGACAGTACAATAGAGGAGGGTAGCTGAACATAAACTATTCGGTCAGCCCTCACTAGTCGGTCGGTCGCATTGATGCGCTCGCGTCGCGTCATACATGTTCTTGTAGCGAAATTCGGCAGTGCGAGCATTATTATCTTTACATGATAGTGTATCAATATTCTAATGTCGAGTAGGTACACGGTAATGGTGCGAATGCTTGCTAGGTGTGATGACGATGTTTTGAAAGCTTGCTTACTATTAACACAGTGCGTGGGAGGCGTAAATAGATACGGCAAAATACAGAGTTGAAATGTGTTGGATAGAACAACGAAATCTTGAAGGTATGTTTTTGGTAAATGTATTATATTTTGTAAAAAGTCATAGAAATTAAAGTTGTTGAAAAATTGAAGTCGGTGTTTCTATAATAGTTTAGTCTCTTCGTTATTTAACACCGACTTTCAAAATTAAAGTTATTTGGTACATTTCAGTGTTTTTTTAACATTGAAGTCGGTAATTTTTTTTTTTTTTTGGGAAAAATGTTTATGTAATGAGCATGATCATTTGTTCTGTGTCTGGGTGTAATTTATCTATATTATATATGTATTTAGAAATATATAAGTATGTTTATCAGTTGTCTAGTATCCATAACACAAGCTCTGCTTAGCTTGGGACTAGACGGCGTTGTGTGATAGTTGTTGAATATTATATTAAAATCCCTATTAAATAAATCAATTCATGAACCCTAAGCGAACGCCGGTGTCCGCGCACCTATTGTCTTACTATTGTATCTCTGATTACTACAATTAACCCTTCAGATACCGTCAATTAGAGACACAATAGTAAGACAATAGATGCGCGGCCACCGGTGGTCGCTTGGGGATTCATGAATTAAAAGGTCAAATCGCCATATATAAACACAAGCTTTTGTCTGCGGCTTCGCTCGCGTTAATTCCCCTGGGAAGTGGGGGTTAGAAAGAGACAAAAACTAGCCTATGTCAGTCTCCATCTCTCCATCCCCAAGCGACCACCGGTGGCCGCGCATCTATTGTCTTACTATTGTGTCTCTAATTGACGGTATCTGAAGGGTTAAATTTCTAATTACATACATATTATAGATAAATTACACCCAGACACAGAACAAAATAATGATCATGCTCATCACACAAACATTTGTCCTGGGTGGGAATCGAACCCACGACCTCCGGCATAGCAGTCAGGGCCACTAACCACTAGACCAACAGGCCAGTCAAGTATTTTGACGTCATAAAGAATAAAGTCATTCTAACCTCAACTGTTGGTTGAAATCGTCTTGTACGATGTCATCTTCCCAGTTGTCCTCCCAAACAGACACATCTTCGTCATCAGCATCCTCTGTTCCCCAGTCTAGAAAGAAAATAACAGGATATTATGATAAAGATCAAGGAAATTACATCGAAAACTTTAGCAAGGAATATTAGTGACAAAAACATACTTTCAGCGGGAAACTCTTCGAATTCATCGTCTTCTTCAAGGAGACCGAGATCTACTTTCTGTTTGTCTGCCATTTTAGAATTCAGTTCAATGAATTCGCAAAGATATTGAGAATAATTTGTTTATTTGGCTTGCCGTCGATCGATAAAACTGCAAGTTGTGTTTGACAAGTCACGGTGGAAATGTTGCCAGGTTGTGAAAAAATATGTCCTTGTATGTTTTATAGTAAGTTTTATTACGACTGGCAATAATTGGAACTTTAAATTGAAGAAATCATAACCCCTATAAGCCTAAAATAAAAATAATATATTCCCCATAAATTATCACAATAATTTAAGTGTGTTTCGTCAATATGAAACACTCAGTAGGTTAATAATACAGTACAAGTTCGCGTCGTCATGTCAACTTGCCGCTCTAAAGTAATAGTAAAGCTACAAGCTACAAATGACTGCGCATTAATCAATCTCAAATTTAAACAGCAGTGCGCACTGTCAAGCGCATTGTAATGCTAGGTTTTAGAGAGGCATTGGGCTCTCTCTAGTATTGATACTAAACGCACTAAAGGAATTGACAGCTTTTGTACGAAAAAGTCTCGTGGCCGGGTAAAGCAACAGTCTACTGCTGCCCGAGAAACTCTAATAATGCCAAACTCATTGATAACTTAATATAAGATAACTCGATTCATCGGTAATGAAATTAGAACCAAAAAGGAACGAGCGGGAGAGCAACTACTGCTAGTTGCTGCATGTGTTCTACTCACCAAGCGAGCGTCACAAAGCAAATTCATCTTTGTTAGCTCTTATCGCTGTGACAAGCTTTTTTTTATTGGCTTGCGTCTGACTACTATCTCATTCTCATTTGATGGTAAGCGATTATGTGGAACGTTATAACACGGAGCTAGTGTAAGTGAGTTCTTCGCTGAAAGTGTGTGATGATCAACGATCAACTAGTATTACTTGTAGTTATCTCTTATTTTTTATCACTATCATGGGCGAACATCTCTGTAAGTCACTTGAATAATCTATACTCTATAGGTACGCACAGAAGCATTTGTAAGGAGCTTTATAGCAAGAGTTACTGTATGTAAAGTCAAATAAAGAAACCACTAGTACAATTTTCACACATTTATTTATCTTATAAAATAGTCATCGAATACATATTACTTGAAACTCAGCGGTTTCAAGCTCAAATCAAGTCGTATTCACAAAAATATAATATCACAAATTATCACATAGTAATAAAAAGTCAGACTACATCAAAATAATATGATTTGCGATAATGATATAATCATTTTGATTTTCGAAATACCTTGCGGTAATTTCGAGTATTTTTATAGATTTATATGAACTTCTTGAAACTTAGCTTACTTTGTTTTTTTATTATACAAAACTCATTACTTTAAATGATTCATAAAATTAAACTGAAAAAAGACTACATATCGACAAAATAATAGGTTTCTCTTCAAAACCAATTATTAGCGAAAAAACTACAAATGATTTAACCCATTTCTTTATATGGGAATATAATACATACATAACGATATTCTTTTATTAAAATATGGATACAACAGTACAAACAACTAAGAAAAAAAATTGGACAGTGCGAGCAAAATCTTCGTATTGAGATGAAATACAATTGCAATACAAAGAATAATAAAAAAAGATCAATATTGTTTATAACAGTACTTATATTAACACAAAATAACGCTGACCAGACATAAACAGCGAAAATATTACACCTTAATAAATCTATCTTCAATTCTCTTAACCGACCTCGGCGACAATCAAAGTCACCCATTTATCAGGGGGACTAGAATCAACTGGCAACACCAAAAACATCTTCATTAAAAAGATGGAGGCAAAAGAATAATCATCTTCAGCCTAGAATAAAACCTTAAAAATATCAAAAACTCTTTTTAACGACAGTTAAAAAGCAAGTACTGGTGAAGAATTTTAGGTAATTCAATGTCTTGAACTACATCCACCAGTGTGGTCTTGAAATATCTCCTCAAAAATATCCTGGTTTGAGCCAGCAAGGAGATTGGAGTCTTAGCACGCTGGATTAAGGCTTCTTTTTGGGTGGCGGTGACGGCGTTGTTTCTCTTGATCATGCAGAGATCGAAGGCTTCAGCTGCTTCGAGAAGTAGATAGAAGATGTGCTGGTACTCTTCTGAGGTCACGTTCTGAAGGTGATTCAGGATACCGTCGGGGTCACGGAACTGAGTTTTCATGATGACCTGAAATGAAAAGTGAAACCATGTTAGTTCTTTATTCTTCCATTGTCTTTGCCCGCGACTTATCTGTGGCTGACTTTTGTTTTAGATGCATCCACTGCACACCACTCGCGAACCTCCATTACACGCATTCTTCCATATAAAATCATCATCATCCTTTCAGCCGATAGACGTCCACTGTTAGACATAGGCCTCCCCCAAGTATTACCACAATGAACGATCCTGTGCGTCCCCCATCCATTGGATTCCCGCAACCTTCACCAGGTCATCGGTCCACCTTCGAACGCTGCGTTTTCCGGTCACCACTCCAGAACCTTTCGGCCCCAACGGCCATCTGTTCTGCGAGTAATGTACCCTGCTCATTGCCACTTAAGTTTGGCGATTTTTCGTGCTATGTCGGCGACCTTGGTTCTCCTACAGATATCTTCATTCCTGATTCGATCACGCAAAGAAACCCCGAGCATAGCCCATAATATAAAAAACATATCTTAGTTGAACCGTTTCCACCAGTGCTGAGCTACGTGCACCAATGAATATGATTGGTTCAAACGCATCCATGGCAACGGAGCATAGCGCATGTCTGATGGAAAAGCAGTTCTATACTGACCCTGGCGCCATATCTCAACAGCAGCGCCACGATCTCGGCGCTAGGCTCCGGGTTGCTCGCGAGGTACTCCGCCAGAGCTGGACGGAGCTGCGTGGCGTCTTCATCATTGTAGACCTTCAGGTTTGGGTCAGCGCCGCTTTCTAGAAGAATCTGTATGGAAGATCTCCGATTAGATAAGTTTTAATGACATATTTTAAAAAACAATGCACTAAAAATATTTTTGAGGTATGTAGAAATGGATTAATAGAACATGTATAGGTATGTGGAATTTCCTTGTGGGTATATTTTTTCAGCCAGGCGCATTACTTTGTGTAATTTATTTCATTACCACTGCTCTCAAAACGGTGAAGGAAAACATCGTAAGGAAGCCTGTATGTCCTAGAACCAAAAATTCGAAGACATGTGACATTCACCAACCCGCACTGGGCCCGCGTGGTGGATTACGGCCCATTCCCTCTCCTAGAGACGAGGCCTATTAAGAGGCTGATTATGCTTATGCTATTTTTTGTGTCGTACTCTTAGGTCACAACAAATTTACTAATTTCAGACTTAGTCCTATGCCTGTGCTATAAAACCTTGCTTTATGTTAAATTGATTTCTCTAAGAGTATTGAAATACACGTTTTTTGCGACGTAAACGGCCGTATCTTTTTTTGCCGTTAACTCAGAAGTTTGATTTTTTTACAGTTTCAAGGGACCGCAGACCTGAGTATATGGTTTTAATTTCAACTCGATACCTCCACGCGTTCCCGAGATAAAGGATCTTGACAGACAGACCGACAACAAAGTCCACGATCACTTTTTTGTCAGTCTGTCTGTTTTTTTTTCTGGTTCCGTTTCTTTCTTTTTGAGTTACGGAACCCTAAAAATGAAGGTGAAGAAGTTAAAAGTCGCGGTCCTAATACTGACCTGAACAATTTCTTTCCTGTTGCTGATGTTGTCGGAGCAAGCAACATGAAGCGGGGATCCAATCACCGAACTGGACGCGTTCACTTGAGCACCTGCAGAAATAAGGCGATGTTTTAGAGCCTGTCCTGATAGATTTTTATTATTAGCTGGTCCGTCATGGGCCATTGTGAACCATCTTGGTCCATCATGGGCCATTGTGAACCATCATGGGCCATCAAAAGCCATCTTGCACCATATCGGTGGCCCATTATACGCCATTAAAAAAAGGGCATTCTGATGCTGCTCTCTG
This sequence comes from Mythimna lalbum, assembly GCA_949319445.1. Lineage (NCBI taxonomy): Eukaryota > Metazoa > Arthropoda > Insecta > Lepidoptera > Noctuidae > Mythimna > Mythimna lalbum. The sequence continues at coordinate 10,111,974 of OX439373.1, forward strand.
CTGGTAAGGATACCAGCAAAGAGCAGCATCAGAATCTGCAGCACACACAAACGTCCACCTTCAATATGGCTAAGTCCAGTTCTGACAATTCGAGTTCAACAAACCCAGTCCGGGTTTGTTGAACTCGGGGCACGCGTAGTTGACTTTCGTTATGAGGCGGACATTAAGTTAATATATCATGGGCCATTGTGGACCATCGTGGGCCATTGTGGACCATCGTGGGCCACCATGAACCATCATAGGCCAACATGAGCCATCATACAGCGGTCACGAGCCATTATAGGCCATGTACAGCCATCATGGCCCATGATCAGCCATCATGTGCCATCATCAGCCATCATGCACCATATTGGTGGCCCATCACCATTAAAATAGGGTACTCCTTACCAGCAGAGAGCAGCATCTGCAGCATGGACACATCCCCTTTCAGTATGGCCAGGTCTAGTGGACTGGGCTTGCTGAACTCGGGGCACGAGTAATTGACGCGGGCACCTTGCTTGATCATCAGGTTCACTACTTCTGGGTTGCCTGGAAAGAAAATAATCGGGTATTATGGTAGAAATAAAGATAGAAAAAGAAGAAATTTACTAAACTAATTTGGCTAGCTAAAAGTAGGTGTAAAAAGTTATCAACATACATGATTTTTCGTATGACAAAAATTAAACAACATGAAATTATTTCGCTTGTTTTCCCTACTCCTTTCAAACGGCTTTGATCTTTAGAAATATTTCTACACAAAAAAATTGCTTGTTAATTGTTCTTCAGAATGTACATTTGTAAATCAATTAATATTTTGCAAAGAAAATCGATTTAAGGGTCAGGGGCCGCCGGCTTTTAAAAACTTCCTGGGTGCTCATTTGATAACTAGAAAAAGTGGCGAAGTGTGAGATGAAAAATATAGACTGATCAACCCACAAATAAATGTCCAGCTACTTATATACTTATTTTGTGTGCGTTCCGTTTCAATCAGCGCTCTAAACTTCTGCGCTGAACGGGTTGTCGGGCAATGAAAAAAGGCCCATTCCTAAAAGGCGATTACTAATCTGTTTCTTGAAGTCTATTCTCAGGGGTGCTCGACACCCGCTGTTTATTTCTCATGGGTGCTCGAGCCCCCAAGCACCCACGAAGTCGGCGCCCCTGTCAGCGAGGCTCTATGCGAGCGCAGGCGGCAGTAAGAGTATGTGTGCATTAACTCTGGTCAAAAGTTTAAGGGTCTATTGCCACACACTATAGTTAGCGTGCTCGCGGACGGCGAGCCATGGGTAGCTCGCTGTCTGATTGTCCGGTAATGGACCGAGCCCAAGACGTCGACGGCGCGCACTGTTCACGCGCGCCTCAAGGAATTGTCAGCAACAGCAGAGGCCCAGCTGGGTCGAAGCCTACCGGGGCCAGGGTTATCCGAAAGGAAACTCGTGCCTTGGTTTGACTAGAAGGAATGGGGTGGGTTTTTAGTCAGTAAGAGTCTGACACTATCTCCCGCTCCACCCAAGGGCGGGGGTTGTCATAAGATGATTTTTGCCCACAGTAAAAAAAAAACACACTGTAGTTAACACTGCTGATCTTACTCTCAAATCTTAACGCTCGCATGATAGAAAATAATAAATTCTAACGCTGCATCTGACACAGCTTTGGAAGGCCTGACCAGGTAAACCGATGACCTGGTGAGAGTCGAGGGAATGCGATGGATGCGAGACGCACAGGATCGGTCGTTGTGGTGGTGAGAGAAGCATGTCCAACAGAACCGGTGTTGTTGTGTAGGACTATGTCCAGCAATGGACGTCTTTCGGCTGAAATGATGATGATGATGATGGTGATGATGATGGTGATGGTGATGATGATGACGATGATACTGTTCTAAAGATCCTTACCACTTAATACGGCATAGTGCATTACAGTCCTGTAGTCGTTTCGCGCGTCAGCCATCGCATTAACGTCAGCTCCGAAGCTGATGAGTAGCAGCACGGCATCCATACCCTGGAATTACAGTTTTTATCAGAAACTACACTTCATTATCATGTAGCCTTTAGAACGCCAGCTTTTTGTCCGTATTTGAATAGATTATTGCTTGTTTAAGTAATTTCCGGAATCTGAGTTTCTAGATAGCTACAACCTAGGGGTCTTTAAGTCAAAAGTCAATGGGTTGCTTCTAGGCAAGCGTGCTCCGTCGGCCACATCATTGCTTACCATCAGGTGAGATAGTGGTCAAACGCGAGCCAATCAATAATAATAATATTTTTTTTAAATATGCGCAGGCACAGCTAAGGAGTGGAATTCCTTACCGGATTCTATGTTTCCTGATAGCTACAACCTAGGGGACTTTAAGTCAAAAGTGAATAGGTAAACTTCTAGGCAAGCGTGCTCCATCGTCGGCCATATCATCGTCTACCATCAGGTGAGATAGTGGTCAAACGCGAGCCTATCAATAATAATCTACACCAATATTATAAAGAGGTAAAGTTTGTTTTTTTGTTTGTAGGAGGTAATCTCTGGAAGTACTGGTCCAATCACTAAAATGTTTTCACCGCTAGAAAGCTCCTTTATTCCTGAGTGACATAGGCTATATTAAATGTCGCGGGCAAAAGCTAGTCAAATCTAAAAAAGAAGTGAAGTGAAAAAAAAAAATGTGGATGCTGCTGATATAGCAGCATCCACATTTTTTTTTTTTTTTTTTTATTGATAGCGATAGGTAAGCGATGATGTGGTCATGTACATTTTCATTTCATGTAGATGTCATGATGTACATTTCATAATCTTACCTTCCTCTGCCTAGCAGCTTTCATAAGCGGTGTAAATCCAGCTCTGTCCCTCGAATCAGGGTTAGCTCCAAACGTCAGGAGCAACTCCAGATACTCAGGATCTGATACCAGGTTGATCTCGGCTCCGAAGAAGTAGCGTTTGTTGGGGTCTGCCCCATGCTCGAGGAGAAGACGGGCCACCTCCTGTAGATAGGAATGGAAATTGAGAAAATTGTATTACTTAAAATATACATGATTTTTAGTATATGCGAAACCTGAATATAGTATGATCAAAATCATCAACTGAATCGATTCCAATAATTTTTACACCTTGTTATATTTTATTCCCAAATATTTTTTTAAAGGTCACAAGTTGGATACCACCGGCGCTAATACAGATCAAGTCACGGCAGATCATAGCGAGCATGAGGAAACCAGGTCGAACCAGTGGAAGCAAAACGGCCTCTCAGTCGCCCGAATGTCCTGGTGACCATGTATTTGTGCGGACAACCAGGTAACATAACAAGCTTATAACTTTGTAATTTTGAAATTTTACATAAAAATACTAGACACGTGTTTCAGGTTTGGCATATACTAAAAATAAGGTTGTAGAATACATGATTTTAGTAAAGAGGCATGGAACAAGGAACATACAAAACCTCCATTGAAAATAACATAATCATTCTTGCAGTCGGGTAAAAAGAAATAATCTAAAGAAGATCACAGGTGGCCGAGTTTTAACGGCCCCGACTTACGAGTTGTAGGACGCGGTTTCAAACTGAGCCAGGCGCATTTCTTTGAGTAATTTACTTCGTCACCACTGTTCTCTCGGTGAAGGAAAATATCGTGAAAAAACTGGCATTTCATGAAGCCAAAAAAAAAATCCATCCATCCGATCTCGGTCCGCGCGGTGGATAACGGCCCATTCCCTCTCTTAGAGAAGAGGCCTGAGCCGCAGCTGTGAGAATATGATAAGGCTGATTATGCTTTTTCTTACAAAGGAATAGAGGCAGAGGAGGAGGAGGTGGTGTTTTTGGTACAGAGGTATGGATCAATCTCACAAACCTTCATGGAAAAGAAGTATCCTCCGACCAAACAGGTGCTATGTCTGTTCTAATTATATTTTTATTTTTACCATTTCTCGTCATATTTCATGAAATAGTTGAACACATCATGAAATGTTCAACTAAGATCTGTCCACGACAAAACAAAAAACTCTACATTTTAACTTACTCCAGAGCGCGTACGGGTAGTGCAAGTAGCATGGCCAAATATTTGGGAGAAGTCACACTGGACATGATTTCGATCTCCTTAGTTCCTTATTCACTTTGGAACACATTAATATTTTTCTTAAAAAAGATATGGGATGCTGTCTGTCTAGAATACTTCTTCTTTTTTCTCAGTGGTACACTCCTGGCGAAGTGGTCATGGTCACGTATCGTATGGTAGTTTGGTTGCGGCTTTTGCGAGACTTCTCCATCTCTCTCTATTCGTTGCATTGCATGTGCATTCAATGACCAACTGGTAGGTGATCGATCGCGAGAATGTTGACCTAGATGATCCTAGGAGTGGACCTACTAGAATACTTACGTAATGCTTATTCCTAATGGCCAGCCTCAGTGGTTCATCACACAACGTAGTCCTGGGGAACTCTTCACCAGTGTCAGGTCTATAATCAACCGCCGCTCCGCTTTCTAGTAGTAACTTCACTAACTCGGTATATCTGAAAAAAATTGAGAAGATTAATATGTCATCTATACAGATTTACAACTTAAACCTAAAAGTAAGTTTAAAAATGGCGTTTGCAAGAAATTTTTATTAATTTATCTAAAAAACATGCTAAATGTTATAGTACTGTTTGATTGTAAAATGTCTAAGTTATTAACAAGAATGTTTAAAGTCGATGTGCTCAACATGTTTACTTGACTAAAGCCTTTAAGAAGATCTAAGTAATGTTCGTCTCTGAATCTGAGGTTTTGACTTTACAATTACAGTCTTTAGTAAATCACTTTATTTGGACGATGGTAAACAGTTACAGAGCTTTATACCATTTGCTTAATAACTAGTTTAATTTGTCAATGTTATTAATTACGTTTGTATGTTATTAATTACGTTTGTATATTATTAATTACGTTTGTGAAAGGTAATTTTAGAGAAAACTGATCGGACTGCGATTTTTCTCATTACATGATTACATTATTTCTTGTCACTACAGAGAAATATCGCTTCAGTATTTCTTTATATCTCTCTGTACTCTCAGATAGAAAGTACAGAGAGATATTTGAGTAGAAGTATGTGTAGTAGAGTAAGCATAGAGAGAAAGAGAAAGTCTAAAAAACTGTATCACTTAGAAAAAAGTGCATTATTGCAACAATAATTAGTATCTTTTTCTTTTCTTGGTTTTGTTTTGCTAATGATGTTTCATGTATCGTTGATGCGCTCACAAACATGTTAACACAGAGAAGTCATCTAGACTCAAAACACCTATCTGTAGGTCATTCAAATATTTGTTCTGTATAGTAACGACACAAACGTGACACGAAACTCACCAACGGTCTCGCAAAATATTATTAATATCTTCGTGGCCGAAGTCGTAGGCAGAAGCAAGTTAATCATAAAATTCACTGACCCATGCTCAGCAGCGAGGTGTAAGGCACTGTATCCGCAGTCATCCCTGGCATTCACGTCACATCCTCGCACCACCAGCAGCCTGGTAGCCTCCAGGTACCGCTGCCAGATCGCGTAGTGGAGAGGACGGAGACCTTGGGTTACTGGCTCGTTTACCTGGAAACATTGAAAAGAAACATTCATCATTGGCGTGTGAAAGGGGGAATTGGTGATCCAGATTTGGTTAAGTCCAATCTACAAAGCCTTGAGCACAGGCGTAGGGTAGCCACCCTTTCGGTATTTTACAGGATGCATTTCGGAGTGTGCGTAGGAATTGCATGACTTGGTTCCGCCATCTCATTTCTACCAACGGGCAACCCGACATGACGAGTATACTTACGTTGTTTAGCCTTGTCGTTTATACCGCGTACCTCGAACAACTGGAACAATTTGCCTGCTGCGTGTGTGATTATAATTTGGGTGCCTTCAAGGCTTAAGTGAAAAGTCTCTTAAGAGGGTCCTTTTCCACTCGCCTATCGTAAACATCGAAAATGGTTTAAAAGCTTGTTACTTCATTTAATGCAATCCAACGCGATGTTTGACGAAAAGGCAACGCAAAAAAAGAGAGAGATAACGTCTGAAAACTCTGTTAGTATTCGGTAATTCCGAATTTTTTTTTAAACCCTTAAAAGTTTTTGGAAAAAGTTGTCCTCATTTAGAATCTTAATAAAATTTTTAGGCAAATTATGAAGTGTCAAAGTTCATACAAAATAGGACATTTTCAGAGGTTTTTACTGGATTAGTTTTACACAAATTTAGAAATTGGTTTCTTTAGAAACCTAGATAATATCCACTAGATACTGTGTTTCCAAAATATCCAATGATAATGTGTAATAACGTCATAATCAGTTATGAGCGGTTGTATGAAAAACAGTGAAAATGTGAGTCATGATGTAACCACCTTAATGAACTAGTGCGCCTCAAAATCAATGATTGCATCACTGCTTATCATCATGTGGGATCGCAGTCAAGCACTGGTTCAAAGTAATTAAAAAAAAAAAACTAGAACCAGAAACCGTTCTATCGTCCAATTTGGAAGCAAAAGTGATATATTAAGACGGAATAAGATATTAAAATATAGTACAGTACATGTATCGCCAAAGATTGTGTTAAAAAACGTCATACAGTGGTTAAGTGGCTATTAGAATATACGATCGCGCTAATAGTCGACCTTGTGTATGTTGGATGCCAAAAAAGATAAGAACATAAAGCCGGCATCGTGGTAAACATGAGCATGTAGTTAAACTAAATGCGTACTACGTGCGGAAATCTGCAACGAATGCCAGGAGTCAGTTTTTCCGATCTCTCGAGCCGGGCCTTGGTACAGGCCATGGTCCGAAGCGAGGAGGAGTGGCAAGCGTCTCCTTCGAAGCAGAAATGCTAGCAAAGGAGGAGACAGCACATGCGCGCGCGAGAGAGCGAACTTCACACCCCAGCCAAAGTGATCCCGATCCTGATTTCCGGGCACCCTAGGCGCGGGCTTGCGGCCAAAGGTCTACTTCTGAAAGGAAGACTTGTCCCTGGTATGAAAGACAAGGAAGGAACAGGAATGGGTTTTTAGTCAGTAAAAGTCTGACCCACCCTCTCACTCCGCCCGAGATCGGGAAATGTCTTTGGGTGATTTTCCTACCTACAAAAAAATGCTGTGGGAACATGGTAGCCTAATTTATGCCCCTTGCTTACCTTAGCTCCACAAGCTAGTAGTATTCGGATCTCGTCCAGTGGCACCATCCGTATGATGGAGTCAGCTAGCTCCCGCTGCATCGACTTGCCGAGCGCCACCTCCGAAGGCATTGTCACTGAAACAACGTATATTTTTATAAATAGACAGTTTGTAATCTTACGTTTTACGATGAAGGAAAACGTCGTGAGGAAACCGGCATGTCCTAGAACCAAAAATTCGAAGACATGTGACATTCACCAACCCACACTGGGTCCGCGTGGTGGATTACGGTCTGTTTCCTCTCCTAGAGAGGAGGCCTGAGACCCAGCAGTAGGAACATTGAAAAGGCTGATGATGATGATGACATTGCTTGCTATACATAAGTCTTCTCCAAGGTACATCAGCAGATCCTGTACCTCTAGCCAAGTTGCTAATCTGCAATAGTTAATGCTAGTAGAAAGCCTCAAATGTAAGGGAATAATAAGGTCTTCTTAACGGTCAGTCACGTGGTCTGAACAAAAGAATCGGGGGCGTGGCCAACTCGAAGCGTTCGACGCAAGCGAAACGGTTGTAACTTGTCTAGGGGGACTGCAATGCCCTTCCAGAGCTTATAGATATCTACAACCTTTAAATAGGTAGGTTACTTTCAGAAGTAACCGATCGTGGCCCATCTTCAACCAGTTCAACTTAAGGTGAGATAGTGGTCAAATGTAATTACTAATAAAAAATAAATAAAACATAAACATCAAATCATTATTCGTAAATTATATGACTTTGTAGAATCCCGGTGACAACGTACTTTAATATAAACAACATGTTATTTTCGTCAGATCTTAGAGAACACTGCCATTAATTTTTTACCCAAGGTAGAATAGTTATCATCGTCGTAAGTTGAACTAGAGTCATTACAAGGATACAAGATACAATATATCATTAGCTACAAATTCATTTTCCAATCCGAACTTTATTATGTCCGTAAATGGGGAAAATTCATCGCCATTGTCATTCAGCCTGGCAAAAGCAATCTTTAGGCTACTGCTGCTCATACTTCAGGCATAACTCCTGATTTGAAGCTTTGATTGAGTTCAAAGGCAATGCGCAAAGAGGGATTTCTTATTCTTTCACCGAAGCCACAGAGCACAACACAAATCTATAAAACTAGCTTTTGCCCGCTCCGCCCGTGTAGGTACATAAAATATAGCCTAAGTCACTCAGGAATAAAGCAGCTTTCTATTGATGAAAGAATTTTAGCAATCGGACCAATACTTCCAGAGATTAGCCCCTACATACAAACTTACAAATTTTACTTCTTTATAATATTAGTATAGATAAAAGCGAAATACCGCTCAATCACTCACGAAATCTCAGAAACTATAACACCTACAAACCTATTTGGCAGCTAGGTTCCTATATACCTTATAGAGTGTAGGTAGATATCTACACTTTATAAGATATAGATTCTATTCTATTCTTCTATTCATATCCGCGAAGAACGGATTTTACGAAACTCCACCTCTAAGGATATTTACTTTGGATCCCCGTTTTATGAAACCAAAGTTTGTATGGAGAAACTAAACTTCACGGGAGCTGCTGGCAGAAACCAGTTACACTTATATGACTAGTTACAGCAGTAACAGTTATATGACAAGCAAAATTACTAACTTATGAAAGTAGGCATCTTGACTCCTCAAAAGCCTTACTGCAAACCACAAAATCACAACACTTATTCTAATTAACACTGCGCAAATCACTTTGAACACAACTAAGAGAGTACAAATTCCAACTACAAGAAAAATAATCGCAAAACTACAGCCCAAAACAATAAATTGGCAAGGAACAATAAATAATTTCACTATCTATGCACCAAGAGACGTCCTCTCTACTCCATATCCAAAACACGACTGACTTCCAAACTCCGTTAATTCATGAATCCCCAAGCGACCACCGGTGGCCGCGCATCTATTGTCTTACTATTGTGTCTCTAATTGACGGTATCTGAAGGGTTAATGGCACTCCAATATATGAAATCACGTTTTGTCACAACAAGTATTCATAAACATACATACAAACACGATGACATATTAGGCAGACCTATAGATGAACGGAAAGTTGGAACAATACAAGACCAGGTTATACTAGACATTTATAGTTTGATTGATGCCTGTATATTATATACTACGTATATATTGACTCGTGGAAATAAGCACGTACAATCAGTCAACAGGGTTATAATAAATGATGTGTTGATGCCAACAACGTAAGTATTGCCTAATGGAGATGAAAACTGCGTACTGTGTAACGTTTTCACTATGCCGTTTTTTTGGGGTGAGAAATTATCAAGAGATGACAAGGTGAAGAGACGGAGTGTCAGATTTTTGCTGTACCGCAGTGACTCTTTCAAATAATTCAAGAAGACATGCTTTATTTATCTTTATTTTCCAAAAAATACACAAATGTAACATTTTTAAAAACATGGCTAAGCGGGCCAAAACAAGTAGACCCTGACTTCTAAACTAGGAATAACCTATTTCTTAGACATCCGTGTGACTTTGAAATTATGTGCGCTTTAGCTAATATAATAATAAAATTACCAGGATAGGACACAAACTTTACAGAAAAAAAGTAATTATTACAAAATTCTATAGAAGCTGACATAATAAAGAGACAAAAAACAAAAAACTACGACTGTATTATGTAAATGAATTGGTGAAAAGGCTAGATAATGATTGCATCGATTCTATGTGTAGTGTTGAGGAATTTTTGGGCATATCTGGCCTCTAAATTGGGACAAAGTGATATTATTTTCCTAAAAATTTTAGGTGGCTCTCTTTAGGCTGCTGGATGAAAGGCTCGATTCAGAAAGCGGTTTATATCAAATCAAATTATCTTCCTGCCCTTGTCCCGTTATATTTGGTGACGGTGCAACATTTTTTTTCTTTCATCTAGCCTTCATACCGGGGCTCGAGCTCCCTTTCGGATAATCCTGGCCCCAGTAGGCTACGACCCAGCTGGGACCCTGCTATTGCTGACAACTTCTTAAGGCGCGCGGGAACAGTACGCGTCGTCGACGTCTTGGGCTCGGTCCGGACAGTTACCAGTCCGGTTAGTTAGCGAGCTACCCATAGCTGGCCGTCCGCAAGCCCGCGTCTACGGTGGTAGAGGGGAGGCCTGAGACCATTGAACATTAAAAAGACTGATGATATTTCTAAATAAAGATGATAAACCTAACCATGTGTCTTCAACACATGTCACTGTACTCTCTTTGTGTGCTCTACGTCGTCACTTTCGTCACTTTCGTCCTTACCCTCAGGATGGCAGCATTCCAAGAGATAACAGTATTTGGGAGCGTGTGATTTTGCACGTGGTGACTAGCATCGCAGTGGATACTAACAACGCATTGGTTTGTTGTATTGATTGTGTCCTGATTAATGTTAACATCTTTTTTAATGTCACGCTATGCTATATCAAAGATGAAATTATGGGCTATAGCCAATAAGTAATTAATGTTATTGTTCTTATTTATTATTTACACACTACAAGTGGCAGATTAAGGCGTACCGTCGCTTGAACATCTAGCCGGAGTTAAATGCACACATACTCGTAATGCCGCCTGCGCCCGCATAGAGCCCCGCTGACTTTAAAAACCATTTTCTTTGCGAAATATTGATTGATTTTCATATGCTATGTACTACATTTTGAAGAGCAAAGCCACTAAAAAATTAACTGAATTTGTTTAATTCCCCCCTTTTAGGGAAGTGGGGAGTTAGAAAGAGTAAAAGAGTAGCCTATGTCATTCTCCATCTCTTCAACTATCTCCACTTAAAAAATCACGTCAATTCGTTGCTCCGTTTTACTGTGAAAGACGGACAAACAGACACACACATTTTCCCATTTATAATATTAGTATGGATTTGGATATGTAACATCCATTACTGAGGAATAGGCTTCAGGAAGTCACAGTTTCATGGCGCAAAATGGAAGCAAGGAATGTTTGTGTTTTTGTTTTGTTTTTATTATTGACTACCTGCTCCCAGCGGCTTCGCCCGCTTGATATCAGAAAATTATTCCAAGAGAACATACTTCCGGGATAAAAAGTATCCTATGTCCTATTCCAGAACATGGTGTATCCGTGTACCAAGTTTCATCAAAATCGGTTTTGCCATTTAGGCGTAAAGACGTAACAAACAAACTCACTTTTGCTTTTATAATATTAGCAAGGATAGGCTTGCGTTTGAACACTATCTCATCTGATGTGTATGTTTTGTATTGAAGCAAATAATAGTACATTTTGATACAAGTGCAGAAAGTTTGTCATTGAAACCGAGGCGGAATCAACACGAGCCATAGGCGATATGTTACGAGTATTTAGCACAGGGCTACATACAGTGACTTTGCACGAGTTTCAAACTCGAAAGAAGAAATGAATAAACAGAGGTTGCACGGCTTCTCGTGGGGGTGCCTGATAGGCAGGGTGCGCGTCGAAATGTAATAACATTGTGGCGGGGGAGAGCACAAGCACGGCACTGCACTAGTGCAGTAAACAGTCTATTGCGTGCTAAATAACGGTGGGATAAGAGCAGGCTTTCGAGTAAGTGTATTGAATAGTAGTTTATGTTACCCCTTTTTTTTGTTAGTGGCCAGTTTTAATATCGAGTCAACTTGTTCGATGCACGTACATTTTATTGATTAATTTATTTATTAGGAGAACCAACAGCTACAACAAAAAGATAACAATAGTATAATAAACATAAAGCCAATAACAGGTTCTCACGGTTAGAAATAGTTAAAATAATAGAAAGCTTACGATCATTAAAGCACATAAAAAAAGAACATAGTTAAATATAATAAAGTACAATCAGCACTATGCATCATCTTCCTGCCCTTATCCCGTTTTATTTGGTGTCGGCACAACACGTTTTTTTCTTCCATTCTGTCCTGTCGCTCGTCACGCTATCACTAACTCCCTTTTCATTCATATCACTTCTCACACAATCCATCCATCTTTTCTTTGGCGTTAATATGCGTTTCATCTCTCCTTTTTACATGACCATACCAAGACAAACGATTCCCTTTCAACTTTTCAGTCACTGGCGCCACTTTCAAACTTCCCCTAATATACTCATTTCTCACTTTATCCATTCTCGTCACACCACACATCCATCTTAACATTCTCATCTCCGCTACATGCAATCTTTTTTCATCCGTCTTTTTCACAGCCCAACATTCTGATCCATATAATACATTTTTGAAAAATTTGGCATTCAGCTGAGTGCGTGCAGAATAGAATTCACAATATTTACGATTTTTGATGTTCCAAATTCAAATCGCATTATTCCCTAGGGATCGGCCATACTACATTATCTCCATAGGGAATAATGACTTGCTTTGAGTGAGATTTGTATGACGTATAAAACGACATTATCGAGCAGGTGGTGTAAAAATGATTTATCTATAATATCCAATGCGAATTAGGCACCCAGTTTTCCTTTCCACGGTTCAATGTGAAGCCAAATTAGTATTACCAGTGATCTCAGAATCCCAAACGGAAACTACGGAATGATACCTACAATCTTCATGCGTTTGGCAAGAGACTACATTTGCAAATGAGTTCACGGACCAAAAATTAGATAATTACTGTCATCGCAATTTTAAAGAACCGATTACTTGGAATTGAGATGGGAAAAAAGAAAAAGAGATTCGTCATTTGTTTTTTGTTTTTGGCAGAGGGAATGCCAAAGGATCGCCGCATACGGTCCACATGTAGCTACAAACGACGCCACAAGAAGCTAGAACGGCCACAAGTCACTTGTGTGGCCGGTGGCTGCTACTTCTTTAACCCATACATATGTGGAGTATCATAATGGACTCTGACGAAGAAGGTTTAAATGAGCGAGTGGTGTGGGACGGCGTTTAGTGGCCGGTGCGGGCCGAAAGAAGTGAGCAGCGGCGATTTGTAGCGTGTGGCAGTCATCTGCGTCAACCGTGTGGCGGCCACAGGCGCCAACAGTGTGGCGGCCACCGGCGTCAACCGTGTGCATTCACTGCACACCATTTAAAATGTATGAGAACTATAGGAAATATATGGGTGGCGGCATTTTGTGGTTGTGGCCGGTGGCCCATGTGCGGCGACCCTAAGGCTGCTATCCCACTAGCTTTTTCGAAGTGTTTGCTTTTATCGAACGTTTGACGTACTTATGTTAGATACACATGCGAGTCTTTAATAGCTAGAACATTAAGGTAGATGTGCGCGCGTCGGTCTCCATATATTTTAAAAGGCAACTAGACTTGTAGAGCTACTTCACATAATAGAAGCAACAAGAAATAATGTTACCAAACATTATATGTAACACATAATATGATTTTCACACCACCTGCTCGAAAATGTCAAATTATATGTCAAGCAACGTTAACCTAAAGTGAGTCATTAGTGGCCGGGGCATAGAAATATATTATATCTATGGGCCGGAGGCACAGCCGGTCAATAATGTTGTAATGGATTTCATTATGACCCGCTGGTCAATAATGTGACTATTATTTTCTCCACAGTAGGCGTAAAAAGTAGAGTATCCTCCTCTGGGCTAAAGGTGTCTTTGCCTTGGGCTAGCTTGAATCCCTCGCTGCATTCAGGATTCTTGTATTAACTCCCTCGCTTTGCTCGCGAGTTAAATCCCGAATCCTTCATTGCGCTCGAGATTCAATATGACGCCCGTGACATAAGACACAACTTTAGCCCCTCGGTGCATAATCTACTATTAAAAGAGTGTCCATGGAGTTTCTTGCACGTTCTTCTCCATAGAGATCTACGCTTTGGAACGTGCAATGCACTTTTCTTGGACTGACCGACATTTGACTATTCAAAAGTGCCTACATTTGGTCTATTTGAAATAAATTATTTTGAATTTTGAATATTTGAATTTTGACATTAGATCCTGGCCTCGCGACGCGACAATCAGACGGTCTGCGTGTGCGTCGGTCTAATATAGTTCCACTTGTAGGCACAATGCGACGCACCCACTCTGTGCGAGATATTTACGGTCTTGTAAAAGATTGGACTCTGACATAAACAATGTAACCTACTTTCTTTTAGTAAAGGAGCAAAGCCAACAAGGAAAGAAGTACTCACTCTGTTTAGGTAGTTAACTAATCGTAAACAATTTATTTTACTACTAGCTGCTTCAAGCGGCTTCGCCCGCGTGATAGCAGAAAATTATCCCAAGGGAACATACTTCCGGAATAAAAAGTATCCTATATCCTATTCCAGGACATGGTCTATCCGTGTACGAAGTTTCATCAAAATCGGTTTTGCCATTTAGGCGTGAAGACGTAACAAACAAACTCACTTTTGCTTTTATAATATTAGTAAGTATTAATGTACATACAAAAATAACAAAAAAAGATAATACATAAGAGACATTAGTACAAAGGTACTGCTTATTTCCAATGAAATTTCTTCCAGCAGACCTGCGAAAGAAGAAATGAATGATCATTAAAATTCAGTAAATTACCTAACATCGCTTTAGGTAAATACCTAATTGAAATTTTTAAGATTAAAAAATAAAATAAAACACATCTCACATCAGCCAATACGAACAGTATTTCCTAGAACACGATTTCCCACAGTTTGTTTTCCATCGATTACACGCACCGTAACACAATTTAGTCAAAACAGACACAAGGTAACATAGATCTCAATTGAAATGTACACAAACACAGAATATGGGCAACGTGCCACGACCAACAACGAACAACGACCTCAGCTGTGTCTCGCGACTTAGTCTTGATCCAAAAACGCAGAAAAATCTTGATTAATGTCAGAAGTATTGCGTTGCGGAAAAATAGAGGTGTTTTTTCGCGAAAAATCGACAATAACAAGGTTGAATATGTTTGTTTGTGGATTGCGCGTCCTGCGCAATTTTTACGTGCGTCTTACGTGACTTTTTTACGCAGATAGGTGAAATAGAAAGACGAAATTCATTATCTATACTTATTTACATCTACAGTAATATTATAAAGAGGGATTTTTTATTTTTGTATGTAAGTTCGTAATCAATAAACTCAAAAACTACTGTGCCGATTTCAAAAAATCTTTCACCATTGGAAAGCTACATTCACCCCGAGTAACATAGGCTATATTTACTGCCCGTGCGAAGCCGGGACGGGCTTTGTTTGTAGGAGGTAATCTCTGAAAGTACTGGTCCGATTGCGAAAACATTTTTTACCTATAGAAAGCTGCTTTATTCCTGAGTGACACTGGCAAAGCCGCGGGCAAAAGACGTGCGCCCAGCCTGATACAATACATGTTATAACATTGTGGCTGGGACAGTACGTGTACGGCACTGCACTAGTGCCGAAAACCGTCTATTGTGTGCCTGAAAGCGGTGGATAAGAGGGAGTTTTCGAGTAAGTGTATTTAAAATTACTTTTCCTCATAAGACGTAGAGCGTTGGTCGATATTCTCCTGAATTTCACGAACTAATAATATCTAAATTTAAGAAATCTAGTTCAATCTTCAATCGTTCAAGATTTAGAGCAAAGTAAGTAGATATGAAATGTTTACAAACCTATTTGTATCGTAACTAGCTTCTCCCAGAGGCTTTTAGAATGCTACATTTTGATACGCAATAGAGAAAATTTGTCATTATTCGCCCGAGTCGTAGGCGAGGGTGTTATGGAGCCGAGTGCTGCAGTGACTTTCCATGTGTTTCAACGACATTTTTCACCAAGTATCAGGTCTCTTCTTGGAGAGGGAATGGGCCATAATCCACCACGCGTACCCAGTGCTGGTTGGTGGATGAACATGTCTTCAAATTTTTGGTTCTAAGACATGCTGTTTTCGTCGCGATGTTTTCCGTCACCATTTTGAGAACAGTGGTGATGAAATAATTTTTTTTTTTATTTGATGTAATCTAGTGCTTAACTGCGATCCCACCTGACGGTAAGCAGTGATGCAATCGTTGATGGAGAAGTGTACTAGTTTATTAAGAGCCTTGAAGACACCAAAATTATAATCGGACTGGAAGCCCGCAGCAGGCAAAAAAGAACAAAGTAATGCGCCTGGCTGGGTTAAAAGTTTGAACCAGCGGCCTACAACTCGTATGTTGGGACCGTTACCACTCGGCCACCACTGCTCATAGTAGATACCTAAATTATTATGTAATTTGTCTAAATCTTGCCCTGGAAAACCCATTAACAGATTTATAGTTATTAATTTGCGACCAGACAGTCTGGTGGAGTACATTGTCGTCATTTGTTAAAAAAGAAAATCAAAGATGGCCGTCGTCCAAAAACGCGGGAAAGGCGCAGTTTTCGCGCCAATTCCGCGTCAGGGAATTTCCTCGAAGTCTTTCACAACAAATTGAAATTAATGAGACTGCACTTAGAAGTGAAGGTGAATTATAATATAATTATTTGTACTTAAAGGTAAAATGGAACGCATTTCTTATTGAGAGATTTATTTGAGTCTTTAGGTAGGTATTGATTAGTTTATTTCATCACCACTGCTCTCAAAACGGTGAAGGAAAACATCGTGAGGAAACCGGTATGTCCTAGAACCGAAAATTTGAAGACATGTGATTTTCACCAACTCGCAATGGGCCGGCGTGGTGGATTATGGCCAATTCCCTCTCCGAGTGAGGACGCCTTAGTCCCAGCAGTGGGAATATTAAAAAGGCTGATGATGATGATGAATTAGTATTTCAGCGTCTATCATAGGATTTCGAATGGGTAGCTCAACAGCCTAGAGGGCCTGAGAGGGCGATGTAGCCCTCTCACTCTCACCCTTATTCCCTATATACACGTATGTTTCAAACCTTTTCACAAATATTATATTCACAGTGTTTATCAAGATAATAATAATAATATTCACAACTATCACAAAACGCCGGTCTAGTCCCAAGCTAAGCAGAGCTTGTGTTATGGGTACTAGACAACTGATAAACATACTTATATATTTCTAAATAATATAATATTTTTTAATATTTTTTATTCAGGGTAAAATTTGGTAAAATGGTTACATAAAATCTTAAGAGTAATTACAAAGGTAAATGCTATGTTATTCTATGAGCCTGTACTAGGATAAACCTGTATCACAGGCGGTAGAAGCTCTTATCTATAGTTTTTAGGACAATATAATTTATAACAATGTTAAAAAAGTCTATAAATAGTGGATGATATAATTGAATTATTTATAATGTTATTTACCTAGTTTACTTAAATACTCATGGTCTCAATATGTTATTTTGTTTTCTAAAACTGTTTCTTGCACTTTATTCTCTACTTACACACATATGATTATGCGTCAGCAGAACGAGTAAAGTCGAGGTTGCGTTAATTCTAAAGAGTTATGTTTACATTGGACAAATATGCTAAAATACTTAATATGAAAGAAAAATTATGGTTTGTAGGTCAACACACTGGAATTTTGAGTCAGCAGTAACCGTGACACGGAAGTCTGGCCTTGAGTATGACGCTCTAGGCGCCCTCATAATCTATTGAATTTATATATCTATGTTCAGCAGCTTTTTTAGCAGGACACTCTGGATCTCCAGTCTTGTGGTTGGCAGGTTTTTTGAAGCGCAAACAGGTCGCGCATTTAGGCGGCTCGCCTTTTTTGGTGCAATCTTGCATGGTGTGCCCTTCTTCGCCGCAGTGGCCACATGATGGGGTAGCAACTTTGCACGTCTTAGCAGCGTGACCGTACTGCTGGCACTTGTAACATCTTGTTACCAGTGTGAAGTCTCGTACCGGGCACGATGTCCAATTAATGAATACCCGGTCCTGTGTGATGAGAGCCTTACGGATTTGGGCGGGAACTTCTAAGATGTAATTGCAATTCTCAGAGTCTTTTCTGCCAGATTTGTGGCTAAGTTTTATTGAGGTCAAAAATGTATCTCTAGACATAGTCGGAAGTTTGTCGGCCAAATTTTGTTCAAAAATACATTTGTAAACCTCATTTTCAGCCATTGAAGCAGGAATTCCGATCACTATTATGCGTGGTTTGCGCTTTTGAGGTTCGTCGACGGTAAGAGATGGCGAAGCGAGTTGGACCGATTGCTTGAGCTTATCTAGGTCCTCCTTGGTCTCCGTGCTGATGATGAGTCCACCCTTTCCTATTTTGCGTATGCCTCGGACTTTTAACTTCATTTCACCAGGGCAAATGATCTTTTGGACAATGTTTTTAGTTTCATCACTAGTCTTCGAGTGATCCCGTGGGTAAATCGCCACGGAGCTAAAGGACTTAGGACGAATAAAACTATTGGACCTTTTCTTCACCATATCTGCAAAAGATGTTGGTGCAGTTGACGCCTGCAGGGCACAAGATTTGTTGATCGCATCTTTCATCTCCATAATACAGTCCATTAAATTTCGTTCCTCAGTCAAAAGGCTTAGGGAGTTATGTGTCCTGTAGGCCGACTGTTTTAGTGACTGGTATTGAACAGCCATTTGCGAGATTCCATGTCCAACCTTGCGGCAAAGAGAATTTATTTTTAGTTTCTGATCAGAGTTGAGCTTACCATCGGCCACAATACTGCATACGTCTTGGAGGCACTGGTCAATGGACCTCATCCAGTTCTGAATCTCGGGAGTCGGTATTGGCTCAATTTTCTCGTCTTCCTTGGCTTGGTCAGGTCTTGGTAATTGGGGCTGCGTCGGCGTAGGTGTTGATGGAGGGCTGCGTCGCGTCAACCCGCTGCGATTGAAGGGGCTGCCTTCCATTTTTTAGTAAATAATTACACAACCATTATTTTAACCTATCAGCACTTATTAACAACTACCTAATACGTAGGTAAACAAGTAGGTCACTAATTATGCAGTGGCGTTAATTAATTTATTTTTTATTGCAATGATGAGCACGTCTGTATGCCTTGAGTGCGAAAAATACATACATATTATAGATAAATTACACCCAGACACAAAACAAATAATTATGCTCATCACACAGACATTTGGTTTGAGTGGGAATCAAACCCACGATCTCCGGCATAGCAGTCAGGGTCACTAACTACTAGACCAACAGGCCAGTCAAAAAGACAAACGAATGCGCCTGAATACAATTTTACATGGATTTCAATTCCGCCCAACAAAAAAAAAAAAACAATACAAAATAATGATTTTCGTATTCAACCATACCGAAAAACAAACCATTATAACATTAAAGCAACGTTTAACATTCTCACGTGGGTGAAATAAAGACAAAAATAGCACACAATGCGCAAATTCAGAATGTTTGTAAACACAAAAACCTCGTGGCGCCATCTATTATCCGTCAAAAACAACTCCCCAATAAGATGTCAATGGCCTATATTCAAACCAGCGATACTTGACCCGGCACATCCTTTTAAAAGTACCGGGTTTATACGATTTGAGGTGTCACAATTATTCTGGTTTGACCGACAATTTTGGGATAGTTCCAACTGGGAAAACGCGTACCTTTCCGTTAGTAATTTATATTAATTCAAGGTAAAATGTTTATTTTGGGGTTTTCGACGTTGTTCTTTTGGTGGTGGGTGTTGACGTAATACCTACTTTTTCCGATAGCTTGCTTCTGGGAAAAAGAAAAAGTCTATGAACTTTCAAGGTTAAAAGAAAATAGGTTTTAATTATGCTCTTAGAAAAATCAATGTCTATGGTAAAAATAAAATAAAATTCTCCCGTCATTTCTAGTATTGAAGAGTCATCACCTTCCTGCCCTTGTCCCATTTTATTTGGGGTCGGCGCAACACGTTTTTTCTTCCATTCTATCCCGTCACTCGTCATGCTATCACTAACTCCCTTTTCTTCCATATCACTTCTCACACAATCTATCCATCTGTTATTTGGCCTTTCTCTACTTCTCCATCCATCCACATGTAAACTCATAACTTCTTATAACTAACATAACTCATAACAACCTACATCTATTTTTGTATTGATAATTATGGTTATAATTTTACATGCACTTGATACAAATAGCTAATAACGGTCTCCGCACACAGGCCACCGGCCACAACCACAAAACTAGCGCCACTGCTGCACCGGCGATATTTCCTATAGTTCTCATACATTTTATACGGATTCGCCGCACACAGTTGACGCAGGTGGCCGTCAATTCTACAAATCACCGCTTCTTGTGGCCCGCACTGGCCTCTAAACGCCGACACAAAACGGCGTCGTCACACGCCACTCGCGCATTTAAACCTTTTTCGTCAGAGTCCATTATGATACTGCGCGTATGGGTTGAAAAAGGAGCAGCTACCAGCCACAAGTGGCTGTCACACGCTTCATCTGTCTTTGTTTTCGATGTTTTGTGGTTAAGTTATAGGTGCTATTTATTGTCTGTTTTTTTATTTTTATTTCTTTCAATTGTCAACATTTTTCAATTGTAAACCCGTGGTAGGGAGGGCTTCCTTTTCAAAATTTCCCCATCGTCCTAGCGATCATGGGCCCTGTTGGGCTCCTATGATTTCACTGACATATCTTTAAGGCGTGGATGGATCACTACACGCTTTTAGCGATAAGACCGCCCATTGTGACACCCTATTAATTTTAAGTTTCTTATGTAATTTTTATTTTTGGTGTACAATAAAGAATTTATCTATCTATCTATCTATCTACACGCTGTCGACGACTCGGGCTCGATTCTTGTAGGACGATCGACCGGCGAGCTATCTATTGCTTGTCGTCTGCAAGCCTACGGTGGCCGGAGATTGCTATGTGATTGTCGCCGCGTCTCCTGTCGCGACGCCTGGGGCTTGAGGATGTACGTTCCTTCTCGCTCCGTACCATTTTTTTTTTAATTAGGCGATCATGTGGTCAACGATGGAGCATGCTTGCCTAGAAGTAACCTATTCACTCTTGACATAGAGACCTTTAACTTGTAGCTATCAGGAAACACAGACTAAAAGGAATTCCAAGACCTGGCGCCACCGGTAGAGTGGGTGTCGTGTTCTATTGAATTAAAAATCTACTTTATTAGTGAATGAAAGATTCTACATATCTACATATCAATTTGGCAGTGAACTTGAAAGACCAACTATACGTGGGAGAATCATAATTAGTAACAAGAGTTTATTTTTGACATTAAAGTTACGAAATTGATAATTTTTGACAGTAATCCAATAACATTTCAAAGCGATAACAAATTATTTGGACTTGATTATGATGTTATAAGCCAAGCGACTGTTGTACCTTCTTATGTAGTATATAACATTAGTTTTAGTGTATGCGCTTAGCATACACTAAAACTACCGAAACACGTGTCTAGTATTTTTATGTAAAGAATCTATGTACATTTCATAACTGTATCATGAAAAATCACAAACTTATAAACTTGATAAGTCAGCAAAAATACAGACCGGGCCATCCAGGCGGCTGAGGAGTTGTTTTGCACTTGCACACAGCTATTTGCTTGAGCTTAATACCCGCTTTGACCTGCCATGACCTGTGTTGTGCTTAGTGTCGGTGGTGTCAAACTTGTGACCTTTATTAAATATTTTTGGGAGAAAATGTAACATGGTGTATAAAATTATTGGATTTCATTCAGTTACTGATTCTGAACAAACTATATTCGGGTTTCGCATAACTAATCTTATCACGTTATTTAATAATGCTTTAATTATGTTGCAGTCCACTAGTTAAATACAACATTCAGTTATCAGCCTAGCCTTTGTACAAAACGGCGCGCTGTTAAACTAGTGATAGTGAAAATAGAATAAGTGTCATGACGCCCGGTTTAGGCATCCGCCTCTCATGCAATAGGTTGCGTTACGAAACCGAGCAAGTACCAATGTGAGGGAGATTTCTTTTGATGCGTACTGCAACCGGCCTGCTGCCGCACGTTTACTACACCGCAGCCAGTTGCAGTACGTTAGCAGTCCGACAACAAGAGCCTAAATTGAAAACGTATCTGTCTGCCGTGCGTTTGTACGCTATTGAACACATGGTGCTTCTGACGTTGCCGTCTTGTTGTTATTATTATTATTATTATTTTGAAGATAAGGGGCTATGCATCTCCCGTAGTGTAGGGGATGTAGTCACTGCGACCTAAAAGGTCTATTGTGACTCGCCACCTTGTTAGAGTAACTCTTTTAAGGAAGTCTAGAATACTCCTAGCTTTAGGAGCTTTAATCTCCTCCGGGCGAATAATGTGTCGGCCCAGATGGATACTCCCTTTGTGGATAAGGGGCCCGCATTCACACAAAAGGTCCTGTTGTTAACCGTTTGCTGTACGGTTGCTTTACGCAATGCGACTAACCATCAAAAAACGCATAAATTAAAAGCGCCCTAAGTTTTTTAATTTATGTGTACTTTTATAAGTTTATCTAACTGCCGCACTCAGAGACGCCCATTAAGAAATTACTGACACCCCGTACCTCGGAAAACACGTAACATAATAATAATAATAATAATAATTCTTTATTTCAGGCTACTATGGCCCATATACACTATACATAAAATAATCTTAAAAATAATAAACTAATACATATAAATAAAATCTACTTATTAATTAAACGATTGCACACGAAGTGACGGCGTCGTGTTCCGCTGCGAGGTCGGTATCCTTCCACGAAATCGTCGATACACAACTCCTTTCGGCCAAAACTCTCCTTTGAGGAAGGTCTCCAAATGATGAGTCGGCACCCGCACCACAAACGACTTGAAATTAGTGTTATGGCGCGGCTCCAACTGCTCAACTCTCAAAGTCCAGTTCGTCTTGACTCGAACATACTCCACGATCTCCTCGGCCTTCGTGGTGCGCCGCCTTTTTTTTTCTCGGTGAGATAATCATCTAATGACATCCTTGCGGCGGAGCGGGAGATAGTGTATTTTACTGACTAAACTTACGTACGGCGTACGGGGCTTGAGCTATCTTTCGAATTAACCCTGGCCCCAGTAGGCTTCGACCCAGATGGGTCGTTGATCCCGGTTGTCATTCGTAGATCTCTGACAGTCGTTACAGGTAGTCGGACGCCAGAAAGTCTGACCATCAGTCTATCCAAGGAGTATCCTGGTGATCAGTAATTGGGTTGTGGAGGTCTGATAGACATTCGCTCCGTGTAAAACATCAGAGCTTCAGATGAGAGTGGAGGTTCAGTCGCATCCGGTTAAACTGGAAGCCGAGTCCAGTTAAGAAAGAGCAAAGACTTTTGACTGGCCTGTTGGTCTAGTGGTTAGTGGCCCTGAGTGCTATGCGTGGGTTCGATTCCCACCCAGGACAAATGTTTGTGTGTTGAGCACTATCATTTGTACTGTGTCTGGGTGAATTTATCTATGATATGTATGTATTTAGCAATATATAAGTATGTTTATCAGTTGTCTAGTACTCATAACACAAGCTCTGCTTGAGCAGTGGTGGCCGAATGGTAAGGGCCCCGACTTACAAGTTGTAGGTCGCGGGTTCGAACTCAGCCAGGCGCACTACTTTGTGTAATTTATTTCATCACCACTACATTCAAAACGGTGAAGGAAAACATCGTGAGCAAACCGGCATGTCCTAGAACCAAAAATTCGAAGACATGTGACATTCACCAATCCGCACTGGGCTCACGTGGTGGATTACGGCCCATTCCCTCTCCTAGAGAGGACGCCTGAGTCCCAGCAGTGCAAACATTAGAAAGGCTGATGATGATGAAGCTCTGCTATGCTTGGGACTAGACGGCGTTGTGTGATAGTTGTGAATATTATATTAATAAAGAAGATGAAATACATACAAGTCCAAGGAATTTCCACGTGCGACCACGACATTTTTCTTCACGAATAAATCTATTTCACTTCTTATATTTCTAACACAGCTTTAAAACATTATGAGATAGGTAGAGATGCATTTTCTTACACTCACTATACGAAAATGACTAAAATGAAGCCCTAGATTCACATCAGGTGGGCCTGTTAACATTTACCGGGCACAGTTCCAAAAATCCGGTCATAGTGGAAAGATTTCTAAGTGAAATACTGTCGTTTTTCTTCTACTATGGTAAAATCAGGAAACATATAATTTAGTATAAAAAAACTCGGCGTTCTTGCAAAGGTCCGGCACAAGGTACTCTGTGGGTCCGGCAGTATAAAGCACAGATCCAATCGTGTGTAGGTGGAGTACCAGCCTGCAGCCACACATGGGCTGGTGCTGCAAAAGCCATTTAACAGCTTTGGACTCAGTAGAAAGGCGTGCAAAGAGGCTAACTGATGATGCAGATTTAGTCCAATCTACGAACCCTGGAGTAAAAGCGTACGCACGTTTTTACCATCGGACAACGCGCCGTACGACGGTACGACAAGTATCCACAGTTAGATTGTAACACCTCTACGGTCCGGACTAAGCGTTTCACCTCGACGTTTATACCGCGTACATCGAAGAATTGGAACAATTTGTTTTCCCGTCCGATTATAATTTAAGTGTCTTCAAGGCTAGAGTGAATAGGCTCTTAATAAACTAGTGCGCCTCACCGTTAACGATTGCATCACTGCTTATCATCAGGTGGGATCGTAGCACAGTCAAGATATATAATTTAAGAAAGACTATATACAATATACTTTTGCAGTGGTTTTTGAGGTATTATTCCTCACGCCTCGACCTTTACCTTACCGGATGGCTGAACGGCGAGCTACACCCTGATCGCCGTCCGTAAGCCCGCGCCTACAGTGCACAGCAAGCAATAAAGCTCTCTCATTTTGATGTCGGACAATAATAATTTTATGTGACGACGCTACAAGGTTATCACCGACGTCGTCAATCCCGTCTCTCTGCCAATCACAAGACGCGTTGCTATGACAACTACTCGTATTTGATAGCTGTATCTTGTTAGAGCGTTCGACATGTCAGAATGTATTGATTTATTTCATTCAATTGATTTTATTTCATTGATATTGGCACACGTGATTAATTGCTTGTCATTACACAAGGGCCACCGGCCACAACTACAAAACGCCGCCATTGTTATATTTTCTGCAGTTTTCATACATTTTATGTGGACTACCCGCACACGGTTGACGCCGGTGGCCGCCACACGCTACAAATCGCCGCAGCCCTGCGTTCAAAAATAACCAGAGTCGAGTAGAGTTGCAACCCAGGGTCGTTCTTTTATAACTCGAGTAGCTACCCTAGAGTTAACCCAACTAACTCTAACTCTGAGCAGGGTTTGTTGGAGTAAGCGGCCAATGCTTGATATTGATAGTTGAACTCACGTTCGCGTTCAAAAATGTCAGGGCTCTACCCTGTTTACCCTAAATTACAATTACCTTATGACGTCATTAGAGTTAACTCTCAAATTTGAACGCAGTCCTACTCGGTTGTTGTTGTCCGCATTGGCCACTAAACACCGATACAAAACACTATCACACGCCACTCGTGCATTTAAACCTTCTTCGTCAGAGTCCATTATGATACTGCGCGTATGGTTTAACAAAATTAGCAGCCACCGGCTACAAGTGGCTGTCGCGCGCTTCAGCTTCCTTTGTGGCCGCTTCTAGCTTCTCGAGGGCGTCTGAAGTTGTTGTTGCCGGTGGCCTTGTGCGGAGACTTAGCAACGATTGTACTACGTCGGTTTAAGCGATGAGTGATGAATTGAATGGAATAGTATATCAACAACTTTTGAGCATTCACTACCGGTTTCGAAAATAATTTGTCGTATCTCATGTCAAATTTTTTAGCTGTTTTAGTGTTGAGTTTGTTGTTTATAGTTTGTTTACAACCAATTACAATGTCGGAGTTATTGGCGGGATTTAGTGGCTGTTTTAAATATTATTTAATTGATTCCTAGTGGATATGGTGATGTAAAATTGGTGTAAGCAGTTTTTAAATTGCTTCAAAAAACAGAAGCAGGTTATCAATTCGGTTGTATTTTCTTTTTCTTTTTTTTTTTGTTTGTTATCTCAGAATTCCGTACCAACCATATAGTGATTTTGGTATTTTCATCGAGAACTTCAGCATTTACTGTCAAAAAGTAGCATTTGATGAAGAATAGAACTGATGAAGAACACCAGAAATGGCCAACGGAACTTCATACACACATAAATATGCTAATGAACATAGTTAAGCGACTATGACAATACGAACAAATACACGTTTCTGAATAATTATGTTGAAAATGTTATCATCGAAGTGATCTCATGCTGATGATGGAATCGGAAGGTAAGCACTGGAAATGTGTAATTAATCAATGTATTCTGGCCGTGTTTGGGCTTATCAGAATTGTCATGAGATGCACTTTGGCTATATGGTACTATCGAACTGATCTAATGATGGAGCTGGTAGGTGGACGGTGGACACGGTAACTTCATAATAAAACAATGTATCCTAGCTGTGTTTTGGTCAGTTGGAATTGTCATGAGAAATAAAAATTGGATAGAAGTGTATCGCAACAAAAAAACGATTAAATACTCGTAAAAAATAAAATAAAATATAAAACTTTATTTATTTATTTATTTATTCATTGCATTCATGTCGTTTAAGAGCAGTGGTGGCCGAGTGGCAATGGCCCCGACTTACGAGTTGTAGGTCGCGGGTTCGAACCCAGCCAGGCGCATTACTTTGTGTAATTTATTTCATCACCACTGCTCTCAAAACGGTGAAGGAAAACATCGTGAGGAAACCGGCATGTCTTAGAACCAAAAATTCGACGACATGTGATATTCACCAACCCGCACTGGGCCTGCGTGGTGGAGTATGGCCCATTCCCTCTCCTAGAAAGGAGGCCTGAGTCCCAGCAGTGGGAACATTAAAAGGCTGATGATGATGATGATGATGATGTCGTTTACAAGGTCTTAGTTTAAATATAAGTTACACGTACATGAACCCTGCTAGGGCACCGCAACATTATGTTTCTTATTATAAATTAAAGTATTATTGCATGCATAATTATATAAAGTTATTCAAAGAAATAAATACAAAAAAATATTATTACATTATTATTTTCATAATTAATTAATTTATTATTGGATGTCATTAGTAAATTTCTACATTATTAAATTGCGTCAATGTTCAATATTAATATAACAGAATGTCAATTTGTTTAGAACTCATTTAGGCTATAACACTTTTGTATTAGGTGCATTTTAAGTGCGTTTACAAATTTATTGTCAAATTCTATGTCTTTAATGTCATTCGGTAGTTTATTATAAATTTTTATGCACCTTACAAGTGGTCCTGAGTGAAACATCGCTAGTTTTGAACTCGGCATTGCTAATTCATTTTTAACTCTTAAGGAGCGTTGCAGCGGCCTTTCATTCTTAGCTACAGGGAACAACGACGCATGTTTCCTAACAAACTTGCTTATTTCCAAGATGAATCCATCTTTAATTTTGGAAGTCGGTGTTTTTCGGTATGGTTTGTTTTTTATTCAACACCGACTTCCGAAATTAAAGTTATTTTGAGACCGATTGATTTGTTCAAGATCAATCAACTGTCTTATACAAAAGAATAAAAAAGCATGAAGATTGAAATAAAGTAAATCAACATTTTTCCCAAAAAACATAATAGCAATAAAAAATGCCAAAATATTTTCAATACCGTTAAAAACAAGTGCCAATTTATGCGAATTAAAACAACAAAGTGTCCATAATCCCTTCGCATGAAATGGCGGGAAATAAAACAAGATGGCGTCTATTTTTAGCGCGTTTCGGAGCTTTGGCCTCGCCATTGACCCCGATGTATGCGCATTTTGTGCATATAAGCGGAAAATGCCAAAATTACTTCCGAATTAGTACTTTTGGACTTTATGTGACCTTGTTTTTGTGGAGCAAAGACAAATAAGAGTATTATTTAAAAGGGAAACATCTAAAAAGGCACTACAGTTATCAAAGTTTCTAAAAATACACAGCACTGAATTACACAAAACAAAAATAAATGGAGCACCTAAATAGATGTGCTCACAGTTTCACCTCAAGATATTTGCATCCTTAATTTGGAGAAAAATAATTCTTAATTAGATTTTTTAGTTCGGTTTTTTTTACTTGATTTTTATGTTCACTTGATTTAATTAAATTATTTGGTTTTTATGTTCACTTGATTTAATCAAATTATTTATTTTTGTTGTCTATGGAATGCAAATAAATGAAATGAAATTGTTCTGGTCCGTATGGAATGCAAGTAAATAAATAAATAAAACACAAATATAAAACAATCAAAATGTGGATAAAAAAAGACATCGTAATATGGAAAAATATGAACACCAATGTAGAAAGTATGGTAAGAAATAATGAAAATTATTCAGAAAGTAGTAGAACTGCACAACAACACAAGCCAACAACAAAACGCAAGCAACACAAGCTCTGCTTAGCTTGGGACTAGACGGCGTTGTGTCTGTGTGATAGTTGTGGAATATATTTTTTTTATTATTATTATTAACGCACGTCGGGGTCGCGGCAGACCAAGAAGGAGATGGCGGGACGACTTGGATGTCTTCCTTGGGAATTGGAAAGAAGTGGCTCAAAACCGGGAACATTTGAAGGAGTGGAGGGAGGCCTTTGCCCAGCAGTGGGACAGTACGGGCTAGATATAATAATATAATAATTATTATTATTACAAAGCCTTCAGCACAGGCGTAGGATAGCTAGCCTTTCGGTGTTTTACAGGATGCATTTTGGAGAGTGTGCGCGGGAATTGCATGACTTGATTCCGCCATCTCATTTCTATCTACCTAGGTACCATCGGACAACCCGACGAACAGCGAGTATCCACCCTTACGTTGTTGAAACCTCTACGGTCCGGGTCAAGAGTTTCACCTCGTCGTATATACCGTGTACATCGAGGGACTGGAACAATTTGCCTGCTGCGGTCTTCCCGTCCGATTATAATTTAGGTGTCTTCAATGCTAGAGTGAATAGGCTCTTAATCAACTAGTGCGCCTCACTATCAACGATTACATCATTGCTTTCTATCAGGTGGGATCGTATTCAAGCACTAGTTTATATCAAATTAAAAAAAAATCTCAAAGTCAAGAGTGAATAGGTCGCTTTTAGGTAAGCGTGCTCCATCGTCGCTTTCCATCAGGTGAGACAGACAGAGGCGAAGCGCGAGCCTATTAAAAATGAAAGAAAATAGTTCAAAACTGAGATGTTTCCGTTCGTGCTCATAGCGAATTGAGTTATTTTCAGTAGTTTACAAAATATGTTATGCTATATGCATGTAAAGGCAGTATGGCTTGGATGCCAGAGGTCGTTAATTTGTGTTAGACTACATACAACCCTGCGTCAGATTTGTCCTACGTGTGTTTTCGTGTTCTATTCGCCAGGGTCGTCTATTTGCCACCATTGCGACTGGGTACTTCATCTCGATCAGTTCTTCAATCCTCAAAGATGATAATTATGCTATGTTATATTTTAAAGTTTTTTGTTTAATTTTGTTTTTTGTGTCTCCTAATATTCCTAATACGGAACAGTCGCGACCCATACTGCCCCTGATAGTTAAAAAGACGTACTTATCTAAAAAAACGAAAACGGATAAAAAAATGTTTTAATGAATGAAACGGGAAATCAGACTTTTTTTCCTTGTGTTAAAACCGCACTGGAGAAAGTTAGCAAAATATAAAAAATACAGGCAGATGCGCCATTATGTCCTGATTTCGGCAATGTATATAATTCAACTCTGGAAAAAATGTTAGTTGCGTCTTTTTTACTAACGGGGGCAGCATATTAGATGGAATGATTTTAATTTAGATTATTTTACGGTAGAGTCTGTCTAAAAAGTCAAAGGACTTGGGAAATTGTTAGGATAAAATGAAATCTGATGTAGTCAACACTGGTTCAATAATCAAGGTTGACTAAGAGATCTTGATCATTGTTTTACTAATAGAAGAACCATCTAAAAAGGATCGTATATAAGTATTTTTTAATGATTAATTATTTACACAAAATTCCCAAGTCGGTAGACTTTTTAGAGCCTGCGCTCATTTGAGACAAGACGTCTTAGACAAAACTGTTTTGTCTGAGATGTCTCAGACAGTTAGTGTGTGTCAGTGCGCAGGCCCTTAGACAGACTATACCTACGGATACGCGAGAAAAACATAACCCTTCTTGCAGTCTGGTAAAAACACAATATTCTGCTAAACCTACTCATAGTTATGTTCACTTCCATAAGGCTACCAATAAATCTGACTGGCTATTTTTAAAACGCGCTAATAAAAGAGTTCACGGTTAAAACGAGCGCAAAATATTTACAAACACACAACCTACGCATGTGTATTTGGTGCAATCTTAATTTGCAATAAATCATAATAATGATTATCTAATCCTGTCAAGTATCTATATTAAAAGACTAGCTACTACCAGTGGCTTGGTCCGCGTAAAAGAAAATATTTTCATATAAATTTTAGACGGCCGTGTCATCCTAAGACAGCTTCAATTGATGCGTTTTTTGACGGCCTGCTGCGGTGCGGCCGCAGTGCGTTATTCGTACTGCGTAAGGACGATAGTATTTTTCATACAAAGCGCACGGTGCAGCAACCGTGTGGTGAACGGTCGACAACAGGACGGCAACGTCACAAGCACCACGTGTTTCATTCGGTGTTGAATAGCGCCTCACTAGCATACAAACGCACGGCAGCCAGATACGTTTTCTATTTAGGCGCTTGTTGTCGGACTGCTAGCGCACTGAAACCGGCCGGTTGCGGCACGGTAAAGATGAGGCAGCGGTCCGAGTTCCGAATATGAAACGTCTAAATTGTAAGCGCCCTTAGGGGGTATATTTTGGTAAATCCTGTCTTAAATATTCGCCTTCGTCATAAAAGGAAACCTTGTGCAAAATTTCACGCTCAAAGTTTCTGTAGTTTCATCTGTATATTATCATCATCATCAGCCTTTTTTATGTTCCCACTGCTGGGACTCAAGCCTCCTCTCTAAGAGAGGGAATGGGCCGTAATCTAACACGCGGGCCCAGTACGGATTGGTAAATGTCACAAGCCTTCGAATTTGTGGTTCAAGGACATGTCGGTTTCCCTCACGATGTTTTCCTTCACCGTTTTGAGAGCAGTGGTAATGAAATAAATTACACAAAGTAATGCTCCTGGCAGTAAAACCCTGTATATTATGATTTATCTTTTATATAAATCGTGATATAAATATAGGTATATAAAAGATAAATCATAATAATGTTATTCTAATCCTGCCAAGTATTATATTAGAAGATTTGACGCCATTGAATCGTAACATCTAAAGTCCTAACCTATTTGTTGATTTTATTACCAAAGTACTAATAAAATGGTACCGGAAAGCATCGTGAGAATTAGTACATTTTGGCGAGTGTGTTATGGAGCCGAGGGCTGCCGTGAATTTCCACGTGTATCAAACGACGTTTTTCAATACACTTATGTAGACATAAATAGCAGCCGCATGAAGCAGGTCCTCACCGGACATGGTAAGTTCGGGTGGTTCCTGCAACGGATTCATGCGGAAGAAACGCCCGGGTATCACCACTGGTTGGACCGCCCGGAGGACAAGGTGGAGCATACGGTAGAAGTATGCCCCGCCTGGGTAGAGCACCACCGCGTCCTTATGGGGGCGCTCGATGGCAGTGATCTCTCTCGCCGGGCCTTGGTACATCGCCTTGGTCCGGATCGAGGATGACCAGGCGGACATTTCCTTTTGCGAAGCAGTAATGCTAGCAAAGGTCGAGGTGGCCGCACGGCCCTCACTCCACGGAGAAGAATGAAAGAACTAGATATAATCGCTTTTAACGCAATTCGGAACCCAGAGAATTATTTTCCAAACGTTTGCATAGTCCGGGTCGCCAACTTATTTGACGTACACTAAAAAAGAAAAGCTATTTAAAATCTCTAATTTTGATACTGCAAATTAATGTTCAACAATAAATAAAATTAAAATATACATTTGATTAATGCAAGTGTTTACTAAATGCAGCAATAAACGTCAAACGTAGCCAAGCCGCCATTTTGTGCAAACTGCAATGTCAAAATTTGATGACCATATACAGTCATTGACCTCTAAAAATGCATAGGTCAGTGTACATTTAGATTTAACATTTATTATTGGCAGTAACGACCAATCAATCGGCCTATTTAAACCATAAAGTATAACACTGCCAATTTTGAAAAGTTGAATATTGTTTATGGTTGATTTAAATTGTCCGCTAAAAAGTTTAGACTTGGGCATGGGGACGTTGGCTCCATAGCATATCATCTACCTAAAATCGGTCTTATAATGTTCCCACTGCTGAGACTCAGGCTTCCTCTGTAGGAGAGGGAATAGACCGTAATCCACCACGCGGGCCCAGTGTGGGTTGGTGGATGTCACATGTCTTCGAATTTTTGGCTCCAAAACTATGCAATCTGGGATCTGGTGTGAATTTAGAGAATCTGGACAGCAATATTTTGATACCTTAATATTTTTTTTAGACAAATCTATTCCATGGTCTGCCAAAATTTACCATTCATAAATAAGTTAAATGTTTCTGTCAATTTTGAAATCCTATTTTAACAACACCTATAAAAGTATATTCGATCAACCAGCCTGCATGCTTACAAGATACTGTTTTTCATGCAATCTCCTCAGTTATCAAAACAACTAACAAATTCTTGAGAATGAGGTCAAAGAAAAGTTTATAGAAAAAAAGAGCTTGCTGTAGAAAACTTCAGAAAAAAAAAACATAATAAATCTGCACATTCTTTGAAACTATCAAATAAATAAGATCAGATTTTTTTAATTCATTGGTTCATAACAATTACCTACCTATATTAACAAAGGTAATTGACCTAAGGAAACAAACTCCTAGACCTGGGAAAATACATGTTCATAGAACACAAATAAACAATGTTTATATTTAAATAACACCTGTAATATTACGACTCTCTCAAAAATACATAATATGACTAGGGAACAGACAAAAATGACTTACCTTTTCACCACCTGACGACGAAAATAAAAAATCCACTAAGGAATTGTAACACAATGACCTTTGTCTCGCTAAAAATGGCGCGCGATTCCCGCTCTTTTAACTGTCAAACTACAAATATTATAACCTCAAAATTTATCGTTAATCAATAAATATTGCTTTATTATTTGTTTTGTTTTTGTTCTTTTTCTACTGAAACGACGTCCGTACAGTAAAATAGACGATTTGCAACTGTTGTCGAGAGTCGCGAGACGTATAATCGAAATCTGGAGATTTTCCAAAATGGCAGCTTGCCAAATTTGAAGTGCGTTGCGGCCGGCGACTTGGGGTGGACGGGGGCAGTTATCGTCCGATCGGTTTTGAACTTTGAACTGTATTGACGTTGGTACTGGAAATAATATTCAAAATGGGTCAGGTTTATTGATTGCATTTTTATTATTAGTGACTGCTTTTCTAATGGCGTGAGATTAAAAACAGATCAAGAAAATGTTTTGTATCGTGATTTACTATTTTTATACCTTACTGTACCTAAAACAAAGTAGTGGTTAAGTAACCCACCTCTCATGCATCAGGTTCCTGGGTCGTACCACTCTGAATTGGTACGTGGATCCCCTCCCCTAGCCATCTGACGTTTTTACATGGCGACATGCCAGTATTAAGTATAGGTACAGAAACTAATGCCTGTCTGATTTCCATAACACAGTTTGTGAGAAACACGCGTTTGCGGTTTGCAGCTTTTAGCGACCAAGTCTCAGCGCTAAACAAAAAGAATGATCGAAAATTGTGTTTTGGTCTCACGATATGATTCTTCATTCATAAAGTCGTAGAGTATATGAAGATAAAGAGCAACTGGTCTCTGAGTGTCGAAAGGCGGGATTCGCGCCACGACGCCAACTTCAAGCGTTCGTGATACGAGTTCCAACCCACCATCTACAGACCTTTTTGAAAAAGCACTTTTGGCCGAAAGATGTCATGTAACGATGTTTCCGAGGACGGCTACGCGACACCACGCAACGGTGCATAATTATTAAATAAGTTTTGTTTTATAATAATATGTGATAGTTAATTATTGTTTAAGATTATTTTATGTATTTTTTTCTATTGGCCTACGATGCCTGAAAATAAATGGTTATAACGAAAACCTTCAACAAAATAACACCACAAAATCCACTGAGACATCAAGAGTTCCTCTCGCCCTACATCGCGAAACACCTTGCCTCCCTCTTTGTATACCATTTGAGAACAAAGATTTTCATGAGACAACGAACTTGTGTTTATTACAATTTTATAAGTAACGTTTCATTAATTTAGCTGAAGAATGTACTGCTGTGAAAGCAGATCTTATTCTTCTTCTTCCTGCCCTTGTCCCATATTAGTTGGTGTCATTTGTAAAAGTGAAAAAATTTACACTCCCAGAACCAAAAATCGAAGACATATGTCATGATGACATCTACCACTCGCACTGGGCCCGTGGCCCATTCCCTCTAATGTAGAGGAGGTCCTGAGTCCCAGCAGTGGGAATATTATGAGCTGTGCTATTATTGCTATATACCACAAATGTTCAATTATTACAAGGACTTATTAGAAAAAGTCTTGTTATTATTTAAGAAAGTCTCAAAAAATAATATTCAATATTCATAATTTTGGGATGTGCCGTAGCACCCTTAAAAACGAAACCTCAGTCGGAAAAAACGGAACCCTTATAGGATCACTTTGTTGCCCGTCTGTCTGTCTGTCAAGACAGACAGACAGACAGACCTTTATCTTCAGAACGCGAGGAGGTATCGAGTTGAAATTAAAAAATCAAACTTCTAAGTTAACGAATAAAAACGATAAAACAACGTATATTTTGACACTCGAGGGAGATCGAAATTCATACGGTGCTTCCCGTTGACCCAGGATCCTGAAATTTGGCACAAAGCAAGGTCTTATAGCACAGGTTTAGGAATATATCTGAAAACAGTATATTTGTTGTTACCTAAAGCACAAAAAAAAATTTTTTTAATTCGGAAAAATCTTCAAGACTCCATTCAGGAATTGTAGT
The DNA here is from genome assembly GCA_949319445.1 of Mythimna lalbum. Lineage (NCBI taxonomy): Eukaryota > Metazoa > Arthropoda > Insecta > Lepidoptera > Noctuidae > Mythimna > Mythimna lalbum. The sequence continues at coordinate 10,146,902 of OX439373.1, forward strand.
TTGCACGGAACTAGGGAATGCAATCTCGATCTCGAGATCTCGGCCATTTTTAGCGAGATTGATCTCGGACGAAAAACGGGCGAGATCTCGCGAGATTAACGTGATTGTACTAGAGCATAAAAACGTCTTATTCGAAGCGCGGATCGACACGGATGTTAAAATATTATAGACAGATACGTCAAACAATGTTTAATGCAAGAAAATGTATTGAAAAAATTCGTGAAAATGAATGTTTTTCTTATAATACTTTTTTTTTGGTGGGTAAAAATCATACAAATGACATGTCCCGCCCTTGGGTGGAGCGGGAGATAGTGTCAGACTATTACTGCCTTCGTGCCTTTCATACCGGGGCTGAGCTACGTTTCGGAACTAACCCTGGCCTCAGTAGGCTTCAACACAGTGCGCGCCATCGACAACTTGGGCTCGGTCCGGACAGTTACCGGACGGTCGGACAGCCAACTACCCATTGCTCGTCGTCCGCAAGCCCGCGTCTATGGTTATCTTATAATTAATAATAATAATAATAATAAATTTTTATTTCCACAAAAATAAAATACAGATTTCACAGTGTAGACTAAAGACAGTTTAAAAGAGCTTTGGTAGTAACACAATACAGTACAATCTAGGAACTAAAATCTGTACACAATAAGGAAAGCCCTGCCTCTCAAACTAGGTTACCTGTATCTTGAGAGACAGTGATTCCGCTTAGCATTGATGCTATAGTATTTATAGTAGACTGTGTCGATCTACCCGAGCATTCTAAGAAAATACTTAATAGGAAATTAAATTTAAATTTACATTCACTAGATATAATTTATTATAATTATAATTTATATTGTTTTTTTCTAATTTATTCAAATATTGTCAAATAATCTCGCGAGATCTCGAAATTAGCGTGATCTCGCGAGATTTGCATTCCCTACACGGAACCCTCAGTGCGTGAGTCCGAATCGCACTTGTTTTTCTTTATTTCACACTATCACGTACTCCCTTTTATTTCATATCACTCCTCACACAATCCATCCATCTCTTCACGGCGAGCAATGAGTAGCCCGTCGTGCGACCGTCCGGTAGCCGTTCGGACCGAGCCTGAGAGGTCGACGGCGCGTAGTGCATCACGCGCGCCTCAAGGAGATGTCAGCAAACCGTAGGTACCCAGCAGGGTCGAAAAAAAAAGCCTACTGAGGCCAAGGTTTTGTTTCTGAAAAGAAAATTCGGCCCTGGTATGAAAAGAAGGAACAGAAGGAGTAACGAAAGAACAGGACTACATGAGTGGGTTTTTAGTCAGTAAAAGTCTGAGACAATCTCTTGCTCTGCCCAAGGGCGGGGGATGTTGTTGGGTGATTTTTCCCATGACGTTTAAAATCAGGCTAGCGAGCAAGAAAGAGGGATAGAGCAGACAGAGCTTAGCACTTTATACAGGGCTGTCTCTGACATCAACGTACGAACGAATACTTACCATGGATCCAGGGGGGATCCAAATTCGTCGTCGATCCCTATTGTAATAGTAGACTTGAGGCCCAGAACATGATTCTGGAATTTTCCGTCAGCTTTTTCCTATTTTTTCCAAATAAATCTGCACTTTTTAAATTTTAAACTGTGTAAAATCGTTACCCTAACCAACCCCAATGATAATTTTAATTTAAAAAAAATCATCGTGATAGATAAAATCGTTATTCTAATCAAGCCCGATGACTTTTTTAATTTTAAAACTAATTAATTAATTTTTTTTTTTTCACTAAAACTTACAATAACGATTTTATATTTTATATTTTAAATTTCCACAACTGGGATGTCCACAATCATCTACTGGATCTATGATATTCGTATGTGCGTTAATGTCAGAGACACTCTGTATAGCTCCATATCTTTGACAGTCCAGTTTAGGTCGTAAAATGGATCGCGTTAAGAGCTCGTGGTAGGCTCTGATCCAATAGGCGAATAGCAAAACAATATGACATGCAATATTCATAAACCACAGACTCATCGGAATTTGTACATTAGTCTGATGGAGTCCGACACGGATACGAGACGACGGCGACGCTAATTTGTTCAACTGTTTAGAGCATGTTGAAAATCTTGATTCATTAATGCCCAGAAACTATCATAGACGAAGAAAGGTAAATGTCTCTACTAGGTCTGAAAAATAGTGCAGAAAACTTAATTTTCAGTTTATTATTCCAATTTTCCGTACTTTTTTTTCTTTTTTTTTTTAATCCGTATAAACTAGTGCTTGACTGCGATCCCACCTGATGGTAAGCAGTGATGCAATCTCTGATGGTGAGGCGCACTAGTTTATTAAAAGCCTATTCACTCTAGCCTTGAAGATACCCAAATTATAATCGGACGGGAAGACCACAGTAGGCAGATTGTTCCATTCCTTCGACGTACGCGGTATAAACGACGAGGCGAAACGCTTAGTCCGGACCGTAGACCGCTTTCATTTTGTCGAGCCTTTTTAGGAAGAACATCGTAAGAACCTGTCCAGAAAGCGCGACTTACGCGCGTGTCCACTCGCGCATAGGCACTCGCGCGTTCTCGAGTTACTAGAGCTGCATTCATTCCGTCCAGATGCTCTCGCGTGTTACCTCACTCGCGCGTAAAACGCTTGCAATGAGCGGGACTCTCGACTCGCTCGTTTTACGCGGGAGCGCCGCGCGAGTCGAGATACTCCGGCGCCGTTGCAGCGTCCAGGACTACGCGCGAATCCGTTGCGGGTGGACGTATTTAATTCCTAATGGAGCGTGATAACTTTGACTCGAAACTTCTTATTTACAACGTTGAAATAAGAGTAGCCATATGGGATATGGAATCATCAGACTATTCCAATAGAGAATTGAGAGAACGTAGAATTGTGTGCACGTTATTCGTTAAATCGTCGACTTTGTCTTCGTTTACGACGTCTCCATCGACGGTATGCTAGCCACAACACAACCGCTGTATCCGAGTCCATTTTTATAACTAACCAAATCCGTCTCATCACATACGCGCGTGATTTCGCCGCATCTAGACGCAATACAAATCAAAACGCGCGAGTGGACTCGCGCGTAAATCGCGCTTTTTGGACAGGCTCTAAGCGACAGTGAGCGTTTTTGCAGTACTAGTAGATTTTCTCTTCCATAGTTAAAAAGTATTAGTTCATGATAATAAATAAAATAAAAATATATATAACTTCATATAACTACCGATCTAATAGAATTGTTGCTACTAAATATTTTCGTAAATAATTTTTAATTATGGAAGAGAAAACCTACTAGTACTGCAAAAACATCATAGGGGGGGTTTGCCATAATCGCCACGCAAGCGCTGGAAGGCCTCCAACAAGGTGGACCGACGACCTGGTCAGAGTTGCGGGAATCCGATGGATGCGTGACGCACGGGACCGGTCGTTGTGGCGACGCTTGGGGGAGGCCTATGTCCAGCAGTGGACGTCTTTCGGCTTATAATGATGATGATGACTGCAAAAACGCTCACTGTCGCTTACGATGTTCTTCCTAAAAAGGCTCGTTGTGTCCTTTCAGCCGTGCATTCGTGCATTATGCAGTCCACATGAGTGCCTAATTTCATACAAATTCGATCTGCTGTTTTTTTGTTAAGGGGATGAGCGATTAGTGTAGGAATAGCATGGGATACTTTTTCATCATCATCATCATTTCAGCCGATTTACGTCCACTGTTGGACATAGGCCTCCCCCAAGCGTCGCCACAATGAACGATCCTGTGCGTCTCGCATCCATCGGTTTCCCGCAACTTTCACCAGGTCATCAGTCCACCTTGTTGGAGGCCTTCCAAGGCAGCGTCTTCCGGTACGCGGTAGCCACTTCAGAACCTTTCGGCCCCAACGGCTATCTGTTCTACGAGCCCATTGCCACTTAAGTTTGTCAATTCTTTGTGCTATTTCGGCAACTTTAGTTATCTTGCGGATATCTTCATTTTTGATTCGATCACGCAAGGAAACTCCGAGCATAGCCCTTTCCATTGACCTTTGGGTGACTTTAAGCTTTCTGATGATGCCCATTGTGAGCGACCACGTTTCGGATCATATGTCATCACTGGCAACACGCACTGGTCGTAGACTTTCGTCTTGAGACACTGTGTTATGTTGTACGAGAAGACACCGCTTAGCTTCCCGAACGCTGCCCAGCCGAGTTGAATTCGACGATTGACATCTTTCTCGAAGTTTGACCTAACCAACTGGGCTGTCTGTCCGAGGTAGACGTAATCTTCCACAACTTCGAGTGTAGAGTCTCCGGTCTTGATAGGAGTGGGCGCTACATGGTTGTTAATCATGATTTTGGTTTTATCCATGTTCGTTTTATGACCCACTCTTTCGGAAGCTCTACTGAGGTCATTGAGCATTGTGCTGAGCTCCTCCATTGTCTCAGTCATGACTACTATGTCGTCAGCAACACACTGCAACGTGTACAAGACACTTAAGAGGAATACTTTTTATTCCAGGAGTCTTTTCCCTCTGACAGCAGAACTGCTCACGCATTATAAAGCCGAAGGTTTTGATCCGGACGGTTACCGGACCTTCTAACTGCGAGCTACCCATTACTCGCCGTCCGCAAGCCCGCGCCTACGTTAGTACGGTGAGGGACCGTACTCACCCCTGATTGGCTAAAACAACAACATTCCTAAAGCGACGTAATAAATAAATAAATAAATAAGCGACAAATACCCCCCTATTAGGAAAATGTTTTAGATTAATCCGACAAATGCAGTGACCTGGTCCTAACTCAGGGATGAGGACGACCCGACTCCGGCACGAGCTGATAAATGTCGTGACTCGTTGGGTGTCAAATTAAATAACGTTTAGTAAGGAGGATTAGTCTGTGACGACATCAGGAGGGTGAGGGGCACACTGGGAGGGAAGGCTTTTGATTTATTGGAACTACTAAAATAGAAGGCACTCCTTGAAGTTGTCACTTCAATTCATCATCAATCTGCAGTCTGCAGTTTGCACCACTAGTAACTTTAAGTTGGCAAAAGTTTGATCTATAATATAAAAATGAATCGCAAAATGTGTTGGTAAGCGCATAACTCAACAACGCCTGGACCGATTTCGCTAATTCTTTTTTTGTTGTGATTGTTATTGTGTTCTTATGGAAAAAAAATAGGGCAGTGTAGAGTAGAGTAGAGTAGGGTAGAGTAGTGTAGAGTAGGGTAGAGTAGGGTAGAGTAGGGTAGAGTAGGGTAGAGTAGGGTAGAGTAGGGTAGAGTAGGGTAGGGTAGGGTAGAGTAGGGTAGGGTAGAGTAGGGTAGAGTAGGGTAGAGTAGTGTAGAGCAGGGTAGAGTAGGGTAGAGTAGGGTAGAGTAGGGTAGAGTAGGGTAGGGTAGGGTAGAGTAGGGTAGAGTAGGGTGAAGTAGGGAGGAGCGGGAGCGAAGCCACACGGGCAAAACCTAGTTATTAATATATTTCAGCTATAAGATTTTTCATCGTCAGTTCGTCACATCATCATCATTTCAGCCGAAAGACGTCCACTGTTGGACATAGGCCTCCCCCGAGTGTCGCCACAATGAACGGTGCTGTGCGTTTCGCATCCATCGGATTCCAACCAGGTCATCGGCCCACCTTGTACGTCTTCCGGTAAGATTTTTATCAGACGTTAACTATTTCTGACTTCCATGATTTTTGTACTATTATTGATCGAAGGTCATGACGGACAAAATTAAACTGGTACACTGCAAGCTACCATCCAGATTTTTTAATTTCCAAAATTCCTGAGAAGTTACTAAAATTTTATACATTATGAGTTACGTATTGAAGAGTGCAAACAGGACGTTATAGGTACTAAATGTTATTACTCTGTAATGGATTTTCTAGCTGAAAAATTTTAATTGTGTATCATGTTTAATATGTTTGATGATGAACTTGCATCAATATTTGCATGCCAAAATGGTAGAATGTACAAGGATACTCTAATAATTATTTTTATCACCTTATTGTAAATTACCTACATTCTGAGCAACTAAATCAATATTCTATTCTATTCTAAGCTTACGTTGCCAGTACGTCTGTCTGTATGTCTGTCTGTCCGTCTGTCTCCTACAAACAAAAAAACAAACTTTACTTCTTTACATATTAGTTTTGAGAATAGCGGTGGCTGAGTGGTAACGATCCCGACTTCAGAGTTGTAGGTCACGGGTTCAAACCCAGCCAGGCGCTTAGGTTGTGTAATTTATTTCATCTCCCCTGCTCTTGAAACTGTGAAGGAAAACATCGTAAGGAAACCGGCATGTCCTAGAACCAAAAATTCGAAGACATGTGACATTGACCAACCCGCACTGGGCCCGCGTGGTGGATTACGGCCCATTCCCTCTCCTAGAGAGGAGGCCTGAGTCCCGGCAGTGGGAACATTAAAAAGGCATGATGATGACAAGACGTGTAGATAGGCTCGTGTTTGACCACTATCTCACCTGGCAGTACCCAACGTTGTGGTGAAACACTGGGTTGCGAAAAGCGCTGTCTCATTTTCGAACTTATGAAACAAAGGCCTCGCTGATGCACTTTTGCCCACGTCTAAATTAGTCCACGCTACTGACTTGAAAAATATCATCATCATTTTTTTTTATTATTATTATTGATAGGTTTACGCTTGACCGCTATCTCACCTGATGGAAAGCGACGATGCGGTCGACAAAGGAACGCGCTTACCTAGAAGAAACCTATTCACTCTCGTATCACTCTCCTGTATCACCATCTTCCTGCCCTTGTCCCGTTTTATTTGGGGTCGGCGCAACACGTTTTTTCCTTCCATTCTGTCCTGTAACTCGTCACGCTATCACTAACTCCCTTTTCTTTCATATCACTTCTCACACAATCCATCTTCTTTTTTCAATCTTTCTTCAATCTTTTTTTTTCGACCTGAAAAATATAGCTACCAATATTTCCTTCAACAACCTCCTAGCTCAACCTAGATATTAAATTCCCTTTCAACCCAGCATTCGCAGAATTCATTGGGAATTCTCATCAAAAATTAATAAATAAATTCCTTGTCGCGCTCGCTGTGTCCCTAGCCTGTATCATCCCTTGCGAGCGGCACTCTCTCCCTGTTCCTCGCGGTGAAAGGACAAACAAACTGCTTAGCGTTGTATATACTTAGTTACTGGTTACTGGATAAACGGTGAGTGTTACTGGGAATACGGACTTTTACTATTTTTTATCTCAACTAGTTACTTAGCCAGGAAATGTGTCGCCAAGTGAAGTGTTGTAGATTATTTTTTTGGTTGCGATCCTACGTGATGGTAAGCAGTGATGCAATCGTTGATGGTGAAGCGCACTAGTTTATTAAGAGCCAATTCGCTCCTTTGAAGACACAGGCAAGTTGGCAAGTTATTTTTGTTAAGTGAAGAAACCCCAGAACCAAAACTTCGAATAAATATGACCTGGGGCCCGAGTCTGCTATTTTTATAAATTCGTCATTCCAACACGATACCATTGTCATTTTGCTAAAAGTTCGTAATCTGCTAAATTATAATGATCGATCATTGATCGGTCAATGGTCTCGTAAAAGAGTGGTGGTAGAATGACAATATCGAGCTTATTAAAACCAATAACTGCTCAATAACGTTCTAATGGTAGGTCACTGATCAAAACTACTGTTAAAAGTTTTGCAAATTACCGCATACGTCAGATATTCATTCGTCATTATGTACGAGATTACCATTTCAAACCACTTCTTTCAATGAAGTGTCAGTGGTCGACCATTGGAAAGTCATTATGATGCCATCATATTAGTAGATTACCAAAACTTGTCAAAATCAACAATTATGAAGTCAATGATAGACCATTCTGAGACTATTGTAATAGCAGACTTGAGGCCCTGATGTCATCTTTTTTTTATATTTTATAATGGATAAGCTTACGTTTGACCACTATCTCACCTGATGGTAAGCGATGATGTGACGACACCGATGGAACACGCTTTCCTAGAAGCAATCTATTTACTCTTGACTTAGACCCCTAGATTATAGCTATCAGGAAACACAGACTCTGACAGGGAATTCCACTCCTTAGCTGTACGCATAATGAATGTGTTCCCAAAACGCTTCAAGTACGTATGGGTGGGATGTCCACCATGTACCGGTGGCGCAACGCCGTACGTCTAGTAGTCCGATGATGGAACGGACTTCTACCACTCGCACTGGGCTCGCGTGGTGGATTACGGTCCATTCCTTCTCCTTTAGAGGAGGCCTGAGTCCCAGCTGTGGGAATATTATAAGGATGATGCTATTATTATGCTATACACCACGAATTTTTAATTAGTACAAATACTTAAAGGACTTATTAGAAAAGGTCTTGTTACCTATTATTTAAGGAAAGTTTCAAAAAATAATATTCATAAACAGCAAAGTTATTAGCGTTTGTTTATATCCTAGTAGCAATTGTTATGAATGATTGATTCCATTAGAATTTACCAATTATGGCAAATTCTCGTGGATAATTTTGGAATTTAGTTTTTTTACTTTTGACTAAGTACAATCTATATATATAAAAATCAATGCCACTTTTCGTTGTTATTTTATAACTCAAGAACGGACTCACCTATTTTTAGGCTTTGTTCGGACTATTTAGTAGATGGTTTATGTGAAGTTTGGTAGGGTAGAGTAGGGTAGAGTAGGGTAGAGTAGGGTAGAGTAGGGTAGAGTAGGGTAGAGTAGCGTAGAGTAGGGTAGAGTAGGGTAGAGTAGGGTATAGTAAGGTAGAGTACGAAAGAGCGGGAGCGAAGCCGAGCGGGCAAAAGCTAGTAATATATAAAAATAGCTGCAACTTGGGGTCTGTAAGTCAAGAGCACGGGTCAAGAGTGAATAGGTTACTTCTAGGCAAGCGTGCTCCATCGTCGACCACATCATCGCTTACCATCAGGTGAGATGGAGGTCAAACGCGAGCCTATCAATAACAAAAACAAAAAAAATAGGGGTGTTAATTTTCATAATAGACTTACTACTACCCATTTTCCAGATGGTCTTCACCCGTCCCTCAAACATTCCATTCCCGTCAACATGGCGCCGGTTTCGCACTGACAGAGGAACTCTCCGCATCCAGGACCTCACAGCTGATCTGCATGAAGACGCCATGGCTCTGCTGACACGGTATTTCATGAGGGATGAGCCTCCGTGCAAATATATTGGTAAGTAGATGCGGTATTACAACCAGAAGCTCTCGAACCTACTACGAGCTCTTAAGATGGTCCTTTCTCACTCGCCTGTCGTCAACGTCGAGCTTGGTTTAAAAGCTTGTTGCTACATCTAACGCAATCTGACGCGATGTTTGACGAAGACGCAACGCGGAAATAGAGAGATAACGCGTGAAAACCCCGGATGACCCTATCCATATGAATGTATCGTCTATTAATATATTAACGCACTTATACTCTTTTAGTCAATAATTAGAAAAGAAAGAAAAAAGATAATCGCTTGAGAACAGTTGTTTCAATAACACTACATCCCCACACTCTGTTGGCATTCGGTAATTCCGTGATTTACTGGAATATTTCACAAAACTTGTTCTAGGAAACGTGTTTTTTTAAACCCTTTAAAGTTCTCACATGGCCTGACAGGGATATTGATTTTTGTAGTTTTGTAACGATTTTTGCGTCTATTTAGGCAAAAAAACATGTTTTCTTTCTTTCTTCTTTCTTTTTCAGAAAAAATTTCGTCATCCAGAATCTCGATTAAATGTGCAAGGCTGATTATGGTATGTTACGCAGGCGAAATCACTGGCATCAGCTAATAAAATCATAAACTATTGCCCACAGGCATCCAGAACTACCCATCAGCAGTAGCTGAACTCCAGAAACTGTGGCGCACCCCCCTCAAAGAGAACCTGTCCCTAGTCTGCGTGGAGGACAATGATGAGCAGCCGCCGAGGATCGTGGGCGTCAACGTGCTGACTGTGGTGTGCAAGGCAGATAAAGAGGAGCCGTTTCATGTGAGCCCTTGTCTTTTATTTAAGACCAGCTTTTACTTGCGGCTTCGTCCGCGTACGTAAATTATTGGCTATGTCACTCAGGAATAATGCTTTCTATCAGTGAACAATTTTGAAAATTCGTCCAGTAGTTTTTCAGTTAAATCGTAACAAACAAACAAAAAATCAAATCTTTCCCAGTTGTAATATTAGTATAGATGTAAACTTTTGTCTGTCTATTTAACAGGGCCTCAAGTCTGCTATTACAATAGTGTCAAAATAGTCTATCATTGTTTCTATAATGATTGATTTTGACAAGTTTTGGTAATCTGCTAATATAATGGCGTCATTATGACTTTCCATTGGTCAACCACTGACACTCCATTGAAAGAAACGGCATAGAATGGTAAGATCGTAAACAAATCAATGGCTGACGTATGCGGCAATTTGCTAAAATTTTTACAGTTCCTTTGATCATTGAACTACAATTAGAACGTCATTGTGCAGTTATTGCTTCTAATAACCTCGATATTGTCATTTTACCACAACTCTATTGCGTGACCATTGACCGATCAATGATCGATAATTACGATTTGAACTTTTAGCCAAATGACGATTGGATCGTGTCGGAATGACGATTTTATAAAAATAGCAAACTCAGGGCCCAGATAGACAGACAAAGTGTTCCCTTGGGATTATTTTCTTGTGTAGCGCGGCCGAAACCGCTGTTAAAAGCTAGTATACGAAAGTAGAAAAGTTGACTCTAATAGGATTATATTATTTGTTGAACTTTGTGAGCTCTTCTATAAGTACGACTGTAACAGGCACTCATTAATTCCTGAAAAAGACTTTGTAAAATAATCTTCTTAGAGTTTTTTTTAGGTGGGAAATCGTTCAATGTCTTCACCTACTTTAGGGCGAAGCGGGAAGGCGTTTCAGATTTTTACTGACTAAAGCCTACTCCTGTTCCTTCTTTGCCTTCGTTCCAGGACCCTGGGGTTCTCTTCCGCACAACCCATGGGCCCAGTAGGCTTCAACCCTGCCCCTACACTTTTGCTGACCTCACTTTGAAGCGCGCTTGGAACACTACGTGCCGTCGATGACTCGGGTTCGGTCCGGACGGTTACCGGACGGTCGGACGGCGAGCTACCCAGTACTCGCCGTCCATAAACCCACGCTTACAGTGTCTGGAAGTCAGGATCGGAATCTCGGCGGCTGGGGAGTGAGAGCCGTTACCTCGCGCGGTCGGCCTCCTCTTTTGCTAGCATACTGCTTCGCAGAAGGAGGCGACCGCCTGTCACTCCTCCTCGCTCGTCACCATGGCCTGTACCAAGGCCCAGCGCAAGAAATCGTTGCGACCGATCGCGAGTGCGGTTTGAAACTAATGAATGACACTGTAATAACTTAATTGGAGATGTCCGAGTGGCGAGTGGTAATGGCTCCAGGTTCAAACCTTGCCAGGCGCATTACTTTGTATAAATCATTTCATCACCACTGCTCTTAAAACGGTGAAGGAAAACATCGTGAGGAAACCGGCATGTCCTAGAAACAAAAATTCGAAAACATGTGACATTCACCAACCCGCACTGATCCCGCGTGGTGGATTACGGCCCATTCCCTCTCCTAGAGAGGAGGCCTGAGTCCCAGCAGTGGGAACATTAAAAGGCTGATGATGACTGTAATAACTTGCTTAACCTCTTTTAGACCGACGACAAGATCTGGGCACAACTCTTCGGCGCTGTCGACCTGGTGAGCAAGGGAGTGGACATCTTCGAGAAGTACGGCGTGGACAAGTATCTGACTGCTTACGGGCTGGTGGTGGACCCGGCGTGGAGGGGGTGCGGGGTTGGCAAGGAACTGCTGTTAGCCAGGTTAGTTTCCTTTCACACACCTTACAGCAGCGAAAACGCAGCATTAGAAGGCCTCACACAAGGTGGACCGTAGACGTTTTTTTTTTTCTTTGGATGAGCAACATCATCTTATGACAAAACCCGCTCTTGGGCAGAGCGGGAGATAGTGTCAGACTCTTACTGACTAAAACCCATCCCGTTCCTTCTAGCCTTCACTCGGGGCACGAGCTCCCTTTCGGACAACCCTGACAACTCCTTGAGGCGCGTGGGAACTGTGCGCGCCGTCGACGTCTTGGACTCCGTCCATTACCGGACGATTGGACAGCGAGCTACCCATGGCTCGCCGTCCGCGAGCCCGCGTCTACGGTGGCCGGAAATCGGGATCGAAATCCCGGCGGCGCCGGCGAGGGCGCTGTAGCCTGATGCGGTCGGCCTCCTCCTTTACTAGCATTACTGCTTCGCAGAAAGAGGCGACCGCCTGCCATTCCTCCTCGTTCCAGACCATGGCCTCGACCAGGGCCCGGCGCGAGAGGTCTCCGCCGCCAATCGCCACCTCGAGGGCACGGCGATGCTCCGCCCAGGCAGGCCACACCTCGATTGTGTGCTCCACCGTGTCGTCCGGGCGTTGCGCACAATGGCGACACCCGAGCGTACCATGTCCGGTGAGGACCTGCGTCATGCGGTAGGTAAGGACGCCGTGAGATCTTTCCAGCCACGCCTCAAAGAGGGGACCTACCGCCATAATCGTGGCGTGCCCAATGGAGTGAAGACCTGGTGGGAGTCGCGGGAATGCGGTGGATGCAAGTGTTTTGTGACACTTTAAGCTGCGTTTTACAATTAAAGCTGTATAAAGGCTGTATAATGTAGGTAACTACTACCTTTATACAACTCTAAGTGTTATAATAGTGCACTATGATACATATACAGCAATAAGCATAAACCTCTTCTTCGCTTAGTAATTGTACACTATTATAACTATTGTGTTGTTATAACTACTGATTATAACGCTATTATACAGCAATAAGAATATATGACTGCTACACTATAATACAGCGTTAGGTGTTTCCGCTGTGAGCGGTAGCTAAGCGTGGGGCGGCGAGCGGTAAGATCAAAAGTGTGAAAATGTTTGAAACATGCCATGAGACGCTGCTCATAACGAAAACGCGCACGCTTCCCGATGCCGCCCCGCTCGCCACGCAACGCGCTGGCTTGCGACCGAAGCTGCAAAGTCGAAACCGGCGTTTGGCGAATTTAAAAAGAAAAAAAAGTAGGGTTTTAGTCAGTGAAAGTCTGACACGCCCTCTCGCTCCGCCCTACACCGGGAGAAGTCATTCAATAATTTCTTACCTAAAAAAAAAACTGGGCAGGCGCAAGTCGGACTCGCGCACTGAGGGTTCCGTATATCCGTACAAATCCGTATTGTGTCTTGAATAGTCTTCCGAATCGCAGAAAAGTTGTTTTTTTTGCGATTTACGTAAAAACGCGCAATTACGTAATAATAATACCCCTCGTCGCGCGAAGGGTTTAAAAACGTCAAAAGTCATTGGAAACCTTTTCATTTATTACAAGCTTTTATTTAGTTTCACCTGTCCCGATGTTTGTCTATCATCAAATCTTGTACATTAAATTTGACCTACTTCTCGTTTACCGATTGAGCTAAAATTTTGCATGCATGTGTAAATCAGATGACAAAGCAAAATTATTATCACAAGGAGCTGATCTGGTGATGGAACCGGAAGGTGGCTATAGGAACTTCGAAGCTAAACGACACAACCCTATCGAGTTTGGGCTCGTATGATTCGTTATATAGCTAGAAAAGCTTGCTAAGAAAAAATGATTTTCATTAAAAGCTTCTTTGTACAATTCTCCACGCTTAATATATCTAGACATCTACATAACTTTCTTAACCCACAAGCAATTAAATGCAAGACAATGGCACTTCTCTATTGAGAGCGGCCATCCAATTACAGATGCCTCGGATTCTTCAGTCCCGGGGTAATGGCATATTTATCGGGAATCTATCCCGGAATGCGGGACGAGATCGCGGGCTTGCGGCTCTAGATTATTGAATTATTATGTAGACAGAATATAGTTTGGTATGAATATGAGTAAATAGGTACCTACTTACTTATTTGCGAGAGTCAAAATGGCTCGTACACATAAGTACCTAGTTTTAGGTACATTTTTTGGTGTAAATTAGGGTATATAAAATCTTTGGTGTAAATAGATTTTATGAGTAGGTATAGATAAATGATAAAATATTACAAAACACCCGCCATCTTGACGTCAATATGGCGGGTGTACCTTAATTTTGAAATTATTTCATTCTGAAGGAGGTACAGATATTTTAGAGCTTAGTACTGAATAGTACATTTTAGGTACGGTCACTAGCAAAAGTCGATAAGAATTCTCACAACGTATTAGTTTGACGTTTAGTTTGACTTACGACCTTCTATTTTCAAGTTATCGCCAACAATTGATTGTAATCCTCAATTTCATCAACTTAGCATAAGTCAAGATGGCCCAGTGGTATAGAGCACACAGATTGAAGCGCAAATCAGTGTGCCGCAAGTTCAAATCCCACGCAATTGTTGACTTTTTGTAAGTTCTTACCCGATTGGATGTTATGGATTAGCATTACATATTATTATATTAAATTATTCTTTAACTTGTTCACACATTTCTTAGAGTTAGAAAGGTAGATCACAAAAAAACTAAATAAAGAATTAGATTTCTGCGAGGTAGACATGAGTTTTAACTTGACCGAAATTAACTGTCGTTTGGTTGTAGTTGTTGGTTAGTGACGTTTGGTTAACAATATTGTAATATTCGCAAAATGCAGGCTAATATTAGTATTGAAGTGAGGGCGACTATCATTGGGCTGCATAAAAGTGGTCTTAATAAAACACAAATATCTGAAGAAACCGGACTGAATGTGAGTATAATAGCTATTAATGAATTGTAACTTTATTATAAATTAAACTTCTAATTAAAATGTAGGCCATTTATGAATCCATCCATCGTATCTTTATGAGGTTTAGAAGAGAAATACATAAATCCTTGGGTTTATTGGGTTGGTTATTGGATTTATAAATGCAGTTTTATTTTAAAATTATATTCAATAATTATGATTATTAACATTTTATTTAATGAAAATGAAGTCCAGTAGGTATAGCTGCCTAATATATATATTTTTTTTGTTTTAGAAAAATACTGTAAGTCTTTGGATAAAAAGATATGAGGAAGAAGGTAGCCTTGCTAGTCGAAAGAGAAGTGGGAGACCGAAGCTTATTAGCGAGGCGCAGCGACGACATATGGTGGACATATACGAAACGAACGGTTTCGCACCAACGAGACATTTTGCGGAATTATATGACACCTCGATGGATACTGTTCGCCGTGCACTTCACGCTGAAGGCGTGCATCACAGAAAACCAGCTAAAAAGCCGTACTTGACAGAGAGGCACAAACAAGAACGATTACGTTTCGCACGTAATTAATTTAGATTTTGACTGGAATACTGCGGTATTTTCAGATGAAAAAACATTTAAATCCAGTCAAAAGGGCAGGCTTCACTTATGGCGGAAGAATAACACTCGCTGGTGTGATAACAACGTCATTCCTAACACCGAATCAGGTCGAATCACAATTAATATGTGGGGATGGATGAGTGCAGCAGGACCAGGAGAACTGGCTTTCATTCCTCCACGCGCAAACAGTTCAACTTATGTGGAAGTGTTAGACTCAATTATGCTACCTACTGTGCGCAACGTTTACCCAGCTGATGAGTTAGCAGAATTTCCGTTTGTCCAGGACAATTGCCCTATTCACCGAGCGAGTACTGTGCGTGAGTGGTTTCACAATCACCCGGAAGTAATTGTTATTCCATGGCCAGCGCGATCACCCGACTTCAACCCCATAGAAAATCTATGGGGTTTGATGGTGCAAAGGTGGGACTCGCGGAATGAGAGGTCTACGGAACAATTAAAAACCCATTGCATGGAAGTGTGGGAAAGTTTTAGAGGGAGCGAAATATGCAGTAATATTGTTGGGTCCATGCGCAAACGTCTACTTGACTGTATCGAAAATAATGGGGGTTATACAAAATATTAAGTTTTACTAAAATCAGTAGGCCATTTTATTTTAACATATCCGTGATTATTCGTTAACAAACACTGTATTATATTGTGTTTACTTTCGTTTAAAATAGCTATATCTTTTAACTTGTGCCATCGCCTTATCTTAAGAATGCAGTGAACTCGCTATCAATTTTGTTGACAATAATCATGATGCTATTTTGTTTTTTATTCTTCTACCCGCACTGTTCTAACATAATAGTTCAATTTATTTTTCTCATCTAATTGACGATTATCTTGTGAGAACTAAAGTTCTTTTAACAGAAATTGAGGTTTAGTTTCAATCTTCTTTTCGTCAAGAAAATGAACAATTAAGCTATGACCTCAAAACATTTATTGTGACATTACATAAAAATAAAATGTTTACAAAGTCTAAATCATATATCACATTTCAATAAATAACTGGATATAAACAATTATATTTTATTTTATTAACATTTTAATATCCTTTCATTGTTACGTTATTCATATTATGAATGGTCTAAGTGGGTATACTTCCAACAAACAATCTTACACGTAACATAGATAACGGTTACAAGATAACTTTTTTGTCTAGGTAACAATTCGACGTCACAATTCTCATAAATGTTTAATTTGTAAATAAAAAGAATAAACATTTTTATTAAACACGTCTTTTTATTTCCACCTTACAACATCGATAAGATGTAAACAACTAAATAATGTAAACAACGAATGTGATTCTTCTTGTAGTTAACCCTTCAGATACCGTCAATTAGAGACACAATAGTAAGACAATAGATGCGCGGCCACCGGTGGTCGCTTGGGGATTCATGAATTAATAGATCATATTCGTAATTTGCAACAATTTAGTGCAAAAAATGCAATAGTATTTTTCATAAAAATATAAAAAACAACAATATTAATATAGATTGGGAATTTTCAAAGTAAGAAATAACCGCAACGGACCGACCATGATTTGAACTCGGGCTACCTCATTTGCGAATCCAACACTTAGTTCATACGGCTACCAGCACATGACATATTTGCGCGAATTTTGTCAATACAATGGTAAGAACAAGTCGCCTCTGTGACTGTGTGATGCGTATTCAATGGCACAGACAAATAATAATGATGTTTTTAAGCTCAGTGCGACGACAGTTCCTTAGTGTGTGTTATCTGTTGAATGTGGATACTCATACACGCGCACACATACGCACGGAAGTATCGCGCTCGCTCGGTTCGTAGCAAAATAATCTTTAGCGTTCCTATGGACTTTTGCGGCCTTACTGTACCTTTAATATAATAATTAAAATAATTTATTTCGCTGAGACAACCGCCATTCTGAATTTCACTACTTTTTTTATTATTATTGATAGACTTGCGCTTGACCTCTATCTCACCTGACGGAAAACGATAAAAATTAAAAAATCTGATAAATTAAGAACAGACAAGAATAAAATGCGTTTTCAACCATTTATTAATCAAAATAAAAAGAGTATAGTTAATTAAACAACTACATAACATGTACCAGCATAATATAACTTAGATAAAATAAAATAAAATATTAAACATTAAGAGTTTTATTTAAAAAGAAAGTAAGTACATAAATAAATTAACAATAATAAGTTAAATATGTAAAAAATATAAATAATTTTCAAATCCGCATTCAAGCAGTTTTATAAAGCAAAATAAAAAATACTCAATAAATATGTATTTTATTTTAAAAATTATCAAAGAACTATACATACATACCTACAACATATTTACAAAATAAATCGGTAAAAAAAAATAGTTTGATAAAAAAAACAACAAGAATTAATACAAAAAAAAACATTTTCAAAAATGATATTTGTCAGTTTTATCTAATTTATGTCTTTGTTTACAGTCAACTATAACCTTTTTCTTCGGTTCAATAACATTTCTTTTTATATGGTAAATAGGTTGGTGATTATCGAATTTCAATTCATTGTAATATTTATGTTTATTTCTATCAGCAGGGTTGGGATAATAAGCTGCGTTTAAAACACCATCGACTGTATAAATCCTAACATCAATCGTATGTTGAAACAAAGCCCCACTAAGCAACATTCTTTCTATAATAACACAAGAATCATGCGTAATTTTATTCCCCCAAATATTTAAAAACCGTAAAAAGAACGGTTTTTTCACAGTATTCAAAATATCGATCACACCACTATCTGTCAAATTATTCCGACCAATGTCGAGCGCGCGAATTTTTGAAAATGGCATCCCGAAGCTTAATGCTCTGGCTCCTGTATCGTTGATTCCATTGCCTGCTACGTTTAAAAGAAGTAACTGAGGTCCTTCAGCTAAATATCTAGCTAATAACTCTATGCCATAATCTCCGATTTTATTAAAACCTAAATCCAAAAATAGAAGCGTTGTATTTTTTCTTAAGCCCCGTGCAAAGTACTCCATATCATGGCTTATGAATTGATTCTTTTGTAAATGTAACTCGATTATGTTAGAGTTTCTTTCTAATAAGTACTCGATGTGATAGGCAAACCATTTTGATTCGTACGGGTATCGATTGAAGACGGGTATGGCTCGACTAAAGTCAAAAACTCGAAGTGATGTATTTCCTCCATGGTCGATTCTTAGAGCTGTGACAATCTGAGCAATACTCGTTAGAGTTTGGTTAGTTTCTCCTATGTCTAGAAATTCAACAGACGAATTATTTATCAAAAATTTAGCGAAGTATTCCCCGCCTTTTGTGCCCAATCGATTCCCATTCAGTCTCAAATATTTCAACTTTAATAACTTAGCATATTTGGCTAGTTGCTGAATCGATAAGCGTGTTAGTCGATTATTCATGACGTTCAAATTGATAATACTGGATCGGCCTTTGACCAGAAGCTTTTTTAGTATCCTAAAAAATCCTTTGTCTGTGATGTTATTGTAGCTTAGGTCCAGTTTAATGATGCGGCGTGGGGACTGCTTGATGTATCGACAGATTGCTCGGATATCGGTGTCTTGGATGCGACGATCATACCTAAAATAAAAATGAAGATTTATTTAGAACACATTTGTTTACTAATACCTTGTCAAAAACCTTTACCTTTTTGTTGCCTTTTATTAGGGAACAGGACCTCAGTCGGCAAAAAGGGAACCCTATGGCTATAACACCTATGATCACTTTGTCCTGAGGCGTAGCATGCACTAATTACGTGGGCGAAAGCACATCATCGAGGCCTTTTCTTTCCTTTCAGACGTCGACTCACCGTCTCGACTGTCGAGTCGGACTCGCGCACATATGCCTTGATCTCACGTACCGAGTAAAAGGGCGAGACAGTAAAATGTTGCTCGGCCGAGACAGTGATGTTAGCGAATTGTAAAGATAAGCGTTCGGCCGAGCACTCGTCGCTGTGTTTACACGTATCGAGTACTCGGCCGTGAGCACTGTCTCGCCCGTTTACTCGATACGTATGATCAAGGCATTAGGATTCGGTGCAAACTTGGTTCAATTTCCGAATTGTGTTACGAAGACTTTTCCGAATTGCAAAAGTTTTTTTTGTGACAAAACTTCCCGGTTTTTAATTTTTTTTCTATACTTGTTCTATATGACCTTGCATCATGCCAAATTACAGGATTCTAGATCTACGGAAAGTACCCTATGAATTTTGATTCCCTTGACAGTTTTGAAATACACGTTTTTTGCGACATAAACAGGTGCATCTTTTATTTTCGATAACTCAGAAGTTTGATTTTTTCACAGCTTCAATGGACTGCAGACCTTATATGGTTTCAATTTCAACTCGATACTTCTACGCGTTCCCGAGATAAAGGGTCTTGACAGACAGACGGACGAACAACAAAGTGATCCTATAAGGGTTCCGATTTTTCCTTCTGAAGTACGGAACCCTAAAAAAGAATAGGTACCTTAGTTGGATATCTTTCCCATGAAGTATAAGAAACCCAGTGCCATCCGAGTTTCTAGTGGTGAACAAATTAAGTTTTATTTCGTTCAATTCCGGTTTTGGAACTTTCCGGTGTTTTTCGGTTATTTTGCCCAAAATTCCGGTTGTGTCGCATATGCATTTGTGTTCCTTTCCTTTAACCATTTTGCGTTTGGATAAATAAGAACTTTAGCTCTTCAATAATGGCATTTGTGGAAGAAACACAACAACTTTGTCAATTACACGTGTAAACTAATAGCCCGTCAAACGCTGAAAAATATTTAGCGAGTACCAGAAATAAAAAATACTAAAGTTCAAAACGATTGCTTTGCAGACGCAGATTGATTTTATAATAAATCTCAAAATATTTTAGCTGTCAAAAAACTGTTGATTTTGTGTGTAATTTTTTTTTTAAACCCCGCGTCCAAAGAGTTTCCTTTCATCCTTTCTTGCGATTGTGGTCGTATAAATAGAAACTTATTTCCATGTTAACAAACATGTAAACACTTGTTTTTTTTTTTATAATATTCCATAGCATTTACATTTAACACAACGCTATCTAGGCTCAAACTAAGCAGAGCTTGTGCTATGAGTTACAAATTTTTAATTTCTAAATACATTCATATAAATTACGTACAGAACAAATGATCGTGCTCATCACACAAACATTTGTTCTGGGTGGGAATCGAACCTCTTTTTTTACTAAACCACCTTTTACCAGAAGACATAGCGTTGGAAGGCCTTCTACAAGGTTTTCCGATGACCTGGTAAGGGTTGCGGGAATCCAATGGATGCGAGACGCACAGGAACGTTCGTTGTGGCGACGCTTGGGGGAGGCCTATGTCCAACAGTGAACGTATATCGGCTGAAATTATGATGACGAATTGTACTTAATAGGCATCATAACAGGTGTACCACCATGTGTCCAACGCTGCGTCTTCGGGTACGCGGTTGCCACTCCAAAGCCTTTCGGCCCTAACGGCCATCTGTTCTGCGAGCAATGTGCCCTGCCCATTGCCACTTAAGTTTGGCAATTCTTTGTGCTATGTCGGCAACTTTAGTTCTATTAGTAAGTACTACTAGCTAATGGTTTTTATCTTTATTTTACAGGATTCCTCTGTGCAAAGCGCTGAACATCAGCGTAACTGCAACAGTCTTCACTGCAGGGGCATCTCAAGCAGTTGCCAAGAAAGCAGGCTTCATCGATTTGTACGAAATAACATATGAAGAATTAGCCAAAAGAGGTTTTGTATTTCCCGGGGTTGAAAAAGATACGAAATCCTCAAAATTAATGGCTTTGGCTATCGAGTAATAAAAAAAAATGTTTTGGGTTGCCATATAGGTGAATTTTCCCGATTGTATCGGAAATGCTTTTTGATGTTTGTGTTTAACACAAAATTGTATGATCTCATTTAAATTAAGACTTTTACCAAATGTACCTGTTTTACTCTATAGATGTGTATTAATTTATTAAATACATAGTTTAAATATGTAATGTTAGATGTAAGTATATAACATAAATATTATAAATAAGCTATTTGCTTATTGTACCTATGTAATAAAAGTGTTTATCTAGTCAAAATATAACAAATCTTGCAAACTTTATTCGAGTTTTCTTAGTAAAACCAAAAATGAGTAGGTAGGTACTTAATCAGTGCCGTAAGGGCCATTGACACCCCGGGCGAAAATATTGTAGCGCCCAGGTGGAAGCATCGCACCAATAGTAAGCGCAAGCGCAGTGTGAGCACAAATCCTCAAAAAAACCAGCAAAAAAAAACTCAATAAAAAATATGCATATACACAGAGCGTAGAGCACAGTTTTTGTTGGGGATTTCTTCAGTTTTATCTTGTAATAAAAGTCTTTTCTATTTATAGTCGTTATTTAATTTACGGACACATCTCCATTCCATATTCATCGCAGCACAGACCAGAAAGTTACCACAGATAAAAAACATTATTTATCCTTTTTAAATCCTTAATTATTTATGGTTTGAAAGATAGGACATTGCTCCACATTCATCACTCTCCCTCAATGTTCTATCTTTCAACTCTCACTTTAAACAAATACACAACTCTAAATCACTTCAAAACCAATCATCTACTTACTCAACTAAACTTTAACTTCTCAACAATACAATTTTTATACTTAATCAAAAAACCTGTAAACATCTTATATTATAATTTTAAAAACATAACACATAACTTTAAGTTGCTCAATACTTACTACAACTTATAAACTACTCACATCTTAAACTAAATTAGTATTGACACTCTTTTAACTAGGTAAATAAACTTAACATAGGTAACACTGAATATCATTCAACATTAATTCTGCGCCATAACCACACAATATGTTATGAAACCCTACTACTTTCCTACTAAATATAATCCCATACATTTAACTAATTTAACAAACTGAATTTTAGGTAATGGTTTAGTTAAAATATCTGCAATTTGTTCCTTAGTTGAAACATATTTTACACATATTATACCTTCTTCCACTTTCTGCTTAATAAAGTTATACTTCACATCAAGATGCTTTACACGTTTCTGATCTGGATTTTTAACAATTTTTATAGTGCTAGTATTATCTTCATAAATAGTAACGTTTTTAACACTAATATTTAAATCAACTAATAAATTGATAAGCCAACATGCTTCCATAGAAGCTTCACATAGAGATACCAACTCAGCCTCAGTGGTACTAAGAGCAACAGTAGGTTGCTTTCTAGATTTCCATATAATAGTATTATTAAATAATTTAAATAAGTAACCTGAGGTTGACCTTCTACCTGTTGTGTCTCTAGCAAAATCTGAATCTGCATAACCAACTAAAACATTATTTATATCATAATTACTCTTACTATAAACCAAATTATAATCCACAGTTTGTTTAATGTATCTTAACAATCTTTTCAAGGCTTTAAATAATTTTTCACATGGTTGAGACTGAAATCTACTAAGGTAACCCACAGCAGTGGCAATATCCGGTCTCGACCCTACCATAGCATACATTAATGAACCAACTAAAGATCTACATTTATATTCCCAACTAAAATCTACTTCATTACTATCAATATCTAAAATAAAATTTTGATCCATTGGTGTGTCACAACCCTTACAATCTTGCATATTATATTTCTTTAAAATTCCCATAAGGTATTTAGATTGATTAATATGAAGTTCCCCTGGTAACTTGTTTATAGAAATCCCCAAATATTTTAAATTATTACTTCCCAAATCTTTCATCCTGAATTTAGTACATAAAAACTGTTTTACTATATTAATTTCCTTTAAATGTCTCCTTATAATAAGCAAATCGTCCACATACAATAATAAATACAAATCCCCTTTCATATACAAACAGTAATCATTTTGTGACCTTTTAAAACCACACTCTATAATTGTTTCATTAAATTTTTCATACCAATATTTAGGCGACTTTTTCAAACCATATAATGACTTTAATAACTTTAATGCATGACCTTCAGGTACCACTAACCCCTCGGGTGGTCTCAAATAAACATCTTCCTTAATGTCTCCGTATAAAAATGCTCCTTTTACATCCATCTGGCTAATATGTAAGTCCTTGTGTACAACTATTGACAGTAAAATTCTTAAAGTTTGGAGTTTCAAAACAGGTGAATATGTGTCTTCTATTTTATCATGTTGTTTAAATCCACGAACTACAAGTCTTGCTTTATATATTTCTTGATCTGCAAGTTCCTTTTTAGTAAATATCCATTTACAATCAATCAATTTGTTCTTTTCCTTTATAGGTACTATTTTCCAAGTCTTACTCTCATTTATCACTTTCAACTCTTCTTTAACAGCTTTATTCCATAACCTTTCATCTTCTCTTCCTTCAATATCTTTGTAGCTTAAATGTATATTTTCACAATTTGTCAATAGTGCATATAATGTTTCTCGATTGTCATCGTCTAAATTCATTTCATAATCTTCGTGCCACTTTGGTTTCCTTCTCTGTCGATTTTCTCTCCCTGACTTTATGCTCACTTCATTATTCGTATTTTCTTCCCTTTCAGAGATCTTCTTTTCATTTACCCTTTCCTTAATACTTTCCTCTTCATCTTCACTATAAAATTCTTCATCAGTAGTTTCACTTTTCCTTTCATTGTCATTATTTACTTTTCTTGGTATGTCATTGTCTGGTATGTGTACATTATTATAGCCATTATCCTTTTTTTTTTCTCTCATCGAATATAACATTTCTAGCTACTACTGTCCTATTACTCTCTTCATCATACAACCTATAACCTGAAGTACTATATCCTACCATTATCATTTTCTTACTGTGATTGTCTAATTTTTGCCTTAATTGATGTGGGATATGATTGTATGCAATGCTCCCAAATGTACGCATTGATGAAACGTCCGGTCTCTTTCCTGTCCACAATTCACTGGGTGTCCTATCTCTTCCCACTGTTGGGCTTCTATTTGTTACATATGCTGAAAACAACACAGCATCACCCCAAAACTTTTTGTCCAATCCTGAATCTAATAAAATTGTCCTAGCCTTATCCATTATCGTCCTATTCATTCTTTCTGCCACACCATTCATCTCAGGATTGTAAGCAACTGTGTATTGAATCATTATACCACTCTCATCACAAAATTGTTGTAATTCTTTTGAAGTATATTCACCACCATTATCTGATCTAAGTTTAAGTAAGTTAGCATTGAAATAATTTGTAACATAATAATAATAACTTTTAAATTTATCACATACTTCAGACTTTTCTTTTAATAGATATATCATAGTAAAATGTGTATAGTCGTCAATAAATGTTAAGAAATATCTATAGCCTTCCCTAGACACAGGCGATATAGGTCCACACACATCTGTGTGTACTAATTCCAACGGTGCTTTAGCTCTATACCCCAACCGATTAAATGGTTGTCTTGTCATTTTACTTAATACACATGGTTCACACAGCGAGTTCTCATTTATTGACTCCAGTTTCTCACTTAACCCATCTACTAAATTTTTATTAAAAAGCAAATTTAAATTCTTTAATCCTAAATGTCCAAATCGTCTATGCCACAGCTGCACTACCTCTTCATCATTTTTATTTGACACAAAATTACATGAATTAAAATTTGGTTCCATTTCAATAGTGTACAATGACCCTTCACTATTTCCTATCATAATTAAATCATTAAAATAATAAACTCTAACCTTACTTTGTGAAAATTCAACATGCATATTATGGTTTCCTAATTTAGATACAGACAGCAAATTTTTCCTCAGTTCCGGTACATAATATACATTTTTAATAGTACAGTTTATTGACTTTTTACCTACAAAACATTTAGCTCTTATATTACCAATGCCTACCGCATTTAACACAACACCGGCCTTTGCCGCAGCAATGGTCTTTGGAACTGTTAAGTCTACATACTCTGTAAATAAGTCTTTTCTATTTATTAAATGGTCTGATGATCCTGAGTCTACATACCAAATTAATTTATTATTCTCTTTATTATTTGCCCGAAGCTCTCCATTACTTCTGCCTGCCATGAATGTCATACCATTTTCTTTTTCTGCTGCAAATGCATGATTATTATTTCCTCTACCTTGTCCTGTTCCTCTCCATCCATGTCCTCGTCTGTTACTTGGTCCTTGTCCTCTTCTATAATTCCATCCTTGTCCTCTTACTTGTGAAAATCCTATTCCTTGTCCTTTTGAAAATCCTTGACCTCTTCCTTGTGAAAAACCAAATCCTCGTCCTCTTGAAAATCCTTGCCCTTGTCCTCGTGAAAATCCTTGTCTTTTTTCATATTCTGTACCTTGTCCTTCATTAAATCTGCTTCTACACTGGTTTTGTTTATGTCCAGGCTGATTACAATTATAACATAAGAAAGCATTACTATAGTCTTGTCCTTTATTTATTTTATTATCTTTTTGCCTCTTTTCTTCTTCTCCCAAAAGTCTTTCTTTTACAAAATCCAGTTTTATTTCAGTCATTGTTTCTAATGTTGTAACGACTACTTCGTATGACTTCGGCATTGACAGTAAAATGTAATTAATTTTTTCTTCTTCGGACAAGACCGCTCCCGCATCGGCCAGTTCAAAGAACATGCCCTCCATGTAGCTAAAATGTTTTGCCAAGGACGTTTTTTCATTAAACATAGTTTCTCCAAGCTTTCTTCTTAAAAATAGTTTCCCCTGCGTACCTTTTTTCATAAAATTAGCTTCCAGACGTTTAACCATATTATACGCTGTGTTTTCGTTTCGAATGTATTCCAAATGTGTGTCCGCCATTGCACCTATGATTATATTTTGTGCCTTTGCTTCCAACTTTTTGTTTTCGGGCCGACTTGCAAACTCGACACTCGTAATCGCTTCCACGCATTCATATTCCGTCAATAAACATTTTATTCTGAATATCCAAGTCGCAAACCCAGTCCCATCAAATTGTTTTATATTGTACGTTTTGCACTCCGCCATGTTGATCACATAAAATTTTCGACGCGATAATTATGTCCATCACCATTTAACACTTTCTTTGTTATACAACCACGCTCTGCTACCACTGTTGGGGATTTCTTCAGTTTTATCTTGTAATAAAAGTCTTTTCTATTTATAGTCGTTATTTAATTTACGGACACATCTCCATTCCATATTCATCGCAGCACAGACCAGAAAGTTACCACAGATAAAAAACATTATTTATCCTTTTTAAATCCTTAATTATTTATGGTTTGAAAGATAGGACATTGCTCCACATTCATCAGTTTTGAGGGTTTGCACCAGGGGAGGCAGGAGACTCCAACTCCAGAATTGGCGCCCTCCTGAATTTGTCGGCCTGGGCCGTCGCACCACTGTGCCCCCCCCCCTCCCCTAACGCCGGCACTGTGCATTCACATTATCATCATTCTACATTTTTACATACTTAATGTAATTCGGGTGATAAAAAAAGGTCAACCGATTCCTCCCTATCGCTATTACCTACTTACATAAAAAGATTACCGTCATTAAGCTGAATAAGCAAATTCAGCAAAGCTGATTTTTGCTCTTGTATTAGGTTGTTATAATAACACATATTTATATACCTTTAATCAAATAATAACAGCGAAAAAATGAAAGTATTAGGAGAAACAAGAATTATTTTATTTAAAAAAACGACAAATAATATTGTCGATCACGAAATCATAGAATAACTTTTCCTTTTTGAAATTGGTAAAAAAAAAGTAGCGCCATCTTTGGAAAGATTGCAAAAACTTTTGTGCAGAGACATCTGTTGTGAAGATGTCACAACAAAGTAACCTTTTAATCTCATAGGATGGCGCTTTATGTTAGGCTGTTAGCTGACAGAAAATTGATAAGTAATTAGTTGTTGCTCTGAGGACAACACTTAATTTATAAATTAATTGAACATATATACCTAATTATTTATAATTTAAAAAATGCTATTATTTGAATATTCCAAGAAATGGGAATGTTTAAAAATCTACTGGCAATAATGATAAAAAATGGCGACGCGTCCAAGTACCAATACCTGTCAAACGGTTGTTGACTTTTCTGGGTGTATCTCTTTCGTTCGCACATCAATTTTATAAATAAAAGCAAACAATAATAACAGTTAAATTAAAGGAAAAAAGAACTATACTTAATTATGTAGCGATAAAAGCAATAAATCCTAATCACGCGAATACACGCTGATAAGGCAAACCCGTGAGCTTATTTTCCTGCGAAAATAATAAATCGAACTCGACGAAAATTGTTTTCGTAATTACATCCTGTTTTGAAAACAGAAAACGTGAATTTTCTATTCATGTCGTTTCTTGTTGGCTGTTCCCCGTGTTTACTGTGCTTGTGAGTGAAGTGTAAAAAAAAAAAATTAAAAAAGTTTTTTTAAATAATTAGGAGTAATTTGATTAAATATTATACATCTTGTTTTGTGTAAGTGAAAATAGTGTAATTAAAAATGTTAAACTGTGTGTTAAGCCATGGATGGATCGCATAAAAAATTTTGACCCCCTGCATTGAAGGTAAAAATAAAATTTCTATTTTTAATTTTCAAAAGTATATCTATTGACTCATTTCTGTCAACATGGACGATTGTTCTACTTTGTTTTTAGTCATTTTACTACTTTGTTTATTTTAACTACAGGCTTTGTTTACATAACATACTGCAGTGGTGTATTTTTGGTCTGCTATCTACCAAGCCTTTTTTGTTCTGAGTATTTGAATGCAGCTGAATACCATTTTACTATTTTCCACTAAGTCTTAGCATTTATTTCTATTAAAATCAAGTTTTAAACCAATAAGGTTTGTTGGTCATAAAAGAGAAAAAAGATGAAGCTGAGTACTGCAGTTTCAAAGAGATTTTTTTTATTGGATCTCTTTGGAGAACAACATTATATCATGAACTCTTTTGAAACATTATGGAATTAGTTACATTTTACAAGCTTTATTTAGTTTCACCTGTCCCAATGTTTGTCTGTAATCAAATCTTGTAAATTAAAATTGACCCACTTCCCGGTTACTGTTTGAGCTGAAATTTTGCATGCATGTGTAAATCAGATGTTTGACAGATGTTACACATCTATTCATCTCGCAGCAAACAAGCCACACTCTGGTGTGAGATTCAGAAGAGCATTAACCCTTCAGATACCGTCAATTAGAAACACAATAGTAAGACAATTGATGCGCGGCCACCGGTGGTCGCATGGGGATTCATGAATTAAGCACAGAAAGCACACGAACGAGTGGCGAGTTAGCTCTTGACACTGTCTGAGATAAAAGATCAGCAAACATGCATACAGGTTGTAAGCAAATGAACCGACTATACTTTTAAGTTGAAGTTGGCAAAACATGCTATCAATTTTCTATTATGACTGCTGCATGCTATTTAACCCTTCAGATACCGTCAATTAGAGACACAATAGTAAGACAATAGATGCGCGGCCACCGGTGGTCGCTTGGGGATTCATGAATTAAAACTGTCATTATGCAAACACAACATTAGCTAACAGTTCAAATACCTCAGTACTAAGATAAATATTTATTGTTGTATGATGTCATTTTCATTTAGGTTTTAAATGTAGGTAATGGACATTAGGTATAGCTAATATAGCTATTAGCAACAAACTGAAGGGCAATGGGCAGGGCACATTGCTCGCAGAACTGACGGCCGAAGGGGCCGAATGGTTCTGCGGTGCTATTCTCTAAGGAAACAGCACTGAGCGCACCGCTTGCCGCAGCGACGAGTTGAGATCGCAGTACATAGAATTAACAACCCAATGCATTATATCATTGTAGTTCTATTTGGATTTCGTTGCTGTGGCCTGCGCTGCGTTCAGGGCTGTTTTCTTTAGAAAATAGCGCTCCTGGAGTGGCGACCGCATACCAGAAGACGCAGCGGCGGAAGGCCTCCTATAAGGTGGACCGATGACCTGGTGAAAGTTGCGGGATTCCGATGGATGCGGACGCACAAGATGTTTAATTGTGGCGACACTTGGGGGAGGCCTATGTCCAGCAGTGGATGTGAAATAATGATGATGATGATAGCTATTAAGTCCTCTAATCAACCTACACTGATCCCATGTGGTGGATTATTGCAATTTCGTCTCCTAAAATGTGTAAGTCCCAGCAGTGGGGCTAGTATATGACCCTGGACCTTGGGTAGACATAATTATGAGGGTCCGAAATCAATTTACAGAAACCCCTTCAGACAGGTCAGGCACTAGTTGTCTGGCATTCAAGGTAAAACTACACTGCAAACAAATCTGGGCGCGTTGGTCTCCATACATTTTATATGGCAACTAGACTTGTAGAGCTACACTAGATCCACGCCACGCGACGTCGTTCTACGTACAAATCAGGCGTGTTACACGCGTGCGTCGGTCTAATGTAGTTGTAGCTTTATACTGCAGCTAAAACCTTCCTCATGAATCACTCTGAAATATCGGCTAAATATTGACTGGCCGGTTGGTCTAGTGTTTAGTAACCCTGACTGCTATGCCAGAGGTCGTGAGTTCGATTCCCACCCAGGACAAATGTTTGCGTGATGAGCATAATCATTTGTCCTGTTTCTGGGTTTAATTTATCTATAACTAGCTTTTGCCCGCGCGACTTCGCTCCCGCTCTTCCCTACTCTACCCTACTCTACCCTACTCTACCTTACTCTACCCTACTCTATCCTATGTCCGTCACCTGGCTCTAAGCTACTTACCCACTAATTTTCAGCCATTTCTGTGCAGCCATTCTTGAGTTAGAAGTGTTGTAACAAACACGACTTTCTTTTATATATATAGATATGTATGTTTTTGGAAATATATATGTTTATCAGTTGTCTAGTACCCATAACACAAGCTCTGGTTAGCTTGGGACTAGACGGCGTTGTGTGATAGTTGTGGAATGTTATTATATATTATTATTATATCTAATGGTAAAAACTGCATGAAAATGTAGTTTTTGAGTTTATCTCGTACGTTCAGACACGATGAGGATAATATGAAAGGAAGAATAATGTCCTGTCCGTATGATGTCATTCTCTTATGACTCCAAATATAATCGACATTAGTTATGGCTATTAGTGGTGTAATTGTTTTAGTCATCTCTTTGAAATTATTGCTATGATTCAATTTGTACAATGAGCAGTGGTGGCCAAGTGGTAATGACTCCGACTTACGAGTTGTAGGTCGCGGGTTCAAACCCTGCCAGGCGCATTCTATCTATAGCAGCCTCTTTATATCCAATTTCGGACGTAGGGCTCTTCCAATCTTCTCCACTCCTGACAGTCTTGGGCAATCGACATCCAAACTAGTCCAGCGTGTCGAACAATGTCCTCCTTCCATCTCTTAGGTGGTTTCCCTTTAGTGTCTCCATAGATAGTTTTTGGTTTCCCTACGTCCGAAATTGGATATAAAGAGGCTGCTCTTTATATCCAATTTCGGACGTAAGCCTCTTCCAATCTTCTCCACTCCTGACAGTCTTGGGCAATCGACATCCAATCCCGTCCAGCGTGTCGAACAATGTTCTCCTTCCATCTCTTAGGTGGTTTCCCTGAAATGTCTCCATAGATAGTTTTTGGTTTTTCGGCCTTTGGACATTCCCGCTTAACTTTTCTGTAGCAGGCGCATTACTTTGTGTAATTTATTTTATCACCACTGCTCTCAAAACGGTGAAGGAAAACATCGTAAGGAAACCGGCATGTCCTAGCAACAAAAATTCGAAGACATTCACCAACCCGCACTGGGCCCGCGTGGTGGATTACGGCCCATTCCCTCTCCTAGAGAGGAGGCCTGAGTCCCAGCAGTAGGAACATTAAAAAGGATGATGATGATGTTTATGTACAATGAAAGTCGAATGTACACCGTACCACAATGCCAACGCGACGGCGCGTATCGTTCCACGGCCGCGTCAAGGAGTTGTCAGCTAACCGTGGGGACCTAGCAGAGTCTAAGCCTACTGGGGCCCAGTGACGAAGGTTCCATATAACTCGATTCCCACCGGCTTCCCTTCAGAAGTTTAGAACACAACCACTCTCTACCGTAATTGAGAAATGGCTCAATCAGTAATTATAAAACTACAAAGCTAACATTACAAAACGCCTACACTAAATACACTATGGACATTAAATCAACACACGCACAACATGTAGCACTATAAGGTAAGCCGCAGGCGCAATCGGCTTTTTAGCGTTTAAATTTCTATACAAGAATACGTCATGACGTCACATAACCTGCCCGCGATTATAGCGCTCCGGCAAGCCGGTTTTTTTTCGAGTTATTTGATAGAGTTTTATTGAATAGGCTTAAAAACTACTAGACTGTTTTTAAAAATTCTTTCACCACTCGAAAGCTACATTATCCACGAGTAACATAGGCTAAATTTTATTTTGGAAAAAAATAGGGTTCCGTAACATATTTGGGTTTTTCGGACACAAGGTGTAAAAAATCAACCAGAAACGTTACTTATTTTGCGTACGCTTTCTAAACTCTTAAAGATAGAACCGTAAAATGTTCTAATTAATTGTAGATCTTATAAATATCTACAAAAAAGTCCGCGTAACAGTATACCTATCTATGTCGAGTGAGGCACAACAACCATTTTTTTATCTAATAATCTTGATTTTTTTTTGGACTACATTTAAACGCATTTATTTTACTCATGCTATTAACCCTTATCAAAATAAATTATTTCATCACTAAGTACAGTTTATGTAGATAATATTTGGTCTTTGAATGATTAAAATTGGACGTTTGGTTTTGAAGTTATGGCGAAATTAAAATATTACGATTTATGCTGCACGACCCAAGCGTCACCAAGGCGGGGCCCGGGAGTGCGCGTGCGGGAGGAGTTTATATCTATGAGAAAGGTCGTGCGCGAAGTCTAATAATTTTCGTGCGATTTTTTTTAGATTTCGTTCATAAAACTACACCTACGCAAAAGTTCTTCTCAGAGCTGGTTTTTTTAAACATTTTAATATATGCCTTTACAATAAATATCAACATGCGCAATGCTCAAAAACAAGAACGATTATCTGATCTTGTCATTCTTTCTATAGAAAAACGTTCTTTACTAAAAATTAAGAATCTTCCCGGCTTTAATGATAATGTCTTAGCGCACTTTGTAAGAAAGAATAGACGAATAGCTTTAGAGTATAAGTAGTATTATTAGTACTTAGTCGATTAAGTTTTGTTTAATTTACATCATATCATCATTTCACCACAAACGGCTTTTATCAAAGCCACTTCTATTATGCTTGTAAGTAGCGTTGCCAGGCGTCCGGATAAAGCCGGACATAGTCAGGCTTTTAAGTGGCGTGTCGGGCCAAATTTGAGCATTTTTGGCTTTTGTTAGGCTTTTTAAAGACCATTTTGTTTAGAATTGTCATTAGAGTTTTGCCTTACCTTGTATCGCTGCTTGTGCTACAAGCAGAGTGGATATGGAATAGTGTAGCAATAATATCACTTAATCTTATGGTATTTTCATTAGAATTTAAAAAGATTTCATGAATTTTATTAGCCTAAAAAAAAATGTCGGCCTTTTTGACCAAACATCCGGCTAAATAGGATAGATTTTCCGGCTTTTCAGTTCCAGGACCTGGCAACCCTACTTGCAAGACACTGTTTCAATATCTCAGTGCTTACACGTATAGTAAAAGTGGACTGAAGATACATCTGCCAATACAAGACTAAAGCCAGGATGCCAATCACAGATTTTCGGTAAGGACTCAAGACTGCGTGCCCGCGCTCGGAGTAGGCAAGCATTTTTTATGCTCCGGCTTACCTCTCTCAATATTTCACGCTTCGCCACTGCTGGGGCCAAGAGTCTGCTTCTGAAAGGGAAATTCGGCCCCGGTACGAAAGGCAACGAAGGAACAGGAGTGGGTTTTTAGTCAGTATAAGTGTGACACTATCTCCCGTCCCACCCAAGGGCGGAAGATGTCATTGGTGGATTTTTCCACCTACAAAAAAAAATATACCACAATGCCAATAGTACAGGAAGATATTAGATAGGAAACAATCGAAGATGGCTGTCCAGCTTACATTACCACACTGTGTGTCTAAAGAACTTGGAACACAGGCGTAGTCTTTCGGTATTTTATAGGATGCATTTTGGAGAGTACACGCGGGAATGAGTGCTTACTCACACTTGAGACAATACTGTCTTATACAGACAGGCATTTTGTTTTTTTACGGTGGGCAAAAATCGTCTTATACCCCCGCCCCTGGGTGGAGCGGGAGATAGTGTCAGACTCTTACTAAAAACCCACCGAGTTGCTTCTAGCCTTCAAACCAAGGCTCGAGCTGCCTTTCGGATAACCCTGGCCCCAGTAGGCTTCGACCCAGCTGGGGCCCTTCTGTTGCTGACAACTCCATGAGGCGCGCGGGAACAGTGCGCGCCGTCGACGTCTTGGGCTCGGTCCGGACAGTTACCGGACGGTCGGACAGCGAGCTACCCATGGCTCGCCGTCCGCGAGCTACCCATGGCTCGCCGTCCGCGAGCCCGCGTCTACGGAAATCGGGATCGGAATCCCGGTGGCGGCGGTCGGCCTCCTCCTTTGCTAGCATTACTGCTTCGCAGAAGAAGGCGACCGCCTGCCATTGCTCCTCGCTCCGGACCATGGCCTCAACCAGAGCCCGGCGCGAGAGGTCTCCGCCGCCGATCGCCCCCACGAGGGCACGGCGATGCTCCGCCCAAGTAGGGCACACCTCGACTGTGTACTCCACCGTGTCCTCCGGGCGTAGACAGACAGGCATTAAAAAACTGTAATTGTGAAAAATTAAAGGTCCAGTGCAAAACCAAAAGATGTATTTGCAAGAAGATAAATGTTTTGTGTAATTCAAAGTGCCGCAAATCACTTGCTTTGTAACATAGTAAAATACTTGAACTCAAATGAAAGAGAAATCTAGACAACTGTTTAATTACGGACCCATTTTCAGCAGCTAACATTTTCATGCTAATATGATTAGTTTCAAAAGCTCTCGTTTGAAAAACTTTCGTTTTCCAATCTCTAATGAATTCACTTCTGAATGAGTTCACTAGAACACACTGTAACTTGCGAATTTTCAAAATGACAAAGAGTAGATAATGTGTCAGAGAGTCAACTTCGCATGAAGATCTAACAAAGGTATACAAACAATTCACAAACTTTCGCGTTTATTATATTAACATTATATAATTATGGTTTTTAATCCACCACTTTTTACGATTCCTTACCTCAAAAGGAAAAAACGGAACCCTTATAAGATCACTTTGTTGTCCGTCTATCGCGTGGAGGTAACGAGTAAAACCTAATATACTTAGATCTGTGATTTCTTGAAGCTGTGAAAAAATTAAACTTCTAATTTATCGAAAAAAAAGATACGGTCTTTTTTTGTCCCAAAAAACGTGTATTTCGATATTCTCGTCAAGGTAATCAAAATTCATAGAGAACCCTTCCCGTTGACCTAGAATTCTGAAATTTGACATAAAGCAAGGTCTTATAGCCCAGATATAGGATTAAATCTTAACTCTTGAGATATCGTCAATTAGAGACACAATGGTAAGACAATGTCAGCGCGAACGCATTCGCTTGAGGTTTAACGAAATTTATAAAAAAAATACGGTGTTTTTTGTCGAGAAAATCAAAATTCATAGGGTAAATTCTGAAATGTAGCATAAAGCAAGGTCTCATAGCCCAAATATAGGAATAAATCAGAAATCGGTAAATTTATTGTTAAGTACTTCACAATATTTTTTTTACGATTTGGAAAAATCTTTGAGACTCCATTCCAGAATTGAACTATTTACATAACATGGGTTAGTTTGCACGGAATCCTCAGTGCGCGAGTCCGATTCGCATTTGTTTTTTTTTTAGTGTGACTGAACCGTAGTTTTTAGATTAGTTATCTGTTCCACAGCCTACTCCGTGCTATCACGTTACATTTACCGTACTAATTAATTTACATTGCGAAACAACTGTTCTGAGTTATAACGGTGTTTGAAATTAGCGGCGGCCGCTAATTTTGGGAAACCGTGGCTAATTTTGCCAAGGCTTGAGATATTGACCCAGAATTTTGTGAGGTATTTGGGTGGGTATGCGAGATAGATCTTAAGCTTTAGAGTCACATAACTTGAGTGTGTAAGGAAGTGGGTTAGGTTCAGACTTCAAAGAGAAGAGATATGTAAGCGGCCTGCATCGCTCTAAGTGCGTGTTCCGCAATAGTTGTCTATAGCAAAAAAAAAAACACGTTTGTTGCAGGGAAACCCCCCTTAAATATTTATATTATTCTGTCGGGGCTTGGCCTTTACCCGTGGCTTCGCCTGCGTACTTAAAATATAGCCTATGTAAAGACAGTCAGGAATGAAGCAGCTTTCTATCGGTGAAAAAATTTTAGCAATCGGACCAGTACTTTCAGAGATTACCTCCTACAAACAAAAAAGCAAACTTTATCTTTTTATTATAATTGTTAGTGTGGGTTTTAGTATTTGTTGTTAGAGCGGCAACATAAATACATCGTCTGTGAAAATTTCAACTGTCTATCACTGTTTATTATAAAAGCATGGTGACAGACAGATAGACGAATGGACAGCGAAGTTTTAGTAATAAGGTCCCTAAAAAATCGAGCAGTGCTGGAAACCTCCGAGTCCGCCCAATTAGAATAACATATTTTTGTAGGTGAGAAACCTTTTTAAGGATAAAAGTCAATACTTATAAACTTGTGAGAAAAAAAACTCAACCATAATAATCTTTTTGTCTCTTTGCCAACAAAGCAGGTCTCTCCATTTTTAATTGAATTTGCAGCGAGCTTCTGATGGTTTTTTCTACTTCGCTGGGCATAACAATTACGAAAACACAGTGTAGTAATATAGTAAACGAGAATAGATAAAAAAAGAAATCCATAGCCAGACTCATATTGTGACGAAAGAAACTCTGAGGTCAAATCATCAAAAATCCGGGACCACCCTGCGACACCCGGCTTTTGCTGCGGCTAGGGCGTGAGGAAGTTCTCTCATAAACAGTTTCCACCACAGAAAAAAAAAACCACAGAAAAGGTGAAAGAGGTTGCAGTACAAATCGGAAAGTATTTCCTTTCTAACGTCTTTCATTTTTTTTGTAGTTTCCACCATCTCCTTCGCAAGCACGCTTACCCGGAAGTAACCTGTTCAGTCTTGACTTAGGACCTTTTAAAGGTTAATTAAGTTCAGCTTTATGACTAGGAAGCTAGTCTAAACTGATGTCATTCCTAGATTATTGAGAAAACGACGATTATCCTTAAGTTTTAACAGCTAAATAGACAATGATTTCATTAGAAGATTTTGAGGCAAGAATGAATTTTACTCGTATTAGTAACTACCAGACGCCGTAATCGTGTGATTTCGAATAACCAAATCTCTAAATCACCATTTCGAATCTATTAACAAAAATCCACACTTCTACGAATAACTTATCACCGAAGCCACGCTACCATGTCTTTTCGTTTCAGGTTTTGTTAAGCGAAGTCACGTCCTGTAGCTTCTTCGTAGAAATGCGAATAGACCCAACATTCGAAATGGTAGAGATTAGATTATTCGAGATCACATGACTACGGTGTCTGGTTTTTCGTGGTAGCGTGGATTCGTTGTTAAGTGTTTCCTATTAGCAAAGTTACGGGGACTTGATATTCGATATTACATTTTTCTGAATCATGTTATTCGAGATGGCATGGCTACGGCGTTAAGTTTTTCGTAGTAGCGTGCATTCGTTGTTACTTGTTTTGGATTAGTAAACTTACGGGGACGTGCTTCGATGTTACATTTTTCGGAATTACTCATTCTGGTTTAGTTATTGTACTGCTATAATTTATAATGTATTAATAACATATTGAACTTCTTTAGAGCAGAATGTCCCGTAGCACGAACTAGTATGTGGACACACTTGTAGAAAGAGATAACATACTCTTTTGTATTGTACTCTTCGGTACATTTTTGAGGTTGACGTAATGAATTCAGATATTACCTATATTGAATTAAAAAATCCAGATAGTACATTGAATTAAACAAAACCGGGTTCTTGTATATCAATGAGATAGTATTATTGCTGTAGATTTTTGCTATAAACTTTATTGAGTTGTCATTTTTTTGTTTTTTATAATATACGCTTTTGACAAAACAACAAAAAGAAAAGAATCTAGCTGACCCTACAGAGGCAGCTAGTTTCACTCTTCCGGAGCACTGGACTGTCAGCCCTGTAAAGTTTTTACCAAGGTTACCACTTCTGTTTGTTCACGAATTTCAGATAGACGTCTTTTATGAAAAAAGTACGTACACTATAAAATCTGTCAATTCCTTTAAGCACAGTAGACGAACATACTACTTAGCGCTAATAGAATCATTGTGAAGGACAAGCGTGTGTGTGGAATCCTAATTATTTATTGCACGCACCTACGATTCAAGTATCACGGTATAGAATATGTAGACACAGAAGCTTAACTCTGTACAGGATTATTTGTAAAACACTGGCAAATTCCCACGACTATGTTATAACATCATAAACAACTTTTGTTTTATGACTTTTAAAAATTTATCATATTTTAGTTTATCAGATTTTCATACAAAAATAAAAATATTTAAATTGAACGTTCTAAATATTAAAAAGTATATGCGAAGCAAGCGATAGTAAAATAGCGAAGAGGGGTGCGGATCGGGTGGCGGGGGTGCCTTGATGCGATTGCGTCGCGTCATACAGGCGTAGGTAGGTATAGGAAAATACAGAGTTGAAATGTGCTAGACAGAACAACGACATCTTGAAGGTTAGAACACCGTAGAAATAAAGCTGTTGTTTATGATGTTAGTAATACAGTCCTGCAAGGTTGTTAGTGTTTTACAAATAACCCTGTCTAATGAGCGAAAGCCGACTCTCTCTCTCTCACTCTTTAGGTTCATGGTAAAAACAATTTAGAGAGAGGCGGCTGAACAATACTTTCAGAGACGACTTTTCTTTCTTTATAATATTAGTGTAAATAATATCGATTATTGAACTTCTGTAGCTATCTATTCTGTGGCGTGTGTCGGGGTATGCGGTCTAATAGAACAATGATTGCGTTGGAGACTAATGAGTGTATACTCATCTTACGATGCGTCTAATACAGATGCTTCTGCCCACCCGACAGTTGTTAGTCTCAAGTTAAAGAGACCTATAGTCCATTCCAAGGTTGTCCGCTCCGAGCCCAAGACGTCGACGGCGCGCACTGTTCCCGCGCGCCTCAAGGAGTTGTCAGCAACAGGAGGGGCCCAGCTGGGTCGAAGCCTACCGGGCCCAGGGTTTTCCGAAAGGGAACTCGTGCCTTGGTTTGAAGGCTAGAAGGAACGGGGTGGGTTTTTAGTCAGTAAGAGTCTGACACTATCTCCCGCTCCACCCAAGGGCGAGGGTTGTCATAAGATGATTTTCGCCCACCGTAAAAAAAAAGGTTGTCCGGTAGATATCGCTGTGAGCGATAAGACCGCCATTATACCCATAGATTAAGTTTCTGTGAAATTGTTACTATTTTGGTGTAAAATAAAGTTTATTCTATTATAAATTTTTTTTAATAATAATATTCCACAACTATCATACAAGGCCGTCTAGCCCCAAGCTAAGCAGAGCTTGTGTTATGGGTACTAGACAACTGATAAACACACTAATATATTTCTTAATACATACATTTTAAAGATAAAGCACACTCAGACACAGAACAAATGATAAAACTGTCCTGGGTGGGCATCGAACCTACGAGCTCCGGCATAGCTTAGCATACCTGCAAGGGCCACTAACCACTAGAACAACAGGTCAATAAATTCTAATCTATGATAGTTAAGAAAACACCCATTAAATAACACTTCTGATACAAGTTTATAAACCAGACTGTCTGTTCCCGACAGAAAGGGTCTTGACAGATATACAGACGGAGAACAAAGTGATCCAATAACGTAAGTGTTCCGTTTTTTCCTTTTGAAGTACGGAATCCTAAAAAGAACAATCCGACAAGAAAAAAGATAGCCAAAACAGGCTGTTTTAAAAATTGACAATTAATTTAGGTGTCTTCAAGGCTAGAGTGAATAGTTTCCTAATAAGTTTATTAGGAAACTATTCACTATATTACATCACTGCTTACCATCAAGTGGGATCGCAGTCAAGCACTAGCTTATCTCTCTCTCTTTTGCCTAGCCTTGTCCCTTTATTTAGGGGTCGGCTCTCCTCGTACCGCTGCGCCAGGACGCTCGGTCCCGGGTTGTCTGTATATCCAGTTGTGTCCGCTTGGTATCCCTATTCACGGTTGTCCACCACGTAGAAAGTGGTCTCCCCTTGCCTCTCTTTTTATTAGGTATGGCTAAAGCCCTGTGCAGCAACACTCTCCACAGGTGGGGGTTCCCGGATGGTTCCGATCTTCAGTGTTTGTGCGGCGTCACTCCGCAGACGATGTCTCACCTTCCGTCCTGCACCACGTGCCCGGTTACCTGTATACGTAAGGACCTAATGACAGCATCAGCGGACGGCATTGCCGTGGCCGATTTCTGGGCTGCGCAAGGAATTTGACTGATTTTGCCACCGATACGCTAAGAAGAAGAAGAAGAAGCCCTTTGAACGCAATAGTCCTTGTCTCGCCTCATCACGTGCCCAAACCACCTCATACGACTCTCCGTCATCTTTTCTGTTATGGGTGCTACCTTGAACGACCCCCTTACGTACTCATTTCTCACTTTATTCAAGCACTAGTTTATATCAGATAAAAAAAAGATAGGCAAGTTCGTAGGAATATAGGACTACCTTACAAAGAAACCTAACAATGGTCGTATTCCTCGTATTCCATCTGCACTTGTTGTCAAACAGTGTAAGTGTATCACATTACTGCTCAGCGCACGTCATCAGGGGTTCATCGAAGCTCCACAATGTAGACGCACACAGACAGACTCATGGAAGCAATGGACATGGAGTAGCTTGTAAATGGAGACTCCACGATCGACAGCGCGTAGTATTTCATGCGCACCTCAAGATGTCAGCAAAACAGTAGGGCGATGCCTAATGGGGCCATGGGTTGCGCGAAGGAAACCCTGGGAACGAAAGTAAAGAAGGAATATAGGAGTGGGTTTTAGTCAGTAAAAATCTGACAGCCCCACGCGCACAGTCCAAGAGCGAAAAAAGTCATTGAATGATTTTCTAAATAAAAAGAAAAGGACTTGCTGTCGAATTATAAAATAGGAAGCCATTGATTAGGCATGATCAGCATTTCAATGTTCCCATTGCTGGGACTCAGGCCCCCTCTCTTAATAGAGGGAATGGGCCGTAATCCCCCACGCGGGCCCAGTACGGGAATGTCACAAATCTTTGAATTTTTGTTTCCTTACGATAGTAAATATTTAAAAGACCTGTAAAAATTGAGCTTTCTAGATCCAAAGACTTAGGTTAGACATAATTTTTTTATATACCTAATAGATGACAGTATGTTAGTCTCCAAAAATTATACGGGCCCCTTGTGATACAAAATAGGAATAATACCATTTCGACTTTAGCTAAGTCCAAAAATTTTGATGTTTAATCACTACATAGTATAAAACAAAATCGCTTTTTCTGTCCCTATATCCCTATGTACGCTTAAATCTTAAAAACTACGCAACGGATTTTGATGCGGTTTTTTTTAATAGATAGAGTGATTCAAGAGGAAGGTTTATATGTATAATATTGCACCCGAACGAAGCCGGGGCGGATCGCTAGTAAATAATAAAGCAATACAAAATTGACTGGCCTGTTGGTCTAGTGGTTAGTGACCCTGACTGCTGCGCCGGAGGTCGTGGGTTCGATTCCCACCCAGGACAAATGTTTGTGTGATGAGCATAAACATTTGTTCTGTGTCTGGGTGTAATTTATCTATAATATGTATGTATTTACAAATATATAAGTATGTCTATCAGTTGTCTAGTACCCATAACACAAGCTCTGCTTAGCTTAGGACTAGACGGCGTTGTGTGATAGTTGTGGAATATCATATCATATCATACAATAAGTAGTTCGCCCTAGCACTCCATTTCTTACGTCCTCTACTCTCTCCCCACACACACATGTTCCCGCAGACATTACGTGAGCACAATGCTGACAAACTGTTACATTTACAATTAGTACTCGCTCTGTGATGACTTCCTTTCGTGTCAGTCGCATCCTGAAAGCGTCAGCCCATTGTCTTGGAAGTATAAGTGGTGGTTAGGAATGTGATGCGTTTAAGGCGAATATACAACGTTGAGCGCAAATTGAGACGTCCATTGTTATGGGTCTGTATCGACATCTATGACGCCACATAAGAACTACGAAGAAAATACGAAATCCTGCATCGCGCAATCAAAGTTCTCCGCGCGATTTGACTATGTAAGACAGCCCGAAATCAACTATCGGACAGTAGCCCACCAGACTATAACATCTGTCTGGTCGGAGGGTCCTCCCTTTTCAAAGGAGGTTTGCGGGACTTTATACTCTGTTCCTCATACCTCCAAAGGTCCGTAACGCAAAAGGAAAAAACGAAACCCTTATCGGATCACTTTTTTGTCCGTCTGTCTGCCTTTCAGTCAAGCCCCTATATCTGGAGAACGCGTGAAGGTATATAGGTAAGAGTTGAAATTAAAACCACATACTCAGCTCTGCGGTCTCTTGAAGCTAAATTTAAACTTCTGAGTTAACGGTAAAAGAAGATACGAGAGTTTGTGTCGCAAAAAAACGTGTATTTTGGCACTCAAAATTCATAGGGCGCTTCCCGTTAATCTTGGAATTTGGCATGAAGCAAGATTTCATAGCATAAGTATCAGGACGGTCAAAAGTCGGCATGCATTTAAGCGGAAGTTGCGGAATCATTTTCTTCACCAATAGCAGAATCGTCTCAAAACTTCTGTCCTTACTTTAAATTAATATATATGTAGTATATATATATTATATTAAATATATATGTATGTTTATTTTAAATATATGTATTCTTTTTTACTCTTTCTCAAATAAAACTTTCTTTATATGCGCCTACCATAATGTCTCTGCACCACCCTAGGTTGACTGGCCGAGAATAAAGGCATTAAGTCCGCCTATATACTTTGTGTTGCATGAAGACTAAATAAATAAGTATAGGAAATATCTGAAAACTGTATATTTACTCTCTAATCCATACAGTATGACCTTCTTACGGACTTGTAAATATTAGAAGGCATCTGGACCCCATTAATTGGGCAGGAACCCCAGTCTGCTTCAGTTTGGAAGCGAGACGTCGGAAGTGCTCCATGTTCGGTATACATCAGGCCCATATGAACTACAATTCTGACGTAACACACTAAAAATATCAGCCATAGCAAAGTCACGGTAATAATATCATACAGTATTCCAACTTCATACAAACGGACGAAACGCGAACTATACCTACGCGCCTCGGTTGTAGCATGGGCTCGGCATGTAGACAGTCGCGACCGTCGCAACTGTGCCGCAGTGACGAACGGACACGGCGGTTTTTTTTTATAATCGTAATCGCGCGATTATTGTTAATTTGTATAATTCAAAGTAAAGACGTGTTATTTTATTATTAATAATAGTGGTTTATTGTACTATGTGTATGAATAATACTAAAAAAAGCATTTTATTTAAATCTACCAATCAAAAAACAACACGCATTTTTATTGAACACTTCCTATTCAATCCACAAAGTATTTGGTTTCTATAAAAAAGTAAGTATATTTTTAATCACAAAAATAAACGGAAACAAACTAGGCAAACGTAATTAGAATGCTGGAGGCGGGCAGCCCTATCGCATGTTTACGTACCGCGCGGCTGTAGGCATTTATTTCAAAAATACGGCCTAATACCTACAGCTGCGCGGTACGTAAACATGCGATAGGGCTGCCCGCCATTCTAATAACATTTGCCTACTTTGTGTTTCCATTTAGTTTTGTGATTGTAAATATACTTACTTTTTTATACAAACAAAATACTTTGTGGATTGAATAGGAAGTGTTCAATAAAAATGCGTATTGTTTTTTGATTGGTAGATTTAAATAAAATGCTTATAAATAAAATGCTACGACCGAGGCGCGTAGGTATAGCTCGCGTTTCGTCCGTTTG
Organism: Mythimna lalbum; assembly: GCA_949319445.1. Lineage (NCBI taxonomy): Eukaryota > Metazoa > Arthropoda > Insecta > Lepidoptera > Noctuidae > Mythimna > Mythimna lalbum. The sequence goes on from OX439373.1 coordinate 10,190,236, forward strand.
TATGAAGTTGGAATACTGTATGATATTATTACCGTGATACTACTACCGAGGCAAAGTTCTCGTCGAGCTAGAGTACAAAGGGCTTATCTGTTGCCCCCAATTGGGGTCAATTAGTACGTATCAACGGATAGATTAAAGAAATTTAGAGTGGCCAGTTGATGTTGAGTTTATTGTTGTATGTGATGACTTCCTGGTGGGGAAAGGGGTTTTAGTTTCTCTGTGATATCACCAGCTTTGCAGCTTTTGTTGGTGGCTTCACTCGTGGTAGTGATTTTGGTTTCTTTTTCTGGAGCCCCGGTGTAGGTGCCAGCAAACAGCTGGTGCTAGTACAAAAAAACCTTTTTATAAAAAAAAACCGACTTCACTAAAAAAAATAATTGAATTAGAGAAGTTCTCTCGATTTCACCAAGATTCCATCATCAGTCTCATCTAGGGAATGCAAATCTCGCGAGATTAGGGCTCTAGGGAGATCTCGCGAGATTATGAATAACAATATCGCGAGATCTCGCTAACTTCGAGATCTCGCGAGATTGGCAGTTTTGTGTTTCTTTTTGCAAATATTCACAATATTTGAATAAATAAGGAAAGAAATAATAAAAATTATAAGTATTATAAGATAACCACAGGCGCGGACTTGCGGACGGCGAGCAATGGTTAGTTTGCTGTCCAACCGTCCGGTAACTGTACGGACCGAGCCCAAGTCGTCGACGGCGCGCACTGGGTCGAAGCCTACTGGGGCCAGGGTTAGTTCCGAAACGTAGCTCAGCCCCGGTATGAAAGGCACGAAGGCACTAATAGTCTGACACTATCTTCCGCTCCGTCCAAGGGCGGGAGATGTCATTTGGATGATTTTTACCCACCAAAGAAGATAGTATTAAAAGATAAACATTTATTTTCACGAATTTTTTCAATACATTTTTTGCATCAAACATTGTTTGACGTATCTGTCTATAATTTTTTAACGTCCGTGTCAATCCGCGCTTCGAATAAGACGTTTTTATGCTCGACTACAATCTCGTTAATCTCGCGAGATCTCGCCCTTTTTTCGTCCGAGATCAATCTCGCTAAAAAAGGCCGAGATCTCGCGAGATCGAGATCGAGATTGCATTCCCTAGTCTCATCAGATACCAACTTAGTGACTATGGGACCATTTGGGAAATATACCCTTTCCAAAAAAAATATAATTTTTCAAATTGGTTGGCAAGCGACAAAGTTATGCGCGAACCAACATAAAAAAAATGCAAACATCCGAATTGAGAACCTCTTCCTTTTTTAGAAGTCGGTTAGCGACCCTTCAGTCAGTCGTTTGGATGACCCGCTGACTATGTATTTTTGCTGACTTAGCAAATTTCATATTACATCATGAAAAATTAAATAACTTTGTGATTTTTTGTGATACAGTTATGGAATTTCTGGAAGATTTGGATGGGAGTTTCTGGAATTTTTATGTTTGTAATGTCTATTGTTTTTGTAGTGATTTTAATTTATGGAATTTTGAGCTTTTGTGTTTATTTATTTTTAATTTTATGTAAATTTGAATGTTATTTTTTTTTTATATGGGTCTTAATAATGGTACCTGAAATAAATGTTTTTTTTTTTTTATGAAATTTTGTACATAGATTCTTTACATAAAAATACTAGACACGTGTTTCGGGATTCGCATTTTATACTAACACTAATGTTGTTTAAGGACCATTTGTCCATGTTCTAGTGCCTTTAGGGCCCTAGGAAACCTTCGTGTATGAGTCCGACATATGGCTCTGAAACGTGGTCGCTTACAATGGGCCTCATCAGAAGGCCCAAAGGGCAATGGAAAGGGCTATGCTCGGAGTTTCCTTGCGTGATCGAATCAGGATTGAGGATATCCGCAGAGGAACCAAGGTTACTGACATAGCACGAATAAGTGCCAAACTTAAGTGGCAGTGGGCAGGGCACATTGCTCGCAGAACGGATGGCCGTTGGGGCCGAAAGGTTCTGGAGTGGCGACCATGTACCGGAAGACGTAGCGTTGGAAGGCCTACTACAAGGTGGGCCGATAACCTGGTAAGGGTTGCGGGAATCCGATGGATGCGAGACGCACAGGACCGTTGATTGTGGCGGCACTTGGGGGAGGCTTATGTCCAACAGTGAACGTCTTTCGGCTGAAATGATGATGATGATTGTTTTTGGCTTTAAAACATAATTTATCTGAATTAAAATTTGCATGCTGATTATAAGCTGGAGCATGGAGCATATACCTACCTATTGTATTTCAAGATCTATACCACCATGTTTTTTTAAATCATCCAAATGACATCCCCCGCCCTCGGGCGGAGCGGGAAACAGTGTCTCTCTTACTGAATGAGGCTGAGCGTCCCTTTGAAACCTGGCCCCTGTATACCACCATATTTCAATCAAATAAAATGATGATTAAAAAAATTATTAGATATCTTTATTATTCATACTAGCTTTCCGCCCGCGGCTTCGCCCGCGTGGTTTACGGTTTATATCGCGCGGGCAGAGACCCGTGCTCAGCAGTGGAATTATAGGTAGCCTGTGTGTTATTCCAGTGTCTCTTCTACCTACCTACCAAATTTGATCTAAATCCGTTCAGTAGTTTTTGCGTGAAAGCGTAACAGACGGACAGACAGACAGAGTTACTTTCGCATTTATAATATTAGTAGGGATTGCCCGATCCGGAACTCGAACCCACGAGACAGAGTACGTTTAACAACCAATTAACCATGCTACAAACCATTAAAGACACCAGCTGTACCACCATAACTACTGGTCCAGTTAGCACCGCAATCGACGCACGTAGACACACTTTCCACTTTCCTGCCCCTATTGTGTGAATGCGGGTCCCTTATCCACAAACGGAGCATCCATCTGGGCCGACACATTATTCGCCCGGAGGAGATTAAAACTCTTAAAGCTAGGAGTATTCTAGACTTCCTGGAAGCCTCCCGGCTAAAAGAGTTACTCTAACAAGGTGGCGAGTCACAATAGATCTTTTAGGTCGCAGGGACTACATCCCCTACACTACGGGAGATGCATAGCCCCTTATCTTCAAAATAATAATACTGGTCCAGTTAGCACCGCACTCGACGCACGTAGCCACACTTTCCACTTTCCTGCCCCGTTTACGAGTTGCGCGCAGAATTGTGATCAATTTGCTATCGTTTACTTATAAAACGTTTCACTTTCAAACCTTGTGTTGGTAGGAATTTTGTCCAGAGAGCCAGATAGACATAGAAACTACGCTGCCGTCCACTATCTAAAAGGCCGTTAAGCCACAGTTGGTCGTTTTTCACTTTTTAATGTAGTCTTATACAACTTTCGATGCTCTATCTTTTGGTCTAAGACTCATTTTTCTATGATTGATAGTTTTTAAGATAGTAGATACAGAACATTAAATCACAATGTCTGTGTTTAAATTGCTTAGCTAAAAGTTAGAAAATGAATTTAAATAAAATATAATAAATATAAATGAATAAAATATATCACATATTGTGCACAAAAACTATGCCTACATATATAACTTGTAACCTTGTTCCTAGGTAGCATACTTTTCAAGAGACATCAATTCCCAATTTTTGTGTTTTCTCGAAAAATACTTTTTGCATTTAGCTGCCTTTTAGTTAGTGGACGGCAAAACGGAAACAAAAAACTAGCCAAGTGCAAGTCGCGAAACCGATGCGAAACGCACATTATCGTTCACTGTGGCGACACTTGGGGGAGGCCTATGTCTAACAGTGGACGTATTAGAGATGAAAACGCAAACTAATTATGTTAGGAAACGGTTAGTCGGGAGCAAAGTCGCGGGCAAAAGCTAGTAAACAAATAAAGATCAGTCATTATTGTACTGATCTCCTGTTCCATAGCTGCCGGCGACCATGACAGGTTTCCCACGGTACTCATACAGATTATATACGCCGAGGTAATTTACTCGCATGGCACGCACAGAGCGGTGGACTGTTATGCTTTCGTTTTGTGGATTGCGTGCGTGATGTCTACCAGCTGTATCTGTAGGGAAATTGTTTTTCTTCCGCTTCTTTTATTTATTACTAGCTTTTGCCCGCGCGGCTTCGCTCCCGCTCTTCCCTACTCCACCCTACTATACCCAACTCTACCTTACTCTACCCTACCCTATTCTACACTACTCTACCCTACTCTACCGTACTCTACCCTACTCTAACGTACTCTACCCTACTCTACTCTACACTACTCTACCCCACTCTACTCTACCCTACCCTATTTTTTTTGCATAAGAACCTTTTCCTCACAATAACGATCACAACAAAAAAAAGAATTAGCGAAATCGGTCCAGGCGTTGTTGAGTTATGCGCTTACCAACACATTTTGCGATTCATTTTTATATTATAGATTAACTAGCTATCCGCCCGGCTTCGCACGGGTTCTTTTCTAGAAATAAATACAAAACTTAACAAATTAATACTAAAACCTTACTCGAGAATCACGCTATCGAGTTGTGAAAACCGCTTGAAAATCGGTGCAGTAGTTTTTGAGTTTATCGCGAACAGACAGACTTTATTTTATAATTTATGTATTGAAGTTTATCCGGTAAACGTTGTTCTGTCATTTAAATAAGTAGCTTCTGCCAGCAGCTTCGCCCGCGGGAATGTTTGTTTCTGCATACAAACTTTGGACCCTCGTATTACCCCCTTAGGGATGGAGTTTCGTAAAATCCGTTCTGTTTCATGATTATTTAACCATTGTATGTTTACTGTATAGACCTTAAAGGAGACTTTGACCACTGAGTTGGTTTCTTTTTTTTTTTTTCTCTCGACGGGGAAAATCATCATTGACGAAACCCGCTCGACCTCATCTAGTTTAAAAAACCTATTTGCAAAATGCCCAAATAACTTTTATCATAAACCATTTAATCCAATAGTGACTCATTTATCATACTTAAAAAGTATCCGGTAACTTGTACCTGAGTGAAAGTGGAACTATTACCTACGTCACCATTCTGAGTCACCATTATGACCTTCAGAACCGAGCCCCCATCAACATGTATATGACCGTAGTACACCCTTTTTTAACGGTGGAAATTTTTCAAATAGGTAACTTCACCCCCTCCCCCCCCCTCATCTGCACTTGTTATCAAACAGCGTTAGTAAAGTGTATCACATTACTGCTTTTTTATGGTGGGCAAAAATCATCCAATGACAAGCCCTGCTCTTGGAGCGGGAGATAGTGTCAGACTCTTACTGACTAAAAACCCACCCCGTTCCTTCTAGCCTCTTCATACCGGGGCTCGAGTTTTCTTTCGGATAACCCTGTCCGGTGGCCGGAAATCGGGATAGGAATCCCGGCGACGGCGGCGAGGGCGCCGTTGCCTGATGCGGTCGGCCTCCTCCTTTGCAAGCATTACTGCTTCGCAGCAGGAGGCGACCGCCTGCCATTCCTCCTCGCTCCGGACCATGACATCGACCAGGGCCCGGCGCGAGAGGTCTCCGCCGCCGATCGCCCCCACGAGGGCACGGCGATGCTCCGCCCAGGCAGGGCACACCTCGACGGTGTGCTCCACCGTGTCCTCCGGGCGTTGCGCACAGTGGCGACACCCGGGCGTCTCTTCCGCCTGAATCCGATGCAGGAACCTCCCGAACTTGCCATGTCCGGTGAGGACCTGCGTCATACGGAAGGTGAGGACGCCGTGAGGTCTTTCCAGCCACGCCTCAAAGAGGGGACTTACCGCCATAATCGTGGCGTGCCCAGTCCGTTTAGGCCCTTAGTGTAGACATTGTTCTGTATGTATTTCTGACCGACTTTTTGTAGGACGTGTGCGTTGTACTATCGCTATCAGTGTGTTCTATTTTTCTCCTACAAAAAATCGGTCACCGATATCGGACCGTGGGCGAGCAGCCTAATTGTAAAAGTGTGAATATTACATCATCGCTCTGAGTCACCGATGTAACCTTCAGAGCCGTTCCCTCGTGGTGACCTCGGTGCACCCTATTCAGCTAACGTTAAGGGTTGGAGCCTTGGCGCCAATTATGTGGAACTATTGTGTTTTATATTGTAGTTAGGTGGTTGTTATTGTTGTGGGTTGGGCTTTTTGTTTTCGATACAAATTATTTCTGTACTGTGTTACAAATTCTTTCAATCAATTAAGAATCTTACTAATATTATAAATGCGAAAGTTTGTATGTATGGATGGATGTATGGATGTTTGTTACTCTTTCACGCAAAAACTACTGAACGGATCTCGATAAAACTTGGTACAAGAGTAGACCATATCCCAGAATAACACATAGGATACTTTTTATCCTGGGATAATGCAAAATTTTTATGAAAAGGAGCTATCTGATGATGGAACCGGAAGGTAGCTTAGCTATAGGAACTTGGTAGTTAAACGACACAACCCCATCGAGTTTGGGCTCGTATGATTCGTCTTGACGAGTATTAATTATAAAGGTATACCGAGCTATAAAAGCTTGCCATGAAAAAAAAAATATTTTCATTAAAAGCTTGTTATTTTTTTAATCTACGAAATATTAAATGAAATCACTGCATACAAGCTATGTCTCCAAAACCCTGGTATATATCTAGTATTGCATCGTTGTTTCGTTCCACCCCTGACCTAAATTCGAGTGACGCACTGCGTATATTTGGCAAGCCAAACTTGTGATCAGGTGACTGGGTTATTAATGATGGGCGAATTAGAAGCATGAGTTAGTGGATTCAGATTGGTCAAAAGAGGTTCAGGGTTCCGTACCTGAAAAGGAAATAACTGAACCCTTTTTTTATTGTTGAAAAGTTTGCGCTTGACCGCTATCTCACCTAATGGTAAGCGACGATGCGGTCGACGATGGAACGCGCTTACCTAGAAGAAACCTATTCACTCTCGACTTACAGATTCCCGGGTTGTAGCTATCAGGAAACATAGACTCCAGCAAGGAGTTCCACTCCTTAGCTGCACGCACAATGAATGTGTTTCCAAAACGTTTTGTGCGTGTAGGTTTTTTTTTGTCGACGGGGAAAATCATCTTTGACAAAACCCGCTCTTGGATGGAGCGGGAGATACTCTTACTAACTAAAAACCCCGCGCCGTTCCTTCTAGCCTTCATACCGGGGCTCTAGTTTCCTTTCGGATAACCCCGACCCCGGTAGGCTTCGACCCAGCTGTTGCTGACAACTCCTTGAGGCGCGCGGGAATAGTGCGCGCTGTCGACGTCTTGGCTCGGTCCGGACAGTTACCGGACGATCGGATAGCGAGCTACCCATGGCTCGCTGTCCACGAGCCCGCGTCTACGGTGGCTGGAAATCGGGACTGGAACCCCGGCGGCGGCGGCGAGGGCGCCGTTGCCTGAAGCGGTCGACCTCCTCCTTTGCTAGCATTACTGCTTCGCAGAAGGAGGCGACTGCCTGCCACTCCTCCTCGCTCCGGACCATGGCCTGAACCAAGGCCCGGCGCGAGAGGTCTCCGCCGCCGATCGCCCCCACGAGGGCACGGCGGTTTTGTGCGTGTAGTTGGGATTTCCACCATGTACCGGTGGCGCATTGCCGTACGTCTGGTAGTCCGATGATGGAACGGGCTGGGCGGAATCAGGTTATACAATTCCGAAGCACACTCCCCGAAATGCAAACGGTAGAAAACCGACAAGCTAGCAAAAAAAACCCTTATAGGATCTTTGGCCAAGGGTCTTCTTCTGAAAGAAAGGCTCGGCATGAAAGGCAACGAAGGCACGGGATGGGTTTTTAAGTCAGTAACAGTTTGACACTATCTCCTGCTTCGCTCAAGGTTGGGGGATGTCATTTGGATGATTTTTACCCACCGAAAAAAAAAACTTGTTATAGGGTCACTTCGTTGTTCATTATTTCTAATGGTACGTAACTAAGTTACCGATCCCATGATATTACATCGTAGGGATAGATTTCTTCTTCGAAATAGGGCATTTCAACACAGATTATTTGACACAAATAAACACACACACACTCACACACACACCTACACACATCCACACACACAGAGCCATACCAGTATCTCTATGAGAGCTTAAAATAGTTTAATATTTAGTTAAGTACCTAAGCATTGAGCATTGTTCCTAGGATGAGCGGAACGACCCAATACAAGCATTACTACATGCTTCCTGGGTAGTTTTGGCAACTAAATAACATTGTAAAAACTTGTTGAAGAAATAAACTATTTTTTTTTTTTTTTTATTTATATGTCTGTCAAGACCCTTTATATCGGGAACGCGTGAAGGTATCGGGTTGAAAATAAAACCATATACTCAGGGCTGCGGTCCTTTGAAGCTGTGAAAAGAATAAACTTCTAAGTTTAAGTTAATATGGTGTGTTAACTTGGCATGCGAAACCAAGTATTATTACTGTATTTGCGAATAGATCTTGTTATTTCTGTAACCACGTTATCGACCGCAGTTACTGCGGTTAGTGGTAACAATATATTTGTAGGCTGAGTTAAACTTATGTGTATATATCTTTGTCTGGTTTCAAGGTGTTTACTGTTCACTAGTGATTCTAACACAGCTTCGGCAAGTAAATTGAAGAAACTGGGGCCAGGGTAATCCGAAAGGGGGCTCGAGCAATTGTGGATATGAAGGAACGGGGTTTTTTTTTTGTCGATGGGGAAAATCATCTTATGACAAAACCCGTTTTTGGGTGGAGCGGGAGATAGTGTCAGACTCTTACTGACTAAAAACCCCACGCCGTTCCTTCTAACCTTCATACCGGGGTTCAAGTTTCCTTTCGGACAACCCCGGCCCCGGTAGGCTTCGACCCAGCTGGGCCCCTCCTGTTGCTGACAACTCCTTGAGGCGCGTGGGAACAGTGCGCGCCGTCGACGTCTTGGCTCGGTCCGGACAGTTACCGGACGATCGGATAACGAGCTAACCATGGCCCGCCGTCCACGAGCCTGCGTCTACAGTGGCTGGAAATTGGGATTGGAATCCCGGCGGCGGCGGCGAAGGCGCCGTTGCCTGATGCGGTCGGCCTCCTCCTTTGCTAGCATTATTGCTTCGCAGAAGGAGGCGACCGCCTGCCATTCCTCCTCGCTCCGGACCATGGCCTGAACCAAGGCCCGGCGATGAAGGAACGGGGTGAGTTTTTAGTCAGTAAGAGTCTGACACTATCTCCCGCTCCCAAGGGCCCGCGCCTACAGAGCGTGGTCTTGGGTTGGGTGCAGCCTTTTAACGTGCCCAACTGCTGGGACTCAGGTTTCTTCTCTAGGAGAAGGAATGGACCGTAATTTACCACACGGGCCAGTGCGGGGTGGTGAATGTCACAATATGTCTTCGAATAAAAAAAACGTGTTTTTTTTTGCTACGGACGGTACGAGACCCTTCGTGCTCGAGTCCCACTCGAACTTGGTCGGTTTTTTAAAGCAGTTTATTGTGGAGGCTGTCGCAATTCTCTCCGAGAGGCTGTTCCTTGCCGTAAATGCTTGTTGCGGTATACGTCCTTCATATAATAAATTGATAAGACCTATGAGTATATATTGTCTCTATTAGGTAAAGACCATTCATTCATGTCTCCTATAAAACTGTCTTCATTTTCGGAAAGAATTCTCAGAACGAAAGAAATCTTTATGTCCTTATTTTCCTCCCAAATATATGCGTCATGTTTTCCTAGAAAAAGCAATACATTCCTGTCGACTTCCCCCTTCAGCTTAATGGCACTGTTCTGATAAAACCATCTTTATTTTCTGGATATATTCTGAGAATATAGACGGTCTATAGTAGCTATTCTTATTTTCCTTTAAATACCTATGATGCGTCACAGGTTCCTGGTAAACGCCATATGTTCCTGACGCGTCCCCCTTAGCTGTCTGGTCGTACTAATAAAAATCTCCATTTTCGGGACAATTTCTTAGTAGGAACGTGATCAGAAGTATCTTATTTTCCTTTGCAAATATGGTGCGTCACAAAATTCTTGTAAAACGCCATTTGTTTATAGCGTCTCACCTATAGCTGTACCCTTTTTTTGAGGGGGGAACTCATTAAATGCTTTCCTTCGCTCTAGGATGAACCTACAAGCCTTTTCAAACTTTCACTTGTTGTTGGGCCACTCTGGCATTGCGGCGCGGGAGCGGTAACGCGCGCGATTTGCTTGGCTACACTGGCAGCGCGGTGCAAATAGCAGCGGTTGCCATAGCATGGCTCGAACTAGTTTGAAATCTTCGCTCCCGTGTGGGTTACCGGACGCCGCCCGCGTACTCATTGCTGCCTCTTGTGTTAACAAGCTGTGGTGTAGGTTGCCCGCTCCTGTCCAGCGCTGAGCAGCCCGCACCGCTTCCCGCCCCGCGTACCCACCATGGACACTCAAACGAGGTTTATATGTTTGAGATGGCCACGCCACGCCCGTGCTTCCAGTGTGGCGGAACACTCACTGAAACTCACCTTGCTTTTTGCGTTCTAGGACCAGGGTAAGCCCTTTCATTCCCCTCATTTCAACCCTTAACATTCTCCAAGCTCTAGCCAGCATCAGACCAACTGGGCCCTATCGGCGTTGCTGACTAATGCTGACATCTCTTTGAGGCGCACATAGAACATGATTTGCCATGAATTCGGGCTCGGTCCTTACCAGACGATTGCTTTAAATAGGGATTTGTTCCGCAAGTCAGGAGTTGCGGAACAAATCCCCTGAGGCATCTTCTAAGGTGGTGGTGGCTGGTACCTGAGAATATTCGCTCCTTCAGTGCTCGACCACATTGGCAGCGCCGTGCGGGGACCGATGAAGTCTGTGGCACATTTCTGTTGGTTTTAGACCGAGCCTGTATGTCTAGCATTGTCTTGTCTACTCAGTGTACTCCTTTTAAACTATGATGTGTCATAGATTTTTCAGAATTGCTATAAATCCATGGCGCCATCCCCTCATGACTTTTTGACTCATTTTATATTTTTGTTCCGGACATCGACCGAGGATGAAATTATGGTGAATTCTGATTCAAGTCAGCTAGCTTGGTTCCTTATTTAAAGTACTTATTTATTCATCATATGTAGTGGTGTTCCAGAGAATCAAAAGCTTTGTTGAAGTCCACGAAACCCAGGTAATATATTTTATTATATTCTTTGTATTTTTGAAGTATCTGTCTTAGGACGTGTATATGATCTATAGTCGAAAAATTGCTTCTAAATCCAGCTTGCTCTTTTGGCTGATGCTCATCAAGGGTGTTGGTTAGTCTAAATAGCAAAATTTTTGAAAATATCTTGTATATATTAGACATTAAACTTATCGGTCTATAGTTGCCAATGTCTCCTTTATCTCCTTTCTTGTGTAATAGTACTATCAACGATTTCGTCCAATCTTCGGGAATGATTTCAGTTTCTATTATTTCGTTGAACAAGTTGGTTAACTTGGGAGCAATCACAGGCATTGATATTCTGAGCAGTTCGTTGGTGACACCATCGGGACCAGGTGCTTTTCCTAATTTTTGCGTTAGAATCGCTCTCTCTGTTTCTTCATTTAGAATAGGTTGTATAGGTTCCGAATCTTGCATGTCATCAATTTTAGTCATAGTGAGTTTACTATTTTTACTTCTGTAAAGGTCTTTATAATATTCTGTAGCGATATTTAATATTTCTAATCTTTTACTTGTACATTTTCCCTGTTTATCTTTCATATTTGGCATCCAATTTTTCTTTGCTTCTAATTCTTTAAACGCTTTCTTTACTCCCCCTGTTTTTATAATATGGTATGAAAATGTTTTTGATCTTTTACGCTTTCTATCTTTCCTTATATTTTCGTTTATCTTTTTACTTACTCTTGCAATCTCCTTTCGTGTATCTTTAGATTTTATGCCGCGAAGAAGCCATTTTCTTTCCTGAAGTAGTTGCATTGTTTCGGGGGATAGTATCGTCTTATTATTCGCGAATACTTTACGAGCTTCGGTTTTGAGGGTATTAACTAACTCTTCATATCTCGCCTGAATTGGTTTATTGGGCCCCTTTACTTCTTTTGCATCTAAAGTTTCCTTCAGATTGTGTATCAACTCCGCATCATTTTTAATGTTTACATAGGGTATCGCATCTTTTTGCAATCTTCTACTTTTCTTTACATGTACCCCACGTAGCGTCGCACGAATCATTTTGTGGTCTGTACTAAAATTTAGATTTTGTATGATTGACAAGTCTTTAAAAAGTTTCGGTTTATTGGACATAATATAATCAATTTCATTTCTATGCAGTCCATTTGGGGAAATCCAGGTCCATTTCTTGTTCTTTTTCTTTTTGTAAAAACTATTCAAAATACTTAGTTTGTTTTCCAAACCGAAGTTTACCAATCTTTGGCCGTTTTTGCTCCTGTTGCCATGCCCATGATCGCCTACAATAAACTCTTCTCCTCTCTGATATTTTCCAATTTGCCCATTGAAATCTCCCATTATTATTATATTTTTATGAGCAGTAGCGACAGTGTCTTGTAATTTTTGGTAAAAATCTTCTATTTTGACTATGTCCTCTTTTTTGTCAGCTTCAGTTGGTGAGTATGCCTGAATAATGGACCATGATTCCTCTCTGTAATTTTGAACGGGGAGTCTAATATTGAGAATTGCTATTCTTTCAGATATTCCTTTTAGTTGTTCTATTCTGTTGGTATATTTCCGTTTTATCAAAAATCCAACACCATATTGTCCTGGTGTATCTCCTTTGTAGTGTAATATATACTTTCCATGATCTTCTATTCCTTCGCCTAGTCGTCTCATTTCACTTATACCAATTATGTCCCATTTAATTTCATTAATTGCATTTTCTAATTCAATAAGTTTTTCTGGGGTTCTTAGTGATCGTGTGTTAAGAGAAGCAATGTGTATATCGCAATTGTTTATTCTTTTCTGTTTGTCTTTCCTTAGAGGGTGATGGTCTATATCCCCCACGATGACCAGTCGGCTTGGGGGAAGTTCATATTTCTTTGTTGATATGTTCATTTCTTTGTGTTGTTGTGTTTTCCGTTTTCCGAGCGTTAGTTGCTATTGTTGTTTGTTTGTTGAAACTTTAGAGAGAGAGTTGGATCTGTTTCTCAGCATGTCAAATGCGTTACTTCTATTAGCCTTAGAAGATATGGAGGTTTGTTGTTTTTTAGGTTGATTATCCGACGACTGGGGTGAAGAGGAAGTTTCTCGTTTTCTTTTTTCATTGTTTGTTTCATTCCTCTTCACTACCAGCTTGTCATATTTCAAGAATACTATCTTTCCCTTCTTTCTCTCCTCGATCAACTCTGCCTGTAAAGCTTTCCTTTTAGCCAGAACTTCTTTTGGGTAGTCTTCTGTGACGTATATCTCTTTCAAACCTTTCTTATTTCTCATAACCTCTATCTTTTTCCATTCATTTACAAAAGAACACAGAACGGGCCTTGGTTTATTACCGCCTGTATTTTTGTTTCCAATTCGGTATATATTATTTATTCCATTATCTTCTACATCAATATTTATGTCCCTTTTGAAAATTTTCCTTGCATTATTTATTAATTCCAATGTTGATTTTTCTATTTCCTCCATGCCAAATATAACTATATTGTTATTCCTATTTTTTCTTTTTAAATAGTTTATCTCTTTTTCCTGGAATTCTAATTTTAATCTCAAGTTTTTGTTTTCTTCTATAATCGGGATTAATTTTTCATCCATTCTCGACATAATGTTGTTTGTTATAGATTCGGTGAGTTCCATAGATTGGTGTTGCATTTCTAATTTCATTTTGTCGAACAAAAGTTGAAATTGTGCCTCCATTATTTATAAGTTTGTGACTTTGCTTAAAACGGAACGTAGCAGTAGTAGTTAGTTAGTTTCAACACTGGCAACACTGGTGTAAATGTCAGTCGCAAGATTGTCAAAGTCGAATAATAAGTAGGTCACTCTTCACTTATGTTATGGTCTATGGTCTAACTAACCTCCAAATGATATTGACGATGTATATGATCTTATTTCTTGTCGTATTTTAATTGTGTACGAGTCGCTATCTTCTAATCCTTTAGCCGTCTCTTTCACTAGTGTGTTCGGTGATATTCTAGCGTAAATGGTGCTCAAAACTATTTTTAATGCGACTTTTCCCGGACGATATATGATCCGTGATGTTAACACTTAGAAGGCCGGAAACGGAAAAACTCTAAAAAAAACTACATATGGGAATCGCTAGGGCGACAGGGGGTAGATGATAAGTATATTCGCCTTCTGAAGATCATTTACGAGAAAAGCATAGCACAAGTAACAACTGAATTGACGGGCGGTGAATTTCCAATAGAAAGAGGCGTCCGCCAAGGTGACCCTATTTCGCCAAAGCTATTCTCTGCGGTTTTAGAGATGATCTTTAGGAAAATGGACTGGGACAACTTCGGTCTTAACATTAACGGAGAGAAATTGAGTCATTTGAGATTCGCCGATGATTTAATACTTTTCGCGGAATGTCCAAAGGTCTTGGAAAAAATGCTACAACAATTATCAGACGAAAGTGCAAATGCCGGTCTGACAATGAACATAACGAAGACCAAATTAATGAGCAATTCTCCACTACCAGAGAATATCAAAATAAATGACCAACAATTAGAATACGTGAATGAGTACGTATATTTGGGACAATTAGTATCATCAACAGGAAACATACAGAAAGAAATCGAAAGAAGAATAGCTAATACTTGGAAGAGATTCTGGTCATTGAGTGAAATTATGAAAAACAAAGAGAGGCCAATGGCGGAAAAGCGAAAAGTATTCAATGTCTGCATCCTGCCATGTCTAACATATGCGTGTCAAACTTGGGCCTTAACCGAACAACAGCAAAATAAAATAAATATTTGTCAGAATGGGATAGAGAGAAGCGTATTGGGAATAAGAAGACGCGATAAAGTACAATTAAAAAGAATAAAAGAAAAGACTAAGTTCGGAAAAGTGCAATCCATATGTAGAAAATTGAAGTGGCGCTGGACCGGCCATATGGCGAGAGAAAAGAAAGAAAAATGGACCAAAATAATAACAGAATGGTACCCGAGAGAAAGCACAAGAAACAGAGGAAGACAACCTAAGCGATGGGAAGACGATATTAAGAAAACAGCAGGTCCAGAATGGATACGAATTGCACAGGACAGGTACAAGTGGAAAGCCTTAGAGGAGGCCTTTGTCGAAAGACAAGCTGTTAATAATAAGGAAGACTAACCGAATGCCGAGTAGATATTAAGTAAAATATTTTAGTTAAGATTTTTCAAAGTTTATTATGCATTGTTAAATTAGCTTGCAACAGCAATAAAGGCTTATTTATTTATTTATTTATTTATTCATCATTTCATCCGAAAGAAGCCCACTAGGAGAGGGAGAGGGAATGGACCGTAAACCACCACGCGGGCCATGATGTCACATGTCTTCGAATTTTTGGTTCTAGGACATGCCGGTTTCCTCACGATGTTTTCCTTCACCGTTTTAAGAGCAGTGATGAAATAAATTACACAAAGTAATGCGCCTGGATGGGTTCGAACCCACGAGAACCACTCGTAAGTCGGGGCCGTTACCACTCGGCCACCACTGGTCTTGGTTGGTTAGTGCAGGCAAATAGCGGTCATCGTAAAGCTCTCAAAAATGTAGGCCATCCTCGTTCAAGTCAGTTATAAGTGTCAATATCTTGTGTATCTATGACGTCATACTGCGCCCTTATGGGAAATCTATGGAGAAGGGCGCTTTGGTCATTTATTATTGAGGTTTTGGGTAGGGCACAGAGGGCACCCTTGTGAATTGAGTCGGTAATATCAAGTTCCTTATACAAAGTGGCTCTGTACAGGTTGTCTCAGAAAAAAAAAATGTTTGTGTAGATAGAAAAAAAAAACAAGTAAGGTATATTGGTGACTTGCTTTCCGCCCGCTGCTTCGCCCGCGTGGACTACAGTTTATATCGCGCGGGCAGAGCAGTGGAATTATAGGTAGCCTATGTGTTATTCCAGTGCCTCTTCAGGTAGAAGAACCTACCAAATTTGATCTAAATCCGTTCAGTAATTTTTGCGTGAAAGCGTAACAGACAGACAGACAGAGTTACTTTCGCATTTATAATATTAGTAGGGATTAAGTATCTAATGAGGTAATTTTTTTTTAAACTGAATATCTACCACACAGTTCCAAGCAAACACATTCATGAGACAGCACTAGCGAGTTTATAAGCAGTTATTTTTTTTTTATTATAAAATATTATATATCTTAGCCGTGTGCAGCGCCTTTTAGTGAACTCCACTGTGGGTGACGTAACGTACGACATACTTATTATTTGCGGTTGGGACAGTAATCGAGTCTAGAGATCGAACCGCAAAATTAAGTTTGTTTTTTATTGTATATACTTTTCGGGGATAAAAAGTACCCAGTGTGGTGCCCAAGATATTAAAGAATAATTATACCAAGTTTCATTGTAATCGAACCGGTAGTTTTTGCCTGAACAAACAGACAGAAAGACAAAAATTTTTTTAATCACATTTTTAGATTCGGTGTCGGTCTAGTAACACCCGCATTTATTTTTTTTGATATTTTAAATGTACAGAATTTTCACTTTTCAGATTTATTATAAGTATAGATATATTTTTTCATTTCTTTTTTGATTAATCAGGGCTGAATAGATTTGGATATTTGGCACACGGTTAGACCAAGATCTGGAATAGCAATTGACTTTTTTGCGGGAGTATGTTCCCTTGGGATAATTTACTACTTGTATGCAGGCAAAGCAGTTGGCAGAGGCTAGTCCTTACTAATATTATAAAAGCGAAAGTGAGTTTGTTTGTTACGTCTTCACGCCTAAATGGCAAAACCGATTTTGATGAAACTTAGTACACGGGTAGGCCATGTCCTGGAATAGGCCATAGGATACTTTTTATCCCGGAAGTATGTTCCCTTAGGATAATTTTCTACTTTTATGCAATCAAAGCCGTTGGCAGAGGCTAGTTAAGTAATGAAACAAAAAGCCATTATTTTTGACATATTCATAACTTCATAACCTTTTACACTACTCCATCAAAAGGAGGTGAACTTATCTTTACCATAATTTCTAAAGCATAAAAACTAGTTATCGCAACCCTCCGGCCGCCTAGACGTCGCCTAGCCGCCCCTAACCAGTGACGTCACTCTTACAGTCATCCAACGAACAAGTCTTGGTACAGAAGGTCAACTTTCAACTCGTAGTTCGCGACCTTGTTGATGTGAGCTTAACGCGGGGCGGTGAGCGGTAGCTTAAAGCAGGGTGGCTAGCGGTAAGATCAAAAGTATGAAAATGTTTGAAGCATGCCACGAGACGCAGCGAAAACGCGTCCGCTTACCGATGCCGCCCCGCTCGCCGCGCCGCTCGTCATTTTTTTTTTTACATAATCATAACCTTTTACAGCACTCCATCAAAAGGATGAAATTATCGCTACCTTAATTGCTAAAGCACTAGTTGACGCGAACTGAGTTGTCGCTACCCACGGTCCGCCTCGCCTAGACGTCGCCTAGCCGCCCCTAACCAGTGACGTCACTCTTACGGTCATCCAACGAACAAGTCTTGGTACAGAAGGTCAACTTCTTACTTGTAAGTTGTAGTTCACGACCTTGTCGCTGTGAGCGGCAGCTCAGCGCGGGGCGGCGAGCGGTAAAATCAAAAGTATGTAAATGTTTAAATCATGCCACGAGACGCAGCGAAAAAGCGCGCGCTTACAGATACACTAGCCAAAAACTATTTAACGCGAACTTTGTGGTTTGCTATCCTCCGGTCGTCTCGCCTAGACGTCGCCTAGCTGCCCCTGCGCCCTGCTACCAGTGAGTGACATCACTCTTACAGTCATCCAACAAACAAGTCTTAGTATAGAAGGTCAACTTCTTACTCGTATTCGACCTTGCCGCTGTGAGCGGCAGCTAAGCGCGGGGCGACGAGCGGCCAAAAGTATGAAAATGTTTAAAGCATACCACGATGCCGCCCCGCTCGCCGCGCCGCTATGCGCTAGCCAAAAACTAGTTGCCGCGAACTTAGTAATCGTACTTTGTACCCTCCGTCCGCCTCGCCTGGACCTTACCTTCTGTACCTAATATTTGTGTAGTTCTACAAGCTACCCTCCTTTAACAAATAGAAAATATAATAAAGATTTGGTTAACGGTTACTTTTCTTGGAATAACGATGATCTCTTTGTTATTCTGGAACGTTGCCAGGTCTTCCACTTTTTCCTTAGTAAGGGTTTTTCTTTGCGCTTAATTAATTGAAAGATTGGCTTGAGATAATTTCGTGGTTGTGTTTCATCTTGCTATCTCTTTCAAAAATGAAGATATCCGCAGGAGAACTAAAGTTGCCGACATAGCACAAAGTATTGCCAAACTTAAGTGGCAATGGGCAGGGCACATTGCTCGCAGAACAGATGGTCGTTGGGGCCGAAAGGTTCTGGAATGGCGACCGCGTACCGGAAAACGCAATGTTGGAAGTCCTCCAACAAGGTGGACTGATGACCTGGTGAAGGTTGCGGAAAACCGATGGATGCGAGACGCACATGATCGTTCGTTGTGGCAACGCCTGGTAGGCCTATGTCCAACAGTGGACGTATATCGGCTGAAATGATGATGATGATCTCTTCTAAAGGCTCCGCTCGTGAAAGAGAGCGAGAAAATGAGCTACAAGGAGAATTTTCAACGGCACTGTAGTTCCTGTTATTAGGGGTCCGTACTTCAAAAGGCAAAAACGGAACCCTTATAAGATCACTTTGTTGTCCGTCTGTCTGTTTGTCAAGATCGTTTATCTCGGGAACGCGTGGAGGTATCGATTTGAAATTAAAACCACATACTCAGGGCTGCGGTACCTTAAAGATGTGAAAATATCAAACTTCTGTTAACAAAAAAAAAATCGGCAGTTTATGTCGCAAAATCGTATACCTATTTCGACAATCTCCAGGAAATCAAAATGCATAGGGTACTTCCCGTTGACCCGGAATCCTGAAATTTGGCATGAAGCAAGGTCTTATAGCACAAGTATAGGAATAAAACTGAAGACTGTATGATATTTTGTCCGCACTTTGCTTGTAAGTCAATATTGAGAAATCTAATATTCGTTTCTCACGCCCCAACCGCCGAGATCTCGAACTCGATTTCCGTAGGCGCTGGCTTGCGGACAGAGAGCAATGGGTAACTCGCTGTCCGACCATCTAGAACGAGCCCAAATCACACTAGATTATAACAATAAAAAAAAATTTCACTAGTTTCTGGCAGAAGCTTTGCCAGCTTGATGGTAGACACCATAAAAATAAAAATGTTCGCAAACCCTCTGTCATATCATACGGTCGCCTTTCAATTGATGTCTCTCATGGTTATGGTAACATAATATGAGTAAACGACATATGTTATAGCGTGCTTCTTGAGAAATAATTTAACTATAACGAGGGTAAAGCTAGGTGGTTTTGCAAGCGATGAAGGCCCAAACGCTCCGAGCAGTGCCATAAAACTGTGACTTTCTGAAGCCTACTTCTCGGTAACGGCTAGGTCTATAGGTTTGAAAAAAAGTATATGCTTATTCTAGATTCATGTACAACATAATAACAACATAATATAATTATTAATTTTGCCAACAAAAATAATAATAATAACAACGTGATACTTCGCTTGTTTTCTCTATTCCTTTCAAACGAAACGATACCCCAAAAAAATTGTTGGATAAGTGTTCTTAAAAATGTACATAGCATAGCACATCAATCAATTGTTTGATAAGAAAATGGATTGATGGTGCCATCGGACGCGCCTCTGCTCGCCCTTTAGGATTCCTGGAAAAAATAAGACAAATTAGACATTTTCTTAAAGATTTTTTTTTTATTTTCGCAAAAAGTTGACTTTTTTACACAAAATTTGACTCTTATCCGTATATAACTCCGGTTTTTGTGGTCCGATCTTGACCAAATTTGTTTCGAAACACGGGCCAGCGCGTCTTCTACGCGCCCCGACCCTTAAATATTAGCGTCCAGCGTCGAAAAATTTTCACCCGATAGTGAAAAACTGCAAAAAATTCAAATTTGGCAGATGTGGTCTATTCCAGTAAGGCCCCTAGCCAAGTTACAACCGTTTCGTTTCTCTTGCATCAAATGCCTCGAGTCCGCCACGCCCCCGATTTCTTTGTGCTGGCGTCATCTCAACGCTTAGTCACGTGGTCAGAACAAAGGACTTGGAGGCGTGGGCATCTCGAGGCGTTCGACGAAAGAGAATCGAAACGTAACTTGCCTAAGCCTGCTGATGTTTAACTACCCTTACAAATATTATAAATGCGAAAGTGAGTTTGTTTGTTACGTTTTCACGCCTAAATGGCAAAATCGATATTGATGAATTTTGGTACAGAGATAGTTGGGACCCAGCTGGATCGAAGCCTACTGGGGCCAGGGTTATCCGAAAGGAAACTCGAGTCCCGGTATGAAGGCTAGAAGGAACAGGGTGGGATTTTTACCCACCTAAAAAAAAACCCGTTTCAAAGAAATTCTCATAAAGAATTTGGGCTGTAACGACACCATTTGAAAAAGCCTTTAAAATATAAAGTGTTGCTCTTAACCCAAAAATAACTTTAAATATGCATAACATCCGAATTTTGGCGCGCACAGCACCAGTTTTGTGAATTTCGTGAATATTTTTAACGTCGCGATTCGCTTGCAATGTGTCTCCAATAAATTAACTTTATATTTGTAGTCACAATCGAAATTGAACCTTATTATGGATGGATTTGAGATTATTTCGCCTTAAATGAAGAGTTCACTTTGAATAAACGGATGTACCGTTTAAACGAAAATCGACTATATTTCGCCAAAGATCTGTTTCTGAAAACAGGATTCGGCCCCGGTACGAAACTCAACGAAGGAACAGAAGTGGCTTGTAAGTCAGTAAAAGTCTGACACTATCTCTCGCTCCAACCAAGAGCGGAAGATGTCATTGGATGAGTTTCCCATCAAAAAAAGCTCTAATAAATTAATAACTATAAATGATAAAATTTTCAAACGAGTCGAAAAATAAATCAAAAATTCATCCACTTCGATGTCAATGGAATTTCAGTAGTTTTAAAATGATTATTCTAAAATAAATTTATCATTACAAAGAAAAATAAACCGTTACAGCCTGAAAATAAGTCTCAATTTCCCTTGGCAAAGATTTTGCTACAGATTATGTGTCTTCCTCTTTCAGGAATTTGATCCCTAAATTAATGGAAATAAGTGCGAGATTTGTTTGAATTGTATTTAACGTCAGTTGGAAGACGAATAGTCAAGTGTAGTCAACCGGAACGCATAACTTCACACCGTTAGTCAGTCAAGTCAATAATATTATATATCTTGACCCTGACATGGGACACTGAACTGAAGATATAGTATAGCATAGTCGGCCTTATAATGTTCCCACTGCTGGGACTCAGGCCTCCTCTCTAGGAGAGGGAATGGGCCGTAATCCACCACGCGGGCCCAGTGCGGGTTGGTGAATGTCACATGTCTTCGAATTTTTGGTTCTAGGACATGCCGATTTCCTCACGATGTTTTCCTTCACCGTTTTGAGAGCAGACTAACTGAAGATATAATCTACACTGATATTATAAAGTGGTAAAATTTCTTTACTTTCAGAAAAATATTATTTAAAACGAAAATCTTTCATAGACGATAAAAAATATTATTATAATAAAAATCTTTTAGAATTTCAATTTCTATTCGTTATTAGATAAGCTTTTTTGAAGAAAAAACATTGTACTATGATAAAAAGATTGACAAAAAGATTTCGCCCAACGTGGGGCTCGAACCCACGACCCTGAGATTAAGAGTCTCATGCTCTACCGACTGAGCTAGCCGGGCTGTGATAGGAAGTTTGAAATTGGTGACTCCTATCTACGTGGATCATAAAGTCATATTTTCTGTTTGTGTGCATAACAAATGAGGATATTACCTACGAATAATACTAATATTCCACAACAATCGCAATACGCTGTCTAGTCCCAAGCTAAGCAGAGCTTGTGTTATTGGTAATAGACAACCGATAAACATGCTTATATACTTCTAAATACATACATAATATAGATATATTACACCCAGATAAAGAACAAATGATCATGCTCATCACGCAAACATTTGTCCTGAGTGGGAATCGAACCCACGACCTGGGGCATTGCAGTCAGTGCTACTAACCACTAGACCTAGACTTCCAATGGCTGTACGCACAATAAAATTTTGATTGGTTATTTTTATTTTTTTAATTGATTATTTTCACTAATCGACATTTAAATTTTTTCAGGTACTGTTTCAGAGGGCATAAGAACTATTATTGCAATAATATAAGTAAGTTAAAAGTTTATAAATAGATTTTCTAAACTCTTTTTCTTTTGCGGCTATTTTTTGGGTGGAAACTTCAAATAATGGGTCTTAAGGCTCTTTTGGACAAAAACCGCGGTCCCAACTTTCAGCAATTAAAATATATTTTAGAACTACACTGCTCGCTAATAAAAGTCTTTTCTTTCTTTCTTTTCTCACACGCGCGAGTCGGTCGGTCGGCCCTTAATGAAAATATTTTTTTTCATAAAAAGCTTTTATAGCTCGGTATACCTATCTAATTAATACTCGTCAAGACGAATTATACGAGCCCAAACTCGATGGGGTCGTGTCGTTTAACTAGTTCCTATAGCCACCTTCTGGTTCCATCATCAGGTCAGCTTCATGTCATAATAATTTTGCATTGTCATCTGATTTACACGTTCATGCAAAATTTCAGCTCAATCGGTAACCGGGAAGTGGGTTAAATTTAATTTACAAGATTTGATTACAGACAAACATCGGGACAGGTGAAACTAAAAAAATCGGACTACCAGACGTACGGCGATGCGCCACCGGTACGTGGTGGACATCCCGCCTACACGCACAAAACGTTTTGGAAACATTCATTGTGCGTGCAGCTAAGGAATGGAATTCCTTGCCGGAGTCTGTGTTTCCTAATAGCTACAACCTGGGAATCTTTAAGTCGAGAGTGAATAGGTTTCTTCTAGGTAAGCGCGTTCCATCGTCGACCGCATCGTCGCTTTCCATCAGGTGAGATAGCGGTCAAGCGCAAACCTATCAATAATAAAAAAAAGCTTGTAAAAAACATTTTTCTCTCATCATGACTGTGTTTAGCCTTTTGCGAATTTCACAATAACTAGCTGATAATGTAAACGTATTTACAGGTGTCCTTTTATTGATAAAAATTTATTAAAAATTCACTTCCTTTCTTATATCGCATTATGCATATCCTTGTCAAAAACATAAGTCCTTGCCAGCCCAAAAAATAATTCCCTCCAATAATAATGTCAATATCAACAAGAAGGTTTTAACCTCGCCAAAGAGTTCTTTTTTTAAATTGTCCACGACCGCTTCCCGCCAAGTTCATTGGCGCTTCCGTTCGCTGTCAATTGTTGTAGGGACGTGCTTGTATCGATTTATTTAATCTGTTGTTTCCTAGTCCGTTTTTTTTTACTGATTGTCGTTTACTATTGAGAGTCGTGGTCTTTGTTTTTATTTTTACGATGTTTAAGAAAGATATGTTATTAATTTTAGCGATACGTCTCATTTACAAGCATTCAGATTTCTTGGCGGAGCCCTATGTAATGCTAGAACTACATTAGACCGACGCACGCGTGTAACACGCCTGATTTGTACGTAGAACGACGTCGCGTGGCGTGGATCTAGTGTAGCTCTACAAGTCTAGTTGCCATATAAAATGTATGGAGACCGACGCGCCCAGATCGGCGTGTGTGGCACACGTGTGCACAGTGTAGTTCTACCTTTATATACTCGCACATAGTTAAGTGAACATAAAATACACATTATAAATAACTAAATTTTTTTTGGGTATGTAATATCACCAAATATCATCTCTTTGAAGCGCATGTGAAACACAACGCGCTACCGACCCGGTTCTAGTCCTCATTGGACGTCGAGTTACGTATTTCCCACCGTCCTACATCCCGTCAGTTGTGTTTAAGTCAGAACGCGGCCTAATGCTATCTAGTTCCTTTACGTTTTTTATTCATTTATTTACATTTTTATGCGACATTTATTTTTCTGTTGAACAACCAAAGGCCACATTGTATTATTTCTGTCTATAAAGACAGATAATAAATAACGCGGAAACCGTATAGAAATGATAGCTGAAAAAAAAACTGTGAAGGTTAGAAAAAATCTCCTGGCGACGTGCCATAAAATCTAACACAGTTTATAATGAAGGCATAAAATGGTTTGTTTGTGTTTATAATTGTAAAAAGTATCTTCTGGATTAGTGAGTAATAGATTCTTAACCGATTTACCGCCAACGTCGGATATATCCGACAAAAATTCGCGTTTATTCCGCCAGAGCCGCACATCCACGACGAAAACAAAATATTCTATCTCATCAGCTGTTTCAATGATTTAGACTTTCCAATGATCGCGGCTGTTTCAATGAAGCCACATATTATCCAGTTGCGCAGACACTTAGATAAAAAACTACACCACTTTTATATGACGATATAAAATTGGATTAGTGACTGAACTTTACTCGAAAAAATTCTCGCCAAAAATTAAAAAAAAAAACTATTCCTGGTCAACCAATTGTTCGAAGTTCGGAGCGGTTAAGATATATCTATGTATTTAATAAAATAATAATAATAACATAATAATAATAATAATAATAACGTTTATTTTCTCACCACAAGCCAAAAAATACATATAATTTTATACTAAAAACCATTGCTGGCAATTTTTGGTTGTGGATCGCTGGTGCCTGTGGAAGGTAGTAACACCTGTAATACAGGTCACCAGGTCCCCACCTGTTACAAATTACATAATTAGTAGCTTACATATTAATACAGCAAGTAAGACAGATTACAAATTTTTTGTGAGTTTAAAAACCACAAGAAGTAAATGACTAAAGACAGTAGGAATATAAAATTAAAATAGCGAATAAGTAATAAAAGTATATATGCATGGAGAGTTTTTAGTGTATGTGTGTGTATGAGAGTGTTATGGTGAAATATTATATATGTGTAGGTATGTATGGGGAGGTTATGGTGTATGTGTGTGTGAGAGAGTGTAATGGTGAATATGTATGTGTGACAGAAAAGATGTTTTGGAATTTGTGTGATTAGACTAATACGTCCAAGAGAGCTTCAGTGGCAGCATATGTTTGGCTTTGAAGCCAAGCTTGTAGAGTGAGCTTAAAATTATGTTTGTTTAATGAGTGCAAGGAAAGAATACGGTGTAATTTATTGTATAGATGTGGACCAAGGAAAATAAAGAATTTGTGACTAAAATATGTTTTGAGTGGAACAGCTTTAGCTACCAGATGGTTGCGGCGATTTTTTTCCTGCGAATAGTTAGTAATAGCGTGTTGTTTGATAGCAGTGGCCAATACAAATAATTGCCTAACTGTTAGAACCTGGCAATATTCATAGAGCTTAATGGTGGGATAAAGTCTTGGCTTGAAACAGCACACCTTAAGGACGGCTCTCTGTGCGCGTTCTATCTGGATGCAGTGAGATTTCGCTGCACCACCCCAGGAAGAGATACAATAGACCAGAACCGATTGGCACAAGGCTTGATATGTCATTTTCATTATAGCAGCATCCGCCGATTGGCGCAGTTGTTTAAAAATATAAATCAACTTACGCACTCTGTTCGACAGATGTATTATGTAATCCCTAAAAGTAAGGTTGCAGTCAACTATAATCCCAAGATACTTAACCGATGGAACTCGTTCAACCTTGCAGATGTTGTGGTCATGAGTGCCATTTCCGTCGCTAATAGTATTAGATTGATTCAACTGGGCAGCAACATAAAGTGAACTTGCTTCTGGAACATTGGTATATCGGATAGAAAAATCCAACATCTTCGTTTTCGCAATATTCAGTGTGAGCAAGTTGCCACTAAGCCATTTACTAACCATGTTAAAACCCTTCTGTGCAAGGCGATATGTGTCCACCCAACTATCCGATGCAAATACTAGTGCTGTATCGTCCGCATACGAAAATATTGAACCACCCTCCAGGCTGAGGCTACACAGGTCATTCATGTAGATTAGAAATAGGCTGGGACCGAGAATACTGCCCTGTGGCACACCAAAAGCAATGCTTAAGTCAGAGCTAAAACAGGGTCCAATTTTAACACATTGTGTTCTACCTGTAAGATAGCTCTGAAACAGTGAAAGTTGGGCACCTCGTATACCTAGACACTCAAGCTTAGATATTAAGATGGGAATCGAGACCGTGTCGAATGCCTTTGCGAGATCCAGGAACAATGCAACGCATTTCTTACCCTTATCCAGTTTTTGAGCTATGTGATTAACCAGTTTATGAACAGCATCGGCAGTAGACAGATTCTTTCGAAAGCCAAATTGGTTGATTGACAATAGTTTGCGGTCCTCCAAATATGCAACCAGCCTTAAATTTATTATTCTTTCCAGTATCTTGGACATTGCAGGCAGTACAGATATGGGTCTATAATTTTCGACACGGTCACGATCTCCAGATTTAAAAATAGGGTGAAGAAGTGCCTTTTTAAACAAGTCAGGGAAGACACCAGTTTCAAGGCACAGGTTACAAACATATGTCAGCGGAGGTATAATAACATTTTTATGTCGTTTTAAAAAACTAGAAGAAATACCATCCCAGCCGACCGCACAATCATTCTTTAGTGAAACGATTAAGCGTTCCACTTCCAGCTCATTTGTCTTAAGCAGTACAAACGATTCTTTCTGGGGGGTGGGCAGCAATACAGACTGTGGGTCTCTATGTATTTTATCAGCTAGGTGTTTCCCTACATTTGCAAAATAGTAGTTGATTTCATTTAAAGCGCTTTGCTTATCGTTATTTTCCGCCAAAAGATCATGGGCTGAAGACTTTAGTTGACCTAAGTTTGTGACATTCTTAATTACTCGCCAAAGCTGCTTAGAATTTCTACCTGCTTTTTCAAATTCCAGTCTCTCATAGTCTCTTTTTGCTTTTCGTAGTAGGTTTGTACAGAAACTGCGATACCTTCTGTAGGACACCACGAGGACTTCGTTTGATGGATCTTTTTTTAACTTCTTATATAGATTGTCTCTGTGGCGCATACATTTCAGTAATCCCTGAGTTATCCAGGGCTTAATCGGCCTGCGTCTACGTGAGATAGAGATAGTTTTAGTGTTCTTAGATAAAGCCAGGCGAATCGGTTCAATTAGATATTCAGTAGCCAAATTAGGGTCCCCCGTTGAATAGACAGGGTCAAAATTAATGTTGCAGATGTCATTGGCAAGCTCATCATAGTTTATTTTCGTGCTTTGGTTAGAGTTTACTGTTTTGATTCCATTGAGCGATAAAGAAAGTATAACTGCGAAGTGATCTGTGACAGTAGACTCAAGCACCAAGACTGTGCTAGCGAAAGTTGTTTTTAAATTGGCATGGTCAAGACAAGTCGATCCGTGAGTAGGCAACGTGTGTCCCGGGATAAGTCCATGGTGAGATAGTAAGTCCAAATATTCAAAATAAATCCTGACTAAATCCACAGAAATCAGAATCATAAATCAGAAGTCTGGCACTATCTCCCGCTCCGCCCAAGAGCGAGGGATGTCATTAGATGATTTTCCCACCGGAAAAAAAAACGTTTATTTCAAATAAACCAATTACAGGCACTTTTGAATTGTCAAAATGTCCGTCAGTCAAAAAAATTAAGTTCAATTGCACGTTCCGAAGCGTAGATCTCTATGGACAAGAACATAATTATACAAAACATAAGAAGAGGAGAGAAATCCCTACTAATATTATAAATGCGAAAGTAACTCTGTCTGTCTGTCCGTCTGTTACGCTTTCACGCAAAAACTACTGAACGGATTTAGATCAAATTTGGTAGGTAGGACACTGGAATAACACATAGGCTACCTAAAATTCCACTGCTGAGCACGGGTCTCTGCCCGCGCGATATAAACTGTAGTCCACGCGGGCGAAGCCGCGGGCGGAAAGCTAGTATGAATAATCCCTACTAATATTATAAATGCGAAAGTAACTCTGTCTGTCTGTCTGTTACGCTTTCACGCAAAAACTACTGAACGGATTTAGACCAAATTTGGTAGGTAGGTAGAAGAGACACTGGAATAACACATAGGCTACCTATAATTCCCCTGCTGAGCACGGGTCTCTGCCCCCGCGATATAAACTGTAGTCCACGCGGGCGAAGCCGCGGGCGGAAAGCTAGTATGAATAATCCCTACTAATATTATAAACGCGAAAGTAACTCTGTCTGTCTGTCTGTTACGCTTTCACGCAAAAACTACTGAACGGATTTAGATCAAATTTGGTAGGTAGGTAGAAGAGACACTGGAATAACACATAGCCTATAATTCCACTGCTGAGCACGGATCTCTGCCCGCGCGATATAAACTGTAGTCCACGCGGGCGAAGCCGCGGGCGGAAAGCTAGTAAAAAATAAAGAAGAAAAATATCGATAAGTATCTACACCTAGTGTCGTCTGTCGTAAGACTGTTGTTGAGATGAAACAGTTGACTTATGATATGATATAAGCGTCATAAATGCGTAGGCGACTTATTATTTTGACCTTTTTTATCATCATCTTCGTGATTTGGACAAATAACTTTAATGTCATTGTCAAGTGACAGTGCACAGTGCGTTTCACAATCAACGATTACATCACTGCTTACCATCAGGTGGGATCGTAGTTAAGCACTAGTTCATGTCATTAGATCATGCTCATCACATAAACATTTGTCCTGGGTGGGAATCGAAGACCAAACGTCAGTCAAATGTATGTATTTAGAAATATACAAGTATGTTTATAAGTTGTCTAGTGCTCATAACACAGGCTCTGGCAGATTGCATCACTGCTTACCATCAGGTGGTATCGAGTCAAGCGCACTAGTTTATATCAGATAAAAAAAAGAAGATTCTATCATTGACTGGCTTATTGGTCTAGTGGTTAGTGACCCTGACTCATGGATTCGATTCCCACCCAAGACAAATGTTTGTGTGATAAGCATAATCATTTGTTCTGTGTCTGGGTGTAATTTATCTGTAATATGTATGTATTTAGAAATATATAAGTACTAGCTTTCCGCCCGCGGCTTCGCCCGCGTGGACTACAGTTTATAATAATAATAATAATAAATCATTTATTATCAGGCATCTAGGCCCATAGATATACCTTACAGACTAACATATATATAGAGTAAACACATCTTGTCGTTAGTAAATAAGACTTAAATCTATGTTAGTAACACTTCACATTGCACTAAGTTGCATATTGTATATCGCGCGGGCAGAGACCCGCGCTCAGCAGTGGAATTATAGGTAGCCTATGTGTTATTCCAGTGTCTCTTCTACCTACCTACCAAATTTGATCTAAATCCGTTCAGTAGTTTTTGCGTGAAAGCGTAACAGACAGACAGACAGAGTTACTTTCGCATTTATAATATTACTAGCTTTTGCCCGCGCGGCTTCGCTCCCGCTCTTCCCTACTCTACCCTACTCTAGCCTACTCTACCCTACTCTACCCTAATCTACCCTAATCTACCCTACTCTACCCTACACTACCCAATTTTTTTTTTTTCATAAGAACCTTATCCTCACAATAAAAATAACAACAAAAAAAAAATCAGCCAAATCGGTCAAGCCGTTTTCATGCTATGTCGTGACAACGGAAAACGGGTTTCATTCTTATATATATAGATTATATTATATATTATAGTAGGGATAGGGATGTTTATCAGTTGTCTAGTACCCATAACACAAGCTTGGCTTAGCTTGGGACTAGACGGCGTTGTGTGATAGTTGTGGAATATTATATTATATTCTATCACATCCTTCACTCTATCGGCGTAGGCGCAATGCTACCGACTCCACGTATTAATCTTGACGAGTGTAATAGCAATGACTGTTGGTTTCAATTACTACATGTACCGCTAGTCACCGTGGGAGGACAATGGCGAAGAGATCATTAATCATTGCAGGTGTTATTCACTAAGATTTTTTAAATGTTTAACCCACTATGTCAGGTCTGCCAGCGAGCAATGGAACAAAGTATTCTCGGGGTCAAAAGAACCGATCGCATAAGGAACAGTATACTTCGTTCCAAAACACAAATCGCAGACGTAGGTAACTCAGCCGCCAAACTAAAGTGGAACTGGGCAGGTCACATCTGCCGCATGTCGCAACAGAATTGGGCGAAAGTAGCTACTGACTGGATTCCGAACAGCAGGAGCTGGCGACGCGGTAGGCCCAGAAGGAGATGGCGTGACGATTTGGACTCCTACCTTAAGGATTGGCCAGAAGTGGCTAAGGACAGAAAAGAATGGAATAACGGAAGGGAGGCCTTTGCCCTGCAGTGGGACACAACGGGCTCATAATAATAATTCACTATGACTGAGAAAGAATTGAAGAAAAAATCTTGTTGCGCCGACCCCAAGTAATCTACACTAATATAGTAAAGTTTGTTTTTATGTTTTTTTGTTTGTTGGAGGTAATCTCGGAAAGTTCTGGTCCGATTGCTAAAACTGTTTTCACTGACAGAAAACTGCTTTATTCCTGAGTGACATAGGATATATCATTTTTTATCTACGCGGGCAAAGCCTCTGGCAAAAGCTAGTATGGGATAAGGACAGGTAGAGGAAGAAACAAAGAAAGAAGAAGAAAGAAAACTATTTTATTTGGCATACACACTCGTAGATACACACAATGTAGTAACAACATGTAGACACTAATATTATATAAAAGAAAGAGACAACTAACAATGTGTGTCTCGCGGTGGCGCCAAACAGGTCCAGTTCAGCAAAAATGCCAGACAACTACTAGTTGCCTGACGAATCCAAGAATATTCAAATTCGAATTCAAAAAAGAAGAATCCACTATGGCTGAGCAGGGCTTTTCGGACGGTGATCAATGGGTAGCTCGCCCTCCGACCGTCCGGTAACCGTCCAGACCGAGCCTAAGTCGTCGACTGCGCGTAGTGGTCCACGCGCGTCTTAAGAAGATGTCAGTTGTCAGCAAATCGTTAGGGCCCAGCTAGGTCAAAGCCTACTGGGCCCATGGGTGATGTGAAAGAGAACCCTGGAACGAAGGCAAAGAAGGCACAGGAGTGGGTTTTAGTCGATAAAAGTATGAGGGTGTCCTCGCGCGCTGCCCAAGGGCAATAGATGTCTTTAGATAGATGATTTCCCACTTAAAAAAAAAAATAAGAAGCATATCATATACAACGTGTAACAAAAAGGGTATATACATCAAAAAGCCCTGAAGTTTACTGGTGGTATAGAATCTCTACACAAAGTTTCAGCTCAAAATAAATTACTCAAAGAATTGATACCAAATTCTTGGTATCCTTGGTATCGTATGATTCTCGAATTCAAATCATAACAAACGTGTCACGACACTACGAGGGTCAATAACATTCCACGTCACTTGCTAATACTAATAAAGACTTCTTCTGTAAATCTGATCGCCTAGTACCTCTCTTCCTAATTCTACCTAATTTCGATACGCGCGGCGCGTGTGTGAATGAAACGCTGTTTGCCTAGTACCTGCTTACTTAAAATTTTGCCTCAAAAAAGCAGAAGGTCACGCGAGGCAAAATATCTGCAGGTGTCAGTTCCTGGATGCGACGGAAGAGATATGGGTGCTGACCTTCATTCTGCAACACTCGCCATACCTACTTGCATATGGTTAGAGGTATACAGCGCTAATGCAGCTCGTCGAGTGCGCTAGTACCTACGTGGGTTATTTTCAAAATGCTCGAGTACGGCCTCCTCAAATTCTGGATCGATAGTGTTTGGGCGACCCCCTAAACCAGAAGCGTTGAACCAGTTTGTTGCAGACGATGTACCTTTCAGTACCTATGTTACAAAGTACTCTGTGAATGTACCTACCTACTATCCGATGGAAGCCCGCCACCGAAGAAACTGTCGGCGCTCAGCTCCTTCTAGGTACCTACCCGCGATAAATCGAGGACGATAAAGTTCGCGAGCAGCTCGCACATTACCGAATACCGGCCGTCCTCTCTTCCGACACACAACATCATCTCATAATATTCACTATTACTTAACACCATCACCATAGAAATGCCATCACACACGATTATCACAACTGCAATAAAATAATGTTTAAAATCCAAATCACAAACACCGGAACGGATAATTATGCTATGCGACTGCATCGTAAGATTATTGGTCATCCACTAATGCAAAATTATATTTATTTATTTACCTAAATTTGACTTTCGGCGCGTACAAAGACGCCGCCAGTACCGCCAAAGAGAGTAGCCGAACGGACGACGACAACATTGCCATCTCTCTCACATTAAACACGCAGGCGGCGCGTGCGACTGGGACAAAACTATTTTATCGTGTTCAATAACATTTGAGCTTCTCAAAGGAATTTTTTTAGGGATCTGTGAACCGTTTTTTAAAATTATCAATAACAATTCTCGTTTCTTATGGACTCCTAGTACTTTCGCATGTTTTTCATTTATTTTAAAATGATAAATTAAGACTAAACTGTGCTACTACTGGTAATGTTTTTGTAGAAAAGGCAAAAAGTTACGCAAAGACCTAATTGTGCGCAAACGTATAGTTTTTTTAGAAATAAACGCGAAAGATTTGTTGATTTGATTATAATCTCGGGGTAAAATTAAACTCACACGCATTCACGCGGCGTCGTGAATGCGCACACTACATCTAAATAATTAATTTCTTGTTAACTAAGTACATATCCTATGTATAGCAACCGACATAAAAAGAATTAGGTACGTAAGAAAATTCATCTGGACCCTGCAAAAAGTGACAACTTATTGAAGTCCTCTAATTAAATTAAATTCAAGAACGGAACCCACTGGGAGTTTATTTGTACCAGGAGGCACATAAGTTGCTTAGAGATGATATTTGGGTTCATTTTAACAGATATGAAATCCTTTTTCGCAGCGTCTAACGCCGAGTACAACGTTCGTTTAGATTTTACGTAGGTAGGTACTTCGTTTAAATTTTTCGTAAATTAAGTATTTGTTACTATCCTATCTACGTAAAACAATAAAAAAGTATGTAGATATTTCTTATTGTTTCACGTAAATACCAGATAGGTACCTAATTATTCCATATCCTTACGAATACCCTTATCTAATTAGTCTCCTCTAAAAGCGGCGTGAGTCGCACGAAAAATAATATGCGCTGCGCGCTAACGAACACGGCCCTACGCGGCGCGCAGGTTTTTCGATGGCCAACGCACGCACTCGCTCTAGTTTTTGGCTTGGTTTGTTGTACACAAACATAATCTTAGTCTTTGTAGGAAAAACTTATTTCTTCTTAAAACCATTTTTCTTAAAAAAATATGTTAGAAAATATAAACATGCGGAACCCTTTATCCACTGTTTGAAGAAATACCAGGAGTAAGAGGTTTGCTTTTAGTCATAAACAGTTCAATGACACCGATCAGCTGACTTTTTGCTAGTGATGTATTGGTTTCAGTTTGAAATGTTCGGTTTCTGGTATCATATGTATGGAATAAATCACAACTTCCTACCATGTAAACATAAGGTTAGAAAACCCTTTCCGTATCGTTTGTTATCTTATCAAGAGGCCTTGCACTTGGTATGTATACCCCCTTTTTGTTACACGTTGTATAAATTTGGATACAGTCCTCCTAGCCAAGTTATAACCGTTTCGCTTGCGTCGAACGCCTCGACTTGGCCACGCCCCCGATTCTTTTGTTCTGACCACGAGAGTTGAGATGACGTCATTACCGGACATTTGAAGTTTTCTACTAGCGTTAACGATTGCAGATTATCTACTTGGCTAAGGGTACAGCCGCCCTAGCCAAGTTACAACCGTTTCGCTTGCGTCAGACGCTTCGAAGCAAGCTTTCGTCGAATTGTTTTGTTCTAACCAGGTGACTGAGCGTTGAGATGACGCCATTCCCGTACGTTTGAAGTTTTCTACTAGCGTTAACGATTGCAGATTATCAACTTGGCTAGGGGTACTGGCACTTCTGTATGTAAGTACTTCACTTTGTATACCTACGCTCGGTGGACGCACACTAATGAGCGTTTGAGCTGGAACTGTACGACGAGCGGCCCGAGGCGCTCCGAGATATCGTGTCCGTGAGCGGTGTCTATGTGTGCGTTGCTTAGCGCGCTTTGTATGTAGATTAACTTCTATACCTATCTATTTTGTGGCGAGAGATACCTGTACCCCTAGGTACAGGTATCTCTCGCTTAATAATGACACAGCATAAAACATTAATTGACTATTTGAAAAGAGGCTGCGACAATGGAGTGCCACATAAAGGCCTGTCAAATTGTCTGCAGCATGTTAAAAACAGCGAATAGATGACGTTAGATGTTACTGTTAGCTGTCAAGTTGAGAATAACTGCAGTTTGGGTTATGGGGTTCTGCAGCAGAATTATTTTATTTATTATAATAAATAACATAAACATTAGATTAATCTAATGCAACTCGACGCAATGTTTGATGAAGAGACAACATGAAAGAGTGAGATAACACCGCGCCGGAAAACTCTGTTAGTATTCGGTAATTCCGTGATTGATTCGAATATTTCACAGCACTTGTTTCGGGAAATACGTGTTTTTTTTTAAACCCATAAAAGATTTTCATAAAAATTGTCATCATTCAGAATCTCGATTAAATGTGCAAGGCTTCTATTGATGTACTTTTTTGTGTTTCTTACACTAAGTACATTTTGGAGGGCCAAAGTTCATATAAAATAGCATATTTGAAGAGGTTTTTACTGGATTAGTCTTACACAAATTTGTGGCTTGATCTCTATAGAAGCCTTGATAATATACACAAAATATCTGTCTATCCAAAATATGTAGAGAAAAATGTGTAATATCATAATGACGTAAGAATGGATGTATGGAATTGTACCTCAAGTTGGAAGCTCTTAAGATACTTTGAAGCTTGAACCCCCAACGGAAAAGGAAAAGAGGGGCGTGTGTCTGTGTCTGTATGTTCGTCTGTCCGTGACTTTTTTTTTTTTTTTTTTTTTTCGACGGGGAAAATCATCATTGACGAAACCCGCTCTTGGGTGGAGCGGGAGACAGTGTCAGAGTCTTACTGACTAAAAACCCCGCGCCGTTCCTTCTAGCCTTCATACCGGGGCTCTAGTTTCCTTTCGGATAACCCCGACCCCAATAGGCTTCGACCCAGATGGGCCCCTCCTGTTGCTGACAACTCCTTGAGGCGCGCGGGAACAGTGCGCGCCGTCGACGCCTTGGCTCGGTCCGGACAGTTACCGGACGATCGGACAGCGAGCTACCCATGGCTCGCCGTCCGCGAGCCCGCGTCTACGGTGGCTGGAAATCGGGATCGGAATCCCGGCGGCGGCGGCGGGGGCGC
This sequence comes from Mythimna lalbum, assembly GCA_949319445.1. Lineage (NCBI taxonomy): Eukaryota > Metazoa > Arthropoda > Insecta > Lepidoptera > Noctuidae > Mythimna > Mythimna lalbum. The sequence continues at coordinate 10,225,501 of OX439373.1, forward strand.
CGTTGCCTGATGCGGTCTACCTCCTCCTTTGCTAGCATTACTGCTTCGCAGAAGGAGGCGACCGCCTGCCACTCCTCCTCGCTCCGGACCATGGCCTGAACCAAGGCCCGGCGCGAGAGGTCCCCGCCGCCGATCGCCCCCACGAGGGCACGGCGTTGCTCCGCCCAAGCAGGGCACACCTCTACTGTGTGCTCCACCGTATCCTCCGGGCGTTCCGCACAGTGGCGGCACCCGGGCGTCTCTTCCGCTCGAATCCGATGCAGGAACCTCCCGAACTTGCCATGTCCGGTGAGGACCTGCGTCATGCGGAAGGTAAGGACGCCGTGAGGTCTTTCCAGCCACACCTCAAAGAGGGGACTTACCGCCATAATTGTGGCGTGCCCAGCACTGGGTTGCGATAGTCGCTGACGCCATTTTACCGTGAGATCCCGCCGGAGCTCTGTCCGCCATACCTCGACCTGTCGCGGTAGTGGACTTTCACCCCGGCGTTGCATCTCCACGCGCTTATCGTGCATGTGTGCAAGGACTGTTGCCTCCAGATCCCACGGTGGTAGGCCAGCCAGAAGGCTCGCCGCTTCGCGGGAGATCGTGCGGTATCCCCGCACCATCCGTATTGCCATGACCCTCTGGCAGGCGTTCAGTATGGACGCCGGTCGCTTTGCCAGCGACGGCGCCCACACCGGCGCCCCGTAGAGGGCCATGGACCGAACGATCCCCGCGTAGAGCCTCCGGCAGGAGGCGTCTGGACCCCCAAGGTTGGGCAGGAGCCGCTTGAGAGCAGCCCCGGCCCGGTTGAGTTTGGGAGCCAAACGTCGGAAGTGTTCTCCGAAATTCCATCGGCTGTCGAGAACGAGTCCCAGGTACTTCATCGTCGACCCGACGCCGATGCGAACTCCTCCTACCGTAAGTTGGGAGTCTGATGGTGGCGCATTCCGAGGGCCGTGGAAAAACATGGCCTTAGATTTGTGCAGCGCCACCTCGAGTCCCAACTCCTGGATCCTACCAACGACTATCGCAACCCCGCGTGTCGCTAGAGCGACCGCCGCCTGGTGCGACTCTCCCTGCGCTAGAACCAGCGTGAGTCTGCGTAGCAGACCACGCTGACCCCGTCAGGGAGGTCGCCGCGCAGCACGTAGTCGTAGCCGATGTTCCACAAGGGTGGGCCTAGAACCGACCCCTGCGGAACACCGCACGACATCTCTCGACGTTTCCACTCTCCCTGGTGACCGGGGTAGATAATGGACCTGTCCGACAGGTAAGCCTCGACCACTCGACAGAGGTATTCGGGCACCCGGTGGTACCGGAGTGCCCTCCGGATCGTACTCCAGGGCAGGGAGTTGAACGCGTTGGCAATGTCCAAGGACACTGCCACGACACTCCAGCCCCGGGACACCGCAACCCCTGTCGTGAGGGCTCGCACGCGCATGATGGCGTCCACCGTAGAGCGCGCCCTGCGAAAGCCGAACTGTCCGTCCGACAAGTCCGGCCCCACCCGTGTTAGCCGCGCGACGAGGCGGTTTGCAATGACTCTTTCAAAGAGCTTGCCCACCTCGTCGAGCAGCACAATGGGCCGGTACGCGGACGGAGAGTCCGCAGGGCGCCCTGGCTTCGCGATGAGGACCAGTTTCCCCCTCTTCCAGCGAAGTGGAAACTCTGTCCGTGACTTCGTACCTCCTAAGGGAATGGACCGACTTTTCTCGCATGAATATGTTTCCTTCGTAATGAAGTTTATGCTATACGCTGTAATGTCATGAAAAGTTCTGCTATAAAAGCTTAAAAAGACGATTCCGCAGTCTGACCTCATACCTTCGTCACCATTTACGCCTCCCACAGCTAGAACCACGAAAACGGCTCAATTTCTTGCTCATTGCTGGGAACTACACGATTAACAGCAATAAACTGATCAACAGACTAATAAAAAACTGGTGAGTCACGGTAACAAAGTGGTCGGTCACTGCCAAGGTCAGCACACCGGCCTATAGCGGTATCAGGAACTGTGTTAATTTGCGTTTTATTGAAGTAGGTGTGGTAAGTGTGTGGTAAGCAGTTAAGGTCCAAGCGCCCGGGAAGTGCCATAAAACCTAAATATTCTGAACATTCTGAAGCCTAGCGTAGCTTAGGAGAGGCCCAGCTGGGTCGAAACCTACTGGGGCCAGGGTTATCCGAAAGGAAGCTCGAGCCCCGATATGAAGAGGCTAGAAGGAACGGGGTGGGTTTTTAGTCAGTAAGAGTCTGACACTATCTCCCGCTCCACCCAAGAGCGGGGGTTGTCATAAGATGATTTTTGCCCACCGTAAAAAAAAAGCCTGGCATAGTATAGTCGGCCTTATAATGTTCTCACTGTTGGGACTCAGGCCTCCTCTCTAGGAGAGGGAATGGGCCGTAATCCACCACAGTTAAGGCCCAAGCGCCCGAGCAGTGCCGTTAAACGGTGACATTTTGAAGCCTAGCATAGTTGGTCTTGTAATGTTCCCACTGTTAGGACTTTGGCCTCCTCTCTAGGAGAGGGTATGGGCCGTAATCCACTACAGTTGGCCCAAGCGCCCGAGCTGTACCTTAAAACGGTGACATTCTGAAGCCTAGCATAGTTGGTCTTGTAATGATTCCACTGTTGGGACTCAGGCCTCCTTTCTAGCAGAGGGAATGTGCCGTAATGTACCACGCGGGCCCAGTGCGGGTTAGTGGGTGTCACATGTCTTCGGATTTTTTTGGTTCTAGGACATGCCGGTTTCCTTATCATGTTTTCCTTCACCGTTTTGAGAGCAGTGGTGTTGAAATAAAGAAGCCTAGAGTCCGACCAAGTCGTTGGACTTTTTAGACAGACTAGGCTTGATTATTCGGGCTCGACATTTAGGCTCGACTTAATTATTATAAAGAAGCCTGAGTGACATAGGCTATATTTTATGTATGCGGGTGAAGCTGCGGGCAAAAGCTAGTTAATCAATATTTCGCAAAGAAAATGGATTTAAAAGTCAGCGGGGCTCTATCCGGGCGTAGCTGGCCAGAATTAAATGCACAGATACTCGTATTGCCGCCTAGGTGGGTACAAGTGTAGTGTCCATTTAATTCCGGCCGGATGTTCAAGCCTTAAGTCAAAGTCAGTAAGTGGCTGTATATACCCTCTCGTGGGTTCTCAAACGGCTGTTAGATGTAGCGGTTTCCGGGGCCAGTGTTATCTTGGGATCTTTGGTCAGCGTATTTTTGGCCTAGCGGTTTTCGTATTGTTTACTAGCTGCTACCAGCGGCTTCGCCCGCGTGATAGCAGAAAATTATCCCAAGGGAACATACTTCCGGGATAAAAAGTATCCTGTTTCTTATTCCATGACATGGTCTATCCGTGTACCAAGTTTCATCGAAATCGGTTTTGCTTATATTTAAAAAATTGGCTTTTAATTTAAAAAAATTACCTTTTGCCTTTTTTTTTTCATTATTTATTTCATGGGTGGGGTAACCTGTGTGTTTCAGATGCCCTTGCGTTCTAATATCTCTTTCAAAAAAAATACCGTGAATTCTCGTGAGCATGCAAGCAATTTGCCTGCTGCAGTCTTCCCGTCTTATCATAATTTGGGTATCTTCTTCTTCTCTCGGTTTTCCATTTCTCAAAGCTTTTCGGCCCAGTAGGTTGCCACAAAAATGAATGGATAAAGTGAGAAATGAGTATATTAGGGGAAGTTTGAAAGTGGCGCCAGTGACTGAAATGTTGAAAGGGAATCGGTATGGTCATGTGAAAAGAAGGGACGAAACGCATATTGCTAAAAAAGTTATGAGTTTGTTTACATGTGGATGGATGGAGGGGAGAGGGAGGCCAAAGAAAAGATGGACGGATTGTGTGAGAAGTGATATGAAAGAAAAGGGAGTTAATGATAGTTTGAAGGGTGACAGGACAGAATGGAAGAAAAAAACGTGTTGCGCCGACCCCAAGTAATATGGGATAAGGGCAGGAAGAAGAATATTTTATAGGTGGGGTAAAACCACACCTGTGTCTTTCCATTGCCTTTTGTGTTCTAATACCACGGTTCCCCTTTCAAAAATTCCCCGTAGATTCTCTTCTGCATGCAAACAATTTGCCTGCTGCAGTCTTCCCGTCTTATCATAACAATTTGGGTATCTTCTTCTTCTTTCGGTTTTCCATTCCCTCAAAGCTTTTCGGCCCAGTAGGTTGCCACGTTTTGTATCGGCGTTAGTGGCGTTTTTTAGATCCTTCAAAGTGCAGGTGTAGAGACACTTTGGACACTCCAATAAGTAGGCCATCGTTCTGGTCAGAAGCACCGCACTCGCACTGGGTGTTGGATGGGTCTATAATCCCCCACTTTGCCAGGTTGTGCTTACAACGGCCTACTTGCGTGCATGGTCTGTTGATCGCTTTCCGACGGGTTGAACGAAGTCAGGCGCTGTTTGGGTGTCTTCAAGGCTAGAGTGAATAGGCTCTTAATAAACTAGTGCGCCTCACCATCAACGATTGCGTCACTACCATCAGGTGAGATCGCAGTCAGGCACTGGTTTATATCAATAAAAAAAAGAAAAGCAAGTAAGTATACTCGTAGATACCTACGATAAATGTCTTTTCAACAGACAAACAATGCTCGCTAAGGTTAAAAGGTTAAATCTATGAATATACTGCCGTTTGGTTCTTTACATATGTACAGATTGGAGGTGTGGTGGCACAGACTGGAGAGTGTTGGCCTGAAATTGAGCAGAACCAAAACAGAGTACTTGTTCTGCGATTTCGGCGGTCTCTCCAATCCTGTGCCTTTAGCTCTCGCCGGAACGCCCATACCGATCTGTTCCGACTTTAGGTACCTAGGGTCGCTCGTCCAAGGGGATGGTGAGGTAGACCGGGACGTAACACATCGGATCAACGCAGGATGGATGAAATGGCGACAGGTCACGGGAACCACTTGCGACCCACAGATGCCCCTCAAGTTGAAGGGTAAAATCTACAAGTCCGTGATAAGGCCTGTCGTACTGTATGGATCAGAATGTTGGGCTGTGAAAAAGAAGGATGAAAAAAGATTGCATGTAGCAGAGATGAGAATGTTAAGATGGATGTGTGGTGTGACAAGAATGGATAAAGTGAGAAATGAGTATATTAGGGGAAGTTTGAAAGTGGCGCCAGTGACTGAAAAGCTGAAAGGAAATCGTTTGTCTTGGTATGGTCATGTGAAAAGGAGGGACGAAACGCATGTTGCTAAAAAAGGTATGAGTTTACATGTGGATGGATGGAAGGGGAGAGGGAGGCCAAAGAAAAGATGGATGGATTGTGTGAGAAGTGATATGAAAGAAAAGGGAGTTAGTGATAGCATGACGAGTGACAGGACAGAATGAAAGAAAAAAAACGTGTTGCGCCGACCCCAAATAAAACGGGACAAGGGCAGGAAGATGATGATGATGATGGTTCTTTACATATGTGTCTGGCGATAAATATCACGCTTAGGGCTTGTGCGCACCACATTTTTTTATTTAAACGCGCCGTTGACGCGCGTTTGTAACTATACAGACGCGAGGCCATAGATATCCAGAGATATGCCATAGCACACTGTACGCAATTGCAAAGTGACAGAATGAATCGTACAGCCGCCGTTCGATAAGTAGGGGCATTTGGTAACACTGGCTTCCTGCGTGCCACGCCCTCATGGCATATGCCTCGATATTCGTGCGCGAGGCAGACGCAGCCTGTAGACCTTTAAATTTAATTGAAGTTAGTTAGTTAGCCCATTTATGTCCCACTGCGGGGCGAAGGCCTCCCTCTTCCTTTCCACACACGTCTGTCTTCGGCCATTGCGTGCCAGTCCCTCCGATACTTATCAAACTCATCTCTCCACCTTCGCCTTGGTCTGCCTCGATGTCGTCTTGCGTTCAATGGGACCCAATAAGTGGCTCTTTTAGCCCACAGCTCATCCGACATGCGGCAAACATGTCCGGCCCAATTCCACTTGTGGCAGCTTTGCTTTTAATTGAAGAAAAACCGATAATTTCGAAATAAATATCGATAATTTGATGGCTTGACATCCCTAACATGTCTAACACTACTTCAAACCAATGTTACCATGTTATTAAAGCTGGTTTTCCCCGTTTGAGGGGTAAGTGTTAGTTTTATGTGTAATTTTAATGACTTTGCGTGACTTTTATTTTGTAATCCCTACTATATATTATATAATATTATAAATGCGAAAGTAACTCTGTCTGTCTGTTTGTTACGCTTTCACGCTAAAACTACTGAACGGATTTAGATCAAATTTGGTAGGTAGGTACAAGAGACACTGGAATAACACTTAGGCTACCTATAATTCCACTGCTGAGCACGGGTCTCTGCCCGCGCGATATAAAATGTAGTTCACGCGGGCGAAGCCGCGGGCGGAAAGCTAGTATTTATTATAACTTTATTACATCCTCGTGGTTTTTTAAAACTCATTAAATAGTATCTTTGATTCTTCTTAAAACCCATACGCAAAATATACATTTTTGTTACTAGTTTAGTAATAGGGTAGTTTCCATGGTCAAAATAACTACATTTTATTTAGTCTGTATTTTAGATTATAAAAAAATATTGGACACGTATTTTTTCTTTTTTCGATTAAACAAAAAATAACAAAGATATAGCCCATTACAGTAACGTGTGGCGTCACCGCGTGAAAAATGCAGCATGTCTTTGTCATTTTTGGTTTAATTTATAAATAAATAAATACTTGTCCCTTATTTTTGAATAATCTAAAATACAGACTAAACAATTAAAATTTTTACGGCAACTAGCCTATTATGTACCAGAATAAGCCAGAATGTGATCCCCATAGCCACAGTAATAATATCATACAGTATTCCAACTTCATACAAACCGACGAAACGCGAGCTATACCTACGCGCCTCGATTGTAGCATGGGCTCGGCATGTAGACAGTCGCGGCCGTCGCAACTGTGCCGCAGTGACGAACGGACACGACGGTTTTTTAACAATAATCGCGCGATTATAGTTAGTTTGTATAATTCAAAGTAAAGACGTGGTATTATATTAATAATAATAGTGATTTATTGTACTATGTGTATGAATAATACTAGAAAAAGCAGAACACTTCCTATTCAATCCACAAAGTATTTTGTTTATATAAAAAAGTAAGTATATTTACAATCACATAACTAAATGGAAACACAAAGTAGGCAAATGTAATTAGAATGCTGGAGGCAGGCAGCCCTATCGCATGTTTACGTACCGCGCGGCTGTAGGCATTTATTTCAAAGATACGGCCGAGTTACAATACTGTATGATACTATTACCGTGCCATAGCTGTCTTAAAATAGCGTATTGATAAACCGTCTATTTTCGCTGTGAGCCGAGACAAAAATTACGTTATATTTCCGTACTGAAGTGATTGTTAAAGGAGCCTGCCCAGTACACCGTAGCTTACCATCATCGTGTCAGAAACGCAAGCACGGAAAGAAGCAGGGGCCCAGCTGGGTCGAAGCCTACTGGGGCCGGGGTTACCTGAAAGGGAGCTCGAGCCAAGGTATGAAGGCTAGAAGGAACGGGGTGGATTTTTAATCAGTAAGAGTCTGACACTATCTCCCGCTCCACCCAAGAGCGGGGTTTGTCATTGGATGATTTTTGGCCACCAAAAAAAAAACACGGAAAGAAATACGACATACATTAGTACGCAACCCTATATAACAGTCATCTTACTAGATTCGCTTCGATTTTGGATGGAAAATCATCAAACAACTTCTTTCGCTCTGGGTGGAGCGAGAGGACGTGTCAGAATTTTACTGACTATAACCTACCTGTGTTCCTTCAGTCCACTCGTCGGCGTCGTGCTCCAGGGCCACGATGACGCTTCCAAATAATTCTGCTAGTCAAGATGACAACCCCTGTGTCCATTTCTCCACCTGCGTATGGGCATGCATGCCTATTACCAGGCGTATTACTTTGCGTAATTTATTTCATCACCACTGCTCTCAAAACGGTGAAGGAAAACAACGTGAGAAAACAGGGCATGATCAAAAATAAAACAAAAGATCCTGGGCTTCCACCAGCCCACACCGAGTCCACATGGCCGATTATGACCCCCCGATTATGACTTTCTTCTAGAGAGGAAGCAGTCCCAGGCAGTGAGAACATAATAAAGCTGTGTTAAACACACTGCCTGGGACTGCTTCCTCTCTTGTGTTACGTTGTGCTTATGCTAACACGTACTTGACACAATCATGGTATAGTACTGCAGTATGGGCACACTCCTTTAAAACGGCGTAATGACAAATCGTGTATTCTCGTCCTAAATTACATCATCATCTTCCTGCCCTTATCCCATGTTACTTAGGTTCGGCGCAACACGCATTTTTCTTCCATTCTATCCTGTCACTCGTCACGCTATCATCAACTCCTTTTTCTTTCATATCACTTCTCACACAATCCATCCATCTTTTTTTCGGCCTTCCTCTCCCTCTCCATCGATCTACGTGTATACTCAGAACTCTTTTAGTAATATGCGCTTCATCCCTCCTCTTCACATGACCATACCAAGACAAACGATTTCCTTTCATCTTTTCAGTCACTGGCGCCACTTTCGAACTTCCCCTAATATACTCATTTCTTACTTTATCCATTCTCGTCACACCACACATCCATATTCATGTATGATTCACATATGTATGTCCGTTACGCTATCACTACGAGTAACTGCCTGTTCTTTCATAACAATCTTCACACCATGTTAAAAGATATGTATTTCGCAAATAAGTTTTTTAAAAACACTTTTACACGTAAATTTTTTCGTCAGCTTATCGAGATGAGGCCGGTGTTTCCTAGCTGACTACCCTGAGAAGAAACACCGAAACAAACTCAGGGGTCAAAGTCTGTTTTAAAGTCCATACAGCAAACATGTAATGGTCAAATCATATGAGAACCATGCAGATTAGCATCTCAGATGGTCTTTTGAGGAAAGAATCACACAGATTTGAGTGGTCCTGACTAGTCACTGGTCAGTTTCCTGGTTAACGTGACTAGATGCACATAGATTACTATTACTATACATTCCAAATGTCTAATAGCCAAGAAGATATCTTACGGCCGTTTTAAACGGTCGTCACTTGCAATTAACCCAAATGACTACATCTTAACAATCTCTTTCGTATGAAAATAAACTTAATTTTTGTCGTGATATGACTCACGACGAGAATGGTATGGTCAAGATTTAAGCAAGAACTACACTGCTCACACGAGAGCCATGCACGCCGATCTGGGCGCATCGGCTTCATACATTTTATATGGCCACTAAACTTGTAGAGCTACACTAGATCCACGCCACGCGACGTCGTTCTACGTACAAATCAGGCGTGTTACACGTGTGCGTCGGTCCTTTTTTTTTTGTTTTCGGGGAAACCTTCAAAAGGTGCCCGGACTCTGGGGATAAGTCCGGGGAGTGTGGGATTTTTACCTCACTAAAACCACCCCGGTGATCACCATCAGCAGGTAGAAGGAGCCCCGTTACCTCTCAAAAGACCATTCCAGAACCCCCTCTGTGCAACGCCTGTTAGGCACATCCCTGAGGAGACTGTACAGTGGTCTCCCCTAAGTCTCTTTGTGCACGGCAGCACGTGATCACTGTGCCACCGTCTTCCCTGGAATCCCTCGATGAGCGAGCAGAGTCCCCACTCTGAGCGCCCGTGGTTCCAAAGTCCCGCTTGTATTGAGTGATACAAGCGGGGTTTCGGCGGGTTAGGCATCGAGGCGGTTGCCTCCCCGACGCCTTCTTCTCCGAGCGGCCCTTTCATGATCTCGCTCAGCAGCCTCCTTCTGGATCATCACGATCTCACAAAAAGAAGCAACTTTCCTCCAATTTTCTGGCTCCACATAGCCCTCACTACTGCTGGCAGAGACAGATCTCGCCCGATCCTGGCGAGCAGGACTCGTCGCTCTGTGGTGTGCGTCGGTCTAATGTAGTTCTAGCTTTAAAAGTTTAAAGTTAGAACTACATGCGACGCACAAGTGTATCTCTACAAGTCTAGTTTCCATATAAAATGTATGGAGACCGACGCGCCCAGATCGGCGTGTGTGCCACACACAGAACAGAAAATATAGGTAGAAGTGCCCCTAACGTGGCTAAGCACGGGAACCAGTGTCGCCAAACTCACACATTTGCGTATCAAATTGTACATTACACACATAAAAAACAGTAATATGATTGGCTACGAAGCTACGAATTACAAACTTAACTTTTACAAATCATATTCTTATTGCTTTCATAAATTAGGTCTTATTACATTGTAAGAAAGTTGTTATTATTTGACATGACACGAACAATAAAGAAGTTTTAACCAATTTACAACGAGTTCGGCTACTCAACGCTAGATGGCGCTGTAACCAATTTATTCTATTCAGAACGCTAGTGCCTTTGAAATAGATGCCATATTCACCTGCACTAGTATATAATATGTAATAGGTGAATTTCGCCTACTGTTGACACACGCGCCATATTTAAGAGGCACTTCCTCTAGTTTTCTTTATTCCGTGGTGCCACACCTATGAGCAGTGTAGTGTCTACCTTAATAGTTTCATATAACTTCTTTTAAGTTGCCGTCAATCACTTATTTGAATTCAATTCTTTATACATCCGGTCTTTAATTTCTCTTTGATATCACGTCAAAGCTATAATTCTATTGAATCGGTGAGTAGGTACTAAGGTAGGGTGGACGGTTGTCTGTTTAATGATTTATTGTAGGTACTAGCTGTTCCCTGCGGTTTCACTCGCGTCTTTGGTTACTACTCTGCCTCTAATGGTCGTAGCGTGATGTTATATAGAGTTATTTGTAAAACACTAACAATTTAGCAGGACTGTATTACTAACATCATACAACAAATAACAACAACAAATACTAAGCATCCTACTAATATAATAAATGCGAAAGTTTGTAAGTATGGATGTTTGTTACTCTTTCACGCAAAAACCACTGAACGGATCTCGATGAAACTTGGTACACGAGTAGACCATATACTTATACATACTTTTTATCCTTCGATTATGTACGCGGGTGAAGCCGCGGGCAAAAGCTAATAGATAATATCCATTATAATCATGTTTTGGATATACAGATATCTTGTATATCCCAGATATTTGGAAAAATATGTGTAATGCATCAGCAGCGTCGGAAGGCCTCCTATAAGGTGGACCGATGACCTGGTGAAGGTTGCGGGAATCCGATGGATGCGAGACGCACAGGATCGTCCATTGTGGCGACACTTAGGGGAGGCCTATGTCTAACAGTTGACGTCTATCGGCTAAAATGATGATGATAATGATGATGTGTAATAAAATCATAATCACGTAAGAGCGGTTGTATGAAAATGTACCTCGAGTTGGCAACTAGTTAAGCTGGGCGATTCTTCGAGCTATGTCGGTGAACCTTGGTTCTCCACACACTTAAAACACATTTTAAATTAAAAATACTAAACTTTTACTCCACTTTACCCAACCAATCAAACGCTCGATTAACAAAATCGAAATTGAAAAAACTAGATTCTCGTCCTCGTTTACCAAGTAACGGTTTTGGCGCTAAAAACCACGACTATCATTAATATTGACTTGTTTTCATAGCTTATTACATTAGAAAGCTGCGAATACCGGTTGGGAGTTAAGCAGGAGTGATTGAATTTGATGGTGAGGTGGAGGGACTGTGTTTAACGTTAAAGCTAGAATTACCCTACTAATACGCACGTGTGTAACACGCCTGATTTGTACGTAGAACGACGTCGCGCGGCGTGGATCTAGTGTAGCTCTGCAAGTCTAGTTTCCATGTAAAATTTATGGAGACCGACGCGCCCAGATCGGCGTGTGTGGCACACGTGTTCACAGTGCAGTTCTACCTTTATAGTCCGTCTAAAAAGTATAATATTTAATCATTTAAATAATACTTATAGGTATTCGATACTTTTTATAAGGTTCTTCTATTAGTAAACAATGATCAAGATCTCTTAATGTTGATGATACCGTGCCGAGTGACAGGACAGAATGAAGAAAAAAACGTGTTGCGCCGACCACAAATAAAACGGGATAAGGGCAGGAAGAAGAAGAAGATCAAGATCTCTTAGTCAACCTTGATTATTGAACCAGTGTTGACTACATCAGATTTCATTTTACCCTAATAATTACCCAAGTTGTTTGACTTTTTAGACAGACTACTAGATGGTTTTTTGAATGAGAAATTATTTCGTAATACACAGGTGGTTATCGGAAGACGCAGCATTGGAAGGCCTCCAATAAGGTGGATCGATGACCTGGTCAGGGTCGCGGGAATCCGATGGATGCGTGACGCACAGGATCGGTCGTTGTGGCGATGCTTGGGGGAGGCCTATGTCCAACAGTGGATGATGATTTTTTCTTCCCCGAAAACAATCATCCGTCACTAACATATTAAAAATTCATTTATCCCTTAAACGCCTCGCATTTTTATAAAAAATCTTCGCCACGTCCCAATCAATTATAATGTTTTTTTTTTCGTGACGTAACTCACTTGACTTGGATTTGGTACAGTCAGCTCAAGTCAAACTTAATCGAATTTTTGTTTCCTAATATTTTTAGTTGGTTTTCTGTGATATTTTACAATAGGGTAGTTTCCAGGGTCAAAATAACTACATTTTATTTAGTCCGTATTTTAGATTATATAAAAATATTGGACACGTATTTTATCTTTTTTCGATTAAACAAAAAATAACAAAGATTTCAATTTATGCGAAAAAATGCAGCACGGCGTGACATTACACGTAACTTTAATGGGCTATATTTTTGTCATTTTTGGTTTAATTTACAAATAAAAAAATAAGTGTCCCTTATTTTTGAATAATCTAAAAGACGGACTAATTACGTTTTTTACGGCAACTAGCCTATTGCTAGACTATTATAAAACAGAAATTGGAGGAATTACTTCAGTATCGACCTTTCGCCATCACGCCCCATTTGTTCGTGATAGGTTAGTCAGGTTGTCCCTTGACATTTCGACAAATATTTGATGGGGATTTTACACAATGGCGTGTTTTGGCAGTGTCTCTAACGCTATTTATTTGTAAATATAGATGGCGTTCTACCATTTATCTGACTGGATTCCCCAAGGGAAAAGCAAGCGTGGCCATCTTTGGCAAACCTGGCGACGGACCGTGTTAGCTTGCTGTCCGACCGTCGAGTAACCGTCTGGAGCCCAAGTCGTACTGTTCCCGCGCGAGTTCGAGGAGCTGTCAGGAAACGTAGTGGTCCAGTGCGGTTGAAGCCTACTGGAGCCCAGGGTCCGCTTTTGAATGGACGGTTCGGCCTTTTCGTTGTAGGAGCATAGGTCTCCTATTCAGCGATTCCCCGCGGCCTTAGCGGGCATCGGCCCTGCTGGGCTCCTATAGTTTTACTAACATCTCTTTGAGGAACACTTTGCGGCATCGGCTACTCGGACTCTGTCCATGTTGAACGGGCGGACGGCGAGCCACCCATTGCTCGACGTCGTCGCGAATCCTATTTATGTAAAAGCAACTAGCAGTCAGCACACAGTTCCCTTTGCGTTCCTCTTTCAAATAATCTCATAGCTGTTAATCTATCTTTCCTCTTATGGGGGTACGGTAGTGTCCCCGCCAAGGCGAGCAAAAAAGCGAGCGCCACGGCCGTAACATCCGTCTCTCGAAACAGTTCAGGCCATAGTCGACCCCCTTCGTTGTGTATAAAACTAAAAGTCTGAATTTTAGATTAGATTAACACATTTATTGTCCGTACAAGTACGTGGAATTCCCTGCCGGAGTCTGTGTTTCCTGATAGCTACTACAAGGTCTATAAGTCAAGAGTGAATAGGTTACGTCTAGGCAAGCGTACTCCATCATCGACCACATCATCGCTTACCATCAGGTGAGATGGTGGTCAAACGCGAGCCTATCAATAATAAAAAAAAGATAGTATAGTCCGATTGCCAAGTCAATCTAGATCATCAAGGTCTCACCTTTCAAATACCGTAAGAGACACAATAGAAGACAATAAGAGAGCGAACCGAGCATTCGCCTGGGGTTTGATGAATTAAGTGTTGTAAAATGGCAATGTAATTTCTGTTTATTGTTGGTATAATTAATTAGGTTGGTAACACAGATTGCTCTTAGTTTGAAAATGTTTGTTAAAAGCGCATCTATTGGTTTCATGTCTTTTTTTTACATTCTTTTTTTTTTTACTGGTCTGTTGGTCTATTGGTTAGCGGCCCTGACTGCTATGCCGGAGGTCGTGGGTTCGATTTCCACCCAGGACAAATGTTTATGTGATGAGCATGAACATTTGTTCTGTGTCTGGGTGTAATTTATCTATAATATGTAGAAATATATAAGTATGTTTATCAGTTGTCTAGTACCCATAACACAAGCTCTGCTTAGCTTGGGATTAGACGGCTTTGTGTGATAGTTGTGGAATATTATTATTATTATATTATTTTGATATATTTTTAAATCTTTATTGAAATCATACGATTTTTATTTTACCTTCATTAAGCACGGAGTCCAGACTGAATAAATTAACCGACTTGGTATTACATTTATCTCACAACTTTTTACGGTAGAACAACCGAGTTGCGTGCCTTGGTTTTTTTACAAATTAATTTTTTTGATGGCATTTACAAACAAACAAACTTTACCTGTTTTAAATATTTCATGCTTATATTGCAATTGAGGTTCAGAAGCATGAGCGATTTTTGATGTAGCTGTCAGATAAATTCTTGATTTATCTAAAAGTGCAACCGTGCACGCGGCACAGCTTTTAAATATCTGTTATGCTAAAATTTAAATAATATTTTTAATTTATGCGAAACCTGAATAATACAGTTTGTTCAGAATCAGTAACTGAATCGATTCCAATATCTATTTTAAATAGGTTGAACTATTCAAAGTTGGGCGCCACCGACACTGAGGCTGTGTTCAAACCAAACTGACTGTCAGCCGCCGACTGTGAGCAGGCTCACTGTGAGCCCCAGTGTAAACGTGAAAATAAACGGTATTTTTCGTTCACAGTATGATGACAACACGCTATATAATATACAATACGCGTCCGCGGAGCGTAGGGACACGCTATATTAATCGGCCGCCAAATGTCAGTGTCTACGCATAGCGTAATAACGTATCGTCGGTTAGATGTGAACGAAAAAGTGAATATGTATAGAAATACAATAAACTGCGTAACGTCCGCTCACGTTCGGCGGCTGACAGTCGGTTTGGTTTGAACACAGCCTAAGTACAACACAGGTCACGGCAGGTCATAGTGGGCATTAATTCAAATTCAAATTCAAATTTTTATTTTACGGACATCATGATTCAATGGTTAGTATACATAAGACTTAAAAAACTATCGTTAATAATAATAATAATAAACACACACAATGACTAAAACTATTTCTAAAATAATCTCCTCTGAGATTCATAAATGGCCCTGCGCTGAGACACCCCGCCCCGTCCCGGTAACTAACACTGTCGTCATAACTAAGAATGCAGTAATCGCAAAATGGCGGTTACGAGATAAACGCAAAAAACATATTTCATATCATCTGAGCAAGATGTTCATTTTATTGGTCATAATATATATCTAAAAATTCGGAAAAAAATCAAGCTTTTACAATATAATTTTCCCTTATTTAATTTACTAATATATGCAATTATAATACGTATTACTGCGTTTCGGTTTAGCATCAGGTCGTTTCCGAGTCACAGGATACTAAAACTAAATGCAGCACTTGCGCGTATTACTGCATTATGTCTTAGCACAAGTCGATTACTGCATTATTTTTTAGTAATTATTGCCATTATTATATGCTCGGAACTAAGTTGAAGTGTACTGTGTCTTCTCAAGGACTTATATAGGTGCATTTTAAGGTTAAGGTTTTTTTAGTCTCTTAGCTAACTTAGGTCAACAAGAGGCGATCAACAAAAAACAACAAGAGGCGCACCGGAGTCCCACTCGTGGCACACGTATTACTCCACCGAATGACGTCGCCGAACTGATTTACTAAGACAAAACGCGGCAATGGATCGCACTGCTACGGCTTCGCAAGCCTTTACTACACTTAAATGCAGTAATGTAGAGTACTGCGTTTTAATTTAGCAATTTGTCTACTGAATTTAAAACAAAATAATAAAGTAGTGGTTATTACTGCATTCTGTTTTAGGATATTCTTGCAAGTACTACATTTTTCCTTAGGCCATGTTTAATACTGCGTTTTTTCTTATCATTGAAGCAGTTTTTATGCAAGTACGGCGAAAATCATTACATAAAAAACATACTTCGAGTGAATTTTTTTATGAAAATATTTTTTTTTCATGTACATGAACCTCTTGGGATACCATTTCTGGAAAAAAGTGAAAATCTCCAAAATGTCGATTACTGCATTCTTTGTTATCAGGGCAGAACAGTTAACATTAGATGGCAGCGTACTTATATTGTAATTGAGGGTCAGCAGCATGAGCGATATTTGATGTAGCTGTCAGATAGACCGTTGATTTATCTAAAACTGCAACTGTGCACGCGGCACAGCTTTTAAATATCTGTTATCATCATCATCAGCCTTTTTAATGTTCTCACTGCTGGGACTCAGGCCTCCTCTCTAGGAGAGGGAATGGGCCGTAACCCTCCACGCGGGCCCATTGCGGGTTGGTGATATATTTGTTATGCTATATCTATATCTGTTGTGCTTAATATTAAAACAATATTTTTAGTTTATGCGAGACCTGAATAATACAGTTTGTGTTATTCAGGTTTCGCCTAAAATCAGTAACTGAATCGATTCCAATATTTTTTAGACCATATTATTTTATTATTTTTCCAAAAAAATAATTTGTATTATTATTGATAGGATTTGACCACCATCTCACCTGATGGTAAGCGATGATGTGGTCGACGATAGAGCACGCTTGCCTAGAAGTAACCTATTCGTTCTTGATTTAAAGACCCCCAAGTTGTAGCTATCAGGAAACACAGACTCCGGCAGGGAATTCCACCCCTTGGCTGTACGCACAATAAATGTGTTCCCAAAACGCTTTGTGCGTATGGGTGGGATGTCAACCGTGTACCGGTGACGCAACGTCGTACGTCTTGTGGTCCGATGATGGAACGGACTTGGTGGAATTAGATTGATTCCAATGCACACTCCACTAAACGATAGAAAACGGACAGACTAGCAACTCGGCGGCGATGCTGAAGGCTTTGAAGCTTCGACTCCACAAGTGCATTATTGCCGATGATTAGATTAGATTGATTCTCTTGGCTCGCCTCTCAATCGACACCAGAGCATCAAGCTGGTATTTGGCAGATCCATCCCAAAGATGAGAACCGTACTCCATACACGATCGAACTTAGGCTTGATAAAGATTAAGCAGCTGTTCCGGCGTAAAGTACCGTCTCACCTTTGCTAAGATCCCCAATTTTTTGGCAAATTATTTTTTTTTACGTAGGGCAAAAATCGGCGAGCGGGAAATGTGTCAGACTCTTACTGACTAAAAACCCACCCCGTTCCTTCTAGCCTCTTCATACCGGGGCTCGAGCTTCCTTTCGGATAACCCTGGCCCCAGTAAGCTTCGACGACCCAGCTGGGCCCCTCCTGTTGCTGACAACTGTCGACGTCTTGGGCTCGGTCGGGACAGTTACCGGACGGTCGAACAGTGAGCTACCCATGGCTCGCCGTCCGCGAGCCCGGGTCTACGGTGGCCGGAAATCGGGATCAAAACTATTTAAAAAAGGTCAGAAGTAGGACACCACCGACACTAAGTATAATACAGGTCACGGCAGGTCATAGTGAGCATTAGGTGCCAGCGCACAGCTGGGTGCTGGGTGTTAAACATAAAATTATGTTGTAAATATTAAAACTAATAACATAGTGTATCATATCACCGTTTTAGAAACGTTAGAACTCGCCATTGGCACATATATCGGATGTATTTCACTGAATATTAAACGGCGGAGAGAAATCTTAACATATAATACCGGTTTTCTGTTATAAAAATACCGGTTTTGCGATGCGATGCCCGCAACACTATTGTTGGATAGGGCTGACTGTAATTGGAACGGTTTTTTTTTGTTAGGTTAGATGATAAAGAAATTATTAAGTGACAATAAAAAATTAAGTAAAAAATAATTAAGCGTACGCCATCGTCGGCCACATCATCGCTTTCCATCAGGTGAGATAGTGATTAAAAGCGAGCTTATCTATCTATCTATCTTCTATCTATATATATAAAAATCAATGCCACTTTTCGTTGTTATTTTATAACTCAAGAACGGGCTCACCTATCAAAACCAAATTTTTAGGCTTTGTTCGGACTATTTAGTAGATGGTTTATGTGAAGTTTGGTAGGGTAGAGTAGGGTATAGAAGGGTAGAGTAGGGTAGAGTAGTGTAGTATAGAGTAGTGTAGGATAGAGTAGGGTAGAGTAAGGTAGAGTAGGGTATAGTAGGGTAGAGCAGGGTATAGTAGGGAAGAGCGGGAGCGAAGCCGTGCGGGCAAAAGCTAGTCTATATATAAAAGTCAACGCCACTTTTCGTTGTTATTTTATAACTCAAGAACGGGCTCACCTATCCAAACCAAATTTTTAGGCTTTGTTCGGACTATTTAGTAGATGGTTTATGTGAAGTTTGGTAAGGTAGAGTAGGGTAGAGTAGTGTTAGGGTATAGTAGGGTGTAGTAGGGTAGAGTAGAGTGGAGTAGGGAAAAGCGGGAGCGAAGCCACTCGGGCAAAAGCTAGTTCGTAATAAAAATAGCTAATTATTATGCGTGGAGTGGAGCAGAGAAGAATGAATGGAGAAGAGGACCTTTTAGGTAGGAAATCATCCAATGACATCTCCCGCCCTTGAATGGAGCGGGACGGGTGTCAGACGTCTACTGACTAAAAACCCAATCCTAGTTCCTTCGGTGCCTTTTATTACTGGGCCGGGTTTTCCTTTCAGAAGCGAACCCATGGTCCCAATAGGTTTGTATCCTGCTGGTACCGGGTGTCAAGAGGAAATACTACTAAAGCGGTAATGTTAGTGAAATAGGCGACCGCACGCCTGAGGAGACGGCCCTCACACCCTAACCGCCAGGATCCTGATCCCGTTTTCCAGTCACCGTAGGCGTGGACTAGCGGACGGCGAGCTATAGGTATATCAGTTGTCTAGTACCCATAACACAAGCTCTGCGTAGCTTGGGACTAGACGGCGTTGTGTGATAGTTGTGGAATATTAGGTATTATTATTATTATAGGTGGCAGACTCCGGCAGGGAATGGAATTCTCTGTCGGAGTCTGTGTTTTCTGATAGCTACAACCTAGGGGTATTTAAGTCAAGATTGAATAGGTTACTTCTAGGCAAGCGTGCTTCATCGTCAACCACATCACCGCTTACCATCAGGTGAGATGGTGGTCAAGTGCGGAGTATTCATTAATAGAAAAAAATCAAGTTGTTAAGTTTATTTTAATTTAGAAACCCATATTTATTTCACGTAGTTTATATTATGTTTTTAGATTTATGCCATTACTAGCGACCCGCCCCGGCTTCGCTCGAGTGCAATGCTGATACTAAATACACCACAGAAAAACTGTACACATATAAACCTTCCTCTTGAATCACTCTATCTATTAAAAAAACCGCATCAAAATCCGTTGCGTAGTTTTAAAGATTTAAGCGCACATAGGGATATAGGGACAGAAAAAGCGACTTTGTTTTATACTATGTAGTGATAAACAAAATATCTCGCGAACCAAGATTATTTTTATTTTAGCGTTATTGAATGCGAAAATTTATTTTGGCGAGAGCGTAATAGGATCCCTAAAAATAGATTTCTAGTTTTATAGCATACTAGCTGGTGTCAGTAGCATCTTGCTCGCGTAAATGTAGAAAATAAATTTCAAAGACATACTCCAGGGATAAAAAATATCCACTATCATATCACCACTGCTCTCAAACGGTGAAGGAAAACATCGCGAGGAAACCGGCATGTCCTAGAACCAAAAGTTCGAAGACATGTGACATTCACCAACCTGCACTGGGCCTGCGTGGTGGATTACGGCCCATTCCCTCTCCTAGGGAGGAGGCCTGAGTCCCAGCAGTGGGAACATTAAAAAGGGTGATGATGATGATAAAAAAGTATCTTACACCAGATGGATCACCAGTGACTAGGTTATTGCATAGAACAAAATATAATAAATCTATACATTTATATCTATATTCGGGCCCTGGACGAGGCCATGGTCCGGAGCGAGGAGGAGTGGCAGGTGGTCGCCTCCTTTTGCGAAGCAGTAATGTTAGCAAAGAAGGAGGCCGACCGCGTCAGGCAACGTCGCCCTTGCCGCGGAATTCCGATCTCGATTTCCGGCCACCGTAGACGCGGGCTCGCGGTTGGCGAGCCCACTGGTAGCTCGCTGTCTGACCTCTCAAGGAGTTGTCAGCTACAGCTGGGGCTCTGCCGGGTCACAGCTTACTGGGGCCAGGGTTATCCGAAAGGAAGCTCGAGCCCCGGTATGAAGGCTAGAAGGAACGAGGTGGGTTTTTAATCGAGTCTGACACTATCTCCCGCTCCGCCCGAGAGCGGGGGTTGTCATTGGATGATTTTGCCCACCATAAAAAAAAAACATTGATCAGTATGAGAACACCGGATATATGTGATAGCGTAGTTTATTTTTTTGGGAAGTAACTCCAGCTCTGGGTAAAGCGAGAGGCAGTGAAATCTCGTTAATTATACATACATTATTAGTTTCCGTATAACCTTGACATAGAAATTCCGAGTTTTCTTTTCTGTTTAAAACTGTAGATTGTCTGGCGTGAGTCACTTGGAGTTGAGAAATGATACGTGCTTAGTTAAATGAAATTACTGACTCCATTATCACTAGAATTCATGACTTTAATTATAAACTAGTGAAGAAATGTTTCGTGTGACAAAATCGTTATTTATATTTAGTTTTTGCTAATTTATTTTTTAAACATACATTTTAAGACATAAAAAAAAACTTAAATACTAAATAAACTATTTATATTAAAACCTAACTATGTACATAAATATAATACAAAACGACAAAGCACACTCAGGCGTCAAAGTACCTACTCCTCCACATCGCTGTCATCCGGAAATGTTTCCAGAAGACTGGCAGCATTGCCACGTTGAATGGCAATGCTAATTCTTTGGGCGAAGAACGAGCCAGCCCTCTGTTTTTGCTTCATTTCTTAGGGCCTGTGCACACTGCGTTTTTTAAAATATTCGAGTAAATCTCGGAATTACCGAAAACTAACCGAGTTTTCAAGCGTTATCTCTCTTTTTTACCGACTTCCCAAAAAGGAGGAGGTACTACGTTCGGCTGTTTGTATGTTTTTTTTTTTTTTTTTTTTTTGTATGTTTGTTCGTCGAATACTCCCCCAAATGTGGACGGATTTTCAAAATTCTTTTTTTGTTCGAAAGTAGATAGCTCTGAGGTGGTCCCATTATCACCAAATTAGGATCTGATGATGGGATCTTGGAGAAATCGAGGGCAACCTTCAAATTTTATAGGCTCACTTATTGATTTTCGCATATTTTATGAAGTATCTTGTGTATTTGCGTATGGTCGTCACCATCTCAGGTAGCTGGGCTGATGATGGAAGGTACAACTCCTTAACAGTAAGAAGTTACTCGAACAGGCAAGGACTGTTTTAGTAAATTGTTTTGATGTTTGATAGGGCATTTGCCACATTTGGTCTCATGATCATCAAGTCATGACCTGATGCTGCAGTCAGGATAGTCTGCAGAGTACCTAAGTCCTCGACAACAAACAGCAGATATATCGAGTTTAGGCTCATTGAAAACGGCTCGATGTGTGGATAAACGTACTGCTAATAAAGAACACCGAAGTACATAGAGACCTGATGCTGAAGCCAGGAGCATCAGGAAAAGTACAAACCTTGAAATTACAGCACCGTAGTCGTGTTTGGGCTCATTTTAAACAGGACTAAATTTTAAGTTCATTGCAATGTTGACATAAATCTGGCCTGATGCTACAGCCGGGATTATCAGCATCTAGTCTAATGACTGATTGAAAGATTTACCTTTCGGCTTCATCATCAGATCAGTTCGATATATCCTTTCCCTCTCCAGCATCTAGTTTTTTAATGACTGTTTGAAAGAAGAGGGGGAGAGGATATATCGAACTGATCTGATGATGAAGCCGAAAGGTACATTAATGTAATCTAACCGTGTTTGGGATTATTAGAACCGTTATGAGATGCGCTCTGACTATAAGGTATTTAAGTTTGACTGAGGGGTACTTTTTAGTGGTGGTACCGTAACTAAAAAGTGTAAAATAAAAAAAACTTTTTACAAAAAAAATATAACCGACTTCAATGATAAAAAACACTGAAAAGTATCAAATAACTTTAATTTTGGAAGTCGGTGTTAAATAACGAAGAGACTAAACTATTAAAGAAACACCGACTTCCAAAATTAAAGTTATTTGATACTTTTCAGTGTTTTTTATCATTGAAGTCGGTTATATTTTTTTTGTAAAAAGTTTTTTTTTGCGTTGCCTTTTCGTCAAACATCGCATTGGATTGCGTTAGATGTAGTAACAAGCTTTTAATCCATTTTCGATGTTTACGATAGGCGAGTGGAAAAGGACCCCTTTTAAGGGGTTATATCTTTTTTATTTTTTGTTTAATCGAAAAAAGAAAAAATACGTGTCCAATATTTTTTTTTATATAGATTATAAAAAAATATTGGACACGTATTTTAAAAATACGAACTAATTAAAATGTAAGTTATTTTGACCCAGGAAACTACCCTATTGTCTACAAAAATCTCCCCATTCTTATTCCACTGTTCCGTTAACTGGCAACCCTGTACACCAGCTGTCAAAACGAGTAGTTGATGTGACAAGTATAGTTCACACTTCACAGTCATTACATCGGTTATGAGTTATGCAAAGAGAAAACTTTGCGGTGCAAATAACTGTTGCACAATGACTAGTCAATCACCGGTTTTGCTACTGTGTGATGATGAGACAAACATTCGTTTGTTTGTTTTTAATATGAGCTTTTTTTCTTATTCATTATCCTTACATATAATATACACGGTGTCTTTGACATCGACGCGCAGTCGAATATCACAGATCCAGTACTTACATGATTTCGGACTCGATAAGTACTTTAATTATCCCGTATATGAGAAAATTTGATTGGACTACAACTATTTGTGTTTGTTTACCTATTTGGGCGAGTTTGCGCGTTTGTTGGCTTGACCTATTCATAAATAGACAGGACGACGTTTTTAGTGAAGATTTTTTTGAAAAATGTAACCTATATGAAAAAGTAGTTTAATTCATTCTGCTCGTTATTCTGATCAAACTAATTTCAGGTTTGCGCATTTAACGTTACACGTTGTATACAAGCAGCTATCAAATCGATAAAGCGATGGCATAAACTGATCAAGACAAACAACTTATGTAAAGCTAGCAACTTCAATAACGATGTAACCATTGAGTAACAACACTAGTCACTTGTTTTTTGTAAGTAAGCTTTGTTAGTTATTATCGAGTTAATCTGAACGGTAATCCAGTTTAGAAGTGTATGTTAAGTAATGGACAATAGCAGTGAGGTTTTTGCTTTTGTGTATGTGTGGGTTTTGAATGTTACAGTAATGGTATAAAGGCGAAAGTTTGTATCATCATCATCATTTCAGCCGAAAGACGTTGGACATAGGCCTCCCCCAAGTGCCGCCACAATGAACGGTCCTGTGCGTCTCGCATCCATCGGATTCCCGCAACCCGCGAAAGTTTGTATACATCATTATTTTTAGTATATGCGAAACCTGAATATAGTTTGTTCAGAATTAGTAACTGAATTGATTTCTTAATTATTACACCATGGTATATCTTTTTCCAAAAATATTTAAAAAAACGGTCCCAAGTTGGACACCACTGACTTATTTTGCATTTGTATGGTGGAATGAATTACATTTGTCGTGGCCAGATCTTAAAAATTGATCACTTCATGATATGGCCAAGTAAAACTGGCCAGTTCGTTGTAAACGTTAAAGTTTGTTGATATTTCCTTCTTCGTTCGGCTTACTTTCTTTAGACCTTTTATTATTATCATTGAAAACCTACATCAATGACTTCGCCAAACGAAGATTGAAACATTATAGTACGTTAGGTTTAAAACAATCTGGCCAGTTTTAGCCATATTATGACATGACTGTCAAAATATGGCTAACTAAAACTAGTTTTAGTTAGTCATAACTAAAACTTGGCTTCGTCGACGGAGTTTCACGCGTCTATGAAGGTATGTGCCCATGGACCGTAGGCCATAGTTTAATATGTAAGCTTCACGCTGGCGTAAACCAAGCCTATAGTGACGAATACGCGTCTATGAAGCTACGTGTCCATGGACAGTAGGCCATAGTTTTGTATGTAAGCTTCACGCAGGCGCACACCAAGCGTATAATGACGAATACGCGTCTATGGACGAAGTTATACGGAGTCGTATATCACACAACTACTTACTCTTCTAATAAGCATGAAATTACTATGCACCAACATAATCTTACATCATAAAGTCCATACATATAAAATAATACGCCATTAAATGTCACGAACGCGATCAATTACTTTAATTTATTCCGAACGCATCCATAGGGCGACGGTGTTGCCAGATATAGAAGCTAAATTACCCCACGTGCGCTGTCATATTAATGTTTTATCTGTTCTGCGTATCTTTGACAGGTAGATAAACGCTTTTGAAGTTTAGTTTATTTTTCTATTTTTTCGAGTATTTTATCGAAGGAATAAAAATTGATCTGTTGAAATAGCAGTATGTCAGTGGTGGCTAAGTTATGAAATCCTGCATGGGTCGATCTTCTTCTAGGTAAAACAAAACTTTCTAGGGTCGGTCCGTGGATGGGTATCCATTCATTAACTCTTTAACCGCTTAACAGACGACCGGTCGGACCGATCCGATGCAAGGTCGGATCAGATTTGCGCGAGATTTCCCGATTTTTAGGGCTCTGGGGTAGCGTCCCGAAAAATCAATAAAATTAAAAGTGACATAGTATATCAGTCGCATTCGCATCATTGTCACACATGTTAAGTGCGTTTAAAATGACATGACACATCATTGACTTGTCTCTGTCTCGCTCAGAGCCGCGTCGTCTTCTTCCGTCACGCGCGATCATAATGTCTTCTGCTTCACTCAATCCACATAATTATAAGTAGAGGTCTGCGATTTCCGGCCACAGAAGGCGTGAGCTTGCGGACAATGAGCAATGAGAACCTCGGCATCCCCCTTGGAGTCGATAACGCGTCGTGTTGTATGCGTTCCTCAAAGAAATGTCAGCAAAACTGAAGGGGCTCAGTAATGCTGATGCCTGATAGGGCTGCGTGGGAACGTTTGAAAGAGTGACTGTAGCTCTGGACCGTAAAGGGTAACTGAAGAACATACTTACACCCTAGAACGAAAGAAGTCATGAATGATTTTTGAAAAAAAAAGTTTTTTTGTCCCGATTTAAAGCCCCTAAATCCCGATTTATTTTACCTTTGTCCCGATTTTACTCCAATCGGACCTGGCAACACTACTCGGCACCCATATTATTCGCTTTCAATTAGAATAAGTAATTTCTCCAAAAATCACTAGATACCTAAATGCATTTATGTAAAATTGAAATAAAATAAATCAAAATTAGTACATGCACGGTAGAGACAAACCGATACAACTTTCGCTTGGCATAAGAGGTCGAGATGCCAGTTCGCGACCTCAGCTTCATCAAAAAATCATCTCTTGGTCACTATCAAAAGGTCAACGACTTATTGAAGTACCTTCTTGTCTTGTGAAAGATGGCGGATACTGCTGGCTTATAGAAGACTCATTTTAAGTCTGTCGTTTGCTTGTTTTTTGGGTCGTTTTTTTTTTTTTTAAGGAGGGAAATCAGCAAATAACGTCTCCCGCTCTGAATGGCGAGAGGGTAAAGCTAGAACTACATTAGACCGACGCACATTGTGTAACACGCCTGATTTGTACGTAGAACGACGTCGTGTGGCGTGGATCTAGTGTAGCTCTGCAAATCTAGTTTCCAACGTAACGTACAACCCATCCGCTAGTTTAGTGATGTGTAACAAATACACACATCTTATTACATCAATATTTATCCTACTAATATTATAAATGCGAAAGTTTGTATGTATGGATGGATGTATGGATGTTTGTTACTCTTTCACGCAAAAACTACTAACGGATCTCGATGAAACTTGGGACACGAGTAGACTATATCCCAGAATAACACATAGGATACTTTTTATCCTGGGATTATGTATGCGGGTGAAGATGCGGGCAAAAGCTAGTATAAAATAAAAGCTTTATATAAAATGTAGTCCCAAAAATTGTTTTTTTTGCGTTTCGGAAAAAATCTTCGTAACTCTATTCGGGAATTGGACTGTTGTTGGCATAGGCTTTTTACGGAATTACGGAACCCGAAAGCGCGAGTCCGACTCGCACTTGCCCGGTTTTTTTACCTACACAAATTCGTGCTGACCGATATCCGTGGTGCTGACTGTACTATAATAATAATAATAATAAAGATAAATAGCTGAGAAAGATAAGCAAACTAAGTATCTTGACTTAGCTCGCGAGGTTGTCGACATGTGGGAAGTGGATAGAGCAATCATTGTGCCGATAATCGTAACGGCCAATGGCTTAATAGCTAAGAGCCTCGAACAACATCTAAGGAGGCTCTCGTTAGGCAGCTGGATCAAGGGTCTGATCCAGAAAGCAGTACTCTTGGACACGGCGCGCATCGTTAGGAGATTCCTCTCTCAGGAGCCCTGACCACCGGTAGCTTGGACCCTGTTCCCGATGCCGGTGGGCTACTATTTTTTATATTTTTAAATGTTTTTTTTTATGTGTATTTCTTAAGAAATATTTAAAAATATAACAGATATGTATATAGAATAAATAAATGAAATAATAATAATAATAGTATGTATAATAAATAAATAAAGAGAATAATAATAATGACATTTATTTCAGGTAAGATACCCATAAGTTGACATAAATACACAGAAATACACACAAAACAAAAACATGCTAATAACATTCATTAATTCCATAGTTGACATCACATTAAATAAGTAAACCATAAAAATCATAAAAATATAATTAAATATTAATATAACTATATATTGGATTTATTAGTTTAAACAATGGTATCCATTCGGAATAGAAAATTTATACAAGTTCAAACAAATACCAGTGGTATAAAAGTGAAATATATTTTTTTTAATGGTCAGCGTACATAAGAGGCGCAAAAAAACAGTAACACTTGTCTTTCTTCCCTCCCGTTCGAGCTACCTTCACGCCAGCACTCACAACACGAACGCACGCCAGGTATTACCAACACGCATGCGCGGAAGCGTGACGAATATAAACTTCCGCGTACTATAACGTGCAGCGCATGTGATTTGTGGGAATGCCTGCCTGCCTGCAGGCTTATTAGACAGAGTCACAGGAGCCCTTGAATGCAAATAGTAACTAAAGGAACGTGGCACGGTTTGATAGGAAAACTATTGAATTACTAGCTTTTGCCCCCGCGGCTTCCCTCCCGCTATTCCCTAATCCACCCTACTCTACCCTACTCTACACTAGGTACTCTAACCTACTCTACTCATTATATTTTAATTATGTACCATTCAAAATCTATAGAAATTTCAAAAACCTACAGCCACTGAAAAACTACCCTGCGGAACCTGACAGCAGGGGAGCCTTTCGCACGGCAGGAGTGTGGTTTTAACCGGTAGGAGTTCGGCACTACCCAGACTGTCTTTCTGCAAGGCAGTCTGGGTGTCCATGATGGATTTCCCACTCCTGCCACAAAAAAAAACCTACTCTACGCTACTCTACCCTACTCTACCCTACTCTACCCTACTCTACCCTACTCTACCCTACTCTACCCTATTCTACCCTACTCTACCCTACTCTACCCTACTCTACCCTACTCTACACTACTCTACCCATGTAACAAGAGTGCTGACCGGAGTTTCTCTTCATACACACCAGATCTAGAACAATACACCTGGAGCCCACCCTTTTTTGAGGAAAAACCTTCAAAACGCAACCGGGGTTTGAGGATAAGTCCGGGGAGTGTAGGATTTTTAGCTCATTAAAATCGACCCTGTGATTACTATTAGCTCATAGAAGGGGCTTCATTAAGTCTTAAAAGATCACTCCGGTACCCGTTAGGGCACATCCCTGTGGAGCCCATGACTAGGGTTACCAGATGAAAAATCAATCCGGGGAATAGGTCCGATTTCCATTGAAAAATCCTCAGATTTTTACAGTGAGAAATGTTCACACTTTTGTTCCTTCTAGCCTTCATACCAGGGCTCGAGCCCCCTTTTGGATTACCCTGGCCCCAGTAGGCTTCGACCCGGCTGGAGCTCATTTCACCATGAAATCCCGCTGGAGCAGGACCCACCCTAAGATATGCGTGGACCCACCCACGACCCTAGTCTCTACGGTCCCACCCCTAACTCCTTGATGACATTCCGTATCAACCTTACAACTAACTGAGCTTTTCTCCTAAAAGTCGAGACGAGGTCAGAACCTTCTTACCTGTCACAAGTATTGAAACATGCAATGCTGAACAGAGATTGACACCTTAATTGAATTTAGGCTAGTTTGCTGCCCAATCTAGGTCATTGTTAATTTCTAGTCTAGATTCTATTCTTTTAATTGAATAGTGGTAATCGGGTAGTTCCAGGGTCAAAATAACCACATTTTATTTAGTCCGTATATTAGATTATAAAAAAATATTAGACACGTATTTTTTCTTTTTTCGATTAAACAAAATTACAAAGATATAATAGCCCATTAAAGTTACGTGTAACGTCACGCCGTGCTGTATTTCTTCGCACGGCGTGACGTCACACGTAATTTTAATGGGCTATATCTTTGTAATTTTTGGTTTAATTTACAAATAAAAAATATGTGTCCTTTATTTTTGAATAACCTAAAAGACGGACTAATTACATTTTTTACGGCAACTAGCCTATTCAAAAACTTAATTTGACCGTTCCAGGGAGCTTGATTTAGTGACCTAGATAGCATTAGGCCGCGTTCTGACTTAAACACAACTGACGGGATGTAGGACGGTGGGAAATACGTAACTCGACGTCCAATGAGGACTAGAACCGGGTCGGTAGCGCGTTGTGTTTCACATGCGCTTCAAAGAGATGATATTTGGTGATATTACATACCCAAAAAAAATTTAGTTATTTATAATGTGTATTTTATGTTCACTTAACTATGTGCGAGTATATAAAGGTAGAACTACACTGCGCACACGTGTGCCACACACGCCGATCTGGGCGCGTCGGTCTCCATACATTTTATATGGCAACTAGACTTGTAGAGCTACTCTAGATCCACGCCACGCGACGTCGTTCTACGTACAAATCAGGCGTGTTACACGAGTGCGGTCTAATATAGTTCTAGCTTGAATATTATATTATATTTTAACTATAATTTTATTTTATTTTCAGGTACTATACAATGGATATCAACTCTATAAAAATTATAGTAGCAGTTATATATTATTCGTAAGTAAATAGAATAAGTCTTTAATTAGTCTTAGTGTTTTTTTCACCAGCAGGCCTAGCCAAGTTACGACCGCAAAAGAAAGAAAAAGAGTTTATTTGCGTCAAACAAACTTGAAACTCTTGAACTCGAACTCTGCGTTTCGAATCTATTTCTACAGTCGAATATCGCCTCCGATTCCTTTGTTCTTAACGTTGAGAAGATTTCATTCGCATACATTTGCAGTTTTCTACTAGCGTTATCAACTTGGTCACGCCCTCAGAAATGTGTAAATTAGCTAGGGATGAGTAGTTGCCTTGTTTGATCTCATTTGTGGATTTTATGCACGTACAGGGCCGATGCCCGCTACAAGCGCGTAATTTTCGAGAAGTAGTTCTAATGTGACGTCATAGATGTCGCTACACTTTTAATGATTTGATTTTGAGACCATTTGCAGAACCGTATTATTGACCATTAAAAAACACTCGACCATTTCATCAGTTCAGTCTTGCTTGACATTCATTTGTTTATACATATTCGGTGTGATACTTTGAACTTCACTCGATGCCTTCAATTCTACTTATGCCCCTTTGTAACTGTAATAAAAAAACTCAAAACAGATCGTGACGCCCGACGCGTGTCAACTTCCGTGCATTGTCACCTGTAATGCCATGGGAAAAGCATTTTTCTCATATGGTAACACTTTGATATTACGTAACTTATTATTTTGATACCTTATTGTAAGGCTATAAGGTTTAGAATCGAATGGCGCGTTTCACATGCGTGTATTCTTGCAAGACGATTTTTATTGTTGTGCAATAAAGTCGATTTTGCAATACGAATTTGTTCTTGTTGATTGCAATTGTTTTTAGTTCTTAGTACGTGTTGTTAAGGTTCATATTTGATTGGTTAATTGATATTGTTAGCTTAGTCGTAATGAAGTTTTATTTTTTTGTTACTGTTGAGTTTATTAGTTATTAAATGCAAATTATTGTGATAGTGTTTTTTTTAATGTATTTTAATGTTTTTGCAGTTCATTGACTTTGTGATTGATTTAAGATGACTGTGTTAGTCTAGTTATCATACGGACTTATGACATTGATTTATAATTTGATAGAAGTTTTTAACCGACTTCAAAAAAAGGGGGAGGTTTTCAACTCAGTTGCAATAAATAATATTTATTTTGCAAATAGGTTTAAAGAAAACACTTTTAAACGTCATAAATATTTTTTTGAACTAGACGAATATATGTTTTACAAATGGAGACGGCGAGCTATCCATTGGTCGCCGTTCGCAAGCCAGTGCCTACGGTGGCTGGAAATCGGGATCGGAATCCCAGTAACTGGGGCGTAAGGGTTGTTCCCTAGCGTGTGTGTCTTCCTCCTTTGCTAGCATTACTGCTTCGCAGAAGGTGGTTTTTTTTCGGTGGCAAAAATCTTCCAATGACAACCCCCGCTATTGGGTGGAACGGGAGATAGTGTCAGATTTTTACTGACTAAAAACCCACCCCGTTCCTTCTAGCTTCTTCGTACCGGGGCTTCCTTTCGGATAACCCTGGCCCCAGTAGGCTTTGACCCAGCTGGGCCCCTCCTGTTACTGACAACTCCTTGAGGCGCGCGGGAACAATGCGCGCCGTCGACGTCTTGGGCTCGGTCCGGACAGTTACCAGCCGGTCGGACAGCGAGCTACCCGCTCGCAGAAGGAGGTGACCGCCGCCAATCCCCTCTTACTCAAGTAGTATGAAACTCAATTCGCATTCATACTCAAAAGCCTAACTATGCATGAAAAACAGTAATCGAAAGACTAAATCTCTATAGTAATCGTAAGTAATTTTTAATCGATGGCTGCCGAGTTTTTCCTCCGAAGATAAACATTAGTAAACTAAGTACAGTTCTATGTAGTTTTTACTATCATTTGTTATGCTCTACTGGAGTAACGTTAGGATGCGTGCTCAAATGCTCTAAGCAATATGCAGTTTCTGCTTTTACCAGTGGCTTCACAAAATTATCTTAAGGGAATATTCTCCTAGAGTAGAAATAATTCTATGTTCTATTCCTAGACTTGGTCTAAATTTCATCCAAATTCGTTCAGCCGTTTGAGCGTGAACGAGATAGTAAACCAGGCGTTGTATTTGTGACCTATGGTGTCGCTCACTCTTAGGCAGGGCGCAAAGATGTGTCTTGTCAGATACAAGCTACCGATAAATATTTGATTTCTATAGAACCAGTATGAAATCATCCACTCCCTGCTCGCTAGCTAGCTAGCGGCATAGCTGCCGTCGTATCAGCGGTATCAAAGTAACGAGGATCCTGGAGGAATTACTAAACGAACTCATTTCCAATAAAGATCTGCCCTGTCCCAGTCAGAGTAATCCCATTTTAAAGCTTAGGTCTGACATGACGGCGAAACCGCTTCTTCCAAGTTTAAGGTGCAGCATACGGTAGTGTACCTCGCTTGGGCAGTGCACCGCCGCGTTCTCGTGGGGCGATCGGCGGCAATGATCTCTCGCGCTGGGTCTTGCTACTAGCTTGCTACAAGGCCCAACAGGGTCGAAGCCTACTGGGGCTAAGGGTCTGCTTGCTGAAAGGAAGATTCGGCTTCGGTATGAAAGGCAACGAAGGTTCTTACTAAAAACCCACTCCTGTTGAGTGGGTTTTTAGTTAGTAAAACTCTGATAGTATCTCCCGTTCGGAGATGTCATTGGCTGATTTTTCTACTTCCAAAACAAAAGTCTTCCAAGTTTTTCTTTAGCCAGTCAGGCACTTTTGAACTGTTCAAATGTCGGTCACCAAAAAAAAGGGGTACCTAAATTGCATGGATGTAACTTTACCATTTCCAGTTAGACTGGCCTTATAACTCCTTTGTCTCAGACCACCAGTTCTATGCTAGTTAGGCCTATTTTGTACGAAAAAAACCTCATATGTTTGATACACGGGCCCTTTGGGATTAGGTACTGCATGAAGCGACTGCCTATCAATCATCAATGCATCTGCTCTTTATTCCTCAAAAATAATCGTAGCTTTTATTTTTTCCCTCAAACGGAAGCATGATTCATTGAAATCTATAGAATAACGGAGTATAATTCAGAAGCAAAAAATTGTTTAACAAAAATCGCGCCAATTTGTTTTTCTTCCAAGGAACAATGTGTACCAGGCCTAACAATAGACTAAACAGTTAACTTTTTTACGCGTTAAGCAATGATATGTATCCGTCACGCAGCCTCTGGTTAATTGAGGAGGTTTTTTATGCTTTTAATTGTCTATGCTCATTGATTTGTTTGGGTAATTAGTCATTATGTAGCTTTGTAATTAGTGTGAAGTTGATTAAGTTTGATTAAGTATAAAAGCTGATTTATATTTTAGTTGTTGGAGCAGATAGCTTGGGCTTGACGCCGGGTTGCTAGCCTGACGGTTGCATTTCGGATAGTTTGAGTCGGTATGTCAAGCCCGTTCCATCATCGGACCACCAAACGTACGGCAATGCACCACTGTGCACATACACACATATCCCACCCATGGCCATGGCACAAAACGTTTTGGCACTACATTCATTGTGCGTACAGCTAAGGAGCAGAATTCCCTGCCGAATAACTACAACCCTAGGGGTCTTCAAAAAAGAATAGGTTACTATCAGGTGAGATAGTGTAGTCTAACGACAGCTTTGTATGTAGGAGGTAACCTCTGAAAGGTATACCTGTAAATTGGCATAAAATTTTAAGGCATAATCATTGAATTTTTTGTGTATCAATGGGCATAATATACTTTGGCATAACGTTTTCGCATAACTTTTAACAAGACTACTGCATAATAATACTTTGGCATAATGCAAAGGTTAGGTTTAGTTTTACTAATGTAAACCCTCTGAGAGTACTGGTCCGATTGCAAAAAATTTTTCGCCGTAAATCTGATGGTCCGATGATGGAACGGACTTGAATATCTTGAGGATATTGTTTACAAAATGACAACGACGTGTATCATAGCATGACGGTGTATTTAGAGTACTACCTAAGTCGGTATTGTAATAGTTTGTTTTTTGTTTATTCATTCTTACTATCAATTCATTGTAATGATTGTATTTACGCACTATGTTGTGGTAGTAATCTATTGTGTTGAACAGTGTATAATTTAGATTAGTAAGCATATATGCGTTTGTATGTCCAACACAGTTATTATATTTACAATCAGTTTTAACTGTAGTTTATTACTAGATTTCGTACATAGAATATAGCTTAGGTCACTCAGGAATAAAGCAGCTTTGTATCGGTAAAAAAATTTTAGCAATCGGACCAGTACTTCCAGAGATTATCTCCTACAAAAAAAAAAGTCTTTATTATATTAGGGTAGGTTGTCATGATATTTTTTATGCTACGGTATGACAGGGATGATCACTAAACGCAAGTGACAGTTAGCGTGGTGGCGCCACTGTGACCAGTGTTACCAGTTAAGAAATTTAAATTACCCATTTTTGGGGAGCCTTTGTTACTCGTAGGTAGAGTCCGTCTAAATAGTCAAACGACTTGCGTAATTATAATGCGTAGGTATAATGAAATCTGATGTAGTCAACACTGGTTCAATAATCAAGGTTGATTAGGAGATCTTGATCATTGTTTACTAATAGAAGAAACTTATAAAAAGTATCGAATATAAGGATTTTTTAAATGATTAAATATTATACAAAATTGCCAAGTCGTTTGACTTTTTAGACAGGCTACGGCTATGTGATGTCTTTTTTTCGTTGGAGAGAAAATATTAAACAAATCTTACCGCTTAGAGTGGAGTGAGAAAAGATTTTATTATTCATTTCACATATCCACGAAAATTACTCGGACACGGAATCGATGGAGAGTTTCTGAAAGAGAATCCTTGATCGTAACTCCTAGAATGCAAAGGAAAACTAAAGGACAGCAGGTGAACTTATTAGTATTTTTTTATAATGTATAGGCTCACGTTTGACCACTATCTCACCTGATGGTAAGTGATGATGTGGCCGACGATGGAACACGCTTTCAAGATGATTTCCTACCTCAAAAAAAGGCTATAAACATTGTTTGTTCTCGCAGAACCGCCATAAAAGAAACTCGACAGACGATAAAAAAAAACCGCCAAATCAAATGTGAAACGGATAACACATAAGATCTCGTGTCAAATCGCAACAATCAAACTGGACTTTCTTTTTGTAATACTAGTACATCTATCATTATTAGTAGAATCCGGCCGATGCATGGGCGAATTTCAACAGACGCCGAAACCGGTAATTCGGCGGTTAGCGTGACCTCCGACCGATTCGCGCAGCGGTCGAGCCTTTGGAAGCTCCCTGTTGCGGTTTCCGATTTGGCACAGGATAAATACATATTTGTATTGCATGTAGATTGTGTCTTGTATTGTATGTGAGACACTTGTGTATTGAACACGATAGTGATTTTTTTTTTGTTGCCTTTGTTTCCATTTATGTAAAAAAAATACTTTTTCAAACTTCGAGATTGGTTGTAAGTGAATAAAATACGTTTAATTTTTTTCCTTTAAGGAGGGGACTAAAATTAATAATTATTGTACAAAAGAACCTTAAAATTTTGTAAGCTATAATTATAAAAACAATATAAGATGCAATTAAAATTACCTTGCAACTTCGTCCAATTTCGACACTTGTCGGAAACTCTTGGCCGAAACTCAAAAGAGCCGAAACTGAGAGTTGTATTTTGGCCGAAACTTGGGTCGAGTCGAACGCTAATCATTATCCTCCTCGTGATACAACTACTAAGAATTAAAGGTTAAGTGTCAAACACTAAGGTCTGTAATGCGATGGGTGTGCGAGCAATCTTTGGTAGTTATGTAGATGAGAAAGTATTTTTATTCTGTTGATACACAACCAGAAAAAAAAAATTGTATGGAGCTCTTCTATTAAAGTAAACAACCTTGATAATTGAACCGGTGTTGACTACATCAGATTTCATTTTGCCCTAATATTACCTAAGTCGTTTGACTTTTTAGGCAAACTCTACAAAACAGGCGTGATGCACGTTTGCGTCGGTCTAATGTAGTTCTAGCTTATCAATAGTAAAAAAAAAAAAATGGGTGGACCCGCTGCCAGTAGCTAATCTATAATATAAAAATGC
Source organism: Mythimna lalbum (assembly GCA_949319445.1). Lineage (NCBI taxonomy): Eukaryota > Metazoa > Arthropoda > Insecta > Lepidoptera > Noctuidae > Mythimna > Mythimna lalbum. The sequence goes on from OX439373.1 coordinate 10,261,146, forward strand.
ATCGCAAAATGTGTTGGTAAGCGCATAATTCAACAACGCCTGGACCGATTTCGCTAATTCTTTTTTTGTTGTGATTGTTATTGTGAGGAAAAGGTTCTTATGGGGAAAAAAAGTAAAAATTAGTGTAGAGTAGGGTATAATAGGGTAGAGTTGGGTATAGTAGGGTGGAGTAGGAAATAGCGGGAGCGCAGCCGTGCGGGCAAAAGCTAATTGATAATAATTAGCACAAATACACTATTCAACGACAGTGATTAACATTCCTCGTCCAATCAGTCGCACATCCTGACATACTCACGCATCACAATGGAAGAATGGTCAACAATAGACGTCTGTAAGTCTACGAGCTGTCACGGGTCAGTGACATTGTCTATCGGTGACGTCATGGCGTGTCCTCGGTTTTTTATTTTCTCTCTTTTTGGAGGAAATCGCAAAGAGATTGGGTTCTGGGTCCTCCGAGAAAAAATTTACAGGATGCATTTTGGAGAGTGTGCGCGGGAATTGCATGACGTGATTCAACCATCTCATTTCTACCACCGGGCAACATGACGAACGGCGAGTATCAACCCTTACTTTGTTGAAACCTCTACGGTCCGGCCCAGCGTTTCGTCTCGCCGTTTATACCACGTAGGTGCATCGAGGGACTGGAACAATTTGCCGGCTGCGGTCTTCCCTTCCGATTATAATTTGGGTGTCTTCAGGGCTAGAGTGAATAGGCTCTTAATAACTAGTGCGCCTCACCATCAATGATTGCATCTCTGCTCACCATCAGGTGGGATCGCAGCCAAGCACTAGTTTATATCAATAAAAAAATACTTTTACGGATTAAAACCCATTTACGTGCCTTCAGTTACCCATTGTGTGTCAGGACCGCGGTGATTCTTTCGAACCTTTCCGCAGCCTTGGCAGACATCGAGCTAAAACTGCATTAGACCAACGCACACGTATAACACGCCTTGTACGTAGGACGAAGTCACGTGGCGTGGATCTAGTGTAGCTCTACAAGTGCCATGTAGATGATGTAAAGGTAACTCGGAATCAAAAAAGTAGTAATTAATTTTATTCCTCTAACCGCGTAACGAAAGACGCAGTGCCGCAAGGCCTCCTACAAGGTGGACTGATGACCTGGTGAAGGTTGCGGGAATCCAATGGATGCGGGACGCACAGGATCGATTATTGTGGCGACACTTGGTGGAGGTCTATGTCCACTAGTGGACGGCTGTCGGCTGAAATGATGATTCCTTTAACAAAGCCCGTAAAATTTAGTATATAATTTCTTTATCCAGTATCTCAGAAGCAATCCATCAAATTGCCATTTAATAGAGCTTTCGAACTAAAGCGGTTTATAACTACCAAAAGAATAAAACACAATAATTATAATACGCTTCTCCGTATGATCTCAACTAAAGTATTTAAAATGCAATACGCCATGCTCAATTAAATAGTCGTCAATCTAAGTTGGACTGTCATCAGATTGGTGCGGAAAAACGCAGCGGAATTCCGTCGTAGATGGGTGTTATACACATCTTTCAATTTTTTCGATTTTGGTGGCAAAACCTTTTCTTCGATTTTCGTTAAAATTAGTGACTCAGGACCCAAATTATCGCGAAAACCGTGGAGAAGGATCTGAAGAGAACAAGGTTTTAAAGTTTTCGTGAAAATTAGGGACCTAGGTCTCGCTGAGGTAACGGTTTCGCTACCAAAATTGAAAAAAAAATATATTCACCCAGATGTGTATTGTTCCGTCTCGAGAAATGGCGATTTTAGAAGTTACGATAAAGCACAGTTTCACTTTAGACACGTTATTCCTATATAACTAGAAGCACACTTTACGCCTATGGTGTTCACAGAAAACATTTCATTCACAGGACAGATCTTAGAATTTGTTTTCCAATCAAAACCCATGCGTCAACTCATTACATTTCATTAAAAAATAAATGGATTGGAGTCACCTGTATCTACTCTAGCTTCATTCAGCACATTTTATACTGCCGTCGTAATTAAAAATGCCAACACCACTGAAATAAATCTGTTTCCGAATATGTAATTTAAAATCTTTTTAATTACGACTGTAAGTGTCCATGTAAGGTTATCTGAATTAAAAAGATTTTGAATTTTTCGTATGAAAAAGCTCACCAAACGAAGCTCATCTCGACATCGACATGACATAAAATCGTGCACAATGGAAGACATAGTACACAACACAAGGAGGGCCGACCCCAAATAAATGGGATAAGGTCTAGCCAGAAGAAAAAAGAATGTGAAAAAGCGTTCCGCAAATTCGAAGGTACGCAATATTCCGCAGCGTTTTTCCGCTCAAATATATTCTCATCCTAACAAATGCCATCAGTGAGTCAGACTGTATTTACTCTCAGCTAATTAGTTACTGGTTGACATTGAAACACCACGTGCCGAGCAATATGCGTATTGACAACATAATTAACTATGTACAGAATTATTAGTTTATGGTGGCAGATGAATAAATTACTTTGAAAGTTGTAACTGGCAAACGTCAAGTTGGTGCTAATTGACATTGACAGTTACGGATGATCAAGGTTGCCAGCCTAAAATATTAAGAAACTTGGGAGATTGGGTAGACACTACCGTTTTGATAATATTACGAAGTAATAAGGGATAAAATCGTTTGTAAATGAAATACTACACTAATATTATAAATAAGTAAAGACAGTCGAGTCGTTTGTCAGTTCGTTTCTAGAATAATCTCTAGAGTTACTGAACCGATTTTAAAAACTTTTTCGCCAGTAGAAAGCTACATTATTTCTGATTGCCATAGATTATTATTTGATTGTGATTAATAATACTTTTTACGCTAAAAATGCTTGATGCCCATGGAATAATTCTGACCTGAATTTAAGAATTCTTTCAATGATTGAAATTAACTTACAAACCACTTAGGGTTTTTTTTAATATCGTGCGGTATTGATCACGGGATTGCCCCGCACGCGTAACTCCTGCAAATGTCCCCTTACTGACAAGTAGGTACTTATTTTAATCCGTAGAATGCAAGAAAAAGCACATGGGACGCGTTTTTTTGTATTTTGAAATTTTTTGCGTGCGTGGCAATACCGCATGCGTGATGAAATCCGCACAATATTAAAAACACCTAGTGTCCTAAAGCTACTTCTACTCGGAACGAATTTACTGTTCACTTAGCATAGCTAAAGCGAAATCACGGAAAAAAGATAGTATGTCATAGAAAATATAACAATTTTCTAATTATTTACAAAAGGCTTATTCATCACGATCGTTGACATTTCATTTAAGCGAGACAAGACACACAAAGACTCTCGTTTCTTTATGTTTCGTAAAGCATTCTCAAACCAGCTAACAGTGGCGTAGATAGGCGTGGGCCGTAGGGCCCAAGCAGGATCGAAGCCTACTGGCACCAAGGGTCTGTTTCTTAAAGGGGTCGGCTCAGGTATGATAGGCAACGAAGGTACGGGGTGGGTTTTTTGGTCAGTAAAAGTCTGACACTATTTCCCGCTCCACCCAAGGGCGGGAGATGTCATCTGGACGATTTTATTCACTGAAAAAAAAAACAGTCATGGGTAAAGTGGCTCCTCATCGATGGCCTGGCACCTAAAGGGGCCTGGCGTGTGCGAAGGCTCTTTAGCAATGAGGGTTTTGTTTTATAATTTACTAGCTTGCCCGCAGCTTCGCTCGCCTACATAAAATTTAGCCTACATCACTCAGGAATAAAGCAGCTTTCTATCGCTGAAAAATTTTAGTGTAGATAGGCTGGCGTTTGGCCACTATTTCACCTGATGTTAAGCAACAGTAAGTTGAGCTCCTTAATAGTCCTTAGTTGAGCTATAGAAATACTGACAAATGCTTGCACTGACTGGACAGGTCCACTCAAATCTGTGTAGTTCTTTCCTCAAAATACCATCTCAAACACTAATCAGCATGGTTCTCATATGGTTTGATCATTGGAATGTTTGCTGTATGGACTTTAAAAGAGTTTGAGTTTGAGAGTTTGTTTCGGTGTTTTCTTCTCAGCGTAGTCAGCTAGGAAACACCGGCCTTATCTAGTTTAAACTGACGAAAACATTTACTTGTAAAAGTGTTTTAAAAACCCTATTTGCAAAATAAATGTCATTTATTATTTGATGTGGTCGAACACAGGTTGCGATATTCGCTGTCTTATTTTCGAATTTATGAGAGAGAAAGGCTTCACTGATGCGCCTCTTCGCCCACGTCTAAATCAGTCCGCGTTACGCTCCTGCCGGCTGATTTCAATATTGTCACCACAAACAAACCGATTGTAACGTCCAACAAAAGCGTTGAAAGTAACAAGTTATTGTTTGTACAGATTTTACGATTCACTGCGGAGAAACTAGACAGATAATAGAAAACAGCTAGTGAAACAGTGACAGGGAGCAGTGGTGGCCAAGTGGGAACGGCCCCGTCTTGCGAGTTGTAGGTCGCGGGTTCAAACCCAGCCAGGCTTATTACTTTGTGTAATTTATTTTCATCACCACTGCTCTCAAAACGGTGAAGGAAAACATCATGAGTTTAGTTAATTAAAATGGTAGGTACACTCCCACTTACATTAAGTATCAAAGAACCACTGCTGAAGAATATTCCCACTGCTGGGACTCAGGCCTTCTCTAGGAGAGAGAATGGGCCGTAATCCACCACGCGGGCCCAGTGCGGGTTGGTGAAAGTGTTGTTATTTCCAAGCAAACTTATAAACAATAACAAAATAAACTTGAATTTTGAACTTTGGAAATGTCTTTGCAAATGATGACTGTCAATTGTAAAATCGTCTTTTACATAATAACTTTAGTCTAAAGAGTGATAAAAGTCTTATTATGTAAATAACATCTAGAATACTAGACAGGTGACGAAATTAGGAATTGACACGGTAAACTTAATTTGGTCTAGACTTTTATTGTGAAATTAGTGGTTAGGATGAAGCTGAGGTATTTGTATGACCCTGTTTTTGTAGCTGAATAGTCTTTAAGGCATATAGTCTCTTGAACATCTGACCGAGTGAACTCTTGGGGCTTGGGGCACTAAGTAGTTTGTACGTACACATACTCGTACTACCAGCCATGGGTAGCTTGCTGTCTGACCGTCCAGTAACTGTCCGGATCGAGCCCAAGACGTCGACGGCGCGCACTGTTCCCGCGCGCCTCAAGGAGTTGTCAGCAGCAGGAGGGGCCCAGCTGGGTCGATGCCTACTGGGGCCAGGGTTATCCGAAAGGAAGCTCGTGCCCCGGTATGAAGAGGCTAGAAGGAACGGGGTGGGTTTTTAGTCAGTAAGAGTCTGACACTATCTCCCGCTCCACCCAAGAGCGGGGGTTGTCATAAGATGATTTTTGGCCACCGTAAAAAAAAATATATATTCGTTCTACCGCATGCGCCCGTATAGAGCCCTGACTCGTCAAGACGAATCATACGAGCCCAAACTCGATGGGGTTGTGCCGTTTAACTACGAAGTGCCTACAGCCACCTGCCAGTTCCATTATCAGATCAGCTCCATGTCATAATAATTTTGCATTGTCATCTGATTTACACGTGCATGCAAAATTTCAGCTCAATCGGTAACCGGGACGAATCAAATTTAATTTGAAAGATTTGATGACAAACAAACATCGGGACAGGTGAAACTAAATAAAAGCTTGTAAAAATCATTATGTAATATTAATGAATCTATAATCATTTTTCTTTTCTGTTTTTTTCAAACCGTTACCGAGGCTTCAAAAAATCACTGTTTTATATCACTGGTCGGAAGCTAGGGCCTTAAATTATTATCTAATCATTTTTTAATGCTTTATGATTTGTAGCTTTGTGAAGAAGCTTACAACACTTCCGCCATGTTTGTTTAAAAAAAAATCGTGTTGCGTTTTGATTCTCTTTTCTCTCTAGGAACGATTTGAGTTTTATGGTTTTCGGGGTTGCTAGATTGATTTTTCGTTTTCCCCGTTTTTCATATTTAATTATTTTTGGCGGGTTTTATTGTTTAGTGATGCACAAGTTGTTTTTTTTTGTACACTGATCACAAGGAAAGGATAGGAATAAACAACATGATTTTTTTACCAGTTGTAAAAAAAAACGTGAGTCGATAAAATATCGAGAACACTGTTTATCTTTCAGAAGTTAATTTCCGCAAATATAAATAATTCACTACTTTCATAAATCAGAAACGTTTATTTCAAATATATACCAATTACAGGCACTTAATATTTTTCAAAATGAGAGTCAGGCAAAAAAAAAGTCAAGCTAAATTGCTTTTTTTTTTTATTACTTATAGGAGATAGCGATCAAGCGTGAGATAGCGGTCAAGCGCAAACTTATACTAGGTTTGCGCTTGACCGCTATCTCACCTGGTGGAAAGCGACGATGCGGTCGACGATGGAACGCGCTTACCTAGAAGAAACCTATTCACTCTCGACTTAAAGATTCCCGGGTTGTAGCTACCAGGAAACACAGACTCCGGCAAGGAATTCCATTCCAAAACGTAGATCTCTATGGAGAAGAACGTGCAAGAAACTCAATGCACACTCTTTTAAATCATAGTTACTTTTTACAAAGTCGATACCTAGTTACTCATCATCATCATCATTTCAGCCCACAGACGTCCACTGTTGGACATAGGCCTCCCCCAAGCGTCGCCACAATGATCGATCCTGCGCATCTCGCATCCATCGGATTCCCGCAACCATCACCAGGTCATCGGTCCACCTTGTAGGAGTTACTCACTTTATCTTATCATCAAAAATCTTTTCAAATAACTCGGCACCCTCCTCTCAACGGATATAAACGACAATTACACGCATATTAAAGCATCAATACGACACATTGTAGTCCTAAAATGGCCGCCATGCTTCTGACGTCATGTCAAGCATATGGACGACACATGGGATCGTTTTTACACGCTTGACATTGTGATTTTTTTTTGTCGTTGTTGATTGTCTATTAACGCGTAGATGTCGGCTTTTTTTTTGCTTTTGTCTTTAATGGAGATGTTTCATTAGTTTGTATTGTTGTGAACATTGAAATAATATTGCACGCATTGTTAAGGGATTCCTCTCTCAGGAGCCTTGGCCACTGATTGCTTGGACCCTGTTCTAGATGCCGGTGGGCTACTATTTTTTTATATTTTTAATTTAATTATTTTTTTATATTTTCGATCGCTACACTGGTTTCTTGGACGACAATCTCCCCTCTCTCTTAGTAACAAGCTCTTGGTATACAAGTAGTAGTATCTTTATTCATAAAACAATATAAATTGTGTCGAACAGATTGATAACATAAATGTCCTAAAACTAGATTAAATTAAATTCTAAAATAAATAAAATCATTAAATTGGATTGTCATAATTATCACATACTTATACACAATAACAAAAATAATAAAAGATTCTCATAAATTAATCATTAATGTCAAAATTATTATAAATGCAGTTACAAATTCAAAATACATTATACAAATTAAAGGTCACCGACTAAGTATAAACACTTGTCTAAAAGAAACGCTTTAAGACTGGCTTTAAAAGTACTACAATACAATCCCTTTTTCAATGACGAAAGCCATCATAAAACCCTTCTGAACCTATGGAATAGTACTGTGGGGTTCTGCTAGCAACTCTAACATAGAGATCCTCCAGAGATTCCAAAACATTGCTCTTACAACCATCTCAAGCGCGCATTGGTTTGTAAGAAATACGGAGATACATGAATACCTTGAGATACCTACTGTCAAGGAGGAGTCAGCAATATCAGCAAGAGATACAAGGAAAGACTGCAAACACACAAATGAACTGGCAAAGAATTTACTGCAGTTACAAGAGAACACCGAACGCCTAAAAATATGGCACATACTGGACCTGGACCAGAGTACCTGAAAAATAATATATTTTATATGATGCCATTCAATTGAATGTCGCCTGCAAAGTTAAGATTGGTGGAACACATCTCATTATGACTGGATAGCCGATTGCAGATCTAAAGATTGAAAAAAAAAATGTTTTTTCATTACTCATACTCTGAAAGTAGGTAGCCTGAGGAGCGGGCTGAAAAGTACAACACTTTTCATCCCTAGGGAGTTTTACTTTCACCTAACAACTGTCAAATTATTTAAAAAAAAAAACTAGGTCTATCTTCTTGTATTCGTAATGAAAAGCACAATGCTTACCTCGGGGTTAAAGTTACTTATTTAGTCCCTCGAATTAGCGACCTCGCTTCGCTCGGCCGCCAACTTCTTCTCGAGACGAAATAAGTAACTTTCACCCCTAGTTATACCTATGTGTTACAAATAAACATTTGAATTTTAATAGAAATTTAGTGTAACAATGTACTATTTTAATGTGTTCCACGCCCAAAATTTCAAACATTTACCGCTTTCTTCAAACCCAGAAGCTCATATCTTCATTCCTCCGCCTCACATTCCAGAGTGGAGCGAATATAACAGACAGCGAGGCATTTCACAAATTCACGGTGCCAAGGTGCGGAACCCAATGATCTTGAACTTAGATATTCGAAATACCGGTCCATGGCCTTCCATTTTGGTAGTGGTACTCAAAGTTGTGCTTTTATTGTCATTTAACGTTGATTATAAAGGTAAATATCTTTTTTATATGTATAACCAGAATAGGGGAATTGATAAATGTTTTCATATTGTTAGTTTCCTTTTTTAACATGTAAGATACGTAGTTGATAATGTTAAAAAAATAAACTGAAAAAAAATCCGCCATTATGGATTTATTGTGATGTAGTTTTCGTGTTTTTATCAAAAAAACTCTTTTAGTTGACACCCATTCCCATCTTGGGGATACATAAAGTAATAACTAGAGCTACGTCTTCAGGAGTCTGCCATATTGGATTTAGAACGACGCCAGCTAAGCATGCATTGTCATCCAAACTGAACATTTCTACAAAACAGCTTAATCGGTTAGGTGCAACTGTTTTCAAATTCGTTTGCAAGATTAACTTACATACTAATAAACATACACAGTTTGTGTGTCGATTTCTATTTAATTCATGAATCCCCAAGCGACCACCGGTGGCCGCGCATCTATTGTCTTAGTATTGTCTCTAATTGACGGTATCTGAAGGGTTAATAATCGAATATGCAGTTTCAGTTTACTGGATCTGTATATCTGTAATAATCCGTATATTTAGATAAAAAAACAACACACATGGCAGTTGGCGGCCATAATATAATTTCTGTTATTAGCAGTCAGTAAGACGCCTCTGTTCATCCACTCGGCAATGTTATCCGTTTGTCGCTTTTTACGACCCCCCGGGGTTCAGATGTGGCCTACTTTCAAACTCTCCGCGGATCAGAAGCCTGTGCAGTATGGTTGTTACTTGTTATAGTCCCATTTATTATAATAATACTTTTTTATAAATTGGTGAGGAGGACGACTAAATATATCCACAAGGACCGATCTGTTCCTGGAATAGAAAGAATGTCAGTATTATTTTTGATGTTGTACACTGACAGCAATCAATCTTTCTCCTTTCTTTCAGTCCATCCAAAGGTTGTCTGTAAGAAATTGCCCTGTGCGATAAGGCCGCCGATTGTACACCTATTTTTTTTTCTGTGTTTTTTTGTATATGACGTGGTATACAAAAAGGATATGTCATAATAGTGATTGTTCAATAGAGTTACCGCAACCCTGGAACTCAACAGAAGCAATATTGGAACACGTTTGTATTTTTCCGTAAAAAGTGTTTTTTTTTTACCTTTTATATAATTTTGCGGTTCGCGTACAATAAAGTTTGAGAACCGCTGTCCCAAAGTCACGAATGACAAATTAATATGTAAATTGTTTTAAATGAGTTGCGATAAATGGTTGAAATGTTAGCTAAAGAGAAATTTTGTGTAGTCTGGTTTATAGTGGTTCTACATGATCGGTCGACGCTGTGGTTTTAGAAATTTAAAAGAGTGAATGAAATTTGGCTGGGCAGCGTTCAGGAATAAAAATAATCTTAAATATGATTTATTTTAACCCTTCAGATACCGTCAATTAGAGACACAATAGTAAGACAATAGATGCGCGGCCACCGGTGGTCGCTTGGGGATTCATGAATTAAATAAAAAGATATCAAGATTTTTTCAGCATCATCATCAGCCTTTTTAATGTTCCCACTGCTGGGACTCAGGCCTTCTCTCTAGGAGAGGGAATGGGCCGTAATCCACCACGCGGGCCCAGTGCGGGTTGGTGAATGTCACATCTCTTCGAATTTTTTGTTCTAGTATAAATATTTTCTCACGATGTTTTCCTTCACCGTTTTGAGAGCAGTGGTGATGAAATAAATTACACAAAGTAATGCGCCTGGCTGGGTTCGAACCCGCGATCTTCAACTTGTAAGTCGGAGCCATTATCACTCGGCCACCACTGCTCATTCAAGATTGTTTACGTTTAGTGAACTAACTAAACAGATGGAATACCTATAGTGTAGAATAACGTTTTTAAAAAACAACAATTTACAGTCTGTTTGAAAGACAGAATGTAATGAGAAATGTCTTATAATGAAGTCATTAAGTATAATTAAGTTGCTTATTGACAACTCATTATTATAAACTAGCTGCTCCCAGCGGCTTCGCCCGCCTGGTAGCAGAAAATTATCCCAAGGGATCATACTTCCGGGATAAAAAGTATCCTATGTCCTATTCCAGGACATGGTCTATCCGTGTACCAAGTTTCATCAAAATCAGCTTTGCCATTTAGGTGTGAAGACGTAACAAACAAACAAACTCACTTTCGCTTTTACAATAAGTAAGGATTACCTGTTATGTTTATTGCGTTTACAGAACATATTTATCTTATTAACCCTTCAGATACCGTCAATTAGAGACACAATAGTAAGACAATAGATGCGCGGCCACCGGTGGTCGCTTGGGGATTCATGAATTAACCGCTTAGGCCCCTCGCTTACGACAATTTTTTGTTGCGTGACAGCTTCGCTACTAACGTGTGTTTGTCCATCTTTTTTTTTTTCGGTGGACAAAAATCATCTTATGGCAACCCCACTCTTGGGTGGAGTGAGAGATAGTGTCAGACTCTTACTGACTAAAACCCCACCCCATTCCTTCTAGCCTTCATACCGGGGCTCAAGTTTCCTTTCGGGTAACCCTGGCCCCAGTAGGCTTCGACCCAGCTGGGCCCCTCCTGTTGCTGACAACTTCTTGAGGCGCGCCGTCGACGTCTTGCGCTCGGTCCGGACAGTTACCGGACGGACGGAAAGCGAGCTACCTATGGCTCGCCGTCCGCAAGCCCGCGTCTTCAGTGGGTCTACGTTATACTCAGAACTTTTTTAGTAATATGCTTTTCCCTCAAGACATGACAAAAAAGTATCGTTACTCATATTCAGGAAATACAATGTTTGTTGGTTTATTAAATTAACATTTGTGGAAGCCAAAGAAAAGATCGGATTAAGCCATGTAAGAAATATAATCCGATGTTAAGGAAAATGCCGCTCACATGGTGGACCGATGACCTAGTGAGGGTTGCGGAAATCTGATGGACGCGAGACGCACAGGACCGATCGTTGTGGCGACGCTTGGGGAAGCCTATGTCCAACTGTGGACGTCTTTCGGTTGCCAATGATGATTAATGAAAAAGCCGTAGATAATAGATAAATATCCTTGAAATTCAAAATGTTTATATTTCACATAGACCTAATAGACCATGGTGAGCAATTTTTTTTTTTTTTCGATGGGGATATTATCTTATGACAACCCCTAGCGCGGATAATCGGATAACCCTGGCCCCAGTAGGCTTCGACCCACCTGGGCCCCTCCTGCTGCTGACAACTCCTTGAGGCGCGCAGGAACAGTGCGCGCCGTCGACGTTTTGGGCTCGGTCCGGACAGTTACCGTACGATCGGACAGCGAGCTACTCATGGCTCGCCGTCCGCGAGCCCGCGTCTACGGTGGCCGGAAATCGGGATCGGAATCCGGGCGGCGTCGGCGAGGGCGCCGTTGCCTGATGCGGTCTGCCTCCTCCTTTGCTAGCATTACTGCTTCGCAGAAGGAGGCGACCGCCTGCCATTCGTCCTCGCTCCGGACCATGGCCTCGACCAGGACCCGGCGCGAGAGGTCTCCGCCGAAAATATATACTGCTGACGTAATCACCATCTAGACGCCCCGTCCCCCATGTCATCAAATATAAGCAATGCTCGAGATCCCCCCCCCCCTATAGTGCTTAGGTATTATTTGAATGACCCCCCTTGAAATTCAAACATGGTGAGCAGAATTCAAACATGGTGAGCAGTGGTGGCCGAGAGGTAACGGCCCCTAACTACGACTTGTCTGTAACTGAGTATGGAATTAGAAAGAATCTAAACAAATAGAGCAGTGGTGGCCGAGTGGTAATGGCCCCGACTTACGACTTTGTAGGTCGCGGGTTCGAACCCAGCCAGGCGCATTACTTTGTGTAATTTATTTTATCACCACTGCTCTCAAAACGGTGAAGGAAAACATCGTGAGGAAACCGGCATGTCTTAGAACCAAAAATTCGAAGACATGTGACATTCATCAACCCGCACTGGGCCTGCGTGGTGGATTATGGCCCATTCCCTCTCCTAGAAAGGAGGCCTGAGTCCCAGCTGTGGGAACATTAAATGATGATGATGATGAAACAAATCGCGCCGTTCTAGGATCAAAAATGATCTTGGGTTGCCATAGAAATAAAATAATTTCAGTGTCAAAAATAAGTGTTGCTACAAATAAATATTTTTAATGGTCGATTATTGTAAATGGTAATACAAACTTTCACCTTTATAATATTAGTGCGATTACATGATTAAGCACTTAAGAATTACAATAGAGATGTTTTATTTATCAAGCAATCTCATTATAAAAACCTTTATCTTTTATTATGTCGTAATAACTACCATAACTGTACATTGTTATAAAACTATAACTGTCATAGACAAAACAGTCTTACACAACAGTGTTAAAAACATCGCTGTTTTTACTTCGGACTCAGAGACAAAAACTGATTTTGGGATGACTCACTGACTGGCCTATTGGTCTAGTGGTTAGTGGTCCTGACTGTTATGCCGGAGGTCCACGACCTCCGATTCCCACCCAGGACAAATGTTTGTGTGCATGATCATTTTGTCAGTTCTTTTTTTTGTTATTTTGTTATGTTATTTTATTACTATTATATTAATAATAATATAATATATTGATTTGGCTCGCGAGATTATCGACATGTTGGATGTGGACTCAGCGATCATTGTACCGACAGTCGTGTCAGCCAATGGCTTAATAGCCAAAGCCTCGATCAACACCTGAGAAGGCTTGCGTTAGGTGGCTGGATCAAGGGCTTGATTCAGAAAGCGGTACTCCTGGACACGGCTCATATTGTTAGGAGGTTCCTTTCTCTGGAGCCCTGACCGCCGGTAGCTAGGACCCGGTTCCCGATACCGGTGGGATACTGTTTTTTTATATTTATAAATGGTTTATTTTTATTTTTGAAATATTTAAAAATGTAATCAATATGTGTTTAAATGAAATAAAAGAATAATATATTATTATTAAGTTAATTCATGAATCCCCAAGCGACCACCGGTGGCCGCGCATCTATTGTCTTACTATTGTGTCTCTAATTGACGGTATCTGAAGGGTTAAAAGACTAATGCATTGCCTTTCAAGCTATACACACGCCGAAGCTGAACACGGTGGCTATCCAAACAATCGTATAGGTATCGTATTATACGCGACTACAGATCTACGAATTCCAGTATAAGTTGACCTGGGCTGCCCTGGATTGGAACACAAAAGGGGCCAAGGAACTCTGGCGGGTTTTAATCAGTTAAGTATTTAAGGAGAAAGAAATAATCTTCTATATATATAAAAATGACCCCCGTTTTCCGTTGTCACGACTTGGCATGAAAACGGCTTGACCGATTTGGCTGATTTTTTTTTTTGTTGTGATTGTTATTGTGAGGAGAAGGTTCTTATGGAAAAATAAAATAAAAATTAGGGTAGTGTAGGGTAGAGTAGGGTAGAGTAGGATAGGGTAGAGTAGAGTAGGGTAGGGTAGAGTAGAGTAGGGTAGAGTAGGGTAGAGTAGGGTAGAGTAGGGTAGAGTAGGGTAGAGTAGGGTAGAGTAGGGTAGAGTAGGGTAGAGTAGGGTAGAGTAGGGTAGAGTAGGGTAGAGTAGGGTAGAGTAGGGTAGAGTAGGGTAGAGTAGGGTAGAGTAGGGTAGAGTAGGGTAGAGTAGGGTAGAGTAGGGTAGAGTAGGGTAGAGTAGGGTAGAGTAGGGTAGAGTAGTGTAGAGTAGGGTAGGGTAGAGTAGTGTAGAGTAGGGTAGGGTAGAGTAGGGTAGAGTTGGGTATAGTAGGGTAGAGTTGGGTATAGTAGGGTAGAGTTGGGTATAGTAGGGTGGAGTAGGGAAGAGCGGGAGCGAAGCCGCGCGGGCAAAAGCTAGTTAAAAAATAAGAACAAAGAGTTTTTTAAATGGACCGCTTTATTAACCCTTCAGATACCGTCAATTAGAGACACAATAGTAAGACAACAGATGCGCGGCCACCGGTGGTCGCTCGGGAATTCATGAATTAAACCGATTTTTTTTTTAATCGCAGATTTTTGCTTTCCTGTATAATTTATTTTTACCATACTACTATTTGATTACATGAGGTAAAGTCACGGATTTATTTTGTAAATGGGGCGTATAAACACAGACTTTCATTTTTTCTGAGCGTATAAATCACGCGCCATTATTGACAGCTGTCATCACAGTGTTGCAAACATAAAAAAATTCACCACCAATTACTCCCCATAAAATTTCCCCACGTACACGGTCGCCTTATACTGGATTATAAACTTCGACGTCAGCGGCAATAAACACGAAACACGCCAGTTTTCACACGGCGGCGGTACAGCAATTAAAAGTTAAAACCTGTTACACTTCCGTTGAGGGGTGCCTGCTGTGACTGGACATTGTAGTTAACGAGTCTTGCAGTTGGTTCTGAAGGGTGGCTCTTTAAAAATGACTCGTGTTTTAAGTATTTTTAGTACTACAAGTCATGCAAGCGTGAATAGGGAACTTCAAGGCGAACGAGCACTCGGCGAATTCTTCGCCTTATATGTGCTTGGTGTTTTGTCCCAAGACGAATACAAAAAAAAACTGATGCGTGAAAAGAAACGATGAGATCTTTTTTTTTGTTTCCAAGTTGATTAACTGTAATTTAATAGATTGGCCTGTTGGTCCAGTGGCTAGTGTACAGAAATATACAAATATGTTTATCAGTGGTCTAGTATTCATATCTTAAGATGTTCGAACCCGAAATCAGCGACTTCTAAATCGACGCCAACGCCATCTATCGAGTTTGAGAGTACTAAATGCCCATTATTAGTCGCTATGATTCCGTTCCCTTTTATTTAATCTGAACACAAAGTCTGCTTAGCTTGAGACTAGACGGCATTGTGTGATATGATAGTTGTAGAATATTATTATAATTTGGTTTGACCAGTATTTAACTTTGGATGAAAATTTGATACCAGATTTGCCAAGGGTTAATTCATGAATCCCCAAGCGACCACCGGTGGCCGCGCATCTATTGTCTTACTATTGTGTTTCTAATTGACGGTATATGAAGGGTTAAAGTGGTACCCGATTACTGGGTTGTGGAGTTCAGATAGACGCTTCTTGTGACATACCGGTATCCAGATGCATCTGATTTGACTAGATGCCGACCCCAACACGTTTGGGAAAGCCAACCTTTTCAACCAGAGTCTTTATTTGACTGCTCTGTTGGTCTAGTGGTTAGTGACCCTGACTGCTATGCCAGAGATCGTGGGTTCGATTCCCACCCAGGACAAATGTTTGTGTGATATAAGTATGTTTATCAGTTGTCTAGTACCCATAACACAAGCTCTGCTTAGCTTGGGACTAGGCGGCGTTGTGTGATATGTGATAGTTGTGGAATATTATTATTATTTACAGAGGGTAAATAAATCAGATAATATTCACAACTGATTTAATAAGGTCTTTCTTTAAAAAAAAGTGGGTTAGTATACATTAATTGTAAGTACAGCTATGGAGTTGAATTCCCTGCCAGAGTCTGTGTTTCCTGACAGCTGTTTACTCTTGATTTAGACTCCTAGGACTCCTTGTTGAATAGGTTTCTTCTAGGTAAGCGTGCTCCATTGCCAGCCACATCATCGCTTACCATCAGGTGAGACAGTGGTCAAATACGAACCGACCCATGATAGAAAGAAATAAAGGTAACCCTTGATATGAGATCCATTGCTACATCCTCGGCTATAGTATTTTTCAAACAGACTATTATGTTTTACTTTGTACGTCGTTGTTTGAAGACTAAACTATACATTTATGCATTCGTTACGATCCTTTCCCTTTCTATGTGCGCTGAATCTAAAGCGCTGTCTAATGACGTCGGTCTTGTTATATCTACCTACATTTTACTTAGTTAGACGTTTCGGCGGCTATTAGGATAATCAGTCTTATAATGATACCATTGTTGGGAATCTGTTTTTTTTTTTAAATCCAGGATCGTACAATGTGATGACACTTGGGGGAAGCCTATGTCCAACAGTGGACGTCTATCGGCTGAAATGATGATGAAAGGCATCCTTCTCCAGTGTGTGTGTCGTGTCGTATTAGCATTTTTTTTAAATAATTTATTTAAACTAGTGCCTTACTGCGATGTTACCTGATGGTAAGCAGTGATGGTGAATCGTGCTGGTTTATTAAGAGCCTATTCACTCTAGCCTTGAAGACTCTGAATTATAATCGGACGGGAAGACCGCTTTAGATGAATTGTCCTAATCCTTCCATTTTGCCTCGTGCGGTCTTCCCATCCGATTATAATTTGGGTGTCTTCAAAGCTAGAATAATTAGGCTCTTAATAAACTAGTGCGCCTCACACTAGTTTATGAGCCTACTAGCTGCTCCCAGCGGCTTCGCCCGCCTGATAGCAGAAAATTATCCCAAGGGAACATACTTCCGGGATAAAAAGTAACCTATGTCCTATTCCTGGACATGGTCTATCCGTGTACCAAGTTTCATCAAAATCGGTTTTGCCATTTAGACGTGAAGACGTAACAAACAAACTCACTTTCGCTTTTATAATATTAGTAAGGATTCTCTCTTGCCACTGTTCGTCTTGCTTAGATAAGTATTACTGCAATCGAGCTAAATCTTAATCTATTACATCTTTCATCTGGTAACCTATACGATTCGATAAAGAACATCCAAGTCCCACAAAAAATCCGTAATACCTATTACAATATTAGATTAATCCGCCATTACCGAACTACAAGTAGTCATTATTTATCATTACTACGATTTATCGAGCCAATAAAACTAAGCCACAAACGTGCATACATGTCGGTCACTTTCAAATCGCGTCCATATCGTCATACTACGTTTGTGATTTACAATGATTGCTAGTTTTGATGGATGTTCGGTAACAACGTGTTAGTGATGTTCGACATAGATTAAGAAAACTGGGAAGAAGTGACACTTTATGTTGCTCCCACACGGCCGTTAGAAAATGTTTGTAAACATTTTCTTACATAAAAACATTTACTAACAAATGTCGTCAATTGTTACATTTTATTAGAAACTGGTACATGTTATAAGTGCTCCTACGCTAATAGAAAATATTTACTAATATTTACTAACATTTCATAACATTTCAATGTGGTATTGGCTCGCAGTTTGGTTTGCGTTCTGAGGGCGTCTACACGAAAATGGAAGCTTTCATTTTTTTTTGTTTTTTTTTTTATAATTTGTTAATTAACGTTACTAAACAATTTCTAACATGAAAAGATTTTTTATATTCGTGATTAAATGTTTGCTAACAAATGTTTACCAACGTTACTAAACATTTTCTAACGGCAATGTGGGAGCACCTTTAGGTAGGTAAAACTACACTGTACACACTACGTCGCCCTGCCCGTTAACTGACCTACCTCACAAACTGGCGTATCTGCACTGATTATTACCAACGTGTTCATAACATTATTTCGAATAAGTTCTCTCTAATCGTCGTATCTGTGTCGTTTACCGTTTAGAAGATAATCACGTTTTTGATTTGCGTAAGTGTAAAAAAAGGGAAAAAATACACTTACTACTTTTGTATCTTAGGGCTTTAGGGCCACTACTAACTTAAAGAATAAGCCAAGAACAATATTAAACACTTATTTATTAATTAATAAAGCTACAGCTAACGTAATTACAGGAGCATGATTGTAATGCCCAAACGAAAAACGGTCGCCCTGGAAAAATATAAATTGCTAGTTACGACAGTTACCCGGGAGGATGACTAGACTTGTAGAGCTACACTAGATCCACGCCACGCGACATCGTTCGTTCAACTCAGACGTGGTCTACGTGTGCGTCGGTCTAATGTAGCTCTAGCTATATGTTCTTTCCTGACTTCTATCCTTCCATGGTCTGTATATGGTAAATTGCTCAAATGAGTCATAATGACTAAATTCGAGACTCCCTTCTTCCTTCCCTTACCCCATATTACTTGGGGTCGGCACAACACGATTTTTTTTCCATTCTATCCTGTCACCGGTCACACTATCACTAACTCCCTTTTCTTTCATATCACTCTTTGTGAGAAAACTATCCATCTTTTCTTTAGCCTCCCTCCCTCTCCCTCTCTATCCATCTACATGCTGAATTCGAGACTATGTGAAAGGAAAAACATTCAAGGGCGTCTCGAACCCGATTTGGATGAAAACTAGAAGTACATGATAAGATTTTTTATGAATCAATATTGGCCATTTCAAGATAGGGTCGAGGAAAGGTCAGGTTAGTTTGGTGGTAGCCATTTAATGAACAAGCCAACTATTATGTGAAATTGTTGACTAAATAATTAAATAGCTAATTCTACGATAAGGCTACGTCAGGCTCATTACGCCTTGTAACCTTGTTCGAAATTATGATCAACTTTATTATTTACTAGTTTTTGCGCGTTTATAAAATATAGCCTATGTCACTCGGGAATAAAGCAGCTTTCTATCGGTGAAAGAATTTTAGCCACTGCTTCCAGAGATTACCTCCTACAAACAAAAAAAGAAACTTTATCTCTTCTTTCTTTATTATATTACTAGCTTTGCCCGCGCGGCTTCGCTCCCGCTCTTCCCTACTCCACCCTACTATACCCTACTCTACCCTACTCTACCCTACTCTACCCTACTCTACCCTACTCTACCCTACTCTACCCTACTCTACCCTACTCTACCCTACTCTACCCTACTCTACCCTACTCTACCCTACTCTACCCTACTCTACCCTACTCTACCCTACTCTACCCTACTCTACCCTACTCTACCCTACTCTACCCTACTCTACCCTACTCTACCCTACTCTACCCTACTCTACCCTACTCTACCCTACTCTACCCTACTCTACCCTACTCTACCCTACTCTACCCTACTCTACCCTACTCTACCCTACTCTACCCTACTCTACCCTACTCTACCCTACTCTACCCTACTCTACCCTACTCTACCCTACTCTACCCTACTACTCTACCCTACTCTACCCTACCCTACCCTACCCTACCCTACCCTACCCTACTCTACTCTACCCTACTCTACCCTACTCTACCCTACCCTACCCTACTCTACTCTACCCTACCCTACTCTACTCTACCCTACTCTACCCTACTCTACCCTACACTACCCTATTTTTTTTTCCATAAGAACCTTCTCAGTGTCAGTGTCAGTGTCAGTGTCAGTGTCTTCAGTTTCTTAGTGACACACATAGTAGGTCCTTGAGATCATCGGAAAACCTAAAATTAAGTATTCGTACGCATTCCACCTCCTTCGTTGACAAATCTTTCACAATTCAAGCTGCACGTTTGTGGAATGCGTTACCCCTGGAGGTGAGGCGTGCTCAAACGCTACCAACATTTAAAAAAATGGTGAAGGAACATTACCTTTCTCTTTGATATATATAACGGAGGGTCGATATCAGTGGGTCGCGACATCGGAAATAACACTCACAAAAACCTTTGATAACACCTTTAATTACTCGTAACACACACTCAGTACAAAATAATCAAGGATGCCTGAGATATGGCTTGATTAAGAATTCAGGAACGCGGGAAGTTTAGCGTGGAGTAACCAACGTCTGCTCGGACCGACGGAACGATTCAAAGTGCCCTCCAAATCAACCGTCACCCGACACGTGGACCTACCCCCATTCCGGTTAGCCAATTTACCTGTCAACGTCAGTACCTGTCAATGTCAAATAATCGATTATACCTCCGGATCGACATTTGACTCGACTATTCGCTCAGTGTTGCTATTACTCCACGCTAACCATCCCCAAGTTAATACTTGACGTTCCCAAACGTAAGCTGTTCAATCTAACTACATAGTTCCTCCAGTGAAAGATAGGTGGCGCTGATGCAGACCGACTGATATGCGCCAACGCTTCGACATATATATTTTTTTTTTCATCTTCTCCTGGTTCAACTATATATTTGATATTTATTAGTTTATTTATTTTTTTGTGTTGTATGTATGTATTTGTATTAATGTATCTTATTAGTATTATTTCTGATGTTTGTACACCGACAACCCTAAATCTATTTCCCTTCTTTCAGTCCATCCAAAGGTTGTCTGTAAGAGATCGCCATGTGCGATAAGACCGCCCATTGTACACTTTTTTCTTAAAATGTTTGTCCTTTATATTTGTTTATGTGGTGTACAATAAAGAATATAATAAATAAATAAATAAATAACAATCACAACAAAAAAAAAATCAGCCAAATCGGTCAAGCCGTTTTCATGCCAAGTCGTGACAACGGAAAACGGGGGTCATTTTTATATATATAGATTAGTGTAGATAATTCGTAACCGCCGTATTTTATGATTATGTTCTAGATATCTAGTGTGTTCAGTCGTTGTGTTGTTATTCTAGCCGGAGTGTCCCTTCTTTTTATTCTTAATCTTTGACTGTTACGAGTTCACTATGAAAGTGTCCTGCTAAATTGTAGCTAGAAGTGAAATTCTTCAATTTATATGCAGTACTTCAACAGGCTTCCTTGTCGGGTAATGGCGCCATCCTTGTAGGAATAATAGTATGGTAATGAATTAAAAGTGTACAATCAATCAAATGTCCATCTATCAATCACAGTAATATTATAGATGCGAAAGTTTGTATGTATGTTTGTTATTTCTTCGTGCTTGAATTGGATTTAGAAAAAAAATGCAAAATCCAAAGCCAAACGCTCATAACAAGTTTAAGTTAATTTTGCAGGTCGTCTGTAAGATAAAAATGTTTCAAAATACAACCTATCCAGAAAATATTTATTTCATTATTGTAAACTTAAACTTACGGTCTAATATACACCACACACCACACAAATCGATGCGTATCTAATATATGTGTCGCAGGTTTTTCACAAAATTAGGTTTTTGATCAAAAACCGGTAGATGACAAATCTTAAACTCTATTTCGTCATAAACCTGTAAAAGTTCAGGTTTTTGATCAAAAACTTGAACTAGTTAAGGTTTATGATCAATCTGCTACTGCCTTTAACGAACCTGTATCGACCAATTAACTGAGTTTGCGTGAAATTGCTTCAAAGATGTCTTTATTTGGAGGTCAAGGTTTTAAGAAATGCTCGTGTGAAAAATATAAAGTACGCTGCAAGACTAATCGGTGCGCATGCAAAAAAAATGTTTTATGCAACTCTAGATGTCACAAGTCTACAAACTGTCTTAATAAATAATTTATAATAAGAGATTTAAGTATAAAAAAAGCAAGCACGTGGTAAACTTTTCTTTATTACATTTTTTTTTTTAATTTGACTGTGTTTAGTCGTATTTAATAGTAACTAAAAATCAGGTAAAATTGAAACATTACCATAATTAGATTGAAGAACGAGAATATTGATTGGATCATGGATGTAAAAATTTTGATACTTAAATAAAAAATTGTTTCCTTTCTACTAAGTTACAAATGATTGTTTTATTTATTTCATTTAAATTGATTTTGTTATAAAACAAAGCAATTTTGCCCAGATCTTCATCATAAACCTAAACTAGTTCAGGTTTTTGATCAAAAATCTGGACTGTAACAGGTTTATGATGAAATTGAGTTTAAAATTTGTCATCGTCCGGTTTTTCATCAAAAACCTAGGTTTTTGATCAAAAACCTAATTTTGTGAAAAACCTGCGACATATGTATAAAATAAAAGCGAAATACCACTTATTGATTAATCACGAAATCTATAACACCTAAAAACTTAAAACTTGGCAGGCTATTTCCTTATAGGGTGTAAACATCCGCTAAGAATGGATTTTTCGAAATTCACTCCCTAAAGGGGATGAAACGGAGGTCTAAAGTTTGTATAGAGAAACCAACTTTCATGTGGAGGAAGCTGTAGGCAGAAGTTAGTTCATTAATATACATAAGACAAAAACACTTAAACACACGATAATAGGTTGGCTTATCCTCTGACGTCAAAACGATAGCATCCATATTCAATTTAACAACTGAATGGCCTCCATTCTCCTAGTCTAT
This sequence comes from Mythimna lalbum, assembly GCA_949319445.1. Lineage (NCBI taxonomy): Eukaryota > Metazoa > Arthropoda > Insecta > Lepidoptera > Noctuidae > Mythimna > Mythimna lalbum. The sequence continues at coordinate 10,283,650 of OX439373.1, forward strand.
AAACGACCTATGAAAAGGACGGGGGAGATGAGGAGAAAAATCCATTTCAATTCCATTACTGGCATTCCGTCGTATAAATTATATCTAGGTTAAGTTTAGTAGCCCGATTCACGTAATCAAAACCGTAACGATATCGTAGCGTTAGTCGTTTATGTCATTTTCGTATTCACATCCATCAATCGAGTTTGAACGACACCGATTTTTAAATTGTTCAATCGAAGAGTCGTTGAAGCGTATTCAGCTATGTGATCGTCGTTCAATCATTGGCTTGAGGTACTCTCGTAGATAAACGTTGTTTGATCGAGTCGGATGCCAACAACTGAACGTCAAATATTGCAGTTCAAATATCGTAATAATAATGTAACTGACAGTAGTACTCTGTGTTATCTGGCAAAAGTCTTTGTTAGATCGTTTAGTTTCGATCCAGACCCCCTAGCCAAGTTGCTAATCTGCAATAGTTAACGCTTGTAGAAAGTTTCAAATGTACGGGAACAACGTCGTCTCAACGCTCAGTCACGTGTTCAGAACAAAAGAATTGGCGGCAAGGTCAACTCGAAGCGTTCGACGTAAGCGAAACGGTTGTAACTTGGCTAGGGGGGCTTATCCAATCCCAATTAATTCATGAATCCCCAAGCGACACCCGGTGGCCGCGCATCTATTGTCTTACTATTGTGTCTCTAATTGACGGTATCTGAAGGGTTAAAGAACACGTGAATAAAGATTTTGGATAGGACTTCGATCGAACGACCATAAAACGTCAACGATATTTCGCATTTTGGATTTTACGTGAATCAGGCTTCTGGTCCCCTGCTAATATCGCGTTGAATACGAAAAGATTCTGTAACTTCATCGTGTTATCCAATATGGCTGCTTTAAAGCCGTTTGCAGGGAATAAATTAATTGTCTGTCGAATTTTCCTTATTGTTTTCCTGCTAAGTAAATCGAATTTGATTGTAATTCAATTTAGATAAGGTGTAATGAGGAAAAATTGGAGTAGACATGTAAGCTCTGACGTAAGTGTCGTACGTAAATATCATTTTACGTCTATTGCCTTTTTTGTTATTGATAGGCTTTCGTTTGACCACTATCTCACCTGATGGTAAGCGATGATGTAGCCGACGATGGAGCACGCTTGACTAGAAGTAACCTATTCACTTTGACTTAAAGACCCCTAGCTTGTAGCTGTTGCTATATTATAGCTATTTTGAGGTATGAAATCGTTAAATAACTTTTTAGGCAGTGATAGTAGACTGTTACTGACTTAAACTCAACCGCGTTTCTTCTTGAGCAGCGGTGCTATTCTCTAAGAGCTGGCGCTGGCTGCAGCGACGAGTCGAGAGCGCAGTTCATAGAATTAAGAACCCAATGTTTAGGAGTAAATTGGATTGCTAATCCAATGTTCCTATTTAGATTTCGTGGCTGTTTTCTGTAGAGAATAGCACACCTGACCGATCGGGTGGTCAGAGGACATGGTGGAGCATATTTTAGATGTGTGCCTGCCTTCTCGCGTCTACCTAGAATGGAGTCATTAAATGATTTCCCAACATAAAAACTACCTTTCTTCCATTCAGTTGTTCTTTGCGTTCCAGGGCTATAGTATCTTTTTCAAATAATCCTGATGTCCATCTATTGCCCTGTGTGTGTTCTCATGGGGACTACTCGGCATCCATCTGGCGAGGGCGGGGGATCGGCTTCCAGTCTTACTAGATGGAGCGACTACTTATGTGACCTTCAAGTTGAATCAACAAGACAGTTGTCGATTTCCCATCAAAATAAAAAAAATAAGCACAAGCCACATAGATGTCTTCGTATTCTGTGGTCAGAACACTCTATCCACTATATTATGATTAGAACCAAAACAACGGACGTCGATAAAACAGAAAATTAATATGAAACAACTATAAATAAGCCGTGTCACACCACGGTCTCGACTTTTATATCAATCTCTGACGTCACGGGACATAATGACATCGTAAAACATCATAGCAATGCCACTAAGTCGTAGAACGTCCACAGAACAGGAATACGGGCGCTCTGCTAGAAACGGCAGCATCAATACTTTGATGACCTCTCCAATTGATTGTCTTTCGGCACAAGTGACATTTCAATCGCTGAATGTGATTGCTGGCTTGGCTTTGGTTACTGCTTTTGTAGCGTGATGTTATATAGCCTACTAGCTTTCCGCCCGCGGCTTCGCCCGCGTGGACTACAGTTTATATCGCGCGGGCAGAGACCCATGCTCAGCAGTGGAATTATAGGTAGCCTATGTGTTATTCCAGTGTCTCTTCTACCTACCTACCAAATTTGATCTAAATCCGTTCAGTAGTTTTTGCGTGAAAGCGTAACAGACAGACAGACAGACAGACAGAGTTACTTTCGCATTTATAATATTAGTAGGGATAGACAAACGAAAAAACTCTTCAGCTTTATTAGTTAGTTTGATGGCTACAATCTTCCCGGGTTGTAGCCATCAAACTTTAGGTAAGCGCGTTCCAGCGTCGACCGCATCGTCGCTTTCCATCAGGTGAGATAGCGCGAACCTATCAACAATAAAAAAAGTTTATCTATCTTCTGGGTGATAATCATAAAAATCTCCTGTCAGTGTTTTTTATCGAACTCTTCCAAAACGGCATCACCGATGTTTATGAAGATATTTAGAAAGAGTTTCCGCGACCCTGGAAATCCTTTCTTTGAGAGACAAAGGATCTGGAATCCGAGTGAGATTTTTACTAACTTTACCCTTTGGAAAGTTTCAAGGCTGGCAGAATACCATCAGCCCTCTGCTTCGGGATCGTGACTGTAGGGATTGCTATTTTAACTGTCCTAAAAGTCCCAAGTCCCTCTCGGTCCACCCAGAGATTCCCCTCCTCAAAAACCGTTCTGATTTCGGTTAAGAAAAACTGTTTTATAAAAAAAAACCGACTTCACTAAAAAATGGAATTGAATTTTCCAAAATAAAAGAATTTTTTTTAATCTGTTGGCAAGAGACGAAGTTATGCGCGAACAAACATAAAAAAATACAAACATCCGATTTGAGGACCTCCTCTTTTTATAGAAGTCGGTTAAAAAAAAACACGTCTATTTCTCTAGTCGCGATCGCCTCGTTCCTTACTCTATGTCTATAACTATCACTACTAACTTGTAGAAATGGCGTAGCTAAGTTATAATATAAATTAACTGCCCAGTGAAAGTCGTCTGCAATGAAAATGCAGTTCGTTTTTGCTTCGAAATTTACAACTTAATGATTTTCTAGTAATATTTTATCTAAGTCACTATTATCTTGGCGTTTTATATGTTTCTGTTTCTATAAATTGACTGAAACTCTCTTACAAGAGCATTAAATATGACTTTCTTTCGTGCTTCGAGTTAACTTTCATTCGGGAAAATTATTAATCGAAACTATTATAGGTACTGAAGCGGTAAAATTGTGTGTAATTTTTCAAAGCATGATGAAAATTTAAACGATGAGAGACAATCTTAAACACCGATAGACGCCCGCCCCAGCCGCGTTTCCGATTTCGATTTCCGGCCACCGCAGGCACTGGCTTTCGGACAGCGAGTAAGGTGTAGCTCGCCGTCCGACCGTCCGGTGACTGTCGCGAGCGAGCCCAACTCGTCGACGGCGCGTAGTGCGCCTCAAGAAGTTGTCAACAACCGTAGGGGCCCAGCAGGGTCGAAGCCTACTGGGGCCATGAGTGATGCGAAAGAAACCCAGAGGCCCTGGAACAATGGCAAAGAAGGAACAGAAACGAGTTTTTAGGCAGCAAAAGCCCAAAGGCAGGAGATGTCATTTAGATGATTTTACGACCTAGGTAGGTATGCAAAATAAAAATAAAATATCTGTGTTGTAAACCACAGGAGTGCGAGTAAAACCGTACGAAAAAAGCTAGTTCATAAGAAATCAAAGTATGACGAATGAAATATATCAGTAACTATTGCGTACAACGTTAATGCATGAAGTTTCATTTTTTTTTTATCTCCATAATGTATTTCAAATCGACATCTTGGATAGCGAACGATTCTCGAGCAATCATCGATAAGACTTGATCTAAATTAAGATGCCAGATTACAATGATAGAAATAACTCGTAACTCTCACATAAGATCTCTGATAATAATTGATTCGATTACACAGTTATACACTGAGCAACTTTTATGATGATATCTGTTAATATCAATAAAACATTTCAACACAACAATAAAATCGGATATTTTTACCGTAGAAGCAAATTTTTCCTCGAGTTCTATTTATGAAAAAATTCTCCCGCATCGTCAAGGTAATTTCTGTGCGCTGGCAACATCGTCATCGACCGCAGTACGCCGCGAGCGGGGAGGGGGGCGTGTCGTCTGTCAAATCGAATTACGCTCTTGAGTTATATTTCGCGATCATTTTCATTATAAGAAAAGCTTTTTCATGAATTAATTTACGCTGTAATAATGTATTCGTCTATTCGCTAACGATTTGCGGACACGAAAGTAACAGAGCTGGCAGAATTTCTTCAGTTCGCTGCTTCGCGATCGCGGCCGTAGGGATTGCTATTTTTGTTTTGTAGCCCCGTTTTATTGTAAATATTGTTTTTATGTGTCGAAATAGTGGTGCAGTGGTGTTTTTTCACGTTTTTTTATTTACTGTGATCATCGCCGGACCGTAACGTGTTGCGTTTAGACGTGTAGTTGCAAAAATACTTTCGAAATTCAGTCTTTGAGAAACGTATCGGTGCCAAACTACCAATGTTAGTACAAAAACCGCGTTTGTGTTCTTATAAACCGTGCCAAAGTGTTAAAAAGTGCCGATTTTACTTGAGAAAAATCGAAAAACAAAACAAAATCTGTGGTAATCCAATACAAAGCATAATTTTGAATTTCGAATAATCTTTTTTTTTTAAACGCGAATGAAGTGTTTGAGTGTGTTTTGAGTCGTGTGAATCAACTAAATGGCATTTTATTCCAATAAATTGCTCTATATTAGTGCATTAAATCGAGGATGAGGCGGGTTTTCGGTGTGTGCACCGATAGCTGGATGCTCTGCGGTCAGAATGTGAGGCGATAATCATTCCAGGCTGTCCTAGATGTTGTCTGTATGTCTGTTTCTTTTTTTGAATTTTTTTTTTGACACCCATATTTTAGTAGACTTTTTTAAAAAGAGAAGAGTAGAACTTGTAGTTGTATATGTTGAAATAAAAATGTAGTCTATTGTCTTTTGTTAACCTTGATACAGATAAATAAATTCCCTTTTTAAAATTAGATTTCATTGTGTGTCATTAAAAAATGCGATGACCAAGGTTATTTGTCAATATTGGTCACCTTTTACCCATTGTTTGCAAAAGATGTCATAAATATAGATATTTGAAGGTCTTATTGAATGACTAAAGTATTATGACTTAAATAGAAAATAACAATACTTAAGTACCTTTGGAATGCGTTTATCAAATTTTTTATTAACCCTTCAGATACCGTCAATTAGAAACACAATAGTAAGACAATAGATGCGCGGCCACCGGTGGTCGCTTGGGGATTCATGAATTAATGACTAGCTGTTCGGTGAACTCAGTACCGCCTAATGGTCAATGAATGTAGTATATCTTTCGATATAGTCAACTGATTGCGATGAAACAAAGCCTAAGTAATATATCAAGGCAAATATCAGCAGATTAAAAACACACCCAGATCAGCTGGCAATGGATCTTGTGTCTAATCTAGTGACTTTCACACGGTTGAAAAGAAGGGCACCCCAAGACCAACTCAAAGAATTGCCAGCTTGAATTTGCTATAGTTGATAGGAGCTGTGGTGGATTGAATGAAACATTGGTACGCAAAATATGCGTTTTGCTTGTGGAGTTGCGGAAAACAGCCCGTTGTACCTATATCTATGGGCTATAGTTGAGAATGGCTGAAACAGTAGCTCCATACCATGCAAGATCGATACGAACACTGCATAACTATTGCTGAATGTCCTAGGACAGATTGCATCAAGGAGGAATAAATAAAACAAGTAATAAATCAAGTTGCAGACAATTTTAATGTATAAAAGTTATATAAGTCAATTTCTCACAATAAAAAGTTTCTACAGATTTATTATATGTTTAGATAAGCTTACATTTGAGAATATGTTGTGATTTGGTTGACAATAGGGTATCAAGCTTTCCTACATCTAGCCTATTCCCTATTCACTAGAAAAAATTATTTATAGCTAAATAATTAACTAGCTCTCAGGCACGAACGTACAAGGAGACCCGACCCCAGTTAAACTGGGAAGAGGATTGGACAAAGAAGAGAGAGCCAAATAATTTACAGCAATTTTTGTACGATTTTTTTTGTCTTTTTCCCAGTACAAAAATCACTTAGTTCACTGAAATAGCTCAGTAACCTGCATTAATATAAACAAGGAAAATTAAAAAAAAAATTGGTATTATCAGTATTAAAGGAAAAATAAAATACCATAGACTATATTAATTCATTAAACCCCAAGTGACCGCCGACGTTCGCGCACCCATTGTCTTTCTATTGTGTCTCTAATTATCACGATTGAAAGGTTAAATTAATAATTTTATAACTGTAGGTAGGTAACCTAATGTTTTTCTAAAATATGGGTGTCATTTTACCTGTTGTAAAATAGTTGTGTTTTTATTTTTATTCTATTACCATTTGCATGTACGTGTGTCGTTTGATTAATCACCTTTAACGCATCTATTATTACATGTTGTGCTAAATTCAGTGTTGATTTATTTATAATGGTGACCGTTAAGTGCACCTTAACCCTTCAGATACCGTCAATTAGAGACACAATAGTAAGACAATAGATGCGCGGCCACCGGTGGTCGCTTGGGGATTCATGAATTAACTACAAAGTATATAGGTACAGAAGTCAATCTACATACATAGCATGCTCAAGCAACGCACACATAGACACCGCTCACGGACACGATATCTCGGAGTGCCTCGGCCCGCTTGTCGTACAGTTCCAGCTCAAACGCTCATTAGTGTGCGTCCACCGAGCATAGGTATAAAAAGTGAAGTACATACATGAGATTGTCTTCTGTACCTATCTATTTTGTGCTGGCGTTCTACTGGGGTTTAGTCGATTAATTTAGTGGTACTTCATTCATTTAGGAGTATAGAAAACTATGCAAGGAAATTCACAGATAATCTTTGCAATCAATAAATGGTTACAAAATCACAGTAAAGCTTCATTAATGTAGAAATTAAACATAATGTTTGTATGATGTGGAGAGACGTGCATGTCAATAACATTCATAAAAGTAAAAAAATCTCTGAGAAAAAAAAAAAAAAAATGTTTTGGCACTATGCGTAAAGTTGTCAAAAAATAAAAGGCCCGTTTTGACATTGGTATTTTGACTACCTAGCGGCTTGTCCAGTGTAGTGTAGTTACTACTACACCGGACTGCTAATAGCCTAGTTGCCGTAAAAAAATTAATTAGTCCGTATTTTAGATTATTCAAAAATAAGGAAGACGTATTTTTTTATTTGTAAATTAAACCAAAAATGACAAAGATATAGCCCATTAAAGTTATTTATTTTTTCGCACGGGGTGACGTCAACTTTAATGGGCTATATTTTTGTTTATTTTTTGTTAAATCGAAAAAAGAAAAAATACGTGTCCAATATTTTTTTATAATCTAAAATACGGACTAAATAAAATGTAGTTATTTTGACCCTGGAAACTACCCTATTATATTTTTTTTGCTCCAAGTTACATTCTAGGGTTTTTCTCAAATGTCAAAACGTATTTTATTTTTTTAAAGTTTTTAGTGTACTTATGTTTAACACTTAACTGTTATGTTGTTGTTTGTAACATACTAAATAATTTCTGTTTTACTAATCAATGTTTTTTGAACATGGCAATTTAGATTTTGATGTTTTATTTATAGTTTAGTCGCACAGACTAAACTGTAAATAAAATATATCCATAGATTTTGTGTTGATATCAATTTTTGTCTTATTTAGGTAGTTTTATTATATGTATAGAAAGACATGAAAAATAAAAACACTTAACTAATTAAAACTATATTACACAATAACTTTTACCTAAAATATGGCGTCAAAAAATTCCTCGACTGGAAGTGTGCCCCAAAGACTGGCGTGCCACGTTGTATGGCAATGCTTAATTTCTGACCAAGGTAAAAGCCAGCCTTTGGGTCACGCGAAGTGTCAACAAGGCGTTTGGATAATTGTTTAAAAATTATTAAATGTCTTATTTAATAATTTTACTCTACACTAAGAATTACTCCTGTATTGTGGGTTCGTTCACAGTCATGTGTACTCACATACATACACAACTCACCCAGACCAAGCACAAATGTCTGTAGCATAGCATAGTCGGCCTTATAATGTCTCCACTGCTGGGACTTAGGCCTCCTCCCTACGAGAGGGAATGAGCCGTAATCCACCACGCAAGCCCAGTGCGGGTTGGTGAATGTCACATGTCTTCGAATTTTTGGTTCTAAGACGTGCTGGTTTCCTCACGATTGTTTCACCGTTTTGAGAGCAGTGGTGATGAAATAAATTACACAAAGTAATGCGCCTGGCTGGGTTTGAATTCGCGACCTACAACTCATAAGAAAGCAGTGGTGGCTACCATTCGGCCACCACTGCTCTCAAGGTCAATATCTGTAGGCCATACAAATCTTTTATTATACACTAGCCAGCGGCTTCGCTCCCGAGATATCGGTGAACATACTTTTATATTAAAAAAAAATACATTCAGCCGAACATACATAGAACCGTCTTCAAAAAGGAGGAGGTCCTTTTTGAAGACGGTTAAAAAAAGTGTGTACACGATCAAAGACGCAAGCAACAACTAGTATCCACAAAGTAACTCAGTATGCCTAACCGCGCGGTATCCTCATTGCACGTACTTAATGATCTAAGATTACAGTCGGTACTTAATTGGCTTGGACGGTCATAAGGTCGTTGTCGTACGTACACTGCTGAAGAACCACTGTATTTTAAGTTTTAGTAGATCCTAGTTTATTACAATTGCAATAAACAAGCTTTTATAGCTCGGTATACCTACCTATATAATTAATACTCGTCAAGACGAATCATACGAGCCCAAACTCGATGAGGTTGTGTCATTGAACTACCAAGTTCTTATAGCCAGAGCCACCTTCCGGTTCCATCATCAGATCAGCTCCATGTCATAATAATTTTGCATTGTCATCTGATTTACACATGCTTGCAAAATTTCAGCTCAATCGGTAACCGGGAAGTGGGTTAAATTTAATTTACAAGATTTGATGACAGACAAACATCGGGACAGGTGAAACTAAATAAAAGCTTGTAAAAACACGAGTCGGGCGTCCTAATTTCAATAAAAAAAGTTTAATTTCAAATTTTGATTTGGCGGAATTAAATTGTATAGTTCCAATGCGGTGTGCATCCGAAATGTAAACGATAGAAAACCGACAGGCTAGCAACTCGGCGTCAATACTCAAGACTGCAATTTTGGACAAAACATGATGGACATCCACCTATCTATACGCACAAAACGTTTTGAGAACACATTTGTGCGTGCAGCTAAGGAGTGGAATTCCTTGCCGGAGTCTGTTTCCTGATAGCTATAACTCGGGAATCTTTAAGTCGAGAGTGAATAGGTTTCAGGTAAGCGCGTCCCATCGTCGACCGCATCGTCGCTTTCCATCAGGTGAGATAGCGGTTAAGCGCGAACCTATCAACAATAAATAAAAAAAAAGAGGTGTGGCACTCGGAGACTGCCGCGGTAAAGCTATTGCATAGCATTTTTTATCAACTTATGCAATTATAATTAAATATTTATTTTATTTATGCATTTTTTTTTTGTTTTTTTTTTTCTTTGATATTAATTCAAGTTACACTTTGAGCGTGGTGACCGATAAAAAAAAAGACTCGCATCAGAATCACAAATAATGATTGAAGTCGACAAGTTACCATGACAACCATTTAGTGGGGGGGGGGGGGTTCTGTCGACGTGGAAAATCATCATTGACGAAACCCGCTCTTGGGGGGGGGGTGTTAGGTTTTTTTCGTTACGGTATTTCAGGATTCGGTCTCCACGCTCAAGGCCCGCGATAGAAGCTATGCAATAGCTTAAAAATATTTCGCCTCAAATATAAAATGTGTTGTTAAAAATATCGTCAGTGTGAACAGTATCTCAGCAAGTCGTCACACACATGTCAGGCGGTTGAGTCAACGTCCAATTGTCCCATAAATGTGATTGTGGCTTGTTTGTATACACTGACGATCGATTCGAGATAATAAACATCGCGATTCTTGTGCCACGTTGGATTTGCGAGTACTCTCTGGTAGCGTGGTGTTGTTGTGACTTTGTAGAGGAATCTTCTTCTTCTTCTTCTTAGCGTGTCGATGGCAAAACTATATCATAACAAGTCTTTTGTTTTTTCGGTGGGCAAAAATCATCCAATGACAACCCCCGCTCTTGGGTAGAGCGGGAGATAGTGTCAGAATCTTACTGATTAAAAACCCACCCCGTTCCTTCTAGCCTTCATACTGGGGCTCGAGTTCATTTCGGATAACCCTGGCCCCAGTAGGCTTCGACCCAGCTAGGCCCCTCCTGTCGCTGACAACTCCTTGAGGCGCGCGGGAACAGTGCGCGCCGTCGACGTCTTGGGCTCGATCCGGACAGTTATCGGACGGTCAGACAGCGAGCTACCCACGGCTCGCCGTCCGCGAGCCCGCGTCAGTGGTGGCTGGAAATCGGGAAAGAAATCCCGGCGGCGGCGGTGAGGGCGCCGTTGCCTGATACGGTCGGCCTCCTCCTTTGCTATAGCATTACTGCTTCGCAGAAGGAGGCAACCGCCTGCCACTCCTCTTCGCTCCGGACCATGGCCTGAACCAAGACCCGGCGCGAGAGGTCTCCACCGCCGATCGCCCCCACGAGAGCGATGCTCTGCCCAAGCAGGGCACACCACGACTGTGTGCTCCACCGCGTCCTTCGATCATAACAAGTCTAAGAAGTACCGTTTGTCGTTTCACACTTTTCTGAAATAATAGCTTTGCGTAGTATAATACTCGTAGCATAGTCAGCCTTTTAATGTTCCCACTGCTGGGACTCAGGCCTCTTCTCTAGGAGAGGGAATGGGCCGTGGGCCCAGTGCGGGTTGGTGAATTGCACATGCCCGTTTTCTCACGATGTTTTCCTTGTCCGTTTTGAGAGCAGTGGTGATGAAATAAATTATTTTTATCATCATCATCACCATTTCAGCCGTCATACGTCCACTGTTGGACATAGGCCTCCCCCAAGCGTCGCCACAACGAACGATACTGTGCGTCTCGCATCCATCGGTTTCCCGCAATCTTCACCAGGTCATCAGTCTATCTTGTTGAAGGCCTTACAACGCTGCAATTATTTTTATATGGAACGCAAAATACCGTATTGTTCTAATGATAGTATCATAAAGATTTTTACGTTCGCAAGAAAGGCATAGTAGCATGCGTATTGTTTTCAAAACACATCACTGCAATGGACAAAACGATTGTTAAATGTTTTGATTATGTCATAGTTTATCATGAAAAATCACTCTAGACAACTCTTTGGATGGGCCCAATTCAAGGTAGAACTACACTGGCTCACACGTGTGCCACACGCTGATCTGTAGCCCGATTCACGTAATCAAAACCGTAACGATATCGTAGCGACTTAGTCGTTTTTGTCATTTTCGTATTCACATCCATTAATCGAGTTTGAACGACACCGATTTTGAAATCGTTCGATCGAAGAGTCGTTGAAGTGTATTCTTCTATGTGAATCGTCATTCAATCGTTGGTTTGAGGTATTCTCATAGATAAACGTTGTTTGATCGGGTCGGATGCCAACGACTAAATGTCAAATATTGCAGTTCAAATAATTCAAATCAAGAGGTTTTAACAACATATGGGTGAATACTTGTCGTACGTCGGGTTGTCCGATGGTAGAAATGAGATGGCGGAATCAAGACATGCAATTCCTGCGCACACTCTCCAAAATGCATCCTGTTCTTCAATCATCATCATCATCATATCAGCCGAAAGACGTCCACATAGGCCTCCCCCAAGCGTCGCCACAACGACCGGTCCTGTTGGGACAGGGTTGTCCGAAAGGGAGCTCGTGCCCCGGTTTGAAGGCTAGAAGGAACGGCGCGGGGTTTTTAGTCAGTAAGAGTCTGACACTGTCTCCCGCTCCACCCAAGAGCGGGTTTCGTCAAAGATGATTTTACCCGTCGACAAAAAAAAAACCGGTCCTGTGCGTCACGCATCCATCGGATTCCCGCGACCCTGACCAGGTCATCGGTCCACCTTGTTGTTCTTCAATATAATAATAATAATATTCTATAAACAGAGCTTGTGTTATGGGTACCTACTAGAAAACTGATAAACATACTTATATTTCTAAATACATTTATTATACAAAAATTACACCCAAACACAGAACAAATGAGCATGCTCATCACATAAACATTTGTCCTGGGTAGGACCCGAACCCATGACCTCCGGCATAGCATTTAGGGCCACTAACCACTACACCAACAGGCCAGTCAAATAATAATATCGGTGTTTCCTAGCTAAACATCGAAATAAACCTGAAAACAGTACCTATTCTTGGCTCGTTCTCAACTTTAAATATACCCAAATTCAGGAAACACAAACTCCGACTGGAACTTCTATTGTTTACGGAACTTAACATAACAATAAATACAGCATCCAATTGAGAATAGAATCTAATTCCGTCGGAGATGAACCGTAGACCTTTCTTAGTAAAAATATCACATTACACGTACAGCTAAAGTTTTACTACCATACATGTTTATTTGGTCATATAAATGTCGACTGCAGCGATGCGTCGGGTCTCACTGTAAGCGAGTAGCGGGGAAACAGTTACCTATGCCTTGATCATACGTACCGAGTAAACGGGCGAGACAGTGCTCGAATACTCGGTACGTGTAAACAAAGCGCCGAGTGCTCGGCCGAGCGCTTATCTCTACAACTCGCTTGCATCCCTGTCTCGGCCGAGCAACATTTTACTATCTCGCCCTTTTACTCGGTACGTGGCAAGTCAAGTCAAAGTATTTATTAGTGTGCTTTTTGGTGATACAGCAGGTCTTATAGTTAATTTATAGTAACTCAAAAAGCTACCCATTGGGCATACACTATTTAACAATATGAAAATTTAAAATTTATATAATATTCAAAACAAAAGTCAAGATTTAAATTACAATACAAATTAAAATACAATGAATTATTATTATAAACATTAAAAATACAATCAATTAGTCAAGTTTTCAATTTACAATCATACAGTCAAGTTTTATAATTAATTAGTCAATAAATATATAATTGTCAGTTTATTACATTTTGTCAAGAAGAAATTCGTCAATGGTATAGTAACATTTTTCAACTAAGAAATCATTAAGTTTCCGTTTAAAATGTAATTAAGTGTGATCAAGGAATAGGTAAAACGGGCTGTTATCCTCAACTCCACGACTAAGGCGCGTATTTTGCGTACGTGATCAAGGCATTAAGCTAGAACTAACACTGCTCACTGCGGTGTCTTCTCGTCCAACATACCACAGTGTCTCAAGACAAAAGTCTATGATCAGTGCGTGTTGCCAGTGATGACATATGGCTCCGAAACGTGGTCGCTCACAATGGGCCTCATCAGAAGGCTTAAAGTCACCCAAAGGGCAATGGAAAGGGCTATGCTCGGGGTTACCTTGCGTGATCGAATCAAAAATGAAGACATCCGCAGGAGAACTAAGGTTGCCGACATAGCGCAAAGAATTGCCAAACTTAAGTGGCAATGGGCAGGGCACATTGCTCGCAGAACAGATGGCCGTTGGGGCCGAAAGGTTCTGGAGTGGCGACCGCGTACCGGAAGACGCAACGTTGGAAGGCCTCCAACAAGGTGGTCTGATGACCTAGTGAGGATTGCGGGAAGCCGATGGATGCGAGACGCGCAGGAGCGTTCGTTGTGGCGACGCTTGGGGGAGGCCTATGTCCAGCAGTGGACGTGTATCGGCTGAAATGATGATGATGATGATGAACACTGCTCACACGTGTGCCAGACTCGCCGATCTGGGCGCGTCGGTCTCCATACATTTTATATGGAAACTAAACTTGTAGGGCTACACTAGATCCACGCCACGCGACGTCGTTCTACGTACAAATCAGGCGTGTTACACGTGTGCGTCGGTCTAATGTAGGTCTAGCTTTATTCGCAGAATAACGATTTGGATGGATACCTATCGCAAAGGCAGTATTGAGATTTCGATCCCCGTAGTACAAAAAGTAGCCACGAAGGATTTTTCCGAATAAAAAACGCTGTCAAAATTTATTTATTTATTTTTATTAGGATTGTCAACATTACAGGCACTGGGAATTTACAGGATTATTTCATGTAACTATTCAAGTGCTGCAACACTTATAGACAATCATACGTTAATATTATACATTATTCAGTAAAAGTCTGACACTCCCTCTCTCTACACCAAAAGCAAGAGAAGTCATTTAATGATTTTCCCCCTTAAAACACTTGTGACTAAGCTACCGTGAATCATTCTATAGAAACTGAAATAAGTTAGCCTCTTTCATTAATTGACTAAATAATATAAGATGACACATACTTCTGGGGGACTAATAAAAACATTAGTCATGACTAAATAATACACATTATTCGAGTACCACTTTTATAAGTTTGTCTAGGACATTACTTACTGATAGACATGCTCCAGAAAACACGTAAAGGGTATCCGTCCGCCCAATGAGGGTGTTCTAAAATGATGTTCACCAGGTGGCAGCACTGAGGCGTCAGGTCCAGGCACCTGTCAAAACGCTTATGTTAAAGACATTAGTTATACTTAATTAGTTAACGTTAAACGTTAGACTTTAACTTCAAGTATAGGTTTTCAAAAGTAAAGACCTGACGGTTAAGAGACGCAAACTGGGGGTGAGAATTTTCCTGAACACCCTCATTAACCCTTCAGATACCGTCAATTAGAGACACAATAGTAAGACAATAGATGCGCGGCCACCGGTGGTCGCTTGGGGATTCATGAATTAAAAGCGCCCTTAATGTCGCCGCACACGGGCCACGAAAAAAAGCCGCTTCAAGCTTCTTTATCTCTATTTTTGTGGCTCGAGTACAGCGGTGCTGCCATAAAAAAACGCTTAAAGCCGCTTCTAGCTTGGTTTTGTGGTTGCGCTTTGTTGTGGCGGCCTTTTTTACGGCCGCGTTTTTTATAAATATGACGTCGCCGCAAGCCATTCGCGTATTTAATCCTTCTCCGTCATAGTTCATTATGATACTGCATGCATGGCCACAAGCTGCGCTTCAGCTTTTTTTTGTAGCTGCTTCCAGCTTTTTTTGTGGCGGCTTTTTTTGATGCCCGTGTGGACACTTAATCAAATGGATAGAAACAAATGCATGGTTTCAAATGGGAGATAATCGCTGCCACTCGAACGGTATCCGAATTCACACAAAAATCATAGAGCCACGTCAACATTTAACCTACTTTGAACACATTTTATGACATTATAAAATGTTATGTCGAACTGTGTTCTCGTTTATAATATTATGTATGTATGTCACAGTCAAAATTTAACCGGCTAAACGTACTTTTGACTGCACAACTTGGTCAATAGTAGTTTTGCCTGAAAAATATTCTGTTTAAAGTCTGAGATAATCCGTTTTTACGCTTTTATCACGACCGTCTACATAAGAGCGTGCAACCCGAGATAAGTACATTTTTTTTCACACAACTGCTCTTACGTGATTATCACGATGTTACAAATCTAAATTAATCTAGTAAAAACCTCTGAAAATCTGCTATTTAAGATGAATATTGGCCCTCCATATATTAAAAATATTAAAAAGTAGCTTCGTCAAAAGAAGCCTTGTACATTTAATCGAGATTCTGAATGACGACAACTTTTGTGAAAAACTTGTAAAGGTTTTAAAAAAACTTGTAGTACAAAAAACATTGTTTCACAAGTTTTGTGAAATAATCGAGTGAATGACGGGATTACCGAATACCAACATAACTTTCAAGTGTTATCATCTCTTTTTCGCGTTACCTCTTTTTCAAACATTGCGTTGGGAGAACCAACAAGCTGTTAAACCATAATCAGGTTAACGGTAGACGGGAAGGGCCCTCGAGCTTTGGTCAAGCCGAATATACGGCCACTCTTAAATACAGTAGCTCGGGTGAGTCGAATATTCGGCCGCTCATAAAAACGGTAGCTTCGGGCGAGCCGAATATTCGGTCAGTCTTAAATACAGTAGCTTCGGGCGGGCCGAATATTCGGCCACTCTTAAAAACAGTATCTCGGGCGAGCCGAACATTCGGCCACTCTTAAAAACGATAGCTTCGGGCGACCCGAATATTCGGCGACAATTTAGCCGAAGTCGAAACTGTTATCGATAGCTTCCGGTCAAAAATACTTTTCACTAATGTTTGCCAGTTAATAGTACTTTTGACCGGATAAACATTTTGACTGTAACATGCACATTTTATTGTAGCCTTTACATACATATGCATACACTGACCCGAATGTATTTATTTATCTGCGGAAATATAAACATGGAGTTTTGAAACGTGTTTTTGTAATATTAGACCGTGTTACTGAGTTACCAGGTTGAGCAGGTCAGATCGGTAGTCGCTTCATCCCTACTAATATTATAAATGCGAAAGTAACTCTGTCTGTCTGTCTGTTACGCTTTCACGCAAAAAGTACTGAACGGATTTAGATCAAGTTTGGTAGGTAGATAGAAGAGACACTGGAATAACACATAGGCTACCTATAATTCCACTGCTGAGCACGGGTCTCTGCCCGCGCGATATAAACTGTAGTCCACGCGGGCGAAGCTGCGGGCGGAAAGCTATGCTATAAAGTAGCGGTTTTAAACTGCATTCAGTTAGACTGGAAGCAGTTCCCTACATAGTTATTTGGTTGTTGGTTGGTTGGTTCATTGTAGTAGGGGTTACTATCTCGGTAAGTTAGCCTTCTTTGAGGAGCGGCTGGAAAGACCATACGACGTCCTCAACTTCCGCATGACGCAAGTTTCACCGAACATGGACAGTTCGGGAAGTTCCTGCAACGGATTCGTACAGAAATGACGCCCGGATGTCGCCACTGTCTGGACCGCCCGGACGACACGGTGGAGCACACAATAGAGGTGTGCGCGGCTTGGGCAGAGCACCGCCGTGTTCTCGTAGGGGCAATCCGCGGCAACGATCACTTTCGCCGGGCCTTGGTACAGGCCATGGTCCGGAGCGTGGAGGAGTGGCAGGCGGTTGCCTCCTTCTGCGAAGTAGTAATGTTAGCAAAGGAGGTGGCCATACGTGCTCGCCAATCCTCGTTTGGCAATTGCATTGATGTAGGATTGCTAAAGGTCTAAAGAAAGTAGGCCAAACATTGGATTGATATATCATCTAGGGAATGTAATTCCGGTCTCGCGAGATCTCGGCCTTTTTTTAGCGAGAATGTTTTTAGTTAATGAATTGTGGTTTTTAAAAAGTCATAGAACAAAAATTATTGTTTGATTTTACCGCACGCCTTTAACATCCTTACAACAAACAGCACTTAGAACAGCGAACTATTTTTTCTAATTCGGTTAACTGTTTACCAAGATAAGCGTCGTTAAGACACTTGAATGTTATCTCAGAGATACTGCCGAGTGCCCAACGTAGTTAGCGTGAAGATAACAGTGAAGTGGTCGAGGTAGATTATAGATATGTTTGTAGTACCCTCGAGTGGTTTGTGTAGTTTATTTACGAGATTTTTCTAAAGATTAGATATATGAATGTTTAAAAATTCTAAATAGCTTCTATGGTTCGGAATAAGCGTTTCGTTTCGTCGTTTATAACGCGTACTCGAAGAACTGCAGCGATCTTCCCGTCCGATTACAATAGGCTAGTTGCCGTAAAAAATGTAATTAGTCCGTCTTTTAGATTATTCAAACATAAGGGACACATATTTTTTTTATTTGTAAATTAATCCAAACATGACAAAGATATGCGCGTGGGAATAGTGCGCGCCGTCGACGTCTTGGGCTCGGTCCGGACAGTTACCGGACGGTCAGACAGCCCGCGTCTACGGTGGCTGGAAATCGGGATCGGAATCCCGGCGGCGGCGGCGAGGGCGCCGTTGCCTGATGCGGTCGGCCTCCTCCTTTGCCAGCATTACTGCTTCGCAGAAGGAGGCGGCCGCCTGCCTTTCCTCCTCGCTCCGGACCATGGCCTCAACCAAAGATCGACGCGAGAGGTCTTCGCCGCCGATCGCCCCCATGAGGGCATGGCGATGCTCCGACCAAGCAGGGCACACCTCGACTGTGTGCTCCACCGTGTCCTCCGGGCGTCACTCTTGAAGTCTTGACAGACTGGTCGTGCCTCGATGTCATCACTTCAGGTGGCAAGCTTCACAATACGCCGCCACTCCAATCTATAACTATTATTAGTTTATATGAAATTGAGATCTACGCTCCGCTAAACCTGCTTTTCATCCGCCTTTTTTTTTTAATTTTCTAACATGACTTTTTTCTCTTGTTTGCAGGGCTCCCCTCACGGTTCGGTGATGTCGTGTCAGTCTCTCGCCGCTCGCGCGTTCGCCGAGCCCGATAAGGACATGACGCACTGCAGTGGTTTCCACAGGTAACATCTTGATATACATCTTGGAATTTTGGCTTATCTTTGTGGTCTGGTTTCCGCACTTGTGCGTGGGCCATGGCAGCCTTTACTCCAACCAGCCCATCGCACTCTAGAAGCAGATCTAGAGCTCTTCAGCGTGCTCAGGGCGAATGAGTGATATCGGTGCTCTCAAGGTTCGTGTTCTTATCTCGCTGACGGCTGTGCACTAGAGAAGTACGTGCGCGACAGTTTCTTCTGACTATGCATCCTCTGCACAGAGGACTATCCGTAATTTTGTCTTAAAATAAACGCAATTTATTTTCGGAATTACTGAAAAGGCAACCTGTTGGTATGCAAGCCCCATCACTGTTAGGCCACCGGCCAGAACCACAAAATGTCGCCACCGGCATATTACCTGTAGGTTTCATACATTTTACATGTACGACTCGCCGCACACGAACTCTGACTCAGAGCCTGCGCGAATCTACAAAATGCACTTGCGCAAGTACGCGCGTTGGTGCGTTGACACGCAACATGCAGCGTGATGCGTGTTAATGTGATAATCGCCTAAACGTCGGTACAAAACGCCGTCACACGCTACTCGCACATTTAAACCTTCTTCAGAGTTCATTATGATACTGCGCATATGGATTAAAAAAGCAACAGCTACCAGCCACAAGTGGCTGTCGCACGCTTCAGCTGCCTTTATGGCCGCTTCTAGCTTCTCGTCGTGGTGTTCTGTGGCATGTGGCGTGAGGTCTGATGACAGAGTTAAATGACGGCCTATTCGAGAATAAACCTACTTGTGGAAAGAATACATTGAAAGAGATTTACTCACTTGTTAAATTGTGTTTCCAGATCAGTGCGATTCAGTTCCGACTCCCGGAGTTCCACCAGAGCTTCCAATGACCCGGAGAATAAAAGAGAGACGCCTGGTAAGTCCACTCTCTTTACAAGCTTTTATTTTGTTTCAACTGTCCCGATGTTTGCTTCATCATCTTTATTTCAGCCGATAAAAGTCCACTGTTGGACATAGGCGTCCCCAAGTTGCCACGATAAACGATCCTGTGCGCACAGTGGACGTCTGTCGGCTGAAATGATTATGATGATGAATAATTGTATGATGACATTATAATCAAACAAACCAATTAAGAACGAAAAAAACAGCGTAAAAATCAAGTATTACCATTTTAATCGCGCGCTGGAGACCGGTCATGACAGATGACGTTACAGCGGATCATTCTTGGGCGCGTTTTGGAACTAATACATTAAAATTGCTGTATCTTCGTCATTTCTGGTACGATTCAAACAATTTCTTCACAGTATTTACTGTTTTTATTGACGCTATAAGTCTGCATACTCCACGAAATCATGACTGATTCTCATTCCTGCGCACACTCTCCAAAATGCATTCTGTAAAACACTATAAGGCTGGCTACCCTAGGGTAGCTCAAGGCTTTGAAGGTTGGACTTAACCAAATCTGGATAACCAATTAGCCTTTTTAGTCTAATATAGTTCTAGTTTGGAGCAGTGGCGGCCGAGTGGTAATGGCTCCGACTTACGAGTTGTACGTCGCGAGTTCAAACCCTGCCAGGCGCATTACTTTGTGTAATTTATTTTTTATCACCACTGCTCTCAAAATGGTGAAGGAAAACATTGTGAGGAAACCGGCATGTGCTAGAACCAAAAATTCGAAGACATGTGACATCCAGCAACCCGCCCTGGGTCCGCGTGGTGGTTTACGGCCCTTTCCCTCTTCTAGAGAGGAGGACTGTTCTATGCTATATACAACCAGTCTCTTAAACTAAAGCGAAACTATCTTTTCTATTCCAGGCTCCATATCCCTGACGGCGTTGACGGTGACTCCTGTGACGTCACAGGGCTCGGCTATGAGCCAATCGGCGCCTTCTGCGTCAGCTACCTATGATGTCGACGATACGGTAAGAATTTCACATTATTTCAGTTATGTTAGTAAAGAAATAACTTGGACCTAGACCATGACGATCATGATTTTCCACCTGAAAAAATCCTCTTAAGGTGGTGCATCTCGACACACATTTTCACTGTTTTTCATACAACCGCTCATAACTGATTATGACGTTATTACATTTCCTGGAGCAAGTTTTGTGAAATTTTCGAGTAAATCTCGGAATTACCGAATACTAACTGAGTTTCCAGGCGTTATCTCTCTTTTTTTGCGTTGCCTTTTCGTCAAACATCGCGTTGGAATGCATTAAATGAAGTAACAAGCTTTTAAACCATTTTCGATGTTTACGATAAGCGAGTGGAGAAGGACCCTCTTAAGGTGGTGCATCATGACTCACATTTTCACTGTTTTTCATACAACCGCTCATAACTGATTATGACGTTATTACACATTTTTCATTAGATATTTTGGAAACACAGTATCTTGTGGATATTATCTAGGTTTCTAAAGAAACCAATTCCTAAATGTGTGTAAAACTAATCCAGTAAAAACCTCTGAAAATGTCCTATTTTGTATGAACTTTGACACTTCATAATTTCCTAAAAAATTTAAGAAGTCAAAAAAGTAATCCTCTAGAGACCTTGCAAATTTTATTAAGATTCTAAATGACGACAACTTTTTCCAAAAACTAAGGCTTTAAAAAAAACAGCTATTTTCTGGAGCAAGTTTTGTGAAATTTTTGAGTAAATCTCGGAATTACCGAATACTAACAGAGTTTTTAGGCGTTATCTCTCTTTTTTTGCGTTGCCTTTTCGTCACACATCGCGTTGGATTGCATTAAATGAAGTAACAAGCTTTTAAACCATTTTCGATGTTTACGATAGGCGAGTGGAAAAAGACCCTCTTAAATTAAATATACGATGTAGGTTGTCTACTTGTCGATCCTTCTTATATTTTAATCAACTTAAATTTTATTGTACCAAGAACGGCTACCTCATGTAAATATACAGTTCATCTGTTTCCAGCCCGTGCCTCCGGTGCCGTCCTGTCGGTTCCCCAAGCTGGAGGAGTGCGCCCACTTCCACTACGAGCGCGTCTCGCTCGGCGGCCTGAGCATAGAGACGGTGCGCTGCGAGGACAAGTGCGACTCTATGGACGACAGTGAAGGAGACGGTAATCATTTTTTTTTACATAGTGGGTTATGCTGGCCCATGATGGCCCTTGATGGCCCAAGCTGGTTCTCGATGGCCCAAGCTGGCCCTCGATGGACCAAGCTGGCTTTTGATGGCCCATGATGGACCATGCTGGCCCTCGATGGACCATGCTGGCCTATGATGGACCATGTTGGTTCTTGATGGCCATTCTGGCCCATGATGGGTAATGGTGGTTCAAGATTTTCAAGGTAAGCAGTTGTGTTAAGTTGCTTGTGCCAACGGTACCGTCCTGTCGGTTCTTCAAGCTGGAGGAGTGCGCCCACTTCCACTACGAGTGTGTCTCGCTCGGCAACCTGAGCATAGAGACGGTGCGCTGCGAGGACAAGTGCGGCTCTATGGACGATAGTGAAGGAGACGGTAATATTTTTTTTTTACATAGTGGCCTATGATGGCCCATGCTGCCCCTTGATAGCCCGTGATGGACCAACCATGCTGGCCATTGATGGACCATGCTGGACCTTGGCGGGCCATGTTAGTTCATGCTGGCCCTTAATGGACCATGCTGGCCCTCGGTGGACCTTTCTGGCCCATGTTGGCTCTTGATGGACCACGCTGGCCCATGCTGGCTAATTATAGCCCATGATGGACTTTGGTGGGCAATGATGGCACATAATGGACTTGGTGAGGTTTGTTAAATTCAAGCTACCCATCCATATACCGACATCATCAAGCATTGCTTAACCTTGCAGTACTACCCGTGCGGCTGTAAATTCTAGCCACTAACACTTTGATAGCTGGTTCTGGTTATTTCCAGGTTGGATATGCCTGAAGGTCCGTTCGCACGTGAACTCGTCGTGCGAGGAGAGCGCGGAGAGTCGAGCGCTCAGCAGCAGCTGGACGGAAGCCAGCGACGTGCGCGAGTGGACCCTCACGAGGAACAGAGATAATCTGCTGCAACTCGACGATATGCTGCACAGGTAATAAGTTTTCCTTTATTCATTGTCACTAAACTCTTTCTACATAGTAACTCGTGCTGGCCCAACACCCTGTACACAATGGCCCATGCTGGCTCAACATTCGGATGACCCCAATTCTACCTAAATGTAGTGTAAAGATTTTTTTCCTAAAAATTTTGCCATAATCATTATTCTAAAATCATAATTTTATGTAAGTAATTACACAACTCCATGGTTTATTTTTCTCAATTCTTCCTTATATTATACTAGCTTTTGCCCGCGGCTTCACCCGCGTACATAATCCCAGGATAAAAAGTACCCTATGTGTTATTCTGGGATATGGTCTACTCGTGTACCAAGTTTCATCGAGATCCGTTCAGTAGTTTTTGCGTGAAAGAGTAACAAACATCCATACATCCATCCATACATCCATCCATCCATCCATACATCCATCCATACATCCATCCATACATCCATCCATACATCCATCCATACATCAATCCATACATCCATACATCCATCCATACATCCATCCATCCATCCATCCATCCATCCATCCATCCATACATCCATCCATACATCCATCCATACATCAATCCATACATCCATCCATACATACAAACTTTCGCATTTATAATATTAGTAGGATTCAATTACTAGCTTCTGGTGAAAGTCAAACCGATGGATGCGGAACGCACAGGATCGTTCATTGTGGCCACACTTGGGGGTGGCCTATGTCCAACAGTGGACGTCTATCGGCAGAAATGATGGTGGTGATGATAGATTATATTATCATTATTCTTATCTATCGCCTTCACTTCCAGATGCATATACGACCGCAAGGTGTCCGGCCTGCCGAATCTCCGCGAGAAGATCTCGCCCGCACTGGCGCGCTCGGAGACTGAGTACCAGCGCCTCATATCTGACTACGTGCATCACCTGTCCATCATAGCCGACGACTCTATCAACTGCGGGCCTGTGCTGAACTGGCTGCAGATGGATAACAAAGGTATGTGGAGGTGGAAAAAACTGGACAAACATGATCCAAGCTAGCCCATGTTGGCCTGTGTTGGTCCATGTTGGTCTGAGATGGCCCATGTTTGTCCGTGCTGGCCCATGACGGCATACGCTGGGTCATGTCTGCATATGCTGGCCCATGTTGATCCATACTAGCCCATGTTGATCCATGGTGGCCTGGCCTGTTGGTCTAAGCTGGCCCATGTCGGTCTGTGCTGGCCCATGATGGTATATGCTGGCCCATGTTGGCCTATTCTGGCTCATATTGGACTATTCTGGCCCATGTTGGCCTATTCTGGCCCATGTTGGCCTATTCTGGCTCATATTGGACTATTCTGGCCCATGTTGGCCTATTCTGGCTCATATTGGACTATTCTGGCCCATGTTGGCCTATTCTGGCCCATGTTGGCCTATTCTGGCTCATATTGGACTATTCTGGCCCATGTTGGCCTATTCTGGCTCATATTGGACTATTCTGGCCCATGTTGGCCTATTCTGGCTCATATTGGACTATTCTGGCCCATGTTGGCCTATTCTGGCTCATATTGGACTGTTCTGGCCCATGTTGGCCTATTCTTGCTCATATTGGACTATTCTGGCCCATGTTGGCCTATTCTGGCTCATATTGGCCTATTCTGGCTCATATTGGCCTATTCTGGCTCATATTGGACTATTCTGGCCCATGATGACTTGTACTGGCACATACTTTGCATACTGCCCTATAATGGCTCATTTGATCACCTACCCAGTTCGTACTTACTACTATCAGCATTTGATCGGAAGGATAGCCTGTGATGACCTCCAGCATGTCCCATGGTGGACCCTTGTATAAAAAACATGTTCTACAACCCATCTCGTCTTTCTTTTCAGGTCACAAGCTGTTGGTAGCGAACGAAGACTCGTCGTCGATCAACACGCCGGCCGTAGCAGCCGCGTATTCTGTCAGGAAATACGTGTCGCAGGTAAATTTATTTAAACACTGGCTTTTTTACTACGGACCTTATTTATAAAGGATGATAAATGTTATCAGCCCTAAAAAAATCATCGCGAAGAAACCGGCGTGTCCTACAGTGCGTTTCACTTAAGACGTTCCTTTGCCGTAATGTTGGCAATACGGAAAAACAGTGTTGCAATATTTTTAGTAATTAAATAACTTGATATTAGGGAGATTAACTTCTATTTCGTTACTTTTAACAATTGCGTTTTTTTTTTTGTTTTTCTTTTTACTATTTTTTAATAAAGTATAGAGCGCTGGGCTCCATTCCGATTGTCTTGCAATCCTTTCAAATACCGAAAACGCCACGCCACAGTATCATATATTTCTATAACAACGTCCTTTTAGACCTGCTTTTTTTTAAATAAAATCCCATTCCCCTTATAATTCTCCAAAAACTGCTGCAACTACCGTTAAAATCGATTTCGTTTCGCATTTCGGGGAACAATTTTGGTAGAGTAGGCAACTCTTTCCTTTTTTCTTTCTTTTTTATGTAGACAGACAGGGGAGCCAACATTACGCCAAAGGAACGTCTTAAGTGGAACGCACTGTAGAACTAAAATTTCGAAGACATGTGACATCCACCAACACGCACTGCGCCCGCGTGGTGGATTACAGCCCATTCCCTAACCTTGAGAGGAGGCCTGAGAGCAGTGGGAACATTAAAAGGTTACAGTTTACTCTGTACGTGTGTTCAAGGCATAACTCTAATTTTAAAGTGGGACAATTTTATGTCTTTGATGATATCCTATAGCCAATGGCGTGGGATTGATCCGACTAGTATTTTCGTGTCTTATGTTTGCGACTGGGTACTCCATCTCGTTTAGCTCTACAATCCCCATAGGTGACAGAAGAACTGACGAGATGGAGTATTTGGTCGTGGATGTGTGATCCTGGTGGAGTAAACACAAGACTGTTTTTCGGATATATCCTTAACTCATGAATCCCCAAGCGACCACCGGTGGCTGCGCATCTATTGTCTTACTATTGTGTCTCTAATTGACGGTATCTGAAGGGTTAAATATTCTTCGTTATATAGTTATCGGTCAACGATACATATTTTTTTTTTTTTTCAGGCTCGTGATGAGATCAGTTTCGAAGTGGGCGACATGATATCGATCATCGATATGCCTGGTAAGTTTTACTTTATCAATGTTGTAGTTTTAGGAGATCAGTGGTGGCCGAGTGGTAATGGCTCCGACTTACGAGTTGTAGGTCGCGGGTTCAAAGCCAGCCAGACGCGCAAACTTTGTATAATTTATTTCATGACCACTGCTCTCAAAACGGTGAAGGAAAACATCGTGAGGAAACCGGCATGTCCTAGAACCAAAAATTCGAAGACATGTGACATTCACCAACCCGCACTGGGTACACAGAATGGGTGAATTTTACGGCTCTTTCCCTCTCCTAGGCCTGAGTCCCAGCAGTGGGAACATAAAAATGGCTGATGATGATGAGTTTTAGGAGATCGTAGATCATCATCACCATCATACCAGCCGAAAGACGTTTACTGTTGGACATACGCCTTCCCACAACGACCGGTCCTGTATTATTATACGTATTCTAAACTTGCCTTTGCTCAACAGTGGGATAAAATGTATAAGGGTTGAGGGCGATCCACACAGTGGTGACACCCGGGCGATTCTGTCGCACGAATCCAGTGCAGGATCTACCCGAACTGACCATGTCCGGTGAGATCCTGTGTCATGTGGAAGGTGAGGACTCCGTGAGGTCTTTCTAGCTACTCTTCAAAGAGGAGATTTACCGCTATAATTATGGCTATCGCGGCTAACTTTATAAGTATGTGCCCCCATACACGGGCTACAAAAAAACGCCGCCACAAATAAAAGCTAGAAGTGCCCACAAAAAAAGCTGAAGCGCGCGACAGCTTGTGGCCATGCGTGCAGTATCATAATGGACCTTAACTTGCATAACCACGTTAGAATCTATTCAAAGATTTTTAAAAGAGTTTGCGCCCAAGCTAAATCTAAATCAATAAGTAAGATTATCGAAAATTCTAATAATAAAATAAAAGCTGTCTGGAAGGTGATAAACAAGGAAACTGGAAAGACAAACCAACGAAATCGGAATGAATTGTCATTAAAAATTGACAATAAAATCGTCTCAGATACGTCAAAAGTGGCCGAGACATTAGAAAACTTTTTCACTAATATCCCAATAGAAGTTACGAAATCTCTCCCTTCTTCATCTTTGTTAGCTGAATCATTTTTAAAACAATATTTCACTAAGGATATACCAACCTTTGAATTTAAGCGTATCTCTGTTGATACAATTATAAAAACATTCAAAAGACTTAACATAAAAAACACTGAAGACTTATGGGGTATATCTGTTAAGGTTCTCGGAGATATTATTGATTCAATTGCTCCTGTCTTAACGGGCATATTCAATCAATGTATAGACAGTGGTACATTCCCTGATTTAATGAAACATAGTAAAGTAGTACCAATTTTTAAATCAGGTAGTAAGAGTGATCCCTCTAATTATAGACCAATATCTGTGCTTCCAGCATTGAGTAAAATCTATGAAAAAATCATGCTCGACCAGATGTTGTATCATTTTAATTCTAATAGGATTTTGCATAGTCATCAGTTTGGCTTCACGAAAGGAAGGTCAACGACGGATGCAGGAGTGAAACTCATCAGTCACATTTTGGAATCCTGGGAGAAATCCCAGGATGCTATTGGCATATTCTGTGACCTCTCTAAAGCATTTGACTGTGTTGACCATAATACTCTGATCTGTAAATTACATCATTACGGAATTCGTGGGCGAGCTGCTGATCTTGTTTTTTCCTATTTATCTTATAGGCAGCAAAAAGTATCCATTAATGGGGCGACGTCCTCGGGATCTTTAGTAAAGATGGGCGTGCCTCAGGGTTCAATTCTTGGCCCTTTCCTTTTTCTGGTTTATATTAATGACCTTCCTTACATGATGGCTAATTTATCCGATATAATTCTATTTGCTGATGACACCTCTCTTATTTTTAAAGTAGATAGAAAAGATGGGGATGTCTTGCATGTCAACGAAAGTCTGGCTGTTCTTTCGAAATGGTTCGCAGCTAATAATCTCCTATTAAATGCGAATAAAACTAAATGTATAAAGTTTTCATTACCGAATGTTCCTCAAGTTGGCGTCAGTCTAATTCTTGATGGCAAAAAACTTGATGTTATTGCGGACACTGTGTTCTTAGGTATAACTATCGATTCTAAACTACAGTGGGGCGCTCATATTAGAACTCTCTCGGGAAGATTAAGCTCAGCTGCATATGCAGTTAGAAAAATAAGGCAATTGACAGATGTAGCCACAGCTAGGTTAGTTTACTATGCTTATTTCCACAGTATTATGTCTTATGGCATTTTACTGTGGGGATCTGCAGCTGATGTAGACTCGATTTTCATATTGCAAAAGAGAGCTATCCGAGCTATTTATAAGATGGGTCCTCGCGAGTCCCTCAGAAATAAATTCAAAGAAATCGACATCCTAACTCTGCCTTCTCTTTATGTCTTAGAATGCATTTTGTATGTTCGTAAAAACTTAGGACTCTTTAAAATTAGAAGCGATATTCACAACAAAAATACGCGTAGTAAACACGAAATTGTATTACCCAAATGGAGATTAGCTAAGACGAGCAAGTCATTCCTAGTAAACAGCATACGCTTTTACAACAAGCTGCCAAAGGTGGTAACTGAACTTAGTGAGGGAAAGTTCAAAACTCATATTAAGCGTGTCCTAACCAAAAAAGCATATTACAAGGTTAAAGACTATGTCGAAGACACGCTTGTTTGGCAATGACTGCCTCTGCACATGTGGCCCCCTGGTAAATCATTAATATTGTGTCTATTGACTGCTCCACCTTTGTTTTAATTTATATATATTTATTTTTCCTTTTTTTAACGCATTGCTTTTGCAATATTTTATTTTTTTATTTTTATTATTTAGACTTCAACTGCAATAAATTTGTTAGTAATTTATTATGTTAACAGTTGTAATTATTTAAAATTTTCCTGCTTTTTTATGTAGCCTCTTTTTGGAATGTGAATGTGAGAACACTGTATAATCCACAAACACTTAGATAACTTTCTATTACGACTTACTTTTTTTATTTTATTATGATTAATTTTGTGCTTTTGTGTACAGTGTTGAGTGGTCTACACTGTTCTTACATAAATCAATGAATATTGTAATAAACACATTTTTTAAAAGAGTAACCATGGAGTTTCTTGCCGGTTCTTCTCCATAGGAAACGACCAATTTGGAACCGTGCACTAGCTTCTGACGTTTTATAAGTGCCCATGTAGGCCTATGTGAAATAAAATATTTTGACTTTGACTTTGACTTTGACTCTAACGACGAAAGATTAAATGCGCGAATAGCATGGCATTTTGGCCGTCACAAAAAAGCTAGAAGCGGCTTTAAGCTTTTTTTTGTGGCGGCACCGCCGCATGCGAGCCACAAAAAAAGGCCGCCACAAAAAGAAGCTTGAAGCGGCTTTTTTTTGTGGCCCGTGTGCGGGGACAGTTTGCGTTCCTGACTAACTTCGTAACGGTTCGCACCGCTACACAAAATTACTGTTTTTTCTTTTGTGTTATCCCCTCCGACGTATCGTCTTTTTGAACTAATTACTCGTCTGTTACGATGCGCCCGGCCGAATTCGCGGGATTTCTCCGCGTTCACTAAAACTACGATATCTCAAACATTACGCAGCGTGGCTCTACTAAGCTTATGCCATTGAAATTATTATAAAACTAGCTTCTGCCCGCGACTTCGTCCGCGGAAAATTTCTTGTTTTAAAATAAGATTACACTCGATTAGACGATGCGCACGTTCAGCGCTAGATTCCTGAGCACGGGCCTGTGATGTTATAGCATTTTGCCTAGTGAGCCGCTGCGAGCGCTCAGCGCTAGTCTCCCTATCCCTTGTCTCAGAGACATGCTGCCTTAAATGAGATAGACGCTGCGCACGTTCAGCGCTAGATTCCCGAGCACGGGCCTGCGATGTTATGACATTTTGCCTACCAAGCCGCCGCGAGCGTTTAGGGCTAGTCTCCCTATCCCTTGTCTCAGAGACATGCTGCCTTAACTCAGATAGACGGTGCGCACGTTCAGCGCTAGTTCCTCGAGCACGGGCCCGCGATGTCCTCACATTTTGGCTAGCGAGGCGCTGTGAGCGCTCGGAGTTAGATTCTCTAGCGCGTGCTTGCGAAATATATTCTCTATTTCTCGAGAGGCGCTGCTCATTTTCAGGGGCAGATTCTTCCGTACGGCGTACTCGAGCGGCTCTTGTCTGTGATGTCTGCCGGGACAGTTGAGATTTCCTTTTAGACATGCTCTCAACAAACTACGCACAGACTTGAAAACAATTATGAACAAAAGGAGAGCGACACGAACACCGTCCGCCTTTACAAAACAAAACAATCGTAATATCGAATAACTCGTATCGATTATTACGATAGAACGAAGTACGAAACTACGAACATACAAAAACGTACAACGAAATTACGATATTTTCGATTATGAGGTATCTATCAACAACAACAACCATACGAACGAAACAACCGAAACCAATAAGCAACTGACAGAAGAACTCCAACTAACGACAACGTGGGCATAATAATTCGAGAGGGTCATCAATCCACAGAAAGTCTTAACACCGCGATTCAGAAAACATGGCAAGTTCGGGAGGTTCCTGCACCGAATTAAAGCGGAAGAGACGCCCGAGTGTCGCCACTGTGCGGAACGCCCGGAGGACACGGTGGAGCACACAGTCGAGGTGTGCCCTGCCTGGGCAGAGCATCGCCGTGCCCTCGTTGGGGCGATCGGCGGCGGACACCTCTCGTGGCGGGCTCTGGTTGAGGCCATGGTCCTTAGCGAGGAGGAATGGCAGGCGGTCGCCTCCTTCTGCGAAGCAGTAATGCTAGCAAAGGCGGAGGCAGACCGCATCAGGCAACGGCGCCCCCGCCGCCGCCGCCGGGATTCCGATCCCGATTTCCGGCCACCGTAGACGCGGGCTCGCGGACGGCGAGCCATGGGTAGCTTGCTGTCCGATCGTCCGGTAATGGACCGAGCCCAAAACGTCAACGGCGTGCACTGTTCCCGCGCGCCTCAAGAAGTTGTCAGCAACAGCAGAGGCCCAGCTGGGTCGAAGCCTACCGGGTCCAGGGTTATCCGAAAGGGAACTCGTGCCCTGGTTTGAAGGCTAGAAGGAACGGGGTGGGTTTTTAGTCAGTAAGAGTCTGACACTATCTCTCGCTCCACCCAAGGGCGGGGGTTGTCATAAGTAAGATGATTTTTGCCCACCATAAAAAAAAAATAGGTAAAACGTCTGCACAATGAAAGTTACGCTAGGGGCATTTTGCGTTTTAGTAATTTTATATTATCTTCGAAACTGTATGACCAATTGCTATGCTGTAAATGGCAAATCTTATCTGTATAATGTTCTTGTGATACTGAAATAATTTATTGTCATAAGAATTAATATTTTGTTGCTCAAATAATCAACCAAACGTAAGTATGCCGAAAAAAAATATTTTTAATGCAATAAAAGAAGTATAAAAGATGAAATATAAAAGATAGAGATATGGTACCGCGGACTTTTTTGTAGAAATAATTAAGACGAACCAGGTAGCCATACATTGTTTTTAATTTTAAGCAACTGTTTAGGCAGCGCACGCAAATAATTCTATTTTATGAGGTATTTTTTTTTCCGACTTGCTAGACAAAAGTTGTGATAGCTCGGTTAATATACATGCTATAGAAACAATTTATAGCCTATAGCACTCAGGAATAATGTAGCTTTCTGCCAGTAAAAAAAATTTTAGAATTGGATTATTAGTTCCAGAGATTACCCCCTACATACAAACTTACAAACTTACAAACTTACAAACTTACAAATTTTACCTCTTTATAATATTAGTATAGATAAGCTATCTTAATACATAGACTTTAGCACAGTTTTACATTTCGATATATTGTTAATTCGGCGTTGAAAGTAGGCTGAATGACCTTTTCTGTTTTTCGTACAAAACACGTCATATTTATAACATAAAAGCATCTTTTCTAAAAAGTTATTGTTTTATTTACATTTAAATACATTATTTTACAATATTCGATAAAAAACAACAAACATATTCAAACACTTTTTATGTTGGTTACGCGAAACTTCTTAATTATTTTTTTTTAGTTTTTGTTGAGTTCATTCACATGTGTATATTAATTGCGCCAAGCTCTGTCAGGTCCGGCCGAGTCGCTGTGGTGGCGCGGCAAGCGCGGCTTCCGGGTGGGCTTCTTCCCGCACCACTGCGTGGCCGTCATCGGAGACAAGGTGCCGCGACACATGACGCAGCCACCGCCTATCGTCGGGTAAGTCTTACTTATGTTGCTCTACACTGACCATCTAAGCGTGTTGGCTTATATTGGACCTCGCTGGCTCATATTGGCCTATGCTGGCCCACATTGGCCCATGCTGGTCTATGTTGGCTAATATTGGACATTGCTGGCCCTGACTTTACTATTTACACAGTGGTCTATGTTGGTTCACTTTACTACCTACACAATGGCCCATACAACTTCAACTTGCTGGCTAATATTGAATCATGATGGCTGTTGTTGGCCTATATTGGCCCGTGCTGGTCCACATAGGCCCATGCTGGCCTATGTTGGCTGATATTGGATATTTGTTGGGCCATGTTGGTCCATTTTACCATCTACACAATAGCCTATGTTGGACCTTGCTATAAAATCTTATATTAAATAGTAATGGCCCTTGTTGGCTTATATTGGACTATGCTGGCCCACATTGGTCCACTTGACCATCTACACAATAATCTATTTTACATCTTGCTGGCCCATACTGATCTATGCTGGCCCATGTTGCCTTATAGCCCACTTTTTTTAAATATTATTTTTTCTATAGTAAAATTATCCAATGACATCCCCCGCTCTTGAGCGGAGCGGGAGATAGTGTCAGATTCGTACTGACTAAAAACCCACCCCGATCCTTCGTGCCTTCATACCGGAGCTGAGCTATCTTTCGAAACTAATCCTGGCCCCAGTAGGCTTCGACCCAACTGGGCCCCTACTGTTGCTGTCAACTACTTGTCTCCACATTTTTAACCATACCAAACAGCAATTTTTTTATAAATCAGTTACATTAAATTTCCTTTCATCCCTCCCAACAGCTCAGTAGCGGTCGCACCAATAAAACCAGTCCTCCGCAAGCACGGCAAGCTGATCTCCCTGTTCCGCAGCTTCATACTGTCGCGACCCTCGCGCAGGAGCCTCAAGCAGCAGGGCATACTGAGGGAGCGCGTCTTCGGCTGCGACCTGGGAGAGCATCTGCTGAACTGCGGTCACGAAGGTGGGTGCTGTTAGTATTTGAGTTTGTTTTTTTTTGGTTTTAGAAAAGGAAAAAAAAGCATGTTGTACGGCGAGCTGCCTGTACCTCACCGTCCGTAAATCTTCGCTTACGGTGGTCGGGAATCCAAGGAATCGCATTCCGCCTCACAGTTGTTAAAAATAAAAAACTATATTTTTGAGTTCAACGTTATATTGTGTGACGAAATATTGCTGTGATGAAATTGCTTATAATGTGATTTAGTTTTCTGAGAAATATTCAAATCGGGGGTAGGTTTAGATGAAGTTACAAGATCAATAATTAATGGAGAACCCTTGTCGAGTAAAAATTGCACTCACTTCAAATCCTTCACATGGAACAATTGCAGCCGTTTCTGAATTCATTTTAAAGATAATAAAGTTTAATCATTTAAAAACAAAGAAGTTACAGTAATAACTAATCGCAAATCTTAAAAGACTAGAAAAATATTTTTTTATTACTCATACTCTGAAAAGTCTGAAGTTGCCTGAGGAGCGGGCTGAAAAGTATCACACTTTTCATCCCTAGGGAGTTTTACTTTCAACTAACAGCTGTCAAAATATTAAAAAAAAACTAGGTTCTAACTAAAATTCTTGTATTCGTAATGAAAAGCACAGTGCTTACCTCGGGGTTAAAGTTACTTATTTAGTCCCTCGAATTAGCGACCTCGCTACGCTCGGCCGCCAACTCCTTCTCTGGACGGAATAAGTAACTTTCACCCCTAGTGTAACAATGTACTATTATTATTAATTACATATGTAAGTGTACCTACTGTGTACGTATGTATGAAGGGGCGATGAGTCTTGTAAATAAACGACTGTTTCGGCGAGCGCTACACGACTGAGCAATGGATAATCATTTATTTTACTATTAAATATTCTAAAATAATTATTTGCTTACAGTGCGTTCCAAATGAGAATAGGATCGATAGCATGTTGTGACGTCACGATTTACTGTCAAATCGAGGAAATAAATTTTTAGACGTTAACTTTTTTACGAAAAATTTAATTTATTTACGAACTGTGAAGGAAAAAAGTTTAATCAGAATCCAGTTCTTCAATTTTACTCATCTCTGAGTTCCTCAATTTTGACAAAAAAAAATCGATTTGACAGTACGACGTGACGTCACAACATGCAATCGATCCTATTCTCATTTGGAACGCATAGTACGTACATATACAACAGCAGCCGCTCACAACTTTGAATTAATTTTAAGGTAGTCTCGAATTCAGTGTGTGTTCACTGTGCGTTTTCATTTTATTTTATTTGTTTTTATATGATTTGGACGTAAAGTGTCATGTAATTTTACATAAAAGCCGGGCTTACTTACATCTAGTGCTCACACGTCCGTGGCAAAAAGATTGTAATCTCTCACTGGAGAGTGTTTAGTAACATCTCTTCAGCTATTCCTCAAAGAGGGGTCTTACCGCGTCCACTATGTTCGCGAACCTCTAGCGCTGCACGTTCCTGCAATAGCTCTACATAGTGGCAACGTTCGCACTCCTGGAGCGTGCAACGGACAGCGCGCTCAACTGTGCAGGTTTCCACACAAGCTTACCTGACAGGTATAACTGTGCAGGCAAACCAGTCTGTGTTCGTCCAAAAACCGCCAACTGGAGCGCTGAGCTCGAAGCGCTTACTGTGTTGCATGCTCCAGGAGCGCGAACGTAATCACTATGTGGAGCAGTTGCAGAAGTGCGCTGCGCTAGAAGTTCGCGAACATAGTGGATATCCGGCTCTACAGTGACGTATGGCTGAGTATAATACGTATGCTAACATAGACGTAATTTATTTGTGTGCAGTACCGCTGGTGCTGGTGGAATGCGCAGCCGCCATCGAGGCGCGCGGGCCCGTGGACGGCGTGTACCGGCTGTCGGGCGGCGCCGGCCTTACGCAGCGCCTGCGCGCCGCCTTCGACGCCGGCGACGCGCCCGACCTGGCCGCGCCCGCCACCATGCGGGACCCGCATGCGGTGCCGTCCTTGTTGAAGATGTACTTCAGGTGAGTGCTGGTGGAGTGGACGGCGTGTACCGGCTGTCGGGCGGCGCCGGCCTCACCCGACCTGGCCGCGCCCGCCACCATGCGGGACCCGCATGCGGTGCCGTCCTTGTTGAAGATGTACTTCAGGTGAGTGCTGGTGGAGTGGACGGCGTGTACCGGCTGTCGGGCGGCGCCGGCCTCACCCGACCTGGCCGCGCCCGCCACCATGCGGGACCCGCATGCGGTGCCGTCCTTGTTGAAGATGTACTTCAGGTGAGTGCTGGTGGAGTGGACGGCGTGTACCGGCTGTCGGGCGGCGCCGGCCTCACCCGACCTGGCCGCGCCCGCCACCATGCGGGACCCGCATGCGGTGCCGTTCTTGTTGAAGATGTACTTCAGGTGAGTGCTGGTGGAGTGGACGGCGTGTACCGGCTGTCGGGCGGCGCCGGCCTCACCCGACCTGGCCGCGCCCGCCACCATGCGGGACCCGCATGCGGTGCCGTCCTTGTTGAAGATGTACTTCAGGTGAGTGCTGGTGGAGTGGACGGCGTGTACCGGCTGTCGGGCGGCGCCGGCCTCACCCGACCTGGCCGCGCCCGCCACCATGCGGGACCCGCATGCGGTGCCGTCCTTGTTGAAGATGTACTTCAGGTGAGTGCTGGTGGAGTGGACGGCGTGTACCGGCTGTCGGGCGGCGCCGGCCTCACCCGACCTGGCCGCGCCCGCCACCATGCGGGACCCGCATGCGGTGCCGTCCTTGTTGAAGATGTACTTCAGGTGAGTGCTGGTGGAGTGGACGGCGTGTACCGGCTGTCGGGCGGCGCCGGCCTCACCCGACCTGGCCGCGCCCGCCACCATGCGGGACCCGCATGCGGTGCCGTCCTTGTTGAAGATGTACTTCAGGTGAGTGCTGGTGGAGTGGACGGCGTGTACCGGCTGTCGGGCGGCGCCGGCCTCACCCGACCTGGCCGCGCCCGCCACCATGCGGGACCCGCATGCGGTGCCGTCCTTGTTGAAGATGTACTTCAGGTGAGTGCTGGTGGAGTGGACGGCGTGTACCGGCTGTCGGGCGGCGCCGGCCTCACCCGACCTGGCCGCGCCCGCCACCATGCGGGACCCGCATGCGGTGCCGTCCTTGTTGAAGATGTACTTCAGGTGAGTGCTGGTGGAGTGGACGGCGTGTACCGGCTGTCGGGCGGCGCCGGCCTCACCCGACCTGGCCGCGCCCGCCACCATGCGGGACCCGCATGCGGTGCCGTCCTTGTTGAAGATGTACTTCAGGTGAGTGCTGGTGGAGTGGACGGCGTGTACCGGCTGTCGGGCGGCGCCGGCCTCACCCGACCTGGCCGCGCCCGCCACCATGCGGGACCCGCATGCGGTGCCGTCCTTGTTGAAGATGTACTTCAGGTGAGTGCTGGTGGAGTGGACGGCGTGTACCGGCTGTCGGGCGGCGCCGGCCTCACCCGACCTGGCCGCGCCCGCCACCATGCGGGACCCGCATGCGGTGCCGTCCTTGTTGAAGATGTACTTCAGGTGAGTGCTGGTGGAGTGGACGGCGTGTACCGGCTGTCGGGCGGCGCCGGCCTCACCCGACCTGGCCGCGCCCGCCACCATGCGGGACCCGCATGCGGTGCCGTCCTTGTTGAAGATGTACTTCAGGTGAGTGCTGGTGGAGTGGACGGCGTGTACCGGCTGTCGGGCGGCGCCGGCCTCACGCAGCGCCTGCTACCGAGGAGTAGGCTTCAGAAAGTCACTGCTTTATGGCACTTTTCAGCTTGGGCCTTAAGAACATTTGAATATTGTGGAGTACCGTGGAGTATCACTCGATCTGATC
The DNA here is from genome assembly GCA_949319445.1 of Mythimna lalbum. NCBI lineage: Eukaryota > Metazoa > Arthropoda > Insecta > Lepidoptera > Noctuidae > Mythimna > Mythimna lalbum. The sequence goes on from OX439373.1 coordinate 10,320,523, forward strand.
GTCTCATCTAATATATTTTTTCTTCGTCTTGTCAACAGAGAGCTACCAAACCCGCTGTGCACGTACCAGCTGTACGAGAGCTTCGTGAGCGCGGTGCAGCAGGGCGACGAGGCCGCTCGCCTCCGCGCCGTCAGGGACACCGTCGTCAAACTACCTCCGCCGCATTACAGGTCAATATAGCGTTACTCACACTTACACACATTGATCACATTGCTCGCAGAACAGATGGACGATGGGGATGGAATGTTCTGGAGTGTCGACCACGTACCGGAAGACGCAGCGTTGGCGTAGCCTCCCACAAGGTGGACCGATGACCTGGTGAGGGTCGCGGGAGTCCGATGGATGCGAAACGTACAGGACTGGTCATTGGTGGAAATTAGGGGAGGCCTATGGTCCAGCAGTGGACGTCTTTCAGCTGAAATGATATTGACTTTATTTGTACTTTCACAAAGGCTTAGCTTCATAGACGCGTATTCGTCATTATACGCTTGGTGTAAGCCTGCGTTAAGCTTGCATATGTTGTGACCAAATATGAAAAGTTGCTAAAAGAGTTATGAGTTTAAATGTGAATGGATGGAGTGGGAGATAGGCCAAAGAAAAGATGGATGGATTGTGTGAGAAGTGATATGAAAGAAAAGGGAGTTAGTGATAGCGTGACGAGTGACAGGACAGAATGGAAGAAAAAAACTACAACAAATAAAACGGGACAAGGGCAGAAAGATGATGATGTGTCGTCAAAACTTAGAAATTGATCACTTCATGAAATCGCCAACTAAACCTGGTCAGATGGATAAAACGTTAACATTTGATGATAATGCAAATCCTTGTTTGGCCACACGCGAGCGAGTGGCGCGACAAGCGGGGCGGATTCGGTAAGCTGGCGCGCGGTGCTATGAGCGGCGTCTCGTGGCGTGATTCAAACATTTCATTGACCTCACCGCTCGCCGCCCCGCGCTGAGCTCCCGCCCGCAGCGCCAACTTTGTATATCTGTGACAGAACGCTGGCGTACCTGATGCGCCACCTGCGGCGCGTGTCCCTGCTGGGCGAGCAGACGGGCATGACGGCGCGCAACATGGCCATCGTGTGGGCGCCCAACCTGCTGCGCGCGCCGCGCCCGCAGCACGCCTTGCAGGGCGTCGCTGTGCAGGTAAACATATAGAGACGACGCCTTGGATATTATACATGTATGTAAAAGTCTACATAATTGATGGGCGCCAATTGATAGGCGAGGACGCTAGCACCATAAACACAAGTTAAATCTTACCTTGGGTGCCAGAGTTCATCGAAAACATTTCCTTTGTCTCAGAAAATTATTTGTAAATTGTGATGTTGGTTCAAATTTATGTAATAAATATCTTTTTATTTTACTCTTTTATATAAAAAAAAAAACCATTAGCCGAATTGAGAACCTTAGAAGTCGGTTAAAAAAGGGAGGAATTCGGTATACTAATTCGAGTGATATTTTACACTGTCTTATGTCCGCAGGCGGTGGTGACGGAGTTCCTCATCTGCTACGCGGAGGAACTGTTCGCTCAAGAGCAGGGGGAAGACTCGGGGCCGGAGTCACTGGAACAGGTAAAAATACAACATAACCCTATATAACAATGGAAATTAGAAACATCCCGAAAGACAAAACAAAACATCTAAAACTGTTGAAAGTAATGGCTTTGAAACGTAGTTAGTAATAATGGGCCTTTGGAGGTATGTGGGACTTCACTCTCTGTTCTGCCTCCAAACTGGTGACCGATCTCAGGAGGGGAGTTTTTTTTTTCTCCTCTCGACGGGGAAAATCATCATTGACGAAACCCGCTCTTGGGTGGAGCGGGAGACAGTGTCAGACTCTTACTGACTAAAAACCCCGCGCCGTTCCTTCTAGCCCTCATGGCTTCTAGGCTCTAGTTTCCTTTCGGATAACCCCGACCCCGGTAGGCTTCGACTCAGATGGGCCCCTCCTCTTGCTGACAACTCCTTGAGGCGCGCGGGAACAGTTCGCGCCGTTGACGCCTTGGCTCGGTCCGGACAGTTACCGGACGATCGGACACCGAGCTACCCATAGCTCGCTGTCCACGAGCCCGCGTCTACGGTGGCTGGAAATCGGGGCTGGAACCCCGGCGGCGGCGGCGGTGAGGCCGCCTGGAGCGGTCGGCCTCCTCCTTTGCTAGCATTACTGCTTCGCAGAAGGAGGCGACCGCCTGTCACTCCTCCTCGCTCCGGACCATGGCCTCGACCAGGGCCCGGCGCGAGAGGTCTCCGCCGCCGATCGCCCCCACGAGGGCACGGCGTTGCTCTACTGTGTGCTCCACCGCGTCCTCCGGGCATCTCAGGAGGGGAGTGATGAAGCGACATCTTTGACGCTACATAAGAACTACGAAGAAAATACGAAATCGCGCAATCAAAGTTCTCCGCGCGATGAGAATATTCGGCAATTATAGCCTTTTTAATGTTCCCACTGCTGGGACTCAGGCCTCCTCTCTAGGAGAGAGAATGGGCCGTAATCCACCACGCGGGCCCAGTGTTGGTGAATGTCACATGTCTTCGAATTTTTGGTTCTAGGACATGCCGGTTTCCTTCACCGTTTTGAGAGCAGTAGTGATGAAATAAATCACACAAAGTAATGCGCCTGGCTGGGCTCGAACCTGCGACCTACGGCTCGTAAGTCGGGGCCATTACCACTCGGCCACCACTGCTGTCTGAATATATACGACAGCCCGAAATTATTTATCGGGCAGTAGCCCACCAGACTAAAACACCTGTCTGGTCGGAGGATCCCCCTTTTCAACGGAGGTATGTGGGACTTTACCTCCAAAGGCTTCATCAGAAGTCAAGTCACCCATAGGACAATAGAAAGAACAATTCGGAGATTCCTTGCGTGATCACATCAGAAATTATCATATACTAGCTGCTCCTAGCGGCTTCGCCCGCGTGATAGCAGAAAATTATCCCAAGGGAACATACTTCCGGGATAGAAAGTATCCTATGTCCTATTCCAGGACATTGTCTATCCGTGTACCAAGTTTCATCAAAATTGGTTTTGCCATTTAGGCGTGAAGACGTAACAAACAAACAAACTTACTTTCGCTTTTATATATTAAATTATCTCGGAGAATCGCTAAACTTAAGTGGAAACGGGCAGACATTGCTCTCAGAACAGATGGTCGATGTAGACAAAAGGCTCTGGAGATGTTTGTGTATTTCATTTTGGTATTTGTTTCCAGGAGCGCTGCGAGTCTCAAGTGGAGCTCCGCGGTAACGAGTCGTGCCGGCGACCCAAGAGTCTACCAATCAATCCGCCTACTAAATTGTTGAGGTAACGTTATCTATAGTGATTGTACGGGGCTGACTGGGATTTTTGTGAAATCATCATCTTCCTGCCCTTGTCCCGTTTTATTTGGGGTCTTCGTAACATGTTTTTTTCTTCCATTTTGTCCTGTCACCCGTCACGCTATCACTAACTCCCTTTTCATTCATATCTCTTCTCACACAATCCATCCATCTTTTCTTTGGCTTCCCTCTTCCTTTCCATCCATTCCATCCATATTGTGTGAAATGAAATAGGAAAAAAAATGAGAATACTTCGCGGGAATCCGATCGATGCGAGACGCACAGGATTGTGGTGGCACTTGGGGGAGGCCTACGTCCAACAGTGGACGTCTTTCGGCTGAAATGATGATGATGGTGGGGGTGAGATTACTTGTAGTTTGCTGATACTTTCTATGCGGGTCTGGTGTGTTGTGTAGTAGGGTCACTCGGATGATAATAGATTGAAACTCTGGAAGGGTGCTTCAAGAAATTATCTGCACTAATATTATAAAGAGGAAAACTTTGTTTGTTTGGTTGTAATGAATAGGCTTAAAAACTACTGGACCGTTTTAAAAAATTCTTTCACCATTCGAAAGCTACATTATCCACGAGTGACATAGGCTAAATTTTATTTTGGAAAATAATAGGATTCCGTAAGATATTTGGGTTTTTCGGAAAAAATTAACCAGAAAAGTTACTTATTTTGCGTACGCTGCCTAAACGATACAAGATAGAACCATAAAATGTTCTAATTAATTGTAGATCTTATAAATATCTACAAAAAAGTCCGCGAAACACTATACCTATCTATGTCGAGTGAGGCACAACAATTATTTTTTTATCTAAAAATCTTGAATTTTTTTTGGATTACATTTAAACGCATTTATTTTACTCATGCTATTAATCCTTATCAAAATAAATTATCTCATCACTAAGTACAGTTTATGTAGATAATATTTGGTCTTTGAATGATCAAAATTGTTCGTTTGGTTTTGAAGTTATGGCGAAATTAAAATATTACTGTTTCTGCTGCACGAAGTGAGCATCATAAAAGCGGGGGAGCGCGTGTGTGAGGGGACTTTAGATCTATGAGTAAGCAGGTAACCGCGCGGCACAGGCGCGAGGTCGGCTCCCTACGCAGTGGTCGTGCGCGAAGTCTTGGGGAGTTCTTAAAACTACACCTACGCAAAAGTTCTTCTCAGAGCTAAACAACAGTTCTTCTCAGAGCTAATCAACAGTTCTTTTCAGGGCTAACCAACAAACAGTTCTTTTCAGGGGTAGCCAACAGTTTTTTTGAGGGCTAACCAACAGTTCTTTTTAGGGCTAAACAACAGTTCTTTTCAGAGCTGGAATATTACACGCTATTAACATTTTCTTAAACATTTGAAAATGCCTAAGAGAGCCAGGTCTCAACTCTCTAAACATAGTTCTCAAGCACGGGCAGTAAGAATACGTCGTATGGGAGAATCTTCACCTGAACGTTCACAACGCCTTGCTGAACAAAATCAGAGAAACTCTCAGGCACGCGCACGAGAGTCGAGTGTCGAACGTTTGCAACGCCTTGCACAACAAAATCTGAAAACCTCTGAGTTACGTGCACGAGAGTCGAGGCTGGAGCGTTCCCAACGTCGTCATGAACAAAATGTAAGGATCTCTGACTTACGCGAACGAGAGTCCAGTTCCAGACGCCTCCTGCCGGAGGCTCTACGCGTGGATCGTTCGGTCCATGGCCCTTTACGGGGCGCCGGTGTGGGCGCCGTCGCTGGCAAAGCGACCGACGTCCATACTGAGCGCCTGCCAGAGGGTCATGGCAATACGGATGGTGCGGGGTTACCGCACGATCTCCCGCGAAGTGGCGAGCCTTCTGGCTGGCCTACCACCGTGGGATCTGGAGGCAACAGTCCTTGCACACATGCACGACATGCGCGTGGAGATGCAACGCCGGGGTGAAAGTCCACTGTCGCAACATGTCAAGGCATGGCGGTCAGAGCTCCGGCAGGATCTCATGGTGAAATGGCGTCAGCGACTATTGCAACCCAGTGCTGGGCATGCCACGATTATGGCGGTAAGTCTCCTCTTTGAGGCGTGGCTGAAAAGACCTCACGGCATCCTTACCTTCCGCATGACGCAGGTCCTCACCGGACATGGCACGTTCGGGAGGAACCTGTTTCAGATTAAGTTAAAAGAGACGCCCGGGTGTCGCCACTGTGCGGAACGCCCGGAGGACACGGTGGAGCACACAGTCGAGTTGTGCCCTGCCTGGGCGGAGCATCGCCGGGTGATCGACGGCGGTGACCTCTCGCGCCGGGCCTTGGTTGAAGCCATTGTCCGGGGCGAGGAGGAATGGCGGGTGGTCGCCTCCTTCTGTGAAGCAGTAATGCTAGCAAAGGAGGAGGCCGACCGCATCAGGCAACGGCGCCCTTGCCGCCGCCGCCGGGATTCCGATTTCGATTTCCGGCCACCGTAGACGCGGGCTCGCGGACGGCGAGCCATGAGTAGCTCGCAGTCCGATTGTCCGGACCGAACCCAAGACGTCGACGGCGCGCACTGTTACCGCGCGCCTCAAGGAGTTGTCAGCAACAGGAGGGGCCTAGCTGGGTCGAAGCCTATTGGAGCCAGGGTTATCTGAAAAGAAGCTCGAGCCCCGGTATGAACAGGCTAAAAGGAACGGGGTGGGTTTTTAGTCAGTAAGAGTCTGACACTATCTCCCGCTCCACCCAAGAGCGGGGGTTGTCATAAGATGATTTTTGTCCACCGAGAAAAACAAAAAGAAAAAAAACGAGAGTCAAGTGTCGAGCGTTTGCAGCGACTTAGAGCTCAGGCAGAGAGGCAGCAGTTGTCCTCAAATAGAGTTCGCAATCGAATTTTAGTTATCAGCAACAGACTGTCTTTCAGATATGATCAGCAGGTTGATTAGGCACAACAAGCGTCCGTCCAAATCGAAGTCATGAATAAGATCTGCTCTAACTGCTCTGCCAAGAAATGGGCGGACGAACCTAATGGTATGTGCTGTGCTTCAGGTAAAGTTTGTCTTCCTAACCTTCAGGAGCCACCACAACCAATAAAAAATCTTTTAACTAATAACCATCCATAATGGATGGTTATTAGTTAAAAGTCATTTTTTAATAAATATACGTAAATACAATAGTCATTTTCAAATGACTTCTTTTGGCGCTAAAGAAATCAGGGAAGGTAATTTTATGCCTACTTTTAAAACTGAAGGACGGGTGTATCATCTCATGGACGATGTGTTCTTTCACCGCCTGTCAGTGGTGTCTAAATACTCTTAGAAAATACATATACCACCACCACCAAGTACTTGCCAGGATAGAAATCTGCCGCAGAAATTGACTGACCTAGCTTTTCTAAATCTGTAGGTATGTGTACTAATATTACAAAGAGAGACAATTTGATTTTTTTAATGTTTGTTTACACACGTATTCGATAGAACATGGAAAAGGCGATAACTAAGTGAAAAACCCAAATTCTGCCGGAAGTCATTATTCCACGCGGACGAAGTCGCGGGCAAAAGCTAGTTTAAAATATTTTAGCAAATCTTGGAATTGTATACAGTTGTTACTGGGGAATCGAATACCGCATCAAAATCGCAATTCAGCATGCGGTTTTTTTTTTTTTTATCCATTACTGTCCCACTGCTGGGCAAGGCCTCCCCCAAGTCCTATGCGGATTGGAGTTTTTAATTAATTTTTTGTTTTAAGTAGTAATAAACATAAAAACCGTTCAAGTGCGAGTTGGACTTTCACACCGAGAGTTTCTTATTTTATCTACCTATGTAAATAGTTTGATTTTCGAATCGAGTATCGAAGGTTTTCCAAATTGCAAAAAATATATATTTTGTATTGTAATTATTTTGTGATTTTCATTTAAAATCACCCGCTTTTATGGAACAATAAAATATTTAACGGATCTTCATTTTTTAGAATGTTAAATTCACGTGCTTTTTTTGGGTATAATAATAATAATAATAACTGAAGGTTTTGTCTGTGCGATTATGGACGAAGTTATTTTGACGAACAACTACCGGAGACATATTATGAAGGACGGGACGGTTGACGTGTGTCGGGCATGTCAACGTCCGGGTGAGTCCATTAGACATATTATCTCTGGTTGTTCTCGTCTGGCTAACGGCGAGTACTTGCACAGGCATAACCAAGTAGCCAGGATTCTTCACCAGCAACTTGCTTTAAAATACAACCTAGTGGATTCTGAGGTACCGTACTACAAGTATGTGCCCGACCCAGTTCTTGAAAATGACCATGTCACGTTGTACTGGGATCGGTCTATCATTACTGACCGGACTATTGTAGCCAATAAGCCGGACATAGTGGTGATAGACCGATTAGCGCGCCGCGCAATGATAGTCGATGTCACCATCCCGCATGACGAGAATCTCGTGAAAGCTGAGAAAGAGAAACAAATAAAATATCTCGACTTAGCACACGAGGTTGTCGACATGTGGAATGTGGACTCGGCTATCATTGTTTCGATTGTCGTGACCGCCAATGGCCTTATAGCCAAAAGCTTCGACGACCATCTGTCGAAGCTATCGTTGCGCGGTTGGATCAAGGGCCTGATACAGAAGGAAGCACTCCTCGATACGGCACGCATTGTGAGGAGGTTCCTGTCTCTGGAGCCCTAACCACCGGTAGCTTGGACCCTGCTCCCGACACCGGCGGAAACTATAGTTTTATATTTTTAAATGTTTTTTTTTTATATGATTTTGTTAAAAAATATTTAAAAATGTAATTTTATATGTGTTCAAAATAAATAAAGAAATAATAATAATAATAATTAATAATAAGAATTAATAATAAGTTGTGGAATATTATATTATATTATATCTTACAAAATAATAAACTAATACATAAAAAGATACTATAACTAATTATTATTAAACTATTGCACACGAAGTGACTGAATTAGAAGAGTGTCCATGCAGTTTCTTGCACTTTCTTTTCCACAGAAAAGATGAAAGAGGTTAGAAAGGAAGTACTTTTGTACTACAACGAGTGTCGCCGCTTGTCTCCCACCCTTTAACTCCACTACAGGCAATAATCCAATACGAACGCGCATTACGCAACTAACAGACTATGCGCACTTAGATTGCAAGTTTGCTGTTGGTAGTTGAACTATGAGCATTGCTCTACTGTCGCAATCAAACTGACTCACTTCCGGTCGGTTCCGGTAAATGCGAAGCCAGGAACATTCTATATAACGATGTTTTAATTTATTCCAGAACATTGTCGTTGAATCTTGGCAATAAATTATTTTTATTACAAATATGTACCTCCCTCAGTTCATGCGAATTTCGATTCTATTGCTGAACGAAGAAGGTATAAATTCTCTTATCAACTAATTATGTATCTACCAAACCTTATTTAATAATAATAGTGGTAGGTACTTTATGACGGACTTTTCTAGAATTTGCTAGGTTTGGGTATGTTCTTCTATTCTAGAAGTTTTACATAGCAATGTGTTTTAATTATTTGAAGCTACTCTTGATTTTATCGAAGATATGACGTGTTCAAGTTTAAAGCTTTGGTTTCCTAGGATAGCGGTGCCGTTATATGGCGGCCGTTTTCCGGAACAACGACTATTTTCCTCTTCTGATGATAGTTCATCCTCCAAGTAAATTACTGAAGCTAAATCAAGGTCGTCAATTTTCTATCTTGGATACTTTTCGTATGACGTTTGTGACGTTTGTTTTAAAAAAATGACTGACGATGTGTTAAAACGGCCGCTATATGACAGCACCGCTTTCCTAGGAAATCAAAGCTTAACGGCGTGTCACTAATCTAATAGGTCTAGGGTAGGTTGAGTGAAAACGTAGACGTCACTGTTTTTTAAAGGGAATACGAGTGTATACTTATCTTGATGTTATAACGATGTAGTTGGTAATGTCCTTAGCTTGGAAGAAGCCCGTCGCCGCGGACAGGTGGGAGGCGGTCCCCAGGCGCCCAGCCCGCGCCTGCCGCCCGCGTCGGGCGCCATCGCCGCCGCCGCCGCCGCCAACACGCAGCTGCGACCTTCCTCGCACCTGCGGCCCAAGTACATCGAGGTGAGCCTAGCGTACCCAGCTTACAGTCCTACCGGATGCACTCCAATACCAGTGATTTACATGGAACGACTGCCTACCTGACCTCCCAATACCACAACCCATTTATGGGCAACAGAAGATCGGGCGGCGGGGGTGCTTGATGCACTTATTATCGAATAAACTGAATACTGAGTTGAAATGTATTAAATAGAACAACGAAATCTAGAAGGTTTGTTTTTGTTAAAAAATAATTAAATTTCATGAAGTAATAATAATTTAATGACACTTGCAAACAGAATGCAGTGACTTTTAGGTTATAAGATCTTCCCTTCTAAACCATGTATATCTAGCAAATCAAAATTTTGACAAAAGCAGCAAAAGCTGTTGTTCATACTGTTAGTAATACAATCCTCCAAGGTTATTAGTGATAATCCTGTATATCGAGACCGATGATCCACAAACTGGCCCCGTCTACCGTGAAAATCTTCAAAGGAATGGTGATTTTTCATTCTACATTTGTCATAAAATTTTGGTTATATAGAGATTTCTAAAGTTTATCCAATTATTTCCTTGTTCCAGGTCGGATCGGGTCCCAACAATCTACCGCAGTATCACACCGTATTAGATTTACCTGCACCAGGTTAGTACATATATACTTCTTCAACAGTACATTATGATATAAGTATATAATGTTAGTGATTATCGTCGAGGCGGTATTTAGACCCGAGCAGTGGCGAGGGTTTTAAGAGAGCAAAGAACGGTAATCATTAATTACTCACGTGTATCAGAACAGATGGTCGATGGGGACGAAAGGTTCTGGAGTGGCGACCACGTACCAGAAGACGCGTTGGAAAGCCTCCAACAAGGTGGACCGACGACTTGGTCAGGGTCGCGGGAATCCGATGGATGCGTGACGCACAGGACCGGTCGTTGTGGCGGCGCTTGGCGGAGGCCTATGTCCAGGAGTGACGTCTTTCGGCTGATATGATGATGATGATGATGATCATACGATGTTGTTCCTGGCCAGAGGCCTGAGTCCCAGCAGTGGGACTATGATAAGGCTTTTTGTGCTTATGCTGTATGATGTGCAGGTAAACGCGGCCTGAAGCGGTCCCCGTCGGGTTGGAGAGGGCTGTTCACGCGCAGCAAGCAGCAGCGCGCGCGCAGCCGCCGCGAGCCCGCCCCGCATGTACCGCGGACCCCTACACCACCGCAGGTATTTGATTTTTTCTAACAAATCTTTTTTTTCTACGGGAAATCATCAATCTGACTGGCCTGTTGGTCTAGTGGTTAGTGGCCTTGACTGTTTTGCCGGAGGTCGTGGGTTCGATTCCCACCCAGGACAAATGTTTGTGTGATGAGCATGATCATTTGTTCAGTGTCTGGGTGTAATTTATCTGTAATATTTATGTACTTAGAAATATATAAGTAGGTTTATCAGTTGTCTAGTACCCATAACACAAACTCTGCTTAGCTTGGGACTTGTGTGATAGTTGTGGAATATTATATCTGTGTAGGACAGATATAATATTCCAAAAAAGTCTACCGTGGGCGAGCAGCGTTACCATGAGCTTCTCATTCCGTCAGCGTGTTATTTACCGAAGCATTGTGTCGGCCAGGACAGCCCGATGTGCACGCCGAGCCTGGCCCTCCGGCCGGTGAAGTCGTGCGAGTCGCTCGCCTCCGACAGCGACACGCTCGCGCCGCTGGCCGAGCGAGCCGCCGCGCCGCTCAAACATCACACCAGGTAAGCTAACTGGCTAACCAGTGTTTGTTCTAAAACAACAAATACACCACACATTTTTAATTGGTACAAATCTACTCTGCCCCTGATAGTTAAAAAGACGTATCTAACAAAAACGAAAACGGATAAAAACATTTTAATGAATGAAACGGGAAATCGGGCCTTTTTTCCTTGTGTTAAAACTACACTGGAGAAAGTTAGCAAAATATAAAAAATACAGGCAGATGCGCCTGTTTTTTCCTGATTCCGGCAATGTATATAACTCAACTCTGGAAAGAATTTTAGATGCGTCTTTTAACTAACGGGGGTAGTACTGATTAGTCGGGCGTCTTCGGTTATCTTCGTCACTCGTCGGGCTCTATCGCAAAAAAATGTGCCACCGGACACATTTTTTTTTACTTTTGAAGCGATTATTTCCGAAAATGTTAATATTATCAAAAAAATATTTCAGTAATCCCCTATTCTTTTTTAAATACCTATCCAACAATATATCACACGTTAGGGTTGAAATAAAAAAAAACTCTCCCCATTTTATGTGTAGGGGGTACGCTAATAAAACATTTTTATCCATTTTTTTATGTTACCACTTTGTCGACGTGATATACCATATATTAGTACCAAATTTTAGCTTTCTAGAGCTAACGGTCACTGAAATTAAGCGGACGGACAGACAGACATGGCGAAACTATAAGGGCTCCTAACTACGGAACCTTAAAAAGGATGATGATGAGATATTTAGCTGATAGAGTAGGTGGCCGAGTAGTAACGACCCTTGCCTTGAATGCGTTCATTACAAGTTTTGAATAAACGGACGAGACAGTAACATAACGGGTGAGATAGTAATGTAAGCTAGTAGCTGTGTGCCATACTGCGTGGCAATGCTTATCCTCTAAAGCTTTGGTTTCCTAGGAAAGCGGTGCCGTCATATAGCGGCCGTTTTCAGTAATTTTTTCAAAACAAACATCATACGAAAAGTATCCAAGATAGAAAATGGACGACCTTGATTTAGCTTTAGTAATTTACTTGGAGGATGAACTATCAACAGAAGAGGAAAATAGTCGTTGTTCCGGAAAACGGCCGCTATATGACGGCACCGCTATCCTAGGAAACCAATCCCCATTACCACGGTGCGGCGCTGATACTGTACAACTTAACGGCGCCCGTGCCGCACGGTGGGCGGTTGGTTGGGAATGAGATATATTTTTGAATATTTTAGAATGACTGAACGTGCCTCCATTAGCGAAACAAAGAAGCCGGTATCGATAATTTCCACAATTTTGTTTTACACACATGCGCGCACGCCAACTGCGAAATATTGACTGAGAAATCTGAGAATATGAGAGTGGCGCACCGTACGGTGGTGGCGCCACGCCTTGGTGATGGAGACAGGCCCTAACTAAAATAAAAAACCAGCCGTGCGAATTCTTAAAAAAATCCTTTTTATAAAAAAATAAAAATGACCGACTTCACTTAAAAATTGAATTGAATTTGAGGGGTTCCCTCTCGCGAGCAAGATTCCATCATCAGATCCCAACTTGGTAACTATGGGACCATTCGAGAAGTATTCCATTTCCAACAAAAAAAGATTTTTTCAAATCGGTTGGCAAGCGACGCAGTTATACACGCGAACAAACATAAAAAAAAATACAAATATCTGAATTGAGAACCTCCTCCTTTTTTGGAAGTCGGATAAAAACATTACCCTCCTTTTCGGCACAGTCGGTCAAAAAGGGCAGTTCTCAAATACGGTCCACAAAAGTACTGGAACCGCAATATTGTATGTTAGTTTTCTGTTTTAAGAAGCCGCTCATCTCACGATGTCTGGCGACAGGGCGACAGAGCGATGTCGCCGGCGACAGTCGCGCAACTATTGTCGCCTAGTGAGAAAGTGGATTTAAGGTAACAACTACTAATAGATGTATATGACATCTGCTAGGATATAACGTAGTTAGAACGTAGCTATGAATGAAATAGTATTGGCACCAACCCGCACTGGGCCAGCGCGGTGGATTACGGCCCATTTCCTCTGCTAGAGAGGAGGCCTGAGTCCCAGCAGTGGGAACATTAATAGACTGATTATACTATTATTATAACCTATAGTATAGAAGGGCGATGGAAGGGCTATGCTCGGAGTTTCCCTGCGTGATGCGATTCACAAATGAAGATATCCGCAAGAGAACCAAGGTTACCGACATAGCTCGAAGAGTCGCCAAACTTAAGTGGCAATGGGCAGGGCACATTGCACACAGAACAGATGGTCGATGGGGACGAAAGGTTCTGGAGTGGCGACCTCGTACCGGAAGATGCAGCGTTGGAAGGCTAACTATGTGGACCGATGACCTGGTCAGGGTTGCGGGAATCTGGTGGATGCGTAACGCACAGAACCGGTCGTTGTGGCGACGCTTGGGGGAGGCCTATGTCCAGCAGTGGACGTCTTTCGGCTGGTATGATGATAGTATAGAAATCGGCACGGATCTTGAGCGCTGGCTTCAAGTTGCCCAGAAGTCAAATATTGGGCCTATCTAGTGGTATGAAGTGAGACGCGGGGGCGGGGAGCGTCAGTGATTGGCTCGCCGCGCCATCGCGTCACAGACGACACTCGTGATTCGTTCCCTGCGCTTGCTGCATGTATCTAACAACGACGATTGACTCGCCAATGTATGGAATGCGCAAAGCGATCTGACGCCGAGCGCTCAAGATCTTTGACGATACCTTTACACCTATGGTGGAGATTTGCCCTCTTGGGTGGAGCACCGCCGTATGGGGACATCGATAGCATCTTTCTGCGAACCAGTAATGCTAGCGAAGGAGGCGTCCGCAAGCGTGAAGGAACGTACATTCTAACGACTGCACAGCCACTAGACGTCTAATAACATGCGACGCATGTCTGTCAACACATATGACTTGTAGATCTGACATCTTGACCAATCAGAACGCAGTACCCCCGCTCCCCCGTACCTCGGCTAGTTGACAGTATTGTTTTGGTGCGCTAGTTCAACTATGAGGCGTCTAGTGGCTGGAAGGTCGTTAGTACATTCTTACCCTTCAGTCACCGCGACAGGAGACGTTGCGGGCGTCGGGAATCGCAGACCGATCTACGGCACGGATTTGCGGACAGAGAGTAATGGATAGCTCGCCGTCTGCCTGTCCTATAAGGATCGGACCAGTGTCGTAGATGGAGCAGAGTGTTCTACGGAGTGATCCTCAGAAGGCCGATGCCTGCTAGGACCATAGTAAAACATATGAAAGGGATTACTCGTGGACCTAGAACGCAAAAGTCATATAGGTTGGCGCTAGATGGCGCTGAAATCAACATTGTCAGATTTCTTTTTAGAGTATGTTAGCATTATTAAGTCAAAAAAATAGTAGGACATTAACTGTTATTGAATTTAGTCAAATTATTACCTTAAAATCCACTGGCTCCAATGAATAATCGCAAAGTTAGCTTGTCACCTGGTTCTCCGCACAAATCCATGGTCACCGGACCATCTGAGCGTGCGGTTGTTTTCCTTCCGCACCCAGCTGTGCGCTGGCGACTAATACCCGCTATGACCTGCCGTGACCTGTGCTGTACTTAGTGTCGGTGGTGTCCAGCTTGTAACCTTTTTACAATATTTTTGGGAAAAAATACATCATTGTAGAAAAATTATTTCGAATCGATTCAATTACTGATTTTGAACAAGCCATATTCAGGTTTCGCATAAACTAAAAATAATCTTGTATATTATCACTCTATTTGTTCTGGGGAGTGACCAATCTGTACTAATATATATATATTACTAGAAGCCCGTCGTTCGCACGAGCAATAAATATACCCTATGATATTCAGGGTGAATGTAGCTTTCCAATGGTGAAAGAATTTTTGAAATCGGTACAGTAGTTTTTGAGTTTATTCGTTACAAACATACACACAAAAATAAAAAATTTCCCTCTTTATAATATTAGCGTAGGTATACATAAAAAGATAAAGTTTTTTTTTGTTTATATATCTTTTTGTTTGTAGGTAATCTCTGAAAATTACTGGTTTGATCGTTATTTTTTTTTTTTTCACCGATATAAAGCTGTTTTACTCCTTAGTGACATAGGCTATATTTTATGTACGTGGGCAAAGCCGCGGGTAAAACTAGTTTATCAATAAATCAACAAGTTTTCTTTTTATTATTGATTGGCTCGCGTTTGACTAGGGAGGGGGGGAGTCACACAAATGTGACGAGCTGTGACTAAGACGGGGGGTGGGGCAAAAAAATCGTGAAATTTGTAGCTTGGGGTTTAATTTTTTTTTTTTATACTTTATAGGCTCACGTTTGTCCACTATCTCACCTGATGGTAAGCGATGATGTGGCCGACGATGGAACACGCTTGCCTAGAAGCAATCTATTCACTCTTGACTTAAAGACCCCTAGGTTGTAGCTATCAGGAAACACAGACTCCGGCAGGGAATTCTATTCCTTAGCTGTACGCATAATGAATGTATTCCCAAAACGCTTTGTGCGTATGGGGGGGATGTCCACCATGTACCGGTGGCGCAACGCCGTACGTCTTGTGGTCCGATGATGGAACGGACTTGGCGGAATTAAATTAATCGATTCATTTAACAATTTTTCTTTGTTGTCTCCAGATCCTCGTCCTGCGATTCGTACTTCGAGCCCTGGCAGGCGGAGTTAGCCGATATGCGATTGAGACTGTCGCCTCAGGAGAGAGATCACCATATGTTCAGCGAGGAGGATGACACACAGCTGCAGCTCAACCATGCACAGGTTAGTAGTCTTATCATCATGGAATAATCGAAATACGGAACAGGTGAGGATCTCATTATCATCAGCCTGTAACTGTCCGGACCGAGCCCAAGACGTCAACGGCGCGCACTATTCCCGCGCGCCTCAAGGAGTTGTCATCAACAGGAGGGGCCCAGCTAGGTCGAAGCCTACTGGAGCCAGGGTTAGTCCGAAAGGTGACTCGAGCCCCGGTATGAAGGCATGAAGGAACGGGGCGGGTTTTTAGTCAGTAAGAGTCTGACACTATCTCCCGCTCCACCCAAGAAAAAAATAAATAAGATTCATATTTTGTGACTTACGCCAACGGTGCTGTGTTTAATTACAAGCTCGATTCATTAACATGTATTGCTTTACGATTTTAATACAACATTTCATTTGGATTTATGAGCGAAAAATGTAACGAGCAAACACAATTAAAAAAAAAAATATTATTGACTAGCTGCTCCTAGCGGCTTCGCCCGCGTAATAGCACAAAATTATCCCAAGGGAACATACTTCCGAGATAAAAAGTATCCTATGTCCTATTCCAGGACATGGTCTATCCGTGTACCAAGTTTCATCTAAATCGGTTTTGCCATTTAGGCGTGAAGACTTAACAAACAAACAAACTCACTCTTGCTCTTATAATATTAGTAAAGATAATCTCGCGTTTGACCACCATCTCACCTGATGGTAAGCGATGATTTGGCCGACGATGGAGCACGCTTGCCTAGAGTAACCTAACACTCTTGCCTTAAAGATCGTTAGTTTGTAACTATGTGTTGGTTGTTCCAGGGAGACTCTCTGTGCTCCACGCCGCCCGAGTCTGGACTGTGCAGTGCGGAGCCCAGTCCGCGCAGGAACCTCCGCGTGGACATCCAGCAGGCCAACGAGCTCGCTGAACGGTGAGTAAACAATTATATAGGTGTATATCAAAGGTAGGCGCCATATAACCGTGGATCATTGACCCTTCTATATTTATTGACATTCTTAATTTCAAAAACGGAAATACAGATATAAAGCTGTCTTGAATAGAAAAAAGAAAAGAAAGAAATACAAGAACCAAAAAAAAAAGATAAAAAATAAAGTTGTTGTCTGCATCATGGCTGCACCAAAATAGGTCCAGTTCAGCATGATTGCCATGATTGCTGAATCGACATGTATCGTGATCCTTTACATGATCTAGTCATGACAAGCAGTTTAATGTTATTAGTTTTTCGGGTACCTTCGATAAATTGGAGATATTAGGAAAACGTCAAGTAACTTTAAGTTTAAGACCATTTGATAAAAAAAAAATAACCGACTTCACTAAAAAATTGAATTGAATTTTAGGAGTTCCCTCGATTTCGCCAAGTTTACATCATCAGATCCCAACTTGGTGACTATGGGACTATTTGGGAAGTATTTCCAACAAAAAAAGGTTTTTTCAAATCGGTTGGCAAGCGACGAAGTTATGCGCGAACAAACATAAAAAAAAAATACAAACATCCGAATTGAGAACCTCCTCCTTTTTTAGAAGTCGGATAAAAAGAGTTAACATTTCTTTCAGAATCTTTACTAAAAAGCTGAACAGCGTATCCAAGATTTGTATTTAAATATCGCTTATAAATACAAAGATGAGAATGCTGCTATCTTAATCAAGTGGAATCTATATTTTTGTTAGTTTAAAATAATATTATTTTTCAATAATAGAGTACTTACCGCATTTCTTTTGTTAGTTTGTCCAACCATTTAGCTAGAACTACATTAGACCGACGCACGCGTGTAACACGCCTGATTTGTACGTAGAACGACGTCGCGTGGCGTGGATCTAGTGTAGCTCTACAAGTCTAGTTTCCATATAAAATGTATGGAGACCGACGCGCCCAGATCGGCGTGTGTGGCACACGTGTGAGCAGTGTGTTTTGTAATTAAGAAAGTGCTCATATAGCTTTTGTTTTTTCATTATTGATGGACTCGCGTTTGACCACTATCTCATCTGGTCGTAAGACGACGATGTCTGTATGAGTCGACGATGGAACACGATTGTCTAGGGCCCGAGTCCCAGCAGTGGGAACATTATAAGGCTGATCATGGTTACGCTTGTGAATGAAATGATATTTGCTGGAAAAGACCCAAACACAATCTTACAGTGCGTTTCACTTAAGAAGTTCCTTTGGCGTAATGTTGGCTCCCCTGCCTGTCTACACAAAAAAGAAGGAAAAAAAGGAAAAAGTTGCCTACTCTACCAAAATTGTTCCCCGAAATGCGAAACGAAATCGATTTTAACGGTAGTTGCAACACTTTTTGGAGAATTATAAGGGGAATGGGATTTTATTTAAAAAAAAAAGCAGGTCTAAAAGGAAGTCGTTAATAGAGAGGTACGATATTGTGGCGTGGAGTTTTCGGTATTTGAAAGAATTGCAGGACAATCGGAATGGAGCCCAGCTGCAGCGTCCTAAACTTTATACAAAAACAGTTAAAAAAAAAAGGCAATTGCAAAAAGTAACGAATTATCAGTTAATCTCTCTAATATTAAGTAATTTAATTGCTAAAAATATTGCAACACTGTTTTTCCGTATTGCCAACATTACGGTAACGGAACCTCTTAAGAGGTTCCTTCTCCACTCGCTTATCGTAGACATCGAAAATGGTTTAAAAGCTTGTTACTTCATTTAATGCAATCCAACGCGATGTTTAACGAAAAGGCAACGCAAAAAAAGAGAGATAACGCCTGAAAACTCTGTTAGTATTCGGTAATTCCGAGATTTACTCGAAAATTTCACAAAACTTGCTCCAGGAAATAGCTGTTTTTTTAAACCCTTAAAAGTTTTTGGAAAAAGTTGTCGTCATTTAGAATCTTAATAAAATTTGCAAGGTCTCTAAAGAATTACTTTTTTGACTTTTTTAATTTTCAGGCAAATTATGAAGTGTCAAAGTTCATACAAAATAGGACATTTTCAGAGGTTTTTACTGGATTAGTTTTACACATATTTAGAAATTGGTTTCTTTAGAAACCTAGATAATATCCACAAGATACTGTGTTTCCAAAATATCTAATGAAAAGTGTGTAATAACGTCATAATCAGTTATGAGCGGTTGTATGAAAAACAGTGAAAATGTGAGTCGTGATGCACCACCTTAAGTGAAACGCACTGTAGGATTAACTTACCGGTTATAACAGTTTTCTATGAAAAAGGTTTTAGAGGTATTTTTTGTTTTTTTTTTGTTTTGGTTTGTGTATTATTATGTATTGTAGTTATTATCCCGTCCATTAGAGTGTCTTCAAAGCAAGAGTCAATAGGCTCATAAACTAGTGCGCGTCACCATCAGAGATTGCATCACTGCTTACCATCAGGTGGGATCGCAGTCAAGCACTAGTTTATATCAATAAAAAAATATATAAAATATATTTTCCACTTTAACGCCAACATTTCTTTGACAGTCGCCGTATCGCCTTAGAAGAGCAACTATCCCAGATCGGCTACATAGATGGAGAGTCTCCTCGGGCCCGACCTCCTCCTGAGAAACGGCACTCGGCCAGACCCGCCTCGCCCCGACACACTGATATCGCTAAAAGGTAATGCTACTAAGATTACATCGGCTCGAATCGGTATGCACTGTTCCCGCGCGCCTTAAGGAGCTGTCAACAAAGTTAAAGGCCCAGCTGGGTCGAAGCCTACTGGGAACTGGATTAGCTCCGAAAGGTAGCTCGGTCCCGGTATGAAGAAAAGAAGGAACAGGGTGGGTTTTTTAGTCAGTCTTTTTTACCGCGCGTCGTAAATCGACTGTCTGAACGGCAATTCGGCTAGGTCACAAGTGACAAAAGCCGCTAGCCCCAAAGTTGGGTAGCATCCGACTTTGGTCGCGCGGCAAAAATTGTGCGGCTTAAGTCACTCGTGTAAACCCCACATTGGACCTGACACTCCACTCCCGGGCGCCCAAGAGCGGGGGATGTCATTTGGATGATTTTTACCCACCAAAAACAAAAAATCCGGCTCGAAGGACCAAAAAGATGGTGTTGTCTTTACACCTTTAAATGATGATAGTTTGAAAGAAATCGAGAGTGTCGTCGTTGTTCTGAGGAAACCGGCAAGTCATAGAACCAAATATTCGAAGACATGTGACATTCACCAACCCGCACTGGGCCCGCGTGGTGGATTACGGCCCATTCCCTCTCCTAGAGACGAGGCCTGAGTCCCAGCAGTGGGAACATTAAAAAGGCTGATGTTGATGAGGAGTTAGATGATAGGCGAATGAAAGTACGTAATAATAAAGCTAATTGATTGATAAATGTTTTTTTTTTATTATTATTGATAGGCTCGCGTTTGACCACCATCTCACCCGATGGTAAGCGATGATGTGGTCGACGATGGAGCACGCTTGCCTAGAACTAACCTAAATCTTGACTTAAAGACCCCCAAGTTGTAGCTATCAGGAAACACAGACTCTGGCAGATACTCAACTAAATAATGAATGCACGCGATTTGAGTGATATATGTGTACACACATATTTGTGTACGACTGGCCTGTTGGTCTAGTGGTTAGTGACCCTGACTGCTATGCCGGAGGTCGTGGGTTCGATTCCCACCAGGACAAATGTTTATGTGATGAGCATGATCATTTGTTCTGTGTCTGGGTGTAATTTATCTATAATATGTATGTATTTAGAAATATATAAATATGTTTATCAGTTGTCTAGTACCCATAACACAAGCTCTGCTTAGCTTGGGGCTAGACGGCGTTGTGTGATAGTTGTCGAATATCATCATATAAAAAAAAATTTAAAGGTCACGTTTGTTTGTCCACAGACTCTGCAAGGACCGGGAGAGTCCGATGACCTCTCTCACAGACTTCCCGACCTCCCTAGGAAATGTGAAGCTCAGGTAAATATACCGAACGTTATACACTTACATGTCAAAAATATGTCCTAGTCAGATCGTTAGATGGGCGAGTTCACGAAGGGGCAGGTAATGTCTTGTAAAATGGCGGAATTTAACGATAGGGCCAGCTATTTTATAAAATGGTGTCATTTTATGAAAGGGCTGGCAATTTTGTAAAACGGCGCCATTTTATGGAGGAGCTGACAGTTTTGTTAAACGGCGCCATTTCCTGAAAGACCGGCTAATTTGTAAAATGGCGCCATTTTATGGAGGAGCTGGCAATTTAAAAAAATAGCGTCATTTTATAAAAGGACTGGCAATTTTTTTAAAAGGCGCCATTTCATGAAAGAATTTGGTTTGTTATGTCGTGTCACGTGTGTTTGGTTTTTTTATATAGTTGAATAGTCTCTACTTACTGACTTTGTCAAGTAGTTTCTTAATATGGTCGACTGGCCAAAAGTCTTTCCCCATTCCTTCCATTTTTCTGTTCTTGGCCACTTCTTGCCAATATTTATGGTCGAGAGATAGGTTAAAATTATTTTAACCCTTCGGATATTTTATCCGCGTCGGATTTGTTCGACGAGTGATTTCGCGTCCTATCCGCCAGGGTCGTGTGTTCGCGACTGGGTACTCCATCTCGTTTAGCTCTTCAATCCCCATAGGTGACAGGAAAGCTGACGAGATGGAGTATTTGGTCGTGGATGGCCCCGGCGGGATAAAAGCGAGAGTGTTTGTCGGATATATCCGCGGTTGCGAACCCATGACCATTGCATCATTCGATTCCCTTCAAAATGGTTAAGCTGAGTGGTGCTAATATTCGCGTCATGTCCGTGAACGGGTGCTGTCAGTTGAGACTGGTCATCTCTTAGCTGCCAATGGTTATTTTAAGATCTATATTTAGTTTTTACTTTTCTTACATTGTTTTCACATGATAGCACCACAAAATAGATAGGTACAGTAGACAATCTCATGTATGTACTTCACTTTGTATACCTACGCTCAGT
The DNA here is from genome assembly GCA_949319445.1 of Mythimna lalbum. Taxonomy (NCBI): domain Eukaryota; kingdom Metazoa; phylum Arthropoda; class Insecta; order Lepidoptera; family Noctuidae; genus Mythimna; species Mythimna lalbum. Next base: position 10,342,246 of record OX439373.1, read on the forward strand.
GGACGCACACTAATGAGCGTTTGAGCCGGAACTGTTCGACGAGCGGACCGCGGCGCTCCGAGATATTGTGTCCGTGAGCGGGGTCGAAGTGTGCGTTGTGAGAGCGCGCACACTATGTAGATTGACTTCTGTACCTATATATTTTGTGGTAGTAGTGACAAGAAACATGTAAAAGGGAAATTTGTAATCACACAACATAATTGAAAAGAGAGTTTCTTGCACATTCTACTCCATAGAGATCTACGCTTTGGAACGTGCAATTAGCATCATTTTTCTGATTGACTGACTTATTTCAGACTGGCCTGTTGGTCTAGTGGTTAGTGGCCCTGACTGCTATGCCGGAGATCGTGGGTCCGATTCCTACCCAGGACAAATGTTTATGTGATGAGCATGATCATTTGTTCTGTGTCTGGGTGTAATTTATCTATATTATGTATGTATTTAGAAATATATAAGTATGTTTTTCAGTTGTCTAGTACCCATAACACAAGCTCTGCTTAGCTTGGGACTAGACAGCGTTGTGTGATAGTTGTGGAATATTATATAATCCTACTAATATTATAAATGCGAAAGTTTGTATGTATGGATGGATGGATGTATGGATGGATATATGGATGTTTGTTATTCACGCAAAAACTACTGAACGGATCTCGATGAAACTTGGTACACGAGTAGACCATAACACATAGGATGCTTTTTATCCTGGTATTATGTACGCGGGTGAAGCCGCGGGCAAAAGCTAGTATTATTATATTTACGCTTCAAAATTGCCTGAATATGGTTTATTTGGAATAAAATTCTTTGTATCTTTGATCTCCGGCATAGTAGTCAGGGAGTCTAACCAATAGACCTACAGGCCAGTGATATCAGTCAGTCTCAGTCGATTTTAACGAACTAGCAAACTTCTAGCGATCACTGTCTCCCAACAACAAACTGTCCAAACAAGTTTACAATTTTGTATGGAGGATCCTTTTTTTTTTATTTCCGGAACAAGAAACTTAGCGGAAGGTTATTCAGTTTCGTCTACTGAACAAGCCTGTCCCCTCACACGGGCTAAAAAAAAAGCTAGAAGCCGCCACAATAAAAAGCTGAAGCCCGCGACAGCTTGTGGCCGGAGAAGCTAGAAGCGGCTTCTAGCTTTTTTTTGTGGTGGCACCGTTGCACACGGGCCACGAAAATACTAAAAGCGGCCACAAAAAAAAACATGCAACGCGCGACAGGTTGTGACCGGAGAAGCTAGAAGCGGCTTCTAGCTTTTGTTTTGTGGTGGCACACAGGCCACAAAAAGAAGCTAGAAGCGGCCTTTTTTTGTGGCGCGTGTGCGGGGACACTTTAAGTGTGCGAATATCTGTCCCATACACCCTGTATACCTATTCCGATCTCTATTCATAGTCGTAAAATACAAAAATTCTAATCTTTAAGGGCTTGCTCAGTAGACGAAATTGAACAACCTTCCACAAGACTTTTATTCAAGAAACTAAAAAAAAAAAAAAATATCAACCTCACCATACAATAGTACATTATTACACTAGGGGTGAAAGTTACTTATTTCGTCCCGGGGACTAAATAAGTAACTTTAACCCCGAGGTAAGCACTGTGCTTTTCATTACGAATACAAGAAGATAGACCTAGTTTTGTTTTTTAATAATTTGACAGCTGTTAGTTGAAAGTAAAACTTCAAGTTGCCTGAGGAGCGGGATGAAAAGTGTGATACTTTTCAGCCCGCTCCTCAGGCAACTTCATACCTACTTTCAGAGTATGAGTAATGAAAAATTATAAACTTGATTGGACAATTTGTATGACGAGGCCGATTTTTTTTTTCGTTTCCTGAAAAAAAAACTTGTAGAAAGTTGTTCAGTTTCGTCTACTGAGCAAGCCATTAAAGTTTGCGGAGGGCTGTCCGTTACACCTTGTATAAATACTACATTTATCAATAACAAACGTTTGACAAATTGTGTGAGCCGCCACTACTGTTACTGTTTTTTATTAATGAAATAGATTGAAAATGGTGTTGTGGTTTTATTACGTTTATTTTATTCATTTTAATAAAATTCTCAATAAAAAATTAAAAAAGAAAGAAAAATAATTCATTTGGTACAGCACAAGGCCCGCATCAAAAATAAAAGAAGCAAATAAAAAAAAACTTGTTGTGTGCCTCATGGCTGCACCAAAATAGGTTCAGTTCAGCATGAATGCCACACAACTAGTGCCTGCGCTGCTTTTCAACTGAACGGTTGGACGCAACAGAGGTAAAACCGATTTTGGAGTGCAATATAATAAAATGTCAGTGATGGACCCTTAAAAAATATATAGGGTGACTGATAATTAGTGACCGATACTTATACACGTGATCGTAATCATGATTATAAACAAGTTTCCCAAAGAAACTTTTTTTTATACCTACTCATTAGTATTATCACAGCAACAAAACAGCTGTTCGCGCAAATTCGCGCGCGGGACCTCTCAGTTGTTAGCCGCGTAACGCCGTTGTCTCATATACCTTATCTATAATAGTGATATTGTATCCGCGCTACTTGCAAACCCATCGGTGTGTGTAATCAGTGTAGGTAACATGTCCCGAATAAATAACATAAGTTAAATAATGAGTACAAAAAAAAAATCTCTTTGAAAGTTGTCTGTAATCATGAGTGTATATATATGTATGTAATGAAATGACATTTCATTAATTCAAATTTGCCGCGCTTCGCGCGTTGAAGTTGTCAATGGAATTTATGTTCTGTGGAACGGGGTGACGTGTGATTGAATGGCAGATGATGTTTAGATTATTTTGCATATTTTATTGTTAAAATTCTATTGTAAAGAGATAAAATAAAGGGATATAATTGAGGAGGCGATATTAGTAAACTTTAAATGTCGTTTCTTTGATTTTCAGGTAAGTTATAGGTGTAATGGTCATAGTTAAACGTTGTAATATAGTAAAGACGTATTAAATAAATAAATCTTTGATTTTCAGAGAAACAATTTGTGGTTTATTTGGAAAATCCTCAATAACATATCTTATATGTATACAATCACGTGTATAATTATCGGTCACTAACTACCAGTCACTATATACAAATGTATATTTAAATGGAGGTGTTCACAATTTCACATATACGAAGACACAATCAACTATCGTCTACGACTTTTCTTGCGGTGACAACAGATTGTCAAGATAATTGGAACATCTAGCACGACAGTCGTAAAGCGAGTGCATAGGCTCTTAATAAACTAATGCGTCTCACCATCAACGATTGCATTACTGCTTACCATCAGGTGGGATCGCAGTCAAGAGTTTATCTACACTAATATTACAAAGAGGGAAAATTTGAATTTTTGTGTGTATGTTTGTAATGAATAAACTCAAAAACTACTGTGCTGATTTTAAAAATTCTTTCACCTTTGGAAAGCTACGTTCACCCTGAGTAACATAGGCTATATTTATAGCCCGTGCGAAGCCAGAACGAGCCGCTAGTAGCATATAAAAAGATAATATTTATTTTAGCTTTATAAAGTTAGTGACCTGAAACACAGGTTTAAATTAACCGATAATAATTAATATTTTATATAATTTATAACTATAATTAATCGATATTTTAAATCAATTTGAATTATCGATCGGGCGGCCCACTATCAAACATTGCAATTCCGATCCACGATTACTTGCACATTTTATAATAGTTTTAGTATATTTTTAGGCACAGTAACTGTATGAAAAACCTTATTACTGTTGGCTTAACGTCCAATTTTTGTAAATGTTATTTAAATAAATTTATTAGTGTAGATAGAAAACAAGAAATCACAGTAATACATCCACAACCACCAAATCAATAACACCCCCACAAATATATGTGATAACCACCTAAATTTCCGCTTACACTGACATCTAACACTTTCAGAGAAAGAAACTCCCCCCGGAAATCGAAAGCGCGGTACAGCGGCATGCATTTAGACACGGATAAACCCACGAACAGGCTCAGTTGGCAAGGCAAAGATGGCCATTCCACCTTAATAAAAATAGACTGGCCCGCTGAAAATTCCGTGTCAACTCTCACGACCAGTACCATGAATTCTAGTCCTATTACTCCTGTAACACCGATCTATGATCCATTAGAAAGCGACTCAGAAGTCAGCGAGACAAACAAACACACTATACAAATTAAAAGCGAGGTCTGCAGTAGCTGCGATCAAGAGAAATGCCTCAAATGCGAACTCAAAGCTACAGACTACGAGAATCTCAAAGATTTTACCGAAAATCTACACGACAGTCTAGAACACAGCCCCTTACACTCAACTGATATAAGCTATCATAATCTTAACAGACTATCAGCGGTGTCCAACTCCTCAAATTCAGAGACTGACAAAAAGAAAGATGACAATGACGTCATGAAAGTTATGACGTCATCACATGAGAGCTCGTCCAGCTACTCGAACGTCAGTCTGACGAAAGGTGACGAACTATATGAATGTTTCAACTACACAAGACCGAATTACATAAACTTACAATCTTCTAGTACTAGTAAAAGTTCTCCAGGAAGTCCTTTGAAAAGTCCTTTGAAATCTACTATAAGTATCACATTCCGATCTCCGACTAAATGTAAAAACTATGAAGACACTCCTACTAATGATAGGGATTCGGTCTACGAAGATATAGATTTGGAGAAGAATCTGTCGATAGTGGAAGACGCGAGCATACCTCAAACTGACGCCAGCTTGCCCACTCAACAGGCTTGCCAACCTGACGATATCCAGGACTTGATAATCCTGGAAACTCCGACAGAAACAAACTTCGATGACGACCGTGATGTCTACACTCAAGTCAAGTTCTTCAAGAAAAGCATAGACGAAGTCAACGCCATGTTGCTACCTGAAGACCGACACTACGAGAACATAGCGTTTGACAAACATAACGACTACGAGAACATCAACGTTGGTACTCTAAAGATATGTGATAAAGATTTAATTAACGAAGATGACAACTCTAAAAATGCCATAGAAAATGGCAATTTTAAAAGTATGAATGTCAGAGAATTGGCCATTCGATTTGAAAGTCCTACCGAGCAGAAAGCTGCGTTTACCTTCGACAAATTTAAGGCAGAGATCAAATATCCGAGCTTGGAACGCAATGACGAGAAACGAGTCATAGAAATTAAAAAAATTGACTTCAAAACTCCAACAGTATCACCAAAGTCGTACAAACTATCCAAAAATTCTCACAACGCGAGATCGTTAGATGAAAACGCGTTTATCAAAGAATTTGGCTATGAACAATCGAATGTTGATAGGAGAAAAAGCTTGGAAGTAAAAACATCTGGTAAGAAACAGCCAGATTTAAATTTAAACACAGATCTTGAGCATAAAGTAATCATCACACCTACCACTGAAAACAAAATATCCCTAATACAAAGATTCGACAGGCCAGACATCAAGAATGTTATTACACTAGAATGTGATAAAAAACTCAGTCGCGAACGCATTGAGAAATACAAAGAGGAGAGGCGAAATTTTCTCCGAGAGAAATACAGTTCGCAATCTTTCCGTTCAAACCCCGAACAGTTGACGAGGATAAAGATACGGAAAGATAAAGAGGATAAGATAGAAACTTGTGAGAGGTTAAAAGATGAGACGCCGAAGTTTGAGAGGAGGAATACGGTGGATTTGGGACAGAGGCTGAGGTTCAGTCTGGCGAAGAGTGCCAATAATCTGGAATCGATTCCGTCGCCATCTAGTCCTGAGAGAGAGTTTCGAGACGAAAGGAGTTTTGATAGGTAAGTGTTTTTTTGAAAACTAGGGAGATATCTTTTGGCTCATTCTGTTACAAAGGTTTTTTATCAGGAAAAATATCACGAGTGACAATTAGCGTATTTTTTCAAGAATGGGTTTTCTGTTCTATAATTAAACATTTATTTTTACAAATATGTTGATGGTAATTATACTATTATATATGTGGTTTTATAAATAATACGTTTTTTTTTAGATAGATTTTACTACAAATATTTTTTTAAATGGTCTTTCTAAAAAGGATGGATTTAATAACAAAAAAAAACATTGTTTTTTTGTTAATGCCTAAAAATTTTTTCAGATTTTGTGATTACCGTACATTTCATCCTTTTTTACTGAAATATAATACTTTAGAGTTTTCAACCTGCCATTATTTCATTGCATCATTAAACAGATCAATAAACAATTAGATAAACATTAATAATGGGATAACTATAAAAATATGAGCAGTCCAAAAAGATATCTTCCAAGTCCCTTCTATATTTTTATGACTCCTGTTTGATTTTTGTTTTGTTTAAAATTGGCTTTAAACTGTGGAATATAACATCATAACCGTAGTTTTGCACAAAATTCTGTGTATTCTTGGTACCGTAAAATGCTTAGTATTTGTCGTGTACAGGTAAATACGAGTATGCACTTAGCGGTATACCTGAAGAGCGATTTTCGTACTTCAACGTTCAAATTCAAATCGCAATCTCATTTCGGTAGCAATTAATGCCAAAAACTTGAAAAAGTTAAGGAACAGAGGTTTTCTTGACAGAGATTTGAATAAGAACGGTCATAAAGAATACGGGAATTACCTCTCCGAGTTTGACAAACATACCTGTTAATTAATTACCAAAGGTTACGTTATATGTGACTTACCAGTTCATATTTTGTTTTATTTAATTGGAAATTTAGAAAGCGTTCTTTTATTTTAATTGGTGTTGTATTAAAAACGACGTGCCTTCTTTTAATATTTTACTAAAGAATCATGATTTTTCTTGTCAAAATTACTTTTCAGTATATTTCAGAGAGTGGTATTTTTTTCCGATATATTAATGAGTATTCTCTCTTTTTTCTTTAGGAAGGAGAAAGTGTCGCCTTCATACAATATTCGTGATATGACAGCGATTTTTGAGCAGAAATCACATCCACACACCGGTTGATATACCAATTATTTATAAATAATAAGTTTACCATAATCTGTGGCGAGACTTGGTGGAGATACCTGTACCTGTAAATTCAGGTAAGATTGTCAAAATTACTAAAATTGTGTGTAAAAAGTATTTGGTGAAATTGTCACAATAGTTAGAGGTATGATTATTACAAAATTATGTATTTTATACAAAAGGTGATTGATTACCTGTAATTTGGCAAAAAAATATGTGTAAAAAAAATGGCGAAATTATTACACTATGAAGTGAAAGGTATGATTATCACAAACTTGTATTATGTGATACGCGATCAAAAGGTAAACTTACCTGTAATACATATAAGGTAAGTTTGCCAAAGCTACCACAAAAATTGGTAAAGTTTGAATTATTGATGAAATTGTCACAATGTAATAAAAATGACAAATCAGGTATTACCACAAAATTATATTGTATTATTATTATTATAGCTTGCTTTTTTGGTAAGATTTGTTACTTATAAATTAAATTGTGAAGTTTTCTAAAAAAATATTTGAGTTATTTTATGTATTTTAAAGTGACATTGTCACAAAATTTAGAAAAATAAAATTTGTAAGCTTACCGCTATTTAATGAAAATGTATAAAACATTGTATGTAAGGTTTTAGCGCTAGACTTATGCCTAAATGGATTATGGTGAAAATAGCTATTGATATTTCCGGTATCATCGCCAAAGTCTCATCACAGTAGCCATTTAAATTTGTTATCTTGTATATTAACAAAATGAAACTCATTTTATTGTGAAAATAATATTAAGTTGTATGAAAATATATTTACTTGTACAAACATATTATAGGTAAAAAATCGTATTATCTTGCTGGCTTACACATTTCTCTATCGTTCCCAATTCTGAGACTCAGATCCCCTTTTTAGAGAGGGAGAATCAAGTTGTTAAATATCACATGTCTTCAAACCTATGGTTCTAAGACGATTCTCTATAGAGATCTACGCTTTGGAACGTACAATTTAGCTTCCGTTTTCTTGGACTGACCGACATTGACTATTCAAAAGTGCCTGCAAATAGTCTATTTGAAATAAATGCTTTGATTTTTTATTGGTTTTCTTAGAATTTTTTTTTCTACCTTTTGCGAGCAGTGGTAAATAGAAATGGAAAGATTATTTACTTTTCATATATATTTGTACAAGTAAATATATTGTAGTTATTATAAAAATGTAAGTCACTTGTTTCGTTATGATTATTTATTTATTGACAGTTTTTTTTATTACTAATATTATTATTTTGTCGGTTAATCATCACAATTTGATTGGATTTGAAGCGGTATTGAAAATACAGGTATGATTATCAAAGGTATTTTTTAATGGGCTATCGTACCACTGTGTTACCTGATGGTAAGAGATGATGCGCGCTTGACTTAAAGACTCCCAAGAATATAGTCAATTAGGGAACATACTCTAACAGGGAATTCTAGTCATTATATGGGAAATGTATTTCAGAAGGAGTCATATATCATCAGACCACTAGACGTACGGCGACGCGCCACCGATACATGGTGCACATCCCACCTATACGCACAAAACGTTTTGGGAACACATTCATTATGCGTACAGCTAAGGAGTGGAATTCCCTGCCGGAGTCTGTGTTTCCTGATAGCTACAACCAAGGGGTCTATAAGTCAAGAGTGTATAGGTTGCTTCTAGGCAAGCGTGTTCCATCGTCGCCCACATCATCGCTTACCATCGAGGCTCTCAAGGATCTTTGCCTGCCAGGATAGCGAGATGGCTCGATAGAGTCACCGCGATACTGGAACGCAGACCGCAACTGAAGAAGCACAGCTGAGTTATAGGCAGTAAAAGTCTGAAACGTCCTTAAGTAAGAGGGGATTATTTGATATTCTTTCCATGTAAATAATTCTTTACCGCTTCAAAACTAATCCAAACAAGTATTATTATTATTATATTGTAAACAAATAATTCTCATAAAATAAGTTGTTTTACGAGGAATCTCAATGTTTCCCAAGGATATGATGTTATTCAAATTTTGACTTTATTGTGCTGGGTATAGGCGCCTTTTTGTTATGGAATAAGGAAAAAATATGACAGTCTTCGACATTTTTTAGTGATAATCGGTGAAAATTATACTTAAGAAAAGGATTCTTGAATAAAAATAATTTGAAAGTAAGTAATATTCGGTTCAAGGTGGGTTCGGTTCGGGAAGGGTGATCAACACAAATATTTGACAGCTGACTGAAATACCAATGAAATCATTTGACATGCTACAGAATGGTTGGGAGGAGCCAATGAAAGTTTTAAGCCAGTAAAGCTAGAACTACATTAGACCGAGGCATTTGTACGTAGAACGATGTCGCGTGGTGTGAATAGTGTAGCTCTACAAGTCCGTGGCTGGAAAGACCTCACGGCGTCCTTACCTTCCAAATGACGCAGGTCCTCACCGGACATGGCAAGTTCGGGAGGTTCCTGCACCGGATTCAAGCGGAAGAGACGCCCGAGTGTCGCCACTGTGCGGAACGCCCGGAGGACACGGTGGAGCACACAGTCGAGGTGTGCCCTGCCTGGGCGGAGCATCGCCGTGCTCTCGTGGGGGCGTGAGGCGGCGGAGACCTCTCGCGCCGGGCCCTGGTCGAGGCCATGGTCCGGAGCGAGGTGGAATGGCAGGCGCGAGCCTCCTTCAGCGAAGCAGTAATGCTAGTAAAGGAGGAGGCCGACCTCATCAGGCAACGGCGCCCTCGCCGCCGCCGCCGGGATTCCGATCCCGATTTCCAGCCACCGTAGACACGGGCTCGCGGACGGCGAGCCATGGGTAACTCGCTGTCCGAACGTCCGGTAACTGTCCGAACCGAGCCCAAGACGTCGACGGCGCGCACTGTTCCTGCGCGTCTCAAGGAGTTGTCAGCAACAGCAGAGGCCCGGCTGGGTCGAAGCCTACTGGAGCCAGGGTTATCCGAAAGGAAACTCGTGCCTTGGTTTGAAGGCTAGAAGGAACGGGGTGAGTTTTTAGTCAGTAAGAGTCTGACACTATCTCCCGCTCCACCCGAGGGCGGGGGTTGTCATGAGATGATTTGTTGGCGTTCGACGCAAGCGAAAAGGTTGTAACTTGGCTATTGGGGCTGAACAGATTTTTGTGTTGATCGCTCTTCAAATCATTATTTAATCTTTCTGTGATTTAAAAAGATAATACAAACTACGTTTTGGGAACCTTACTTAAATATACTCTCGTCTAGCTTTCCAAGCGTTCGAGGGAAATAGTGGACAGAAAAGGCGTCGGAAATATTTATTTGACAGGCATTTAAACGTTTGAAATGATTACACTTGGATTCCTGACGATTTTTGAAGCTAAAATCATGTAGACTCATCGCATATTTAGTCTCTAGACGCCAGAAATGGGCGATATATTTCTGTCAACATATTAGACTATGCTCGGAGTTTCCTTGCGGGATCGAATCAGAAATGAAGATATCCGCAGGAGAACCAAGGTTGCCGACATAGCAAGAAGAATCGCCAAACTTAAGTGGCAATTGGCAGGGCACATTGCTCGCAGAACAGATGGCCGTTGGGGCCGAAAGGTTCTGAAGTGGTGACCTCGTACTGGAAGACGCAGCGCGGAAGGCCTCCTACAAGGTGGACCGATGACCTGGTGAAGGTTGCGGGAATCCGATGGATACGAGACGCACAGGATCGATCATTGTGGCGACACTTAGGGGAGGCTTATGTCCAACAGTGGACGTCTGTCGGCTGAAATGATGATATTAGACTATAGTATCTGATGTTCTAAAGAAAAGGGAGTTAGTGATAGTGTAACGGGTGACAGGACAGAATGGAAGAAAAAAACGTGTTGCGCCGAACCCAAATAAAACGGGATAAGGGCAGGGAGATGATGATGATGATCATGATGATATCAATCACGGATAGTTGACAGATATAACGACAAATATGTATACTTTGGTGTCTAGAGGCTATGCAGTTGATAGGTCACCCACAAAAAACTTAAAAACAGTCAATAATTACTATGATTTTTACTGTCAGAAATATTTTAATAAATAAGAAAAATTAGTAGCTAAATTCAGGTGTCATGTAGGTACCATCGCGTTTATTTCTGCCTGATAACTTAAAAAAAAATCGCTTGAATCTCGTGGCGCGGCCCCAAACCAAACCCTTTGAAGTTTTCGTTTCGAGTGCAAGCAAAAATTAACTTAGCGGTGGTCAGGCGGAAGTGTCTTTGTTAGTACATCACTGCCTAATTCTTTGCAAAATTAAGGCTGTATTTATCACAATTAGTATAAGCATAATCTTATCCAAGTGAAATCCATTCAAACATTGCCATTTAAAAGGAATATTGTGTTGCCATAATGAAAAAAAATATATAAATAATAAAAATGCATTTATTACTATATTTTTGTAAGCAGTATTTATTCAATAGAATAGAGACTGTAAAAATATTTGAATCTTATAGAAATATAATAAATAAAGACTATGTAATCAAAAATGTAAAAAAAAAAAAATACGTAAGAATGAATCTCGGGAACAATTCTGACTTTTTTCTTGACGTTGTCAAAGCACGATTTCTGACGGTGTCAGATATTGACATAAATTACTGGAAAAATTGTTTTTTCTAATAAAATTTAAATTGCATAGTCATATTATATTTAAATATGGTTAAATAAATAGCTTTCTTTGTATATAAATACGCACCTCTTTTTGTATAAAGTCGTTTATGGAGTCGGAAACATATTTAGTTTGTGTACATTAAAACTATTTTATAGAAATAAATAAAATAATTTTCTCTGAATGAATTGATTATATTTTTAACTTTCTATTGTACTAACATAAGCTAAATATACAATAAACTTAAATTATGACCTGTTATGTATTTAGTGTTTGGTGAAGAGTTTTACTGGAATACGAATTATAGTAGGTGCCAGATAACCGTGGAATAATAGTACATTATGATATAGGTGTGTAATGTTAGTGATTACCGTTGACGAGGTATTTAGACCTGAGCGCTGGCGAGGGTCTTAAGAGAGCCGAGAACATCAGTGTGGCATAATATGCGTGTCGCCCCGCACCCACGCACGTGTTTTTCCGCATCTATAAACGCGCGTGGGATGCAGTTTCGGTGTACTGGACTGTGCGTGTTTTCTATACAAACGGAGATACTTACAAGCAACGTTAAGACACGCATTAACGCGCTACGCTGCGGGGTGCGTGGCAGTGTGATATCCGCCTTGAAAGTTCTCCGCGCTATTTGAACATACGATCTGGGGCCCGAGTCGGCTATTTTTATAAATTCGTCATTCCAATACGATCCCATTGTCATTTTGTTAAAAGTTCGTAATCTGCTAATCATAATGATCGATTATTAATCGGTCAATGGTCTCGTAATAGAGTGGTGGTAGAATGACAATATCGAGCTTATTAAAACCAATAACTGCACAATAACGTTCTAATGGTAGGTCACTGATCAAAACAACTGTCAAAAGTTTTGCAAATTACCGCATACGTCAGATATTAATTTATCATTATATACGAGATTACCATTTTAAGTCACTTCTTTCAATGAAGTGTCAGTGGTTGATAATTGGAAAGCCATTATGACGCCATTTTATTAGTAGATTACCAAAACTTATCATAATAAATAATTATGAAATCCACCATTCTGACACTATTGTAATAGCAGACTTGAGGCCCAGTTACACCCGTTATATAAATTAACCCAGTACTCGTTCTAAACTCTCTCACTAACCACTAAATACGTGTAAACAGACCTAGTTCCTACTCGGAATTGAAACTCGGTATGTATTTCGACTCGATTGCGCTCAAAGACAATAATCGTGTATCTATGCTTTGAGAACTTTATCTTACAAGAGTTAAGAGGGTTAGAGTACATTTTGAGGCTTGATATCGGTTTTGTATTGTTGGTGTATCGAGTTTATTGAATGCGTGGTGTGACGAAAATGGATACAGTGAGACATGATACATGCTTAACCTTTTGAACGCCAATCATTAATTTGTATACAAGTTCGAGATTCTCGTGCCCTCAGCGCCACTACTTGATTAGAAGTAATAATAGTATAAAATAAATTTACGACTTTTACAAGACCTTTTATTTTGTTTTTATAAAAAATTGCCCTGTTATAAGCCATATTTTTAACTTTTTCACACATAATAAGTTCTTGTTTGTTTTATATTCAATAGAGACAAAACGCCAGAAAATATTTTTTTACATTTGTTGCGTGGCGCTGGAGGACACATCGCGTACTAGATAGATAGGCGTCGAAAAGGTTAATCATAAAGAGACCTAACTCAAAAAGAAAGTATTTGAATATTAAACAATATGTTTCAATAATAAGGTTCAATTTTCAAATACCCACATTTTTTAATTATGTCTGTTTTCCACTAAACATGCAATGAGTATATTAGAGGAAGTTTGAAAGTGACGCCAGTTACTGAAAAGTCAAAAGGAAATTGTTTGTCTTTTTTTTTTCAATCTATGACATCCCCCGCTCTTGGGCGGGGCGAGAGGGCGTGTAAGACTTGTTCCTCCTTTGTCTTCGTTCCAGGGTCCCGTGGTTCTCTTTCGCGTCACTCATGGCCCCAGTAGGCTTCGACCTTGCTGGGCATACGGTCGCTGATATCTTGAGGCGCGCGTGTAACACTACCGTCGACGACATGGACTCGATCGGGACGTTTACCAGACTGTCGGACGGCGAGCTACCCATTGCTCGCCGTCCGCTTCCGAATGGGGTTACGGGATAGTTCGAAAGAGTTACCGCGGTCCCGGAACGCAATGGGCAACTGAAGGAACATGAGCTGGGTTTAGTCAGTGAAAGCCTGACACTGTCCTCTCGCTCCAACAACAGCGGGATTAGTTTTTTGATGATTTTCCACGACCAAAAGAAAAATTCAGTGACTGTTTAGGTGCCTGCCTCACGATGGTTGAAATGACTAATAATTACAAGACCGATTTATTGAGCTTTTTCATAAACATTTGCAGGTTACTGGTTAACAGCTAAAAATCTAATTGTAGATTATGCACCGAGGGGCTAAAGTTGTGTCTTATGTCACGGGCGTCATATTGAATCTCGAGCGCAATGAAGGATTCGGGATTTAATTCACGAGCAAAGCGAGGGAGTTAATACAAGAATCCTGAATGCAGCGAGGGATTCAAGCTAGCCCAAGGCAAAGACACCTTTAGCCCAGAGGAGGATACTCTACTTTTTACACCTACTGTGAGAAAATAATAGTCACATTATTGACCGGCTGTGCCCCCGGCCCATAGATATAATATATTTCTATGCCCCGGCCACTAATGACTCACTTTAGGTTAAGGTTGCTTGACATATAATTTGACATTTTCGAGCAGGTGGTGTAAAAAGTTATTTTTGTACTTGTGCAGGATGGGCCGCATAGCAGGATAACTAAGACAAAATTTACAAAAAAAAAACATTCTAATAATTTGAGATTTTGCCAAGATTCCATCATCAGATCCCAACTTGGTGTCTATGCGACCATTTGGGAAGTATACCCTTTCCAACAAAAAAAGATTTTTTCAAATCGGTTAGCAAGCGACGAAGTTATGCGCGAACAAACATAAAAAAAAATACAACCATCCGAATTGAGAAACTCCTCCTTTTTTAGAAGTCTGTTAAAAAAATCGTCTTATAGGTTTTCGGCTGTTAACCATTTTCAAAGCCTCCATAATATTTCTTCCAAATCGCACTTCCTAATAGATAATGTGTACTGTATGTTCTTATATTCAAATATATATTTTAATGACGGTTGATAAAATTGTAAGACCAAAGAGAATTTGGTTGTTTGGGTGGTGCGTGGTGTAGGTACTCTCTAGGTATTTTGCGAAGCAGTAATGCTAGCAAAGGAGGAGGCTGGCCGCATCAGGCAACGGCGCCCTCGCCGCCGCCGTCGGGATTCCGATCCCGATTTCCGGCCACCGTAGACGCAGGCTTGCGGACGGCGAGCCATGGGTAGCTCGCTGTCCGACCGTCCGGTAACTATCCGGACCGAGCCCAAGACGTCGACGGCGCGCACTGTTCCCGCGCGCCTCAAAGAGTTTTTAGCAACAGCAGGGGCCCAGCTGGGTCGAAGCCTACTGGGGTCAGGGTTATCCGAAAGGAAACTCGAGCCCCAGTATGAAGGCTAGAAGGAACGGGGTGGGTTTTTAGTCAGTAAGAGTCTGACACTATCTCCCGCTCCGCCCAAGGGCGGGAGTTGTCATTGGATGATTTTTGCCCAACGTAAAAAAAAAGGAGCTCTCAGCAACAGCAGGGGTCCAGCTAAAGCTGAAGCCTACTGGGGGCCTGGGTTATCCGAAAGGGAGCTCGAACCCCGGTATGTAGGCTAGAAGGAACGGGGTGCGTTTATAGTCAGTAAGAGTCTGACACTATCTCCCACTGCGCCCAAGAGCGAGGGTTGTCATTGGATGATTTTTGACCACCGTAAAAATAAATAAAAAAGTACTCACTGGGTAGGTGCCGAGTAAATGAAAGTCCTTGCTGCAGGTATCACCAGGTATATACTCCTCACACACAACACTACAACAGTTTTCACAAGCAGAATAGTACACGGTAATGGAATAGGAAAAAACCTTTTATAAATAAAATAAAAATAACCGACTTCACTAAAAAAAATCCCCTTGATTTCGCCAAGATACCATCATCAGATTCCAACTTGGTAACTATGGAACCATTTGGGAAGTATACCCTTTCCAACAAAAAAAATATTTTTCAAATCGGTTGGCAAGCGACGAAGTTATGCGCAAACAAAAAAAATACAAACATCCGAATTGAGAACCTCCACCTTTTTTAGAAGTAGGTTAAAAAGTCTGCAATTACAGAGACAAATTAGCGCGGGTAGATTTTGTCCACAATTATTTTAACTGGCGCGAGCGCACGTATGTCTAGCGGGCAGTACAGATGAGTGAGAAACGAAATGTAACAGGAATGTTACAACTCGGGGGTAGGAGAAAATAAGTCGCCGGCGCGTCATAGACAGTGCGCGTGTCCAATGCGTCACGTCAATTATTAATAAAAAAAAAATCCCACAACTATCACACAACGCCGTCTAGTCCTAAGCTAAGCAGAGCTTGTGTTATGGGTACTAGACAACAGATAAACATACTTATATATTTCTAAACACATACAAATTATAGATAAATTACACCCAGACACAGAACAAATGATCATGCTCATCACACAACGTTTAATTTTCTCCTGGGTGGGAACCGAATACACCTCCGGCTTAGCAGTCAGGGTCACTAACCACTAGAGCAACAGGCCAGTCATTTTATTGAAGTACTAGTGACCCGCCCCGGCTTCGCTCGGTTCTCCACTATTTAATGGATGTTATTATACATATAAACCTTCCTCTTGAATCACTCTATCTATTAAAGAAACCGCATCAAAATCCGTTGCGTAGTTTTAAAGATTTAAGCGTACATAGGGATATAGGGACAGAATAAGCGACTTTGTTTTATACTATGTAGAGATATGTATGAACAAGTCATTTATGTATATAGCTTTTATATAAACAACATACAGTACACATTATTTTGTAAACAAACCGACTGTGACATTGCCAAATCGTATTTCTCATTCAAAAATATTGTAATAAAGTTTGTAATAGTAAGGAACGGTCTCAGGAAAAAGATAAAAATTTACTTAGCGTGTATTTTGGCTAAGCGTTATTCCGGACTGTTTCAAAATTGGGTTTTTAAATACTCCTTTTCGAATCGATGGTAACCTTTGTTAAAGTTTTTGGGCTCAGTAGATTCTATGGGGGAGCTATGTGTGTAAACTTCAAATGTATGGTAATGGCGTCTTCTCGTCACGTGGTCAGAACAAAGGAATCGGAGGCGTTACCGGCTGTTCAATGAGATTGAAACAAAACGGTCGTAACTTGGCTAGGCTTGCTGGTATCGAAGATTTGCATAGCCTTGCGTGTTACCAAGGGCCTATTTCACCGAGACACCATGGCACGCGACCAGTCGCTGCTACCAACAAAATGTTACTCACTGAGTTACTCACCTGGTGTCCGTTTGATTGCGCAACCAATTTGGTGGCGCGACCAGATCGGACGTGTGGCGACTTTGGTGTCTGTATGGTGTCTAGTTTGGTAGCTTGGGGCTATATTTTACCGGGACAGCTGGTCGCGTCGCCATGGTATCCCGGTGAATCCTAGAGCCTTGTGAAATACATATACCCTATTGCTGAACAATATGTAAACGGAAACATAGCTGAGCCAAAGTATGTGCTATGTATTTTTATAAATCTTGGTCTTAATTCTTTAATTGCTTTTGTCGGATTAATTCGACAAGTATTTTCGTGTATGGCGACGAATGGTCATCATCGTGTTGTTTAACTCTACCCGCTCACAGGCCTCAAAAAAAAGCTAGAAGCCGCCGCAAAAACAGCTGAAGCGCGCGACAGTTTGTGGCCGAAAAAGCTTGAAGCGGCTTCAAGCGTTTTTTTGTGGCGGCACCGCTGCACACGAGCCACAAAAAAAGGCTGCCTCAAATAAAAGTTTGAAGCGACGTCTTTTTGAGACCTGTGTGCGGGGAAACTAACTCTTCAATTCTCTAACGAGTTGGGAGTATTTGGTCGGTCAAATATATTTATCGGATTAATTCAATGCAACATTTAAAGGGTTGTTTAAATTAAGCATATAAATGTAAAAATTTGTGAATTTGTAACAAAAAAGTGTATTTTCTATTGGTTAGCTACTAAGTTTGATGATTGTGTAGTTTCGACTCAACCTCTGTAATTTATAAATGGTATTTCAAAAAATATTTGCGTTTAAAGATTTTACTGTGTTATGAAATTAAGTTTTTGATTTTTGATCTGAAAACTGTCGCTATAGAACTTTGGTTATTGGAGTTATTTTTGTAAATTGTTCTAATTTGTGTACCACCGAAATTTGCCGGCTAGCCATTTTGAACCGTCACAAAATATATAGGTACAGAAGTCAATCTACATACTGTGCGCGCTCTCACAATGCACACATAGACACCGCTCATGGACACGATATCTCGGAGCGCTTCGGCCCGCTTCTCGAATAGGGGGTCTACTCGTATTCTCCGAAAAACGAAATTTCGATTGAAATTTCGCGTGTTTCCTACCACGGTTCCTTTCGTACCCAAAATTTCGCACGAACGAAAATTGTTTGACGTACCGAATCTCTAAACCTAATTAGGTAGGTATGTTTCGAAAAAAATAATATTATTGTGACAGAGGATTGTTTGCAATTTTAACGTCATATGAATATCGTTCGTTTACGAAAGGTTCGTTTCGGAGAAAACGAGTAGACGAGTAGTTCCAGCTCCAACGCTCATTAGTGTGCGTCCACCGAGCGTAGGTATAAAAAGTGAAGTACATACATGTGATTGTCTTCTGTACTTATCTATTTTGTGGTATCGTCCTGTGTCATCATATTATTATTATTATTATTTTTCTTTTATCTGTAAATCAAACTGAGTAGTAAATTAATATTAAAGTATATTATAGGACATTGAGCTTTAAGCGTTTCCCCTTATGATGGCTACGAACGCAGAGGGCGCCACCGAGCGCTCGTGTATTTACATCGTGTAATATAACTATTTCTGTAATGTCGGCTTGTAGTTGTAGGGTATGACTAATAAAAACGTATTGCGGAATTATTGGGCTTTTTATTTTTGTACTTACACATCCAATAAGTGTTCCCGCACACGAGCCTCAAAAAAACGCCGCTTCAAGCTTCTTTTTGAGGCGGCCTTTTTTACAAGCTTTTATTTAGTTTCACCTGTCCCGATGTTTGTCTGTCATCAATGTAAATTAAATTTGATCAACTTCCCGGATACCGATTGAGCCGAAATTTTGCATGCATGTGTAAATCAGCTGATCTGATGATGGAACCGGAAGGTGGCTAATGGCTATAGAACAAAGGAGGAGGCCGACTGCATCAGGTAACGGCGCCCTAGCCGCCGCCGCCGGGATTCCGATCCCGATTTCCGTCCACCGTAGACGTGGGCTCGCGGACAGCGAGCCATGTGTAGTTCGCTGTCAAAATTCATCTAAATCCTTTCAGCCTTCGAGTGTGAAGACGTTACTAAAGTAATTAGCTTTGCCTAAACTTGCGAAAATGCCAATGGATTCTCATAATGGACTTCGGACGTCAATCGGAACACATTATAGAATAGCATAACATATTCAGCCCTATAATGTTTCCACTGCTGGGACTCAGGCCTCATCTTTAGGAGAGGGAATGGGCCGTAATCCACCACGCGGGCCCAGTTCAGGTTGGTGGATGTCACATGTCTTCGAATTTTTAGTTCTAGGACATGCCGGTTTCCTCACGATGTTTTCCTTCACCGTTTTTACACATAATAATGTAATCTGGCAAAATTCTCGTGAATTTCAAAGATTCTCTAGCTGCTCGATAGATGGCGTTGTACGTCCACACACCTTTTTCTGCATGGCGCTATGGTTTCGTTACGTCCCGACATACATAGGCAGGACGACTTCTTGATAATGTTACATCTATATGATCTATACGTCCATCATAAGGTTGTAGTTAAATGAATTTTTGAGAAGTCAGTCTTGTTTGTTGTAAAAGACTGACTTTATTATAGCAAAATGTAAATTCGGGAACCGTTTTACGACCGATTAGTAATTGGACTGGTCGTCGATAGGACGACTCATTTATTTCCAATATGTCACTCAATTTATGGAAATATAATAATCTTTTTGGTAGTTATATTTTCGAGCCGTTTGGGGTTGAAACTCTCTGATCGTGGGGTCCGAGAGCTCACAAATTATTTATTGAACTTTTGAAACGCCTCGTGGACACTTCGCGTGACCCAAAGGCTGGCTTTTACTTCGGTCAAAGGATAAGCTTTGCCATTCAGCGTGGCAATGCCGCCAGTCTTTTGGGTACATTACCAGTCGACAGCGATGCGGAGGAATTTTTCGACTCCTTACTTTAAATTGCCATTTTTTTTTTCACGATAATAGGGTAGTTTCCAGAGTTAATATAACTACATTTTATTTAGTCCGTATTTTATATTATAGAATAGAATAGAATAAAATTTATTATACACCAAAAAGTAACACAGCTTATACATAAAATTAAATTTATGGGTAAAATGGCGGTCTTATCACTGAAAGCGATTTCTTCTAGAAACCTTAGGATGGATAAGAACTTAAAATAATACAGGGGGTAGTCTGTGGTGTACTGCTAACAAATTACATAATAAAACACAATACATATATCATAAAAAAATATTGGACATGTGTTTTTACTTTTTTCGATTAAACAAAAAATAACGTAACGTAACTTTAATGGGCTAAAGTCCATTAAAGTTACGTGTGACGTCACCCCGTGTGGAAATTTTTGGTTTAATTTAAAAATAAAAAAAACACGTGTCTCAATTTTTGAATAATCTAAAAGACGGACTAATTACATTTTGTACGGCAACTAGCCTATTAAATTTTTTTTTAAATTGCGTTGGCCCTAGGCACTCGACGCCGGTGGGGTACTATTTTTTTATAATTTTAAATGTTTTATTTTTATTCACCTACCTACAATAAAATAAATAATAATAATGACATGACAATGTAGGTAGATACATAAAAATAAATAAAGGGAATAATAATATATATATATATTTTTTTATAACGGTATAAATCATCCAAATAGATAAGATAGATAGATAGATAGATAGATAAAGCATTTATTGGCTACACACAACACATGCACCAAATCACATATCACACACAAGTTATAAAAATTAAGCACTTATACTAATATACAACAACAAAGAAAAGAAAAGAAAAAAGATAATAATAATAACACATGTGGGTACTTAGACAAACAAAAAAAAATAAAAGAAATGCCAAAATAGACCCATATGACATCCCCCGCCCTTGGGACTCTTACTGACTAAAGAACCCACCCCGTTACCCCCCTTAAACATAACTTTGGCAAATCTATGGTTTTGGGAATCAACTTTAACAAATTTTTACATAATCTTGGCAGTTTTATTTTTATCGTAATGGCCGCGCGGTCAAAACAGACACAGAAAATTCCACACCTTTATAGCTATACGCTTAATGAGCATGTTCTCAAAATGATGGGTATGTAGTAACTTCTATGGTGTTTTGAAGAGATGTATGTAGTAAGCGGTTTTTATTTTTTTGTCGTTGGGGAAAATCATCTTATGACAATACCTGCTCTTGGGTGGAGCGGGAGATAGTTACTGACTAAAAACCCCACGCCGTTCCTTCTAGCCTTCATACCGGGGCTCAAGTTTCTTTTCGGATAACCCTGGCCCCAGTAGGCTTCGACCCAGCTGGGGGGGGGGGGGGGGGAAATAAGAATCATTGCTAGTAGCTAGTACTCACGGTTTCCTGCACTGGTCCATACACAATGCACACAACACAACACAGAAGGAGAACATGAAGTAGACAGAAGGAACACACAATAGTTACAGCACAAAACAATAGTTCACACGAAGACCATAAAGATTCGCGAAACCAATACAAGGTGTAACGTTAAAAGCGCAAGACCTGAAAATAGTTTGATCAGAATAACGAGCAGAATCAATTAAAACACTTTTTCACACAATATAGGTTAAATAAAAAAAAAATATCCATTAAAAACGTCGCCCTGTCTATTTCTGAATAATTCAAGCTGTCACGTGCGCAAATTCGCCGAAATAGGTAAACAAACACAAATGGTTGTAGTCCAATCAAATTTTGTCATACACGGGATTATAAAAGTTCTTATTTGAATGCAGATATTAATTTTAAACAAACTAAAACTGCTCGTGCTTTTTTCTCACTGTTTTAGGTCAATTAAATTAACCCTTCAGATACCGTCAATTAGAGACACAATAGTAAGACAATAGATGCGCGGCCACCGGGTGTCGCTTGGGGATTCATGAATTAAAAATCTTTGGGTTGTCTGAGGTTTTGCGCATTTAACGTTACACGTATATTAGCGAGTACGATCGGTGCGCGGGCGCAGGCGGTAGGCGGCGAGGTCAATGTCCGACTACCCACACATCTCAAAAAGTTGTGAGGTTGAGCGGGGGCGCTCAACCGCCGCGCACGCTGGCCCGCGCGCTGGGGTGACCGACACCCCCGACAGTATAATGTTAAACATTATATATGCCGTGAATGTAGTGTAATTAATAAACGTGCACGATAATATTACTGCGGCTGTGTTAATGTTGTGTTTTAGGGCCGAAACAACAAAAGCTAATTAAGGTGATGGCCGAATGCATATTAATTTTATAAAGTTTTTAATTTTTTCCCCAACAAAATTGGGAAAGCAATCTTCGAAAATAGGAGACGAAGAGAGTTTCTTTCTATAATTTTGATATCTGGGGCTATTTTGTTAAATTTGGAAAGAGTCTGTTGTCTGTCAGTACTGTCAGTGGTGTCTTCATCATCATCACCATCATATCAGCCGAAAGACGTCCACTGCTGGACATAGGCCTCCCCCAAGCGTCGCCACAACGACCGGTCCTGTGCGTCACGCATCCATCGGATTCCCGCTACCCTGACCAGGTCGTCGGTCCACCTTGTTGGAGGCCTTCCAACAAGGTGGACCGCTGCGTCTTCCGGTACGTGGCCGCTACTCCAGTGGTGTCTTGTGTGAGTTTATTATAAACGTAAATAAACTATATGGTAGAAGTGAACCCAACAGTGTCACATAAAAACTAATCTTGCATTGCGCAATTATAGTTCTCCGCGCAATTCGAATATATATACTCTATTCCTAACATCATAAACAACAACTTTTGTTCTATGACTTTTTACAAAACATAATACATTTACCAAAAACAAACCTTCAAGATTTAGTTCTACCCAACACATTACAACTCTATCTTTTGCTATACCTATCAACGTCTGTATGACTGATCTCCGCTCCCCTCCACTATTGTACTATCGCTTGCCTCGCATAGACTTCGTAATATTTAGAATGTTCAATTTAAATATTTTTGTATGAAAATTTGATGAATCGAAATATGATACATTTTTAAAAGTCATAGAACAAAAGTTGTTGTTTATGATGTTCTTAACTAGCAGCTAAGAGGTTGCTAGTGTTTTACAAATAAAGTTGTCCACTAGACATAACTCCGGTCTGGTCGGAGGATCCTTTTAACGAAGGTTTGCGGGACTTTACTCTCTGTTCCGCATTTCTCTAAAGGTAAAAAGATACAAAAATAAAACAATAATATATAAAAGCAATATTTATTTACAGAGTAGAACTATACTTAAATAACTATACACAAGAGAAATGACAACAGTCTTAGAAACATGATCACTATGCTAGATATCAGAGAGCGCGAAATGGATTCCGGTTAGAACTGCACAAATCGTTTGATCAAACTATTTCAAAATTTTCAACAAAAAATATCCGTTTAAAATTAATTTTTCAGGATAATAGGCTAGATGCCGAAAAAAAATTAATTAGTCCGTCTTTTAGATTCTTCTATCTCTATCTATAATCAAAAAAAAGAAAAAATACGTGTCCAATATTTTTTTATAACCTAAAATATAGGAACTTGGTTGATCCTATCGAGTTTGGGCTCGTATGATTCGTCTTGATGAGTATTAATTATATAGGTTAGCTACAATTTATAATTTATCATGTTGTTAATGGTGTCCTGACATGTCCGCTCTGTGCTCGGAGTTTTTCGGCCAAGGATGGATATGCAAGACACGAGGGCGCATAACAGAGCAGCAGATCTGAGCTCACAACCACTATGAGGAGCCAAGGAAATGCGATCGCTGTAGTTGAAATCGACTTGATGGCATCATCATCAGCAATGTAAGTATTTAGTTGTTAAAATTTGAATTTGATTGGTTTTGCATCGCAATTTATGCAGTCCTTAGTATTCGGAACAATTTATTTAAAACGGATTTTCTTTTGTAACATTTTTCGTAAGCACACAACACATGAATTAATGAACATTTTAATACTTGGTAGGTATATGCAAGTTTTACAGAGCAAGTTTCTTGCATGAAGAAATAACTCCATCAAACTTCTACCAAGTCAACTTTTTAAGTGCAAGTTACCGTTCAAACATCAACTTGCACTATAAAACTTGCAACTAAATATAGCGCACAAGGAAATGATTACTGCCTCTAAAAAGCTGAGAAGTGACATTCAAGAAGATTTATTTAATTTAGAAATATTATTGCAGTGTCTTAAGATATGGTGGTCTAGTGTTTTAAGGCGAGATCTTACACACTTATTATCTTGCATGCTAGTAAGGATAGCTAACTTGCACTTAATCTACTTGCAGAATACAAAGTGTGTGCAAGGATTATTTTATATTACAGAATTAAAAATTAGTTTTCATGTGCAAGATTGTGAAAGATACATTTTAAAAAAAATAGATTGTATTGAAAATGTGAAGGGTGTAATTAATTCTAATATTTACAATTTGAAAACATTTATTACATTACAATATTTTTTTATTTTTTTTCTCTTGCTCATATTTTGAGAACATTCATTTTCGAACTTAAAGTAAAAAACTGATGACATTTTAGTAAAAGTACAGTGCATTTCACTTAGAAGTTGTCCTTTGCCGTAATGTTGGCAACACGGAAAAACAGTGTTGCAATATTTTTAGTAATTAAATTGCTCAATATTAGGGAGATTAACTGATACTTTGTTACTTTTAACAATTGCCTTTTTTGTTTTTAACTATTTGAATAAAGTATTTGAAAGAATTGCAGGACAATCAGAATGGCCCACCATTCTGATTGTCCTGCAATTCTTTCAAATACCGACAACGCCACGCCACAATATCGTACATCTCTGTTGTCAATTTTTTTTAGACCTGCTTTTTTTAAATAAAATCCCATTCCCTCATAATTCTCCAAAAATTGTTGCAACTACTTTTAAAATCAACTACTTTTAATTTCGTATTTCGAAGAACAATTTTGGTAGAGTAGGCAACTCTTTCCTTTTTTCCCTTCTTTTTTGTGTTGAGAGACAGGGGAGCCAACATTACGCCAAAGGAACTTCTTAAGTGAAATGCACTGTACAAACATTTGTAAATTAAATAGTGACTTATACTATTCTATTTTGTTTAAAACACTGAAACATCATATATTCTCTATTTCTTCATTTAATTTAAACACTAAACTTAAACAAACAGTTCACATTGTTCAATTTGTAATAAGCATATAAGCGGAAAGACATTTCAGTATAAATATTTTAAAATTTTAAATTTAACAATTTATTTTAGCACCGTGTTTCACTAATAATTGAATTTACGTAGTTTTAAGCTTTTTTGCTATTAGGAAAACAGTAACTAAGGCGTGTACAGAAGCTTCAAGTTTATAATCGTGTAAGAACTTTAAGTCCTAATGCCTTGAACACACGTGCCGAGTAACCGGGCGAGACAGTGGTCTCGGCCGAGCACTTATCTCTACAACTCGCTTACATCACTGTCTCGGCCGAGCAACATTTTACTGTCTCGCCCTTTTACTCGGTACGTGTGATCAAGGCATAGAGCTCAACTGACACTGGCGTAGTAGTCGAGGAGGTCGGATGGCGAGCCACCCGTTGCTCGCCGTCGAAGCCTTCTGGGGCCAGGGTTATCCGAAAGGGAGCTCGAGCCCCGGTATGAAGGCTAGAAGGCACGGTGTGGGTTTATAGTCAGTAAGAGTCTGACACTATCCCGCTCCGTCCAATAGGGGGGCTTGTCATTAGATGATTTTCCCTACCATAAAAAACCCCTGTAGGGGTAATTACCCTTCGGTGCCCCCATGGGCCTAAACTCAAGTGAGTCGCCAGGCAGATAGCGAAGAAGAATCAACCAGATATAGATAGATAGTGTGTATCAGAGAGCTGTGCCAGACACCAAGCAATCAGCTACTTCTTTAGCCCAAAATAATATGTAATTATACAAGGTGTAAGGGACAGCCCTCCGCAAACTTTAAGGGCTTGCTCAGTAGACGAAACTGAACAACCTTCCACAATTTTTTTTAGGAAACGAAAAAAAAATCGGCCTCGCCATACAAATTGTACAATCAAGTTTATAATTTTTCACACCACCTGCTCGAAAAAGTCAAATTATATGTCAAGCAACCTTAACCTAAAGTGAGTCATTAGTAGCCGGGGCATAGAAATATATTATATCTATGGGCCGGGGGCACAGCCGGTCAATAATGTTGTACTGGATTTCATTATGACCCGCTGGTCAATAATGTGACTATTATTCACAGTAGGTGAAAAAAGTAGAGTATGCTCCTCTGGGCTAAAGGTGTCTTTGCCTTGGGCTAGCTTGAATCCCTCGCTGCATTCAGGATTCTTGTATTAACTCCCTCGCTTTGCTCGTGAGTTAAATCCCGAATCCTTCATTGCGCTCGAGATTCAATATGACGCCCGTGACATAAGACACAACTTTAGCCCCTCGGTGCATAATCTACTATTGTATGGTGAGGCTGATTTTTTTTTTGGTTTCCTGAAAAAAAATCTTAGGAAGGTTGTTCAGTTTCGTCTACTGAACAAGCCCTTAAAGTTTGTAGAGGGCTGTCCCTTACACCTTGTATTTTAAAATCTACAATATTAACAGTCATTTTAAAACTACGGATGCTTAGCTAAAACTTATTTTTATCAAACGTACTTTGGGAGTTGCACTCTAGCAATTATATGTACATGACACCACGCCTATTCAAGGTGTAACGTTAAATGCGCGAAACCTGAAATTAGTTTGATCGGAATAACGAGCAGAATCAATTAAACCACTTTTTAATATAGGTTACATTTTTCAAAAAAATCTTCATTAAAAACTTCGACCGGTCTATTTATGAATAGGTCAAGCCATCACGTGCGCAAACCCCTGAAATAGGTAAACAAACACAAATAGTTGTAATCCAATACAATTTTCTCATACACGGGATAATAAAAGGTCTTATTTCAATGCAGATATGAACTAAAACTGCTCATAAAACCTTTTTTTTTCTCACATAATTAGGTCAATCTAATTAAAAATTATTTGGGGTGTCTGAGGTTTTGTGCATTTAACGTTACACGTTGTATAAATCGCAGGTCTGGCAGTGGTGTACAGAAGTGCCATATAAAGGGAGGCAAGAGATCAATCAATTTCTCATAATCAATTATAAATAATAATTAAAACGTCTGCATTATAGCTAAATATTTGTTGACTAAAAACTCTCACTAAGATTATTAACAAGTTAGTCGCCATGTCCGACAATGATGACCGACACTAAATCCCTTTACTTAGACTTGCATTTGCGGGTGATTTGGTCTCACCGCCTCTTTTGTCATGTGCTGCGCGCACTTGACAAAAGAGGCGGAACGTCAAAACGTACGTGCCCGACAGAATGACCCGCGTGTCCGACAGAATGACCCACGTGTCCGACAGAATGAACCGTGTGTCCAACAGAATTATCCACGTGTCCAACAGAATAACCCACGTGTCCGACAGAATGACCCACGTGTCCGACAAAGTGACCCACACGGCGCTATTGGAATAATTTGTCGGTTCAAGCCACGACAGACTCATCAGACAGCAGCTTATATACAAGTTGAAACTCTGTATATAAGACAGTTGCTCATTTTTTTCCTTATATGTATCTATTAAACAAAAAACTGGGTGACATTTTTTTTTCCTTTTGACAACTAAAGTCAATTGTTTCTGATTATTTACATTTGTCTAATAAAAATCGATAAAACAGTTTTACGTACATATACAATATTTTATATGAATACTTACAAATAGAGGTGACATAAAGATTGAACTATTTAAAATTGTTACAATACTTATGACTTAAAGTGTTCTCGCTAGATGGCGCTAAACAGAAATAACCACCTTCGACTTAGGGCTATATTTCACGTGACCAATTGCGTTACCATGGTGCAAGTGAAATATAGCCCTAAGCTACCAAACTAGACACCATACAGACACCAGAGTCGCCGCACGTCCGAGCTGGTCGCGCCACCAAATTGGTTGCGCAACCAAACGAACACCAGGTGAGTAACTCTCTATAGAGCTGTATACATTTTGTTGGTAGCGGCGACTGGTCGCGCCACCATGGTGTGAGGTAAAATATAGCCCTAAGCTACCAAACTAGACACCAAAGTCGCCACACGTCCGAGCTGATCGCGCCACCAAATTGGTTGAGCAACCAAACGGACACCAGGTGAGTAACTCTCTATAGAGCTGTATACATTATGTTGGTGGCGACTGGTCGCGCCGTCATGGTGTCTCGGTGAAATATAGCTCTAAGCTACCAAACTAGACACCATACAGACACCAGAGTCGCCGCACGTCCGAGCTGGTCGCGCCACCAAATTGGTTGCGCAACCAAACGAACACCAGGTGAGTAACTCTCTATAGAGCTGTATACATTTTGTTGGTAGCGGCGACTGGTCGCGCCACCATGGTGTGAGGTAAAATATAGCCCTAAGCTACCAAACTAGACACCAAAGTCGCCACACGTCCGAGCTGATCGCGCCACCAAATTGGTTGAGCAACCAAACGGACACCAGGTGAGTAACTCTCTATAGAGCTGTATACATTATGTTGGTAGAGGCGACTGGTCGCGCCGTCATGGTGTCTCGGTGAAATATAGCTCTAAGCTATCAAACTAGACTCCATACAGACACCAGAGTCGCCGCACGTCCGCAAATTGGTTGCGCAACCAAACGGACACCAGGTGAGTAACTCTCTATAGAGGTGTATACATTTTGTTGGTAGCGGCGACTGGTCACGCCGCCATGGTGTGAGGTGAAATATAGCTCTTACGAGTCGGCCAATAAAACATTTTAGTAATAAATAGTTTTTTGAGCACAATTTGTCATGGATATATAGTAATTTGTAAACGAGAGATGAGATGAATTTCAGAGAATTGTTTAGCAAACTTTTTTTAAAATTATATTATTATTTGTTTTTCTGGCAAAATGGGGGGTAATAGACCCCTCCGACACCCAGTGCGAGTGCGGCGCTTCTGACCAGACGATGGTCCACTTATTAAGGTAGATATACACGCTATACATCGCTAAATTTTGATCGTTTTAATCGGAGTTGCGTACTAACTACCTACAGGTCATTGGACTCGCTCAGCTGACGTTTTCTTTAAGAAATTAATTTCGTAAAAAAAGAAAACAAAGAAATACGCAACTGACGTCGCTAGAAAAGTGACAATCTACCGGACCCAAAAACTTAGACGCGAAAAAAAACCCATCGAATAATGAAATGACACAGTCGCGTGATACATTCTGATTTAAATTCGGAATAGAGATTTTTACAAAATATTAGTTCCACAAAATGTAGCGTTGGAACGCCTCCCACAAAGATCGGTGACCGATGAAGGTCGCAAGAATCCGATGGATGCGACACGCACAGGACCGTTCATTGTAGCGACACTTGGGGAGACCTTTGTCTAACAGTAGACGTCTTCCGGCTAAAATGATGATGATGAATTTTGGTAAATTATTATAAAATTGCAGATACTTTTTTCACTTTACACGCGTCGATTTCAGAACTAATCACAATAGGACACTAAGAATTACATAACTAATTTGTGAAACATTTACAAGTGAAATTATAAAAGCACTAGCTTTCCGCCCGCGGCTTCGCCCGCGTGGACTACAGTTTATATCGCGCGGGCAGAGACCCGTGCTCAGCAGTGGAATTATAGGTAGAAGCTTCTACCTACCTACCAAATTTGATCTAAATCCGTTCAGTAGTTTTTGCGTGAAAGCGTAACAAACAGACAGACAGAGTTACTTTCGCATTTATAATATTAGTAGGGATTAATTTGATCTACTTTCAAGCCATATTGCAATTTAATTTTTAACAACCTACGTTGGATATATCCGACAAACACTCTCGCGTTCATTCCGCCAGGGTCACACATCCATGACCAAATACTCCATCTCGTCAGCTCTTCTGTCACCTATGGGCATTGAAGAGCTAAACGAGATGGAGTACCCAGTCGCGAACACACGACCCTGGCGAATAGGACGCGAAAACAGACGCGGGAGGTTAAAGGATTAATTAAAAACCTATTTATGTGCACAATTAATATAAATATCTATTTTAATCACTTATCAAGATAATACTCTTTAGGAACTCCTTTAAGGGACAATGTTTTAAAATGAATATTTCAGGAAAACCCGCGGAATTCAAATAGTCTTACGTTTTTCTTCCAATTTGCATTTCTGTATCAGATAGTAAGTCAAACACAAATACATCATCATCATCATCAGCCCTTTTTAATGTTCCCACTGCCGGGATTCCGGCCTCCTCTCTAGGAGAGGGAATGGGCCGTAATTCACCACGCGGGCCCAGTGCGGGTTGGTGAATGTCACGTGTCTTCAATTTTTGGTTCTAAATTCTGTATTTGCTATGCTGACATTGCAAATCAGTTCTATATTTGAGCCCTTAATTGTATGAGATGTAAAAACATATATTAATAAAATCGTCAGAATTCGTAATCATTACAATTTAACTTCGGCTATCTTCGTTAGATATACATCATCAGACTTATAAATAACAAAATTGTTATAATTTAATTTTGTTTAGAAAAAAAAAATTACATACCACTAACAACAGGACAACCAATTTTCACAAAAAAAAAAAAATGTTGAGTGAGACATGAAACAATCTAGAACATAACAAGCCAGTTAGGTCATATTTACCCGACTGCCCGAGAATATGGGTAATTACCGTTTTTGAGACAAAAGTTAAAAAAATATTACCAAGTCAATTAGGTCATTACTTATTTACCCAAGACGGGTAATTACCATTCTTGAGACAAAGGTCAAAATATTACCAAGTTGACTAGGTCATATTTACCCGATTACCCAAGACGTATAATTAGCCTTTCTGAGAATAAGGTCAAAATATTAGTATGTCAACTAGGTCATGTTTACCTGAGCACCCAAAACGGGAAATTACCCTCCTAGAGACCAAGGCAAAAATATTACCAATTCAACTAGGGTCACATTTACCAGACAGCCCTCGACAAAGGGTAATTACCATTATATTTACCTAAGTGCTCAAGACGGATAATTACCCTTAATAAGACTAGGGTCAAAATATTACTTTGCCATATCATTAGTAATTTTTTTGTCACAGCATTTTCTCTTAGTAATAGACACCTGAAAGAAAGGCGCCATCTAAAACACCATGATACTCGTTCTAGGCGTCCTGGAGAGGTTGTCGTCTATGGTCAGGTACATGTTGAATGAGAAGAACATGGCTGTTGATGACAGGAAGTGCCAGATGTCGTGAGCGTCGTACAGCTGCAGTAGAGAACATTGCCGGTTGCTTTGACGAGACTGGGCGGGGGTAAGCTGTGGGAGAAAAGTGTTAATTAGAGAACTATGTGATAATTTTTTTAGCTGCTGTCAGATAATGGGTAGCTCGCTGTCTGACCGTCCGGTAACTGTCCGGACCGAGCCCAAGACGTCGACGGCGCACACTGTTCCCGCGCGCCTCAAGAAGTTATCAGCAACAGCAGGGGCCGAGCTGGGTCGAAGCCTACTGGGGCCGGGGTTAGTCCGAAAGGTAGCTCGAGCCCCGGTATGAAGGCACGAAGGAACGGGGTGGGTTTTTAGTTAGTAAGAGTCTGACACTATCTCCCGCTCCACCCAAGAGCGGGGGTTGTCATTGGATGATTTACCCCACAATAAAACAGCTGCTGCCAGCTAAAAATAAACAATTATAAGTTTTTGTCCGTGTAAAAAAATTTACTAAGGAAATATAATCCTCAACCGTTCGAATAAAAATGTAATAAAAATTCACGTCAACAAATCGACTCTATAATATTATACAGATGAAATGGATTTCTGACGACTATTCAGTATATGACTTAGTATTCGGCCGGATATAGGATAGTTGATCAATATTCGACCGGATAGTGACTGAGTATCCGGACGGATACAAAATTAGTAACTCAATATCCTGACGGATACCAGATAGATAGTAACTCAATATCCGGAAAAATATCGGACAGTAGCTCAATATCATACAGCATATTAATAAAAAAATAACTTTTACAAGTTGAGTTGGTTAGAGACCAACCTGCAATAATACATAAGATACTTTTTATACCAGAATTGGGGATATAGGTAACGAATAAGACACTTACCGCCCAGTTCGTGCTCTGGTCCAAATAGAAGTAGCTGGATCCAAACCAAATGGAGTACGTCATCGCGATGTACACCCAACTGTGAACATATACAAGTTGTTATTATAAACAAATCATTATCATCATCAAAAGAAAATAAAGAAAACAAAATAAACAAATATTTTCGAAGATATTAGAAAGAAAGAAAACTATTTTATTTGGCATACATAGTCGTAGATACACACAATGTAGTAACAACATGTAGACACTAATTATTATATAAAAGGAAAGAAAGAAAAAGAAAGAAAGAAAACATGTTTATTCCGCCTAAATAGACGCACAAATCATTACAGAAAAAAATGTGTCCATGGAGTTTCTTGCACGTTCTTCTCCATAGAGATCTACGCTTTGGAACGTGCAATTTAGCTGCACTTGTTTGTTTGACTGACCGACATTTTGACAATTCAAAAGTGCCTGTAATTGGTCTATTTGAAATAAACTTTTGATTTTTTTTTTATTGTACCCGAAGCATTGATGCAATTTCTAATGGTGAGGCGTACTAGTTTATTAAGAGCATATTCACTCTAGCTACAAAATAGATAGGTACAGAAGTCAATCTCCGTATTGTGCGCGCTCTCACAACACACACTTGGCCCCCGCTCACACACACGACATCTCGTCGCCCTCGGCCCGCTCGTCGAACAGTTCCGACTCAAACGCTCATTAGTGTGCGTCCACCGAGCGTAGGTATACAAAGTGAAGTACATACATGAGATTGTCTACTGTACCTATTTATTATGTGCTTTAAAGACACCCAAATTAGTGGCATAAAAGGGTATTATCGAGCAGGTGGTGTAAAAAATAGTACATTGTTACACTAGGGGTGAAAGTTACTTATTTCAACCCGAGAAGAATTTTGCTAATTCTAGGGAACTTTAACCCCGAGGTAAGCACTGTGCTTTTCATTACGAATACAAGAAAATAGACCTAGTTTTTTTTTTTTAAATAATTTGGCAGCTGTAAGTTGAAAGTAAAACTCCCTAGGGATGAAACGTGTGATACTTTTCAGCCCGTTCCACAGGCAACTTCAGACCTACTTTCAGAGTATGAGTAATGAAAAAAGATTATAAATATTTATACACATACCTGTACCAACGTATAGACTCTCGATGCAGCAACTTCATGACGATATAGAACAACGTGTACAGGAACAGGTTGCTCATCAGCACCAGCAGCAAGTGGGACGCGAAGTCGCGGCTGTGCTGGGCAACACTGTGGAGGAGACTTATCAGGTAGGTTGGCAACATTCGCGGAACTAGAGAGCGACAAGACGTGTCCGAAGGGGCCTCTGGTCAGGCGAGACCCCTGTCAGAAAGGGCCTCCGGTCAGACGGGGCCCCTGTCTGAAGGGGCCTCCTGGTCGAAGGGGCTTCCGGTAAGGCGAGGGCCCGTTGCCTATAGGGGCCCCTGGTCGAAGGGGCTCCTGGTAAGACGGGGGCCCCTATAGGCAAGGGGCCCCCTGGTCCGATGGGCTCCCCGATCTTGGGGGTCAAGAAATCAGAAGAAGTCCAACACATTAAAAAAAATATTAAAATATAGAACCGATATATGTTGTCTTGGGTGGGAATCGAAACCACGACCTCCGGCATAGCAGTCAGGGTCACTAACCACTAGAACAACAGGCCAGATGGCGAAACAGTGTCAATTAGTCAGTTGTATAGGTAGTTGTTTCATCATCTTCCTGCCCTCGTCACGTTTTATTTGTGGTGGTTTTTTTCTTCCATTCTGTCCTGTCACTCGTCACGCTATCACTAACTCCCTTTTCTTTCATATCACTCGTCACACAATCCATCCATCTTTTCTTTGACCTCCCTCTCCCCCTCCATCCATCCACATGTAAACTCATAACTTTTTAGCAACATGCGTTTCGTCCCTCCTTTTCACATGACCATACCAAGACAAACGATTCCCTTTCAACTTTTCAGCCATTTTCAAACTTCCCCTAATATACTCATTTCTCACTTTATCCATTCTTGTCACACCACACATCCATCTTAACATTTTTATCTCTGCTATAGGTAGTTCTTTCAAGTTCAAAATTAATGTAAATAACACTACACAGTGGAATTAAATAAGATATTTATAATTTAAATATACTGACAATACAGCTCATCGTAAAAGATGTTGACAGACACTTATGTTTCTTAATTGTCTATGTGACCATAGTACATATTGTATTACCTATTTTCAACACCCCCACTTAATCCAATATGCTTAACACAAAACATATGTTTAACTCCACATAGACCTTTAGTTAACATATCTGCAGGCATAACCTTTGTATCACAATATTCAATACATATTTCATTATCATTAGCTAACTCACGAACAAAGTGATACCTAATGTTTATATGCTTAGACCGTCTACCAATTGATGGACTATACACTAATTTACTAGCACTTTGACTGTCGCTATATATAACAATAGGTTTTTCAATCTTTCCTGCCAATTCGGCTAGTAAACCCTTTACTGAAATTACCTCCTTGGCAGCCTCACAAATGGCAATATATTCTGCTTCTGCAGTACTAAGTGCAACAGAACGCTGTTTGCGAGCTTGCCAAGCCACAGCAGCACCACCAAAAAACAAAGCATAACCAGTAAATGAATGACTATCACTATTACTACCCCAATCAGCATCAGCGTAGGCCGTCATAGGCTTACGTGTTCTTTTGTAACACAGTGCATATTCAGATGTACCTTTAAGGTATCTCAGAACTCTTTTCAAAGCATTAAAGTGTGTACTATTATTGTAGGCATTAAATTGGCTCAGATAACTGACCGTAAATGAAATGTCAGGTCTCGTTGCACAGGCTAGATACATCAAGGAGCCTATTATTTCTTGATATCTTCTATCATCTTGCTTATCTCCTTTCTCTAACCTTAAGTTACATTCTATTGGAGTTCCAACAGCATTACAATCTTGCATGCCATATTTTTCCAAAATCCTTTTAATATAATTACTTTGCTTCAAATAAACTTCACTCTTTGACCTGTCTCTCGTAACAGTAATACCCAAACAATCTCTTACTTCACCTAAGTCTTTAATCTTAAAACGTTTCCCAATTTTTGTTTTAAGTTCTTCAGCTTTTGCAATTACATCTGTGAATATATAGAAGTCATCCACATAAAGAGCAATAGCCAAGAAATGTTTGGTATTTTTAGACATGTACACACATTGATCATATTTTGATGGAACCAAACCTATTTCTAAAAGGTAAGTGTGTATTTTCTCGTTCCAGCAACGAGGCGACTGTTTCAAACCATATAATGATTTAATTAACTTGCAGACTTTTCCTTCTTCCCCCCTTTTAACAAACATTTCAGGCTGTTCCATATACAACTCCTCATCTAGGTCTCCATTTAGGAAGGCAGTTGTCACGTCTATATGGTGAACTTCTAAGTTTCTTTCCGCAGCCAAACCAAGTAAAAGCCGGATAGAAGATAGCTTGACTACTGGAGCGAAAGTTTCGAAATAATCTTCTCCATAAATTTGAGAATAACCTTTCGCAACTAGTCGCGCTTTATAACGTTGAATAGATCCATCTGCTCCCCTCTTCAGTTTAAAAACCCACTTGCTTTTTACAACATTTTTGTCTGGACGATTTACAAGTTGCCACGTTTTATTTTCAATCAATGAATTATATTCATCTTGCATTGCTATCATCCATAAGTTTTTATCACTTCGAGTCATAGCATCTTTTACCGAAGCAGGATCTACATAGTCTGTCAGGTTAAAATTGTACACAAAGCTCTCATCTATCTTTGTTTTTCTATTCCTCAATGGATAGCGTCGCTCCAATGTTTCAGGATTTTCACAAACCACTGGATTCGGAGCCTCTGAATCCAAAGAGTCATGAAATTCTTCTTCAGTTGCATTTTCAGCTGACGTCGTCGTTCCTGACTCTTCTAAGCTATTTCGGCAAGGTCGCTCTTCACTATGAGCGTCAGCTGTTGAACTCTCCTCGTCAGAGTACAACTCTTCAGACAAGGGAATTTTTACTTCAACTGACTTCATCCTGGAAGTCGCATTAGAATTTTTACCACTCAGTGACTCTTCCCCAAGTTTGGTTGTATCGATCCTCTCATTAAAAACAGCATCACGTGCAGTTATTATTCGACGCGGATTCTTCAAGTCAACAAA
The DNA here is from genome assembly GCA_949319445.1 of Mythimna lalbum. NCBI lineage: Eukaryota > Metazoa > Arthropoda > Insecta > Lepidoptera > Noctuidae > Mythimna > Mythimna lalbum. The sequence goes on from OX439373.1 coordinate 10,378,490, forward strand.
TCTATACCCTTTCGTGACTTCGCTGTAACCAACAAAGACAAGCTCACAGGTCTTCGAGTCGAACTTCTTTCGACTACCATCCTTTATAAGTACCTGTGCTGTAGAGCCAAACACTCTCAAGTTTGACACATCTACATTGCAGTTTGTCCAGACTTCTTCGGGAACCTTTCCCACAAGAGCCATCGTTGGCGATCGATTTTTTAAATAAATCGCACTAGCAACCGCTTCGCCCCAAAACTTCTTATCAAGATTACTGTCGTGAAGCATACATCTTGCCATCTCAGTAATCGTGCGAATACTCCTCTCCGCTACACCATTCTGCTGTGGTGTGTAGGGGACGCTCGTCTGATGCACTATCCCACACTTGGCTAAATGAGCCTGGAAAGCCTTATTGGTATACTCTGTCCCATTGTCACTTCTCAACCGCTTAAGCTTCTTACCGGTCTGGTTTTCTACAAGAGCTTGAAACTCTTTAAACTTCTGTAGCACTTCATCCTTTGATTTCAATATATATCCAAAAATCTTTCGGCTAAAATCATCGATAAACAATAGAAAATATCTATTACCGCCATATGTCTCCACATTAACGGGACCAGCTACATCAGTATGAACTAATTCCAGAATATCAGAAGCTCTGAAACCTTTCTTCTTTCTAGGAAATTTTTGCACGCACTGTTTTGCTTGACTACAAGGAACACAAGGACCATTCTTAGTCCTTTTATCATAGTGTAGGCCTATGACGATCTTTTTCAAAATCTCCATTTGAGGAGCAGATAGGTGGCCTAACCTACGGTGCCACAGTTCGAAATTTTCTGAACCCTTACCTTCTAAAAAGACCGTCGCCCCATCACTATCCGTATCTACAACATAAAGACCGTTTTTTCGTGGTGCGCAGATTAAAGGTTTACCATCTACAAAAACATTGGAATCGAAAATTTTACAAAAATCTTTATCAAAAATACACACTTTGCCCTGATCTGCAAGCTTACTTACGGACATCAAATTGGTTATTAATTCAGGAATTACTAAAGTATTATCTAATTTGATTCCCAACTTACGACCCTCATGACGCACGTTCAGTTTAACATGACCTTCTGAAATCGAAACTATCTTTTGATTATTTGCACATGTTATTATTTTGGAACACGATTTAGCTGGAACCAAAAGTTCACGATTAGGCGTCATGTGAGACGTAGCGCCAGAATCGATAACCCAACTACCACTGCCACCTGAAGCAGATAAAAAGGTTAAAAAGTCCGTTTTAACATTATCACTGGCTAACATATTTTTAGTAAACCTTTTATCTTGCCGCTTGATCTTAAACTGCTTGCATTGCCACTTGTAGTGGCCCTTTTTCATACAAGAATGGCAAATTATTTCTTTTCGATTCCGTGTACCACTGCTACTTGCTGCAGTATCAGTCACCAATGCAGAATCATCGTCCTTTTGAAAATTAGGAGATTGCTGGCGTTGACCTTCCTTTAGCAGTGCTGATATAATCGACTCCGTGGTTATTTTCACACCAGAATGCTCGATTGCCATCACTAATGGATTATATGAATCTGTCAAACCTGCCAACATGATGATCCCGACAAATTCGTCGTCTAGAGCTGCTCCAATACTATGCAAGGCTTGTTGAGTTGCCTGTACTTCAGTGACATATGCTTCAATATTTTGAAAACTTGACAGTTTCAAACTGAACATCTTTCTCAAAAGGGACAGCCTTCTCATCAAACCCGCATCTGCATATGCCTTCTGCAGAGCCAGCCATGTCTCACGTGCCGTCTTAGCGTTAGTTATTAAGGGGTACACGTTTTCGGCAACTAATAGGCATATTTTAGCTCGTGCCTTGGCATCTCGTTTTTTCTCAGCTTCAGTTTCTGCCACGAATGTTTCTCCAACACAATCCCATAAATCATGATCGATCAGAAACATTTGAATTGCAAACGACCATGTTCCATAATTGGATTGGCCCATCAATTTTTGTATGGTGACCGTTTCACTCTTCTGCATCATGAGAAGAAATTCTACTCACTCCAAACAACCAAGTTATGGTCTGGGCCCATAACCTAATGTAAATAACACTACACAGTGGAATTAAATAAGATATTTATAATTTAAATATACTGACAATACAGCTCATCGTAAAAGATGTTGACAGACACTTATGTTTCTTAATTGTCTATGTGACCATAGTACATATTGTATTACCTATTTTCAACAAAAATAACAGGGATGAATATTAAAGAGTTAAATTCGTGCAGTCCCCGACAGGGGTTATTTTTTTTTTGTCGACGGGGACAATCATCTTATGACAAAACCCGCTTTTGGGTGGAGCGGGAGATAGTGTCAGACTCTTACTGACTAAAAACCCCGCGCCGTTCCTCCTAGCCTTCATACCAGGGCCATAGTTTCCTTTCGGATAACCCCGACCCCGGTAGGCTTCGACCCAGCTGGGCCCCTCCTATTGCTGACAACTCCTTGAGGCGCGCGAGAACAGTGCGCGCCGTCGACGTCTTGGCTCGGTTCGGACAGTTACCGGACGATCGGACATCGAGCTACCCATGGCTCGCTGTCCACGAGCCCGCGTCTACGGTTGCTGGAAATCGGAATTGGAATCCCGGCGGCGGCGGCGAGGGCGCCGTTGCCTGAAGCGGTCGGCCTCCTCCTTTGCTAGCATTACTGCTTCGCAGAAGGAGGCGACCGCCACTCCTCCTCGCTCCGGACCATGGCCTGAACCAAGGCCCGGTGCGAGAGGTGTCCCCGACAGGGGTGGGCGAAGTGAGCCTGTGAAATATGGCTGCTTAAATACGTAATTCACTCCCTGGAAGTTACTGATGATGTTCAAGACTCACCCATAGGCTGCGATGGCCCAGTTGGCGAGGTTAGCGATGATGAGCAGCACGCAGCGGCCGCAGTACGTGGGCGTGATGGCGGCCAGGGGACGCGTCACCAGCTCACGGGCCGCGCGGTAGATTATGCCGCCATCTATTACAGATATTAGAAATCGACATTGACATTTGTAATGATTTTACTTTGACATTTGTAGTGAAATTTATTTTGACATTTGTAATGAATTTATTTTGACATTTATAATGAATTTATTTTGACATTTGTAATTTCTACCACGGAGGTAAAAGTTTGACGGTGTATCAACGTGACATTGAATAGTCGCCACCGGCTCAATTACATTAGTATTTTTTTTTTTACATTAAAAGAATTTAAGTATTTTGACATTTGCAATTTTTATCAACTACGTTATTGACATTTGTATTTTATTTAATTTGATTATTTTTTCCAACTTTTTTCTAACGTCATTCGTGTAAGAGAGCGGTGGTATGAAAAACAGTGAAAATGAATTTCGAGTTGAATCCTCTTTACAAGACTCACCCAGCTTAAATCTTCCCAGGTAGTAGATCTGGAAGGTCATGACCAGGCAGGTCACCAGGTGCAGAACTGTGAACGCTATCCAGAAGTAGAAGTTAGCGTTTAAGACTCCCACCAGACCTGGGGAATAGAGATAGTTCTTCAGTTAATCAACCTTTTTCTCCAAACAGCTTGAGTTCGGCTTCCAGTATTACCAGATGCAGCTGAAAACCAGTGTTTTTCTTTTATTTTTAAGTGGGACAATCATCCAATGAAATCCCCCATCCTTGGGAGGAGTGGGAGATAGTGTCAGACTTTTACTGACTAAAAATCCCACCCTGTTCCTTCTTGCCTTTCGTATCCGGACCGAGCTTCCTTTTCGGATAACCCTGGCCCCAGTAGCCTCCTTGAGGCGCGCGTGACAATCCCCACTGGTGGGGATATATCAGAGGGGATTTCTGGATTATCTCCACTGGTGGGAATATATCAGTGGGGATTTCTGGATTATCCCCACTGGTGGGGATATATCAGTAGGGATTTCTGGATTATCCCCACTGGTAGGGATATATCAGTGGGGATTTCTGGAATATCTCCCCTGGTGGTGATATATCAGTGGGGATTTCTAGAATAAGTCAAAATGACGCAGGTATGTCTCAAAGAAAAAGTCTTACCAATAAATATGATGAGCGCCAGTACTCCGAAGGTGGCGTGCGCGCGCGCGTTGATGTCGGGGTGTCGCGACTGGTAGATCTTCACCATGCACAGCACCGACGTCACGTACATGAACGACGTGTCTGTGGGGAGAGCAATAGACAATTGGGAACGTACAGGAACTCAGACATTACAATGTCATTTTGTGTTATGCCGCAAATTCCACACAACGCCATCTAGTGCCAAACTAAGCAGAGCTTGTGTTATGAGTAAGTACTAGACAACTGATAAACATACTTATATATTTCTAAACACATTCATACAGATAAATTACATCCAGACTCAGAAGAAAAAAGTCATTTGATAATATTCTGATTATCAAATGACTCTTTTAGCTTCCTCAGGCTCCATCTAGAGGAGAATAAAACAATAAGAACCTTTTTATAAAAAAAACAACCAGCTTCACTAAAAAATAGTTTGGGACTAGATGGCGTTGTGGAAAAATAATTATTATTTGTCACAAAATAGAGTTTTGTCACAAAATAGATAGGTACAGAAGTCAACCTCATGATTGTACTTCACTTTTAATACCTACGCTAGGCGATCGCGCTAGGGTCAGCGCGTTACGCCGAACTGTCGCCGAACGGGCGATTGAGCCGCAATATCGTGTCCGTGAGCGGTGTCAACGGGCGGTGTGCGTTGTGAGAGCGCGCACAGTATGTAGATTGTCTTCTGTACCTATCTATTTTGTTTTTGGTATGGTTGTGAAGCTCACCAAACTGGAAGTTCATGGAGTTGGGGCAGACGTGGTAGGCCGCGGACAGCATGCCCTCGCTGACGAGCGCGATGCCCATCGCGTACAGCAGCCCGAAGTGCTGCGGGATGCCCAGCTCTTTCTGACGACAAATATACAGGGACATCACATAAATATCTTAAGAAATTGGAGGCAGCGGACGCAGCGGTGTTAAAACCACCCACTTAATACAAAACTAGAAATTTATACCTAGCCTAATTAAAATGGACTTAACTGTGCCAGCGGGTAGCTGCACTCGTAGCTAACTTCACAGACATCTTTAACTTTCACCTATACTCCTCACAAAGTAACAACTACGTGAGTATAGATTCCATAGTTTTAAACCTGACATAATTCGATAATTTCCATAAAATAGTTGAAACTAAGTTCCGACATTCCGAAATGGACCAATGCCCCGACATAGTTGGAACAAGATCCCGACATCATGGGGACAAGGCCCGACATCATGGGGACAAGGCCCGACATAGAGGGGACAAGGCCCGACATAGTGGGGACAAGGCCCGACATAGTTGGACAAGGCCCGAGATACTTGAACAAGGCCCCGATATGTCTGGGACAAGGTCCCGACATATCTGGGACAAGGTCCCGACTTAGTGGGGACAAGATCTCGACATAGACAGGACAAGGCCCAACATTATTGGGTCATACAATATCCCCAACACAGTTGAAAATTAGCAAGACAGATTTATTAGATCCCGACATAGACAGGACAAGGCCCAACATTATTCGGTTATTCAATATCGTCATCCATATTCAATATCCAGATGACAACCTCCGCTCTTGGGCGGAGCGGGAGATAGTGTCAGACTTTTACTAACTAAAAAACCCACCCCGTTCCTTCGTTGCCTTTCATACCAGGGCCGAATCTTTCTTTCAGAAGCAGATCCCTGGCTCCAGCAGGCTTCGACCCTGCTGGGCTCCTACGGGGGTAGCCCCAGATCCCCAGATAGTCTCTTGATCTACAGATCTAGGTAGATTAATATCCTTACCTGTGCAGGTGATTTATTGTGATGTGTATTGTGTCGTCTCCACACTTGCATCAGGAACAGAAGTCCCAGCACGACGTAGCCCAGGTTTGAGAACACGTGGTTGAAGTCGGACAGTACCAGGAGAGGATGAGCGCACAGGAAGTTGAAGTAGCACAGGTCTTGGTTGCCTGATTGGTTTAGGAGCTGTAACAAGGAAATATATTTATTTATCTACACTTCTATAGTAATATAATAAAGAGGTAAAGTTTGTTTTTTTTGTTTGTAGGAGGTAATCTCTGGAAGTACTAGATAAAAATGTGCTTTAATTTTGTGTGGCATATCGAATGTATGCGGGCGAAACCGCGGGTAAAAGATTGTATACCATAGATAAGGATACTTACCCTCTGATAAGTGACCACAAGTTGTATGACGGGCAGCGTGTAGAACACAGCCACGGTCAGCACGTTCCATAGATACATCTTAGACCTGGCTGAAAGAACTCGGGGCCGACATCTAAAAAAAAAACATAAAATTAATTATGTTGAAATATATTCCGTTTTTAATCGACATCAAAGAGACAAATAAAGATTAAAAAAATATCATGCAACTTTTTTTTTAAGTTGGTCGTATTTTTTTCGTAAAAATGATTTTTTTAACCTTCGACGGGAAAGAGGGGTGTTATAAGTTTGAAGTGTCTCTGTCTGTGCGTGGCATCGTAGCTCCTTAACGAATTGACCGATTTAGATTCAGTTTTTTTTATTTATAGCATTACTAGCGACCCGCCCCGGCTTCGCTCGGGTGCAATATTATGCATATAAACCTTCCTCTTGAATCACTCTATCTATTAAAAAAAAACCGCATCAAAATCTGTTGCGTAGTTTTAAAGATTTAAGCGTACATAGGGATATAGGGACAGAAAAAGCAACTTTGTTTTATACTATGTAGTGATAATTGTGGTACCCCACAGTGAGTAGTTCACTGAGGTCAACAAGTTTCTGGACAAAGGGATTGTACGAAAAGAGTTTTGGACTGGAGTGGTGACCGCGCACCAGAACGCGCAACGTTGGCGTCGCTTCTCACAAGGTGGACCGGTGACCTCGTGAGGATCGCAGAAACGATAGAAGCGAGACACACAGGACCGTTCATTGTGACTACACTTGGGGCATGCCTATGTCTAACAGTAGACGTCTTCCGGCAGATTTTTTTATTATTATTAATGATAGGATTTTTTTTTTCGGTGGGCAAAAATCATCTTATGACAACCCCCGCTCTTGGGTGGAGCGGGAGATAGTGTCAGACTCTTACTGACTAAAAACCCACCCCGTTACTTCTAGCCTCTTCATACCGGGGCTCGAGTTTCCTTTAGGATAACCCTGGCCCCAGTAGGCTTCGACCCAGTTGGGCCCCTCCTGTTGCTGACAACTCCTTGAGCCGCGGGAAAAGTGCGCGTCGTCGACGTCTTGGGTTCGGTCCGGACAGTTACCGGACAGCGAGCTACCCATGGCTTGCCGTCCGCGAGCCCGCGTCTACGGTGGCCGGAAATCAGGATCGGAATCCCGGCGGCGGCGGCGAGGGCGCCGTTGCCTGATACGGTCGGCCTCCTCCTTTGCTAGCATTACTGCTTCGCAGAAGGAGGCGACCGCCTGCCATTCCTCCTCGCTCCGGACCATGGCCTCAACCAAAGCCCTTGCGTTTGACCACCATCTCACCTGATGGTAAACGATGATGTGGTCGACGATGGTGAAAGAGGCTTGCCTAGAAGTAAACTATTTACTCTTGACTTCAAGACCCCTAAGTTGTAGCTATCAGGAAACATAGAAATAATGATAATGGTAAATGGGTACTAAATTCAGAAGGTTGAGAAACTTACCTAGCCAAATTAGCAACGCACAGCTTCCCTCCGAGTCTGTAGACGTCTTTATCAGTATTGACATCATCTAACGTCGAGAAATCTGACTCCGTGTCTGATGAGGAACTGCCATCTGTTAGGAAAAGTAGTCACATTTAGTATACCATCATATTACTATATCCTCCCGACAGTACTTTAATCACAGATCAATATACTCGTATACGGGGTTATTTGTAAGACACTAACAATACCCCTGATAGTTAAAAAGACGTATCTAACAAAAACAAAAACGGATAAAAAAAAATTTAATGAATGAAACAGGAAATCAGGCCTTTTTTTCCTTGTGCTAAAACCGCACTGGAGAAAGTTAGCAAAATATAAAAAACACAGGCAGATGCGCGTTTTATTCCTGTCAATGTTAGATGCGTCTTTTAACGTCTTCTAACGGCGACGGCGGCGGCGGTAGCCTTGATGAATCTTGATGTTTGTCCTGTATTTTTGTTTATGTGGTGTACAGTAAAGAAAATGTGGGGGATTATGACAATTTAGCGATACTAAGATCCTCAATTGATTCATTAGTACCGGAGTGGGGTAAACCATTGTGACGTTGTCGACGTCACGTGAGTGTAATCGTTTGGAGGGGAGACATTGCAACAGTCAGTCTATGGCGATCCGCCGAGCAGTACGGACGCTTCTAACAAATCAACTGGTTCTCTTAGATTACGATATACCTAAGTCTGTAATGGCCTTATGTGTACTGTGAAATTAATAAAAGTGATTGTGGAGTGAATTGTTATTTTAATTCTACGCCAAGAAATCTCTACCAGAAAACCTTACTGATGACGAGGGATACACTCAGGCACCATAACCACCAACAACGTCACAATGGTTTACCCCACTCCGGTACTACTGAATCAATTGAGTGTCTTATTATCGCTAAATTGTCATAATCCTCGACAAATATAATAAATAAATAAATAAACCTTGCAGGACTGTTTTACTAACATCATAAACAACAAGTTTTGTTCTATGACTTTTACAAAACATAATTCATTTACCAAAAACAAACGCGACGCAAGCGCATCAAGCTATCGCTTACTTCGCATAGACTTTGTAATATTTAGAACGTTCAATTTAAATATTTCTATTATTGTACGAAAATCCGACGAACTAAATTATGATAGTTCTCTATCCGCTCGTGACCTGGTGTTGATGTGATGTCGCCTTGTCAACGGATACTCATTAACACTGACCCCGACATAGCTGGTTAAAGCCCCGACATGGTTGGCACTATTTCCTGACATATTTGGGACAAAGCCCTGACATACTCAGGACATAGCCCCGACATAATTGGGACAAATCTAGACAGAATCTTACCAGTTCTTGAAGTAAACATGTCACCATCTCCAACCAGTACTTGTCGTGACGTGCTCTCTCCGCTCTTGTCTACCACGTTGACGTGACGACGCCTTGTCGACAGATAGTCGTTTATACTGACCCCGACATAGCTGGTTAAAGCCTGGCACGGTTAGTACAAGTTCCCCTGACATATTTGGGACATAGCCCCGACATATTTGGAACATTGCCCTGACATATTTGGGACATAGCCCCGACATAATAGGGACAAATCTAGACAAAATCTTACCAGTTCTTGAAGTAAACATGTCACCATCTCCGACCAGTACTTGTCGTGACGTGCTCTCACCATACGTGTCTACCAAATTGATGTGACGTCGCCTTGTCGACAGATACTCGTTTATACTGACCCCGACATAGCTGGTTAAAGCCCCGACATGATTGGTACAAGTTCCCCTGACATATTTGGGACATAGCCCCGACATATTTGGGACACAGCCCCGACATATTTGGGACATAGCCCCGACATAATTGGGGCAAAGCTAGACAGAATCTTACCTGTTCGTGAAGTAAACATGTCACCATCTCCGACCAGTACTTGTCGTGACGTGCTCTCTCCGCTCGTGTCCACCACGTTGACGTGACGTCGTCTCGCTGCCGGGAGCTCGTTTATGTTGAGCTCGTCGTGAGGGATTGAGGGTGGGGTTAGGCGGCCCTCTGTTGACAAAATAGTTGTTAAATTTACAAAATGTTTTACTTAGTCAAAGCGCAAGATATTTCTGAAATGAGTAGATTTTTAAATATAATAAAAAAAAAAAAACTATAATAATAATATACAAGGTGTAAGAAACACAAGGAAACGGAAAAAAAAAATTGGCCTCTCCATACAAACTGTCCAATGAAGTTTTTAATTTTGTATGGTGAGGCTGATTTTTCTTTCGTTTCCTGAAAAAAAATTTTGTGGAAGGTGGTTCTGTTTGATCTACTGAGCAAGCCCTTGAAGTTTGCGAAGGGCTGTCCCTTACACCCAGTATTATTATTTCACGTGAAGGTTGCGGGCATCCGATGGATGCGGGACGCACAGGATCGTTCATTGTGGCGACACATGGGGGAGACCTATGTCCAACAGTGGACGTCTATCGGCTGAAATGATGATGATGAATATTTCACAACTATCACACAACGCCGTGTAGTCCCAAGCTAAAAAGAAAGATGAAAAAAAAAAAGATAAAATTGCTGTTACGGCCAGTTGACGACCTTGCCCCTGTGAGCGGTAGCTTAGCGAGAAGCGGCGAGCGGTTAGCGGTGTGTCGACCGCTTAACGTTCGACCACTATTTACGCCACATCCTGTATAAGTATGTTTATCAATTGTTTACTCATAACACAAGCTCTGCTTAGCTTGGGACTAGATGGCGTTGTGTGATAGTTGTGGAATATTATAAAAAAAAACTATAATAGTGCGATGCAGGATTTCGTAGTTCTTATGTGGCGCCAAAGATGTCGCTACATTCGAAACTTATCTCTATATTTTTTTATGCTACAAACCTTCCTCACTGGGCTCCTGGGGCGGCGTCTTCTTGCGACACAGCACGACAAGCACGAACGCCACGTAGAATCCAGAGAAGAACGCGACCGCTGCACCCGCGGCGATCGCGTACTCCGCGTACGATATGGTCTGGATAATCCTGAAACTGTGCCCACAAGTGTCAATGACGCGAATTTAGAAATACGCTTTTTAGAAAGAAAAGAAATACAATTAAAAGAAAAGAGAAGAGCAAACGGCAAAAGGAAGGACACAGGTTAGCTTTAGCCAGTAAAAGTCTGACAAGCCCTCTCACCCCACCTTAGATCGGGAGAAGTCATTTAAAGATTTCTCACATAACCTTAGCAAGAGGGCTCTGTAATTATTCATCACTAGCGTTTGTCCGCGGCTTTGCCTGCGTATATGAATTATAGCCTGTGTCACTCAGGTGTCATACGTCCACTGTTGGACAAAGGCCTCCCCCAAGTGTCGCCACAACGAACGATCCTGTGCGTCTCGCAGCTTTCTATAGCTAGAAAAAATTTTGCAATCGGACCAATACTTTCAGAGATTACCTCCTATAAAAAAACCTATTTATAATATTCACTAATATTATGAAGCGGTAAAGTTTTTTTAGCTGACGATTAAATAATATAACGTTACCTGAAACTCTTAACCCTGCCATCGTTGGTGACTAGTTGGATCTTCTCCTCCTGGGTCCACCCCAAATACTGCGCCAACTGAAAAAAAATATCACCTTTTTATTCTGACCTTCCAATCGTCACGCTATAACTGGTTTTTTTTTTGCAAGCGGGGTTCATTAAATTAATTCTCTCGCTCTGTGTGTAGGAAGAGGCAGTCAGCCTTTCTAATGTTCCCACTGCTGGGACTCAGGCCTCCTCTCTAAGAGAGGGAATGGACCGTAAACCACCACGCGGGCCCAATGAACTGTCAGCAGCAATTTACCACTGCTTTTTCTTTCATGTTATTCTACATTATGATCCATTCATTTCTTTTTTTTTGGTATATCTCTCCCTTATTTTTTTAGTTATAAGCTATCTATGAATTAATAAATAATATTATCTCCAATATGGACAAAAAAAACCCAGTTACCGCATATAAATAGGTTTGACGATAGCGTTTGATTTGATAGAACATTAATTCCTTTACACAAAATCAAGAGAACTTGTAATTAAAATCAGTTTAGAGATTAAATAAGTTGAACCATTACAAGAAATAACTAATAACCAAAATATCATTCCTTAGACGAAAGAAATGACCTACCCATCGAATCCAAGATTTTAAAAATACGGTGTACCACAGGGTAGTGTACTTGGTCTACTATTATTCCAATTTTTACTAATATTATACAATTTCTATTTGTCACCTTTTCACGTCTTTCGCGCAGAAGTAACTACTGGATTAAGACACAAGATTCTTTTTATCCTGTAGAATGTTACCTTGGGATCGATTCCAACTTTGACGCAAGCGAAACCTTTATCAGAAATTGTACGATAGCTGCGTTGAGTGATATTTCCAGAACCATTGATTACTCTAAGAGTCGTACGTATTACAAATAATAGTACATTTTGATACAAGTGGAGAATGTTTGTATGGGCATTTTTCACCCGAGCCTTGGCGAGGGTGTTATGGAGTCGAACGCTGCAATGACAAATTTCCACGTGTACGCGGTTAATATACTTACGAAGACTTAAATAACTACGGGTTGACGCGCGCATTACGGGGTTCGCTTAGCGCCCAAACTTTTAAGATAAATGTAAACAAAATTGTGACGGAGGCAACCACGCGCACTTTGACGTAGGTACTTGTGCGAAAATCTATAAATTGCGTGCCTAAAAGCGGTACCGATAAAAGCGGGTTTTGGAGCAAGTGTATTGAAAAAATATGTTTGAAATTGTACCTGAGGCAGGGTGGCGTTGCTAGTCTTGTCCGTGCAGTCTTCATCAGATGTCTTCACTATGAATACTATGTAGAATCCCACGGGAAATGTGTCTTGCTGAAATGCAATCAAAATTTATATTAAATGCAGACCAAATCATCATCAGCCTTTTTAATGTTCCCACTGCTGGGACTCAGGCCTCCTCTCTATGATGATGGCTCGGTGACTACGCATTTTTGCTGACTTTGTTTAATTAATCATGATACAGTTATGAAATTTTGTACATAGATTCTTTACATAAAAATACTAGACACGTATTTCGGGTTTCGCATATACAAGGTGTAAGGGACAGCCCTCCGCAAACTTTAAGGGCTTGCTCATTAGACGAAACTGAACAACCTTCTACAAAATTTTTTTTCAGGAAAGGAAAAAAAAAATCAGCCTTGCTATACAAAATTATAAACTTGATTGGACAATTTGTATGGCGAAGCCGATTTTTTTGAGCTTGGCAAGCGTTGCGTCGGCAAATCTTAGAGATTGACTCATACAGGTTTTATTCAATGTATTGTACTTACCGTCAGAGTGATGCCTCCTCTTCTGGTCATTGTCAGATAATAACCGTCATACAATATGTCTCTTTCGTTGTCAAACACTGGGCACTGTAAGCACAATGAATTTTAATGGGGATGGTTAAAATTATTATACTAATATTATAAAGAAATAGTACATTGTTACACTAGGGGTGAAAATTACTTATTTCGTCCCGAGATGGAGTTGGCGGCCGAACGTAGCGAGGTCGCTAATTCGAGGGACTAAATAAGTAACTTTAACCCCGAGGTAAGCACTGTGCTTTTCATTACGAATACAAGAAGATAGACCTAGTTTTTTTTTAAATAATTTGACAGCTGTTAGTGAAAGTAAAACTCCATAGGGATGAAAAGTGTGATAATTTTCAGCCCGCTCCTCAGGCAACTTCAGACCTACTTTCAGAGTATGAGTAATGAAATAGTACATTGTTACACTAGGGACTAAATAAGTAACTTTAACCCCGAGGTAAGCATTGTGCTTTTCATTACGAATACAAGCAGATAGACCTAGTTTTTTTTTTAAATAATTTGTCAACTGTTAGTTGAAAGTAAAACTCCCTAGCGATGAAAAGTGTGATACTTTTCAGCCCGCTCCTCAGGCAACTTCAGACCTACTTTCAGAGTATGAGTAATGAAAAATAATTAGTCTTTTTGGATTTTTGTTTATCTACACTTAATATAATAAAGAAGTAAAGTTTGTTTTTTTATGTTTGTAGGAGGTAATCTCTGGAAGTACTGATTCGATTGCAAAATTTTTTCACTGATAGAAAGCTGCTTTATTCCTGAGTGACATAGGCTATATTTATGGCCCGTGCGAAGCCCAGACGGGCCGTATTAATAAAGTGAAAAAAAAAAAATACAACCGAATTGAGAACCTCCTTTTTCTGGAAGTTATTTTTTATTTCACAAGGTACACGCGCGCACACAGAAGGAAGCCTAGAGCAGTAGCGTAGTGAGAAATTGCATCATGACGTTTTCCGTCACGGCATTCGAGTCGGTTTTATTGGCAATACAAAAGAAAGAAAAGAGTACTTACTGAAAAGTTTTGTATCGAGACCACAGCACAGATATCATCGTCGGACTCAATCATCACTATCACACTTTTTGGTCTAGACAACCAGCTTCTCGTCTCCAGATTGGTTCTCAAAAAATACCTGGAAACACATTTAACTTTTAAAAAAACAGATAGATGATAGATAAAAACAGAAGAAAAAACAGACAACGTGTAACGTTAAATGCGCAAAACCTCAGACACTCCAAATGATTTTTAATTCAATTGACCTAATTCTGAGCGAAAAAAAAAAACATAAAAAAGGTGTTATATGCAATTTTAGTTTGTTTGAAATTCGTATCTGCATTAAAATAAGATGGCCGTTGGGGCCGAAAGGTTCTGGAGTGGCGACCTCGTACTGGAAGACGCAGCGTCGGAAGGCCTCCTAAAAGGTAAATAAATAATAATAATAATAATCTTTTATTTTTGTACTACAATTTAAATAAATTTGTACACAGTTACAATTATTTCTAATGTTGTACATAATAGCAAACATACATTCGAACTGCTGCCTCCTAATCTAGGCCAAAGCCTGTGTTTAAGGAGGCAATGTTCCTCTAGAAAAATCAGGTAAGACAGACGAGACAACATTACGAGAAGTAGGTGATAGTTACAAATCGTGATGCAAACAATACAATAAATTATCATTAATCAGGTGGACCGATGACCTGGTGAAGGTTACGGAAAACCGATGGATGCGAGACGCACAGGATCGATCATTGTGGCGACACTTAGGGGAAGCCTATGTCCAACAGTGGACATCTGTCGGCTGAAATGATGAATGATGATGATTGAAATAAGAACTTTTATCATCCCACGTATGAGATGATTTGATTGGACTACAACCATTTGTGTTTGTTTACCTATTTGGGCGGGTTGGCGCACGTGATGGCTTGACCTATTAATAAATAGACAGGACAACATTTTTAATAAAGATTTTCTTGAAAAATGCAACCTATATTAAAAAGTGGTTTAATTGATTCTGCTCGTTATTCTGATCAAACTATTTTCAGGTTTTGCGCATTTTACGTTACACGTTGTAGAAGGCGTCAGATAATCTACACCTACGCTAACGCTGCCCGCCAACGTCAGACTTTTTTTAGGACAGATAATAGGACCGATTTTGTACATTTGTAACATTGTTCTGTATATCTGACCGACTTTTTGTAGGACGTGTGCGTTGCACCATTGCTATCAGTGTGTTCTATATTTTTCTCCTACAAAAATCGGTCACCGATTATCGGACGTAGGCGAGCTGCCATATAATAAAGAGGTAAAGTTTGTTTTTTTGTTTGTAGGTAATCTCTGGAAGTACTGGTCCGATTACTAAATTTTTTTCACCGATAGAAAGCTGGTTTATTCCTGAGTGACACAGGTTATATTTTATGTAAACGGGCGAAGTCGCGGGCAAAAGCTAGTCATGGAATATAATATCTAGCTATCCCAGTTCATGAGATACAGCTAGACGACGGACAGTGGAGTCGTAGTAATAGGATTCCGTTTTAACCATTTTCGTGTGTGGCGTGTGTGACACACGTGTGTGTAATATAGTTCTAACTTTAGAGCAAAAGAGATAGAAAACTGTTACATACCTATGTATACTCTCATTATCGTCCATTTGATTACACATATACTTCCTCTTCTCATGTTGATAAGACAAATCCAAGTTATTCGACTGATCGAAGGGAAAAAAGTAATACATAGGCTGACTAGGCGTGGTAGTTAAATTCGTGGTAGAATTTAATCTGACGAAGAAATCAGTTACAGTTTCTACTAAAATGGTAACATTTATGGAGTCCGGTGATGATGACGTCAGGTGTATTATTGGCGTGTTCTGTGTTGATACGTCTGAAAGAGAGATGGGGAATTAGATTTAGTGTTTTTTTGGCTTTAAAGTAAAGTTCATACTAGTAGGGCCTAATTTCATTAAAGTAAACGCTATAGGTCCGAGTGTGGGCTAAACTGTCGATAGATGGCGCTAACCTAAACTTTTTGTTGTACTTAATTATTGTCTCAAATACCACCTAACGCTGCTCGCCCACGTCAGACTTTTTGTAGGACAGATAATCGGGCCGATTTTGTATATTTGTGAATTTGGTCTGTATTCCTGGCCGACTTTTTGTAGGACGTGTGCGTTGCACTATTGGTATCAGTGTGTTTTATTTTTCTGCTATAAAAAATCGGCCAGCGATTATCGGAGGTGGGCGAGCAGCCTAAGGCTACTGTTCACACACGTAGCTTTTTAGACGCGTATTCGTCATTATATGCTTGGTGGGCGCCTGTGTGAAGCTTATATACAAAACTATACCCTATTGTCCACGGACGCGTAGCTTCATAGACGCGAAACGACGATGTAGCATAGTTTAAAATTGTTAATCTCGTTTGGTTTTCTACCAATTTTGCTTACCAGCAGGTGGTCAATGAATGTTGAGATCAGCGCCATCTAGCGATAACACGGCTACAATCGGTCCTATAGCTTTCTTCACCTTTAATTAACAAATAATCGGCTGTCAAGTGCAAGAGGTTTTAATTCTACCCCCATTTCGTCAAATCTTAATGTTGGGAAAAACCTATATTTCTATCATTATATTTGTCTGCTTATGTGTGTCACAAACTTTTAAACTAAATGACTTTTTTTAAGGAAAATGCAGGCATGACGATATTTTTATTTTTCAAAGATATTTTTTTGGGAAAAATGTTTTTCTACAATAATCCTTTAACCACCCGCGTCGGTTTGGTCCAACGAGTGTTTTCGTGTCCTTTTCGCCAGGGTCATGTGTTTGCGACAGACTAGTCCATCTTGCTTACGAGATTGAATATTTGGACTTGGAAGTGCAGCCCTGGAGGATTTATCCGACATAGGTGGTTAAAAGGGAAATTAACTCTTTCGGTACCAATGGATCGTACAATAATTGACCTTACGAATCCTACGTAACCGAATTAACGCGACAGCGAACGCAATGCGATACGACGCGAAAGGAAAAAACAATCGTCATCGCTGCCGACATTTGAGTTTGACACTTGAACGAAGAATCTACATAACTACAGGAGCGATTTCGCGAGAGAAATGATGTAGATACGGCCACCCATCCATCCATCCCATCCAAAGGCTACGGTTAACATTTTGAAGTCGGGATTTCCCTATTTTGTTATCGAGAATTGAAAAAATGCTAAAAACACAAAAAAAAAATACTGTTACAAAAAAAAAAGTATTAGTACAATCTTTACAATTATTATATTCTCTATAGACAAGTATCAATTTCGTGTTGGTAATTGCTTAGGGAAAAAAGTTAAAACACAAACAATTCCCTGCTGTTGCTGACAACTCGGGATTAGAATCGCGGGGGCAGCTGGGGCGCTGTGAGCGCCGTTGCCTGATGCGGTCGGCCTCCTCCTTTGCTAGCTTTACTGCTTCGCAAAAGGAGGCGACCGCCTGCCACTCCTCCTCGCTCCGAACTATGGCCTACACCAAGGCCCGCTACCGATCAACCCCACGAAGGCACGACGATGCTCTGCCCAAGCGGGGCACACCTCCATTGTGTGCTCCACCGTGTCCTCCGGCCGTTCCGCACAATGGCGACACCCGGGCGTCACTTCCGCACGGATCTGGTGCAGGAACCTCCCGAACTTACTATGTCCGGTGAGAACCTGCGTCATGCGGAAGGTGAGGACGCCGTGAGGTGTTTCCAGCCACGACACAAAGAGGGGACTTACCGCCATAATTGTGGCGTGCCCAGTACTGGGTTCCGATAGTCGCTAACATTTCACCATGAGATCCCGCCGGAGATCTGTCCGCCATATCGCGACCTGTCGCATAATTACCGATCCTGGCAAATCCTCTCATTAAGTTTTCTAGTTTCTCGCTTACCCAGTTCTCTCTTATTCAGAATTGACTGTTGGAGGCGGGTTGTGAGCACAAGAACGAATGATTGTAGATTCTTGATACCGAAATAGTAAGATCTACTAATATTACTCAATTTGAAACAATAAATTAAATTGTCCATTTGCCTGCAGTTTCCTGAACTACTTGTGTTTAAGTGAAAATACACTTGTTTTTAAACATGTGCGTGCAACATGTTTCATAACACTAAAACATAAACAGAATAATTAATTTAAAAATGAATTTGTTTTGTTTTTAAACCCCTTTATTCATAAAAATCTTTTAACTTTCAGCATTTATTTTGTCTTTAGAAAATTTTAATCAGTTCAGAGATTACTGTCAATATTTAAAATATTGCTGTGCCCGAAAGGGCCCATAAATAATAGGTACTATTTTTATATATTTACCAGTTCTATGCAAATTAATAATTACAATTAAGATTTAAGATTTTTATGAATAACAACATTTAACAAAATTTTAATATTTTATACCAATCGAGCGATATTAATATATATATATATATATATATATATAAATGTACAATATATCAATAAATATTTACGTATAAGAGGACCACAGTAGACTCTAATCCTCTTCCCCCTTACTAAGACAGCGTGAACAGAAAGAGAAGATAAATTAAAATGGGGATCAATAAAGTCGGACGAGTTTAAAACTAAAATATTTTTAAGAAATTTTTATGATAAGAATTTCTTTAAACTTTTTTTGTTAATTACGAGATATTTATTTTTATAAAATCCGTATAAAAATCTCTGCTTAATTACAAATGGGGTTGCCAGATAGAAAATGCACCTAACTAATCTAAATTAAAAATGTTTTCAATTACACTACAGATAAAAAAAAAACGATAAAAAATATCTGGATGATACGTACCTTTCATATCGCGATCTGGCAGCCCTTAATAAATATCTTGTAAAGTTTATTTAATTTATTAAATTAATATAATTATTAACTTTATTCATTTACTTTTTTATATTCTAAGTATTTATGATTCCCGTCATAACGTTATAATTTAATCAACGCAACTCTTACTAAAAAACCAAACGCGAATTTAAAAACTGCAAAAATAGTCTTTTCTAAATATTATTATTGAATAATCCCTTCTCTTACACATCTGTACTCTGTTCTAAATAACATTAGACATTTATGAAAACCTTTTATTAAAGTCCGTTCAACCGATTTTGACTTTTATTACGTTGGTGGCATGACAAATGGCGGCTGCCGTAAATTGTTGGTATTGTAATCACTTTTTTGCTTTTAATGCCATCCTTATGCCTACGAAATAGAAGTTAAAATCGGTTGAACAGACATTAAAAAAGGTTTCTTTAAATGTCTAATCTTAACGCGAATATGGTATAATTTTACGGTACAAACTAAAAACAAAATGGCCGCCGAACCACCACTTCTTACTCACCGCAGGTCTCTTCATCTTCAGTAAACATATTATTATGAGGACACAAAGTCCTGGATATGTTGGTGAACTGCTCCAGACTGACGGGGGTCTGGACCAGCATGGGTAACTGCCATGAGAATACTCCTGGAAAGAAATAAAATTGATGTGGGCTATGCTCCGATGCTTATTAATCTGGAATAAGGTGATCCAAAAGTGCTCACAAAATTTACAGAATAAGCAAGCCGAAAAGGGTAAAATAACTATAAAGGTAGCCATACACGCTGGTATAACTGTGCAGGTAAACCTGTCAGGTATACTCTAACGTGTATGGTTACCATAACATATGGTCATCATCGTCGTCGTCGTTGTCCCCGCCGCCCTAAAAATGGAGACGATTATTGCATCGTCTACATTTTTTGAGCGTTAAAAATCATGTGAAGTCATGCCTTGGTAGACTTTTTTTAGAAATGACGTCCCAAGCTCTCACTTCTGAATTTTGTCGAGTTCTTTCTTCGTAAATTTTAATCACTTGACTTGCTGAACTTGAATAGCTGGACTTAAGACTCCTCCGTATGGTTGCGCGGGCCTAGTAAGGATTGGTGGATGTTCCTTTTTTACGAATTTTCCTTGCCGGTTTCCTAACAATGATTTCCTTCATCATTTTGAGAGCAGTAATGATAAAATAAATTACATAAATTAATGCACCTGGCTGGATTTGAACCCGCCACCACTACTATGTCAGTCGAAATATAACATACCTTTTTGCTGCCTCGCAGTAATAAACAAAGGGTACGTTTTGTTGGCAAAGTCACTCGCTACCGTCACTCTCGCTGGTGTATCATACGATTCGAGTTCCTGAAAGAAAAAGATAATTTGGTTTAACGCCATCTGTTGTAACGATGTAGGATTTTTTTCTGTAAGGTACCACCGTTAGATGGCACTAGCGAAAATGAATGCCCTGGTTTGATTTCACGCCATCTATCGGTGGAATAATGAAACTGTAATGTATAGTATCAGTTAACATCACTAGATGGCGTTGACGTCAGTTGCTAAGCTGCATTGCGAACAATTTGCAAGCTTCTCTATTTTAAGTTTATTTTATTCATAATGTATGTGACAGCTGCTACTTATTTCGTCGACAGCTGTGAATATTCACATTGTAGGAAAATTTATGCTTTCGTAGCTGGTTCATAATTTCATTTGCAATGGAAAAAAAAACTTGTACATTCACTCTTGTAGCTTCAATATTACCTCACTAAAAATATTTCTAACTACATAAATTGTATGCAGGGTTATTTGTACACACAGGCAACCTCTCAGGACGTTTCAGAAGGTCCTGAGAGGTTGACGAGGTAGACGATTTAGAAAGTTCAATTTAAATATTTTTTTCATTACTCATACTCTGAAAGTAGGTCTGAACTTGCCTGAGGAGCGGGCTGAAAAGTATCACACTTTTCATCCCTAGGGAGTTTTACTTTCAACTAACAGCTGACAAATTATTAAAAAAAAAAACTAGGTCTATCTTCTTTGTATTCGTAATGAAAAGCACAATGCTTACCTCGGGGTTAAAGTTACTTATTTCGTCCCGAGAAGAAGTTGGCGGCCGAGCGTAGCGAGGTCGCTAATTCGAGGGACTAAATAAGTAACTTTCACCCCTAGTGTAACAATGTACTATTTCATTACTCATACTCTGAAAGTAGGTCTGAAGTTGCCTGAGGAGCGGGCTAAAAAGTACAACACTTTTCATCCCTAGGGAGTTTTACTTTCACCTAACAACTGTCAAATTAATTTAAAAAAAAACTAGGTCTATCTTCTTGTATTCGTAATGAAAAGCACAATGCTTACCTCGGGGTTAAAGTTACTTATTTCGTCCCGAGAAGGAGTTGGCGGCCGAGCGTAGCGAGGTCGCTAATTCGAGGGACTAAATAAGTAACTTTCACCCCTAGTGTAACAATGTACTATATCTTTATGTGAAAATCTGATAAACTAAAATATGATGCATTTAAAAAAATATAGAACACAACTTGTTGTCTGTGATGTGAGTAATGTAATACAGTCTTGCAAGGTTGATGGTGTTTTACAAATAACCCTGTATATGCAAAAATAAATACAAAAACCTAGATAACAAATCGTTTGACATAGGGATCATACTGCCACGCACCACACAGAGTAGCGCGTGAAAACGCCTACGCATGTACTTGCGGGAGTGCAGATCTGCGCAACTGATCTTTTACGCGCTCAGAAAGTTGCGACCGCCTGCCACTCCTCCTAGCTCCGGACCATGGCCTGTACCAAGCCCCGGCGCGAGGCGGAAGAGACGCCCGGGTGTCGCCACTGTGCGCAACGCCCGGAGGACACGGTGGAGCACACCGTCGAAGTGTGCTCTGCCTGGGCGGAGCATCGCCGTGCTCTCGTGGGGGCGATCGGCGGCAGAGACCTCTCGCGCCGGGCCCTGGTCGAGGCCATGGTCCGGAGCGAGGAGGAAGGGCAGGCGGTCGCCTCCTTCTGCGAAGCAGTAATCCTTGCAAAGGAGGAGGCCGACCGCATCAGGCAACGGCGCCCTCGCCGCCGTCGCCGGGATTCCGATCCCGATTTCCGGCCACCGTAGACGCGAGCTCGCGGACGGCGAGCCATGGGTAGCTCGCTGTCCGATCGTCCGGTAATGGACCGAGTCCAAGACGTCGACGGCTCGCACTGGAGCACACAGGAGTTGTCAGCAGCAGAAAGGGCCAAGCTGGGTCGAAGCCTACTGGGGACAGGGTTGTCCGAAAGGGAGCTCGTGCCCCGGTATGAAGGCTAGAAGGAACCGCGCGGGGTTTTTAGTCATTAAGAGTCTGACACTATCTCCCGCTCCACCCAAGAGCGGGTCTTGTCATAAGATGATTTTTCCCGTCGACAAAAAAAAAGCCCCGGCGCGAGAGATCGCCGCCGCCGAGAGAAACATGGGTGATTTTTAGCCATTAAAGATACACTCTACCCAGAATGTGTGAAGTTAATTGACGATTTTTCATCCTCAATAGAATCAAAATATATGGGGCTATGCTCAAAGTTTACTTGCATGATCGTATCAGGTATTAACCCTTCAGATACCGTCAATTACAGACACAATAGTAAGACAATAGATGCGCGGCCACCGGGTGTCGCTTGGGGATTCATGAATTAAGGTAACCGCAGGAACACCAAGGTCGCCGACATAGCCCGAAGTTCCCCGAAGAATCGCCAAACTAAAGAGGCAGTGCACATTGCTCGCAGAACGGATGGTTAATGGGCCCGGAAGGTTAGACCACGTTGAAAGGCCTTCCGCAAGGTGGACTGACGACCTGGTGAGTGTCGCGGGAATGCAGTGGATGCGAGACGCATAGGATCGGTTGTTGTGGTGACGCTGGAGGAGGCTTATGTCCAACAGTGGACGTCTTTCAGCTGAAATGATGATGATGAAATGGGTTATGCGAATAAATATCTTACCTAATGAGTTTACAGGTAGATAGATGGAGGGGGAGCGGGAGGCCAAAGAAAAGATGGATTGTGTGAGAAGTGATATGAACGAAAACGGAGTTAGTGATAGCGTGACGAGTGACAGGACAGAATAGAAGAAAAAAACGTGTTGCGCCGACCCCAAATAAAACGGGACAAGGGCAGGAAGATGATGATGATGATGATCTTACCCCAGCAAACTCCAGAATATATTCTGTACTCTTATTCACAGCAACTGTGTATGGGATGTTGTATCTATACCTGTAACAAAAATATATAATATTAAGCTTTTATTTAGTTTCACCTGTCTCGATGTTAGTCTGTAATCAAATTCTGTAAATTAAATTTGACCCACTTCCCGGTTACCGATTGAGCTGAAATTTTGCATGCACGTGTAAATCAGATGACAATGCAAAATTATTATGACATGGAGCTGATCTGATGATGGAACTGGAAGGTGGCTATAGGAACTTCGTAGTTAAACGACACCACCCCATTGAGTTTAGGTTCATATGATTCCTCTTGACGAGTATTAATTAGATGTATGATGTTGATTTTCATTAAAAGCTTGTTTAAATTAAAAGTGCATAAGTTCACGCAAATCAGCTGAATTTCAGAGATCTTTACTGGACTAGTTTTACACAAAATGTTTTGATTTTAATAGAAACCTATTATAATATTCTAGATATCTGTATTTTCAAAATATCTAGAGAAAGGTTTGTTTAATAACGTCATAATCCCGTAAGAGTGGCTGTATGGAAAATTTCCGTATTTCACATTCCACATCGCCCAAACCGAGATACAATTAAAAAATTAGATTCCCAGAGATAGAGGACTAAATCAAAGCTTGTAAAAAAGTATAGAAAACGAATTTATAAAAATCATATACATTTAATCGAGATTCTGAATGTCAAAAACTATTGCCACAAACTTAAGGTTTTTAAAATAAACAAGTATTTCCTGGGACAAGTTTCGTGAAATATTTGAGTGGGTGACGAAATCAACGAATGTCAACAGAGCGATCAGGCGTTATCTCTTTTTTCACGTCGCCTCTTTATCAATCAATGCGTTGGATAAAAATAAAAGCCTTTTAAGCCATGTTCACGTTGTCGATAAACGGATCCGAAAGGACTCTCTTACTAATTCTCAGTCCTGACTTAACAAGAAAATTGACACTGGTTAGCTCTAGTTAGGTAGCGCAGCCCCGGTACGAAAGGCACGAAGGAACGGGGTGCGTTTTTTAATCAGTAATAGTCTGACACTATCTCCCGCTCCGCCAAAAGGCGGGAGATGTCATTTGGACTTGGATTTTTACCCACCAAAAAAGAAAGTATTATAAGATAAACATTTATTTTCACGAAGTTTTTCAATAGTTTTTGCATCAAACATTGTTTGACGTATCTGTCTATAATTTTTCAACATGTCAGTGCGCGTTTCGAATAAGACGTTTTTATGCTCGAGTACAATATCGTTAAACTCGCGAGATCTCGCCCTTTTTAACACGCTTTTATTTTCGTCCGAGATCATTCTCGCTAAAAAAGGCCGAGATCTCGCGAGAACGAAATTGCATTCCCTAAATACGACTGAATCTTGACCGAGCATTTTACGTTCTAACAATGTAATCAAATGACCAGTCGCAGCCTCGCTTTGAACAAACCTACAAATAAAACAAACTAAAAATATCATGTTACGTTAGAAACATTATACATAATTGTAAAGAGGTTTTTCTCTTTTCGGTGGGTAAAAATCTTTTAGATGACATCATAATCATCATAATGACTAAAAAACGCACCCCGTTCCTTTCCTGTAGCGACATCTATGATGCCACATAAGAACTACCAAGAAAAATACGAAATCCTGCATCGCGCAATCAAAGTTCTCCGCGTGATTTGAACATATACGACAGCCCGACATCAACTATCGGGCAGTCGCCCACCAGACTATAACATCCTGTCTGGTCGGAGGATCCTCCCTTTTCAAAGGAGGTCTGTGGGACTTTACTCTCTGTTCCACATCCCTCCAAATTCCCTTTCATACCGGGGTCGAGACTTCCTTTTAGAAATAGACACTAGGCTCCAATAGGCTTCGACCCCGCTGGCCTCTACCATGCCCCTACGGTTGCTGACAACTCCATGAGGCGCGCGGGAACAGTACGCGCCGTCGACGTCTTGGGCTCGGTCTGGACGGTTACCAGCCGGTCGGAGAGCGAGCTACCCATAGTTCCCCGTCCGCAAGCCCGCGCCCACGGTGGCCAATGGCGGACGGTGAGCAATGGGTAGCTCGCCGTCCGACCGTCCAGTAACCGTCCGGACCGAGTCCAAGACGTCGACGGTGCGTTTTGTTCCACGCGCGCGTCAAGGAGTTGTCAGAAAACAGTAGGGGCCCAGCATTGTCGAAGCCTACTGGGGCCAAGGATTTGTTTCTGAAAGGAAGATCAGGGGTTTTTAATCAGAAAATTTATTATCTTCCCGCTCCGCCCAAGGACACACATCCACATCACCAAGCACATCCCCTGCATGTCATTGGATGATATTCACACCAAAAAAAATCCTTACTAATATTATAAAAGCGAAAGTGAGTTTGTTTGTTTGTTACGTCTTCACGCCTAAATGGCAAAACCGATTTTTATGAAACTTGGTACACGGATCACCATGTCCTGGAATAGGACATAGGATACTTTTTATCCCGGAAGTATGATCCCTTGTGATAATTTTCTGCTATCACGCGGGCGAAGCAGCTGGGAGCAGCTAGTCCCCTATAATCTTGGCAGTTAATCAGTACTACTAACTTACTGAATCATTAAATTTCTTTTATTTATCGCTAGACATAAAACATTTATACTTTTATCTAGAAATTTATGAGTACATTGGCTCAGTAACAACACAAAACAGTTACACACAGATGACAATGTCATGTATGTACTTGCGTAGGTATAAAAAGTGTATACCTACGCTCGGTGGACGCACACTAATGAGCGTTTGAGCCGGAACTGTTCGACGAGCGGACCGCGGCGCTCCGAGATATCGTGTCCGTGAGCGTTGTCTATGTGTGCGTTGCTCGAGCACGCTTTGTCTGTAGATTGACTTCTGTACCTATATATTTTGTGGTAACAAACAATCTTCGTTGCGGAGTGTAGAACAAACAAAATGTTATTGATTATTTGACACGCTAAGCCAAGGCTATTGAATGCATATAACAATTTACGCTGCTGACTCACCGATGGATTTTGAAAGATTGTTGAATTTACTTTAACTAGCTATGTTGTCCGAGTACATCGTAATATTCGTAATACCGCGTTTTCTTTAGGGCACATTCGTTCGTTTACCTGGAACAGACCAGGTCCAGTTAAGCAGTTCTAACTTCGAGAAAGAGGTCAATCGTCCAATTCGATCACTATCTTCCGCTCCGTGTGTGTATGTCATTCGATGATTTTCTCATCCTTATACTTTATAGAATCACATTGTTGTGAGCCCTTCCGTCCGTCCGCCTGTCTGTCAGGGTCCTTTATCTCGGGAACGCATGGAGGTATCGAGTTGAAATTAAAACCATATACTTAGATCTGCGGTCCTGTGGTCTTCGGTGCGGTTATGGCGCAATCGGGTAATAAAATACCGTCAAGTGCGAGTCGGACTCTCGCACTTGGACGGTATTTTTAAGTGTTTGTTGTTAACCTTTTCGACACCCATCTATATAATACGCGATGTGTCCTCCAGCGCCACGCAACATCATCATCATCATCTTCCTGCCCTTATCCCGTTTTATTTGGGGTCGGCGCAACACGTTTTTTTCTTCAATTCTGTCCTGTCACTCGTCACGCTATCACTAACTCCCTTTTCATTCATATCACTTCTCACACAATCCATCCATCTTTTCTTTGGCCTCCCTCTCCATCCATCCACATGTAAATTCATAACTCTTTTAGCAACATGCGTGTGCATGTGTTGCAGCTGTACTAACTCCGTGGTTGCGCCACGCAACAAATGTAAAAAATATTTTCTGGCTTTTTTGTTTCTATTGAATATAAAACAAACAAGAACTTATTATGTGTGAAAAAGTTAAAAATATGGCTTCTAACAGGGCAATTTTCCATAAAAACAAAATAAAAGGTCTTGTAAAAGTCGTAAATTTATTTTATACTATTATTACTTCTAATCAAGTAGTGGCGCTGAGGGCACGAAAATCTCGAACATGTATACAAGTGATTGGCGTTTAAATTCGCGATCAATATTCGCGTTGGCGAATAATACTCGCAAATATTGATCGCGAATATTAGTCAAAATTTAATATTCTTTACTACAGTTGTATCATTGTATATTTCATGAATCCCCAAGCGACCACCGGTGGCCGCGCATCTATTGTCTTACTATTGTGTTTCTAATTGACGGTATCTGAAGGGATATCAGCTCAATCAATACTTAAATACCTTTTTGTTTGTCAAGAAAAATTGCCAAATATTCGCATGTTTCTTGTGAATTCGAATGCGAATATAAAAATGTGCGAATGTTCGTTACATCACTGGCCCCGAGTGCTCGGCCGAGCGCTTAGGGTCTATGCACACCACGTTTTTTAAACGCGCCGTCGACGCGCGTTTTGGGTACGCGCGTCGCCGGCGCGTTATTATCCTGCAGAGCAGTTTGTTGTCGTTTGTATCGATACAAACGCGCGTCACCGGCGCGTCTGTATCGATATAAATGATCTTAGCACTGTATTTTGACGAGTTAATTCCGGTTTAAGAATTTCAAGAAGTTCTTGAAATGATGAATACGATATTCGATAACAATTAGAAAATTTTTTTTCATGTCCTATTAATTTTCTAAACGTTGTTGTATAATGTCCACACAATCTTCTCTCGCTTGTAAATGGGTGTACCCAAAAACGTCGGTAATTTTTCTTCTTCTTTTTAAAAAAAATTTATAACAAAGCGCATGTAATCAATGCTGTCTCGACCGACGCCATCTTGCTACTGTTGACGAGGTTCTGCTTAAAAACGCAAAACGCGTTTGTATCGCTACACACGCGCGTTTGCATCGCGTCTGTATCGCTACAGACGCGCGTCTGTATTTATACAGGTGTGCAAAGGTCTACAGGCTGCGTCTGACTTGCGTGCGTATCGGGTCTGTATCGCTACAAACGCGCGTCGACGGCGCGTTTAAAAAACGTGGTGTGCATAGGCCCTTATTTCTACAATTCGTTTACATCACTGGCTCGGCCGGGCAACATTTTACTGTTTCGCCCTTTTACTTGGTACGTGTGATCAAGGCATAATTACTATATTCCAAAGGCTAATATTGATTATAAACACAAGGAACAATTGTTTTTATCCACACAATAAGTTTTTATTTATTTACTATATAAATACAGATATTGTATTATTTGTAACTAGCGACCCGCCCCGGCTTTGCTCGGGAGCAATATTATACATATAAACCTTCCCCTTGAATCACTCTATCTATAAAAAAAAACTGCATCAAAATCCGTTGCATAGTTTTAAAGATTTAAGCGTACATAGGGATATAGGGACAGAAAATACGACTATGTTTTATACTATGTAGTGATACAAAGTAATTAACGGAAGGTTTCTTTACATGCAAGAGTAAATTTTGTATCAATATACATAAGGTATATTTTTGCTTAAGGTTTCTATTGGTGTATTTTATCTTTAGGCATAATATAGTTATCTATTAGGTACATTATTTAAAAATGGTATTCTATTTGCAAGCAATAACTAGCTGTTGCATGCGACTTCGTTCAATTCAATCTCAGGAGAAAAAACTTGGCTCTTTGCAGAGCTCCTTAATTCATTGAACCACAAAATAGATAGGTACAGAAGTCAATCTAGGTACATACAAAGCGCAGTCGAGCAACGCACACATAGACACCGCTCACAGACACGATATCTAGGAGCACCTCGGCCCGCTCGTCAAACAGTTCAGGCTCAAATGCTCATCACTGTGCGTCCACCGTGCGTCCACCGTGCGTAGGTATTTAAAGTGTAGTACATAGGGTCATGAGATTGTCTTCTGTACCGATCTATTTTGTGATTAATTAAACCCCAAGCAAAACGGTACCTCCCAAAACACTCATAACCAGAGAGGACCTACATAAGGTGGAAAGTGAGGAAGCCGTGTCACCTCTCTATACAAGGGGCCAAATAAACGTAAAATAAAGTACATTGTTCTTTTCCTAATATTTCCAACATTGATAAATTGGAGATATTAGGTACCCAAACAATCATCATTGAACTGTTTTTCAGAAAAGGTAAAGAATTACGATAGATGTCGATTCAAGACACCTTTGTCTTTTTTTTATGGTGGGCAAAAATCATCCAATGACAACCCTCGCTCTTGATCTCAAGATATTGTCAGACTCTTACTGACTAAAAACCCACCCCATTTCTTCTAGCCTTCATACCGGTGCTCGAGCGCCCTTTCGGATAAAGACAGTTTTATGTTTGTGATTCCATTTTTTAATTCATGAATCCCCAAGCGACTACCGGTGGCCGCGCATCTATTGTCTTACTATTGTGTCTCTAATTGACGGTGTCTGAAGGGTTAAATTAAGGATATCAATAAACGTAGAAGGTTCAATGACCGTTATTCCATCTTTATTTGGTGCCTACCTTAGTAATTCCTCAGACAGAGCCTTATTGCCGCGCCACAATTGAAGCGTGCTCAAAAAAATGTCTATCTGAAGTAAGCATTTTACTTTAGTCAGCAAAAAAAATACTAATTGCATTAAAAAGTAGGTGATTGTAACTATTACATTTATTGGCAGCGTTCATCACAACCGATAGACTTAAGTAAGTAACAAGGAAACAGATTGAAAGGTCCGTGACATTCAATACAAATTATTTATACAGATTTTAAAATCTGTAACTCACGATAAAAATTGTTGCATTTTTATCAAATATTAGAGGGAAAAAACACAGACAAAGGCAGGTAATAAGCTAGTTAATACGAATAAAAAACTTACGTATTGTTGTAGTGGAATATTATTTCTCCTTTGTTTATACTCTCTTGCAAACACAAGTAAGGAAAACCGATTAATAAAAACAAAATTTTCACCCATCCTAACAACGCCATTTTATTTCAAACGGCACTCAATTGATATGTAATTGAAGTGAGTCATTTACTTTGTGTTTCAACGATACTTTACTATAATTTATATTGAAACAAATTGTAATTTATCAGGAAAAACCAGATCGAAACCCAAACACCGAAGATTTTTCAATCAAAACTGTATGTCACTGTCAAATAAAATAAAAATGTCAATATGAAATGACACTTCAGTATCGACTAGAACTTTGGAGATCGAGTAATAATTCCAGAAGAGTTTTTCACCAGTTGTGTTTTAAACCTGTTTGTTTTTTATTAAGGCGGCTATTTCACTGGCGTTTTAGGATTATTGGCGCTTTGCCGACATATACGCATCAGTGGCACTGCATAGACAATAAAGTGTCTGTCTTATGTTACTTTTCGTTTTCAAATGAGCTTTCTGATTCCAGTGTCTGCATCTGTTACCAAAATAAGGGACGTCGCGTCGTCGGCGTGTATCGGCGTGATTAAAATGTGGCGACGACTGCATGCCATTAGACTGTAGTAACGTGACATTGTTGTTTGTCAAAGATTTCATAAATGTGAACGCTTGAATACGCTTGTGGGCTTAAGCCCTCAAGCGGGTAGGGTTACCTTTTAGGTCACTAGGCCTAAGAGGTAATCCCATTTTCATCATAATATATCCATAATACTATCCACTTTTTCAATAGTTTGGCAGAATATACAGAATGACGGCTCAGGATCCGTTCACACAGACCGGCTCGGAGAGGAGAGCAGATTTTCATTACGTTGAAAACGTTTTTAGTGAGGTTTACTTTTGCATGAGCACTGCTTTTGTCATTAAGAATGCTTGAACGCGCTTGGTGTGAAATAATAAGAGGAGCTGATCTTCTCCAAGCGCGTACTTTTCCTCGTTCGCGCAGCCGTTCGCCATTTTCATAGAACAATAAATCATTCCACCGGCTGTGAGCGCATCCGACCAGCTACGAGCGCATCTGACTCGCTCCGAGTGCATCCGCTTTCAGATTGCTTCCAGCCAGTCTGTGTGAAATATTTGGCGACACCACTCCGATCAACTCCAAGTGTATACGATCCGGTTTATGGGAAAAGAAAAATGCTCTCCAAGCCGGTCTGTGTGAACGGACCCTCATACGTTCTGGTCCTTAATAAGACAATGTCATAAAACTCCTTTCAGTAAAATCTGGTAAAATCAGACAAGTACAATTATTTACCATGTAATCTAAGATATTTCATCAGATAGCTATTTTTCTCATTAAAATATGTTTAGAAATGCTGAAAAAATATTCACTTAATCCTATGCTTATTTGTTTTTTTCCATGCACATTAATGCTTCCATTCTTCATGCTCGAAATACACAATAACATTGACTTCAACTCAAGGATTTTATACATAGAACAAGATTCTTGTTTCATGTTAAAATGCCGAGCGTTTTTCTGAACGCACATCAAAATTATTTTTTAGCCGAACGCATCCATAAGCCCTCCAATCACGGCCAAAGAAGCTACTTCGTTATTTAAAAAAAATAACCCCGGCCAATAGAATTTGAGTATTCAACTCACCGGTCAATTGAATCGCTCTGATTGGCTGAGCAATTAAACAGGTGCGATGCGTCATCCGCCATAACGTTGTTAGTTCGTGAAAGTGAGATCGTTTTGTGAATTGTTTAAGAAAATAGTGATTATATTGTGATATTTTGTTGTAAAAGTGTATTAATGTGTTAACGAAGATGACCGAGTGGTATAGAATGAAGACGGGCTTCATTAACAAGCACGATTCGTCGGAATTGTCGGCAGAAACTTCATGTGAAATGTCAGACTCTTTCAATATTTTTTCGGACAATTTGAGTCCGATACCTTCTTCTATAGTGCCAAGGAAGTTGGATTTTAGTAGCATGGATGACGATGACGGCATGAGGGATGCGTTACCACCTCCAGTTTCACTCAGCCCTCCATATAAAAGAGTTAGGGCTCTCAGGTACGTGACTTAGGTTCAACTCTCTGATTCCTGTACTTACGCACCACGCTGAGTGGTTTTGTGGAATTTCAGGTCCCCATAGTGTCTCTGGGCTCGTATATACGACGTAATTAACGTAACTTTCACTTTTAGATACAATTTGAATCAGAATGTCATGAATTATGCTATTTGAATGTCAATTTTAATTGATCTAATGTTCTGACCAACTTTTTGGTTCTTTTTGACAGATTTTTCCATCTTTTCGTGGAAGATAACATGTTTTATTGTTTGTTTGGTGTTTTTCTTATCATAAACTTATTAAATATCATACTTTTGCATTCATAATGCCTTAATTAGTTTTAATTATGCATTTTACATCTAGAAAGTCTACAATAATCTTGATTTTTTACCAATAACTGGCATTTGTGTATAAAAATACTAGATTGTGTGACTTTCTCATACATATTTATATCTTACTCGGCCTGTTCTTCTACTTATCTCTCGAAATCAGATTATCCAATTACATTTTCAAACAAATAAAATATTATTAAAATATCTAACATTATGTTATGAGAAAGTCAAGTTTATACTTGTTTGTTTTTTCAATTGATATAAACTAGTGCTTGACTGCGATCCCACCTGATGGTAAGCAGTGATGCAATCGTTGATGGTGAGGCGCACTAGTTTGTTAGTTGAAACTTCATTCATTAATTCATGAATCCCCAAGCGACCACCGGTGGCCGCGCATCTACTGTCTTACTATTGTGTCTCTAATTGACGGTATCTGAAGGGTTAAACTATAAGCAAACACCGATGTTTGCTCTCTCATTGTCTATCTATTGTATCTCTAATTACGGTATTGAAAAGGTTAACTACAAATTGTCATCATTTTGGAAACCCACTCTTATGGCGTCCATTACACAATAGGTTTTTGCTGGCGATTGTGCCACAGTCAATGTTTTTGATTGACCAATAGCCTACCGTCTAATGAGATGATTGACGTTCGCATGGTACTCATCATCATCTTCCTGCCCTTGTTGTTTTATTTGGGGTCGGCGCAACACGTTTCTTTCTTCCATTCTGTCCTGTCACTCGTCACGCATGGTACTGACTGGCGAAAAACATCATTCATTTTTGATTGATGGAATTGATTGACTCCTTGACCATGTACTGGACGCCTATAATGATAAGTCAGACGTCTATTAGAAAATCAAGTTGATACTTGTCTTATTTCAATTCTAATTCTGTGTAATTATGTGCCATGCATTCTGAATTGCATCAAAAGCGATAATATCACGAATCCAACAAATGCACAACATCACAGTTGTTACTCAATAGCCCTTATATTTTGTATGCTCATTATGAAACTAATTTCCCCCCTCAATTTCAGAATATAGATTTTAAAGTTGAATAATCTTCTCTCAAATTCTACTATAGCCTGAAAACCAGTCTAACTTTGACCTGTTAGGTTGATTTTTACATTGATTTTTGTCCTTTATTGGGCTGAACAATAAAAAAAACATAATGTAGCTGTATAAAACGTAATCCTATGCAGGAATGATCTATTAGTAGACAGAAGGAAAGAAATCGTACATCAATAATATGGCCAAACACGGATTGACATATCATCAAATCATCATCTTCCTGCCCTTATCCCGTTTTATTTGGGGTCGGCGCAACATGTTTTTTTCTTCCATTCTGTCCTGTCACTCAACAAACACAAATCACACATATCATCAAATATTAACATTTAAATGATCTGGCTAGTTTTAGTTGCCCATATCATGAAGTGGTCAATTCTAAGATGCTGTCCACAACACATACATATATTCATTAAGTAATCACTACATAGTATAAAACAAAGTCGCTTTTTCTGTCCCTATATACCTTGTGCACTTAAATCTTTAAAACTACGCAACGGATTTTCATGCAGTTTTTTTTTATAGATAGAGTGATTCAAGAGGAAGGTTTATATGTATAATATTGCACCCGAGCGAAGCCAGGGCGGTTCGCTAGTAAAATAATAAATGGATGCTCAGACAGCAACTTAAATTTATTCATCAATTAATTGGAATTCTGAACCCAATTGAACCCAAATCAATGACAAAATCAGCTCAAGCTTGACCCCTCTATCAACTTACATTAGTCAAAGGCAATTAGGACTGATTACTGACTGTTAACGTTAACGTTCCAGGGTAGTCTGTGAAATTCAATTAATCTAGCATTTTTTACAATTGCAAGCTCGGTTTGGTGCAAGCTTGGTATTGAATAGTGAGATAAAGAAACTACGGTATAGGAGAAACAACATTATTTTTAGTATGTGCAGAAACTGAAAATTTTTCAGAATCAGTTACAGAATCTATTCTAATAATTTTTACACAGTGTTAATGTTTTACCCAAAAATAATTTAAAAGGTCACAAGTTGGATACCACCAACACTAGGTACAACACAGGTCTCGGCAGGTCATATCGGGCATTAGGAAACGGCGCCCAGCTGGGTGTGGGAGCAAACAACCCTGTCACCTGGATGGCCCGGTGACCATGTATTTATGCAAAGTTATCAGGCTTATAACTTTGTAATTTTTCATGATACAGTTATGAAATTTTGTACATATGTAGATTCTTTACTTAACCCTTCAGATACCGTCAATTAGAGACACAATAGTAAGACAATAGATGCGCGGCCACCGGTGGTCGCTTGGGGATTCATGAATTAAAAATACTAGACTCGTGTTTCGGGTTTCACTCGTACTAAAACTAAGGCGACCATTACACGGTCATGCAATACCATCATCACCAGCCTTATCAATGTTCCCACTGCTGGGACTCAGGCGTCCTCTGTAGGAGAGGGAATGGGCCGTCATCCACCACGCGGGCCCAGTGCGTGTTGGTGGATGTCACGTGTCTTCGAATTTTTTGGTTCTAGGACACGCCAGTTTCCTCACGATGTTTTCCTTCACCGTTTTGAGAGCAGTGGTGATGAAATAAATTACACAAAGTAATGCTGGGTTCGAACCTGCGACTTACAACTCCTAAGTCGGGCCCATTACCACTCGGCCTCCACTGCTCTCAAGACGGTAGGTTTTTCGTCAATCAAGGTTTTGACTGTGGCTAAGCTGACAGCAAAACCTACTGTGCAATATTCGCCTTAGGTTTTTCGTCACTCAAAACTTTGACATGTTCGCCTAAATTCAAGCACCGACAGGTTCAAACATGTCCCTATTTCAACATCATTATTCACAGGTTTCAACCTGAACCAAGTCAAGTCAGTTCATCTTCCAAACAGGTTTAAACAAGTCCAGGGGGGACAAAATAACTGAACAATGATCTACCTACTTCCAACATAACTGGACAATATGTATTTTGTAAATGTGCAAGAA
This sequence comes from Mythimna lalbum, assembly GCA_949319445.1. Classification (NCBI taxonomy): domain Eukaryota; kingdom Metazoa; phylum Arthropoda; class Insecta; order Lepidoptera; family Noctuidae; genus Mythimna; species Mythimna lalbum. The sequence goes on from OX439373.1 coordinate 10,413,729, forward strand.
TATTTTGCGCTCCTTTTCATTTTGTTTGGGTTAGAAAGAGATAGCATGTAAACAAACTGTTATGAAAGATTTTGCAAGAATTTTCTAGAAATTCTGGTTAGAGGACCCTTGCCAGAATTTACACTCGTTGATCGTCAACGTCGATCATGGTTTAAAAGCTTGTTGCATCATCTAATGCAATCTAACAACGCGATGTTCGATGAAGAGGCAACGCGAGAAAAGTGAGATACTGTCAGTTTTGTTACAGTCAAAGTCTTGATTGACGAAAAACCTACCGTCAAATGCGTTGATTGACGGCTTTTAGTACTGATTAATATAATAATATATAATATTCCACAACTATCACACAACGCTGTCTAGTCCCAAGCTAAGCAGAGCTTGTGTTATGGGTACTAGACAACTGATAAACATACTTATATATTTCTCTAAATACATACATATATAGATAAATTACACCCAGACACAGAACAAATGATCATGCTCATCACATAAACATTTGTCCTGGGTGGGAATCGAACCCACGACCTCTGGCTTAGCAGTCAGGGCCACTAACCACTAGACCAACAGGCCAGTCGACTGATTGACGACAACCATCATTCATGATTGATGGAATGGATTGACGCTTGTATGACCGTGTAATGGTCGCCTAAAAAAAGTTTTTCAGAATAAGTAAGTTAAGAGATAAAACCTTTTTTAAATGAAAAAAAAAACGACTTCACTAAAAAAATTAATTGAATTTGAGGAGTTCCCTCGATTTCTCCAAGATCTCAACTTGGTGACGATGGGACCATTTGGGAAGTAGGTATACCCTTACCAACAAAATAAAGAATTTTCCAAATCGGTCGGCAAGCGACGAAGTTATGCGCGAACGAACATAAAAAAAAATACAAACATCCGAATTGAGAAGCTCCTCCCTTTTTGGAAGTCTGTTAAAAATGGTCGTCGTTCAGAATCTCGATTAAATGTGCAAGGCTTCTATGGATGTACTTTTTTATACTTTCAATATATGAGTACATTATGCGAGGGCCAAAGTTCACGTAAAATATCAGATTTACACAAACTACTAGTTTTACACAAAATGTTGTGAACTAGCGACCCGCCCCGGCTTCGCTCGGGCGCAATATTATACATATAAACCTTCCTCTTGAATCACTCTATCTATTAAAAAAAACCGCATCAAAATCCGTTGCGTAGTTTTAAAGATTTAAGCGTAAGTCCATACTATGTAGTGATTTAGCATTGCATAGTCGGCCTTATAACCTTCCCACAGTTGGGACTCGGGCCTCCCTAGGAGAGGGAATGGGCCGTAATCAACCACGCGGGCGCAGTGCGGGATGGTGGACGTTACATCGCACGCTGAGAACGAAAGCGACTCAACTCAAAATTGCTAATTTTTGGGAAAGAGCGAAAATGTGTCCGTCGTATTAAGCATTTTCTGTTCATTTTACAATAACACTAAAACATGGTAACAAAAGTTATGAATTTCTGTTGAAATTTATTGTTTCACTAAATAGCTTTAGAAACATTATATAGTTTTTGCAAAAAAATATGATTTTCTCGTATAAAATAAAGTTTAAAAAAAATCGAAAAAATAGGTCACTTTAGTATTAGAAGTTTTTAGATAATATAATATGATAATAATTATGATAGAATATCAGTCCACCTAAGACTCCAAAAATCATAGCCTTATTATTTTGTTTTCCATATTGTATCGCAATAGTTTTTCAAACCGGGGGTTGTCCTTGGATGCACTAGCATAGCGTATACAGGGATAATCGCCGGTTGCTACCACAATCCATCATTAAAAGCATCTAAAAGGGCCTCTGCGAGTTGGTTTCGGCTCCTCGTACGCCTTCCAAAGGTCCAGGACCTTAGGGTCCTGAGATAAATAAATGATAGAATATACTTTTTTAAGTCATTCTGTATACTTAACTCATTTAACCAAAATTTTGAAATCGGTCACTTTCGTTCTCAGCGTGCGACATGTCATCGAATTTTTGGCTCTAGGACATGCCGGTTTCCTCACGATGTTTTCTTTCACCGTTTTGGGTTTTGTGTATTTGCATATTGTGAACATGCCAAAATAACAATACAAAAAACCCTAGAAAGTTCGTAACTATAAAAAGAACAGGTTATTTCATGTTCCTGCTAACAACATATCTCCCTCCAAAACTCATAGGTGAGGTGACCTCATTCCAAGCTCGTTTGACTGGTTCTAGCACTGATACTGTTATTTGCGTTGTAGCGAAAAAACTTGTGTGGTAATAAAAGAGTTTTTTAAAGGATATAGGCACAAGGTTTTTGCATTGAGTTTATATTTAGACTAGCTTTTGCGCGCAGCTTCGCCCGCGTACATAAAATATAGCCTATGCCACTCGGAAATAAAGCAGCTTTCTATTGATGTAATATTTTTTTATTGGTATAAACTACTGCTTGACTGCGATCCCACCTGATGGTAAGCAGTGATGCAGTTTCTGATGGTTAGGCGCACTTTTAGCAATCGGACCAGTACCCACTTTCAGAAATTAACTTCTACAAACAAAATAAAATTAAAAAAAACAAACTACCTGTTTATAAATAATAATAATGTAGATTATGAAATGAACCCAATAAAAATGAATCCCTATCTTCCTTGGTCATAACTTAAAAACTGCCGCACCGATTTCATTCGTGCTTTTTTACAAGTTTTTTAAGACTAAAAGGTTCTTACCGAAAGAAAAATGAAGAAATTACACTTTCGCATAGATATCAGCTAAAATCTTCGTAAAAATAACAAGGTTAATATTTCTTCCACTATAAAACTTGAGAAATTATACCTATTTATTTTTATGGCGGTAAGTCGAGGGGACTTACCGCCATAAAAATAAATAGGTTGAGGCGTGGCTGGAAAGATCTCACGGCGTCCTTACCTTCCGCATGACGCAGGTCCTCACCGGACATGGCAAGTTCGGGAGGTTCCTGCATCGGATTCAAGCGGAAGAGACGCCCGGGTGTCGCCACTGTGCCGTGCCGTCGTGGGGGCGATCGGCGGCGGAGACCTCTCGCGCCGGGCCCTGGTCGAGGCCATGGTCCGGAGCGAGGAGGAATGGCAGGCGGTCGCCTCCTTCTGCGAAGCAGTAATGCTAGCAAAGGAGGAGGCCGACCGCATTAGGCAACGGCGCCCTCGCCGCCGTCGCCGGGATTCCGATCCCGATTTCCGGCCACCGTAGACGCGGGCTCGCGGACGGCGAGCCATGGGTAGCTCGCTGTCCGATCGTCCGGTAATGGACCGAGTCCAAAACGTCGACGGCGCGCACTGTTCCCGCGCGCCTCAAGGAGTTGTCAGCAACAGGAGGGGTCGAAGCCTACTGGGGACAGGGTTGTCCGAAAGGGAGCTCGCGCCCCGGTATGAAGGCTAGAAGGAACGGCGCGGGGTTTTTAGTCAGTAAGAGTCTGACACTGTCTCCCGCTCCACCCAAGAGCGGGTTTCGTCAAAGATGATTTTCCCCGTCGACAAAAAAAAAAAAAATATCTATTTATTTTGCAAATAAGTTTTTAAAAACACTTACACGTAAATTTTTTCGCGAGTATTCATTAAACCCCAAGCGAACGCCGGCGTTCGCGCACCTATTTTCACGCCGTTTTTCTATTGTGGCTCTAATTATCACGACTGAAGAGTTAAACTAGATGAGGCCGGTGTTTCCTAGCTGACTACCATGAGAACAAACACCGAAACAAACTCAGGGTTCAAAGTCTCATAAAGTCCATACAGCAAACATGTAATGGTCAAATCATATGAGAACCATGCAGATTAGTGTCTCAGATAGTCTTTTGAAGAAAGAACCACACAGATTTGAGTGGACCTGTCCAGTCAGTGCAAGCATTTGTCAGTATTCGTATAGCTCAACTTCGGAATACAACTTTCTAAATTCTACTCGAAATGTTATCAACCTTTACGCAATCAATGTAAGGGTCAATGACACTTCTAAAGCCCTCTTTTACTGTTGTTTTTTACTTAAAATGCATAGCTTGTGATTATTCAAGCGTTGAAAAATAGGTTACACCATAGAGTTATGAAGAGACTCAAAAGCGGCCACTGCTGTTGAACAGATTATCTTTCTTGGGGTGTCTTGAATTGTCTTTATTTCATTACCACTGCTCTCAAAAGGGTGAAGGAAAACATCGTGAGGGAACCGGCATGTCCTAGAACCAAAAATTCGAATGTGGCATTCACCAACCCGTACTGGGCCCGCGTGGTTGATTACAGCCCATTGAATCACTCTTAGAGAGGTGCCTGAGTTCCAGCGGTGGAAACATTAAAAAGGCTGATGGTGAGGGTGTTTTTAATATTGTGCGGATTTCATCACACATGCAGAATTGCTTCGCACGCGTAGTTCTCGCTAATGTCCTTTTCGTACAAGTATTTATTGTAATGCGTTTTTTTTTTTTTTTTTGTCTACGGGGAAAATCGTCTTTGACAAAACCCGCTCTTGGGTGGAGCGGGAGATAGTGTCAGACTCTTACTGACTAAAAACCCCGCGCCGTTCCTTCTAGCCTTCATACCGGGGCACGAGCTCCCTTTCGGACAACCCTGTCCCCAGTAGGCTTCGACCCAGCTGGGCCCCTCCTGCTGCTGACAACTCCTTGAGGCGCGCGGAAACAGTGCGCGCCGTCGACGTCTTGGACTCGGTCCATTACCGGTCGATCGGACAGCGAGCTACCCATGGCTCGCCGTCCGCGAGCCCGCGTCTACGGTGGCCGGAAATCGGGATCGGAATCCCGGCGACGGCGGCGAGGGCGCCGTTGCCTGATGCGCGTGGAATACGCAAACGGGATACGGGGCGTGATATCGAGCGACAGTCCCGCATGCGGAGTAATCCTGCATGCGTGGTCAAACACATTTACTACAGAACCTTGGTCAAGTGCAAAATCACTTCCGTGGCCAAGTTTCCTTTCGGCTTAGTTCAGGAGTTGGAGGATAAAAAAATAGACAGATGTGGAAATCGACTTAGTTTTATACTATGTAATGATAAAGAACCAAACCTATAGATTTTTTTTTGGACAGAGCACCGCCGTGTCCTCGTGGGGGCGATCGGCGGCAGCGATCTTTTGCGCCGGGCCTTAGTAGGCTATGGTCCGAAGCGAGGAGTGGCAATCGGCCACCGCCATGATTTCCGATCACCGTAGGCGTTTTTTTTTATGGTGGGCAAAAATCATCCAATGACAACCCCCGCTCTTGGGCGGAACGGGAAATAGTGTCAGACTCTTACTGACTAAAAACCCACCCCGTTCCTTCTAGCCTTCATACCGGGGCTCGAGATCCCTTTCGGATAACCCTGGCCCCAGTATGCTCGCCAAATTTATAGCGGTAGGGGACTTACCGCCATAATTGTGGCGTACCCAAGGCCACCGTAGGGGTGGGTTTCCGGACGGCGAGCAATTGGTAGCTCGTATATCTATCTATCTATATATATAAAAATCAATGCCACTTTTCGTTGTTAGTTTATAACTCAAGAACGGGCTCACCTATCCAAACCAAATTTTTAGGCTTTGTTCGGACTATTTAGTAGATGGTTTATGTGAAGTTTGGTAGGGTAGAGTAGGGTAGAGTAGGGAATAGTAGGGTAGATTAGGGTAGAGTAGGGTAGAGTAGGGTAGATTAGGGTAGAGTAGGGTAGAGTAGGGTAGATTAGGGTAGACTAGGGTAGAGTAGGGTAGAGTAGGGTAGAGTTGGGTATAGTAGGGTGGAGTTGGGAAGAGCGGGAGCGAAGCCGCGCGGGCAAAAGCTAGTCTATATATATAAAAATCAATGCCACTTTTCGTTGTTATTTTATAACTCAAGAACGGGCTCACCTATCCAAACCAAATTTTTAGGCTTAGTTCGGACTATTTAGTAGATGGTTTATGTGAAGTTTGGTAGGGTAGAGTAGGGTAGAGTAGTGTAGTATAGAGTAGTGTAGGATAGAGTAGGGTATAGTAGGGTAGAGTAGTGTAGAGTAGAGTAGTGTAGTGTAGAGTAGTGTAGAGTAGTGTAGGGTAGAGTAGGGTAGAGTAGGGTAGTGTAGGGTAGAGAAGTGTAGAGTAGTGTAGGGTAGAGTAGGGTAGTGTAGGGTAGAGTAGCGTATAGTAGGGAAGAGCGGGAGCGAAGCCGTGCGGGCAAAAGCTAGTCTCATATAAAAAGGTTACATTACATTGTTAAAGTATAAATCAGAGAATGGTCAATCGAAAACCTTTAAATATTAGTAAATAGTCGCTGCAAAGTACGGTACCGTATTCTATGGGTCACACATTCACTTAAAAAACGAACCAAGGTGAAGAATACAAATGACTTTCAAATGAAGACAATACTGGGACATATTAACTAAAAATTAACGGTTGTTTTATTCATCAGATTGAGACATACAGGACCGGTTGTTATGGCGACACCTTGGGGGAGGCCTATGTCCAACAGTGGACGTCTTTCGGCTGAAGTGATAATGATAATAATTTTGTTTTTATGCGCCTACCATATTGTCTCTTCACTACCCTGGGTTTACTGGCAGAGAATGCCTAAGGCATTAAGTCCGCCTATGTACTTTGTGTTGCATGATGATTAAATAAATAGCATGATCAATCTTGAAATATTCCTAGTGCTGGGACTCTGGCCTCCTCTAGGAGAGGGAATGGGCATAAAAATTGAAAAATTCACAATGGTACTTGCCCTGTTTCAAAAACCTTCGATTCGTGCGTGTGCAATGTGCCAAAACTACTGCATAAGCATGATCAGCCTTTTAATGTTCCCACTGCTGGGACTCAGGCCTCCTCTCTGGGAGAGGGAATGGGCCGTAATCCACTACGCGGGCCCGGTGCGGGTTGGTGAATGTCACATGTCTTCGAATTTTTGTTTCTAGGACATGCCGGTTTCCGGCCATCATGAAGATAATATATTATCTTTGTGAATCAATATTGAGCAGTGGTGGCCGATTGGTAATGGCCCCGACTTACGAGTTATAGGTCGTGAGTTCAAACCTAGCCAGGCTCATTACTTTGTGTAATTTATTTCATCACCACTTTTCTCAAAACGGTGAAGGAAAACATCGTGAGGAAACCGGCATGTCCTAGAATAAAAAAATTTGAAGACTTGTGACATCCACCAAACCCGCATTGAGTCCATTCTTCTAGAGAAGAAGCCTGAGTCCCAACAGTGGGAACATTATAAGGCCGACTATGCTATGCTATGAATCGACATTCGAACTCTCAAGTACCTTGAACACCGCCTACCCAACGGAAATACAGCGCACAGCTTACAAAAGAAAAAAAATACAAAAGATATCTATTATGTGTGACTCAGGCAAAAGAATTTCGTTGTAAAATCAGTTAGAGTACTGTTATACAAGAAAACATATGATCGAAACAGCTGACATCTGCCTTGGCAAAAAAATACACCCACAACCCACATGTCTGTCAATACAACGCAAATTCAACTTTAAATCTATATTGTTAAGGTTCATTTTGCATCAAAGGTTTGGTTCTTAAGTAGAAATGTCTCGCGAAAGTGAATCTAAAAGTGTAAGTTTTAAAGTTTATTTTCAAACAAATGCTAATTAAATTTAAAGTACTGGTTTTTTGACGAAAATTGGTCGGAGTTTTTTTTTTCGCGCAAGTTTTGAGGTCACGTGTGTTTGCGCGTGGCCATTGATTTTTAACGACTCTTTGGTCAATTCTTTTTTTAAATATTTGAACGCGTTTTAATGTTCGATTTCGTTCTGTAGCCTGATTCACGTAAAGTCAAACAAGCCAAATATCGTTGAAATTTTATACCTAGTCGTTCGTCCTAAGTCCTATCCAAAGTCCTAGCCGTAAGTCCTATCCAAAATCGGTATTCACGTGTTCTTTAATCGGGATTGGATAGAACGACAATTGAACTAGATCGAAACTAAACGATCTATCAACGACTTGTTGCCAGATACCACAGAGTACTAATATGTTACAAAGTACTCTGTGATTTGAACTGCAATATTTGACATTTAGTCGTTGGCATCCGACCCGATCAAACAAGGTTTTTGTATTAGAATCTCAAGCAAACGAACGATTGAATGACGATTCACATAGCTGAATACGCTTCAACGACTCTTCGATCGAACGATTTCAAAATCGGTATCGTTCAAACTCGATTGATGGATGTGAATACGAAAATGACAAAAACGACTAAGTCGCTACGATATCGTTACGGTTTTGATTACGTGAATCGGGCTCCTGGCCATTTTGAATTCGAAGCATGACCATAGACATAGATTCTTCGTAATGTTTTTGGCAAAGGAAAACAAATTGGGCTTGCATTCCATTGTTCAATAGTTCGGTTGAACTGGTCGGAAGTTGCGCCATAACACCAGGTTGTCGGTTTTCCGCATTCCTTAGGTCTGTCTAGATTCTTTAGGTCCTGTCCATCTAGTTATACATTTACAACATAGGCCTTCTAAGCAACATTTTAAGTTCGTAAGACCCAACGACCTATTTTAATTCATGAATCCCCAAGCGACCACCGGTGGCCGCGCATCTATTGTCTTACTATTGTGTCTCTAATTGACGGTATCTGAAGGGTTAATAACAAAAATACTTTCCGGCCCGAGATACTTATTAAAATCATTCAATTACAGCCCAGTGACCTAAACTTGTGACATGATATGATGATATTTAATAGTACATTGTTACACTAGGGGTGAAAGTTACTTATTTCGTTCCGAGAAGGAGTTGGCGGCCGAGCGTAGCGAGGTCGCTAATTCGAGGGACTAAATAAGTAACTTTAACCCCGAGGTAAGCTTTGTGCTTTTCATCATTACGAATACAAGAAGATATACCCAGTTTTTTTTTTAACCCTTCAGATACCGTCAATTAGAGACACAATAGTAAGACAATAGATGCGCGGCCACCGGTGGTCGCTTGGGGATTCATGAATTAAATAGTTTGTTAGCTGTTAGTTGAAAGTAAAACTCCCTAGGGATGAAAAGTGTGATACTTTTCAGCCCGCTTCTCAGGCAACTTCAGACCTACTTTCAAAGTATGAGTAATGAAAAAATATTTTTAAGGCCCAAGATACTTTTTCAAATCATAAAATTACAGCTCAGTGACCTAAAATTGTGACATGATATTTAAACTAAATATTTGCCATGATTTTATTATTTCAATATATTTTTTAACTCAAATTTTATTATCATTCAACGGATATCGTTCAATCAATACCAAATATTCGCATGTTTCTTGTGAATTTAAATGCGAATGTCAAAAAATGTGCGAATATTATAATATTTGTCACATGTTACATCACTAGTACGTATGGGTGGGTGAGTAGAGAGGAAGTGTCATTACTGTACGGTGACTCTCTATCGAATAATAGGGTAGTATCCAGGGTCAAAATAACTACGTTTTATTTAGTCCGTATTTTAGATGATAAAAAAATATTGGACACGTATTTTTATTTTTACGATTAAACAAAAAATAACAAAGATAAAGCCCATTAAAGTTACGTGTGACGTCACCTCGTCTGAAAAAATGCAGCACGGCGTGACGTTACACGTAACTTTAATGGGCTATATCTTTGTCATTTTTGGTTTAATTTACAAATGAAAAAATACGTGTCCCTTATTTTTGAATAATCTAAAAGACTGACTAATTACATTTTTTACAGCGACTAGCCTATTTAGTTGTCCGGTCAGTGTTTTCCAACCTGCCAATATTTTCATCATCACCCCTATACCGACCAAAACTTGCTTTAACACCTGGACCAACTTGCATCTTACCTTTATTTTTCCCCTAAGAACTTCATAATTCCATACAGGTACCCAAAAAATCTTAGGGTCGCCCCACACGCTATCAAACTTGTAAGACTTTCGACAATGGCACACACTTGCATCTTATTGTGGAATGAACACCTGAGGTTTGTTAAGAAAAAAAAAAAACTAAAAATAGGGGTGCGTTCGGAAAGGTGTGCCGCAGATTATAAATGGCGGGTTTTCGTTGGCGTTTCGTGGATTTTTGGGAGACAGCTGTTTTTGATTTTGAATGTCGTTGTATCGAAAAAAATGTCGGTGCGAATTTGGATACGATGTTTTTTTAGACTGCAGATGTGTGTTTAGACTATATGTTTGCATAATGATAGGAAATAGTTTTGTTAAAAAGTTTTTTTTTCTTTTTCTTATCTGTATGCTCTTACCTCATGTTAATTGGGCTTGCGGATGGTGAGCAATGGATAGCTGGCCGTCCGGTAACCATCCGGATTATTACGTGGATAACTAGCATCATAAACAACAGCTTTTATTCTATGACTTTTTACAAAACTCGTAATTCATTTAACAAAAACAAACCGTCAGGGTTTCGTTGTTCTAACTCATTTCAACTCTGTATTTTGCTATACTTACCTAAAGTATAGCAAAATACCGAAAACGCACCCCCCTGCCATCCTCTCTATTCCCGCCGCTATTGTACTATCGCTTGTTTCGCATAAACTTCGTAATATTTCGAAATTTAAACATTTTTTAATTTTGTATGAAAATCTGATGAACTAAAATATGAAACATTTTCAAAAGTCGTAGAACAAAAGTTGTAGTTTATAATGTTAGTAACATAGTCCTGAGAGGTTGCCGGTGTTTTACAAATATCTTTGTAATATAGTACAAAGTGCAGGTTCTTTATTATCTATTCTTACCTGTTGAATCTGATGCTGTCTGTTGCTGTGTCTGAAGAACTTGCACCTGCAAGAAACAGGGGGACCTGCTAAGATACTCCTGACCTCTGAGGACCTCTCCTCTCCGTGACCTCTGCTGCTACTTAAATGCGTAACCATTTGTCTTTCCTTTTATTTCCAGACTATTCGACAGTCCCCACACACCGAAGACGTTGCTAGAGAAATGCTCGACGCCATCACACCATCCACCGCGTTCAAGACTTTTTCCACCCAAATTAAACGCGCAGTCGGGTAAGTTAATCAACGCTAATATTATAAAGAGGCATCGATTGTATACATATGTACTTCGCACTAGATTAGGCGTGCCGAACGCTCACTTCAGTCGACTCAGGTGTAATGTCATATAAAATTTCAAAGGAAATAATTGTATCTCGTATTATGCTTTTTAGTGCCTAATAAAAAAACGATTTTGTTAAAGTAATACCGATTACATCCCGTTACAAATAAAAATAATTAAGCAAAAAGGCCTTAAACAGTACTTAGCCTCTGTATTTTAACATAGTATAGAACTTCGAAACAGCCGTAAGCATGAGTAGTTACAGTATAAAAAATATTTAGAAAGCGATGATTGGAGTAAAAACCAGTACATTTGAGGATTGGTTTTAAATAAATAAGGAAAACGTCTATAAAACATTAAACATTAAATATTGATTAATAAGATAATTTAAGGTGTTTCGAATATAAACAAGAAAAAAAGTTGTTTTTTTTTTTTAAATTTTTTGATATATAACAAAAGATCATAGAGTCAATAACGAAATAGATATACTGGTTAATTCATGAATCCCCAAGCGACCACCGGTGGCCGCGCATCTATTGTCTTACTATTGTGTCTCTAATTGACGGTATCTGAAGGGTTAAACAGTTATTTTGCTACCCTGTAAAGTTAGTGAATTCCCCTTACGCCTTTATTGGCCTGGGTGTGCGAATTAGTCTATCTCATTTTGCGTTTGCTTAGTTATAAAATGAAAAGTTTGATCATGTGGCCAATGAAGAAATTTACTCCACAATTAAATCTTTATTTGCTTCCACAGGCATGCCATCAGGCTCCAGCCATCACCTCCACCCGCCATCCGGAGACGACGACAGTGCCCTAGGCAGTCTACCCCCCGACGAGCTTGACGAGTCCCGGATGACCAGGCGAGCTGTGGCCAACATAAACCCGTTTACACCTGATGGTAAGTAATAATAATAATAACGTCGTTAGTCGTTAGTTAGGAGTTTCCTCTCTCTGGAGCCCTGACCGCTGGTAGCTGTTCCCGATACCGGTGGGCTACAATCCCTACTAATATTATAAATGCGAAAGTAACTCTGTCTGTCTGTCTGTTACGCTTTCACGCAAAAACTACTGAACGGATTTAGATCAAATTTGGTAGGTAGGTAGAAGAGACACTGGAATAACAAATAGGCTACCTATAATTCCACTGCGCACGGGTCTCTGCCCGCGCGATATAAACTGTAGTCCACGCGGGTGAAGCCGCGGGCGGAAAGCTAGTTTTATATATTTTTAAAGGTTTTTTTATATATTTAAATATTCAAAAATATATTTTATATGTGTTTACGGATAATAAAAGAAATAATAATAATAAGAGGCTTTTTAAATGCCATGATGCTTTACAATCGCGAGGTATGCAGTCTCAGGGAATATTTCCTAGCCGCCGACTTGGGTATGCACCGAGATGTGGTAGCAGTGGACAAGGGCTTCACCCCGCACTCCTTGGCTAACGAGAATGGGCGCAAACTTATAGTACTAGATGCTTGACCGCAAGGAAGTATGGCAGAGCAAGGAGCTTCACGGACGCTTTTACCGGGCCTTACACGGGCTCGATGTAGACCTATTAGCGTTCGTATCTTGGCTGCGTTTCGGTGACCTCTTCGGGGAAACCGAAGATTTTATCGTTGCAATCATGGACGAAGTTATGATGACGAACAACTACCGGAAATACATTGTGAAGGACGGTACGGTTGACATCTGTCAGGCATGCCACCGGCCCAGGGAATCAATCCGTCACATTATTTCTGTGTTGAGATGAGAACATCTAGCTAACGGAGACTATTTGCATAGACACAACCTCGTAGCCAGGATTATCCACCAGCGGCTTGATCTTAAATACAATCTTGTGGAATCAGAAGTACCGTACTATAGGTATGTGCCCGACTCAGTTCTCGACAATGGCAGCATCACGTTATATTGGGATCGATCTATCATCTCTGACAGGACTATTGTTGCCAATAAACCTGATATAGTGGTGATAGATCGACTAGAGCGTCGCGTAATGATCTCATGATGAGAACCTCGTGAAATCTGAGAAGGATAAACAAACAAAATATCTTGACCTAGCGCGAGGTTGTCGACATGTGGGAAGTGGACACAGCAGTCATTGTTCCGATAGTCGTGATGGTCAATGGCTTAATTCATGAATCCCCAAGCGACCACCGGTGGCCGCGCATCTATTGTCTTACTATTGTGTCTCTAATTGACGGTATCTGAAGGGTTAATAGCTAAGAGCTTCGACCAACGCCTGAGGAGGCTCGCGTTTGGCGACTAGATCAAGGGCGCGTTTTGTCCGGAGGTTCCTCTCTCAGGAGCCCTGACCACCGGTAGCTTGGACCCTGTTCCCGATGCCGGTATTTGAACCCAGCGGTCATTTGTACATCTTTGACAGTCACTTCAGTTCATATGACATGGAATGTTACCCAGTTACAGGAGTATATGTTTTCTACAATGTAAGTTTTTATTTACAGGACAAGCGTTGAATAAAAAAAAGCGTGCGCTATCAAAAACACCGACGTGGGGCGATGCGACACCCGAACAACCAGCAAAAAGACTCAGGGTAAATATTACTAATTATATCTAGTTTTACATTACTTCCTTCGAGGAGTTGTCAGCAACAGCAGGGGCCCAGCAGGGTCGAAGCCTACTGGGGTCAGGGTTATCTGAAAGGGCGCTCGAGCCCCGGTATGAAGGCTAGAAGGAACGGGTTGGGTTTTTAGTCAGTAAGAGTCTGACACTATCTCCCGCTCCACCCAAGAGCGGGGGTTGTCATTGAATGATTTTTGCCCACCAAAAAAAAAAGGTCACAACCTACTGAAGCCAAGGGTCTGCTTCTGAAAGATTCGCCCTCGGTACGAAAGGCAACAAAGGATCAGGAGTGGGTTTTTAGTTAGTAAGAGTCTGACACTATCTTCCGCTCCACCCAAGGGGACCCCATTCCTTCTACCCTTCATACCGGGGCTCGAGTTCCTTTCGGATAACCTTGGTCCCAGTAGGGTTTGACCCAGCTGGACCTGGGCCCCCTCCTGTTGTTGACGACTCCTTGAGGCGCGCGGGAACAGTGCGCTCCATCGACGTTTTGGGCTCGGTCCGGACAGTTACCGGACGGTCGGACAGCGAGCTACCCATGGCTCGGCGACCGCTACAATTAACGCTGTATAACCAGAAGCTTCTCAGTCACATTCAAACACTAACCACCATTTTCTCCACCCCCAGGAATCCAACATATCCCGTTACAACGTCGAGTTCGTAGAGCTTGGCGTGATCGGTCGCGGCCAGTTCGGGCGCGTGACGAAGTGCGTGAACAAGCTGGACGGCTGCGTGTACGCGCTCAAGCGCTCGCTGCGGCCCGTCGCGGGCTCAGCGGCCGAGAGGGCCGCGCTCACCGAGGTGTACGCGCACGCCGCGCTGGGGAAGCATCCTCATGTCGTCAGGTGAGTGCTGCAGAGGTGTACAGCTGCAGGCTGTGTGAACACGCTGGACGGCTGCGTGTGCGTGTACACTGCGTACAGGACTTCCACCAATCCGCATTGGGCCAGCGAGGTGGATAACAGTCAACTTCTCACAAGGGACTGTCCCTAGGGGGTCGACGAAGTGGTTTGACATTGTCTGACAATCAATTTTCTTATGAATCGCATTTGACCACTAGCGATGTAGTCGATGAAGCATGCTCGCCTAGAAGTAACCTATACATTTGTGTTAGTAAGGTTCGAGCTTGCCTTCCAGAACAAACGCCAGCTCTTTGACTCTGACAGATCAACGGCGCAATGTCATCATGACGTTTAGTTTTGTAAGTTTAAATTTACGTGTGACGTACACGCACGCTTGATCTTGTAACTTCAGAACAATATACCTGACTAGCTAACAGCAATTTTTGAGTTTCCTTGGAATCCCTAAAATTCCCCAACATTTTGGTCCTTCGAGCCGGATTGAAATTATATATTGGATTTACGAAGGATCTAGCGCATCAGCTATTTTCCTCCCCGCCTGCGCGGTCCGCTTACAGTCAACTGATAACCTGAAACCTGTACTCCTAGCCAATCTGCAATAGTTAACGCTAGTAGAAAGCTTCAAATGTACGGGAATGACATCATCTCAACGCTCAGTCACGTTGTCAGAACAAAAGAAATGGCGGCAAGGTCAACTCTAAGCGTTTGACGCAAGCGAAACAGTTGTAATTTGGCTAGGGGAGACCACTAGGTTGTAATAGCTATCAGGAAACACAAACTGGCTGGGTTTACCCGCACAACTCAACTTTACAGGCAAACCTGTCAGGTATACCCTACTATGTATAGAAGGTTTAAATAATAATAATAATAATATCCCACAATTATCACACAACGCCGTCTAGCCCCAAGCTAAGCAGAGCTTGTGTTATGGGTACTAGACAACTGATAAACATACTTAAATATTTCCAAATACATACATATTATAGATAAATTACACTCAGACACAGAACAAATGATTATGCTCATCACATAAACATTTGTCCCACGACCTCCGGCTTAGCAGTCAGGGTCACTAACCACTAGACCAACAGGCCAGTCTATCTTTATTATATCTTGTACCACCCCTCTCTCAACAGATACTACTCAGCATGGGCGGAAGACGACCACATGATAATCCAGAACGAGTACTGTGACGGTGGTTCCTTACAGCAGAAGATGGAGAACGGACCGCTTCCAGAGTCTGAGCTGCTGCTGTTGCTGGCTCACATAGCTGATGGACTAGCGTGAGTTCTATAACAGACTAGCTTTTTAGGTTTTAGCGTTTTAGGGAAGTGGGGGGGGGGTTGGAAAGAGATAAAAAGTAGCCTATGTCACTCTAGCTTTTGCCCGCGGCTTCGCTCGCGTTAAATTCGTTATTTTCCCCCGTTTTAGGGTAGTGGGGGGGTTGGAAAGAGACAAAAAGTAGCCTATGTCACTCTAGCTTTTGCCCGCGGCTTCGCTCGCTTTAAATTTGTTATTTTACCCCGTTTTAGGGAAATGGGGGGGGGGGGGTTGGAAAGAGACAAAAAGTAGCCTATCTCACTCTAGCTTTTGCCCGCGGCTTCGTTAGCGTTGAATTCGTTAATTTCCTCCGTTTTGGGGAAGTGGGGCCCAGCTGGGTCGAAGCCTACTGGGGCTGGTGCCAGGGTTATCTGAAAGGAACTTAAGCCCCGGCATGAAGAGGCTAGAAGGAACAGGGTGGGTTTTTAGTCAGTAAGAGTCTGACACTATCTCCCACTCCACCTAAGAGGGAGGGTTGTCATTATATGATTTCTCACCTAAAAAATAACCAAAATATTTCTTTTCTCCCCACAGCTACATCCATTCCCTGCAACTGGTCCACATGGACGTGAAGCCTGGCAACATCTTCATCTGCAGCGGTGAAGGGGAACCCTCGCACGACTCGGACGACGGTTATGATGATGACGAGCCTCAGCATCATCATAAGTATAAGATTGGTAAGTTGTTTCAACTAAAGTTATAGGGGTAAGAACAGTGGTGGCCGAGTAGTAACGGCATTGGGTACGGCAAGGCCGGGACGCGTATTTACAAAGGCTATACTATTTTAATTCAAATTCAAATTTTTATTTTTCGGACATCATGATCCAATGGTTAGTATACATAGGACTTAAAAAACTATTGTTAGTAATAATAATAATAAACACACACAATGACAAACTATTTCTAATATAATCTCCTCTGAGATTCATAAATGGCCCTGCGCTGAGACACCCCGCCCCGTCCCGGTAACTAACAGAGAGAGACCCTCCCTAATTAATCATCAGACGAACGAAATGTCTCAACACAGGAGCATGTATATCCTCAGCTATGGTTTTCAGGATGCTGTTGTGGCTTCCCCGTACCCTCCTCATAAGCGACTCCACTTTTTTCCGAATAACGGCAAAAAAGTCATCCGTACGGGCCTGCGCGAACATTTCGGAGGCACTGCAGAAACGAGGAAGTCCCAACATCATCCTGAAGATATTATTATATTGAACACGCAAGGTGTCCAAGGACTTTTTGGCATGGTTGACCCATAGACCACCCGTGTACAGTCCCTGACAGTATGCTTTAAAGTCACGAGTCAGACTATAATAGATGAGCTTTTGTTTCTGTATATTACTCAACAATACCTAATCGATCTCAGTAAAAAAGTTGACTCAAATAGCTTTACGTACGAAGAAAATCAAGTCGAGTAGAGGCTCACTAGTTTTATGACTGAATTTACCTCAGAATTTAACTTTTCTTAAATTTTATAGTACTTAAATCTGTCCGTGCATTATCATTCAAAATATTGAAATAAAAAGCAGTAATCCATTTGAGTATTTTTACTGAGATAGATTAGGTATTTTCGAGTAATATGCATAAACAAGAGCACATGATCTATTAAAGTCTGGCTCGTGATTAAAATAGTATAGTCTTTGTAAAAACGCGCCCGGGCCAATGGTGTTGCCGGCCGGGTGCAGCAGTGGGTGGCGCCGCGGGGGCAGGGTCTCACATAAACATTAAGCTAGGCACGTAGCTAGCAGTGGTGGCTGCTTGGTAATGGTCCCGACTTACAAGTTGTAGTTCGCGGCTCCGAACCCAGCCGCCTGGTTGGGTTCGGCTTGGAAAGCAGTGGTGCCTGAGTGGTAATGGCGGAGCCACGAGAGACTTACGAGTTGTAGGTCGCGGTTTTAAACCTACCCAGGCGCATCACTTTGTGTAATTTATTTCATCACCACTGCTCTCAAAATGGTGAAGGAAAAGATCGTGAGGAAACCGGCATGTCCTAGAACTTAAAAATTCGAAGACATGTGACATCCACCAACTCGCACTGAGCCCGCGTGGTGGATTATGGCCCATTCCTTCTCCTAGAGAGGAGGCCTGAGTCCCAACAGTGGGAACACTGATGATGATGAAGTTTGTTTACCAGTTGTCTAGTACTCATACCACAAGCTCTACTTGTAATCACCATTTAGACCCCCCATCCCCCATGTCATAAAAAATAAGCAAAGCAAAGCCCCCCTGACCCCCTGTAATGCTTACATAATACTTGATAGTCCCCATAGCAGTCAAGGCCACTGATTATTAGTCACAAATTTATCTTTATTTATTTATCTTTCATTCCTCAGGCGACCTCGGCCATGTGACCTGTGTATCCTCCCCCTCGGTGGAGGAGGGAGACTGTCGGTACCTCCCCAAGGAGGTGTTACAGGAGGACTTGACGCAGTTGACGAAGGCTGATATCTTCGCGTTTGGTGAGTTTACTTTCATAGTTACTACTAAACTCTTATGGCTGGATAATTTACTTATTTAACATGATGAGGGTAGCTCATATTGTATTTATCTGGATATTATAATATTTTATCTGGATATAAATCATCCAGATAAAATTCTCGCCCTAAAAAAAATCAGCCCCCTCCTCTCATTTTTCCCCTTGATCAACACTAGTATTTGATTGGTTGACCATATGACTGTTGACTGTTGACTGGCCTGTTGGTCTAGTGGTTAGTGGCCCTGACTGCTAAGCCAGAGGTCGTGGGTTCGATTCCCACCCAGGACAAATGTTTATGTGATGAGCATGATCATTTGTTCTGTGTCTGGGTGTAATTTATCTATATATGTATGTATTTAGAAATATATAAGTATGTTTATCAGTTGTCTAGTACCCATAACACAAGCTCTGCTTAGCTTGGGACTATACAGCGTTGTGTGATAGTTGTGGAATATTATTATTATTATTATTATATCGAAAGGTATACTGTAGTGCGTTTAACGTAAGAATTTCCTACACTGAAATGTTGGTAATACAGAAAACCAGTGTTGCAAAATTTTGGCAATGAAATTACTTAATGATATTAGGGAGATTAACTGATATTTCGTTACTTTTAACGATTGCCTCATAATTTTGTTTCATCTTTCTTTTGGAAACTAATAACAAAATTTGATTGTCCTGCAATTCTTTCAAATACCGAAAACGCCACGCCACAATATCATACCTCTCCGACCTGCTTCTTTTTAATAAAATCACGTAATTCTCCAAAAAGTTCTGTGACTACCATTAAAATCGATTTGGTTTCTCATTTCATGCAACAATTTTGCTTGAGTAGGCAACTCTTTTCTTTTTACTTTTTTTTTCTTTAGACAGGGGAGTAAAAAATACAAGAAAACTCTTACGTGAAACGCACTATACATTCATTGACTGTTAGGCGGTACGAAGTTCGCCGGGCCAGCTAGTGGTTTTATAAATGTATGGAAGTATTTCAAATATTCATTCAATTCCAGGCTTAACGCTATTCGAAGCGGGTGGCGGTGGCGCCCTCCCCAAAAACGGCCAGCAGTGGCATGACTACAGAGACGGCAAGCTGCCCGAGCTGCCCAAGCTGTCCAGAGAATTCAACCAGTTGCTAAGAGTAAGTATAGCTTTACCTTTCGAATACCGTAATTAGAGACAATAGAAAGACGAGAGAATGCCGGCACAAAATAAATAGGTACAGAACACAATCTTCATATAGAGCGCGCTCGTATAACGCACACATAGACACCGCTCACGGACACGACATTTTGGCTTAATCGTCCGGTCGCATTCGTACAGTTCGGCGCAACGCGCTGACCCTGAAGGTATAAAAAGTGAAGTAGATACCAGTGGCGAAGCGTGAAATATTGAGAGAGGTAAGCCGGAGCAAAAAAAAAATGCTTGCCTAGCCTACTCCGAGCGCGGGCACGCAGTCTTGAGTCCTTACCGAAAATCTGTGATTGGCATCCTGGCTTCAGTCTTGTATAGGCAGATGTATCTTCAGTCCACTTTTACTATACGTGTAAGCACTGAGATATTGAAACAGTGTCTTGCAAGTAGGGTTGCCAGGTCTTGGAACTGAAAAGCCGGACAATCTATCCTATTTAGCCGGACGTTTGGTCAAAAAGGCCGACATTTTTTTTAAGTCTAATAAAATTCATGAAATCTTTTTAAATTCTAATGAAAAAACCATAAGATTAAGTGATATTATTGTTATACTATTACATGTCCACTTTGCTTGTGCTAGCGATACAAGGTAAGGCAAAACTCTAATGACAATTCTAAACAAAATGGTCTTTAAAAAGCCTAACAAAAGCCAAAAATGCTCAAATTTGGCCGGACACGCCCGACCCTACCGGACCGCCTGACTATGTCCGGCTTTATCCGGACGCCTGGCAACGCTACTTGCAAGCATAATAGAAGTGGCTTTGATAAAAGCCGTTTGTGGTGAAATGATGATATGATGTAAATTAAACAAAACTTAATCGACTAAGTACTAATAATACTACTTATACTCTAAAGCTATTCGTCTATTCTTTCTTACAAAGTGCGCTAAGACATAAAAGCCGGGAAGATTCTTAATTTTTAGTAAAGAACGTTTTTCTATAGAAATAATTGCTATGTCAGATAATCGTTCTTGTTTTTGAATTACGCATGTTGATATTTATTGTAAAGGGATATATGAAAATGTTTAAAAAACCAGCTCTGAGAAGAACTTTTGCGTAGGTGTAGTTTTAAGAACAAAATCTAAAAAAAATCGCACGAAAATTATCAGACTTCGCGCACGACCTTACTCATAGATCTAAACTCACCTCCCGCACGCGCACCCCCGAGCCCCGCCTTGGTGACGCTTGGGCCGTCCAGCATAAATCGTAATATTTTAATTTCGCCATAACTTCAAAACCAAACGTCCAATTTTAATCATTCAAAGACCAAATATTATCTACATAAACTGTACTTAGTGATGAAATAATTTATTTTGATAAGGGTCAATAGCATGAGTAAAATAAATGCGTTCAAATGTAATCCAAAAAAAAATCAAGATGATTAGATAAAAAAATGGTTGTTGTGCCTCACTCGACATAGATAGGTATACTGTTTCGCTGACTTTTTTGTAGATATTTATAAGATCTACAATTAATTAGAACATTTTACGGTTCTATCTTTAATAGTTCAGGCAGCGTACGCAAAATAAGTAATGTTTCTGGTTGATTTTTTACACCTTGTGTCCGAAAAACCCAAATATCTTACGGAACCCTATTTTTTTCCAAAATAAAATTTAGCCTATGTTACTCGTGGATAATGTAGCTTTCGAGTGGTGAAAGAATTTTTAAAAACAGTCTAGTAGTTTTTAAGCCGATTCAATAAAACTCTATCAAATAACTCGAAAAAAAACCGGCTTGCCGGAGCGCTTTAGAGCGCGCAGGTTCATCGACCTTTGTGTGACGTCATGACGTATTCTTGTATAGAAATTTAAACGCTAAAAAGCCGATTGCGCCTGCGGCTTATTTTAAAGCAACATGTTGTTGAAAAGCAAATTTTGTTGATTTAATGTCCATAGTGTATACTTAGTGTAGGCGTTTTGTAATGTTTCTTTGTAGTTTTATAATTACTGATTGTGCCATTTCTCAATTACGATAGAGAGTGGTTGTGTTCTAAACTTCTGAAGGGAAGCCGGTGGGAATCGAGTTGTATGGAACCTTCGTCACTGGTAGATACATGAGATTGACTTCTGTATCTATTTTGTTCTTACACTATGACATTTTACTTACACTATTAAGTGTAAGAAGGAGATCGGAAATCGCGTAAGAGTGGCAACATTGCATTTATTGGTCTCACTGATCAAATGATGACGATGAAATCAGAAGCTTATTTAACTACTTTTCCCCAACAGAAAATGGTAGACCCTGATCCTGCGGCGCGTCCATCGGCGGCTCGGCTGCGGCGTCACCCCCTGCTCCATCCAGCCGGCAACAAGAGCAAGACGCAGCTGCGCCGGGAGCTCGCCGCCGCCAAGATGAAGAACGAGCTGCTGGCCAGGAAGCTGCAGGAGGCTGCCAGGTATGATACGCGTCTCATCATCATCAGCCTTTTTAATGTTCCCCCTGCCGGGACTCAGGCCTCCTCTCTAGGAGAGGGAATGGGCCGTAATCCACCACACAGGCTCAGTGCGGGTTGGTGAATGTCACATACCAGAAAAAGTATGAAAGGGATACTCGTGGTTCTAGAAAGTGAAAGGCAACTAAACGAACTAGGAACATGTTTTAGTCAGTAAAAGTCTGACATGCTTCACCCATAAGCGGCAGAAGTCATTACATGATTTCCCATCTCTAATGAAACATCACAATATAACGCTGTGATATTTTGTATAAAAATTCTGACTTTACTGACAAACCTGTTAGTGAATCTGATAATCTGACAACTCTGACAGTAAAGTAAGCAAAACTATCGCCGCGACGCGAGATGTCGCTGTAGCTAACCCAGCTACCCGAGCGTTCCTTCCAGTCGAATTCGAACGGGAGTCATTAAGTGACCTATTTGCCGAAAAATTTCGCCTAGCATACGATGAGCACTGTGTAGCCCCAGAGTCTAACTTTACTGACAAACCTGTCAGTGAATCTGATCAATCTGACAACTCTGACAGTAATGTTAGCAAAACCGTTGCCCAGACGCGTCATGTCGCTGCAGTATACCCATCCAGACTAGTGTTTCTTCCGGTCGAATTCGAAACACAGTCATTGAGTAACGTTTTTGCCGAAAAATATCTCTAAACCATATTTCTTTGTCCGCAGATGTATAAAATCACTCACCCCAAACATGATGTCCAATCAGGAATCAGCAAAATTCAGAACGAGGTCAGCGAAAAGACTTCAGAAGCCGCGAGTGGACCACCACATAGCGGAAATAATCCAATCAGTGACATCACCCATAAGAATAGACCGAGGTATGGATCGAACATTCCGAAGATCGAAGAAGGTATAATCATGATCAGTGTTTCATAATTCTTCAAATCCTTTAGTCGTAATCTCAATAGACGCTCTCCCTCAAACCCCCCCATTGTAGACGCACCACGCACGTATTTGCGGGCGTGAAGATCTGCATCATCGTGCGGGTTTTTCACGCACTCACGCGCGTTGGTGCGGTTTTTAAATTCACGCAGGCACGCACTCATTTCATACAAAATCACGCACGGTACTACGAGACTCAGTGTGTCATACCTTGCGTGTCGCCCCGCTCCCACGCGCTTGAATGCGTGTCGCCCCGCTCCCACGCGCGTGAATGCGTGTTTCTCCAGTGCGTGTGACACTGACGTCACTATTTTGTCACCTCATTACAAGTTATTAATATTCGTTGCAACATTTCTCCCTCCATTTCCCCCCCTTTTTCTAGACTTAGGTACGAATAAAGATAAAATAATTTTGTAACTGAAATATTTATTCTCGTCCTATGTTAAGAGTTTTATTCCGTTTCTTTTATTGGAAATAATAATATTTCCAATTACAAGTAATAATTATTTTTAGTCTTTTTAGAACGTGATTTTCAGGCAAATGTCTTTTTTCTGTAATTAGAAAAACGTTCTGTCTGTCAAAGTCAAATATTTTTGTCCATTTTTTTTTTTATAGGTACCTCATCTTGTCAAGGTTTTAGCGTCTGAAGAACATAATTGATTTACTGTCTTATAATTAATTTTCAATAATTAACCATTTTAACCAGTGTCGGATTGATCCGACGAGTGTTTTCGTGTCCTATACGCCAGGGTCGTGTGTTCGCGACTGGGTACTCCATCTCGTTTAGCTCTTCAATCCCCATAGGTGACAGAAGAGCTGACGAGATGCGAGTATTTGGTCGTGGATGTGCGACCCTAGCGGAATAAACGCGAGAGTGTTTGTCGGATATATTCCGATGGTTAAAATTTTGAACACAATTGATTTAACGTCTTAAAATTGATTTTCATTGATTAATAATATATTCTTTTTACCTCACAAATATTTTCTATAAAATAAATATAATATTAAAATTATATCGTTTCTAAAAATGGAGATTTTTTCAACTAAAACCTTGACAAATCGATAATAACATTGTTTTCTCAAAACATAAAACCATTAAATACAAAATACCCTACCTTAAAACACTGTTAACGTAAACTAAACCTTATTACCTAAGCGACTAATCTTATTTTTAAAGTTAATGTTACTAATATTGGCGCATACGTCAGTATTTCTATGTCGATAAGTCCACCAAAGCGATCTTAAAAATCGTCGGTCCTTTAAATGTAAGGATGCGTGATGTTATTGCAAAATGGCTGCGATAAAAAAAAAAAAACATAATGTCCAATATAATATTCCACAACTATCGCACAACACCATCTAGTCCCAAGCTAAGCAGAGCTTGTGTTATGAGTACAAGACAACTGATAAACTTACTTATATATTTCTGAATACATACATATTATAGATAAATTACACCCAGACACAGAACAAATGATCTTGCTTATCACACAGACAGTTGTCCTGGGTGGGAATCCGATTAATCGTGATTACGACTAATTCCACAAAAGTCACACTTGATCCTCACAATTACTAATATTGATTTTGACAATAATGTCACATTTTTGGCGACGGTTTTGCTAAATTTACTGTCGGAATTGTCAGATTTCCGGCAGAAAGTAGACAGCTTTGCTAAAAAACGTGATAGGATTTTCAGATTTATTCACATTTTTTTAAACATTTTTGCTAAAGTTACTGTTAAATAAGAGTTGCTAAATAAACAGACATAGATGTCAGATTGCTAAGACTAATTTTTTTATTTACTGTCGGAATTGTCAGATTGTCAGATTGTTGACAGTTTTTGCTGACATTACTGTCAGACTTGTCAGATTTTTAGACGAAATATCGCAGCTTTTTTGCATTAATTTCACACACCAGTATAGTTACTAGATATTAATTAATATTAGTGCCTTCTTAAACAAATGTGATTGAAATGTGCTTTCATATCGAATTTAAAGTATAAAAGAAAACTTGTATAAATAATGATAATAATTAAAAAATGTCCTCTAATTAATAATAATTGTATCTTCCATTGCATTCTTTGTGATATAAACTGGAAAAGTAATGTATAATTAGTTTTTAGATAGTTTTTGAGACATGGTTCATCTGCTTTGAAATAATACATACTAGATTGTACAGCCCCGGATCATACAGACGAAAAAATTGGTGTGCCATTTTGTTTTGAGATGGGAAAACATAGAAGGCGTAGCTAGGCGTGGGCGAAGTGGCCCCTTACCCATGGTCTCGCACTCAACGAGGCCTCATACCCAAAGGAGCTTTACACCCAAAGGGGCTTTACACCCAAAGGGGCTTCACATCCAAAGGGGCCTTACATCCAAAGGGGCCGCATATCTAAAGGGGCCTCACACCCAAAGGGGCCGTACATCCAAAGGGGCCGTACATCCAAAAGGGCCTCACATCTAAAGGGGCCTCACATCTAAAGGGGCCTCACATTCAAAGGGGCCTCACACCCAAAGGGACCTCCCACCCAAAGGGGCCTTACACCCAAAGGGGCATCATGCCCAAAAGGGCTTCACACCCAAAGGAGCCGCGCACAGGCGACGGCTCTTTAAGAACGTGGATGTTTTTAATTGATAGGCTCGCGTTTGACCACCTGATGGTAAGCGACGCTGGGGTTGAACACTGAGTTGTGTCAGTTCTCTTTTGTTTCCGAATTTATGAAAGAAAAAGGCCTTGCTGATGTGCCTTCACCCACGTCTAAATCAGTCCTCGCTACGCCTCTGAAAACCATCAAATATTTCCTCCTGCTTTGGGGTGTACCAAGACTGGAGTGACAGACTTTTACAAACAAATACGCACTTGTTTTCTTCACTTACCCTTAGCATTCGAGGTTCACGGTAACTCTTTCGAAAAATATCTCATTTATAAACATCTGGTACACTTTGCACAACTTTAAAATTCCATCAAGACCCATACAGCTGTTTTGGAGTTATAAACTAATATGGACATACAAAGTTCCTTTTTCAAACCATGTCTCAAATTAATTGTAAGGCAGCTTCTCTAATCATATGTAATTAAAGAAAATATAATATTTATATGAGAATAAAAAACATAATAAACTTGTATAGGTGTATAAAATTATTAGTTTTTAAGCTAATCAATTAGTCTTTTTTTTTAATTTGTTAGCGTTTTTTTGACGGATGCGTGATGAAGATACTAAAATTTTTTAAAATAAATAAATGTAAAAAATTTACCTTTCAACGTAACCATTTCTCATAGGAAATATTCGTGAAAAAATATATAAATAACTAGCTTTTACCCGCGGCTTCACCCGCGTACATAATCCTAGGATAAAAAGTATCCTATGTGTTATTCTGGGATATGGTTTACTCGTGTACCAAGTTTCATCGAGATCCGTTCAGTAGTTTTTGCGTGAAAGAGTAACAAACATCCATACATCCATCCATATATACAAAATTTCGCATTTATAATATTAGTAGGATAATAATTATTGAATGTGCAAGTCACCCCCTGTCTTTTTCGATGGTTATAAAAACATTGTTCAGGCAGGGGCCATAGTCTTAACATAGTTCTTGGTAACCACTCCACTTAGACTCCAAAAGATATAGCCCTATTATCTTTGTTTCCCAGATGTCGCAATAGTTTTTCACCATCCAGGGTTTGTCCTTGGATGCACTAGCATAGCGCGTACAGGGATAATCGTCGGTTGGTATCACGTTCCATTAAAATTATCTAATCTCTACGAGTTGGTTTCGGCTCCTCGTATGCCTTCAAAAAGTCCAGGATCTCAAAGGGCTGAGATATGATAATGAATAATAACCCATATAATTTTACTGCCTTGTCGGATATATTCGACGAACACTCCCGTTTATCCCGCCAGGGTCGCACATCCACGACCAAATACTCGCCTCTCGTCAGCTCTTCTGTCACCTATGGGGATTGTAGAGCTAAACGAGATGGAGTACCCAGTCGCGAACACACGACTAGAGATGTGGCGTTGCCGGCAATATTGCCGATAAGTGGGAATATTGGTGGGAATATTGCCGGGAATATTGGCCGACGTTAAATATTGGTAGCAATATTGCCAGCAAAATTCCTAGATTGCCGGCAACGGCACATCTCTACACACGACCCTGGCGAATGGGACGCGATAATACTCTTTAAAATTCTAGATTTTTCTCGTAAATTATATTTTCTGCGTCACGCAATCGTCAATGAAACGTGTTTTAAGGGCATTCTGGCCATTCTGTCTTATTTAAGTATTAATTTTAGAATTTATTACCAGTAAGCTGATTTTTATCAAAATTATTGTGAGTACTTACAATTGAATATTACGATTCGTTGACCGAAAATCTTAATCTTTATACAACACTAGTTTTTGCCCGCAGCTTCGTCCGCGTACATAATATAGCCTATGTCACTCAGGAATAAAGCAGCTTTCTATCAGTGAAAAAAATTTAGCAATCGGACCAGTACTTCCAGAGATTACCTCCTACAAACAAAAAAACATAAAAAAACTTTAATTATATTAGTGATTTTATATACGAGTACACGTACAAGTAGTTTACATTAACAAATACTTAACTATGTATAATTACAGTAAAATAAAATAAAAACCTATACTCTAATTACAACTATCTAAAATCAAAGTCAAAATATTTTATGTCACATAGGCCTACATGGGCACTTATAAAACGTCAGAAGCTAGTGCACGGTTCCAAATTGGCCGTTTCCTATGGAGAAGAACCGGCAAGAAACTCCATGGTTGGCCATTGTCGGTAGGCCTGTGTGAAATAAAAATATTTTAATAGAATAGACTAAACTTTATTTTTACACCAAAACAGTAACAAAATATAATCTGTGCGTTGTAAACGTGTATGCATTTAAAATTAGTTAGACACAGTTTTTTTTAATGTGTGATGGGCAAAAAAAGTTTCTTATCAACCCTCCTTTAGCATTTTTGAATTTAAACTCTCAGTGATTTTGTTTACTTAACTTTATACACCAATAGCTTTCCGCCCGCGGCTTCGCCCGCGTGGACTACAGTTTATATCGCGCGGGCAGAGACCCGTGCTCAGCAGTGGAATTATAGGTAGCCTATGTGTTATTCCAGTGTCTCTTCTACCTACCTACCAAATTTGATCTAAATCCGTTTAATAGTTTTTGCTTGAAAGCGTAACAGACAGACAGACAGGAGTTACTTTCGCATTTATAATA
This sequence comes from Mythimna lalbum, assembly GCA_949319445.1. Classification (NCBI taxonomy): domain Eukaryota; kingdom Metazoa; phylum Arthropoda; class Insecta; order Lepidoptera; family Noctuidae; genus Mythimna; species Mythimna lalbum. Next base: position 10,441,711 of record OX439373.1, read on the forward strand.
TTAGTAGGGATTAGTAAGAAAAAATTAGTTTATCCGTACTCTTTATTGACCACATTTGTGTAGACGAAAAAAAAAAAACGAAATCCCAAAATTGTCCACGAAAATTTGTCATAATTGTGTTTCCTGATAACTACAAATTGAGGGTCTTTAAGTCAAGAGTGTATAGGTTACTTCTAGGCAAGCGTGCTCCATCGTCGACCACATCATCGCTTACCATCGGGTGAGATGGTGGTCAAACGCGAGCCTATCAATAATAATAAAAAAACATAATAGAATCAATCATTCATAACAATTGTTACTAGAAAATATTACGCCCAGTGTTTTTCGATTTTGATCGCCATATCAAGCCTGTACAATATGTCCATAAATTGAGTGACATTTTGGGATACAAACAAACGCTAATAACTTTGCTGTTTATGAATATTATTTATTGAGACGTTACTTAAATAATAACAAGACCTTTTCTAATAAGCCCTATAACGAAAAAAAAAACTGTCTCTCCAAACAAACTAATTTTATATGGTGAGGCTGATTTCTCTTTTCGTTTCCAAAAAAAAAAAAAAATCTTGTGGAAGGTTGTTCAGTTTCGTCTACTGAGCAAGCCCTTAAAGTTTGCGGAGGGCTGTCTCTTACACCCTATATATTTGTAGATACTAATTAAAAATTCGTGGTATATTAACACAACGCAAATTTTTATCTTCACAAATCCAGTTCGTTATAATGGTAATTTAAAATTGCTATGTTTTAAAATATCGTTTTAATCGACCAATCGTAACGTTCAATCGTATTTACATTTAAAAAATTCCCTTCAATCTTAATTAGCATGTATTAACTCTTTAATCAATTGATTTTAGTTTTTAGTTTCTTTAAAAACCCAGTTTCTTTTTTGTCTATGCTCCATTAAACTTGGTCATAGACAAAATACAAGAGTAGGATCTATGACTTATGTATAATCCAATCAAGCTATAAAAAAATAATTTTAAGTAGAATCTAAGCATTTTTTCCCTGGTTTGATTATTTTTTTATGACCATATTTCTTCTTTATATAAAAAAAAAAAACATTTTTGACAGTTAATTTTCCAACAAAATAGTCATTTCGAGGGAAAATTTGTCTTTATTAAAAATGGTTTTTGAACATAGTCATATTATTTAGATTTTCGTCACACATGAATTTAAGTCATTATTTGAAACAAAAATAAAAATATGTAGAATGTCCTAGACCTAAAAATTCGAAGACATGTCCTATACATGTCCTATAGATTTCACATAGATGTCGTATATATATATCACATAGATGTTACATAGATGTCCTATAGATGTCACATAGATGTTACATAGATGTCTCATAAATGTAACATAGATGTTACACCCGCATTTTGCCCACGAGGTGGGTTACGGGCCATTCCCTCTCCTAGAGAGGAGGCCCGAGTCCCCAGCAGTGGGAACATTGGCCTAAATAAATATGACTATGTGATAAAATCCTTATGTAATACGATGAAGGGACAAAATGTTATGTCCATGTAATTTTAAATAATTTATAAAACAAATCTTGCCTACCCACATGGTGGGTTGGTTTTTATTTAATTTTAGTATGATCTCATTCTACTTTTTTTTTCTTGTCTTATGGTAGAACTTGACTGCGGATATACCACCATGTTATTTACTTGCGGTACAGCAGAAATGTATTAAATAAATTGTATCATATATGATACAAGCGGTGACATTAGATTTTTACATTTTAGTAATTTTGAATGACCGTCAATTTTGAAACTTACGGTCTGTTCATAACTTGTCTTAGTGGCGCGGCGAGCGGTGCGGCATTGGTAAGCGGGTGCGGTTCGCTATGAGTGGTGTCTCGTGGCGTGCTTCAAAGTTCAAACATTTTTATATTTTTGTACTTACCGCTCGCCGCGCCGCGCTTAACTACCGCTCACAGGCAAGTTCGTGAACAGGCCGTTATAATTGAATTTTTTTTATCCATAATTCCATACCTAACTCCTCCCATTCTGGGTGGAGTGTCAGAGAATGTCAGACTTTTACAGACTAAAACTCGTCTGTGTTTCTTCAGTTGCCTTTTGCGTTCCAGTACTATGGCTATAGGAATCGGCACGGATCTTGAACGCTGACTTCCACTTGCGCAGAAGTCAAATATCGGGTGTCTTTATTGGTAAGAAGGGAGACGCGGGAGTCGAGCCAATCACTGTAGGTACTGTAAAATCCTTGTATACAATGCGCAAAGCGATCCCCACTCTATCGCCGAGCGCTCAAGATCGGTGCCGATACCTGTACACTTTTGAACAATCCCACTGAGTAAAAAATATCGCTGCCTTGTTTTCTTTCCGACTCATAATAATTGATTGATATTAAAAATATTTGAACTCGATTAGCTTGAAAAATGGTTACTAACCCCCTAAATCAAGTTACATTGAAGTTTAAATATCGATACTTCTGGGCTCAAAAGGCAATATAGCCAATACCCAAAATTGTAACCCAACGTCCTTTGAGCCCAGAGGTATTGACGACTTTCAAATAAAAAAAAATTGTTGTATTAAAATTTTGAATTGAACAGTGGCATTATAGATATCATGGCTAGAGATGTGCCGTTGCCTGCAAAATTGCCGAAAAGTGGAAATATAGGTGGCAATATTACCAGTGAAATTCCCACTTTGGGCAGTATTGCCGGCAAACGCACATCTCTAATCGTGGCCAATCTTAAAAATGGAACACTTCATGATATGACGAAGTAAAACTGGCCAGAACATTCTTTTTTTTAATTAAAATATGTGGTTTTCATTTGTTTTTAATCGAATTTTTGTAATTCCTGTTTTATGATTTTATTTCTTTTTTACTTTTCTGCTGTAACCGTAAGAAATTGTCTTAAAAATATTATATTTTGTAAAAATATGAACTAACGCAGTTGAGGAGTTGTGCGCTTGTACCAAAATTCTGTTTTTTTACCGTTATTTTGTAAATATGACTCAAAATTGTTTGTTGGACGCCACCAAAGCAGGAATATGTGTGGGCTTGTATAATTTGTATGTATATTTGCTTATTGATAATGTAATAAATGCTTGTTTCAATTATTTGAAGTGTTTTATTGAAAACTCATTAATTTATTATTATTGACTCCGAAACGTGGTCACTTACAGTGGGCCTTATAAGAAGACTCAAAGTCACCCAAAGGGCGATGGAAAGGGCTATGCTCGGAGTTTCCTTGCGTGATCACATCAGAAATGAAGATATCCGCAGGAGAACCAAGGTTACCGACATAGCTCGAAGAATCGCCAAACTTAAGTGGCAATGGGCAGGGCACATTGCACGCAGAACAGATGGTCGATGGGGACGAAAGGTTCTCGAGTGGCGACCACGTACCGTAAGACGCAGCGTTGGAAGGCCTCCAACAAGGTGGACCTATGACCTGGTCAGGGTTGCGGGAATCCGATGGATGCGTGACGCACAGGACCGGTCGTTGTGGCGACGCTTGGGGAGGCCTATGTCCAGCAGTGGACGTCTTTCGGCTGATATGATGATGATGATTATTGACTAGCTTTTGCCCGCAGCTTCGCCCGCACACATAAAATATATCCTGTCATTCAAGAATAAAACAGCTTTCTACCGGTGAAAATATTTTCGAAATTAGACCAGTATTTTCAGAGATTAGGTATAATATTAGTGTCGATAGGCTCGCTTTTGGACCACCATCTCACCTGATGGTAAGCGATGATGTGGTTGACGATGGAGCACGCTAGACTAGAAGCAACCTATTCACTCTTGACTAAAGACCCCTAAGTTGTAGCTATCAGGAAACACAGACTCCGGCAGGAAATTACACTCCTTTGCTGTACGCTTTGTGAGTATGGTTGGGATGTCCACCATGCACCCATGCACCGAGGGCGTAACGCCGCTCGTACGTCTAGTGGTCTGATGATGGAATGGACTTAGTGAAATTAAATGGTGCAATTCCAGCGCACACTTACCGAAATGTAAACGATAGTAAACCGGCCTAGTAACCAGGCTAGCAACTTGGCGTCGATGCTTAAGACTTTAAAGTTTTGACTCGAAGAGCATTACCGATGATCTTCTTGGCTCGCTTCTCAAACGTCTCCAGGCCATCAAGCTGGTATTTACTTCTGACCACGGATTCAGTGGCGTATGAACTGGAAACTTCAGACTCATCATAATTTCAGCCGAAAGTTAAAATAACGCTATCTAGCGTTCAATAGCAGAATTATTTTGAAAAAGTGACATTACACAGTGTTGCTATCGAATAACAGATGTCGCTAGATACATCTAAAAATGCGTTGTCTCTGTTTGTAAAGACAACTGCGCTTTGACCGCGCTTTTGTAAAATCCTTTGTTGTTATACAACAAGTTTGAAGGGCAGCAAGCAATTTTGAAGGGCAACTGACTGATTGACAAATCAACACACAGGCGAAACTACAGTGCGTACAGTGCTTAAGAGGTTCCTTTGCCGTAATGCTGGCAATAAGAAAAAACAATGTTGCAATATTTTTAGTAATTAAATTACTTAATATTAGGGAGATTAACTGATACTTCGTTACTTTTAATAGCTTCCTAAACTTTATACAACATTTTTGTATAAAGTTTAGGACGCTGGGCTCCATTCCGATTGTCTTGCAATTCTTTCAAATACCAAAACGCTACGACCTCCTCTCTCGACTCTCCTCTCTATTAATGACTTCCTTTTAGACCGACTTTTTTTTTAAATAAAATCCCATTCCCCTCATAACTCTTCAAAAACTGTTGCAACTACCGTTAAAATCGATTCCGTTTCGCATTTCGGGGAACAATTTTGGTAGAGTAGGCAACTTTTTCCTATTTTCCCTTCTTTTTTGTGTAGACAGCCAGGGGAGCCAACATTACGGCAAAGGAACTTCTTAAGTGAAACGCACTTGTACTGGGACTAAGAGCATGACATTTTGTACATGGTTTCTTTTTATGACGTAGGCGAGTACTAAGAGCTGAGGATTTACTAAAAGTACCTAACCCCCTGAGAGGATGAAACGGGGGTCCAAAGTTTGTATGGAGAAACCTACTTTTACGCCGGCAAAGTCGCTGGCTTTGTAATTCGGATAAAAAAAAAACATATATCTATATCTAAACTTTCTTTGATTGTCAACGATATGTTACATTCACATTATATCATCAAACTTAAACTTTGTTGATCTGTTGAATTTAATCAGCGTATAAAAAACATTGGCACACCCCATTAAATTAAAAAATATTCCCATTAAATACATCACCGCAAAACCGGTTCTAAATCCACCCAAAATTGGCATAACACATTTAAATATTAAACCGCAGCGTAAAATCCGCCATTAGACGATCTAAATCGTAATAAATACAAAACTAAAATAAAATCATTATGGCAATGCTAATACGCCATCTCTAATTGGCGGGAAGCGCAACGAATCTGTCAAAAGATGGTGTGACGCGTGTCTTTTGCCGCCAAAACGCGTGTCAATTGCATGCGTTCAATAAAATTTATATTAGTTTTATGAGTTATAGTTAGTGTGTGATTCCATATTTATAGCATTATGATTTAGTTTAATAGCTAATTGAAGAGTTTGTCTAAAAAGTTAAATGACTTGGGTAATTATTAGGTAAAGGAAAATAAAATCTGATGTAGTCAACACTGGTTCAATAATCAAGGTTGATTAAGAGATCTTGATCATAGTTTACTAATAGAAGAACCATATAAAAAGTATCGAATATAAATAAATTTTAAAAGATTGGCCATGGGTTCGCTTTTGAAAGGAAAACCTTGTATGAAAGGCAACGAAGGAACTTATAGGAGTTTTTTTTTTACGGTGGGCAAAAATGATCTTATGACCACCCCCGTTCTTGGGTGGAGCGGGAGATAGTGTCAGATTCTTACTGACTAAAAACCCCACCTCGTTCCTTTTAGCCTTCATATCGGGGCTCGAGTTCCTTTCGGCTAACCCTGGCCCCAGTAGGCTTCGACCCATCTGGGCCTCTCCTGTCGCTGACAACTCCTTGAGGCACGCGGGAATAGCGCGCGCCGTCGACGTCTGAGTGGGTTTCAGTCAGTAAAAGTTTGACACAACCTCCCGCCCCGACCTAGGGTGGGAGATATAATTGGATGATTTGCCACCCAAAAAAAGCCCTAGCAGGCATTAACCCCCCCTGGGCCTCATCAGTTTCGCTGACATCACTACACGCCGTCAATTCGGACTAGCGGTGCTATTCTCTAAGAAAACAGCCTTGAGCGCAGCGCTGGCCGCAGCGACGACTCGAGAGTGCAGTACGTAGAATTAACAACCCAATGTCAATTAGGTTGTAAATCCAATGTACCTATTTGGATTTCGTCGGTGCAGCCAGCGTTGCGCTCAAGGTTGTTTTATTTAGAGAATAGCACACCTGGTTCTTACTGGACGGACGGACGACGAGCTACCAATTGTTCGCCGTCCGTATTTGACTCCCGACGCCTCTACCCTGGTCTATAGTTTTCTATACTGCTACTGTTACAAACTAGATCAAAATCACTGCAAGTGTGTTTACCCCGTTAACAATGACAGCATGTAGGAATGATAGCCGGGCGTCCGGAAAACGCCGGACACGGTCGGGTTTTTTAGTTGAGTGTCCGGTCAAATTACACGGAGTCCGGCCCGACCGTTGTTTGCCAGGCTTCTTAAAATTTGACCATTTTACAAGCTTTTATTAAGTTTCACCTGTCCCAATGTTTGTCTGTAATCAAATCTTGAAAATTAAATTTGACCTACTTCCCGGTTACCGATTGAGCTGAAATTTTGCATGCATGTGTAAATCAGATGACAATGCAAAATTATTATGACATTGAGTTGATCTGATGATGTGTGAAGGTGGCTATAGGAACTTGGTAGTTAAACGACCCAACCCCATCGAGTTTGGGCTCGTATAATTCGTCATGACAAGTATTATATACCTATACAAAAACCTATATGTATACCGAGCTATAAAAACTAGCTATGAAAAAAATATTTTAATTAAAAGCTTGTTATTTAGAATTGTCATTTGAGTTTTGCCTCACCTTGTCTCGCTAGCACAAGCAGAGCGGACATGCAAATAGTCTAGCAATTATATCACTGAATTTTATTGTTTTTTCATTAGAATTTAAAAACATTGTATGAATTTTATGTTTATTAAAAAGTCATGTTAGACTTGAAAAAAATGTTGACCTTTTTGACCAAATGTCTAGCTACATAGGATAGTCTGTCCGACTTTTCGGTTTCAAAACCTGGCCACCCTAATAGCATGTATAATAGCATAAACATCAACCCCTTTGTAATGTATATTCAAATCGGCGCAATATTTACGCAATTACTTTGATTCGTCACGGACAGTTGGCAAAGGGTTCTGTCAAAACAACGCATTGCGCGCCATTCTTTATAGTTTTGATATTATTACTTGCACAAGTTTTTATTTTTATTTTAGGGATCTCTGCGAAGGAGGTCATCGTCATAGATAGATAGATATACCCTTTATTGCACACTGTCAAAAATACAGTAAAAGCTAAGATTTAATATAATAATTTAATATAACTATTTAATTTAATATAACTTATAATAAATCTGTAGAAGTGAAAATTCTGTACATTGAAAATATCAAAAAAAAAAAATGGGACGGTGTTACCGTAGACCGACACCGTACCCAAAAATGTGTATAAAATTTTTTTGTTTGTCTGTCTGTTTGTTCACGCATCGCGCAAAAACTACCGGTCCGATTACGATGAATCTTGGTATAATTATTTTTTAATATCCTTGACACCACATTGGGTCCTTTTTATTCTGGAAAAGTATATACAATAAAAAACAAACTTAATTTTGCGGTTCGATCCCTAGTTTGTCGTAGTTTACGTCACTCGCAGTGGAGTCACTGAGGGGCGCTGCACACGGCTAAGATACTATAATATTTTATCTTAAGATACAATATCGCTCGTCATACAATTCAATGGACTATCACACACGACGAAGATAATAAATAATTTTTCATATTTTCGTAACGAAACAGCCAGGCTGTTTCGTTACTTACTTCAGAAACTAAATATTCGTTCTCCTCCATGACGGTAGCGAAACCGCGAAGCCATACATTTCAAGGCGAGAGTGAATAGACTCTTATTGAATTAGTGTACTTAACCATCAACGATTGTATCACTGCTTACCATCAGGTGAGATGGCAGTCAAGCTCCAGTTTATTATAAACTAGCTTTTGCCCGCGCGGCTTCGCTCCCGCTCTTCCCTACTCCACCCTACTATACCCAACTCCACCCTACCCTACTCTACCCTACTCTACCCTATTCTACCCTACTCTACCCTACTCTACCCTACTCTACCCTACTCTACCCTACTCTACCCTACTCTACCCTACTCTATTCTACCCTACTCTACCCTACTCTACTCTACCCTACTCTACCCTACTCTACCCTAATCTACCCTACTCTACCCTACTCTACCCTACTCTACCCTACTCTACCCTACTCTACCCTACTCTACCCTACTCTACCCTACTCTACCCTACTCTACTCTACCCTACACTACCCTAATTTTTATTTTTTTTCCATAAGAACCTTCTCCTCACAATAACAATCACAACAAAAAAAAATCTGCCAAATCGGTCAAGCCGTTTTTATGCCAAGTCGTGACAACAGAAAACGGGGGTCATTTTTATAATATAGAAGATAGATTAATAAAAAAAAAAACTTATAACAAAATGAAAACAAAAAAATAATAGTAGATTATGCACCGACCACCGAGGGGCTTAAGTTGTGTCTTATGTCACGGGCGTCATATTGAATCTCGAGCGCAATGAAGGATTCGGGATTTAACTCACGAGCAAAGCGAGGGAGTTAATACAAGAATCCTGAATGCAGCGAGGGATTCAAGCTAGCCCAAGGCAAAGACACCTTTAGCCCAGAGGAGCATACTCTACTTTTACACATACTGTGAGAAAATAATAGTCACATTATTGATTTAAAAGCTAGTAGAAAATAAATATACGTTTAAAGAAATACCAGTGGTGTTAGATGTTTGGTATTGAAATGGAATAAATTTAAACATTAAAGTCAGTTGTATTTTTTAGTTGGCTTTTTTTAGATTATAACTTACTAGCGACCCGCGCCGGCTTCGCTCGGGTGCAATATTATACATAGAAACCTTCCTTTCGAATCACTCTATCTATTAAAAAAAAACCGCATCAAAATCCGTTGCGTAGTTTTAAAGATTTAAGCGTACATAGAGGGATATAGGGACAGAAAAAGCGACTTTGTTTTATACTATGTAGTGAAGTTTCATTAATGACAAATGTAAGTTGAAATAAAAAAAGCCACCGTGTCGTCAGCTTCAGCAACAGGAGGGGCCCAGCTGGGTCAAAGCCTACTGGGACCAGGGTTATCTGAAAGGAAACTTGAGCCCCGGTATGAAGGCTAGAAGGAACGGGGTGGGGTTTTTAGTCAATAAGAGTCTGACACTATCTCCAGCTCCACCCGAGAGCGGGGGTTGTCATAAAATGATTTTCCCCATCGAAAAAAAGAACCGTCTCCTCAGCTGTTAGTCTCCCAGTATGTTAGAAGCCACACAAGTAAGGGTCGCGTCCCTTTGTGTGCGATTGTGTGGCCGATGTGTTCACTACTGGCCTGTCACTCACACGTGGTTCAGTAACACGTGAACACTATGACATTAATTATACGAGGCGATTTTAGTTTCTTTAGTGATAATGTAATTATTATGGTAGGTAAAGTTGGCATTTGTTTTTTGGTTACCTAGTGGCTTGTCCGGTGTAGTGTAGCTAGTACTAAAATAGAAAGAAAGAAAATTATAATCGTATGCTATTATTAGCTACTCGTAACATAGCGTTAAAAAATTGTTATTTAAGACCTTGATGTTACCTATGTTTACAAATTAATAAATGAATATGAATATGAAGAGAAAGAAAGAAAGAAAATTGTTTTTCATTACTAATACTCTGAAAGTAGGTCTGAAGTTGCCTGAGGAGCGGGCTGAAAAGTACCACAGAGTTTTACTTTCAACTAACAGCTGTCAAATTATTTAAAAAAAAACTAGGTCTATCTTCTTGTATTCGTAATGAAAAGCACAGTGCTTACCTCGGGGTTAAAGTTAGGTACTTATTTCTTTTTTTAAATTAAATAACAAAGTATTTTTTCTCTAACGAATTGTCTACTCATTTGAGCAATCCCTTTGATCCACTTCCCGGTTACACTGAAACTTTTGAGCTGAAACTACGCATGCAAATCAGATGACAATGCAATAGTACATTGTTACACTAGGGGTGAAGGTTACTTATTTCGTCCCGAGAAGGAGTTGGCGGCCGAGCGTAGCGAGGTCGCTAATTCGAGGGAGGCCTATGTCCAGCAGTGGACGTGTATCGGCTGAAATGAATGATGAATGAACCCCGAGGTAAGCATTGTGCTTTTCATTACGAATACAAGAAGATAGACCTAGTTTTTTTTTTAAATAATTTTTCAGCTGTTTGTTGAAAGTAAAACTCCCTAGGGATGAAAAGTGTGATACTTTTCAGCCCGCTCTACAGGCAAGTTTAGTCCCACTTTCAGAGTATGAGTAATGAAAAATAATGATGTCATGGAGCTGATCTGATAATAGAACCGGAAGGTGGCTATATGAAGCTCAGAGAACCCTATCGTGTTTGAGCTTTTTGGACTGGTCTTGATGAATTTTAATTATACAGGTATATACCGCGCTATAAAAGCTTGCTAAGAGAAAATTATTTTAATTGAACACTTGTTTAAGTATATTTATTTCATATTCAAGCAACACAAGGCTTTCTCTACTAGTCAATCAAGAAAAAGAAAAAACGGCGACTGCATAAAAAAAAACTGGCAAAAGCTTTCGCGAAGCCAGGAAAAAATAGGTGCTACGTTATCGAAAGCTCAAGGTCATAATTTTCACTTGATGTCTAATTGCGAGCTTAATTTCTTAAGTCGAGCAAATTCCGTAAAAATCATTTTATGATTAGTTATTTAGTTAGCCCATTTATGTCTAGCTGCTGGGCGAAGGCGTCTCTTTACGTCTGTCCTCAGCCATTGCAGGCCAGTCCTTCCAGTAGTTGTCCAGCTCATCTCTCCACCTTCGCCTTGGTCTGCCGCGATGTCGCCTCGCGTTAAAAGGGACTTAATAAGTGACTATTTTAGCTCACCGCTCATCAGACATGAGGCAGATATTTACGATAAGCAATCTATATCAAGGTTTTTAGGAATCTTTGAAATTATCGGCTTTTCTCTAATCCTTACTATAATATGCATGTATTGTACACTTAAACCTTGCTCATGAATCAATCTATCTATTAATGAAAACCGTATGACAATACGTTCAGTAGTTTTTGAGTTTATCGCATACAGACAGACAGATAGACGCGATGGGGGACTAGGAGAAAACCGTTTGGGGTCATGGGGTACGAGTCTACGAGTGTGCGTCTCTCTTTCAAGGACATTTCACACAATGGACTTTGTTTTATAAATCTACTAGCTTTTGCCCGCACGGCTTCGCTCCCGCTCTTCCCTACTCTACCCTAGTCTACCCTACTCTACCCTACTTTACCCTTCTATACTCTACTCTACCCTACATTACTCTACACTTATACTCTACACTACTCTACACTACTCTACACTACTCTACACTACTCTACACTACTCTACTTTACCCTACTCTACCTTACTATACCCTACTCTACCCTACCAAACTTCACATAAACCATCTACTAAATAGTCCGAATAAAGCCTAAAAATTTGGTTTGGATAGGTGAGCCCGTTCTTGAGTTATAAAATAACAACGAAAAGTGGCATTGATTTTTATATATATAGATACTTACATAAAATAAATCTGTGTTATTGTGCGCGCATCACATAAAATACACGAAATTGACGTAAAACATTTTTATACATTAAAATTGTGTGTAACTTGATATATTACTTGGGCTTTGTTTCATCGCAATCAGTTGACTATATCGAAAGATATACTACATTCATTGACTGTTAGGCGGTATGAAGTTCGCGGGGTCAGCTGGTATGTAAGAGACCGAGCCCAAGTCGTCGAGGCGCGCACTGTTCCCGCGCGCCTCAAGGAGTTGTCAGCAACAACAGGGGTCCAGCTGAGTCGAAGCCTACTGGGGCCCGGTATGAAGGCTAGAAGAAACGGGGTGGGTTTTTAGTCAGTAAGAGTCTGACAGTATCTTCCGCTCCAACCAAGAGCGGGGGTTGATATAGATGATTTTCCCCACCATAAAAAAGCTAGTATGTAAGAATAAAAATCTAAACCGAAAAATAGCGATACAAATATTTCCGTATCCCAAAAATAAAAGTCTAAAATCTAATTTCCATAACAATAACGAACCCACAATTCTTTTACCCCCTTATCTTATCAAAGTTACACCGTAAAAGTATCTTTTTAAAAAGATTGCTAGCCCATCCCTAAGCCACAATAACCTACATCTAATCTTTTACGACTTTCTTTTACCGTAATAACCAACTGTTCTGACTTACCTCATTAAATCAAATATTTAGCTTGAAGAAGTAAAATTCATGTGTTGTTTTTTTATTCCATAAAAATGTAACACAAAAACTAACTTTCCCCTCTTAAAAATAAAGTCCAAAATCAATTGTAGCGAACAAAAGCGATTATAGACTCCCAAACAGCCAATAACAATGAGGGGCGGGGCCAATTTTGAAATTGGAACGTTTTTTTCTTAAGAACACCGTTCTTCTTTCACGTTCAGTATTAGGTTGGACGTCGTTGGAGTAAGATGTCTGTTAATATCAGAATTGATATGATTTTTAATGGGAAATGGTGTCAATTTGTTCATTTGAATGTTAGGGGTATTTGTATGGCGATATTGTTGGATTAGCTTTCGCCTACTTCGTCAAACCCAAACCTTTGAGTTAGACATGTATTATAGTAAATGCTGAAAAAGTTCCATACATACATTGCCTCCCCTTTTCACCCTCCCCTGGGGAGTTGAGTTTCGAAATATCTTTCTTTATTCCTTGTAAATAGTGAAAAGATCATCGAGAGGGATTGTCGTATCTATTCTTTTTTTTTTGATAGGCTTGCCTTTGACTTTACTACCTCACCTGATGGTAAGAGATGATGTGTAGAACGCTTGCCTAGAAGTAATCTATTCACTCTTGACTTAAAGATTGTAGCTATCAGGAAACACAGACTCTGGCAGGGCAGGCAAAAGCTCTCTCAGAAAAGTAAATAAAATAAAAAAATCATATAGAGAATATAATAATAATTTAATATATTATATAATAAAGAGGTAAAGTTTTTTTTTTGTTTGTAAGGGTTAATCTCAGAAAGTACTGGTCTAATTGCTAAAATTCTTTCACCGATAGAAAGCTGCTTTATTCCTGAGTGACATAGGCTGTATGTTATGTAAGTACGCGGGCGAAGCCGCGGGCAAAAGCTGTTTAAAAATAATTATAGCATTAGTGATACATTTTTTGTGGAAAATGGGGTTTATTGTCTCAATGTTAAACGTCTATTAGTAACGCAATATTGTTGTATTTTTTACCGACTTCCCAAAAAGGAGGAGGTACTACGTTCGGCTGTTTGTATGTTTTTTTTTTTTTTTTTTTTTTTTTTTTGTATGTTTGTTCGTCGAATACTCCCCCAAATGTGGACGGATTTTCAAAATTCTTTTTTTGTTCGAAAGTAGATAGTTCTGAGGTGGTCCCATTATCACCAAATTAGGATCTGATGATGGGATCTTGGGGAAATCGAGGGCAACCTTCAAATTTTATAGGCTCACTTATTGATTTTCGCATATTTTATGAAGTATCTTGTGTATTTGCGTATGGTCGTCACCATCTCAGGTAGCTGGGCTGATGATGGAAGGTACAACTCCTTAACAGTAAGAAGTTACTCGAACAGGCAAGAACTGTTTTAGTAAATTGTTTTGATGTTTGATAGGGCATTTGCCACATTTGGTCTCATGATCATCAAGTCATGACCTGATGCTGCAGTCAGGATAGTCTGCAGAGTACCTAAGTCCTCGACAACAAACAGCAGATATATCGAGTTTAGGCTCATTGAAAACGGCTCGATGTGTGGATAAACGTACTGCTAATAAAGAACACCGAAGTACATAGAGACCTGATGCTGAAGCCAGGAGCATCAGGAAAAGTACAAACCTTGAAATTACAGCACCGTAGTCGTGTTTGGGCTCATTTTAAACAGGACTAAATTTTAAGTTCATTGCAATGTTGACATAAATCTGGCCTGATGCTACAGCCGGGATTATCAGCATCTAGTCTAATGACTGATTGAAAGATTTACCTTTCGGCTTCATCATCAGATCAGTTCGATATATCCTTTCCCTCTCCAGCATCTAGTCTAATGACTGTTTGAAAGAAGAGGGGGAGAGGATATATCGAACTGATCTGATGATGAAGCCGAAAGGTAAATTAATGTAATCTAACCGTGTTTGGGATTATTAGAACCGTTATGAGATGCGCTCTGACTATAAGGTATTTAAGTTTGACTGAGGGGTACTTTTTAGTGGTGGTACCATAACTAAAAAGTGTAAAATAAAAAAAACTTTTTACAAAAAAAATATAACCGACTTCAATGATAAAAAACACTGAAAAGTATCAAATAACTTTAATTTTGGAAGTCGGTGTTAAATAACGAAGAGACTAAACTATTATAGAAACACCGACTTCCAAAATTAAAGTTATTTGATACTTTTCAGTGTTTTTTATCATTGAAGTCGGTTATATTTTTTTTGTAAAAAGTTTTTTTTTTGGGATATAAGAGGAAATTGAGAGAGTATCAGCTGTTGCGACAGGGGGTGGGGATCCACCCCGTGGGGTGTGAAGGCGACGGGCTGGGTATCGGCGATATTAATTGGATATGCTGTTGTAGCACGGTTGGAGTAATGTAATTGATTGGACTGTATTTGATTGTGTTCGAATTTTCTTGAGAGGTTTTCGGAGATGCTTTTTTTTAATTGAAATAAAATAGTGCTTGACTGCGATCCCACCTGATGATAAGCAGCGATGCAATCGTTGATGGTGAGGCGCACTAGTATATTTAATAAGAGCCTATTCACTCTAGCCTTGAAGACGCTTAAATTGTAATCGGACGGAAAGACCGCAGCAGGCAAATTGTTCCAATCCTTCGATGTACGCGGTATAAACGACGAGTCAAAGCGCTTGGTCCGGACCATAGAGGTAAGGTTATAATGTTGTCAAAACGGTGAAGGAAAGCATGGTGCCGCGTACTAAAAGACGCAGCGTCGGAAGGCCTCCTATTGACCGATTATCTGGTGAAGGTTGCGTGAATCCGATGGATGCGGGACGCACAGGATTGATAATTGTGGCGACACTTGGGGGAGGCCTATGTCCAACAGTGGACGTCTGTCTGCTGAAATGATGATGACGAAAGCACGGTGAGGAAACCAGCATGTCCTAGAACCGAAAATTTGAAACGACATCAACCAGCCCGCACTAGGCCCGCGTGGTGGATTACGGGCCATTCCCTCTCCTAGAGAGGAGGCCTGAGTCCCAGCAGAGGGAACGTTAAAAAGCTGATTATGCTAATCTATGCAAGGTAGTGTAAATGATGTCAAATTTTACCACATTAAAGGCAATGCCGTCAGCACACTTTCGGCATACTTTCTTGTCTTTTTTTTTTGTGCAGTCTTTCAGTTTACAGCATTGAAGAGGAATTTTTGACGCCACATTAAAAAAAGAGCTTTAACTGATATAATCTAGTTCTTGACTGCGATCCCACCTGATGGTAAGCAGTGATGCAATCGTTGATGGTGAAGCGCATTAGGTCGTAATCACTCTGGCTTAAAATACACAATGTTTATAAGTATATTGTAGTTATATTCTGTTATAAATAAATTAATAGGTCCGATATACCTACTATAATAAATGCATAAGTAATTTCTTAAAAAGCCCAAAGTACCTAAGTGCATTATTATTGTAACACTTTGTAATTGTGATGTATAAAAAGTGTGTATTATTCCAATTATATGTTGTACTTATGTACCTAATTACAGATCATGTAGTAATTTATAAGTATGTAAATAGTATGTAGCAACATCAAATATATGTATTCGCAACAATATAAAACCAATCTATAATCTGAAAATACAAACGATAACTCACAAAAAGCCAATATGGCCGCCACTTTTATATTATCAAAGCATTACCTCTTTGTATCAATCGAGAACGGGTTTTGTTACAATAAAATGCGGGCGGAACCGGGGGCAGAAACTAACTCGATGAAAAACAACTCTATACCCCATTTTCCTTACTTATGAATACACACATACCTATTTGTCGGACAATTTTTTATTTTACACACGAAATATTCAAGAAAAGTCTTTATTATGAGAGCGATAAGGGATATTTTAGTTTGTGTGATTGGTGTAAGTAAGTTTGTAAGTCGATAAAACGACAAACAAAGCTTGACCTCCTGGCTCTAAATATAAAAAGGCAAAGGTAGGTCAAACAAAGATGGTGGTTGTAACAAAAGCGCGCTAAAAAGCCACCCCGTGTTCGGGAATACGCCCCTTTCTAAAGAACCACTCCCTTATAGTCAGTCGTTGATCAAACGCGGTCGAGGAAGGACGTGTTTGAATTTAACGAACGCGATCGACCGCGAATTTTGAATTTGAAATTTCGAACCGTGTTAGTGATGACCCGTACTTTTAAAAACAATTTAAATTTTTTTATTTGTGTGTTTATAAAAACCAGTCAAATTTAAATAAAAAATAGTCGAAATCAGAACATATTATGTACCCAACAGATTTAAAAAATGGACAGTTAAAACTAAACACATTTGGAAAGCAATTAGACCATAACATTATGTTGAAAACTATCCAAAACTTTTGCTATAACAAATCAAGTGCCGGGCCTTTTAATATGACGTCACCATTTCTAGTCGACAACATATTACACCAACAGAAAACCGAACTTCACAACCAATATATAAATCAGCAGATAGAAAACTACGTCCGTCAAAACTACGAGAGATCGCGAGATAATACTCCCGAAATTGACGAATCTAAACTTGCTGAATGCGACGAAGAAAATCGGATTGACGAATCGATTGACGACGCCAAAATTGAAGACGAAGATTCCAAAAGCAGGGACGAAGATTTCGTCAAGAACGAAGTTTATTACAATAACGAATATTATCCAAGAAACGAGGAAGTGAGGCAAACTGAAAAAGAGGTTTTAAACGTGCCGAATTTGATTCGCCGCTGCCAAACGTGCGGTTCATACGACTGCCCCCCATTCTCTTGCAAGAAATCGGGGATAAGGAGGTTAGAGGAACTTGAGAAGAGGTTTAACCTTAATTATCATGAGAATTCGGGGGATGAAGGGGACAAACATGATGGGAAAGGGTACACGGACGAGCTGGTTAGGTCCTGTGAGGAGTATACCGAGCAGAAGAAACCGTTATTGAAATTCAGTGTCAGTGCCATTTTGGGAGAAGATAGTTTGAAAAGTAGCAACGTGAATGGTAAGTTTTTTTTTTAAATCTGATACTAGCTTTTTATTTGATACTAGCTTATGCCCGTAGCGTCGCCCGCATATAAAAATAGCCTATGTCACTCAGAAATAAAGCAGCTTTCTATCGGTGAACAAATTTTTGTAATCGAACTAGTAGTTTCAGAGATTACCTCCTACAAACAAAAAAACAAACTTTACCTCTTTATAATAATACTAGCTTTGCCCGCGGCACCGCCCGCGTACATAAAATAGCTTATTTCACTCAGGAATAAAGCAGCTTTCTATAGGTGAAAAAATTTTAGCAATCGGACCAGTACTTTTAGAGATTACCTCCTGCAACAATAATATTAGTTTAGATAAACTAGTGCTTGACTGCGATCCCACCTGATGGTAAGCAGTGATGCAATCGTTGATGGTGAGACGCACTAGTTTATTAAGAGCCTATTCACTCTAGCCTTTTTTATCTTTCATATTAGGAGTTTCGTACCCAATTTAGCGTCACTTTTTTTTGGACTGACCGACATTTGACTATTTAAAAGTGCCTGTAAATGGTCTATTTAAAATAAATGCTTGAGTGATAGCGGGGCCCTATTACTAAACCTTCGTCAATCTATCTATCCGTCTATCAGTGGACTCTATATCATAAACGCAGCGCTGCGTTTTTTTTAATGTGATATCAACTAGTGCTTGACTGCGATCCCACCTGATGGTAAGCAGTGATACAATCGTATTTGTCGTTTTAAATAACGCACCATATCCTGAGTTACTCTCTCTGAGGCCTTTTTGGCCTCGCACTGATTATACGAGTAACTTACCGTTTTACAAGCTTTTATTTAGTTTCACCTGTCCCGATGTTTGTCCGTCATCAACTCTTGCAAATTAAATTTGATCCACTTCCCGGTTACTGATTGAGCTGATATTTTGCATACATGTGTAAATCAGATGACAATGCAAATATATTATGACATGGAGCTGATCTGATGATGGAACCGGAAGGTGGCTATAGGAACTTGGTAGTTAAACGACACAACCCCATCGAGTTTGGGCTCGTATAATTCGTCTTGACGAGTATTAATTATATAGGTATACCGAGATACGAATAAACGTTTTTCCTTTCTTTCTTAAATAGTAAGAGGTAGATACTTTTTTTATTACTATAGATAGGCTCGCGTTTGACCACTATCTCAACTGACGGTAAGCAATGATGTGGTCGACGATGGAACACGCTTGCCTAGAAGCAATCTATTCACTCTTGACTTAAAGACCCCTAGGTTGTAGCTATCAGGAAACACAGACTTTGGCAGGGAATTCCACACCTAATTTCACAGAAGATTGACTGGCCTGTTAGTTTAGTGGTTAGTGGCCCTGACTGCTATACCGGACGTCGTGGTTTCGATTCCCACTTAGGACAAATGTTTGTGTGATGAGTACGATCATTTGTTCTGTGTCTGGGTGTAATTTATTTATAATATAAATGTATTAAGAAATATATAAGTATGTTTATCAGTTGTCTAGCACCCATAACACAAGCTCTGCCTAGCTTGGGACTAGACGGCATTGTGTGATAATTGTAGAATATAATATTATTATTGCTCCGGTAGCAGTCAAGGCTATGATGAGGCAAGGGAGTACTCCTTCTCTCCTTCCAAAAATCTCCGGAAGAAATTCCGGTACCTAATCAGCATTGGATATCCTTCACAAGGTGGACCGATGACCTGGTGAGGGTCGTAGGAATGCGATGAATGCGGGACGGAAAGGGTGGGTCGTTTTGGCGACGCTTAGGGGAGGCTTATGTCCAACAGTGGACGTCTTTCAGCTGAAATGATAATGATTATGATGGTGACCTACCACGCGATGAAACGAAAAATTCTGTGTAACTTGAAATATTACTTAGGGTTTGTTTCATCGCAATCGGTTGATAAAAAGATATCTGGGGCCAGGGTTATCCGAAAGGAAGCTCGAGCCCCGGTATGAAGGCTAGAAGGAACGGGGTGGGTTTTTAGTCAGTAACAGTCTGACACTATCTGCCGCTCCGCCCAAGAGCGGGGGTTGTAATTGGATGATTTTCCCCGCAATAAAAAAATCGAAAGATATACTACTTTCATTGACTGTTAGTATATAATTCAAGTTAATTTTTCTTAACATACCTAGCATACAAATATTGTGTTTTTGGTCCGCTTTCAATAATGGCGAATGGCCTTTTTCTAAATTCCCTTTTGATGCGATATGATTATACGATTATACATTTGAAATAGCCGTCCGCACGGAGATTTCTGTTGTTATTTTTTGCTTTTGTTTTTACAAAATATAGATCTGGATGCGACGGCATAAGATAAGATCATCACACTAATATTATAAAGTCGAAAGTTTGTGAAATAATATAGGTATACTAATATTATAAATGGGAAAGTGTGTGTCTGTTTGTCCGTCTTTCACGGCAAAACGGAGCGACGAATTGACGTGATTTTTTAAGTGGAGATAGTTGAAGGGATGGAGAGTGACATAGGCTACTTTTTGTCTCTTTCTAACCCCCACTTAATGAAATTAACAAATTTAACGCGAGCGAAGCCGTGGCCAAAAGCTAGTCAATAATAATTTATTATTTCTGTAAATCAAAATTTGTTTTGATTTCTGAATATACCTAAGACAACAGACCACCAGACGTACGGCGATGCGCCACCGGTACATGGTGGACATCCCACCTACACGCACAAAGCGTTTTGGTATCACATTCATTGTGCGTGTAGCTAAGGAGTGGGATTTCCTGCCGGAGTCTATGTTTCCTGATAGCTACAACTCGGGAATCTTTAAGTCAGAATAGGTTACTTCTAGGTAAGCGCGCTCCATCGTCGACCGCATCGTCGCTTTCCATCAGGTGAGATAGTGGTCAAGCGCAAACCTATCATCAATAAAAAGAAAACAAAAAAAAAGTTTTTGCTGAACTAGGTTTTGCACGCAGCTTCGCCTGCATAAAATAAAGCCTATGTCACTCAGGAATGACAGAAAAAAGCAGCTTTTTATTGGTAATAAAATTGTAGTAATCGGACCAGTACTTCCGGAGATTACCTCCTACAAACAAAGATCAAACTGTATCTCTTTATAACATCAGTGTCGATAGATAAGTGCTGCACGCGTTTATGTCTTTTGTTTAAATCTGTTTCATCGACGCGACGCGGCCGCGACGGCGGGGCGGCGTGCCATTATTTTTTACTATAAAATTATTTTTCATTCCACTTACTAGAAAATTCGCTTTTAGGTATTCAATTCATTGTTTTTGCGCACTAGTGCGTGAGCTCGCCCCCGCCACAAGACCACACACAAATAAACTTCGTTTGATAAAATTTATTTAAAGAACTTTCAAAATGCCTTTTTGGCATTTCGCGTGACCCAAGGGCTGACTTTTACCTCGGTCAAAGGATAAGCATTGCCATTCAGCGTGGCAATGCCGCCAGTCTTTTGGGTACATTATCAGTCAACAGCGTTGCGGAGGAGTTTTTCGACGATGTACTTTAGATTTTTTTTTCGATCTTATAGTGCTTGTTGTGGACAGGGCCCCCACGAGGGCACGGCGATGCTCCGCCCAAGCAGGGCACACCTCGACTGAGTGCTCCACCGTTCCGCCTGAAACTAGTGCAGAAATATACTTAGTATTTGCCATATCCGTTGAGGACCTGCGTCATGCGGAAGGTGAGGACGCCGTGAGGTATTTCTAGCCGCACCTCAAACAGGGGAGTTACCGACATAAAATACTCACCGGATGCGGCACCGGATAAGATCCCCGAATTCCTCTGATACTATCGGATTTACCGTTCCAATTTAAACGCCTACAATTTCTGGTAAAGATATTTTTTTGCAATGACCACTAATAAATCGCAGGGTCAAACTTTCAACGATTGCAGGCGTCGAGTGTTTTTCTCATGGCCAAATGTCACTCTTTCATGTTTGTCGAATGCCAAAAAAGCTGTAAACGTTTTATATCTGTAGTAGGTATATTTAGTATCAGCATTGAACCCGTGCGAAGCCGGGGCGGGTCGCTAGTGTTTTATAATTAACTAGCTTTTACCCGCAGCTTCGCTCACTTTCATAAAATAAAGTCTATGTCCCTCAGGAATAAAGCAGCTTTCTATCGATGAAAAAAATTTTAGTAATCGGACCAGTACTTCTAGAGCTCTTTTACTATACCTCCTACAACCAAAAAAATAAACTTTACCTTTTTATTTTATTCGTGGGCACAATGGGCCTCTTCGGAAGGCTTTAAAGTAACCCAAAGGGCAATGGAAAGGACTATGCTCGGAGTTTCTTTGCGTGATCGAATCAGAAATGAAGATATCCGCAGGAGAACCAAGGTTGCCGATATAGCTTGAAGAATCGCCAAATTTAAGTGGCAATAGGCAGGGCACATTGCTCGCAGATCAGATATTAGTATAGATAAATATAATTCATAGAGGTACCTTTTTTTTTGTCAACGGGGAAAATCATCTTATGAAAAAACTCGCTCTTGGGTGGAGCGGGAGATAGTGTCAGTCTTACTGACTAAAAACCCCGCGCCGTTCCTTCTAGCCTTCATACCCGGGCACGAGCAACCCTGGCACCAGTAGGTAATGCATTTCAAAGATGATAATGTTGCGCTTAGTTTCCATTCGTAAGATTTGTAAATTCGTTATATTATGCCATTAACGAAGCTCACAAACATAAGTCGAAATGATGTTGGTACGAAAGAGCTATGTTTAACGCTTGATTTACCAAACATAATACACCCAAATTGACTTAAAAAAAATACTATGGTTAAATATGTGCTATAATAATATTTCAAGTTGTTTCATTATTTTGTTCAAAAAAAGCATACAAAGATGCGCTAATAATTTGCCGCGGGTGAATTTTTAAAAGACGGCAGCGTTAAGGCGCGCGGAAACAGTGCGCGCCGCAAGGAGCGTCGACGACTTGGGCTCGATCCGGATAGTTACCGGACGGTCGGAAAGTGAGCTACCCATTGCTCGCCGTCCGCAAATCCACGCCTATGGTGGCCGAAAATCGGGATCGGAATCCCGGCGGCGACTGGGGCGTTGTGAGCGCCGTTGCCTGATACGGTCGGCCTCCTCCTTTGCTAGCATTACTGCTTCGCAGAAGGCGGTTTGTTATCTAGCCACACTAAACTATAAAGGCTAAAGTTTTTTTGTCTATATATCGTGTCCAGATCTCAGAATTGATCACTTCATGATATGGACAAATAAAACTGGCCAGATAGTTTAAACTCGTTGATGATATGTCAATCCTCGTTGGACTCGGAGTCAGTCAAATTACATTGATTTTTACTGGCTTGTTGGTCTAGTGGCTAGTGGCCCTGACTGCTATGCTAAGGTCGTGGGCTCGATTCCCACCCAGGATAAATGTTTGTGTGATGAGCATGATCATTTGTTCTGTGTCTGGGTGCTATTTATATATATAAGTATGTTTATCAGTTGTCTAGTACCCACAACACAAGCTCTGCTTAGCTTGGGACTAGACGGCGTTGTGTGATAGTTGTGGAATATTATTTTTTATTTTCTCTGATGTAACAACAGCGATAAGACCGCCATTGTAACCATAGATTACGTTTTTTTTTTTATCATTGATAGGCTAGCCTTTAACCGCTATCTCACCTGATGGTATGCGATGATGTGGTTGACGATGGAGCACGCTTGACTAGAAGTAACCTATTCACTCTTGACTTACAATACTTCTTACGGTCATAAGTTTGTGTAAAATTGAGTGATTATATTAGCATAGTTGGTCTTATAATGTTCCCACTGTTGGGACTTAGACCTCCTCTCTAGGAGAGGGAACGGGTCGTAATCCACCACGCGGGCCCAGTGCGGGTTGGTAAATGTCACATGTCTTCGAATATTATATATATGTAGTATATATATATTATATTAAATATATGTATTCTTTTTTTGCTCTTTCTTATATAAATGTTTCTGTATATGCGCCTACCATAATGTCTCTGTACCACCCTAGGTTGACTGGCAGAGAATGCCTAAGGCATTAAGTCCGCCTATGTACTTTGTGTTGCATGAAGATTAAATAAATAAATAAATATTTTGGTTCTAGGACATGCCGGTTTCCTCACGATGTTTTCCTTCACCGTTTTGTGAGCAGTGGTGATGAAATAAATTACACAAAGTAATGCGCCTGGCTGGGTTTGAACCCGCGTCCTACAGCTCGTAAGTCGGAGCCGTTACCACTCGGCCACCACTGCTCTTTTACTCATAACTTTATTAGTATCATTATTACAGTCGAAAGACGTCCACTGTTAGACGTAAGCCTCCCTTAAGCGTCGCCACAACGACTGAATCTGTGCGTCTCGTCATTAGTATACAATAAAGTTCATTCTATTCTAACAGCACTTCGCTATTGCTCAATAGCAAGCAAATATAAAAATAACAAAAATTAATTAACTCGCCCAAAAAAAAAGCGTAACTATGAAAACGAAAGTAACACGTTAATAACGCTACAATAACGTTATATCGTTGCTACATCTTAATTCACTAAAGGCAAGTAGCAATATGGCTTCGGGGAGTTTTTCAATAAAATGTTGGCAACATCTGGTCGGACACTTAAGCGCGGGTGCGGGAAAGAGACAGCGCTATATAAAACCTGTCTTGTAAGAAAGAGACAGTAGTATTCGAGGGTTACCAGCGAAATTAATATGTCCTTTTCCTAACATAACGTTGGGAAGTAAGTTGCTTTTTTTATTATTTTATTATTGATGTCGCCGCGTTGATACGGTCTTATTGTCTGGAGATATTAGGAGAGAAGCAATTACAGGGGATAAAGATAGTGTTGTCAGATAGAAATATAGTTTTAGAGGCTGGGTGATGGTTTTCTTTTGTAGGTTTTCTTTTACGATTGTATATGCTATTGGTTTTCTGGTACATATATGAAAAGGTTACCTATATGGCTGTCTTAAGATCTGGGACATAACATTGGATTCTATGTTAGGTTATTAGTGGATAGTGAAACTGAAGGGACATAGTAACAGTGTAGGGCGTAGTTAACTACTATTTTGTAATCAGATTACAAATTACAACTAAAAGTAGTTAACTGATAGCTACAACTTAGGGGTCTTTAAGTCAAGAGTGAATAGGTTACTTCTAGGCAAGCGTGCTCCATCGTCGGCCACATCGTCGCTTACTATCAGGTGAGATGGTGGTCAAACGCAAGCCTATCAATAATAAAAATAAATAAAAAAAACTACAAGTGGTTTAAATAAGTATATGTAGTTATGATTACATGTAATTTAGCTACAATATTAAACTACGTGAAGTAATTGGCGCCGGTGATCTCTCATGCCGGGCCTTGGTACAGGCTGTGGTACAGATGGTACTATTTTTAAAAAGTTCGTTTTTCAGAAACTATGTATATTTTTAATGCCTACAACAAATAATAAAATCCAGCCAAGTGTTGTCTTCCGCACCAAGATTTCACAATGCCACATTTTTCGACATTCTCAAAAGGTCTGTTGACCTGCCCATCTTGAAATTTCAAGGTCATTTGCAAGGTCCAGTAATGGTGCGGAACACCACCGTGCCCTCGTGGGGACAATCGGCGGCGGAGACCTCTCGCGCCGGGCCTTGGTTGAGGCCATGGTCCGGCGTGAGGAGGAGTGGCAGGCGGTCGCCTTCTTCTGCGAAGCAGTAATGCTAGCAAAGGAGGAGGCCGGCCGCATCAGGCAACGACGCTCACAGCGCCCCAGCCACCCCCCGCCGGGATTGCGTTTCCGGCCACCGTAGGCGCAGGCTTTCGTACGGCGAGCAATAGGTAGCTCGCTGTCCGACCGTCGGGTAACCGTCCGGACCGAAGAGCGCAAGACCCAAGGCGTCGACGGCGCGCACTGTTCCCGCGCTTCTCAAGGAGTTGTCAGCAACCGTAGAGGCCTTTTTGGTCCTTTCTTTCGACTACAAGAAAGCAAAATAGAGCTTTTCGGTGCACGGTTCCAATTTTGAAGCTAAAAATTGCTAACCGAAAACTGCTGAGCGCTCAATACAATATCTTTTAAAACAATATCCAATAACCGACAAACCAAAGCGAATTCGAGCCAAAAATCTATATTATATTACAACATCTGCTAACATCAGATATAAGAACAGAATCTAGCGAATCCTGAATCGAGAGTTATAAAATTATGCATATCGGTCCCCGGGCTCATATTAACATGTCATTCGGCGGCCATATTGGGATCATATTCGAATTCCGAACGTTCACTCACTACGTTTTCCTACCAATTTTCTTTTACATCCAAAACAGAGGATTTGCGACCTTATCTTATTAGAATTAAAGGTCAGACTGTGTGCGAAGTTATTCTTTGTACGAATATGTGTACTGCTACATTTGAAATAGACGATTTTGGACCTTATTGTTTTAGATATAGAGGTTGAACTGTGTGCAGTGGTTTCTCTTGTCCAAGAATATATTAGTCGATTTTCTCGAAATCGGATTTTTTTATGAACGTCATAAAGTTTGCCATGGTACGTTTTAGTAAGTTCGATTCGATTATCGAATGATTGGGAAGGATACTTTTTCTTGGGAAACAGGTGGGGTAAATGATTATTTTGTTAGTTTAGGCTGAACGTGATTGTCGGTGCTTCAAGTTGTTATGAAAAAGTTAATGATTGGGGTTGGGAAGGGGTGAGCTTTTATGAGAGGAGTTTCAGGAGTCTGGCTTTCTTTGTGTAAGAGTTAAAATAGATTATGGTTTTCCTTGTTTTCTTTATAAGGCATATTTATAAGGCTTTGACTGGCCTGTTGGTCTAGTGGTTAGTAGCCCTGACTGCAATGCCGGAGGTCGTGGGTTCGATTCCCGCCCAGGACAAATGTTTGTGTGATGAGCATGATCATTTGTTCTGTGTCTGGGTGTAATTTATATATAATATGTATGTATTTAGAAATATGTAAGTATGTTTATCAGTTGTCTAGTACCCATAACACAAGCTTTGCTTAGCTTGGGACTAGACGGCGTTGTGTGATAGTTGTGGAATATTATTATTATTCCATTTATTCATTTTATATACATATTTATCACATTTTTAAATATTTTTTAAAAAAGACAACTTAAAAAAAAACATTTAAAAATATAAAAAATAGTAGCCCACCGGCATCGGGAACAGGGTCCAAGCTACCGGTGGTCAGGGCTCCTGAGAGAGGAACCTCCGGACAATACGCGCCGTGTCCAGAAGCACTGCCTTCTGAATCAAGCCCTTGATCCAACTGCCTAACGAGAGCCTTCGTAGATGTTGGTCGAGGCTCTTGGCTATTAAGCCATTGGCCGTCACGACTATCGGCACAATGATTGCTCTATCCACTTCCCACATGTCGACAACCTCGCGAGCCAAGTCAAGATACTTAGTTTGTTTTTCCTTCTCAGCTTTCACGAGGTTCTCGTCATGAGGGACCGCTATATCAACAATCATTGTGCGACGCTCTAGTCGATCTATCACCACTATGTCAGGCTTATTGGCAACAATAGTCCTGTCAGTGATGATAGATCGATCCCAATACAATGTGACACTGCCATTCTCGAGAACTGGGTCGGGCACATACCTATAGTACGGTACTTCTGATTCCACAAGAGAGTACTTCAGAGCAAGTTGCTGATGGATAATCCTGGCTACAAGGTTGTGTCTATGCAAATAGGCTCCGTTAGCTAACTGAGAACACCCAGAAATAATGTGTCGGATTGATTCTCCGGGCCGGTGGCATGCCCGACAGATGTCAACCGTACCGTCCTTCACAATATATTTCCGGTAGTTATTCGTCATCATAACTTCATCCATAATTGCAAAGATAAAACCTTCGGTTTCTCCAAAGAGATTACCAAAGCGCAGCCAGGATACGGACGCTAAAAGATCTACATCGGGCCCATGTAAGGCCCGGTAAAAGCGCCCGTGGAGCTCCTTGCCCTGCCATACTTCCTTGCGTTCCGTAGTATCCATTACCATTGGTTTGCGCCAGTTCTCGTTGGCCAAGGAGAGCGGGGTGAGGCCCTTGTCCACTGCCACTACATCTCGGTGCATCCCCACGTCGGTGTCCAGGAAGTATTCCCTGAGACTGCATATCTCACGGTTGTGCAGGGTCTTGGCATTTAAGAAGCCACGACCCCCACACTTCCGCGGGATATACAGCCTCATCACCGATGATCGTGGGTGATGCATCCGATTTGCAGTGAGCAGAGTGCGGACCCTCCTATCCAGGGCGTCGAGTTCCGTCTGAGTCCATTTGAGTATGCCGAAAGAGTACATCAAAACCGGCATGACCCAACCGTTGAAGGCGCGCACCTTGTTCCCGCCTGATAAAAGACTATTTAGTACTTTATTCAGGCGGCCAAAAAAGCGCTCCCTCAACGATTGTTTCACGACAGCAGCATTGATGCCCAACGCTATTATTATTATTATTCCATTTATTCATTTTATATACATATTTATCACATTTTTAAATATTTTTTAAAAAAGACAACTTAAAAAAAAACATTTAAAAATATAAAAAATAGTAGCCCACCGGCATCGGGAACAGGGTCTAAGCTACCGGTGGTCAGGGCTCCTGAGAGAGGAACCTCCGGACAATACGCGCCGTGTCCAGAAGCACTGCCTTCTGAATCAAGCCCTTGATCCAACTGCCTAACGAGAGCCTTCGTAGATGTTGGTCGAGGCTCTTGGCTATTAAGCCATTGGCCGTCACGACTATCGGCACAATGATTGCTCTATCCACTTCCCACATGTCGACAACCTCGCGAGCCAAGTCAAGATACTTAGTTTGTTTTTCCTTCTCAGCTTTCACGAGGTTCTCGTCATGAGGGACCGCTATATCAACAATCATTGTGCGACGCTCTAGTCGATCTATCACCACTATGTCAGGCTTATTGGCAACAATAGTCCTGTCAGTGATGATAGATCGATCCCAATACAATGTGACACTGCCATTCTCGAGAACTGGGTCGGGCACATACCTATAGTACGGTACTTCTGATTCCACAAGAGAGTACTTCAGAGCAAGTTGCTGATGGATAATCCTGGCTACAAGGTTGTGTCTATGCAAATAGGCTCCGTTAGCTAACTGAGAACACCCAGAAATAATGTGTCGGATTGATTCTCCGGGCCGGTGGCATGCCCGACAGATGTCAACCGTACCGTCCTTCACAATATATTTCCGGTAGTTATTCGTCATCATAACTTCATCCATAATTGCAAAGATAAAACCTTCGGTTTCTCCAAAGAGATTACCAAAGCGCAGCCAGGATACGGACGCTAAAAGATCTACATCGGGCCCATGTAAGGCCCGGTAAAAGCGCCCGTGAAGCTCCTTGCCCTGCCATACTTCCTTGCGTTCATTATTATTATTATTATTGTTACATACGGATCCCTGAGGGATATCGCCTACCTAGCAATTCATTCGATTGACGTCGAACACATGGAAACTGCATCGTTGACACTTGGGCCAGCCACGAGCCGCCGACGCCCGAAAGGAAACTCGAGCCCCGGTATGAAGGCTAGAAGGAACGGGGTGGGGTTTTTAGTCAGTAAGAGTCTGACAGTATCTCCCGCTCCACCAAAGAGCGGAGGTTGTCATAAGATGATTTTCCCCATCGACAAAAAAAAAAACGAGCCACTGACGCAGCAAAACTGCATATTAGCAATAAGTTATTTTAATAAGTTTTTTGGTCAGTCTATACTCTAGCATCGATAAGGTTCACTAAAATTAATTGTAATTTCTTAATCCTTACTAATATTATAAAAGCGAAAGTGAGTTTGTTTGTTTGTTAGTTACGTCTTCACGCCTAAATGGCAAAACCGATTTTGATGAAACTTGGTACACGGATAGACCATGTCCTGGAATAGGACATAGGATACTTTTTATCTTGGAAGTATGTTCCCTTGATATTTTTCTGCTAAATCGCGGGCGAAACCGCTGGGAGCAGCTAGTTTAAAATAAATTTGTTTAAATTATCTTGGTATTTTTTCGAGCCTTCGCCTGCAGTCTACGTAATTATCTTTTTGGGTGAAAAATCATCAAATATCTCCTCTTCCTCTGGGTGGAACGAGTAGGACATCAAGCTAGAACATACGTGCACCACACACACCGATCTGGGCGCGTCGGTCTCCATACATTTTATTTGGAAACTAAACTTGTAGAGCTACACTAGATCCACGCCACGCGACGTTGTTCTACGTACAAATCATTGGTTCTACTCGCTATCTCCGAAACGAAACTTTCGTAAACGAACGATATTGATTTGACGTTAAAATTGCAAACAATTCTCTGTCATAATTATATTTTTTTTCGAAACGTAACTAATTAGAGTAGGTTTAGAGATTCGGTACGTCAAACAATTTTCGTTCGCGCGAAATTTCGGGAACAAAAGGAACCGTGGTAGGAAACACGCGAAATTTCAATCAAAAACTTCGTTTTTCGGAGAAAGCGAGTAGACCCCTTGGCATGTCATGCGTGTGCGTCGGTCTAATGTTAGAACTACATGCTTCAGACTTCAGACTTTTACTATATAATATAATATTCCACAACTATCACACAACGCCGTCTAGTCCCAAGCTAAGCAGAGCTTGTGTTATGGGTACTAGACAACTGATAAACATACTTATATATTTCTAAATACATACAAATTATAGATAAATTACGCCCAGACACAGAACAAATGATCATGCTCATCACATAAACATTTGTCCTGGGTGGGAATCGAACCCACGACCTCCGGCATAGCAGTCAGGGCCACTAACCACTAGACCAACAGGCCTGTCAAAAACCCACTAACTTACGTTACTGACTAAAACCCACCTGTGTTCTCTCAATGGCCTTTTGTGGTCCAGGTCCACAGTAACCTTTTCGAACTATCCCGCAGCCCTAGCAGGCATCAGCCATGATGGTCTCCAAACGTTTGCTGACATCGCTTTGAGGCACGCGTGGAATACAATGCGATTGTGAGCTCCTCCCGGGTCTGGTTCATATCGGACGGCGAGTTACCTTTACTCGCCATCCGCAAGCTCTAAGGGTATCTCCTGCGGAAGCCATGGTATCTCCTTCACGCTTTTCTGCGACTACTACTGCAGAAAGAGCGGTGATTGATTCGTATTCTCTCTAGCTCTTTATCATGGCCTTTTTTTTCTAATGGGGAAAATCATCTTATGACAAAACCCGCTCTTGGGTGTAGCGGGAGATAGTGTCAGACTCTCACTGACTAAAAACCTCATCCGGTTTCTTCTAGCCTTCACACCGGGGCACGAGCTCGTTTTCGGACAACCCTGTCCCCAGTAGGCTTCGACCCAGCTGGGCCCCTCCTGCTGCTGACAACTCCTTGAGGCGCGCGGGAACAGTGCGCGCCGTCGACGTCTTGGGCTCGGTCCATTACCGGACGATTGGACAGCGAGCTACTCATGGCTCTCTATCATGGCCTGGACCAGGACCGGACGCGAGAGGTCGCCGCCACCGATCGCTTCCAAAAAGATATGGTGGTGCTTCGCCTAAGCGGGGCAGATTAGCAATACAAAGTATACGTTAGTTTGGTCTTCGTCAGAATTACTATTAAGTTCTCTTAATGTTTAACATATATATGTATTTTATTTTATATAATTTGTTTTTTTTTTCCATGTAAAGTATTTGTTATTTGTTTATTGTGCAAACCTACCACAGTGTTGTCTTTTTAACCCAAAGGTTGTCTGGTAGAGAATGCCTTGTTGCATTAAGTCCGCCTATGTACCACTACTGTACATGATGTTTAAATAAATAAATAAATATACGCGACCAATATAAATATTCTTATATAAATAAATATTCTTATGGCTGCGTTCAGGCCGTGTAGAGAATGTAATTACGCAACGCAACATATCCCAATGATGGTCGTGTCAAACGAGACCCCACATGTACACATTGTATTAACATTACCGGTAACAACACAAAACCACGGTAATAATATCATACAGTATTCCAACTTCATACAAACGGACGAAACGCGAACTATACCTACGCGCCTCGGTTGTAGCATGGGCTCGGCATGTAGACAGTCGCGGCCGTCGCAACTGTGCCGCAGTGACGAACGGACGCGACGGCTTTTTTAACAATAATCGCGCGATTATTGTTAGTTTGTATAATTCAAAGTAAAGACGTGGTATTTTATTATTAATAATAGTGCTTTATTGTACTATGTGTATGAATAATACTAGAAAAAGCATTTTATTTAAATCTACCAATCAAAAAACTACACGCATTTTTATTGAACACTTCCTATTCAATCCACAAAGTATTTTGTTTATATAAAAAAGTAAGTATATTTACAATCACAAAACTAAATGGAAACACAAAGTAGGCAAATGTAGTTAGAATGCTGGAGACGGGCAGCCCTATCGCATGTTTACGTACCGCGCGGCTGTAGGCATTTATTTCAAAGATACGGCCGAGTTACAATACTGTATGTTACTATTACCGTGACAAAACTATATCTACAAAGTACATAGAACCGCTAACGTAGTCTCTGAATGAACTACACCTGTTAAATGCTCGCTCGCAAATTTTGAAACAGTCCTCACCCGTTGCACGCCACCGCAGACACGTTCTGAATTTAAACGAGCCAATGGCAGCGCGATAACGCGTTCGGGTTTCCACGGAAATTGTCGATTGCGGTCGACGGGATAGGATGAATTTTATTTTATTGTGTGTATGTAAATTTTAGGGTTTCTGGATTTGGGGGTAGGTGGGATTGTCGCTTTGATAATAAGGGTATGTTGTTTTGATATTGGGGGAGTGTCATTTAAAAGGTGATACAGATTCCATTGGTGGATTTTGACTGGCCTGTTGGTCTAGTGGTTAGTGGCCCTGATTCAATTTCAAAATCATTTATTTCAAATAGACAAAATGTAGGCACTTTTGAATAGTCAAATGTCTGACCGTCCAAGAAAAGTGAAGCTAAAGTGCTATGCCGCAGGTCGTGGATTCGATTCCCACTTAGGACAAATGTTTATGTGATGAGCATGATCACTTGTTCTGTGTATGTCTGTATTTAGAGATATATAAGTATGTTTATCAGTTGTCTAGTACTCGTAACACAAGCTCTGCTTAGCTTGGGACTAGACGGCGTTGTGTGATAGTGTTAGTTATCTAGTGATAGGCTTGGTCCGGACAGTTACCGGACGGTCGGACAGCGAGCTACCCATGACTCGCCGTCCGCAAGCCCGCGTCTACGGTGGCCAGAAAACGGGATTGGAATCCCGGCGGCGGCGGCGAGGGCACCGTTGCCTGATGCGGCCGGCCTCCTCTTTTGCTAGCATTACTGCTCCGCAGAAGGAGACGACCGCCTGCCATTCCTCCTTGCTCCGGACCATGGCCTCAACCAAAGCTCGGCATTGAAATTGTTGACTTACACTGAACTTGCTCGAAAATATTCTTTGATTGAATATTCTTTGTCAACTCTATAGCACTATTGAAAGCTGGTAAGATCACCATTCTTCTTCTAAGCGTGTCAAAGGAAAAACTAATCTACACAAATATTATACAGAGGTTAACTTTTATTTTTATTTTAAGAGATAATCTCTGAAAGTACTGGTAATCGGACCAGCTAAAGTTTTTTCACCGATAGCTGTTTTGACGACCTGGATGGCTTCCTTGAGAATTGGAATGAGAAGGCGAGGAACCGTGATCGTTGGAAGGAGTGGAGGGAGGCCTTTGCCCAGCAGTGGGACAGTATGGGCTAATTATTATTATTATTATTTCGTTTATTCATTACTATATACATTATTATTATTATTATTAGCTGTTTTATTCCTTAGGACATAGGATATCCTTACTAACATTATAAAAGCGAAAGTGAGTTTGTTTGTTTGTTACGTCTTCACGCCTAAATGGCAAAACCGATTTTGATGAAACTTGGTACACGGATAGACCATGTCCTGGAATAGAAAAAAGGATACTTTTTATCCCGGAAGTTCGTTCCCTTGGGATAATTTTCTGCTATCACGCGGGCGAAGCCGCTGGGGGCAGCTAGTATTTTATATACGCGGGCGCAGCTGCGGGCAAAACCTAGTTAATGATATTAATTTAATTTAAATTAACATTTATCACGGTCACGAGCAGAAGCGGTCCAGTGGTAACAATCCCAGCGCTGCATATTACACATTGTGTAATATACTACATAACTCTTGCAATATCGCGACTTGAGGAAATCGGCATGACCTAGAATCAAAAAATCGATGACATGTGACATTTACCAACCCGCACTGAGCATTTCGTGGACGGCGAGCCATGAGTAGCTCGCTGCCCGACCGTCCGATAACTGTCCGGACCGAGCCCAAGACGTCGACGGCGCGCACTGTTCCCGCGCGCCTCAAGGAGTTCAACAGCAGAGGCCCAGCTGGGTCGAAGCCTACTGGGGCCAGAGTTATACGAAAGGAAACTCGAGCCTTGGTTTGAAGGCTAGAAGAAACAGGGGTGGGTCTTAGTCAGTAAGAGTCTGACACTATCTCGCACTCCACCCAAGGGCGGGGGTTGTCATAAGATGATTTTTGCCCACCGTAAAAAAAAAACCCTCACTGAACCCTTGTGGCCGTTCTTTCATCTAGAGAGGAGGAAAGAGTCCCAGCAATGGGAACATTATAAAGATGATTAAATGCTATATTCTATACTAATTACCAGAGGTTCAGTTATTCATGTACTTGCATCTAAATATAGATGGGCACGCCACGATTATGGCGGTAAGTCCCCTTTTTGAGGCGTGACTGGAAAGACCTCACGGCATCCTTACCTTCCGCATGACGCAGGTCCTCACCGGACATGGCACGTTCGGGTGGTACCTGTATCAGATTAAAGCGGAAGAGACGCCTGGAGAACACAGTGGAGCATACAGTCGAGGTGTGCCCTGCCTGGGTGGAGCATCGCCGTGCCCTCGTGGGTCGATCGGCGGCGGAGACCTCTCGCGCCGGGCTTTGATCGAGGCCATGGTCCGGAGCGAGGAGGAATGGCAGGTGGTCGCCTCCTGCGAAGCAGTAATGCTAGCAAAGGAGGAAGCCGACCGCATCAGACAACGTCGCTCTCGCCGCAGTCGCCAGGATTCCGATCCCGATTTCCGGCCACCGAAGACGCGGGCTCGCGGACGGCGAGCCCTGGGTAGCTCTGAGATTTCTAATGGAAAATCTTGTGTGGACAACGATATTGCAAATAAATAATTGTAGCAAAATCTATGACGCCACATACGAACTACGAAGGTCGTCCATTTTCTATCTTGGATACTTTTCGTATGACGTTTGTGACGTTTGTTTTGAAAAAATGACTGACGATGTGTTAAAACGGCCGCTATATGACGGCACCGCTTTCATAGGAAACCAAAGCTTAATTCTGAATTCGGCTAATTACGCTATGTTATCAAATCACCACCTATTTATTACATTTCACCCCCATACGAGCTCACAGCATCACTAGCATAATCCGGAATGGTAACATAATATGTCTGGCACACGCAGGTGACCGCAGCACACATTATGATTGTTTGTTTATATTCGCTTAACAAACTGTAACACCCTGCTAGTTAAATTGTTTCATGATAACACTAGTAAGTTCCCCGTCTTCGCACAGGTGCAAATTATACAACCTTTTTTAGTTTAAGAGGGCCCTTTTCCACTCGCCTATCATCAACATCGAAAATGGTTTAAAAGCTTGTTACTTCATCTAATGCAATCCAAGTAATCCAACGCGATGTTTGACGGAAAGGCAACGTAAAAAAAGAGAGATAACGCCTGAAAACTCTGTTGGTAATTTCGAGATTTACTCGAATATTTCACAAAACTTGCTCCAGGAAATAGCTGTTTTTTTTAAGCCCTTAAAAGTTTTTGAAAAAAGTTGTCATCATCGTTTTACTTTTTTGAATTTTTAATTTTTAGGCAAATTATGAAGTGTCAAAGTTCATACAAAATAGGAGATATTCAGAGGTCTTGGACTGGATTAGTTTTACACAAATTTAGAAATTGATTTCTATAGAAGCCTAGATAAAATCCACAAGATACTGTGTTTCCAAAATATCTTATGAAAAATGTGTCATAATCAGTTATGAGCGGTTGTATGAAAAACAGTGAAAATGTGAGTCATGATGTACCACCTTAAATGCGAAACCTGAATATAGTTTGTTCAGAATCAGTAACTGAATGGTTTTTTTTAATTCTAAAAGTTTTTACACCATCCCCAAAAATATTAAGCTGGACACCACCGATATTAAGTGCAATACAGGTCATGGCAGGTCATAACGGGTATTAGAAGGTATCTCAAAAAGTACTGGCCCGATTGCTAAAATTTTTTCACCGATAGAAAGCTGCTTTATTCCTGAGTGATATAGACTATATTTTATGTATGCGGGCAGGTTGCTGCGGGCGTGTTTGTAAAAAACAAACAACTTGCAGGACTGTATTACTAACATCATAAGCAACAATTTTTACCAAAATATAACACATTTACCAAAAACAAACCTTCAAGATTTCGTAGTTCTATCTAACACATTTCAACTCTGTATTTTGTTACACCCGTCTGTATGACGCGACGAAAGCGCATCAAGCACTCCCGCCACCCGATTGCTTGCTTCGCATAGACTTCGTAATATTTAGAACATTCAATTTAAATATTTTATTTTTTGTATCAAAATCTGATGAACTAAAATATGATAAATTTTTAAAAGTCACTGACAAAAGTTGTTTTTTATGATATTAGTGACATCATCATCTCCCTGCCCTTGTCCCGTGTTATTTGGGGTCGGCGCAACACGTTTTTTTTCTTCCATTCTATCCTGTTACCCATCATGCTATCACTAACTCCCTTTTCTTTCATACACACAATCCATCCATCATTTCTTTGGCATCTTCATCATCATTATTATTATCTACATTATGATATTAGTAAAATAGTCTATGATGATGAGTCTAGAAAAGTTACCAGTGTTTATAATCCTTACTAATATTATAAAAGCGAAAGTGAGTTTGTTTGTTTGTTACGTCTTCACGCCCAAAAGGCGAAACCGATTTTGATGAATTTTGGTACAGTGATAGTTGGTCTTCTGGAGACGGACCGAGGGTTTTTTTTTTATTGCACAACTATCACACAACGCCGTGTAGTCCCAAGCTAAGCAGAGCTTGTGTTATGGGTACTAGACAACTGATAAACATACTTATATATTTCTAAATACATACATAATAAAGATAAATTACACCCAGACATAGAACAAATGATTATGCTCACCACACAAACATTTGTCCTGGGTGGGAATCGAACCCACGACCTCCGGCATAGCAGTCAGCGTCACTAACCACTAGACCAACAGGCCAGCTTTTTTAAAGTGAGAAAAGGGGGAGAAAGAGTTAATATAACTTACTCTTTCTCCCCCTTTTCCCACTTTAAAAAAAAATGGCCTAAAGGCGGGCGAAGCTGCGGGTAACAGCTAGTCCTGTATAAAATCATAGTCCCAACTTTCATGCCCAACATAATATGTCTGGCACACACAGGTAGCCGCAGTACATATTGTGACGTTTATGTTCGCATTACAAGCTCCAACAAGCCGCCTGAGAAATTGTTTTAAGCCAACGTTTATGTCATAACAGGCAGGGATTTGGCAGGTTCATTACTGCTGTAATAGAGACATTGTTTTTGTGTAACCATAAACTTATTTTTTCAATACACTTGCTCATAAAGTGACTCTTATTGCACTGCACTTAGGTATATAATGGCACTTGTTACCAAACTGTGACATTTTGATTACCATTACGCACTAGTGCTATAATGTGGTTAAAACCTTATTGTTCACCGTCATAATTTTATGACATTTATCATATCAGGATGGGCGCAGGTCGTCCCCCACGAAGAAAAAAAGGAAATGAGCGCTCGTATGAAAACAGATTTTCACCGCCACAAAAGTTTATTAGTTTTATAGTTATTTTATTCACAAGTGTATTGAAAAACGTCGTATGATACACGTGAGTAATTAATGATTACCGTTCTCGGCTTTCTTAAAACCCTCGCCATGGCTCGGGTCTAAATACCGCCGCGACGGTAATCACTAACATTACACACTTATATCATAATGTACTATTAGAGTTACCTTAACCCTTCAGATACCGTCAATTAGAGACACAATAGTAAGACAATAGATGCGCGACCACCGGGTGTCGCTTGGGGATTCATGAATTAAGGGTTACGATGCAACTAGACATATATTTTCACTGTTTTTCATACAACCGCTCTTACCCGATTATGACGTTATTACAAATTTTTCATTAGATATTTTGGAAACAGTATCTTGTGGATATTATCTAGGTTTCCAAAGAAACCAATATCAAAATTTGTGTAAAACTAATCCAGTAAAAATCTCTGAAAATGTCCTATTTTGTATGAACTTTGACACTTCATAATTTGCCAAAATTAAAAAAGTCAAAAAAGTAATCCTCTAGAGACCTTGCAAATTTTATTAAGATTCTAAATGACGACAACTTTTTCCAAAAACTTTTAAGCTTTAAAAAAAACAGCTATTTCCTGGAGCAAGTTTTGTGAAATTTTCGACTAAATCTCGGAATTACCGAATACTAACAGAGTTTCCAGGCGTTATCTCTCTTTTTTTGCGTTGCCTTTTCGTCAAACATCGCGTTGGATTGCATTAAATGAAGTAACAAGCTTTTAAATCATTTTCGATGTTTACGACAGGCGAGTAGAAAAGGACCCTCTTAAGAGTTACGATGCAACTCGACAAATATTTTCACTGTTTTTACAACCGCTCTTACCCGATTATGACGTTATTACACAGTAGGTATCTTGAGGAGTATCTAGGCTTCAATTGAAATTAATTTCTAAATTTGTGTAACACTAATCCAGTAAAAACTTCAGATAATCTGCTATTTTGCATGAACTCTTCATAATTTCCTATTGCAAATTTTATTAAGATTCTAAATAACGACATTTTTTTTTTAAGCTTAACCTCTTATACGTTTGGCAACTATTGCGCAACTCCGCGAAACTGTCACAGTGCGCCCGGACGAACTCGCGCCATTTCTCCGCGTTCACTAAAACTACGTTAAGGATTTAAAAAAAACTTACTTCCTACATTACTTTTATTACAAGTTTTGTAAAATATTCGAGGCCATAATGTTCCCGACATTATGGCCGTTGATGACGAGGATGAACTTAAATTGAAAAACTGGAACCCGCAAAGGATTATTTTGTTGTCCGTCTGTCTAAAGCCTTTATATCGGGAACATGGAAATGTATCGAGTTGAAATTAAAACCATATAGGTACTTAGATTTGCAGTCCCTTGAAGGTGTGAAAAAATCAAGCTTCTAAGTTATCAGAAAAAAAAAGATACGGCCGTTTATGTCGCAAAAAACGTATATTTAGACACCCTCAAAGAAATCAAAATTCATAGGGTACTTCCCGTTGACCTAGAACCCTGAAATTTGGCATA
This sequence comes from Mythimna lalbum, assembly GCA_949319445.1. NCBI lineage: Eukaryota > Metazoa > Arthropoda > Insecta > Lepidoptera > Noctuidae > Mythimna > Mythimna lalbum. Next base: position 10,480,690 of record OX439373.1, read on the forward strand.
AAGCAAGGGCTTATAGCACAAGTGTAGTAATAAATGAAAAAATGGTAATTTGTTGTTACGTCACAATTTATGTATTTTTGTGATTCGGAAAAATCTGCGGAATTGAACTATTTACATAGGCAATGGACTTTTGTCTGATAATAAATGATTTTTATTTATTTATTATTTTATAGGGATGTTTGTACGGAACCCTCAGTGCGCGAGTCCGACTCGCACTTGCCCTAGTTTTTTTCCCTTTTGAGGTAAGAAACCCTAAAAAATTTAGAAATGTCTACAAAATCATAACCTAATTATTAAGTTGGTACACTGTTTTCTTAATGTAGAAATATCAGTCTACAAAATCATAAACTTATTAAGTTGGTACACTGTTTTCTTAATGTAGAAATGTCAGTCTACAAAATCATAAACTTATTAAGTTGGTACACTGTTTTCTTTACAAAATTTTTGCCCTAAAAAACGAAAGTAGCCCCCAATAAAGATTTTTATTTCCAAACAATAAACTGCGGACATAATCACAAAGAAATTAAATGCGACAATCCTAAAAGCCGACGGCGTTCGGAAGGGCCCAATAAAATTCGTCCCCCACCCGAAATCAATTATTTTCTCACTTGCCCGCGGAAAAATTGGCGCCAAATAGCCGTTATTCAGGTGACGCGGTGACTCAATCGTTTTTGGGTAGCGGTTTATTAAATAACGTTATTGGTAACGTTAATGAACGCTTTTAGGTTTATAATTACAGTTTTTATTTATTTATTACTTTATTGTGGACTTTAGCTCATTAAAGGACAAATATTTACAAAAAGAATAAGTGTACAATAGGCTTATTGCACAGGGCAATTGCTACTAGACAACCTTTGGATAGACTGAACGAAAAGAAAAGATTTGGGGAGTTTTTATTTTCTATCTTTTTTTAAATATTTTATTATTGAAATCTAAACATATGTAGGATTGTTAAAAAGAGTCACTGTGGCTGTAGAACGCAAAGGGCAGCTGTAGGAACAATGGTGGGGTTTAGTCAGTAAAAGTCTGACACTTTCTACGCCCAGAGTGGGAATATTTACTTTTTTATGATAATGTTTCATCATCATCATCATTTCAACCGAAAAACGTCCACTGTTGGATATAGGCCTCCTCCGAGCGTCGCCAAAACGATCGGTGTGCGTCAAGCATCCATCGGATTCCCGTGACCCTGACCAGTTCATCGGTGCACCTAGTGGCAGGCATTCCAACGCTGCGTTTTCCGGTACGTGATCAGCGCCCAGGACCTTTCGTCTCCATCGACCATCTGTTTTGCGTGCCCTGCCCATTGCCTCTTAAGTTTGGCGATTCTTCGAACTATGTTGGTAGCCTTGGTTCTCCTGCGGATATCTTTTAATCTTTCCTTTTTTCTAAAAAAGGTGTTTTTTCGGTGGGTAAAAATCTTCCAGATGACATCCCCTTTACTGACTAAAAAACCCACCCTGTTCCTTCGTTGCCTTTCATACCGAGGCCGAGCCCTTTCAGAAGCAGACCCTTGGCCCCAGTAGGCTTCGACCCTGCTGGGCCCCCACGGTTAAAGAAAAGAAAAAAAAAGAGTTTATTTGCGTCAAACATGGCGCAGTATTTGAGCTCCTTGGTAGTTCTAAGTTTGAGCTACACGAATACTGACAAATGCTTGCACTGACTGGACAGGTCCACTCAAATCTGTGTGGTTCTTTCCTCAAAAGACCATCTGAGACACTGGTCTGCATGGTTCTCATATGATTTGACCATTACATGTTCTGTACTGTATAGACTTTATAAGAGACTTTGACCCCTGAGTTTGTTTCGGTGTTTCTTCTCAGGGTAGTCAGCTAGGAAACATCGGCCTCATCTCGTTAAAACTGACTGAAAACAAAATTGACGTGTAAAAGTGTTTTTGAAAACCTATTTACAAAATAAAAATCAGTTATCATTTATCATACCATATTATCATTTTGCGCAGATGTGACGCATATCCTACAGTAGGATATGCATCACATCCGCGCAAAACGGAGCCAGCGCTCAGCAAAATGCTGGGGCTTGTGTAATACAGAGCCACAGCGCTGATTTTCAGCACCAGACGTCGTCGACGGTGGCACGCTTGCTGACGGTCGCTGACAACTCCTTGAGGTGCTCTAAAAATCATTATTTTGTCTACACACAAAATAAAACACTAAACCAATTGCTTACTCACAAATCTCCAAATCTTTAATCCCACTTACCCAACAATCTCCACCCTCAAAAGCCCACGTATCCAGAAAATATGCTCAACCGATTAAGGTGAAGAAAATTCACCCCCCAGTTGGGGTGAAGGCGTTACCCCGGAAAAGTTTACCCTGAAACACGCTGAACAGTTAACGATTGTAAACGGTGGCGCCCCCGGTGTGATTTTAATTATTTTATTATAATAATATAGGGGTTGATATCTGAATGTTTCTGATAGCTTATTTTGAGTGAGGTGTTTGTATAATTTGATATTGTTTGCTTTATGTGAAATGGTATTTATTTTGTAAATAGATTTTTAAAAAAACTGAGCTAGTCCAATACGGAATCGCGCACTAAGGTTTCCTCCAATCCTCCCGAATGGAGTCTCGATTTTTTTTTTAAATTATGGGTAGGCTCGCGTTTGACCACTATCTCACCTAGAGATGTGCCGTTGCCGGCAATATTGCCGTGAAGTGGGAATATTGGCGGGAGTATTGCCGGGAATATTGCCCGATGTATGAATATTGGTGGCAATATTGCCAGCAATATTCCCAGATTGCCAACGGCACATCTCTAATCTCACCTGATATAAAGCAATGATGTGACCGACGATGGAGCACGCTTGCCTAGAAACAACCTATCCACTTTTGACTTAGATCTCTAGGTAGATTAATTATTATCCGAATTACATAAAAAGCTTGTTTTGTGACGTAACGACAAAACAGTTTTCAGATTTATTCTTATATCCGTCCTAAAGGATCTTGCTTCATGCCAAATTTTAAGAATAAGGTCAACGGGAAGTACCCTATGAATTTTTAATTCCCTTGAGAGTGTCGAAATATATATTTTCTGCGACGTAAACGGCCGTATCTTTTTTTTTTCGTTTACTTAGAGATTCAATTTTAAAACAGCTTGTGACCGCAGACTTGACTTTATGGTTTTAATTTTAACTCGATACCTCCACGCGTCATTACTTTGTGTAATTTATTTCATCAGCACCGCTCTCAAAACGGTGAAGCAAATCATTGTGAGGAAACCGGCATGTCCTAGAACCAAAAAAATTAGAGACATTGATGTGACATTCACTAACGCGCAGCTAAGGAGTGGAATTCCTTGCCGGAATCTATTTCCTGATAGCTACAACCCGGGAATCTTTCAAGTCGAGAGTGAATAGGTTTCTTCTAGGTAAGCGCGTCCCATCGTCGCTTTCCATCAGGTTAGATAGCGGTCAAGCGCAAACTTATCAACAATTAAAAAAAACCAGCACTGGGCCCGCGTGGTGGATTATGGCCCATCTATACTTATAATAAATCTGTAGGGAGGTCAATTCTGTACATGAAATATATTTCCAAAATAACTATCAGGGGGTGATTAGTGATCGATACTGATGCCAAAAATGCAAACAGTAAAATTTTTGTCTGTCTGTCTGTCTGTCTGTATGTTCTTTATAGAAACAAAAACTACTCGATGGATTTTAACGAAACTTGGTATAATCATTCTTCATACTCCTGGGCAGGTTATAGTATACTTTTCATCACGCTACGATCAATAGGAGCCGAGCTGTGAAGGGAAATGTTGGGGAAACGGGAGAAATTACTCCATTTTTTAAGCTTCCGTCGCGTTTGCAGCTTTAATGGTTAAAGCTACACAGAAATCATGTAAAACGGAAATGTTCTCCTTAAAATTATATAAAAAATATCCCACGACAGCATATGTCTATCTTTTATGGTTGACTCACAATAACACGTGTAATTCCCGATAGCTTAGCAGTTGGGAGCTTTTTGTTTATTTTTGTCTCCTCTTACGTTTAATAATTTATTTTTAGATTTCTTTGGTTGTTATTTTATAAAATAGGTATTAGTTATTTTGGTAGTGTTTAAATATTTCTTAGTATTAGCTTAATTATAAATTAAACTTTTTTTTTTTATTTATTTAGCTGTAGTTTTAAATAGGTATCAAATAGGTTATTTCATTGTATTAGACGTAATTTAGGTAGCTACTTATACTTATAATAAATCTGTAGAAGTTAAAATTCTGTACATTGAAAATATAAAAAAATAAACGGCAGGGGGTGTTACTAGACCGACACCGAACCCAAAAATGTGATTAAAAACTTTTTTTGTCTGTCTGTCTGTTTGTTCAGGCATCACGCAAAAACTACTGGTCCAATTACGATGAAACTTGGTATAATTATTCTTTAATATTCTGGGCACCACACTGGGTACTTTTTATCCCGGAAAAGTATATACAATAAAAACAAACTTAATTTTGCGGTTCGATCCCTAGACCCGATTACTGTAGCAACCGCAAATAATAAGGTACGTCACCAGCTGTGGAGTTCACTAAGGGGCGCTGCACATGGCTAAGATACTATAATATTTGGGTAAATAATATGCAGTATCCGTTTTCTAAACGTTTCGTAAATGGCGTTGGCGTCGAGTTAGATCACGCTATGGGAACACTTTTTGGGAATAAAGAAAGGAGCGCGTTTTCCTATAACCCATTTATTAATTACATCGAACACGGAGACATTGGCACCATGTCTAAGGTGTGTGCACACTGTCACGCGCGTAAGTGGAAGGGAGAGATCTGAAACGTCTCGAATCGTCTCGCGCATCACGTTGTTTTCCAGTCCCCGAGCTCTTAGAATTCGATATCAGACGTTTCAGTTCTTTGATTTTGACGACCCCGTAGTCGCTGGCATAAGCAACAGGATCCGCGTACGAAGTCGCTGGCAGAAGCTAGTTTCAAATATAATAAAATAAGATTTAAAAAATAATTAGTGCTGAAGCCTACTAGGACGATGGAACGACTTCAGAATGGGTCATCCGTGGTTCTGGGATGCAAAAAGCAACTAACAGCAAAAGAAGTCATTAGATAATTTCCCAGTTTATAAAAAAACCGCTGTGTGCTGGTAGTTTTTATATTTTAACAAAAAATCTAATTTAATTTCGAACCCAAATTAAACACAAAAATTAATTTGGTTCAGTATTATGCTGTTTTAAATCCGATTTGTGTAAAAAAAAAAACAAAAAAAATAAGCATTTTAGATTCTCTTTTTAAAGTTGAGTGGTAATAAAGAATTTAAAACTATTTGCCTCGTTTCAATATCCAAACCAATAAGTTGCTCACTAAAGTAAATCGAGCAAGCAATTTTAAGAATCCAATACTCCTCTTCAACCACAAAATACAAAAGAAATAAAAGACACACAAAAGAAATTATAAACTCAATAAAACCCACATTTCATTCTTTGCAAACCTTATTAAAATCTTTAACAAAAAAAAAGCGCAACGCAAAAATCCTGGCAACACTTGAGAAAACAAAAAAAAAACGACCATCGACAATAAAACCATAATGCAAAGCAAACAAAACTTAATCCATAGACATAATAGAAGATAAAAAAAAACGATAGTTTTGATCTGGTAACAATGGTTTTATATCTTTTTAAGCTCGTTTTGGTTGCGTTAAAATAACGTTTTGTATTTTGTTATTGGGTGTTATTTTTAACGGATCGTTTGTTGTAGTTAATTTATGTTGGGCCCCGCCTCTTTTTATAATAAGCCTATACATGTAAGGGATCATTTTAAACGCAATTTAGTGGCTAACAATAAATTAGATACACTCTATGCATTTACTATTTGCTTGGTTAAATCATTGATGTAATTGATCTGTAATATGTATGTATTTAGAAATACTTATATTATAGATCAGAGAGATTTGAGAGCAGTGGTGGCCGAGTGGTACGGCCCCGACTTACGAGTTGTAGGTCGGGTTCAAACCCAGCCAGGCGCATTACTTTGTGTAATTTATTTCATCACCACTGCTCTCAAAACGGTGAAGGAAAACATCGTGAGGAAACCGGCATGTCCTAGAACCAAAAATTCGAAGACATGTGACTTCCACCAACCCGCACTGGGCCCGCGTGGTGGATTTTGACCCATTCCCTCTCTTAGAGTGGAGGCCTGAGTCCCAGCAGTGGGAACATTAAAAAGGCTGATCATGATGATTTAGAAATATATATTTATCAATAGGTATATGTCGGCGTTTAGTAAGAAAAATACGTAGAAAGCTGCACGTGCGCAACGTGACATTATCGTACCACTCTATGAGTCAGGAGAGGTGGGGGCGAGCTATTATAAGGCGGCGCGCTAGCCGGCTCGGTTCACTTTGACCGAAGCAGTCGCAGCGTCAACACCTCTGAATTGTGATGCCGATCACACCTGAGTCATATTTGTGATTTATTTTTAAACTAAATTTATTTATTTAATGAAGTAAATAGTTAAATTAACCAGTTATTATTTGATTGTGATTTCGATACAATAAATCAGTTATCAACTTTATACTGAAGTTTTCGTTACGACATGTCTGAAAACCAGTCAAGAACCGACCTTGAAGACCTCATGGATTGCCGCCCGCCTTCACCAATTCTACAGCAAGTTTCGGTTCCATCCGAAATCAGAAGTGGGATGGACCTTGGAGCTTCTTCAGCTCCATCTGCTCGCATAGAAGAGAGTACCTTTGGTACCAACCAGGCCTTGTCTGCATTGGCCGGTATCATAGAAAATTTAACACGACAGCAGCAAGCAAGTATGCAGGCTAATCGTGAGTTTTTAGCTGGACTGTTAAGTCAGGCCGCGGCGCCAGCAAAACGTCCAAGACTCAGTGAAATTTATATCGCATCCTTTGACCCTGATGGTGAAGTACCAGTACGAGATTGGTGCGAGCACGTGGACAGAGCGAAAAATCACTGGCAAATGACCGATTACGAAGTATGTACAAAAATAGCTGGCTTACTGCTGGGTCGTGCTAAACCTCTTGGAGATACATGGTTAGTGAAGTCGCCAGTATGGTCAGACATGCGAGAAGCGTTAATACAAACTTTTGAACCCGAAGCGCGATACTCAAACGATATAGTAAAGCTGCGAAGTTTTAAATTTGATATGGCACATCCAGCTGAATCGATCACCAGAGCTTGGAACATCTGGAAACGAGTCATCAGTGGTGACAAGGACAAGGATGCTGTGGAAGCCGTAATTGGCTGCATAGACAATGAGTTCCTTCGATTACGTCTGTTGTCTAGTAAATGTTCCTCAGTTCCTGAATTAATTTCGGTGGCGGCTACAATCAAACAGCGAGAACCTCGTCAGGGTGAACCACCTTCGAAACGACCAAGATTGAGAAATAATAGAGATGATACTATGCTTTGTTTTAAATGTGGGAAACCTGGACATGTACAAGCACATTGTGACAAAGGCAACGAGAAGACACGCTCGGACGTTCTTAAGCCGTTGCTGAGTACAACTAGTTCCAACGAATCCTCGAACCGCATAGAACGCCAAAAGCCCAAGTGTAATTACTGTGACAAAATTGGTCATATTGAGTCGTCCTGCTTCAAGAAGATGGCAGATGAAGCTGAGAAAGTTAATTTGGCCGGAGAACAAGAAGAAATATTAACACCAATGGCTGTTAAAATCAACGGTCACAAATTTACAGCATTCTATGACAGTGGTGCAGCACGTTCCTTAGTAAGACGTTCCATTAGTCAAAGTATACCTGGAAAACGTGAAGATTGTTCGTTAATGCTAAAAGGCATTGGTAGTGAAAGTATCCCAATTCTATCCTGCCAAAAAGTCAATGCAACATGTGACATAAATGGCGTTTTTGTAGAAGTTGCCTTTTACATTGTGGAAGACCACGAAACGCCTTGTGGTATTTTGATAGGAGCCGAAATAGTGAAGGGTACAGGTTTGAGTGTACTTATTACCGAAAAGGGCGCTACCGTGATGAGACAGTCGACCATTTTAAATATAGATACATACGACCCCTTCGTCGATTTGGACACTGATTTGACTAATGAAGATGAAATATGTGAGTTGAAGAAAGTATTGCTGAAATACAGTGAGACATTTGCTACGGGCATTCCAAAGAAACGAGTGACTACGGGAAGCTTGGAAATCCAGTTAAAAGATCCTACTAAGATAGTATCTAGAAGACCTTATCGAATGGCTCCAACTGAAAGACAGAAATTAAAAGAAATTATTAATGAGTTAATGGTTAACGGAATCGTCAGAGAAAGTACATCAGAATTTGCCAGCCCTGTGATACTCGTTAAGAAAAAGAATGGGGATGATCGAATGTGCACCGACTATAGAGAGTTGAACAAAAATACTGTCTCCATCAAGTTTCCACTGCCAATAATTTCCGATCAGATCGACCGATTATCCGATGCCACCTATTTCATCAGTTTAGATATGGCGCAAGGTTTTTACCAAATCCCAATTAAAGAAGAATCGGTGCCGAAAACGGCCTTTATTACACCTGATGGCCTCTATGAATACATGAGAATGCCTTTTGGGCTCACGAACGCGCCAGCTGTATTTCAACGAGCAATAATAACTGCACTACGACCTTTATTAGATAATATCTTAGTATATATGGATGATGTGTTAATAAAGTGTAAAACATTCACTGAAGGATTACAGATATTGGACAAGGTCTTGGCAGCGTTAACCAAGGCTGGATTTACCGTGAATGCAAGGAAATGCTCTTTCTTCAAGATATCAATTGAGTATCTCGGAAATCTGATCACAAAAGGTACTGTCCGACCAAGCCCAAGGAAGGTTGAGGCTTTAGAAAAGTCTGCTGTACCCACAAACGTAAAACAGGTACGTCAATTTTGTGGCTTGGCCGGATACTTCAGACGCTTTATACCATCCTTCTCTGAACGTTTAATACCACTTTACAATTTAACCAAGAAGGACGCCAAATTTCAATGGACCGCAGAATGTGAAAGTATCAGACTTGATATTATTCGTCGATTGACTTCAACACCAGTTCTAACTATTTTTCAAGAAGGACTTCCTATAGAACTCCATACGGACGCTAGTAGCTCTGGGTTGGGTGCCGTCCTTATTCAAATACAAGAAGGCCGGCAGCACGTGATTGCTTACATGAGTATGAGAACTACAGAACCAGAAAGCCACTACCACTCGTATGAGCTAGAAACGCTTGCCGTAGTAAGGGCGATAAAGCACTTTAGACAATATCTTTACGGTAGATCTTTTACAATCGTTACCGACTGCAACGCCATAAAATCGTCATCAAGCAAACATGAACTCTTACCCAGGATCCACAGATGGTGGTCCTTTCTCCAAAATTACGACTTTAAGATAGAATATCGTCAAGGGAACCGAATGAAACATGCAGATTTCTTCAGCCGAAATCCTATAGCGTGCATTAACTTGGCGCAAAATGTTGACACGTGGCTAAAAATTGAGCAAAGGCGTGATGCAGAATTAGCCCAAATTATTAAGAAGTTGGAACAAAACGAACAAATGAGTGAGTACCGCATGAATAATCTTGTTTTGGAACACTGTTATGACGATAAAGAGCCTGGATGTAAAAAGTGGAAAAAAGTGGTTCCAAAATCGTACCAATGGAGCATTATTAATGCCTATCATACTGCGTTAAAACATTTTGGATGGGAGAAGACTCTTGGTAAGATTCGGGAAAATTACTGGTTTCCCGAAATGTCTACAACTGTAAGAAGGTTCGTAGAAAATTGCGTTATATGCAAAACTAGCAAAGGTGCTTCCGGAGCCAAACAAGTAGAAATGTACCCCATAGAAAAGAAACCCGTTCCCTTCGATACCATCCACATAGATATGACTGGTCATCTTACCAGAAGGAACAACAAGCATGAATATGTTGTCGTTATTATTGATGCTTACACTAAGTTTGTGACCTTAACTTACGCGAATAACAAGACAGCCAACTCAATGCTGCAAGCACTGAAACATGTTGTATCTTTATTTGGAGCACCAAGACAAATCATGAGTGACCAGGATACCGCTTTTAAAGCCGAATTTGAAGAATTTTGTAAATATTACAACATCCACCAGCACTTTATAGCTCCAGGGGTTAGCAGGGCTAACGGACAGGTGGAGCGGATGATGGCAGTTGTTAAAAATGGATTGACAATCATTCGCAATTATGAAACTCAAAACTGGAAGAGAGGATTGGAAGCTCTTCAATTAGCAATCAATTGCACTAAAAATAAAACAACAAATGTTAGTCCGATTAAAGCCCTGACTGGCAGACAATGTGCCGTACCACCGGAATTAGTATCCTTGATTGACGAAGAAGAAGGAACTGTAAGTCGAAATCAACTCGATAGTTATATACAAAAGAAAATTGATACACAAGGAAAGGAAGACAAAGCAAGATTTGATCAGGGTAAAGCCAAAGTAAAAAGGTTTCAAAAGGATGACATAGTTCTATTCAGGACTAACCCTAGGTCTCAAATCGGACTTGACCTAAAATACCCGGATGCTTATGTTATTTGGAAAATATTGCCAAATGATCGTTACCAAGTAAAGAAAATAACAGGACGCGGACGACCAAAAAAAGTAGCTCATGATCAGCTTCGGCTTGCACCGAAACCAAATGGAAGCATAAATCAGGACTCCATGTCGGCGCAAGATGAACTAATAGTAATAACAGAGCCAAATGAGAACCGGCTGAACACTCCTAACGATTCGACTCAACTTCAGGAGGAAAGTCTACAGTAGTAGAGGTAATAATTTTCATTACTCCAGAACCGTATAAAAAGTATTGCATGACCTGTTTATAATATAAGTTGAGGACAGGGGCCTCCTTATTTTTGCAATATGTATCGAACGTAAGTTGAGGACAGGGGCCTCCTTACTTTGTATGATGTGTCAAAAGTAAGTTGAGGACAGGGGCCTCCTTACTTTGCCATATGTATCGAATGTAAGTTGAGGACAGGGGCCTCCTTACATTTGTAACATGTAACGTGAGTTGAGGACAGGGGCCTCCTTACTTTGTAATACGTAATGTAAGTTGAGGACAGGGGCCTCCTTACTCTGGTAAAAAGATATGATTGGACATGAGTTTTACATTGGTTTAGGCAACTAGTCTACTCAAGTACTAGTTGAACTTTGATATACTGCGCATTTTTCTCTTTTTAAGGTCGAGGGCGACCTTTGTGCAGAATGGCCGTGTCGGCGTTTAGTAAGAAAAATACGTAGAAAGCTGCACGTGCGCAACGTGACATTATCGTACCACTCTATGAGTCAGGAGAGGTGGGGGCGAGCTATTATAAGGCGGCGCGCTAGCCGGCTCGGTTCACTTTGACCGAAGCAGTCGCAGCGTCAACACCTCTGAATTGTGATGCCGATCACACCTGAGTCATATTTGTGATTTATTTTTAAACTAAATTTATTTATTTAATGAAGTAAATAGTTAAATTAACCAGTTATTATTTGATTGTGATTTCGATACAATAAATCAGTTATCAACTTTATACTGAAGTTTTCGTTACGACATGTCTGAAAACCAGTCAAGAACCGACCTTGAAGACCTCATGGATTGCCGCCCGCCTTCACCAATTCTACAGCAAGTTTCGGTTCCATCCGAAATATAGAAGACAATTACATTTATGTACTTCACTTTGTATACCTACGCTCGGTGGACGCACACTAATGAACGTTTGAGCCGGAACTGTTCGACGAGCGGGCTGAGGCGCTACCGAGACATTGTGTCCGTGAGCGGTGTCTATGTGTGCGTTGCTCGAGTGTGCTATGTGTGTAGATTGACTTCTGTACCTATATATTTTGAGCCATTACCGTTTGGCCACCACTTTATAGTATTACTGTAGATATGTAGATTACTAATATGGAATTTAAACTCAACTGAAGTGTATAAAAATTTAGCCTATCGGGGAACATTATGTAACACATAACAGAAAAATTATATTTATTTTGGTAAATTTTACATTTGGAACTAATTAAATTATAAAATAAACCTAAATAATTAAAAATAATAAAGGCCTAGCTAAATATGACGTCAAAAAACTCCTCCTCATTGCTGTCGACTGGAAGTGTGCTCAAAAGGCTGGCAGCATTGCCACGTTGTATGGCAACGCTTAATCTCTGACCGAGGTAGAAGCCAGCCCTTGTGTCACGCGAAGAGTCAACTAAGCGTTTGGAAAAATCTTTAAAAAGCATATGAGCACTCGGACCCCACGGCCCAAGAGTTTCAACCCCAAACGGCTCAAAAATATAACTGCCAACGAGGCTGTTATATTTTTTTCAATACACTTGCTCATAAAGTGACTCTTATTGCCCTGCACTTAGGTATATAATGGTACTTGTTACCAAACTGTGACATTTTGATTACCATTACGCACTAGTGCTATAATGTGGTTAAAACCTTATTGTTCAACCTCTCCACCGCCATCATTTTATTACATTTATCGTATCAGGGTGGGCGCAGGGCGTTCCATTAATGGTAAAGGAAAAAAAAAAGGGCGCCGATATGAAAACAGATTTTTTCCACCACTAAAGTTTACTAGTTTTACAATTATTTTATTCACAAGTGTATTGAAAAACGTCGTATGATACACGTGAGTAATGATTACCGTTCTCGGCTCTCCTAAGACCCTCGCCACTGCTCGGGTCTAAATACCGCCTCAACGGTAATCACTAACATTACACACTTATATCATAATGTACTATGAACATTATGTGTGTTAGATAAAACAGTACTTAAGCCTAATTCAACCATATTAAACTCCTCCAACAAGCAGGCATACCAACACATAATAGTTTAAATCTAAAGCAAGGGATAGCAATGATTAATGACGTCACAAAGGCTCCACAATATATAATAGCAAGCCTGCCTTTGACAGAGCGGGGTGGTAAGAAATCAGGGTGCGTGTGGCGCAAGTAGTGAGGGGGAGCGCCCAGCTAAATATTTTCGTAGCCAATTGATTGATGAAGAATTTTAAGATATTTTTTAAATTATTTATTATATTCTTTATTGTACACCACATAAACAAAGAAAAATACAGGACAAACATTATTCAAAATAAGTGTACAATGGGCGGTCTTATCGCACAGGGCGATCTCTTACAGACAACCTTTGGATGGACTGAAAGAAAAGAGAAAGATTTAGGGCTGTCAGTGTACAATATTAGAAAATAATATTAATAAGAAATAACAACACGAATACATATAAACATTACAAAAAAAATATACTTACCTACTAATAAATATCAAATATGTAACTAAGCCAGGAGAAGCAAAAATTCAAAGAGAAAGGTAATGCTACTTCACCAATTTTAATTCATGAATCCCCAAGCGACCACCGGTGGCCGCGCATCTATTGTCTTACTATTGTGTTTCTAATTGACGGATGTTTTTTTTTAATGATGTAAACTTGACTACGATCTTACTAGTAATAAAATCGTTGATGGTGAGTCGCACTAGTTTATTAAGAGCCTATTCACTTTAGCCTTGATTACACCTAAATTATCACGGGACGGGAAGACCGCAGCAGACTAATTTTGTGCCGATGTACACGGTATAACCGACAAGGTAAAACGCTTAGTTCGGACCGTAGAGGTGTTAACAACGTAAGGGTAGACAATCGTCGTACGCCGTCAGAGAAAAGTGATGCTGGAATCAAGTCATGTAATTCCTGCGTATACTCTCCAAAATCATCATCATCAATCAGCCTTTTTAATGTTCCCACTGCTGGGACTGAGGCTCCTCTCCTTTTTTATATAGCCTCTTTTTTGTTTTGTAATGTGAATGTGAGAACATTGTATACCTTACAAACCTTTAGATTACTTCCTATTTAAATTACTTTTTTATTTGAATTACTTTTTTTATTTTTTGCTTTTGTGTACAGTAGGTATTGATATACACTGTTCTTACATACTATCATATTGTAACACCTACCACTTTTTTTTTAAAGAGTAACCATGGAGTTTCTTGCCGGTTCTTCTCCATAGGAAACGACCAATTTGGAACCGTGCACTAGCTTCTGACGTTTTATAAGTACCCATGTAGGCCTATGTGAAATAAAATATTTTGACTTTGACTTTGACTTTTGTAGATTGGTGTTAACCAAATTAGGAACACCAATTAGCCTCTTACCACGCCTTTCGAAAGTCTAAACCTGCCAGTTGGCAATTGATTGATGAAGAATGTAAAGATGTGGTGAATTTAACGAGTTCTGAACTTTAGATTGATGAAACAGTGAAATTGTTATGAGTTGTTGATTTTATTTAATGCTGTATCAGAGTTTTGTTGATTAATTTTACAGGTGAATGTACTTACACTGTAAACTTGGAAGTTAATATTCAAGTCGGCATTAGCGTTAGCGTTTTAACCCTTCAGATACCGTCAATTAGAGACACAATAGTAAGACAATAGATGCGCGGCCACCGGTGGTCGCTTGGGGATTCATGAATTAAGACCGCCCATTGTACACTTATTTTGAACTAGCGACGCGCCCCAGCTTCGCTCGGGTGCAATATTATACATATAAACCTTTCTCTTGAATCACTCTATCTATTAAAAAAAAAACGCATCAAAATCTGTTGCGTAGTTTTAAAGATTTAAGCGTATATAGGGATATAGGGACAGAAAAAGCGACTTTGTTTTATACTATGTAGTGATAATGTTTGTCCTGTATTTTTTGTTAATGTGGTGTACAGTAAAGAATATAACAAATAAATAAATATGGCGTACAGAATATTTGGATTAAGAATGGAAGGATGTGATGAATATTATGAGTTGTGCTTGCGGATTAGGATAATGATTGTAAACGAGTACACGGTAGAAGCCCAGCAGTGTCGAAGCCTACTGGGGCCAAGGGTCTGCTTCTAAAAGGAAGCTTTGGCCCCGGTACGAAAGGTAACGAATGGAGAGGAGTAGGTTTTTAGTCAGTCAGACACTATCTCCCGCTCCGCCCAAGGGCGCAGAGATGTCATTGGATGATTCTCCCATTAACAAAAAAATGTGTCTGTTTGCTAATTAGGTAATGTATAGGAGAAAAACCTTCAAGAGTATAATTGATAACGCTGTTTGCCCGCGGCTTCGCCCGCTTACATAAAATATAGCCTATGTCACTCAGGAATAAAGCAACTTTCTTTCGGTGACAAAATTTTAGCAATCAGACCAGTACTTCCAGAGATTACTACAACAAAAAAAAAACTTTAAGTAGGTAGCTCTTTGTGGCATAGTCGCCATAGTCGGCCCTATAATGTTCCCACGGCTGTGACTCAGGCCTCCTCTCTAGGAGAGGGAATTGGCCGTAATCCACCACGCGGTCCTAGTGCGCGTTGGTGGATGTCACATGTCTTCGAATTTTTGGTTCTAGGACATGCCGGTTTCCTCACGATGTTTTCCGTCACTGTTTTGAGAGCAGTGGTGATGAAATAAATTACACAAAGTAATGCGCCTGGCTGGGTTTGAACCTGCGACCTATAATACAACTCGAACGTATGTAATTTATCTATAATATGTATGTATTTATAAATATATAAGTATGTTTATCAGTTGTCTAGTACCCATAACACAAGCTCTGCTTAGCTTGGGACTATACGGCGTTGTGTGATAGTTGTGGAATATGAATGATTAATTAATTACTTTTTATGTGAATTTGTTTAAAACGCTAGAAGTTTCCGACTTGCACCACCGCCGCGCTCCACGGCAAGCATTGTACAGTAATCAGATCGTTATCCTATTAGGGCGGCGTTCAACTTTGATTATTTTATATTGAGCGGCGTGTCTTTGATAGCTTCATTTATTTATCACTCGATTGTGGAATTGATTTTCTGTTTGTTTCATTATTGTCTTAAGAGCGTTCTTCTCGAAATACATTTTCATACAGCCGCTCTTACGTTATTATGGCGTTGTTATAAATTTTTCTTCTTTTATTCATAACAATAAAATACCTATTGACATTTTGAGCATTAAGGAACTTTTAGCAATATTTAAATGTAAATTACGTAATTTTTTAATCGATAAGGCTTACTACACGATCCAGGATTTCCTAAATTAATGAATAATTACGTATTTTTGATTATTTTTCTTTTGACTCAATTATTTTTGAATATTTTTTAGTATAATCTGTAATTTATTATTGTATGCCTAACTGGCAGGACATAATGGAACTATAATTTTTTTTATTTTTTTTTTTTTATTTTTTTTTTAAGTATCTACTATTGTAACTTTATTGACCAGAAATTTATTACATATATACATAAAAAAAAACTTAAATACTAAATAAACTATTTAAACTAAAACCTAACTATGTACATAAATATGATACAAAAAGACAAAGCACGCTCAGGCGTCAAAGTACTAATTTATTATTAATTTTTATTTTGATACTCTAGATATTTTGAAAATACAGATATCTTGTGGATATTATTAAGGTTCTATTGAAATGAAATCATAAAGTGTAACACTAATCCAGTAAATACCTTCGTAAATTTGCTATTTTGCGTGAACTTTGGCCTTTCATAATGTGGTTATAATCGAGATTCTGAGTGATAAGTTTTTTCCTAAATTTTTTTAAAGGTTTTTTAAAAAAACTGGGCATGTGCGAGGGTTTCGAGCAAACTACAATTCCCGAATGGAGTCTCGATGATTTTTCCGAATTGCAAAAATTTTTTGTTTGTTTCACAATTCTTTCTTTGTTCAATCTATTTCTCTGTGGAATGCGCTCCCCCAGGAGATCAGGATGGCAACTAGCCGATTAGCATTCAAAACTAAAGTTCGAGAGCTAATTCGTAAGAAGTTGGCAGTAGTATCATCACAACGTTAATGTTCTCCAGTTGTCGATCTGGACCAATTGTTTGACTATATTAGTTAGGTATGTAGTTTATTAATTTGAGTATATATTGTATAATTGTATTATATATATTATATGGTTTATTAGTACTTATGTTAATTCTTGTATTCGTTTTCTCTTTCTCATTTATTGCACCTACCACTATTTTTCTCTGCATCACCCAAAGGTTGACTGGCAGAAAATGCCTGAGGCATTAAGTCCGCCTCTGTACTTTGTGTGCATAAAGCATTAAATAAATAAATAAATAAATAAATAAGCCCTTGTTTTGTGCCAAATTTCAAGATTCTGGGTCAACGGAAAGTACCCTATGAATTTCGATCTTTGAGAGTATCAAAATATACGTTTTTTTGCGACATAAACGGCCGTATCTTTTTTATTCGTTAACTTAGAAGTTTGATTTTTTCACAGCTTAAAGGGACCGCAGATTTGAGGATATGGTTTTAATTTCTTGAGATAAATCTCTACGCGTTCTTGAGATAAAAGGTCTTGACAGAAGGACAGACAGATAGACGGACGGCCAACAAAGTGATCCTATAAGGGTTCCGTTTTATCCTTTTGAGGTACGCAACCCTAAAAATGGTCATATTTGAAAAGCTTAACATAAACCGGACAGGCCGGAATCCGCTAAATTTGGCCGGACACGCAAAAAAGAAGCCGGAACCTGTCCGGCTTTATCCGGACGCCTGGCAACGCTAGTGGTCATTTAACATACCTAAATCAAAATACAAAATTTGGCTATGATGGAGCGACATGGTCAATACATACAAAGCTACGCTAGTGTTAGGTCTTCGGGCCCACGGTCATTCTTGATCTTGGTTCAACATTTCCGCAGTCTTATACCTCATAATCCTTACTTCTAAACACCAAATTCTACTACATATCATCATCATATCATATCAGCCTAAAGACGTCCACTGCTGGACATAGGCCTGCCCCAAGCGTCGCCACAACGACCGGTCCTGTGCGCGCATCCATCGGATTCCCGCGACCCTGACTACTGCATATACTAACTCTATTTTCTCCTTTTTTCCAGAATACCGGCAACCGATAATGGGTAGTCCATGGCCCATCGCCAAGCCCATAGCCAGCAGACCGATACCAGTACAGCATCAGCACTTACAACATCTTTTGGCGCACTGTCACCATCCATACTTAGGTAAGCGGTCATCTTCAACATCTCTAGAAGTAAAGGCTGGTGCAAGCTGCTGCCTGGCCAGTAGACAGCTACTCGGTCTGTCTACTCGTACGCCAGTAGCTCGGCTCGCCTTTGCTGTCTACACGACACCTAGCTACTGCCCAGTCCGAGTCGTGTCACGAGTGAACTTGTTTTAATAAAATAAACGGTGATACGCTCTATGACAACAATTTTATGAATACCATTTATGCGCAGCCATTTCGTACTCGATTTAGTACACAGGCGTAGCACACAAAAAAACACGGGTGTCACTCACAACTGCCCAGCTGGCACTGGCGAGCTACTGACGAAAGCGTTCAAACAATGCGAGCGACGTACGAGCCGCTGTTATGTGCGAGTTGCTGCCGGGCGAGCATGCGAGTGAAAACAAAAAATGTTGAAGTAACTCGGATGCGAGCTACCGACCAACTCGCACGTACGAGTTACTCGCAAGTTACGTCCAAACAGTGCGAGTTACTGCAATGCAGCTACTCGGAAGGCTAACTCGTACGCTAGCTCGCACTGTGTAAACCAGCCATAAGGCGCAATTACTTTTTGCTCATCTTCACTTGTCGAGTTTTTCGGGGTGAATCTGATTGCCCTGAATAAATTGCTCAGCTGGTGACGTTGTATGTTCCTCCCGTACCTAAGCAACAGCTCAGGCTGAGATTGTTAGCTATCCAGTTAGACTAAGTAGAAACAATTCCCAACATGGTTGGAGAACAGCTAACCAGATTGAGACTGTACAAGAGTAAAGCTGAGATTTTGGTCAGTAGTTCGTCTTAGAGATGGATTTTTAGGAGTTGGACTTTTGTCGGAGCAAAAAAATCTTTTTTTTTTGTTGGTTTTTTTTTTTGGAAAAAGTATTATTTTTTTCGGAAACCTGTGTTTTTGGTGTTTCGGGCTTTAACCCTTTAACTGCCCGCGTTGGATTAGTCCGATGAGTGTTTTCGCGTCCTATTTGCTAAGGCAGTGTGTTTGCGACTGGGTATTCTATCTCGGTTAGCTGTTTAATCCCCATAGATGACAGAAAAGCTTGACGAAATGGAGTATTTGGTCGTGAATATGCGACCCTAGTGGAATAAACGCTAGAATGTTTGTCGGATATATCCGACGTAGGCGGTTAATAGGTTAAATAATAAAAAAATAATTAAAAATAGTGGTCCCAAATACCAAAGAAAATGTTTTTCGAATTTTTTTTAAATCCTTCGCGCCATAGCGCTACCTATAAGGCTATACTCCAACAGAAACTTTAGTCCCTCTTGAAAATTTGACAGCTAAAATTTTACGTTAAGGCTGACATTTCCAAAAGCTTTAGTATAACACCTACAAATTAAAAGACGAGGGTGGTCTTTTGATAGATAAAACCCACAGTCGAATTTGTCTCTAAAAGACTCAAAATTATATCAAATAAGTAAGACTTTACAAACACTTAATCCACAACAAAAACACTTCGTGAGAATTCCCTTTTTTATTGCTAACGAATCATTGCCATTTTTTCAAAACCACAGACTATAAAATACTTTATAATCTTTTTTTTATCGATCAGAGACAATGTATAAAGTCTTTTTGTAGCAGACCTCCCAGTGAAGGTTGTCTATTGTTGGTTATGTCAACAGATTTTTGTAATGGTAACATTTTGTGGGATGACACGCCCAATTTGATGAACGAATAGCAAAACAAATCTTTTGTTATAGCTAATCTGTTAGATAAACATGGTTTTTAGAGGGTGGCCTAAACTGTTGGTTAAAAAATGAATACTGAATACATTTTTTAATGTGTTTTTTATTATCATCATCATCATAAATTCAGCCGACAGCCGTCCACTGTTGTACATAGGCCTCCCACAAGCGTCGCCACAATGATCAATCCTGTGCGTCCCGCATCCATCAGATTCCCGCAACCTTCACCAGGTCATCGGTCTACCTTGTAGGAGGTCTTCACTATGTCTTCCGGTACGCGGTCGCCACTCCAGAACCTTTCGGCCCCAACGGTCATCCTTTCAGCAAGCAATGTACCCTGCTCATTGCCACTTAAGTTTGGCGATTCTTTGTGCTATGTCGACAACCTTGGTTCTCCTGCGGATATCTTCATTTCTGAATCATCTAATGCGAATAAAATCAGGAGCAAATAATATTATTTTCAATAATTCTCTATTGTCAGCCTTTCAACAAACATGATCGATTGTACAAAAAGACTTGCAATGCACGCGCGCCCTCTTTGCTATTATTAGGCTGAATGCGTTTGTACGTTTGCCATTTTTGCCGTTTGTTAAAAAAAATGTTTTAGTTTTTTTTGGCGGTGTAATAAAAATGTCATGTGTAGGTGGCGTACATATAGATTGGCGTTATAGAAATTAGTTTGAGGTTAAAATTATAAAAGAAAGAAAGAAAGAAACGCAGCTTACGAAGCAACGCGCATGCAACGCGAAAGGCGCCTACAATATAAATAAAAAATAACAACGTTCAAGATCTAAGAACTATTTTGTTTTTAATGGCCAAAAGTTCGACTATTTCATTGACCAGAAAAAAAAATAATTAAAACAATCGATAATTAATTTTGTTGTATTGGATTCTCAGGTCAGACCTTTGTGTGAACTGAATTTCATAATGGGAAAACCCAGCAATGTTGTTTTTTTTTCGGTGGGTAAATCATCTATTGACATGTCCCGCTCTTGGGCGGAGCGGGAGATAGTGTCATACTTTTAGTGAGTTAAAACTCACTCCAGTTCCTTCATTGCTTTTCGTACCGGGGGCTGGCCTAGCTTTTGGAGCTAACTCTGGCCCCAGTACGCTTTGATCCAGCTGGGTCCGTGCTGTTGCTGACAACGACTTGAGGCGCGCGGGAACAGTGCGCGTCGTCGAATCCTGAAATGTTGTTATTTTTATTTTTTTTATAATGTATAGGCTCACGTTTGACCACTATCTCACCTGATGATAGGGGATGATGTGGCCGACGATGGAACACGCTTGCCTAGAAGCAATCTTTTCACTCTTGACTTAAATACCCCTAGGTTATAGCTATCAGGAAACACAGACTCCGGTAGGGAATTCCACTCCTTAGCTGTATCTACGCATAATGAATGTGTTCCCAAAACGCTATGTACGTATGGGTGGGATGCCATGTACCGGTGGCGCAACGCCGTACGTCTTGTGGTCCGATGATGGAACGGACTTGGTGGAATTAAATTGTGTAGCTCCAGTGCACACTCCCCGAAATGTAAACGATAGAAAACGGACAAGCAAGCAACTCGGCGTCTATGCTCAAGACTTTGGAGTTTTGATTTCACAAGTGCATCATTGCCTATGATCCTCTTGGCACGCCTTTTAATCGACTCCAGTGCATCAAGCTGGTATTTGGCTGACCCATCCCAAAGATGAGAGCAGTACTCTTCCATACACGATCGAACTTGCGCTTGATAGAAGTTGTCAGTATTATCACGAGGTTTTCTAGGTCATGGTAGACCATGACCTAGAAAACCTCGTTAAATCTAGAAATTTAGCGCAGTGGTAGACCATTGCGCTAAATTTCTTTCAAATCCGTTCAGCAATTTCAGCTTGAAGGTGTAACCAACATACACACATACATACAAACTTTTTATAATAATTGATTGATGATTGACATAATTATATCGTATTTATTTATTTATTATTTATTTAAATCTTTATGCACAAAGTTGTACAAAGGCGGACTTAATGCCTTAGGCATTATCTGCCAGTCGACCTTAGGGTGGTGCAGAAACATAACATGGCAGGTGCAACTTAATAAATGAGAAAACAAATGAGAAAAAAAAATGTAAATACATACTTAGATACATACATATAAATAAACAGAGCTATAGTGAAAAAAAAGATGATTGACATAACATTTGTATCTAACACTAATATCTTGTTCCAGTGAGACCGGCGCAGGCGCATACCCAAGTATTCCCGTTACCTGGTGGTTTCCCATGGGCGCATAGTTCCAGGGGTTAGTATTGTGATGTCTTAATCGCATGAAAAAGGTTTCCGAATTGTTACTATTTGTATTTGGTGGTATGTCTTCAAATACATTTTTGACGGCACGATTGAGTCAATCGTTGAGCGATTGACTGCTCAGCCACACTGGCAGCGCTGTGCGGAGAGCGACGCGGGTGCAAGGACCTTTTAAACTTTGCGTTTCTTCAACCAATGTACCCACTGTTTACAATTTTA
The DNA here is from genome assembly GCA_949319445.1 of Mythimna lalbum. Lineage (NCBI taxonomy): Eukaryota > Metazoa > Arthropoda > Insecta > Lepidoptera > Noctuidae > Mythimna > Mythimna lalbum. The sequence goes on from OX439373.1 coordinate 10,502,933, forward strand.
CAAGAAGTAGCTTCGTACTTTAACATAAGCATAATGTGGTAAATTACTAATTAAATAGTTAATACTGGCAGTTTTGAGTACTACCTAAATGTCTTTTCTTCATTATGGTTCGTCAAGTCCTTGAGCTCCTTAGAAGTTCTAAGTTTATTTATTTATTTATTTAAAACTAGCTTTTGCCCGCGCGGCTTCGCTCCCGCTCTTCGCTACTCCACCCTACTCTACACTACTCTACCCTACCCTACCCTACCCTACCCTACCCTACTCTACACTACTCTACCCTACCCTACCCTACCCTACCCTACCCTACCCTACTCTACCCTACCCTACCCTACTCTACCCTACCCTACCCTACTCTACCCTACTTTTATTTTTTTTCCATAAGAACCTTGTCCTCACGATAACAATCACAACAAAAAAAAAATCAGCCAAATCGGTCAAGCCGTTTTCATGCCAAGTCGTGAATACGGAAAACGGGGGTCATTTTTATATATATAGAAGAAAGATTAAGTAGATAACATCATTACAGCCAACGCCAATGCGATGCTATCACCAGTTATACATATACATATACAATAAACATTTAAAGAAATATTTGTATAACAAACAACACAAACATACAATACATATTAATTAACCTGTTGCGCAGGTTATACTTTCAATGCACCTTTGTGCTGCTTCCGTGAACCGCGGGAGGCTGCAGTGAAATAGATCCACGTCATTAGCAATAATGTTCAGCATCCTTATGGCTCGTGACAATGGGGCAAACTTGTTCAAGTTTGTCCTCGAAGAATGTTCCAGCTGCGTGGGCGTGGGACGACGCGCACTCCCGCAGCCGGGAGGCACGCGCAGCCCCAGCTCCGCCAGCAGCTCAAGTTGTGCTATAAGACTACTGACAAATGCTTGCCCTGGCTGGACAAGTCCACTCAAATCTGTGTGATTCTTTTTTCAAAAGACCATCTCAGACTTCAATCTGCATGGTTCTCTAATAGAATGAGATGACAATTACATATAATTTGCTGTATGGACTTTAAAGGAGAGTTTGACCCCTGAGTTCGTTTCGGTGTTTCTTCTCAGGATAGTCAACTTGGAAACACCGGCCTCATCTAGTTTAATTTAACGAAAAAACTGACACTACTACACTTTTAAAAAACTAATTGCAAGATGAATATAATTCATGAGAAGGGCGTTATAGTGTAGAAAGTAGTATTAAGACCGACAGACAGAAGAAAGTATACTCTACTAGCTTTTGCCCGCTTGGCTTCGCTCCCGCTCTACCCTACTCTACCCTACTCTACCCTACTCTACCCTACTCTACCCTACTCTACCCTACTCTACCCTACTCTACCCTACTCTACCCTACTCTACCCTACTCTACCCTACTCTACCCTACTCTACCCTACCAAACTTCACATACACCATCTATTAAATAGTCCGAACAAAGCCTGAAAATTTGGTTTGGATAGGTGAGCCCGTTCTTGAGTTATAAAATAACAACGAAAAGTGGCATTGATTTTTACTTGATTGATACTTAACTAAATGTAAACAATCTTGACATCTCCGCTCAAATAGTGTCACAATTCAAAAATCAAATGAATTGCGAAAAAGGCCTTTAAATTCAAATAATTCAAGGATATGACGCAACAACTAAATAAAGAGAAATGGTTGGTGCTGTGGGCAAATAAAATACAAATATGACATAATCTGCGCTTAAAGCTTCATGAATTCTGAAATTAATAGCATAATTATCAGCAAAAAAAGTAAAAAAATATTTTTGAGCTGTGACATTATTTGAGCAGCGGTGCAATGTATTTTATCTAAAAAATGACTAAAATTTTATCTAAAAATGTACACAATTATCTAGTTATTTTTTAATTAACTAAATTTAAATCACCAACCCGCACTGGGCCCGCGTGGTGGATTACGGCCCTCCTCTCCTAGAGAGGAGGCCTGAGTCCCAGCATTGGGAATGTTAAAAAGGCTGATGACGACGATGATGATGAAATAATCTTTGTATGCGATTTAAAAAAAGACATAAGTATCAAGATTGTTTGCGTTTAGTTATGTACCTACACAATTAGAGTATAGAATTGATTACCTTTTCAAAAACTAGACAGTTGGTAAAACCTTTAAAAGGCTTGTTCTTCACAGGTAAACCCCGGCGCGGCATGATGCGTCGTGCAGTCTTCTCCGACCTTCAGCGCAAGGGTCTGGAGAAGAGGTTCCAGGTACAGAAGTATATTTCCAAGCCGGATAGGAAGAAGCTGGCTGAGAAGCTGGGGTTGAAGGATAGTCAGGTTAGTTGGCTATACAACATTAGTTTTCTAGGCAAGCGTGCTCCATCGTTCGCCACATTATCGCTTACCATCAGGTGAGATAGTAGTCAAACGCAAACCTAATTTGCGTCATCACCGTGCCCTTGTAGGGGCGATTGAATAGAACAGAATAGAATAGCATTTACTACTGCCTTGGTTCAGGCCATGGTTCGGAGCGAGGAGGAAGGCAGGCGGTCGCCTCCTTCTGCGAAGCAGTAATGCTAGCAAAGAAGGAGGCCGACCGCATCAGGCAACGGCGCTCTGAGAACTACACCAATATCACATCGTTGTACTCCTCTTACTTAGGACTACTATCCTAAATTTGAGCTACACGAATACTGACAAATGCTTACACTGACTGGACAGGTCCACTCAAATCTGTGTGGTTCTTTCTTCAAAAGACCATCTGAGACACTAATCTGCATGGTTCTCATATGATTTGACCATTACATGTAAATCTATTTGCAAAATAGGTAAATATGATTTATCATCACCATTTGGTGGCGTGACCAGCTCGGACGTGTAGCGACTCTGGTGTCTATATGGTGTTTAGTTTGGTAGCTTAGGGCTATATCGCGCCGCCATGGTTTCCCGGTGAAATATAGCCCTAAGAGCAGTAACAATCAGTTTTCTACTAATCTCAATATTCATAAACCAAGGCACGCGGATAAGCTCACTCTGTATGGTTTTATTCAGCCACTGAACTCTAATATTATAAAAGCGAAAGTGAGTTTGTTTGTTACGTCTTCACGCCTAAATGGCATAACCGATTTTGATGAAACTTGGTACACGGATAGACTATATCCTGGAATAGGACATGGGATACTTTTTACCCAGAAGTATACCTGGGATCATTTTCTGCAATCACGCAGGCAAAGCCGCTGGGAGCAGCTAGTCATTTATAAATATTTCAAACCATTCCTCCACGTCCATTATAATCCTATAACTCAAAAATCAAAACATACCGACGAAGGAGTTTTACTGAAAGATACAATAATCCCCTTCCCCCAGAGGGGAGCTTTCACAGGGTGTTACAAAAAATTGCAACCCCTAAGGGTATACAGAGGGGGCTGTCACGAGCAGCCGTCCAACCCCGCCCCCTCCGGGACCCGTTTAAAACAATTACGGCGTTGTATTTGAATTTTAGTATTGGATTGGAGGTTTTTTGGTGAGATTTTGCCTTTTAAAAACGTTGTTGTATTAGTCTGTCTGAAAAGTCAGGTAATTATTAGGGCAAAATGAAATCTGATGTAGTCAACACTGGTATTAACACTGGCATCAATAATTATTAATGAAAATATTTTGTTTGTAGGAAGCTTTTATAGCACAGTTATAATACCTGTATAATTAATACTCGTCAAGACGAATCATACGAGCCCAAACTCATGGAGTTGTGTCGTTTAACTCATCATTATTTCAGCCAATACACGTCCACTGTTGGACATAGGCCTCCCCCAAGTGTCGCCACAACGAACGATCTTGAGCGTCTCGCATCCATCGATGTCCCGCAACCTTCACCAGGTCATCAGTCCACCTTGTTGGAAGCCTTCCATCGCTGCGTCTTCCGGTACACGGTCGCCACTCTAGAACCTTTCGGCCCCAACGGCCATCTGTTCTGCGAGCAATGTGCCCTGCCCATTGCCACTTAAGTTTGCAATTCTTTGTGCTATGTCGGCAACTTTAGTTCTGCGTTAGTCGTTTAACTACCAAGTTCCTATAGCCACCTTCCGGTTCCATCGTCAAATAAGCTCCATCTCATAATAATTTTGCAGTCATCTGATTTACACATGCATGCACAGCTCAGTCGGTAGCCGGGAAGTGGATCAAATTTAATTTTATAGATTTTATTACAGACATAAAAGCTTGTAATAAAAAAGGTTTTTTTTGTTGTCTAATCTTAACGCCAATGAAATATGAATGATAAATGAAAAATAAAGAATTTTCAAAACCTGAAATTAGTTTGATCAGAATAACGAGCAGAATCAATTAAACTCTCTTTAATATAGGTTACATTTTTCAAAAAAATCTTCATTTAAAACTTCGACCTGTCTATTTATGAATAAGTCAAGCCATCACATGCGCAAACCCGCTGAAATAAGTAAACAAACACAAATAGTTGTAATCCAATCAAATTTTCTCATACACGGGATAATAAAAGTTCTTATTTCAATGCAGATATGAATTTTAAACAAACTAAAACTGCTCATAAAACCTTAAATTTTTTTTTAAATGTTTTTTTTTCTCACATAATTAGGTCCATTGAATTAAAAATCATTTGGGGTGTCTGAGGTTTTGCGCATTTAACGTTACACGTTGTATATGTAGGTATTCTTACTCGGCAATATGTTTACAATCAATATTCCCCTTAGCTCTTGGGAATATCGTAACAATAGATTATCAATTGTATGTCAAAAACAATTCACATTATATATTCAGTCTCAGATTGAAAAACTGGGCAAGTGCGATTCGGACTCACGCACTGAGGGTTTTGCACAAACTTACCTATGAAAACAGTTCAATTCCCGAATTGTCTTTCAATTTTTTTTTCCGAATAGCAAAAGTTTTTTTTAGTGGTGACCACAAATTTATAGTTTTCAGATTTATTCCTATATTTGTGTTAGAAGACCTTGCTTTATGCAAAATTTCAGGATTCTGAGTCTACGGGAAGTCTATACACCTCTAATTTTTAATTAGTACAAATACTGAAAGCTCTTATTAGAAAAATGTGTTCTTATTGTTAGTCTCCATAAATAATATTCATAAACAGCAAAGTTATGAGCGTTTGTTTATATCCCAAAATGTCACTCAATTTATGGACATATTGTACAGGCTTATCCTTACTAATATTATAAAAGCGAAAGTAAGTTTGTTTGTTACGTCTTCACGCCTAAATTACAGAACCGATTTTGATGAAACTTGGTGCACGGATAGACCATGTCCTGGAATAGGACATAGGTTACTTTTTATCCCGGAAGTATGTTCCCTTGGGACAATTTCCTGCTATGTCGCGGGCGACGCCGCTGGGAGCAGCTAGTTCTCAATAAATAATATTCTTAAACAGCAAAGTTATGAGCGTTTGTTTATATCCCAAAATGTCACTCAATTTATGGATATATTGTACAGGCTATTGATTACATGAATGGAAAACCACTGCGCGCAGTATTTTCTAGTAGCAATAGTTTTGAATGATTGAACTTAGCGCATATTACTAAAAGAGTTCTGAGTATACATGTAGATGGATGGAGATGGAGAGGAAGGCCGAAGATAAGATGGATGGTTTGTGTGAGGAGTGATATGAAAGAAAAGGGAGTTAGTGATAGTTTGACGGGTGACAGGACAGAATGGAAGAAAAAAACGTGTTGCGTTGACCCCAAGTAATATGGGATAGGGGCAGGAAGAAGAAGTTTCAATTACGAACTTACCAATTATGACAAATTTTCTTGGTAAATTTTAGGATTTCGTTTTTTTTTTTTTTACTTTTGACAACACAAATATGATCAATAACTTGCACGGATAGAGCCTTATTTTTTTGTACTAATTAAAAAATAGTGGTGCATAATTACTAAAAAAATCTAGTTAAACTCATCAAATAATTACACAACCACATACATGCCAAGCATTCCCTAAAACAGCTAAGACAGCTCACCTTTCACCCCCTCTAATTCGATAAACGCCAGCAATTATCTGAACACATCCCCTCGGCGATCCATTTAAACGGTTTCAACCCCCTTTCATCCCCTAGGGTGCGGTTGAGGCGGGTTGATTCAACTAAGTATTAAAAATTGAGCTTTGTTTATTCAATCTTGGTTTGAACGATTATTATGATATTTTTTGATACTGTTTTTTTTTAAGGGCGTTTAAAGGGTTGTAATTGTTTTGGCTTTTTTTTGGGCCTATCAATTGGGAGTAAGTGTGTTTGAGGTTCGGATAGTTGATTTTTTAAATGTTTTTTGATTAATTTGCAATCTACTTACAAACTTCTTCTGCGAAGCAGTAATGCTAGCAAAGGAGGAGGCCGACCGCATCAGGTAACGGCGCTCTCGCCGCCGCCAGGTTCCGATCCCGATTTCCGGACACCATAGGCGTGGGTTTGCGGACGGCGAGCAATGAGTAGCTCGGTGTCCGACCGTCCGGTAACTGGCTGGACCGAGCCCAAGTCGTCGACGGCGCGCACTGTTCCGGCGCGCCTCAAGGAGTTGTCAACACGAAGGAACGGGGTGGGTTTTTAGTCAGTAAAAGTCTGACACTATCTCCCGCTCCGCCCAAAAGCGTGGGTTGTCATTGGATATGTTGAATATGTTTGTTTTTTTTGTTGGTGGATATTTTCCCACCAACAAACCAAATAACCTACTTACAAATTATCCAACCCTATATGTTAATTAGTCCAAAATAAAAATAGGGCACCCAAGGATAGAGCCCTTTTTTGTTTTTTGGACTAATTTCTGATCATATTTGTAAATTGGTCATAATTGTTAAATTCATAATAGAATGAATCATGCATAACAATTGTTACTAGAAAAAACTATATGCACTGGTTTTATATTGTTTTTCATAATCAATATTCTGTACAATATGTCCATAAATTGAGTGACATTTTGGGATACAAACAAACGCTAATAACTTTGCTGTTTATGAATATTATTTATTGAGACTTTACTTAAATAATAACAAGACGTTTTTTAATAAGCCTTTTAAATATTTTTCCTGACAAAAAAATTATGGTGTATTAAATAACTAGCTGACCCGGCGAACTCCGTCCGCCTAACAGTTAATGAATGTAGTATATCTTTCGATATAGTCAGCCGATTGCGATGAAACAAAGCCTAAGTAATATATCTAGTTCCACACAATTTTAATGATGGTTAAGATTTCTATGGGTCTATACCACAAAATACATAGGTACAGAAGTCAATCTACATACAAAGTGCGTTCGAGCAACGCACACATAGACACCGCTCACACACACGATATCTCGAAGCGCCTCGGCCCACTCGTCGAACAGTTCTGGCTCAAACGCTCATTAGTGTGCGTCCACCGAGCGTAGGTATAAAAAGTGAAGTACATGTACATGAGATTGTTTTCTGTACCTATCTATTTTGTGTCTATACCATACGAAATAAAATTATTATTATTATACATAACATGATTCCAAAAGCCACACACAAATCCGCATAACATTACATTATTTCTTTTACAATATATCCACGTCGTTCAATTCATTCGTTCAATTTATATCATTCGTTCAGTTCTATCATTCAATTGAGCGGCGTGTTCGTGGCATGCAATTTACTTCAAACTCTTTGATAAATATATTGTATTTTATGTTATAGTATATTCATTATCGTACATAATGTGGAAGGGTGGAGAGGGAGGGAGGCCAAAGAAAAGATGGATGACTTGTGTGAAGAGTGATATGAAAGAAAAGGAAGTTAGTGATAGTGTGACCGGTGCCTACTGGGGCCAGGGTTATCCGAAAGGGAACTCGAGCCTCGGTATATAATATATAATAATAATATTCCACAACTATCACACAACGCCTTCAGTCCCAAGCTAAGCAGAGCTTGTGTTATGGGTACTAGACAACTGATAAACATACTTATATGTTTCTAAATACATCAAGTCAAAGTCAAAAGTCAAAGTCAAAAGTCAAAGTCAAAAGTCAAAGTCAAAATATTTTATTTCATATAGGCCTACAAGGGCACTTATAAAACGTCAGAAGCTAGTGCACGGTTCGAAATTGGTCGTTTCCTATGGAGAAGAACCGGCAAGAAACTCCATGGTTACTCTTTTAAAAAATGTGTTTATTACAATATTGATTGATTTATGTAAGAACAGTGTAGACCAGTCAACACTGTACACAAAAGCACAAAATTAATCATAATAAAATAAAAATAAAGTAAGTTGTAATAGAAAGTTATCTAAGTGTTTGTGGATTATACAGTGTTCTCACATTCACAACATACATACATACATATTATAGATCAATTACACCCAAGCACAGAACAAATGATCATGCTCATCACATAAACATTTGTCCTGGGTGGGAATCGACCCACGACCTCTGGCATAGCAGTCAGGGCCACTAACCACTAGACCAACAGGCCAGTAGAAAACAAGATTAATTTTTCCATTTCATGTCTTTTAACTTAAAGTGCCAAAATACTCTTCAAGACGGTCCTTTTCCACTCGCCTATCGTCAACATCGATCAGGATTGAAAAGTTACTTTTTTATATTTTTAGTATAAAATATGAGTAAACTAGCGACCCGCCCCGGCTTCGCTCGGGTGCAATGCTGATACTAAATACACAACAGAAAAACTGTACACCTATAAACCTTCCTCTTGAATCACTCTATCTATTAAAAAAAAACCGCATCAAAATCCGTTGCGTAGTTTTAAAGATTTAAGCGTACATAGGGATATAGGGACAGAAAAAGCGACTTTGTTTTATACTATGTAGTGATTATGGAGGGCCAAAGTTCACATAAAAATAGCAGATATTCAGAGGTCTTTACTAGATTAGTTTTACACAAATATATGTTTTGATTTCTATAGAAGCCTAGATAATATCCACAAGATGGCTGTGTATCCAAAATATCTAGAGAAAGATGTGTAATAACATCATAATCATGTAAGAACGGTTGTATGAAAATGTACATAAAAAAACACTGTTAAGAAAAAATAACACGAAATTTTCCATAAAATAAACAACAGCTATAAAACCAACGTAATCTTTTGATTGTATCCCTTTATAATTAAAAAAAGTAAGTCCCTCCGTCAAAAACCCTTTTATCCAAAAAGAAAAGGATTGAAAGAAAAAAAAAACACCGCGAGCAAATCTCAGTACATTCCCAAAATGTCTTGCTCAAAGTCCTTGAGACAATACACTCATTCCCGCGAAACAGCAATATAGAAACCGTCTAAGTTAGAAAGAGACGGCAATATTACTACAACGACGTCTTAAAACGAGCTTCTATTGGCCGATTTGTATCGAATAAAAGTGTGAAAGAGCTGCTATTGGTCGGTTATATTATTTTTTTTTACTCGCGTTCGGATATTCGTGCCGGAGCTTTTTTACGATATCTGAATTTTATGACGTACTTGCGAACAGAGATTGCGGTGTGTATCCGAACGGTTTAGTAGATTTTAGGTTTGTTGGTTATTTAGAAATAAATGCGCGTTTGAGTTATTTTACTCAATGTTGTATGGGCCTGGCTATTCTTAGAGAAACTTGGATTGTTTTCAGTTAGGAATCCATCTTAGTTTTTGTAGTTCATGTATTAGTGTCGCTTTGTTGGCATAGGGTTCGCCATTTTAGATGCCATTATATCAATTGGGTTTTCTGAATAATTTATACAGTCACTTTTTAATTTGATGGACTAAAACGACAGTTAATAATAATGGGCAGTTTTTGGGAGTCCATTTATTGAGTGTGCAGGTCACTTCTTGCCTTTTATCGATGGATATTAATAACATTCTTCAGGCAGGGGCCATAGTCATAACATAGTTCCTGTTAACCAGTCCACTTAAGACTTCAAAAATCATAGCCCTATTATCTTTGTTTTCCATATGTCGCAATAGTTGGCTTGACTGGCCTGTTGGTCCAGTGGTTAGTGGCTCTTAGCTCGCTCTCCGATCGTCCGGTAACTGTCCGGACCGAGCCAAGGCGTCGACGGCGCGCACTGTTCCCGCGCGCCTCAAGGAGTTGTCAGCAACAGGAGGGGCTCATCTGGGTCGAAGCCTACCGGGGTCGGGGTTATCCGAAAGGAAACTAGAGCCCCGGTATGAAGGCTAGAAGGAACGGCGCGGGGTTTTTAGTCAGTAAGACTCTGACACTGTCTCCCGCTCCACCCAAGAACGGGTTTCGTCAATGATGATTTTCCCCGTCGGCAGAAAAAAAAAGTGGTTAGTGGCTCTGACTGCTATACCGGTATACCGGAGGTGGTGGGTTTAATTTCCAGCCAGGACAAATGTTTGTTTTTCACCATTCAGGGTTTGTCCTTGGATGCACTAGCATAGCGCGTACAGGGATAATCACCGGTTGATACCACGTTCCATTAAAACCGCCAAAGGGGCCTCTGCGAGTTGGTTTCGACTCTTCTTACACCTTCCAAAGGTCCAGGATCCCAGTGCAGTAGCAGATTAGTCTTGCGTGTTACGAATATTTGGGCGAAAAGTAATACTAGTAGGACTTGAGCAAGACATTTTGGAAATGTACTGAGATTTGCTCGGCGTAATTTTTTTTTTGTGACGTAACAACAGTTTTCAGATTTTTTACTATGCTTCTGCTATATGAACTTGCTTCATGCCAAATTTCAAGATTCTAGGTCAACGGGAAGTACGCTATGAATTTTGATTCTCTTGAAAGTGTCAAAATATACGTTTTTAATGACATTTCGAAATCGACAATCTTTTTTTTGTTAACTCTGAAGTAAGGTTTTTTTGCAGCTTCAAGAAAAGGCAGACCTGAGTATAACGTTTTAAATTCAACTCAATAGCTCTATGCGTGTCCTAGAATCAAAAATTCGAAGACACGTGACATCCACCATCCCGCACTGGGCCCGCGTGGTGGATTACGGCCCATTCCCTCTCCTAGAGAGGAGGCCTGAGTCCCAGCAGTGGGAACATTAAAAGGCTGATGATGATGATGTTACCGAGATAAAGTGTCTTGGCAAAAAACAAACGGACAACAAACTGATCTTATAAAGGTTCCGTTTTTCCTTTTGAGATACGTGAACCGAACAAAGAAAAACCATTAAAGAAAAGAAAAAATCTTAATACAAAAAAACTTTTTACAAAATAAATTAAACTGACATCAAAAAGTACAAAATAACTTTAATTTCGGAAGTCGGTGTTTCTATAATAGATACCTAATCTTGTCTCTTCGTTATTTAACACCGACTTCCGAAATTAAAGTTATTTTGTACTTTTTGAAGTCGGTTTAACTTTTTTTGTAAAAAGTTTTTTATTTTTCACTTTTTAGTTATGGTAGCACCACTAAAAAGTACCTACCCTTCAGCTACACATAAATTACCTTATAGCCAGAGTGCATCTCATAACGATTCTTATAATCCCAAATACGGTTATATTACATGAATTTACCCCCTCCCCCTTTCCCCTCCCCCCGTCCCCTCTCCCATTTCTTTCAGTCAGTCATCGACTACACGTATAAACAAAGCAATTTTACTTGCTACGACAATTCTGCTATGATTCTATGAGGAGTTCTGTTCCATATCTTCGAAGTTCATGATCAGATCATAACAATATTTCTATGGGACCAACTTGGAAGCATAACCTTTCAATAAAAAAAAATATTTCAAAATCGGTCCACAATTGACCGAAATATCGGTGAACATACATACAAAAAAAAAAGAACATACATTCAGCCGAACATAGAACCTCCTCCTTTTCGAAGTCGGTTAAAATTACAAAAAGGATCTCTCTTGTATACAACGTGTAACAAAAAGGGGTATATACATCAAGAAGCCCTGAAGATTACAGGTGGTATATAATCTCTACACAAAGTTTCAGCTCAAAATAAATTACTCAAAGTTGAGTTGAGATTATAGTTACAAATTGCCAGCAAAGAAAAACTAGCAAAAATAATACCGTCGGATCAATAACCCATCGGCAAAACTTTTCAAGCTAAAAATACTCTGATTCAGAAATACCAACACTCGCGAAATGTCTTCATAATCCCGCAAAAATCCCGGCTGTTGGTCATCATTAAATAAATTTCAACGACGCTCTCCCTCTACATAGAGTGTTAGCGATCATAGACGCGGCAGAAATGAGAGAATCAAATATTTTATAGGATTTGTGGTCTAAGTGATCCGTATGGATTGAGTATTAGGGCACATTGTGTGAGTTGCTGGATTGTATAAGAGGGTCCTTTTCCACTCGCCTATCGCCAACATCGAAAATGGTTTAAAAGCTTGTTACTTCATCTAACGCAATCCAACGCGATGTTTGACGAAAAGGCAACGCAAAAAAAGAGAGATAACGCCTGAAAACTCTGTTAGTATTCGGTAATTCCGAGATTTACTCAAAACTTGTTCCAGGAAATTGCTGTTTTTTTTTAAACCCTTAAAAGTTTTTGAAAAAAGTTGTTGTCATTTAGATTTGTCGTTCTTAATTAAATTTGCAAGGCTTCTATAGTTTTACTTTTTTGACTTTTTTTAATTTTTAGGAAAATTATGAAGTGTCAAAGTTCATACAAAATAAGAGATTTTCAGATGTTTTTACTGGATTAGTTTTACACATATTTAGAAATCGATTTCAATAGAAGCCTAGATAATATCCACAAGATACTGTGTTTCCAAAATATCTAATGAAAAATGTGTAATAACGTCATAATCGGTTATGAGCAGTTGTATGAAAAACAGTGAAAATGTGTGCCGTGATGCATCACCTTGGGGCCTAAGCGCCTGAGCAATGCCATAAAACAGTGACTTTCTGAATCCTACTCCTCGGCCGTTAGGCCAGGTTAAAGGGTTTGAAAAAAAAATCGTTATTATAAATTCATAAACAATATTATCAAACTATTGATTTTGTCACGTGATATACTTTTGTCTAAAAAAATATTTAGCAACTTTTCCTTCCTCCTTCGAAACTGCTTGGATGTTTAGAAATATTTTTACACTTAAAAATTGCTGCTGAAATATTCTTCGAAGTGAACATAGCATATGTAAATCAATCAATATTTTGCAAAGAAAATAGACTTAAACATCACCGGGGCTCTATCCGGGCATAGCTGGCCGGAATTGAAAGTATTCGAAGTACTGGCAAATATCTTAGTGCCCAACTTTTACCTTACAAGTTGGTCATAATATGATATTTATCAGTTTTTAATTGATTGATCTCGTGTCCACATTATATAAAACAATCACAACACAATATTAAACAATCATAACCGAATATAAAACAATCGCTTCCCAATATCCATTCGCCTCTACCCGTTCCTAGCTCGGATATCCGCCCAGCCAACAATTATTTAACGTCAGATGCAAGCAGCACCAAGATTGCGGATCCGATACTACGGTGGGCGCGTACCTTTATTTATGTGGAGTTTAGTTTGCCAGTATTTTTGTAGTTCTGTCTAGAAGTCGTGGGATGGGGAGCTTGCGGAGTTTTGATGTTATGTGCGTTTTATGACTAGAATTTATAAAGTTTAAATAATAATCATTTTTACAATACACTTGCTCATAAAGTGACTGCATGGCACTTGTTACTAAACTGTGACATTTTGATTTGAGTTTTGGCCGAAAGGAGTTGTGTATCGACGATTTCGTGGAAGGATACCGACCTCGCAGCGGAACACGACGCCGTCACTTCGTGTGCAATCGTTTAATTAATAAGTAGATTTTATTTATATGTATTAGTTTATTATTTTTAAGATGATTTTATGTATTTAATATGGGCCATAGTAGCCTGAAATAAAGAATTATTATTATTACTACGCACTAGAGCTATAATATGGTTAAAACTTTTTTGTTCAACCTCTCGACCGCCATAATTTTATTACATTTATCGTATCAAGATGGGCGTGCGTCGTCCCCCACAAGGAAAAGAAAAAAAAAATATGGGCGCGCATATGAAAACAGATTTTTACCACCACAAAAGCTTACCAGTTTTATTTTACAGTTATTTTCTTCACAAGTGTATTGAAAAACGTTGTATGATACACGTAAGTAATTAGTGATTACCGTTCTCGGCTCTTTTAAGACCCTCGCCATGTCAAAGTCAAAGTCAAAATATTTTATTTCACATAGGCCTACATGGGCACTTATAAAACGTCAGAAGCTAGTGCATGTCCGTCCGTCTGTCTGTCTGTCAAGACCCTTTATCTCGAGAACGCGTGGATGTATCGAGTTATAAAAATATACTCAGATCTGCGGTCCCTTCAAGCTGTGAAAAAATCAAACTTCTAAGTTAACGAATAAAAAAGATTCGGCCGTTTATGTCGCAAAAAACGTATATTTTGATCATCATCATCATTATATCAGCCGAAAGACGTCCACTGCTGGACATATGCCTCCCCCAAGCGTCGCCACAACGACCGGTCCTGTGCGTCACGCATCCATCGGATGGTGGCAATGGGACAGGGCACATTGCACGCAGAACAGATGGTCGATGGGGACGAAAGGTTCTGAAGTGGCGACCACGTACCGGTAGACGCAGCGTTGGAAGGCCTCCAACAAGGTGGACCGACGACCTGGTCAGGGTCCCGGGAATCAGATGGATGGTTATATTTCGATACTCCCAAAGAAATCAAAATTCACAGGGTACTTCCCGTTGACCCAGAAACCTGCAATTTGGCAAAAAGCAAGGTATAGGAATAAATCTGAAAACAGTAGAGTAGTAACCTACGTCACAAAAATTTTTTTTTGCAAGAAAAATCTTGAGACTCCATTCGGAAATTGTAGTTTGCACGGAACCCTCAGTGCGTAAGTCCGACTTGCACTTGTCCAGTTTTTTTCCTTTGGGATACTGAACCCTAAAAAGCACTTAAGGTGATGCATCTTGACGCACATTTCCACTGTTTTTTATACAACCGCTCATAACCAATTATGATGTTATAACAAATTTTTTAATAGATATTTTGGAAACACAGTATCTTGTGGATATTTTCTAGGCTTCTATTGAAACCAATTTCTAAATTTGTGTTAAACTAATCCAGTAAAGACCTCTGAAAATCTCCTATTTTGTATGAACTTTGACCTTTCATAATTTGCCTAAAAATTTAAAAAGTCAAAAATGTTAAACTATAGAAGCCTTGCAAATTTTATTAAGATTCTAAATGACGACAACTTTTTTCAAAAACTTTTAAGGGTTTAAAAAAAACAGCTATTTCCTGGAGCAAGTTTTGTGAAATATTCGAGTAAATCTCGAAATTACCGAATACTAACAGAGTTTTCAGGCGTTATCTCTCTTTTTTTTTTGTTTTTCCTTTTCGTCAAACATCGCGTCGGATTGCGTTAGATGAAATAACAAGCTTTTAAACCGTTTTCGATGTTTACGATAGGCGAGTGGAAAAGGCCCCTTTTAAGGCTGCAGTCTTGTAAAAATTCACCCGCGGCAAATTATTAGCGCATCTTTGTATGCTTTTTTTGAACAAAATGACGAAACAACTTGAAATATTATTATAGCACATATTTAACCATAGTATGAGTAGTAACCAGTTATTTTTTTTAAGTCAATTTGGGTGTATTATGTTTGGTAAATCAAGCGTTAAACATAGCTCTTTCGTTCCAACATCATTTTGACTTATGTTTGTGAGCTTCGTTAATGGCATAATATAATGAATTTACAAATCTTTGGAATGGAAAATTAGCCTTAAGGTGGTGCATCATGACTCACATTTTCACTGTTTTTCATACAACCGCTTATAACTGATTATGACGTTATTACACATTTTTCATTAGATATTTGGGAAACACAGTATCTTGTGAATATTATCTAGGTTTCTAAAGAAACCAATTTCTAAATTTGTGTAAAACTAATCCAGTAAAAACCTCTGAAAATGTCCTATTTTGTATGAACTTTGACACTTCATAATTTGCCTAAAAATTAAAAAAGTCAAAAAAGTAATCCTCTAGAGAACTTGCAAATTTTATTAAGATATCTAAATGACGACAACTTTTTCCAAAAACTTTTAAGGGTTTAAAAAAAACAGCTATTTCCTGGAGCAAGTTTTGTGAAATATTCGAGTAAATCTCGGAATTACCGAATACTAACAGAGTTTCCAGGCGTTATCTCTCTTTTTTTGCGTTGCCTTTTCGTTAATCATCGCGTTGGAGTAATAAGCTTTTAAACCATTTTCGATGTTTACGATAAGCGAGTGGAGAAGGACCCTCTTAATATATAGCTTTCCCCATATAACTCAATAATTTAAGCAAAACCTACTTGAAATCGACTAAACCCCGCCATAATAATATCTTCACCCACCATCTAATCTGCGCCATTGTTAGACTTAATTAATAGTCTATGGTACAACAATAGATTATAATTCAGTCGCTTTTGATGTTCTTGTTAGCTTTATCTTTTGAAATTAATTATTATACGATTTTGTCTTAAAAACGATATGTTTGGCGGTTAATTGGATTTCATGTGGGTATATGTTTATCTGTTTCAAGATTATTTTATAACAAATTAGCTTTCCGCCCGCGGCTTCGCCCGCGTGGACTAGTTTATATCGCGCGGGCAGAGACCCGTGCTCAGCAGTGGAATTATAGGTAGCCTATGTGTTATCCCAGTGTCTCTTCTACCTACCTACCTACCAAATTTGATCTAAATCCGTTCAGTAGTTTTTGCGTGAAAGCGTAACAGACAGACAGACAGCCAGAGTTACTTTCGCATTTATAATATTAATATAGTAGGGATAGTAGGGATTGATATTTTCCTCGCTATAAAGCTCCGATAAACGCGCGCGAGCGCTGCAAATCATGAAGAGTGCTATAGGACGAAGCGCGGCCATCAACGCGCTATTTATAGGCGCGGCGCCGCAAGAACTACGTCCCTGCATTTTAAATTTGTAATATCTTCGGAAATATTCACTTAAATTACATGCTGTAAAAAGCATATTGATCTACAATAAATGCACAATTTATTTAAAGTACTTAATTGGATAAGGATTAATGCTGTATTGTTTAAAATCACTTTGTAAATATATTTTTTTTTTTTTGTAAAGGATAAAAAATTGTTATGGTGGGTTATCCCTAAGAGATAGACATATACCAACGCGGACTTTTTTGTTGAACTTTTTAAGATGGACAATACTGTAGTACATTATTTTGGTCTATCTCGTAGGGTACAGCCAGCGTTTGCAATATAAGCGCAAAAAAAACGTGCTTATTTACGACATCACATTAGAAACCTCTAAATTTATCAGTGTTTCTCTACTATATTATGCATGTATTATACATATAAACCTTCCTTAAGAATCACTCTATCTATTAAAAAAACCGCATCAAAATCCATTGCGTAGTTTTAAAGATCTAAGCATACATAGGGACAGACAGACGGCGGATAGCGACTTTGTTTTATACTATGTATGATATGATATGATGATGATGATAAGTGATGATACAGGTATCGGCATGGATCTTGAGCGCTCGGCGTCAGAGTGGGGATCGCTTTGCGCATTCCATACATTGGCGAGCCAATCGTCGTCATTGTTAGATACATGCAGCAAGCACAGGAACGAATCATGAGCGAAGTCTATGACGCGATGGCGCGGCGAGCCAATCACTGACACTCCTCGCCCCCGCGTCTCACTTCATACCACTAAACAGGCCCGATATTTGACTTCTGCGTAACTATTTCATACTTTTGATCTTACCGCTCGCCGCCCCGCGCTTAGCTCCCGCTCACAGCGCCAAGGTCGTGAAGTGTGTTAAAAAGTTAATTACACAACGCTTAGAACTCTCAAACTATCAGTGAATCCCATAAATACACCCAACATTGTCCACTAGCCATATTGATAATCAGACCCTATAATATCTAGGTACCTATACCCAATGAATCTGATTTTCATCCTCGGACCGCACCGTATTTGAAATATTCATATTTCGAATGAATATTCAAACTGTTCTGTGTTTACATTCACGGCGTTCCAATTTCAAATATTTGCATTTATTTATTTATGGATACGAGACCTTTTTGTTCGGACTTTTTGCTGCGTTCAGTTTGCAAAAACATTTCTTTTTTACGGAGTCTGTGTGTTTGCTGTCCTTTTTTAACTTATGAGAAAAATCTGGTGTCTCTTTCACTCTGGTCGGAACGTTCCAGATCGTGTTATTTTTAGGGTTCTGTACCACAAATGGAAAAAACGGGACCCTTATTGGATCGTTTTGTTATCCGTCCGTCTGTTTGTCTATCAAGACCCTTTATCTCGCTGACGCATGGAGATATCGAGTTGAAATTAAAACCATATACTTAGGTCTGTAGACTCTTGAACCTGTAAAAACATCAAACTTTTAAGGTAACGAGAAAAAAAGATACTTCGGTTTAAGTGGCAAAAAACGTACATTTCGTCACCCTCGAGGAAATCAAAATTCATACTTCCCGTTGACCCAGAATCCTGAAATTTGGCTTAAAGCAAGGTCTTATAGCACAGGTATAGGAATAAATCCGAAAACTGTAAATTTGTTGTTACATCACAATTTTTTTTGGGATTCCGAAAAATCTTCTGAGACTCCATTCCGGATTTTTTATTTATTACTAGCGACCCGCCCCAGTTTCGCTCGGGCAACAGTATTTCTCCACTATTTAATGGATGTTATTATACATATAAACCTTCCTCTTGAATCACTCTATCTATTAAAAAAAACCGCATCAAAATCCGTTGCGTAGTTTTAAAGATTTAAGCGTACATAGGGATATAGGGGCAGAAAAAGCGACTTTGTTTTATACTATGTAGTGATGGGTAGGTTCGCGTTTGACCACTATCTCACCTGAAGGTAAGCGATGATGTGGCCGACGATGGTATACGCTTGCCTAGAAACAATCTATTGAACTATTTGCAAAGATAAGTTTAAGTATGTGTATCGGTGTGGTTCTTTCCTCAAAAGACCATCTGAGATATTAATCTGCATGGTTCTCATATGATAAGACCATTACATGTTCTTTACTGTATGGACTTTAAAAGAGACTTTGACCCCTGACTTTGTTTGTTTGTTAGTCAGTAAGAGTCTGACACTATCTCCCGCTCCACCCAAGAGCGGGGGTTGTCATAAGATGATTTTTGCCCACCGTAAAAAAAAACCCCTGAGTTTGTTTCGGTGTTTCTTCTCAGGGTAGTCAGCTAGGAAACACCGGCCTCATCTAGTTAAAACTGACTGAAAACAATATTGACGTGTAAAAGGGTTTTTTGAAAAGCTATTTACAAAATAAAGATCATTTATACGGAACCCTCAGGAAGCGAGCCCGACTCGCATTTACCCAGTTTTTTAAATTTGAATTCTATTCCAACATCGCTCTATCCTTTTCTATCAACAAGAAACTCTCGTTATTTAATATATCCATCCCTTTCTAGTACCTATTTGACTTTTTGATTGACACATGTCATGTTTGTTTAATTTTTACTATTCAAATTAAACTGTATTCAAATGATTGCAAATATTTTGTTAACCCTTTGCAAATATGACTTGTAGGCAAATATTGCGGTGTAATAAATACAATGGTTTTATAAAAATAATAAAATTATATTTTCAGCTGTGTAAATTAGATTAATATTTGCATGATCAATAGGATTGATTTTAAAGATGAATTCAGGAATAAAAAATGACTGCCGAGGACGGAGGTTATTATTTAAGTTGTGAAAAAAACCGACATAGCTTGAAGAATCGCCAAACTTAAGTGGCAATGGGCATGGCACATTGCTGGCAGAACAGATGTCTGTTGGACATAGGCCTCCCCCAAGCGTCGCCACAACTACCGGTCCTGTGCGTCACATATCCATCGGATTCCCGCGACCCTGACCAGATCATCGGTCCACCTTGTTGGAGGCCTTCCACTGCATCTTCCGATACGCTGTCGCCACTCCAGAACCTTTCGGCCCCAACGGCCATCTGTTCTGCGAGCAATGTGCCCTGTCCATTGCCACTTAAGTTTGGCGATTCTTTATGCTATGTCGGCTACTAAAAGCTAGTAAATCCTTGCTAATATTATAAAAGCGAAAGTGAGTTTGTTTGTTTGTTTGTTACATCTTCACGCCTAAATGGCACAACCGATTTTGATGAAATTTGGTACACGGATAGAACATGTCTTGGAATAGAACAAAGGATACTTTTTATCCCGGAACTATGTTCCCTTGGGATAATTTTCTCCTATCACGCGGGCGAAACCGCTGGGAGCAGCTAGTAATAAAAATAAGTGACAAGAAAGTGATCGCATTTAATCAAAACATGTAATAAACTATAATGCTGCCTCCCTGCTTCGTTTATGTCAGTTTCACGCGTTACGTCTCTATTCGGTATAAATTGTAATAAAAGTGAATACGTCAAAAAGTAATTAATACTTAGCCGGCGAACCCCTGTCTCTTGTAGTGTTGTGTTGATAGTCGATGAGGTTTTATCGATACTTTGTCTTTTTTACATAGCATTAGTTTTTTTTTATAATTCGGTGGGTAAAAACCATCCGGATGACATCCCCCGCCTTTGGGCGGAGCGGGAGATAGTGTCAGACTTTGACTGACTAAAAAACCCACCCCGTTACTTCGTTGCCTTTCATACCGGGGCCGAACCTTCCTTTCGGAACTAGACCCTTGGCCCCAGTAGGCTTCGACCCTGCTGGGCCCCTACGATTGCTTACAACTTCTTGAAGCGCGCAGGAACAGTACGCGCCGTCTACGACTTGGGCTCGGTCTGGACGGTTACCGGACGGTCGGACAGCGAGCTACCCATTGCTTGCCGTCCGCAAGCCCGCGCCTACGGTGCGTGGTCGGAAATTCGGAATACATAGCATGGGTAGGATGTCAGCAGGACTAAAATATGCCTTTTTTGTATGAATCCGACAGCTGTCACCCACACCGGGATCGCGGACGGCGAGCCATGGGTAGCTCGCTGTCCGATCGTCCGGTAACTTTCCGGACCGAACCCAAGACGTCGACGGCGCGCACTATTCCCGCGCGCCTCAAGGAGTTGTCAGCAAAAGGAGGGGCCCAGCTGGGTCGAAGCCTACTGGGGCCGGGGTTATCTGAAAGGAAACTCGAGCCCCGGTATGAAGGCTAGAAGGAACGGGGTGGGGTTTTTAGTCAGGAAGAGTCTGACACTATCTCCCGCTCCACCCAAGACTGGGTTTTGTCATAGATGATTTTTCCCATCGACAAAAAAAAGAGCTGTCACCCGCGTCATCCTATAGCAATTGTAGTTTTTTTTTAATAATATGAACTAGTGCTTGACTACAATCCTTTAATATTTTATTATTATCTTATAAGTACTTCTCTTATACTATTGGTTAGGTGGCGTTATCGATGAAAGCACTGCTTAAGTTTTTTTTCCAACATTTTTAACAATTATTGTCACATTTCAACCAATATACACTTAACTTTACACACTTTTAACAAATTGTACATTTAAACATACCTTATGAATCGATTGTGTATTTTCATCCACTCCGTACTTTTTGAGTTTATTGCAAACAGACGGACAGACGCGGCGAGCGACTATATTTTATAATATTTGATGGTCCATGGATTTCACAAAGTTACAAGCTTGTTATGTTACCTGATTGTCCGCACAAGTACTTGGTCACCAGGCCATTCGGGTTACTGAGGGGGTGTGGCTCCTAATGCCCACTATTACCTGCCGTGACCTGTGTTGTACTAAGCGTTAGTGGTATATTGTTACTTTTTTTAAATATTTAAAAAATGTATGTATAAAAACCATTGGAATCAATTCAGTTTCTGATTCTGAACAAATTATATTCAGGTTTCGCATATACTAAAAATAATATTGTATATAAAAACAATATACCTACCTACACATATTGAACAATTTTACAAACATAATGATAACCTCAAATTATCTCATACGTACATATATTCAAAAATAAAAAAAACCCTCATATCGATAAAAACTCCTTTCCTTTCCCATCACTACTCGCAAAAGGGCCGGCGTCATCTGCTCGAGGCATATTGTCGCCACCCTTCACGCCAGGGTCTGTGAGACCCCATCTGAGGGGGTCCCTGGGGCACCGTGCAAGGGGGGGGAGGGTCAGTAGATTACGGAGATCTTTGCTTCTCGGCTTCTGAGCGTGAGTTTGAGAGGTCTGTTATCGTTTGTGAGGGGATTTTTGAGATTATGGAAGTATTATGTTAGTATCAAATTTTATTTTGGTGATTCTTGAAATAATGAAGAGTGAGATAAGTTTATTTTCATAACGCACAAAACGTTTTGGAAACACATTCATTGTGTGTGCGTGCAGCTAAGGAGTGGCATTCATTGCCGAAGTCTGTGTTCCCTGATGGCTACAACCCGGGAATCTTTAAGTCGAGAGTGAATAGGTTTCTTCTAGGTAAGCACGTTACATCGTCGACCGCATCGTCGCTTTCCATCAGGTGAGATAGCGGCCAAGCGCGGAACTATAAACAATAAATAAATAAGAATTACACTTACTTAGGTACATAAGATTATAAAAAACTAGATGTAAATCAAAAAATTATTAGTCCTATTAAAGTAGTCAAAAAATAACAAGGCACGTTTTGATATTTTTATTTTGACTACCTAGCGGCTAGTCCGGTGCAGTGAAGCTACTACTAAAATAGCTACTACTTTAATAAGCATAAAGCTTAATCAGCCTTTTTAATGTTCCCACTGCTGGGACTCAGGCCTCCTCTCTATGAGAGGGAATGGGCCGTAATTCACCACGCGGGCCCAGTACGGGGTGGTGAATGTTACATGTCTTCGAATTTTTGGTTCTAGGACATGCCGGTTTCCTCACGATGTTTTCCTTCACCGTTTTGAGAGCAGCTACTACTACAGCCTTCATACCGGAGCTCCAGCTCCCTTTCGGATAACCCTGGCCCCAGTAGACTTCGACCCGGCTGGGCCCCTGCTTTTGCTGACAACTCCATGACGCGCGCGGAACGGTGCGCGCCGTCGACGACTTGAGCTCGGTCCGGACAGTTAGCGGACGGTCAGACAGCGAGCTACTCATAGCTCGCCGTCCGCAAGACCGATCACCCGGCAGCTAGTAATATAATAAGGAGGATAAACTTGTATTGATAGTCTATCAGTAAAATTACACATAGTTAAACTCTATTAAAACCGTGAAAATCAACAATCATTAAACCAAATATCATTTGTTACATTATTCCCATTTTTCCATAAAAGATTGTCAAGATTTTTAACGATTTAATCTGACACAATGAAAATTTAGCGCGCGTAAAAAACACGGCCATATTTAAAAGTTTGACAAATGATTCGATATTTGAATCGGGCGCGAACATCGATCAGTTTGATTGGTTACGGGCAATCGGGGGATGCCATTTGTCATTTCGTTAAAGAAAATTGTTTTTGAAAAAAAAAAATGCGATTCGATTTTTAAAACGTTTTATTTCTACGGTGATCTTGCAAATTGATTTTAGCGTTTCATTTGAGAATAGAGTTGTAGTCATCTGTCATCTGCTAATTATCTATGGAAGACATCCGTTTTTTGAGGGTATTGAGTCTTTTGAGTAACTATATTTCTTGAATTACTTTAGTCTTGTTAAAAACGAACCGGAACATTTCTATTGTCATTCTGATTGATATTTATTGTAAGGCAAATTAAAAAAAAAATTTTGATGACATTATTGTGCAGATAAAAAATAGAAAAATACATTTTGTTTTAGTTTAATCGCAGATTTAATGCCATAAACGCTATACCAGACTTCATGAAAAGTCAAAGCTGATATTCCACAACGAACCACACGACGTCGTCTAGCCTCAAGCTAAGCACAGCCACCGGTACATGGTAGACATTCCACCCATACGCACGAAGCGTTTTGGGAACACTTTTATTGTGTGTACAGCCAAGGAGTGGAATTCCCTGCCGGAGTCTGTGTTTCCTGATAGCTACAACTTAGGGGTCTTTAAGTCAAGAGTGAATAGGTTACTTCTAGGCAAGCATGTTCCATCGTCGACCACATCGTCGCTTACCATCAGGTGAGATGGTGGTCAAACGCAAGCCTATCAATAATAAAAAAAAAGCTTGGGTTATGGGTATTAGACAACTGATATTTTACTTATATATTTCTAAATACAAACATATTATAGATAAATCACACCCAGACACAGAACAAATGATCGTACTCATCACACAAATATTTGTCCTGGTTGGGAATCGAACCCACAACCTCCGGCATAGCAGTCAGGGCCACTAACCACTAGACCAACAGGCCAGTCAAATGCACAAACGAAGCGAAACCAAAGAAAAAAAAAACCTACAATGCAAGAATGACCTTTCATTATTTTCAATAAAAGAATTAATCGTAATAACCGAATCTCAACGCCTACGCGTCAACAGTCAGTGATGGATCACATTTTTTACTCTATTGTTGAGAATATGACGTTATATTCATTTTTACTGTCAAACTTCCAACCAGCATTAATAAACACGACACAAATATATGACAGTTCCAATGATTTGAATGAAATTACTATAGCTATATAATATACTATTACTATTAAATAATATAGACACGCGGTTCTTGTAGCTTTTTTTTGACTGTCCTGTTGGTTTAGGGCTTAGTGGCCCTGACTAGAGATGTGCCGTTGCCGAAATATTGCTGGCAATATTGCCACCTAAATTCATGCTTCGGGCAATATTGCCGGCAACGGCACATCACTAGCCCAGACTGCTATGCCGGAGGTCATGGGTTTGATTCCCACCCAGGACAAATGTTTGTGTGATGAGTAAGATCATTGTTCTGTTCTGGGTGTAATTCGCTTATCCCTATTAACAATGTCGGATGTGAAAATTGGCAACTTTACACGAGAGCGAGTCAAAGTTTGACATACGTCATTGTTAACTGGCGAATGGGCCACATCTGACAATGTTAACGTGGCCCATTTTAAAAACTACACGATTTTTATTTTTTCTTTTTGCTTCTATTAAAAAAAGGGACTTTGAGAGTGATTCGTGAGATAAAAAGAAAATGGCAAAAAAACATATCCGACATTGTTAATAGGGACAAGCGAATTTATGTTTAATATAGTATGTCTTTAGATAGCACAAGCTCTGCTTAGTTCAGGAATTCGTGTGACAGTTATGGAATGTTATTGATAATGATGATTATATTATTTAAAGTTAAGTATAAGAAAAAAATATGAGTTTACCAGCTTATACCGCAAAAAAGCTCGTTAGAAAAATATCTACCTAACAGGTTATATGAGTAGAACAATCAATTTTGCCTCTTTATAAAATAATATAAGATCATAAAGAATAGCTTGAAAAGCATGAAAAGGCCGTTTGTATTAGTAAGTATTTTTAATGGCAATTTAAATAAAAATGTGTTTTATGTTTCAATTTGATAATTACGGCGAATATTATTACATTCAGAGTTAAAAATTAAGAAGCTTTATCATTGGCAATATTTTCAACCTCAATAATAACAGCTATAAAAATTAAAAACCCTACATTATGGCGTAAAAATATCGCGAACAGAAAAAAAAAATGGAATCATAACAAAAACCGCGCGCGGTCAAACGTCAACTTTTTTTTTTCTAAACACACAGCGCAGGCAAAGGAACACACCCGCACAGCCCCGCCTCCGACCATCAATAACATGCGACGTCAAACACAATGCACCGTTACTCGCTATTTATTCCGTAAAACTGTTAGAATTTTTGGCGGAAAAAAATATAAAACGATTTTTACGATACAAATGAGAAAACGATTTATAAAAAGTTGTCGATGGTAAAAAAAAAAGTAATGTTTCGCTGTTCGCGCCCTTTTTGCTGTCATTGATGTTAATGACGAATATAATTTTTTTTTCATTTTGGTTTATGTATAAAAGTTTATGATGACGTTTTGATGCAATTGTTGTAATGAATGATTGTTATTAATATGGAATGAACATTTATGAGTAGGATTAAGTTTTGTATCGGTTAGGGTGTGAGTACAGTTACATACAAGTTCTATACAGAGTTATTTGTAAAACACCTACTTTGCAGGACTGTATTACTAACATCATCAACAACAACAACTACACAACAACAACAACAACACAACACATCAACAACAACACAATAACAACAACCTTAACAACTTTTGTTATATGTCTTTTTACAAAACACAATACATTTACCTAAAACAAACCTTCAAGATTACGTTGTTCTATCTAACACATTTCAACTCTGCATGTTGCTATACCCACCTACGGCTCCCGCGTTCGATCCCTGTTTCCTTCCGCTATTGTACTATTGCTTGCTTCGCATATACTTTGTGACATTTAGAACGTTCAATTTAAATATTTTATTTATGCATGAAAATCTGATGAATACTTTGCCTTAAATACTCAACAAACATAGGTAAGTAATTAAAAAGAAAATGATTAATATAATGTCGATATTTCCAAATTTGTCAGCGTCAAGCGTCAGGATGGCTGGACCAAACGAGATATGTCCTTGAGACCATGTGCACTATTTAATACCTATTTGCTACTATTTACTACCTATAGTTAAATATTTGCTACCTTTTCGTTAAGAAATTTATCAAAGAAATAAAAGTATCGTTAGAAGATCAAAAAAGTGTTTTTTTTTAACGTTCGAAAATATTTTTTCTGAAAAGAATGTTCTTCCGTCACCGCGTGATCCAGTGTTTCATAACCTTAGTGAACTTTTAGGAAGATTGGTATATAGCTTTTTTTGACATTTTGTATTCTTTTACTTAACGATACTTTTAATTGTCTTCCTCGCTTCATCATGAAAACACTCTTATATCTAATATGATTTTTAATAAATAATTGTTAACGTGTGCACTTCACAAACAACAAAACTAAATTTGAACAAAATTTTTTAGAATTGAAAGTGTATTCCATATTTAAGGTAACAGATTTTGACAATGACCAGATCCAATCTTTTTTTTTTTTTTGTCGACGGGGAAAATCATTTTGGCGAAACCGTGTCAGACTCTTACTGACTAAAAACCCCGCGCCGTTCCTTCTAGCCTTCATACCGGGGCACGAGCTCCCTTTCGGACAACCCTGTCCCCAGTAGGCTTCGACCCAGCTGGGCCCGTCCTGCTGCTGACAACTCCTTGAGGCGCGCGGGAACAGTGCGCGCCGTCGACGTCTTGGACTCGGTCCATTACCGGACAATCGGACAGCGAGCTACCCATGGCTCGCCGTCCGCGAGCCCGCGTCTACGGTGGCCGGAAATCGGGATCGGAATCCCGGCGACGGCGGCGAGGGCGCCGTTGCCTGATGCGGTCGGCCTCCTCCTTTGCAAGCATTACTGCTTCGCAGAAGGAGGCGACCGCCTGCCACTCCTCCTCGCTCCGGACCATGGCCTCGACCAGGGCCCGGCGCGAGAGGTCTCCGCCGCCGATCGCCCCCACGAGGGCACGGTGATGCTTCGCCCAGGCAGGGCACACCTCGATGGTGTGCTCCACCGTGTCCTCCGGGCGTTGCGCACAGTGGCGACACCCGGGCGTCTCTTCCGCCTGAATCCGATGCAGGAACCTCCCGAACTTGCCATGTCCGGTGAGGACCTGCGTCATGCGGAAGGTAAGGACGCCGTGAGGTCTTTCCAGCCACGCCTCAAAGAGGGGACTTACTGCCATAATCGTGGCGTGCCCAACCAGATCCAATCTTAAAATAAACCCCGAAGTAAAGCTTTATCACTTTCCAAAATACTAACCACTCATTTTCTTCTACAGGTAAAAATCTGGTTCCAAAATCGACGCATGAAATGGCGGAATTCGAAAGAGCGGGAACTCCTAGCATCAGGTGGGTCTCGCGAGCAAACGCTGCCGAATAAAAACAACCCGCATCCAGACCTCTCTGACGCGGAGGCAGATAAGCCAAAATTATCTCCATTATCGCCAAATACCGAAGAAACTAATGAAGAAATGAAAAAAGTTTACGCAACAACGTCAAATGAATTTAGAGGTTATGAAGACAAAATGGCGGGCGGTCAGCTTTTTTCCCGCGAAATTCCGTTTCAAAATATGGAGGAGGATGAGTTTGACAGCGATGCAAGCGCGAGTGACGAAGAAATAAACGTGACATGACGTGTTTTTGTGTTTTTTAGGCTAATTGTAAAGTAATTTGGATAGATTTTTGTATATTTTAGGTTAAGTTTTAAATGGCTGATATTGCTCTGAGATTCATTGATATATGTTGTTACTATACAGGGATTTTTTTGTAAAACACTGGTAACCTCTCAGGACTATTTTACTAACATCCTAAACAACAACTTTTGTTCTATGACTTTTAAAAATGTATCATATTTTAGTTCATCAGATTTTCATACAAAATTAAATTGAACGTTCCAAATATTACGAAGTCTATGCGAAGCCAGTGATAATACAATAGCGGAGGGGAGTGAGGATCGTGCGCGGGAGACGTAGGTGGGTATAGCAAAATACAGAGTTGAAATGTGTTAGATAGAATAACGAAATCTTGAAGGTTGGTTTTTCGTAAGTAAATGTTTTGTAAAAAGTTATAGAACAAAATTTGTTGTTTATGATGTTGGTAATACAGTCCTGCAAGGTTGTTAGTGTCTTACAAACAAACCCTATATATACAGAGCCTCGTTCTGATGGACCACGACCTTGGTACGACGAACCAATACAGTCGTACCAATTTGGACCGAGTATTAACACACTATTATGGTTACACTATACTCAATTAACTGGTCTTCCCGCCTGATTATAATTCAGGAGTATTCAAGGCTAGAGTGAATAGGCTCTTAATAAACTAGTGCGCCTCACCATCAACGATTGCATCACTGCTTACCATCAGGTGGGATCGCAGTCAAGCACTAGTTAATTACAATTAAAAATATCAACATAAGCAACCTCTTAGGAGCTGGTTATGAACATCAGAAACAACAACTTTAGTTCTATGACTTTTAAAAATGTATTTTAGTTCATCAGATTTCCGTACAGAAATAAAAATATTTAAACTGAACGTTCTAAATATTACGAAGTCTATGCGAAGCAAGCGATAGTACAATAGCGGAGGCTAGCTGAACATGAACTTGACCTATTTACGGGCGACCCTCATCGGACGCCGATACGTGTTCTTGTAGGGAAATTCGGCAGTGCGTAATGATGTATCAATATTCTAATGTCGAGTACACGGAGTACACTATTATTACGAGAACAGTGTGCGGGAGCCGTAAGTAGATACAGTAAAATACAGAGTTGAAATGTGTTAGATAGAACAACGAAATCTTGAAGGTTTGCTTTTGGTAAATGTGTTATGTTTTGTAAAAAAACTTATACATCGGTATCAGAATATTTGAGCAATGTCAGCCAACAGTATGAAGAATGAATAAAAAAACATAATTTATGTTCGAAGTCGGTATGTCTATAATTCGGTAAGAATGAATGAAAGAAATAAGTAATTCCTAAGTAAATATATTACTTATTTACTCCTCATTGTATTTGTTTTATCACTACTTAAACTTGTATTATATTATTTTTACATGTCACCGATTTATTGCAAACACCATCAGATTGTAAAAAATCATAATCAGTTTCGACATATTGTGAACGGATAGATCATTTCATTTATTATCATTTTCATTTTTCATTTTTAATTTTTTTTTTTTTTTTTTTTTTTGTCTGCTTAATATGTAAAGTTTTTAATATAATTTTAAGTACATCCTCGTTCAATGCTGACAAAATGTGGATCTTACATCCAAAACAGATAAATAATCATAATAAATACAACAAATCCCTTCTATGTAATTTACAATATATTCTTGTCTTATAAAAATATAATTTACAATTTCACGCGATTTTTTATAAACTGACGGTGTGCAATAAAGCGATTCCATTCATTTAGGTAATTATTGACTTTTATAATTTATAACTAAGTAATAATACTGATAATGAGGCTATATATTTAAGAAAAATCACCTTGTAATAATGAAAGTATGGAAAAAACAAAAACTGTATTTTTTTTTTCAGATTAGGTAACTTTGTATTATCTGATAGATCTTGTGACATAAATAGTAATCTACAGAATCCTGTACATCAAACACAATCGCTATAGCAAAGCGATAGATTCATCTAGATCAGTCATTCCCAAAGTGGTCCCGACCTGAACCCCCAGGGGTTTATCCTAACCTGCAAGATGTTTATAAGCATACGTTGTGGTATTCTAGCTATAGTGATCATGGAGTACAGTGTATCTGTATCTCGATACGATACATCTTTCCGTGATAGTTTAATAAACCTTATATGACCATTTCTGTAAAATTCACTTTGTCCTTTCAATTGTGTCAATAAGAGGCACAATAGAAATACAATGATAGCTAACGTTTTCTTGAGGCTTAGTGTATTAAAACAACCCCCGTTAGATCTACCAAAACAGAAAAAATGTGTTGAGGGGTTCACATGACCATTAAGTTTGGGAAACTCTGACCTAGATTAAAGCTATTATGATTATTTAAATATAATTTATTTTGCACCCTTTGAAATCAAGATCATATTTTATTCAATAAAAATGTAAATTCTCAATTTAAAAAAATACTCAAATACTCTAGATAAAAAATATTGTCTTAATAGAATAAGCATGTACATAAAATAGCATTAAATAAGTTTGTAAATGACCCTTAAATACCTACTTATTTATTATTTGGTGCAAAATAACAACCAAAAGAAATAGTTTAATTTGTAAAATCCGTCCCAATCTAAATATTTCGTAACTGTTTTTATATTATTTTTAAAAACATTATAATTTTTTTTCACCTATATTTTTGTTAATTAATATCGCTTGGGTTGTATTTGACCACTAAGGCTTACTGTCCACAGACGCATAGCTTCATAGACGCATATTCGTCACTATACGCTTGGTGTACGCCCGCGTGAAGCTTACATACAAAAGTATGGTCTACTGTCCACAGACGTGTAGCTTCATAGGCGCGTATTCGACACTATACGCTTGGAATACGCCTACGTGAAGTTTACATAGTAGACGTTGCCCTATCATCGACAGCGTTTTGTAGTTTTGTATCTAAGCTTCACGCAAGCTTACAATAACGAATACGCGACTATAAAGCTACACGTCCATGGACAGTAGGCCTAGCTCGCCTGATGGTAAGCGAAGACGTGGTCAAACTCAGAAAAATTAAAAGAGGTGAGAAAGGGAATAAATACTTTCCGATTTGTACTACAACGAGTGTCGCCGCTCGTCTCCCACCCTTTAATTCATGAATCCCCAAGCGACACCCGGTGGCCGCGCATCTATTGTCTTACTATTGTGTCTCTAATTGACGGTATCTGAAGGGTTAACTCCACTACAGGCAATAAACCAATAGGAACGCGCATTACGCAACTAACAGACCACGCACACTTAGATCGCAAGTTTGCTATTAGTTGTGTCAATTATGAGCATGATCATATTTTGAGGCACGCATGCCCCGCCCACAAGGCCATTCTAACCTCTTTCATCTTTTCTGTGTGGTCAGATATGAAGCACTCTTGTCTAGAAGTAACCTATTCACTCCTGAAGATCCCTAGGTTGTATTGTAGCTATCTTGAAACATATTTCTTTTTTGTTTAGTCAAAATTATTTACCAAAAATAAATACAGATTACCACCAATTAGTAATTAGGTTCTGTAATTTTATTTTCTATGTATTTAAAACAAATTATATTTATTTTGCACCAATATTATGTAAATAAATGGAATGTATTTGTTATATTAATAAAATAAGCGATCTCATAGTGTAAGATCAAGACTTTAAACTAACTAAATCATGATAGTATCACGCAAACTTTATGTGAAATATAAACGATGGAAAACTATTGTGTAGTTTTTTTTACGATTTTTACAACATTTTAATCAATTTGCAATGATCGTATGTATGGCCTTGGTACATGCCATGGTCCGGAGGAGGAGTGGAAAGTGGTCGCCTCCCAAAGCAGTAATGCTAGCAAAGGAGTAGGCTGATCGCATCAGGCAAAGGCGGCGCTCACAGCGCCCCAACCGCCGCCGGGATTCCGAACCCGATTTAGGCGTGGGTTTGCTGACAGCGAGCATTGGGTATCTCGCTGTCCGACCGTCCGGTAACTGTCCGGACCGAGCCCAAGTCGTCAACGGAGCGCACTGTTCCCGCGCGCCTCAAGGAGTTGTCAGCAACAGCAGGGGCCTACTGGGGCCTAGGATATTTTCGAGAGGTAACTCAGCCCCGGTATGAAAGCACGAAGGAACGGGGTGGGTTTTTAGTCAATAAGAATCTGACACTATCTCCCGCTTCGCCCAAGAGCGGGGGTTGTCATAAGATGATTTTACCCATCACAAAACAAAGTCGTACGTGTGAAGTTGTCAGCAACGGCAGGGGCCCAGCTGGGTATGGGCCTACTGGGGCCAGGGTTTGCTCCAAAAGGTAGTTTAGCCTCCGGTACGAAAGGCAACGAAGGAACAGGAGTAGTTTTTTAGTTAGTAAAAGTCTGACACTATCTTCCGCTCTGCGCTAGAGCGGGGGATGTCATTAGATGATTTCTCTCGGAAAAAAAAAGATCGTATGTGTGTACTCGGCCATCACTGCTCTCCACAAAAGAGCAGTGGTGATGGCCGAGTGGTAACGGCCCCAACTTACGAGTTGTAGGTCGTGGGTTCAAACCCAGTCAGGTGCATTACTTTGTGTAATTTATTTCATCACTAATGCTCTCAAAACGGTGAAGGAAAACAAGTGCTTGACTGCGATCCCACCTGATGGTAAGCAGTGATGCAAGCTCTGATGGTGACGCGCACTAGTTTATGAGCCTATTCCCTCTTGCTTTGAAGACACTCAAATTATAATCGAAACCGAAGACCGCAGCAGGCAGATTGTTCCAGTCCTTCCACGTACGCGGTATAAACGACGAGGTGAAACGCTTAGTCCGGACGGTAGAGGTTTCAACAACGTAAGGTCTTGAAAAAAAATAATAAAAAAGGCGTTATCTCTCTTTGTTTGCGTTGCCTTTTCGTCAAACATCGCGTTGGATTGCGTTAGATGAAGTAACAAGCTTTTAAACCAGTTTCGATGTTTAAGATAGGCGAGTGGAAAAGGACCCTCTTAAAACTTTAACTATGAAGTTTCTTGCCGGTTCTTCTCCATAGGAAACGACCATTTGGAACCGTGCACTAACTTCTGATGTTTTATAAGTGGCCTATAATTAGTAATAGCTTTCCGCCCGCGGCTTCGCCCGCGTGGACTACAGTTTATATCGCGCGGGCAGAGACCCGTGCTCAGCAGTGGAATTATAGGTAGCCTATGTGTTATTCCAGTGTCTCTTCTACCTGCCTACCAAATTTGATCTAAATCCGTTCAGTAGTTTTTGCGTGAAAGCGTAACAGACAGACAGACAGACAGAGTTACTTTCGCATTTATAATATTAATAGGGATAGTCTTTTCGATACATGTGGAGAAAGTATGGCCGACCGATGCGGAATTATTGTGGAGCCGAGTGTTATAGTGATTGCACGTGTATCAAACGACGTTTTTTAACACGTTTACGATGAAATATATAAATGGGGTTTTTTATGGTCGGAAAATCATCCAATTACAACCCCCGCTCTAGGGCGGAGCGGGAGATAGTATCAGACTCTTACTGACTATAAACCCACCCCGTTCCTTCGTGCTTTCATACCGGGGCAAAGCCCAGTATATTAGGTCTTTACCTATGAAATTACCGTTTTGTATGAAAAAATTTAAACGAATTTTTTTCATGTATTTTTTATTTGTATTAATCGAAGTAATCACCCATGCAATCAATGCATCTTTGCCAACGCAGTGGCAGTTTATTGATGCCCTTCTTAAAGAAATCAGCTGGACGGGAGGCAACAAATTCTTCAAAGGCATTTTGTACTGCCTCTCGGGTATTGATTTTTTTTCCCGCCAAGAAGTTATCCAAATTCTGGAAAAAGTAGTAGTCTGTAGGCGCAAGGTCTGGTGAGTAGGGCGGATGACGGAGAGCTTCCAACCCCAGTTCTTGCAACTTGGAGACCGTCTGCTGTGCAGTATGAGGTCGCGCGTTGTCGTGCAGGAGCAGCGGAGACGAGCGACTGACCAATGCTGGTTGGAGA
Organism: Mythimna lalbum; assembly: GCA_949319445.1. NCBI lineage: Eukaryota > Metazoa > Arthropoda > Insecta > Lepidoptera > Noctuidae > Mythimna > Mythimna lalbum. The sequence goes on from OX439373.1 coordinate 10,536,972, forward strand.
TGTGCCAGCTTCTCCATCATTGCGTTCATTTCTTCACAGTACACATCTGCAGTAATAAGCTGTGATGAATCACACCGGCGCTAGACCTATATATATACCAAGGCAAATGGGGGTTGAAGCGCATCGTAAGGGTCGCTTATGGCCCTGTCTGATACGATAAATGTAATAAAATTGTAGCGGAGGCAAGCACGTGCTCTTTTCCACACTAGTGCGTAAAACAGTAAATTGCGTGCCTAAAAGCGGGTTTACGAGGAAGTATAATAATTGAATTAAATACAAAACAACACTGCTTCCAATACTCGAAAATTATAAACCAAACTTTTATGAACATAAAACAAGCAATCAATAGAGGTGTCCCCGGTGTCCCCACATGGGGTGTGAACTAGAGGTGCGAAATATAAATAACCGTTCGAACGAACGACTGCAGTTGACACGCGTTCGCACCTTCATATTTATAATCTGTGCCGCCTACCCGTTGTGACTTGTGCCCGGTTGACTTTTTTTTTCACATTTTTTTTAATTTGGTCTTTGGTTTTTCTAGGTAAGTAGATGAAAAATAAAAAAAAAATATGAATGATTGCATAAGAATGGTATAAGTATATCTGTTTTATTATTCTAGGTTTTATTAACAACTAGCATTATACATATAAACCTTCTTCTTGAATCACTCTATCTATTAAAAAAACCCGCATCTAAATCCGTTGCGTAGTTTTAAAGATTTAAGCGTACATAGGGATATAGGGACAGAAAAAGCGACTTTGTTTTATACTATGTAGTGATTTACAATATACTTGTGCAACACTACAACCTAAATTAATGCATTGTACAGAAACTAAGAAAAAAATGAAGAAGATAAAATAAACATATACACTACCACCAAACTAAAAGTAAAATATCCCACAAAACCAAATAATACAAGGTTTACTTGCTGTTTTCATCCATCCTCTCACAAAGCCTTAGACATTCATGAGACACATCTATCTATCTCCCAGCAAACAAGTTATATTTATTTTATTTGACACTAGCTTTTGCCCACGACTTCGCGTGGGCGAAGCCGTGGGCAAAAGCTACATAAAATAAGCCTATGTCACTCAGGAATAAAGCAGCTTTCTATTGGTGAAAAATTTTCAGTAATCGGACCAGTACTTTCAGATATAGGTAAGTTATTATTTATGATGTTAATAGAACACTCCTGCTAGGTTGTTAGTGTTTTACAAATGACCCTGTATAGCTCATTCAGTGATAAAAAAAAAGCATTCTACTATGAACGAATACCTACTTAAAATCAGTCCATTTTAGGGCAAAATGAAATATAATGTAGACAATTGAACCAGTTCAATAATCAAGGTTGATAAAGAGATCTTGATCATTGTTTACTAATAAAAGAACCTTATAAAAAGTATCGAATATAAGTATTTTTTAAATGATTAAATCTTATACAAAATTCCTAAGTCGTTTGACTTTTTAGACAGACTGATACTGGTCCGACAGCTAAAATTTTTCACCGATAGAAAGCTGCTTTATTCCTGAGTGACATAGGCTATTAGGCTATATTTGCGGGCAAGTTCATTATAAAACAAATCACAAAAATACAAACCTTCACTCTTTTTATATTTGTTTAGATAATGTTATTCTAGGTCACCTTTAATTCATGATTTGACAGGTGCTGTCAAATATCTTTATTTGACAGCATCTGTCAGATCAGGACAAAACTTACTTTCGAAAAAAAAATATTCATTCGCCACAAAGTACACTCAAACCAAAAACCAAAATAATAAACAAACAAATGAATGAATAAACTCTGATACACCGATCGATGTCTACCAGATGCCACGTGGCGGCCACGCGCCAAAACTTACGTCAAACGCATGTGACGCCATCTTGATTCGCAGCGGCCATTACGTGCACTCGCGTTGCTAATTTGACAGACGGTTTATTTGAATAAATAATGCCTGAGAGGGGCTCAGGGCTAGATATAAATAGGGTCGATTGATCTAGGGTTACTATCATACAATTTAGAGGCATGTTACTTCGAATTCAACCAAACTAAAAAAATATATGCTAGGGCAAACAAACAAAGAGGATGGAGAGGGAGAGGAAGGCCAAAGAAGAGATGGATGGATTGTGTGAAAAGTGATATGAATGAAAAGGGAGTTAGTGATAGCGTGACGAGTGACAGGACAGAATGGAAGAAAAAAACGTGTTGCGTCGACCTCAGATAAAACGGGACAAGGGCAGGAAGATGATGATGTTAGGGCAAACAAACAACAAAATTGAAAAATATGTTTTCAGAACACTTATTCGAAAACTGGCTCCTACCTCACCGCTTTAAAACAGGCAATGAAGTACGTACATATATTTCGTTCTAGTGCGGAAAAATGCTCCGGCTGGCTTGCCGGACAAATCAACATCATCATTTCGGCCAAAAGATGTCGACTGTTGGACATAGGCCTACCCTCTGCGTCACGAAAATGAACGGTCCTGTACGTCTCGCATCCATCGGATTCCCGCGGCCCTCACCAGGTCATCGGTCCACCTTGTGGGAGGCCTTCTAACGCTGCGTCTTCCGGCACGTAGTTGCCACTCCAGAACCTTTCATCCCTATTGACCATCTGTTCTGCGAACTATGTGCCCTGCCCACTGCCACTTAAGTTTGGCGATTCTTCGGGTTATGTCGGTAACCTTGGTTCTCCTGCGGATATCTTCATTTCTGATGTAATCACGCAAGCAAAATAATGAAAACCAATTTCTAATTCAATTAACTATCTACCACATGTAATTCCATTAACCCCGTAATGGCAACAGCTTGTAAATAAACAATAAAATTTATGTCCATCTTAAACACAAATAATTTTTGGCCCGAACGCACAGATGCGTTGATAATCCTTCAAGGGGCCACGTGGCGAACACGCGTTCCGTCATATGGTGTGCGAGAGGGACGGAGCGATACGTAAGAAAGAGATGGAAACGTTAATGTTTGTTTACAGAATCAAAATGTTTATAGATTTTGATTTTTAGTGAGTGGTTACGTAGTTCGTAGCGGTTTGCTACGTCGTAGCAGGTCTACGAGATTTGCTACGATCTTCGTAGCAATTGAAGGGCTTAGTGGACAAAGATATTATTACGATTCTCTGTGTAATTTTTCTGATGTTAGCACATTTCAAATCCTTACTAATATTATAAAAGCGAAAGTGAGTTTGTTTGTTTGTTACGTCTTCACGCCTAAAAGGCAAAACCGATTTTGATGAAAATTGGTACACGGATAGACTATGTCTTGGAAGTATGTTCCCTTGGGATATTTTTTTGCTATCACGCGGGCGAAACCGCTGAGAGCAGCTAGTCTGAAATATGTATCTAGTTATATACTTAATTGTCAGTTAAAACCTTGCTAGCATCTGTAACTATGAAAGGAATTAGAATTGGGGTGTTTTAAGCCCATGGATTGATTTCATCATCATCATCATCATGTCAGCCGAAAGACGTCCACTGCTGGACATAGGCCTCCCCCAAGCGTCGCCACAACGACCGGCCCTGTGCATCACGCATCCATCGGATTCCCGCGACCCTGACCAGGTCGTCGGTCCACCTTGTTGGAGGCCTTCCAACGCTGCGTCTTCCGGTACGTGGTCGCCACTCCAGAACCTTTCGTCCCCATCGACCATCTGTTCTGCGTGCAATGTGCCCTGCCCATTGCCACTTAAGTTTGGCGACTCTTCGAGCTACGTCGGCAACCTTGGTTCTCCTGCGGATATCTTCATTTCTGATGCGATCACGCAGGGAAACTCCGAGCGTAGCCCTTTCCATCGCCCTTTGGGTGACTTTGAGTCTTTTTATAAGGCCCATTGTAAGCGACCACGTTTCGGAGCCATAAGTCATCACTGGCAACACGCACTGGTCATAGACTTTCGTCTTGAGACACTGTGGTATATTATATATGGATTGATTTACCATCAGTTAAAACCTATGTCCATGCAAAAAAGTATTTTTTTTTTAATTTTGTCTGATAACACCTTCGTCATCATCATCATCAGCTTTTTTAATGTGCCTGGGACTCAGGCCTCCTCTCTAGGAGAGGGAATGGCCTGTAATCCACCACGCGGGTCCAGTGTGGGTTGGTGAACGTCACATGTCTTCGAATTTTTGGTTCTAGGACATGCCGGTCTCCTCACGATGTTTTCCTTCACCGTTTTGAGAGTAGTGGTAATGAAATAGATTACACAAAGTAATGCGCCTGGCTGGGTTTGAACCCGCAACTTACAAATCGTAGTAGGAGCCATTACCACTCGGCCACCACTGCTCTCATAGTATATCTCTAGTAATTTCACTGTCAAAGTGTAACAGACAGCCCAAGTTAATTTTACATTTATTTAAGTATATGGAGTTTGGATTTTAAGCCCGATTTCCGTCTACCGTAGGCGCGGGCTTGTGGATGGCGAGCAATGGGTAGCTCGCTGTCCGGCCGTCCAGTAACTGTCCGGACAGAGCCCAAGTAGTCAACGGCGCTCACTGTTCCCGCGCGCCTTAAGGAGTTGTCAGCAACAGCAGGGACCCAGCAGGGTCGAAGCCTACTGGGGCCAAAGGTCTGCTTCTGGAAGGAAGGCTCGTTCCCGGTATGAAAGGCAACGAAGAAACAGGGTGGATTTTTTAATCAGTAGAAGTCTAACACTATCTCTCGCTCCGCCCAAAAGCGATGCCGTCTGTATGATTTTTACCCGCTGAAAATAAAAAACAAAAGATGTCTGGATTTTTAACCGATTTCTAAAAAAGGAGGAGGTTCTCAATTCGGATGTTTGTATTTTTTTTATGTTTGTTCGCGCATAACTTCGTCGCTTGCCAACCGATTTGAAAAAATAGTTTTTTTGTTGGAAAGGGTGCCTATACTTCCCAAATGGTCCCATAGTCACCAAGTTGGGATATGATGATGGAATCTTGGCGAAATCGAGGGCACTCCTCAAATTCAATTTAATTTTTTAAAGAATCCGTTATTTTTTTATATAAAAAGGTTTTTCGATCGTTTGGCTTCGATTTGGCTAAATGTTATGATGTGCGGTTCCCCGTATACAAAGTAAATATCATCTTTATATTAAAGTTCCTTAACTTTATCGAAAGGGGTGGAACAAACGTCAGGACCAGATAATGCATTATAATCTTATCTCCGACTTTGATGTTTAAACATAGGGGCACACGCTTGTGAATACAAAAGATCAAAAACCAAGAGTTTTTATTTTAACTTCAAACAAGTTTTTATTGATAAATATAATATTTCTCAAAAGTTCAGTTGAAAACCAACGTCAGACAACTGCTACAATGTTGTCTAGCTTTATACAGAACTGAAAGTATTTGGCTCTACCGTGAGACACATTGTTGTTTTTTTTTTTTACTTTTAAATTTTTTAAATATAATTTAAGTACCTAAATTATTTTTTTAATATTTGTGTTCATTGCGTGCCAAATAAAAATGTTATCTTTCTTTTTTTGACTGGCTAGTTGGTCTCGTGGTTAGAAGCCCTGACTGCTACGCTGGAACTCGTGGGTTCGATTCCCACCTAGGATAAATGTTTGTGTGATGAGCATGATCATTTGTTCTGTGTCTGGTTGTATTTTATCTATAATATGTATGTATTTAGGAATATATAAGTATTTTTATCAGCTGTCTAGTACCCATAACACAAGTTCTGCTTAGCTTGGGACTAGACAGCGTTGAGTGAAAATTGTGAAATATTATATTATATTACGCCCCGGCTTCGCTCGGGTGTTTCTCCACTATTTAATGGATGTTATTATACATATAAACCTTCCTCTTGAATCACTCTATCTATTAAAAAAACCGCATCAAAATCCGTTGCGCAGTTTTAAAGATTTAAGCGCACATAGGGATATAGGGACAGAAAAAGCGACTTTGTTTTATACTATGTAGTGATAAGCATTTAAGCTGATCAAGTTAAAAACTAATACCACCCAAATACTTTTTGTAGCCCACCCGATACCCCATTAAGCCCACGATGATGTAACCAACATGCCCACCGAACAAACACACCATCCCCTGTCCACTATCTAATATTTGTCGAAGCACTTTGCCCACAGGCTCGTGTTTCACAAATATTTTGCTGCAATTTGCAAACTTTTGGCTCGAATGTATCCTATGATTGATTAAAGGGTATAGAGCAGCTGTATATATAACTAGCATTTGCAAACGGCTTCGCCCGCGATATAAAATCTAGCTTATGGGAGTAAAACAGCTTTCTAGCGATAAAAAAATTTTAGCAATCGGACCAGTACTTTCAAAGATAACCTATTACAAATAAAAAAAAATGGTCAAGTGCGTGTCGGACTCGCGCACTGAGGGTTCCGTAGTATTAACTTACATGGAAACAGTTCAATTCCTAGATTGAGTTTCAAAGATTTTTGCAAATCGCAAAACCGTTTTTTTTTTTCGTGACGTCGACACTACAAATTGTCAATTTTCAAGATACTTGTTTTATGAGACTTTGCTTCATGCCAAATTTCAGGGTTTTAGGTCAACATAAAATAATCTTAATCTTAAACTAATATATAATCAAAAAACTTGAATTATAAATACGAAATGACGGCGTCATGTATACACGACACCCTTCGGCCATAACTCTCTTTTGAGGAAAGTCTCCAAATTATATGTCGAGATATTGTAACAGTGTAGGCGAGTCAACATTGTAACCAAAAACACAATAAAAATAATCATACTCATACTTCACATGACCATACCAAGACACAAAGGAGGAGGCCGACCGCATCAGGCAACGGCGCCCTCGCCGCCGTCGCCGGGATTCCGATCCCGATTTCCGGCCACCGTAGACGCGGGCTCACGGACGGCGAGCCATGGGTAGCTCGCTGACCGATCGTCCGGTAATGGACCGAGTCCAAGACGTCGACGGCGCGCACTATTCCCGCGCGCCTCAAGGAGTTGTCAGCAGCAGGAGGGGCCCAGCTGGGTCGAAGCCTACTGGGGACAGGGTTGTCCGAAAGGGAGCTCGTGCCCCGGTATGAAGGCTAGAAGGAATGGGATGGGGTTTTTAGTCAGTAAGAGTCAGACACTATCTTCCGCTCCACCCAAGGGCGGGTTTTGTCATTGGATGATTTTTCCTACCTAAAAAAAAATATTTAAAAAACTCTTCGCTTTTATAATATTAGTAAAGATTTCCATAGTATTAATAGATATTATGTAACAGTGTAAGCCAGGCATTATTGTACCCAAAACACACAATAAAAATAATCATAATCATACTTCACATGACCATACCAAGACAAACGATTCCCTTTCAACTTTTCAGCGCAGACTCATCATTAACAACACAAAAAAATATCTTATTTAATTCAAAATACGCTCCCAAAGTGTTAAATGTACCGAGATAATTTGTAATCAAGTCATCATACCGGTTGGTAGCAGCCATTTGTAAACATTAGTGAGACCTACTGTAGCATATAATTTTTGAATGAAGGTTATTTATGGATGTTAAAAATATGTTTTGTTATATTTCTGGGGAGCTTCGAGTTCCGTATGCTGTGTTAGAAGGAGATATAATAATAAAATAATAATATTCCACAACTATCACACAACGCCGTCTAGTCCCAAGCTAAGCAGAGCTTGTGTTATGAGTACTAGACAGCTGATAAACATACTTCTATATTTCTAAATACATACATATTATAGATAAATTACACCCAGACACAGAACAAAATGATCATGCTCATCACATAAACATTTGTTCTGGGTGGGAATCGAACGCACGACCTCCGGCATAGCAGTCAGGGCCACTAACCACTAGACCAACAGGCCAGTCAGATAGATTAAATAAGCTTTATTTTATACCAAAATAGAAACAGAAGTTAAGATACTTTAAAGTTTAAAGTAACTTCTTTTTTTTGCGATGGGGAAAATCATCGTATGACAAAACCCGCTCTTGGGTGGAGCGGGAGATAGTGTCAGACTCTTACTGACTAAAAATCCCACCCCGTTCCTTCTAGCCTTCATACCGGGGCACGAGCTCCCTTTCAGACAACCCTGTCCCCAGTAGGCTTCGACCCAGCTGGGCCCCTCCTGGTGCTGACAACTCCTTGAGGCGCGCGGGAACAGTGCGCGCCGTCGACGTCGACCGCCTGCCATTCCTCCGCGCTCCGGACCATGGCCTCAACCAGGGCCCGGCGCGAGAGGTCTCCTCGCCCCCACGAGGAGTTTAAAGTAACTTAACTTTAAAGTTTTGTTTCTGTGAAGGAAAACATCGTCAACCAAAAAAAACTCGAAGACATGTGACATCCACCAACATGCCCTGGGCGCGTGTGGCGTGTGGATTACGGCCCATTCCCTCTCCTAGAAAGGAGGCCTGAGTCCCAGCAGTGGGAACATTAAAAAGGCTGATGATGATGATTCATTAAACCTCAAGCGAACGCCAGCATTCGCACTCTCATTGTCTTTCTATATGTTAGAGACATATATATAGACATTACGTTATTTGAAAGGTTAAATCTATGGGTACAAAATGGCGGACTTATTGCTGACAGCGATGATAGGGTTATATTCCTATGGCCACCTTCCGGTTCCATCATCATATCAGCTCCTTGTCAAAATAATTTTGCATTGTCATCGGATTTATACATGCAAAATTTCAGCTCAATCGGTAACCGGGAAGTGAATCAAAAGATTGCAAGATTTGATTACAGACAAACATCGGGACAGGTGAAACTAAATAAAAGCTTGGAAAAAAGACTAGATTCTCTAGGAGGAGGATTTTTTTTCTAGGAGGATTTTTTTAGGTCTAGATTTTAGTTCCTTGTAGTATCTTTTCTTTAAATAAGACTTTAAAAAAATACTTGATTACAGAGACTACATTCCATCCTACTAATATTATAAATGCGAAAGTTTGTATGTATGGATGGATGTATGGATGTTTGTTACTCTTTCACGCAAAAACTACTGAACGGATCTCGATGAAACTTGGTACACGAGTAGACCATATCACAGAATAACACATAGGATATTTTTTATCCTGGGATCATGTACGCGGGTGAAGCCGCGGGCAAAAGCTAGTAGTTTCATAATTCATAGTTTTCTATTTGGTATTTAAAAAGGCTCCCAAACTAAGGTCAAACCAAATATTTAGTTTATTTTAATTAAATGTAATATTTACAATTTCCAAAAGATAAATTCATAGGATGAATAATGGGGAACAAACGCACTAATAGATCTTCAAAAACATTCATTAATAACAAATAAATTCTACAAAAACATCGATAAATTATCCAACAATTGAATTCGCGCCTTTTTTAATGTCAAATTAGGTCGGCCATTGCTGCAAAATGTCAAAACGCCTTTGTTCTATTCGGGTGCGTTCGCGCGAACACTAAATTTTTTAAATGGGGTGATTTTTTATGACTTTTTATTGTTTGCTTGCGTGTGGCCGTTTTAGAATTAAATGCAGTTTTTTTTTTGTAATCTTCCAAGGAATGTATTGTAGTATTTGATAATGTTACAACTTGAGTTTTTGCACATGTTTGCGTGAGAATTTCAAGGGTTCGTTTTTATTAGTGTTTTGATAGATGTCAACCCTTTACCACCCATGTTTTGAGTTAAATATCTCGTAATGTGACCTGGGGCCCAAGTCTGCTATTTTTATAATTTCAGATTAAGATTTTTCAAAAAGTTCGTAATCTGCTAATTCATAATGATCACTGATCGGTCAATGGTCTCGTAATAGTAAATGCGAAAAGTGGTGAAATGACAATATCAAGCTGTCTCGTAACAAATTAAACGCTAATGTTTGCAAAATGACGTTCTTGTAGAAGGCAAAGATTTTAAGATTCTTGATGGTCGGACACTGATCAAAGGAACTGTCAAAATTTTTGCAGATTACCACATGCGTCAGAAGTTCATTTGACATTATGTACGAGATTATGATTCTATGCCATTTCTTTCAATGGAGTGTCAGTGGTTGATCATTGGAAAGTCATAATGACGCCATTAATTAGAAGAGTATCAAACTTGTCAACATTAACAATTATGAAATCAATGATAAACCATTCTGGGATTCTCTATATCAAAGTTGAAGACCGGTGAGGGTCGCGGAAATCCGATGGATGGGAGACGCATAGGACCGTTCGTTATGGCGACACTTGGGGCAGGCCTGTGGTCAACAGTAGACATCTTTTAGCTGAAATGAAGATGAAGATGTCGTAATGATCAGATAGAATATAGGAGGTTATACTATAGGCACTAGTTGGCAGGATTTAACCCTTCAGATACCGTCAATTAGAGACACAATAGTAAGACAATAGATGCGCGGCCACCGGTGGTCGCTTGGGGATTCATGAATTAATCATTTTTTTTTTTTTTTTCTCGAATTTAAGGTTAGGATAGGTTAGTATTATAATAATCGGAGGAACTATTGGCCAGTGCCGGTGTAAGGGCCACTGGCACCCCGGGGTGACAATATTGTGGCGCCCAGGTGGAAGTATCGCACCAATCGTAAGCGGAAGCACAGCATTTTTGGTCGAGGAGCGACTCTAACGATATCGTTAGAGTCGCTCCTCGACTGAGTGTTTGTGACTCAAAAAATTAATCTAAAAATAATCTCAAAAAAAAATATGCACAGAGCGTAGAACACAGTTTTGAGGGTTTGCACCAGGGGAGGCAGGAGACTCCAACTCTAGACCTTGGCGCTCCCCTGAATTCGTTGCCCTGGGCCGGCGCCCCATCGCGCCCCCCCCCCTAACGCTGGCACTGCTGTTGGCACATCTATTCAAGTTCTTTATTTTTTTGTAATTCAGTGCGGTGTATTTTTGTTAATTTTTAAAACTGTGCTTTCTGGTGTTTCAGGACCCTCCTCTTAAATAAATAAATCACAACTTTAAAAGTAAAGTAAAGCCTAATACCAAATATTCAAACTCACTTACTAAACCGCCCCCTACCGCGAACTCTGCCGGTCCCCCGCACTACAAGCGTTACATTAGTGAACGTAGCTCGTATACAAATAATATTGAATGTACAAATTGCTCTGAAACATAATACGATGCGAATTTAAGTGGGGAACAGGGCAGGACTTGGGGTGAACTTTAATTATTTATTTAGTAGAAAAGACAAGAAATATACACCGTTAAATTTTGATCATTTTAATCCCGTGGAGGGTCGATCCGGTATATCCAGTAGATGGTAGTAGTCGGCGTTGCGTACTAACTACCTACAGGTCATTGGACTCGCTCAGCTGACGTTTTCTTAAAGAAATTAATTTCGTACATGTATAAATTAATACGAGTTTAAAAAGTCTAAGTGTTTCATGTACCGGGTCGAACTGTGTATAACCAAGATTTATGTGTAGCGACATCTATGACGCCACATAAGAACTACGAAGAAAATACAAAATCCTGCATCGCGCAATCAAAGTTCTCCGCGCGATTTGAACATATACGACAGCCCGACATCAACTATCGGGCAGACGCCCACCAGACTATAACACCTGTCTGGTCGCAGAATCCTCCCTTTTGAAAGGAGGTATGTGGGACATTACTCTCTGTTCCGCTTACCTCCAAATATGTAACTCATAATATGATTTAAAGGAGTGTCCATGGATTTTCTTACACGTTCTTCTCCATAGAGATCTACTCTTTGGGACGTGCAATTTAGCTTCACTTTTTTTGACTGACTGACATTTTGATAATTCAAAAGTGCCTGTAATGGGTCTATTTGAAGTAAGTATTTCTGATGGTGATTGATGCGCTTGCGTCGCATCATACAGACGTAGGTAGGTACAGCAAAATACAGAATTGAAATGTGTTTGATAGAACAACGAAATCTTGAAGATTTGTTTTTAATACAGTCCTGCGAGGTTCATTATCATTTCAGCCGACCGACGTCCACTGTTGGACATAGGCCTCCCCTAAGTGTCACCACAATTAACGATCCTGTGCCTCCCACATCAAGTCAGTCAGTCAACCTTGTTGGAAGCCTTCTAACGCTGTTTTTTCCGGTACGCGGTTGCTAGTGATTTAAAATAATTCTATACCCAAGCTCCATCCCTTTAACAGTTTAGCTTAAGAGCTTGTGGTTACGTCAGGAAACACAGACTCCTGCAAATGCAAGTGAGCCTAAATTCACCCATAGTTTTACCGATGGGTGATCAAGTTAGATAACATTCGACTGGCCTGTTGATCTAGTGGTTAGTGACCCTGACTGCTATGCCGGAGGTCGTGGGTTCGATTCCCACCCAGGACAAATGTTTGTGTGATGAGCATAATCATTTGTTCTGTGTCTGGGTGTAATTTATCTATAATATGTATGTATTTAGAAATATATAAGTATGTTTATCAGTTGTCTAGTACCCATAACACAAGCCCTGCTTAGCTTGGGACTAGACGGCGTTGTGTGATAGTTGTGGAATATTATAAAGTTGAAAATATTTCTGGGGCCCCATCCAATGATTTTGCCATGGGCCTCAGATACGTCACTGGTAGGCATGGCTATTAATCACGGAGTGCGTCCAATCCATCACTTAGTGCGGCCCTGTACACGTCGCAGTCATGTTAACAAGTACGGAACACACACTAAACTATGTAGTGATGACGTCACCACACACCAGTGTGGATGCGGCACTTAATACTGCGGATTTTTATTAGTTTTTATTTAACTTGCAATGTAATAGGTATAGTCTCCCTAAAAAGTCAAACGGCTTTGGAATTTTGTATAATATTTAATCTCCTAATAGTACAATCCCTACTAATATTATAAATGCGAAAGTAACTCTGTCTGTCTGTCTGTCTGTTACGCTTTCACGCAAAAACTATTGAAAGGATTTAGATCAAATTTGGTAGGTAGGTAGAAGAGACACTGGAATAACACATAGGCTACCTATAATTCCACTGCTGAGCACGGGTCTCTGCCTGCGCGATATAAACTGTAGTCCACGCGGGTGAAGCCGCGGGCGGAAAGCTAGTATGATATAAGTGTCTAATGTTAGATCTGAGAACCGAGGTAATATAGAGCCGAGAACGGTAATCACGAATTGCTCACGGGTATCATACGATGTTTTTCAATACAGTTGTGAAGAAAATGCCATAGGTGGCCAAATTATTAGGGACAGTACTCATAGATATGTAATTTCTGTTTTTTTTTTTAAGCTATTGCATATCTTCTATCGCGGGCCTTGAGCGTGGAGACCGAAACCAGAAATTCCGTAACGAAAAAACCTAACACCCCCCACTAAATGGTTGTCATGGCAACTTGTCAACTTCAATCACAAATAATGATCACCTAATTTGTTTTTTTATCGGTCACCACGCTCAAAGTGTAACTTTAATTAATATCAAAGAAAAAAAAAACAAAGAAAAAAAAATGCATAAATAAAATAAATATTTAATTATAATTGCATAAGTTGATAAAAAATGCTATGCAATAGCTTTACCGCGGCAGTCTCCGAGTGCCACACGTCTTTTTTTTTTAAATTAAAAATTGTTTATTTGGTCTCAAACGGTTACATTACAAATATGAATGAAACATCCCCATTAAGTTATTAATAATACTTGTGTTGGGGTCGTTTCGCTCCTTCCCTTAATTGATACTCAACAATATTGAGACTTATTAACAAAAACTAAATAAAATCAAAAACCAAATTTTTAAACAACAGAAACAATGACTTGTGAATAAATAAACAGGTCTGTGTAGTGTGTGGTTGTGAGTATGTGTAGGTGTGTGTGTGTGTATTTTTTTGTGTGTGTGTGTTGTGTAGGTGTGTGTGTGTGTGTGTGTGTGTGTTGTGTGGGTTAAGTGTTTGGTTAAGTGCCATCATATTCGCTGTTAAAAAATCATGCAGTTTTTAACCACTCGGATTGAAACACATTTTTGAAGCAAACCAATACATTTATATAAGGTTTTTCCTGTTACTTCTTTGCCTTCGTTCCAAGACCTCGGTCTTGACATTCACTTTCGGACATCCCATGATTGTGGACACCTACCACAATGTTTCTACCCATATGTTAACTGGTAGAGAATGCCTTGTTGCATTAAGAGGGTCCTTTTCCACTCGACTATCGTAAACATTGAAAATGGGTTAAAAGCTTGTTACTTCATTGAATGCAATCCAACGCGATGTTAGACGAAAAGGCAACGCAAAAAAAGAGAGATAACGCCTGAAAACTCTGTTAGTATTCGGTAATTCCGAGATTTACTCGAAAATTTCACAAAACTTGCTCCAGGAAATAGCTGTTTTTTTAAAACGTTTCTGTTGTTTCGGTTTCTAGTGGTTTACTTTTTAGACTTTGTTCATTTTTAGGCAAATTATGAAGTGTCATAGTTCATACAAAATAGGTGATTTTCAGAGGTCTTTACTGGATTAGTTTTACAGAAATTTAGAAATTAATTTCTTTAGAAACCTAAATAATATCCACAAGATACTATGTTTCCAAAATATCTATTAAAAAATGTGTTATAACGTCATAATCAGTTATGAGCGGTTGTATGAAAAACAGTGAAAATGTGAGTCATGATGCACCACCTTAAGTCCACCTATTGACTACTACTGTACATGAAGTTTAAATAACTAAATAAAACGCTGTGAATCATCTATCGCGCACCTTCATCCAAATCTTCGCACCTGCATGGCTCCACTCCATCCATATTACCTTTAAAGTATGTTATCGTTAAATATGAAATGCTATAGTTAAGCTTCTAATACGAATTTGTGTGATTGTGCTTACAAATTAGCATGCGGGAACATTTCTCAAGGAGATCTCAGCAAACCAAAGAGGCCCAGCAGAGTCGAAGGAAGTCTGTCTAGAAAGAAAAAAATAAAGAAAGAAAAAGAATTTATTCGCGTCTATCCGTTTCTGATGTGATCACGAAAGGAAACTCCGAGCATGGCCCTTTCCATCGCCCTTTGGGTTTTTTTTTTGTCGACGGGGAAAATCATCTTTGACGAAACCCGCTCTTGGGTGGAGCGGGAGACAGTGTCAGACTCTTACTGACTAAAAACCCCGCGCCGTTCCTTCTAGCCTTCATACCGGGGCACGAGCTCCCTTTCGGACAACCCTGTCCCCAGTAGGCTTCGACCCAGCTGGGCCCCTCCTGCTGCTGACAACTCCTTGAGGCGCGCGGGACAGTGCGCGCCGTCGACGTCTTAGACTCGGTCCATTACCGGACGATCGCCGTCCGCGAGCCTGCGTCTACGGTGGCCGGAAATCGGGATCGGAATCCTGGCGAGGGCGCCGTTGCCTGATGCGGTCGGCCTCCTCCTTTGCAAGCATTACTGCTTCGCAGAAGGAGGCGACCGCCTGCCATTCCTCCTCGCTCCGGACCATGGCCTCGACCAGGGCCCGGCGCGAGAGGTCTCCGCCGCCGATCGCCCCCACGAGGGCACGGCGATGCTCCGCCCAGGCGGGGCACACCTCGACGGTGTGCTCCACCGTGTCCTCCGGGCGTTGCGCACAGTGGCGACATCGCCCTTTGGGTGACTTTGAGTCTTCTTATGAGCCTCGGAGCCATGGTATATTTAATTCATTAAACCCCAAGCGAACGCCCGGTTCGCGCACCCATTGTCTTTCTATTGTCTCTCATTATCACGATTGAAGGGCTAACTATATTAATTCATGAATCCCCAAGCGACCACCGGTGGCCGCGCATCTATTGTCTTACTATTGTGTCTCTAATTGACGGTATCTGAAGGGTTAAAAGTCATAAGCACAATATTTACACCACTTCTTAGGTAATAATGTAGCGTTCTCTATATTTTAATCTATAACATCTGTTAAACTGTATTAACCTTTTGAACGCCAATCGCTTGTATACAAGTTCGAGATTTTCGTGCCCTCAGCGGCACTACTTGATTAGAAGTAATTATAGTATAAAATAAATTTACGACTTTTACAAGATCTTTAATTTTGTTTTTATGGAAAATTGCCCTGTTATTAGCCATATTTTTAACTTTTTCATACATAATAAGTTCTTGTTTGTTTTATATTCAATATAAACATTTGTTCGTTAGTTTAACATAGAAACAATTTGTTACGTGGCGCTGGAGGACACATCGCGTATTTTATAGATGGGCGTCGAAAAGGTTAAGTAAATAAATGATTTGATTTGAAGTGGGACCTTAGTCAAAACCCAATTACGTCGAAAACCTTTACCTATCAAGCAAAACAAACGCTAAAATGTTCTATTTTCTAACCGTAGGTACAAAGCAGAATTTTTCTACACTTCAATTCGCTTCGGGTTTTGTTCGTGAATTTCGCAACACGACTCAATCATCGTTCGTTGGTTCTAACACCTGTCATTGTCAGCCATTTTGAAATTTTGCCAAAAAGTTAGGTTAGATTTTTAAACGAGGTTTTTCGTTAAATAAAAAAGCAATTTTGGCGGTTTATTATTGTGTTTTAGTCATCTACTTATATTGTAGTGATAGACAAGCCCTTTCATGGAAACTGTTTGTTAAAATACTGAAAAGTTAAAACAAAAGTTTGCTGCAGCGCTACATTTTTTTTTTATTATTATGTATAGGCTCACGTTTGACCACTATCTCACCTGATGGTAAGCGATGATGTGGCCGACGATGGAGCACGCTTGCCTAGAAGCAATCTATTCACTCTTGACTTAAAGAGTAAATTGGCATTATGTCGTCTAACAGAACTATTACTTTTAATGAAAATCATTATTTCATAGCAAGCTTTTATAGCTCGGTAAACCTACATAATTAATACTCATCAAGACGAATCATACGAGCCCAAACTCGATGGGGTTTTGTCATTTAACTACCAAGTTCTTATAGCCACCTTCCAGTTCCATCATCAGATCAGCTCTTTGTCATGATAATTTTGCATTGTCATCTGATATACACATGCATGCAAAATTGCAGCTCAATCGCCGGGAAGTGGGTCAAATTTAATTTACAAAATTTGATTACAGACAAACATCGGGACAGGTGAAACTAAATAAAAGCTTTTAAAAATGCAGCGCTAAGATAGCTTTTAGAGGATACTTTTTTTGCGACCAAAATGTTTTAAGCGCCATTTATTTCGTGGCATTTAACTACGCGTTTCGTTCAACATAGCGTAATCTTCAAAGTGTACCTGTACAGCCGACATTACACCTGAGTTGGCTAAAATGAATGTACAGGTATCGGCATGGATCTTGAGTGGGGATTGCTTTGCGCATGCCATACATTGGCGAGCCAATCATCGTTGTTAAATACATGCAGCAAGCGCAGGGAACGAATCACGAGTGACGTCTATGACGCATTGGCGCGGCGAGCCAATCACTGACGCTCCCAGCACCCGCGTCTCACTTCATACCACTAAATAGGCCCGATATTTAACTTCTGCGCAACTTGAAGCCAGCGCTCAAGATCCGTGCCGGTATCTATACCTACGGCACGCCTGATCTAGTGCGTAGTACATATATGTAATGAAATAAAATTTTATTAATTCAAATTTGCCGCGCTTGCGCGTTGATAGGTTTACAGTGAAAGTTGGACGGGGTGACGTATGATTTCAATGGAAAAGAAATAAAGAAAACATCTTTATTCCGCCCAAACAGACGCACAGAACATCATAAAAATACAGAAACAACCCTGTCAGGCCATGTGTGTACTACGCCTTATAACCATCATCATCATCTTCCTGCCCTTATCCCGTTTTATTTGGGGTCGGCGCAACACGTTTTTTTCTTCCATTCTGTCCTGTCGCTCGTCACGCTATCACTAACTCCCTTTTCATTCATATCACTTCTCACACAATCCATCCATCTTTTCTTTGGCCTCCCTCTCCCCCTCCATCCATCCACATGTAAATTCATAACTCTTTTAGCAATATGCGTTTCATCTCTCCTTTTTACATGACCATACCAAGACAAACGATTCCCTTTCAACTTTTCAGTCACCGGCGCCACTTTCAAACTTCCCCTAATATACTCATTTCTCACTTTATCCATTCTTGTCACATCACACATCCATCTTAACATGGATGGATTACGCCTTATAACCATAGACAAAACAAATTTACTGGCGGATGATGTTCGGATTATTTTGTGCATTTTATTGTTGTAAAAACAGTAAAGAGATAGACTAAAGGGATATGGTTGAGGAGGCTATATTAGTGAACTTTAAAAAGACATA
Organism: Mythimna lalbum; assembly: GCA_949319445.1. Lineage (NCBI taxonomy): Eukaryota > Metazoa > Arthropoda > Insecta > Lepidoptera > Noctuidae > Mythimna > Mythimna lalbum. The sequence goes on from OX439373.1 coordinate 10,555,093, forward strand.
GCCCATATACACTATACATAAAATAATCTTAAAAATAACAAACTTATTAGTTTGTTATTTATATACATATAAATAAAATCTACTTATTAATAAAACTATTGCACACGAAGAACGCATGATCTAGGATATAATATTTATTATAATCAAATAACAGATGAGGGAAAAAAATTCTTTTATAAGATCTTAGATCATAAAAAGACTTCTCCGAATTCAAAATAAATCGCCATAACTCAAAATTTATGTAATATTGATCCCATAGACAGCAATAAGTTATCAAAAGAGATACTTTATGATATTTTAATATCAACATTAGTGGAGTCATAACTTCAAATACAAAATGAGTAGCGACAGAAGATCACCGACATATTTTATTTATATTGAGAGAATTTTACGGTCGATTAGTTTTCTGATTTAGTAAAGGGCGTTGTTAATGTTAAAGGGGTATTTTAAACTGTGTTTTGCTTTATGCTGAGCGTTCGGGGGTGATACTTTGGAACCGAGAGATTATGTCTCATCTGCCCCCCTAGCCAAGTTGCAACCGTTTCGCTTGCGTCGAACGCTTCGAGTTGACCTTGCCGCTAATTCTTTTGCTCTGACCACGTGACTGAGCGTTGAGATGACTTTTTTTTTACGGTGAGCAAAAATCATCTTATGACAACCCCCACTCTTGGGTGGAGCGGGAGATAGTGTCAGACTCTTACTGACTAAAAACCCCGCGCCGTTCCTTCTAGCCTTCATACCGGGGCTCTAGTTTCCTTTCAGATAACCCCGGCCCCGGTAGGCTTCTACCCAGCTGGGCCTCTCCTGTTGCTGACAACTCCTTGAGGCGCGCAGGAACAGTGCGCGCCGTCATCGTCTTGGCTCGGTCCGGGCAGTTACCGGAAGATCGGACAGCGAGCTACCCATGGCTCGCCGTCCACGATCCCGATTTTCGGCCACCATAGACGCGGGCTTGCGGACCGTGAGCCGGTAACTGTCCGGAGAGCCCAAGACGTCAACGGCGCGCACTGTTCTCGCGCGCCTCAAGGAGTTGTCATCAACAGCAGGGGCCCAGCTGGGTCGAAGCCTAATGGAGCCAGGGTTATCCGAAAGGGAGCTCGATCCCCGATCGAACGGGGTGGGTTTTTAGTCAGTAAGAGTCTGATACTATCTCCCGCTCCACCCGAGAGCGGGGGTTGCCATAAGATGATTTTTGTGCGCCGTAAAAAAAAAGCCAGTCAAAATAAATATTATTAATATTATTAGAATTTATGAATAAAAATGGGCTCGCTAAAGTACCTTTGAACACGTCTAACGCCCCCTATAAGGATATGTATTATTCCAGTTACATATATACATATGTTGTATATGTAATACTAGTGCGATACTGCCTATCTCAATTTAATGCCATGCATTCTGCAACCCACAGACCTGTGTATCTGTGGCAGACGGACATACAGAACCGTAGGTACCCAATACCGTCTATCATCCCTATTTTCGCCTGTTCACGATCATTTTAACGAAGGGAACAGCACGGAAGCGAATATAGACCACAGAATCGAGAATTGCTGGCTTGTTCGAAAGTTATCGGAGCGAGAGAGTGAAAACCGGTAAACTTAAAAAAAAAACTGAAATTATCACTATCATTTCAGCTGAAAGACTTTCGCTCCTGGACAAAATCCTCTCCTAAGTGTCGCCAAAACGAATGGCCCTGTGATTCCCGCATCCTCAATCGAATCTTGTCTCCTACTAGCTTTTGCCCGCGGCTGCGCTCCGGTCAACTGACTACTCTATTCTACTCTACCTTAATCTACGCTACCTACCTACCTACCCTAATCTACTTACCCCACTCTACCCTAATGACAACCATCCCTGTATGCTGGTGAACTAAACCAAAAATGAATTATCAAAATTAGTCCAGCCGTTCTTAAGTTACACCGCAACCAGGAGCAGGTGGTGGTGTCCAACTTGTGAATTTTATTAAATAGAAAAAAAGAAAGAAAACATGTTTATTTGGCACACTATGAACAAAACAACTATTTAAAAAAAAAAAGATTAAAGCTTAAATAATATTAAAAAAACATAAAAGTTTAAAAAAAAGTAAAAAAACAACAACAATATGTAAAATATTTTTGGGAAAAAGTAAAAAAAACGGTGTAAAAACTATTGGAATCGATACAGTTACTGATTCTGGACAAACTATATTCAGGTTTCGCATAAACTAAACAATAACGTTATATAGATTAGATATTGTAGAAAAAAAAAACACATAATACACAGTTTTCCATATTTCAACAAAGTCAGCTCTATATGCGTCTCTACTCTATGGTAGCTAGCTTCAGGGCATGTCAATCATTGTCCAGATACAATTTGTTAATTTTAACTGCGATCGGAAACAATCGGGACTGTTCGGCAATGTTCGGGATTAACGAATTTAATTTTAAATTAATGCGTGTATATGACAGTGATTTTGAGAGTTGTAACTTTGTAAGTTGTTCTGATTACTTGATGTTTTTGTGAGTTACATTGTTCTGATAGGTTTTACCTATTATCTATATAATAATAAACAGCTATAAAATTCAAATCTATACAACATTTTTATCCGACTTCTAAAGAAGGAGGAGGTTCTCAATTCGGATGTTTCTATTTTTTTTATGTTTGTTGGCGAAAAATATTTTTTCAAATAGCTTGGCATGCGACGAATAACTTCGTCGCATGCCAAGCTATTTGAAAAAATATTTTTTTGTTGGAAAGGGTATAACTTCCCAAATGGTCCCATAGTCACTAAGTTGGGATCTGATGATGGAATCTCGGTGAAATCGAGGGACCTCCTGAAATTTAATTCAATTTTCAGTGATCTCGGTTATTTTTTTTTTATAACAAGGTTTTTTATTATTATTAGTTAATGCGAAACCTGAATATAGTTTGTTCAGAATCAGTAACTGAATGGGTTTCAATAGTATTTACACCTTGTTATATTTTTTCCCAAAAATATTTAAAAAGGTCACAAGTTGGACACTACCGACATTAACCTATTAACCGCCTACGTCGGATATATCCGAAAAACATTCTAGCGTTTATTCTACCAGGGTCGCATATTCACGACCAAATACTCCATCTCGTCAGCTTTTCTGTCATCTATGGGGATTAAACAGCTAACCGAGATAGAGTACTCAGTCGCAAACACACGGCCTTAGCAAATAGGACGCGAAAACACTCATCGGACTAATTCAACGCGGGCGGTTAAAGGGTTAAGTACAACAAAGGCCACGGCAGGACATAGCGGGTGTTAGGCGCCAAAAAAAAGTTGGGTGCAAGTGCAAAACAACCCCTCGGTCGCCTGGATGGCCCGGTGACTACCTATGTATTATTGCTGATATAACAACCTTATAAATTGTACATAGATTCTTTACATAAAATTACTAGACCCGAAACACGTGTCTAGTCATTTTGTTTTTAGTGTAATAGATACTTAAACTAATGTTGTAATACAGGGTTATTTGTAAAACACTGGCGACCTCTCATGACTAGGTTACTAACATCATAAACAACAAATTTTGCTCTAAGACTTTTCACAAAACATAATACTTTGTTTTTTTCTCTTCACCAATTTTTTAGCTTGAACTCATTTTATGTACAGAAAATCTCTTTCCCTATCAGTTTGCCTGGAAGAAATCGCGGAATGCGATAAGACAGCCAATTGTATGTTTTAAATATAAGGCTCAAATGTATAACTTATTATCTTGGTGTACAATAAAGTATAAATAAATAAATACATTTATCAAAAACAAACCTGCAAGGTTGTTAGTATTTTACAAATAACTATGTATAAAAATTAATACCTGTTCGTTAGTCTCGCTAAAACTCAAAAACTACTGGACCGATTTGGTTAATTTTGGTCTAACAATATTCGTTATAGTCCAGAAAAGGTTTAAAAGGTGAGAAAATAGACAAATTTATTTATTATTTACGCTACTAATTTATAATTAGTACAAATACTTAAAGAGCTTATTAGAAAAGGTCTTGTTATTATTAAAGTAGGCTGAATAAATAATATTCATAAACAGGAGTTATTAGCATTTGTTTATATTCCAAAATGTCACTCAATTTAAGGAAATATTGTAAAATGAATGACGATAAAAATGAAAAAGAAAATGGGCAAGTACGAGTCGGACTTGCACACTGAGGGTTCCGTGCAAACTACAATTCCCGACCAACCACCAAACCAAACGGACACCAGGTGAGTAACTCTCTATAGAGCTGTATACCTTTTGATGGTAGCGGCGACCATTTGTTGGTCGCGCTGCCATGGTGTAAGGTGAAATATAGCCCTTAGTCACCATCTCAGTGGTTACTAGCTTGCCATCTTTCATTTTGAATTACTACTAGCGCCATCTATTATCGAATAGACAAACTTATTACAGTGACATCTATTAGAAAATATAAAATTTATAACAGCGACATCTTTTGTCGAGTAGATGTGACTAAATTACAAGCTAACTAAAGTTAATTTTCATTTCAATTCAACTACGAAAACGTTGCTCATTTTTTTTATGTGGATAAAACTTTCTGCTCTGGGTAGAGCGTTGAAGGGCTTCTTAGAATTTTACTGACCAAAACTACTTGTGTTCCCTCAGTTGCCTTTTGCGGAGCCACAGATTTCGATCAATCCCATAGATTACAGAAACTATCTAGAATCTGTCTAAAAAGTGAAACGACTTGTGTAATTATTAGAGTAAAATGAAATCTGATGTAGTCAACACTGGTTCAATAATCAAGGTTGATTAAGAGATCTTGATCATTGTTTACTAAAAGAAGATCCATATAAAAAGTAACAAATATATTTTTTTTTCAATGATTACATATTATACAAAATTCTGAAGTAAGTTGGCTTTTTAGACAGACTACACTGATTTCGCCTTAATTGGGAGAAAAAAAAACATTATAATCACTTTGGTAAGCGGCATTTATTAAAAAAGAACATACAAAAACTTATTAAAATAATAAAATTAATTCAGAAACAGACTTGAAACAAAAATATCGAGCCACAGTCGCGCAACTTTAATAATACAGACGCGCAACTATAAAATTGCGGTCAACGCATTTCTTACGTCTACACATATTTATCCTTATAGATACAACCTAGAAGTATTTAAGTCAAGAGTGAATAGGCTTTTAGGCAAGCGTGCTCTATTGTCGACCAAATCATCGCTTACCATCAGGTGAGATAATGGTCAAACGCGAAGCAATCCACAACAAAAAAAAATTGCTTTTTATTATCATATTTTCATGATTTTTCGCGACAGTTAAACGTCATTTTCAAGTCTGTTTCTCTACTAAGAGTCACGTAATTACAAAATAATATACAAAAATGTGATGAACAATATTAAGGTACATTCGAAACTCCCTTGGTAACAATATTGCCCGTAGTAGACGGGCGACTTTAATTACAAAAATTATGGAAATTGTGTCACAGCCTATCGGCATAAGCTATATTATTTGATTTTTACTTTATCCTTAACGTAACGATTTTTGAGTAACGCAAAATAAGTCGTAGACGACTTTTAATCGTGTCGTTCATTTTCACGAACTACACGATTATCTGTCGTCACGACAAAGAGGGATCGCGGCCTTAGACGGAAGTTTAACAAGTTATTAACTTTGAATTCTTCATTCAGAATCCGAGGGTAGTTTAAGGATTTATATAACCATATTGTTAGTATATGCAAAACCTGAAACACGTGTCTAGTATTTTTATGTAAAGAATCTATGTACAAAATTTCATAACTGTATCCTGAAAAATCACAAAGTTGGCGATATAAATACATGGTCACCGGACCACACGAGCGACTGTGCGCTGGTGCCTGATGCCTGCTACGACCTGCCGTGACCTGTTTTTTACTTAAATTCGGTGGTATAATATAACATTGTATAAAAACTATTGGAATCCATTCAGTTACTGATTCTGAACAAACTATATTCAGGTTTCGCATAAACTAAAAATAAGTTTGTGTATACATATTAAAACAACACAGCTGTCTTTTCATTTGGTCATGTAAGTTATTCAATTTTTTCTTACGGTGCGCACAGACTATATAACATTACATGTTATACAACATTGCTATATAACATGTTTCAGATAATGTGGACACTTACTGTTATAAAACATGTTATAATAACATGTTATTGATATGTACAACAATGTTATATACACGGATAGCACTGAAGAACGACAGACGACAATGGTTACGCAGGCTTATTTGTAAAACACTAACAACGGGCTATTCCCTCTCCTAGAGAGGAGGCCTGAGTCCCAGCAGTAGGAACATTAAAAAGGCTGCTGATGATGATGATGAAGATGAACATACACACAAAAATACAAATTTTCCCTCTTTATAATATAGTGGCTTGACCTTGCAGGACTGTATTACTAACATCCTAAACAACAACTTTTGTTCTATGACTTTTTACAAAATAATACATTTACCAAAAACAATCCTTCAATATTTCCTTGCTCTATTCAGCAGGGGTGTTTAACGCGACGCTAGCGTATCAAGTACCCCCACCGACCAGCCTCCTCCCCTCCACTATTGTACTATCGCTTGCTTCGCATAGAGTTGAAATATTTAGAACATTAATTATTTTTATTTTTGTATATAAATGTGATAACTAAAGGTTTGATAAATGTTTAAAAGTCATAGAAAAAAAGTTGTTGTTTATGATGTTAGTAACATAGTCCTGAGAGGTTGCCAGTGTTTTACAAATAGCCCTGTATAACATTGTTATGCTAATGTGTACCGTATTGTTTTATGTTGCAATGTTGAATAACAAGTTTACATATTGTGGACATGTTACAAAACACAAGTTATATAACATGTTACATAGTTTTACGCTGTTATATGCGCTCCAGGTTTGCACTAAGATTATTACAGTATGCTTAGCATGAATTACATAAGTTACCTTGACAATATCATGTTATTTTATTGCAACCTTTTAACAACCAAAGTCGGATATATCCGACAAACACTCTCGCGTTTATCCCGCCAGGGTCGCACATCCACGACCAAATACTCGCATCTCGTCAGCTCTTCTGTCACCTATGGGGATTGAAGAGCTAAACGAGATGGAGTACCCAGTCGCGAACACACGACCGTCTAATCCGACGTGGGCGGTCAAAGGCTGTTATCACACTGCCAGGCACGCAAAACGCACCTACGCACGTGAGTGCAGATCTGCATCATCGTGCGGGTTGTTCACGCACTCACGTGCGTAGGTGCGTTTTGTAAATTCAAGCTAGCATGCACTCATTTCATACAAAATCACGCACGGTACTAATAGACTCAGTGTGCCATACCTTGCATCACCCCGCACCCACGCGCGTAAGGGCATGTTTCTCCGCATGTAGGTGCGTGATCTGCATAAACGAGCGTGGATGCATTTTCAATGTGTTGGACTGTGCGTGTTTTCTGTACAGAGATACTTGCAGCAAACCTTAAGACACGCATTCACGCGCTACGCTGCGGGGTGCGTGGCAGTGTGATAACCGCCGAAGGGTTTATAATCATTTTAGGAGACAAAATACACACATCTCTCTGCATTTCCTTACATTATGTTTACCTCACAACCGAATTACAAAAATGTTACTTATTTGCTCAAAATCACAGCCACAAACAGCAACTATTGCGTTCAAAAAAAAATAATGGCGATACACTTATAGGGCATAATTCATCGAAAATCTTTTTCAATATACTAGTTCGAAAATCCACTCTTATCCTTATCGCGTTTAGGCACGTAATCTACTGTTTTTCGCACTAGTGCGGATAAAATGGCAGTGGGCAGAGCACATTGCTTGTAGAACAGATGGCCGATGGGGTTGGAAGGCCTAGTGTCGTACGCGCACCGGTAAACGCAGCGTTGGAAGACCTCCCACAAGGTGGACCTGCCCCCCTAGCCAAGTTACAACCATTTCGCTTGCGTCGAACGCTTCGAGTTGACCGTGCCGCCAATTCTTTTGTCCTCACCACGTGACTGAGTGTTGAGAGGCTCACTTTTAACCACTATCTCACCTGATGGTAAGCGATGATGTGGCCGACGATGGAACACGCTTGCCTAGACGCAATCTATTCACTCTTTACTTAAAGATATGATAATTGATACATTTGAAGCTTTCTACTAGCGTTAACTATTGCAGATTAGCAACTTGGCTAGCGGTACTGGTGAGAATCGCGGGAATGCGGTGAATGAGAGGCGCACAGGATCGGTAGTTGTGGCGACGCTTGGGGGAGGCCTATGTCCAACAGTGGACGTCTTTCGGCTGAAGTGATGATAATGAATTTACCCGTATATAACCATTTTTACATTGAATTCATTACAAATGTCACTGAATGTCTTTTTTATTATTATTATTATTATTAGTTAAAAACTGGGCTCTAAGCATTTAGCAAATGATTTGATTTGATAAAAATATATTTTAAATGTTGATCAACAACAAGATGTTTCGTTTTCATTAATTCATATAGGGTCTATTTTTGTCATCTTTTTACAAGCTTTTATTTAGTTTCACCTGTCCCGATGTTTGTCTGTCATCAAATCTTGTAAATTAAATTTGACCCACTTCCCGGTTACCGATTGAGCTGAAATTTTACATGCATGTGTAAATCAGATGACAATGCAAAATTATTATGACAAGGAGCTGATCTGATGATGAAACCGGAACGTGGCTATAGGAACTTGGTAGTTAAACGACACAACCCCATCGAGTTTGGGCTCGTATGGTTCGTCTTGACGAGTATTAATTATATATGTTGGTATATCGAACTATAAAAGCTTACTATGTAAAAACGATTTTCATTAAAAGCTTGTTCTATTTTATTGTGATCATTTTATTTCCAACTAGCTGACCAGCGAACTTCGTACCGCCTAACAGTCAATGAATGTAGTATATCTTTCGATATAGTCAACCGATTGCAATGAAACTTGGGAGGTAGGCGGAACAGAGAGTAAAGTCCCACAAACATCCGTTGAAAAGGGAGGATCCTCCGACCAGACGGGTGTTACAGTCTGGTGGGCTACCGCCCGATAGTTGATGTCGGGGTGTCGTATATGTTCAAATCGCGCGGAGAACTTTGATTAGATGCAGCTACAAAACAAAGTCGTAAGTAATATTGTTTATATACTGTACTGTTTTGTTTCATCGCAATCGGTTGATTGATTGTTGGATTGATTGGTTGACTGTAACTTGATAGTTACAGCTGCCCTGTTGTGTAGCTGACCTGTTGGTCTAATGGTTAGTGGCCCTGACTGCTATGCCGGAAGTCGTTGGTTCGATTAACACCCAGGACAAATGTTTATGTGATGAGCATGCTCATTTGTTCTGTGTCTGGGTGTAATTTATCTATATTATGTATGTGTTTAGAAATATATAAGTATGTTTATCAGTTGTCTAGTGCCCATAACACAAGCTCTGCTTAGCTTGGGACTAGACGGCGTTGTGTGATAGTTGTGGAATATTATTATTATTAATTAATGTAAAAATGTATCTACATCGATTTCGTACATTTTACGTGATGCGCGCACAACTAATAACTTCTACAGATTTATTATATGTACAGATAAAATCTATACAACTCAAGAGCCTGCAGAATCTCGACAAATAAGCACCATCCTACAGTTTGTATGTATGTTTGTTACTCTTTAACGCAAAAACTACTGAATGGATTTCGATAAAACTTGGTACACGGGTAGACTATGTCCTAGAAAACCACATAGGATACTTTTTATTACGAGAGTATACAGGGTTATTTGTAAAACACTGGCAACCTCTCAGGACTATGTTACTCATCATAAACAACAACTTTTGTTCTATGACTTTTAAAAATTTGTCATATTTTAGTTCATAAATTTTTTTATACAAAAATAAAAATAATTTAATTAATGTTCTAAATATTACAAAGTCTACGCGAAGCAAGCGATAGTACAATATCGGAGGGGAAGGGGGTTGGTCGGCCGGGGATGCTTGATGCGCTAGTGTTGCGTCAAGCACCCCCGCCGAATATAACAAGGAAATATTGAAGGATTATTTTTGGTAAGTGTATTATGTTTTGTAAAAAGTCATAGAACAAAAGTTGTTGTTTATAATGTTAGTAATACAGTCTTGCAAGGTTGTTAGTGTTTTACAAATAACCCTGTACATAAAACATCTTTTGCTGATCAACAACGTCTTTACAATGTCTAGTTCATATAAAAAAAAAAAAACAAATCTAGTAAGCTACAAAATCTCTGCTCAATTTCAAAATCTCAATACCTATCTACTATAAAATCTATACAACATTAGATGTAAAATAAGTCAATAGTAAAACCATGAACAGATTTGACACTCTTTATGCCTTGATCAGACGTACCGAGTGAAATGGCGAGACAGTAAAATGTTGCTCGGCCGAGCCAGTGATGTAAGCGAGTTGTAGAGATAAGCGCTCGGCCGAGCACTCGGCGCTGTGTTTACACGTACCGAGTACTCGGCCGAGTGTACTATCTCGCCCGTTTACTCTGTACGTGTGATTAAGGTATTAGGACTATACTTCCCCGGGACACCGTGGCGACGCGACCAATAGAATAGTTTCCAGGGTCAGAATAACTACATTTTATTTAGTCCGTATTTTAGATTAAAAAAAAATATTATACACGGATTTTTTTCTTTTTCCGATTAAACAAAAAATAACAAAGATATAGCCCATTAAAGTTACGTGTGACGTCACCCCGTTCGAAAAAATGCAGCGCGGCGTGACGTTACACGTAACTTTAATGGGCTGTATGTTTTTCATTTTTGGTTTAATTTACAAATAAAAAAATACGTGTCCCTTATTTTTGAATAATCTAAAAGACGGACTAATTACATTTTTTACGGCAACTAGCCTGTTACGCTACCAAACTAGACTCCATACAGACACCAGAGTCGCCACACGTCCCAGCTGGTCGCGCCACCAAATTGTTTGCACAACCAAACGGACACCAGGTGAGTAACTCTCTATAGAGCTGTATACATTTTGTTGGTAGCGGCGACTGGTCGCGCCGCCATGGTGTGAGGTGAAATATAGCCCTTTTATTTCATCAAGTGACCATAGAGCACCGTTGAGTGTGACAAATGTGTTCCTAGTTAAAACCTGGAGTTACACATACCAATAACTTAGCCATAACTTTAATCTAGCAGCTTGCAAGCTCTATTCTACTTTTGCGTTATAATAGCCGGTTTTTTGATAGAAAGAGGACCTTCTAATAAAAAGGAGGAGGTTCTCAATTCGGATTTTTTTTATGTTTATTCGCGCGACGAAGTTGAAAAAATATTTTTTTGTTGGAAAGGGTATACTTCCCAAATGGTCCCATAGTCACCAAGTTGGGGTCTGATGATGGAATCTTGGCGAAATCGAGGGAACTTCTCACATTCAATTCAATTTTTTTGTGATGTCGGTTATTTTTTCAAAGGTACAGAACCCTCAGTGCACGAGTCCGGCTCACACTTGCCCAGTCTTTTAATAAACTATTGACTCCATAATACGCATTTTATATCAATCAACAGCATGTAAAATCTCGTAATAGCATGCAAGCAACTCGCATAGCGTTACCAGTTACTGGTATGAACACAGAAAAGATGAAAGAGGGTAGAAAGGAAGTACTTTCCGATTTGTACTACAACGAGTGTCGTCGCTTGTCTCCCACCCTTTAACTCCACTACAGGCAATAAACCAATACGAACGCGCATTAAGCAGCTAACAGACCACGCACACTTATGCCTTCACACGTACCGAGTAAAATGGCGAGACAGTAAAATGTCGCTCGGCCGAGACAGTGATGTAAGCGAGTTGTAGAGATAAGCGCTCGGTCGAGCACTCGGCGCTTTGTTTATACGTACCGAGTATTGCCGAAAGCAGTCTCGTATGTTTACCCGGTACGTGTGATCACGGCATTAGATCGCAAGTTTGTTAATGGTATTTTTTTTTACGGTGGGCAATAATCATCTTATAACAACCCCCGCCCTTGGGTGGAGCGGGAGATAGTGTCAGACTCTTACTGACTAAAAACCCACCCCGTTCCTTCTAGCCTCTTGATACCGGGGCTCGAGCTTCCTTTTGGATAACCCTGACCCCAGTAGGCTTCGACCCAGCTTGGCCCCTCTTGTTGCTGTGCTATTGGTAGGTGAACTATGATCATTGCCCTACTTTGTGACACACCTGCCCCGCCCACAAGGCCATTCTAACCTCATTCATCTGTTCTGTGGGTATTACTCCTGGCTCAATTCATGTATTCAGCATTATCAGCAAAGCATTCTCACTCTTTATTTACAAAGGAACAATATCTATGAGAGAGAGCATAAGTTTTATTTTCGTCATAATCATTAGCTATATCACAAAAAAAAATTGAGACATGTCAAAATTGACGAAAATTGGTGCAACTGTGTCGGGTAAAAACCGGGCTTTGTTATCTAAAAGATACATAAGCATAGCATAGCATAATCAGCCTATTAATGTTCCCCCTGCTGGGATGCAGGCCTCCTCATGTGACATCCGCCCCCATACATGTGATATGCGCCAACCCGCACTGGGCCCGCTTGGTGGATTACAGCCCATCCCCTCTCCTAGAGAGGAGGCCTGAGTCCCAGTAGTGGGAACATTATAAGACTGATTATACTTATACTAATATAAACATTATAAAGCCGAAAGTTTTTGAGTATGTTTGTTACCTCTTCATGTCGGAACGACTGATCGGATTGTGTTGAAACTCGGTACTAATATAGACCAAATACCGTTTACCCCAGGTGTATATTCCCTTGGGACATATTTTTACTAAAACGCGAGCAAACCGCTAGCATTAGTAATAAAAAAATAAACCGCATTTCATCCTCTTTGACGTGTCTCATTTACTTACATTATTTAATTCTTAATAATATTCCTTATATTACTAAAGATGACTTATAGTCAAATCAACTAGAAATTATTAGCGATACATTACCACCCCATTATACAGGGTCAATTGTAAAACACTAGCAACCTCTCAGGACTATGTTACTAACAACATAAACAACAACTTTGGTTCTATGACTTCGAAAAAAATATCATATTTTAGTTCATCAGTTTTTCTTACAAAAATATTTCAATTGAACTTTCTAAATGTTGCGAAGTCTATGCTGGCGTATCAATTTTCTAGTGCGATGAGTACCCGAAAATGGTGCGAATGCTTGCTAGGTAGGTGTGATGACAATGTTTCGGAAGCCTGCTTACTATTACTACGAGAACAGTGTGCAGGAGGCGTAGGTAGATACGGCAAAATACAGAGTTGAAAATCTAACCTGTATATTGTTTGTGTTATATGAATGTTAGTTATGTGTATATAGGGTTATTTGTAAAACACTAACAACCTTGCAGGACTGTATTATTAACATCATAAACAACAACTTGTACTATGTCTTTTTACAAAACGTAATTCATTTACCAAAAACGAAACTTCAAGATTTCGTTGTTCCATTTAACGTATTTCAACTCAGTATTTTACTATACCTATCTACGTCTGTATCCTCGCTCTTCTCCGCTGTTGTACTATCGCTTGCTTCGCATAGACTTCGTAACATTTAAAACGTTACATTTAAATATTTTTATTTTTGATCATCATAGTTCATAAAACTAAAATATGATACATTTTTAATCATATAACAGAAGTTGTTGTTTATGATGTTTTTAATATATGTAGTTCTAAGAGATTGCTAAAGTTCTACAAACAACCCTGTATATCAATGTAAATTGCTAATTTCCAACATTTTGTCTCTTTTCGCTTATAATTTCTAGTTGACAACTCGACCAGTTTTAAGCCTGATTTCACCAATATTAAAAAATAAATAGAATTTCCATGAAATCCTAACATCGATGGTTTACGAGTGACAAAACCAGGGTATGCAAATTTGGACATTTTCTTGCTAGAGCCAGTTTGGTGTGATTACCTGGCGCCGGCGCGTCACACACTTGTCCAAAAAAAAACAAGAGAAATAAGCGTTTGAAATAAATCAATATTGTATTACTGCTTGCATCGGATTAGTCGTGTTTCATATTCTCCAGGATCGTGTGTTCGCGACTGGGTACTCCATCTCGCTTAGCTCTTCAATCCCCATAGGTGACAAGAGCTGACGAGATGGAGTATTTGGTCGTGGATGTGCGACCCTTGTCGTCGACGACGTTAGTGGATGAATAAAACACATAGAAGCACATTTAAATTTCATAATATTGAAGGTATAATTTTTTTTTTGTGCCTCAGATTTAGTGGCGCCCACACTGGGCCTATAGAGTGGATTAGTGGCGCCCAAACTGGGCCTTTATAGTGCCTCAAAAAACGCTAGAAGCGGCCACAAAACAAAGCTAGAAGACAACTGAAGCGTGCGACAGCGGAGAAGCTTGAAGCGGCTTCAAGCGTTATTTTTTTTTTTTTGTAGCGGCACCTCCGCACACGAGCCACAAAAAAACGCCGCCTCAAAATGCTTGAAGCAACGATATTTTGAAGCCCATGTGCGGGGACAGTAACGGTCCACTCTTTCTCACTGAGAGGGGGGGGGGCTGAGTCCCAGCAGAGGGATCATTACAAGGCTGATTTATCCAAAATATAATATTGGTGAAATCCGAACAGTATAATCTCAAAAACAATTTATTGTAACATTAAGTAATTATTATTTACAACAATAATTCATTATTATAACAAACATACCTATTATATTTAAAAAAGCGAAATTCAGGAGCTTTTGTGATGTAAATGGTTATTTAGTCTATTGCATTTCTAGTTTTTTATCGTTAGGAAAAATTATACAGGGTATAAGGGATCGGACCCCATAAACTTTATGGGCTTGCTCAGTAGACGAAACTGAACAACCTTCCACAAGATTTTTTATCAGGAAACGAAACAAAAATCGGCCTCTCCATACAAACTGTCACTTAAAATTTTTAATTTTGTATGGTAAGGCTGAGTTTTTTTTTTCTTTAGTAGTGGTAGTATTTTTTCTTTTTTCGATTAAACAAAAAATTACGAAAATAAAAGCGTGCGAAAAAATGCAGCACGGCGTGACGGTACACGTAACTTTAATGGGCTATATCTTTGTCATTTTTGGTTTAATTTACATACAAAAAAAATACGTGTCCCTTATTTTTGAATAATCTAAAAGACGGACTAATTACATTTTTTTACGGCAACTAGCCTGTGTATAAGGACAGAGAAAAATGGAAAGGTAGCATTTGTCCTGCAGAGGGATACAATAGACTTATTATTATTATTATGAGCCTATTGTGTCCCACTGCAGGGCAAAGGCCCCCCTTCCTTTATTCCACTCTTTTCTGTCCTTAGCCACCTCTGGCCAATCCTTAATGTAGGAGTCCAAATCGTCACGCCATCTCCTTCTGGGCCTACCGCGTCGCCGGCTCCTGCTGTCCGGAATTTAGTCAGACAATAGACTTATAATCCTAAAAATGCAATAGACTATAACTTTGTCACCGCTTCATAGAACTAAAGCTCCTAACCCTTAACCACTATGACTCTTCACCAGCACTCTCCTTATCCTGACCCTCAAAATCTTTATTAACACTCAAATTTATACTCTCCACATCTTCTGTACTCTTCATAAGATTTAATCCCTGCTCAAATTCACCATTTTCCTGCGTTCCATGTTTAAATTGAAGATGTTTCTCCATGCTAGACTTCTGCACACATCTATAAGCGCAATGCGGACATTTGACAGACTTCTGACGAGGCCTGTACGGCTTGCTTTGGTTTTTGACGTCGACTTTCTCCCCCTCTTTCTCGTTCAAATGCCTCTGCTTGTGTTTCGTTAAATTAGTCTTTTGGACACATCTGTACGAACATATATCGCAGCTAAACGGTTTTTGGTCAGTGTGTAAGTACATATGTTTCACTAAATTAGGTTTTTGAACAGTTCTATAATCACAGAATGGACAAGCGAACGGCTTGTAGCCAGTGTGCGTTCGTTCATGGACAACTAAGTTGTTTTTCTGAGCGCATCTGTAGTCACAGTACTGACATCTGAAAGGTTTTTCTTTCATGTGTACCAGTATGTGTTTCGCTACGTTATTTTTTTGGCCGGACTTGTAATCGCAGAAGGTACACGAGAAAGGCTTTTCGCCGGAATGCGTGCGTTCATGGATCTTCAAAATCGCTGGCGATTGACATCTGTAAGCGCATTGACTGCAACTGAATTTGCCAATTTTTTCGACCAACTGGTCTGTGTCAGAGCAGGATTTCGCATGATGTTTCAAGCCTCGTTTCGAAGGAAACACATCATTGCACTTATAACATACATATTGTCCTTTTATATTCATAGAAATGTCTTCTGTTATCTTATTATGTACACTAGAGTCATTTTCGCTTTTAGTTTCAGCAAAATTCTGGTTACTATACTCTGAATAGTATATTTTATTTTGATCTGTTGGTTTCAAGTTCTCTTTAGGTTGCTCGCATTTCTCTTTCGCGCCATTTATTGCGCCATCTTGTCTTACTTTTTTAAAATCTTCGAGGTAAGGGCTCGCGTTATCGAACTGCCTGTTAATTACTAAATTTTGTGGGTTTTCGCGTATGTTTGTGTAGTTTTGGACGTAGCTTTGGGATCTAGAGTAGAGTTCTATTGAATTGAGTGCTGGTACATTCACGTGGGTGTTGTATACGTACATTTGACTGTCGTGATGAACGGTAGGCTGTGATTGCGTATGTTCGGCTGGAAGACCTGGAATTGGAGATAAAAATGTATGTTAGTTTTGTTATAAATCATCATCATATATTAAGACCATGGTTATCCGAAAAAGTGATCGAGCCCCGGTACGAAGGCTAGAAGGAACGAGGTGCGTTTTTAGTCAGTAATAGTGTGACACTATCTCCCGCTCCTGGACGGAGCGAGAGCGGGGTTTGTCATAGGATGATTTCCCCACCCATAAAAAATGAAGTGTGGGTTAGTGAATGTCACGTCTTTTATTTATTTTTTATTTAAGGATGTTTTTAATATCGTGAGGATTTCATCATGCATGCGAGATTCCAAATGCAAAAAAAATCATCCCGTGTGCATTACAATAAATACTTATATGAAATGCGGGGGTTACGCGTGCGGGGCCATCCCGCATGCGTGTACAAAACCGCACGATATTAAAGACATTCCAGTGCAAGTTGGTGGACGTCACATATTTCGTTCGAATTGTTTGTTCTAGGACATGATGTCCTCACGATGTTTTCCTTCACCGTTTTGAGAGCAGTGTTATTCTAATCGATTGTTTATTGATCGATGTATGTGTAATCGACTATCTCAGTGCTTATTTTTCCAATGGTGTCCTGTTGTTTTTATTTGTTTTTATGTTTATATCTCTTTTACGTAAAATGGTTTACTGTTATTTATGTTTCGTCTATTTATTAATTATAATATAGTTTACTTAAAGTCAATTTTGTAATCCTTGCTGGCCGGTTGGCGTCTCATCGTCGAAAACGGCTGGTGCTGAAAATCAGCGCTGTGGCTCTGTCCTGCACGAGCCCCAGCATTATGCTGAGTACTGGCTGTTTTGCGCTGATGTAACGCATATCCTATCTAGCTGATAGTTTTAAGCAGGATATTGGTATTTTGTTATATTTATTTATTTTTGGGATATGCGTCATGTTGGGTGCAAATAAACACTTTTTCTTTCTTTCTTTCTTTCTAAAGCCCTAACATGTTCTAAATTGTTTCGCATCACAATCATAATCACACAAATGACGTACAATGATAAAGTAGACTTTCCGAAATCTAGAGGTTCATATTACGAGTAATTGACACACATATTAGCATAGTAACTGAAAAAATATGCGATAACGACTGATAAAAACACTTCTTAATTTATTAAAACTAGTTTTTGCCCGCAGCTTCGCCCGCGTACTTTAAATTTAACATAACCTACTAGCTTTTGCCCGCACGGCTTCGCTCCCGCTCTTCCCTACTCTACCTTACTCTACCCTACTATACCCTACTCTACCCTACACCTCTCTAGTCTACCCTACCAAACTTCACATAAACCATCTACTAAATAGTCCGAACAAAGCCTAAAAATTTGGTTTGGATAGCTGAGCCCGTTCTTGAGTTATAAAATAACAACGAAAAGTGGCATTAATTTTTATATATAGATGTCACTCAGGAATAAAGCTATCTCGTCTTCCTGCCCTTGTCCCGTTTTATTTGGGGTCGGCGCAACATGTTTTTTTCTTCCATTCTGTCCTGTCACTCATCACGCTACCGCCGTGTCCTTGTGGGGACAATCGGCGGCAGTGATCTCTCGCGCCGGGCCATGGTCCGGAGCGAGGAGGAATGGCGGTCGCCTCCTTCTGCGAAGCAGTAATACTAGCAAAGAAGGCGGCTGCACGTGCGAGGGAACGCTTCTCACGCCCCAGCCGTCGGAATTCCGAACCCGATTTCCGACCACCGTAGGCGCGGGCTTGCTGACAACAAGGCCGTCCGGCAACCGACCGAATGGAGCCCAAGTCGTCAACGGCGCGTTGTGTTCCACGCACGCCTCAAGATGCCAGTTATTTGTAGGGGCCCAGCAGGGTCGAAGCCTACTGGGGCCATGGGTGACGCGAAAGAGAATCCCGGGGCCCTAGAACGCAGGTAAAGAAGGAACAGGAGTGGGTTATATTCAGAAAAAGTCTGACACTATGTCCCGCTATGCTCAAGGGCGGGAGATGTCATTAGATGATTTCCCACTTTAAAAAAAAAAAATGGGGATAGGGGGCTAGGGGGGTTTTCAGCTTTAGAATTATCTTGAATTTTTAACCTACACTAATATAATAAAGAGGTAAAGTTTTTTTTTTGTTTGTTTGTAGGAGGTAATCTCTAGAAGTACTGGTTCGATCGCTAAAATTCTTTCACCGATAGAAAGCTGCTTTATTCCTGAGTGACATAGGCTATATTTTATGTACGCGGGCGAAGCTGCGGGCAAAAGCTAGTTCAAATATATGACATGTCTAAGTAAAAACCAAGAAAACCCGATCAAAACTCTAGTTAATCTAGCCGTGAAAGCGACACATACAAGTGATATTAAAACCGGTTGAACTGACCTTTTCATAATAACATTATAAATATATTTAATATATTTACCAAAGGTTGAAGAGTCAACTTTTATCGCTGGATAGGTCTCTGATCGTTGCTAGGGGTTCGATAAAAATGCTTCGGGGTTTTTCTTGTACCAAGACGGTTTTTAAAGTGAAAAATATATTTTTGAATTTTTTTTATAGATGGGAAAATCATCTAATAACAACCCCCGCTCCGCCCAAGAGCGAAGAGTGAATAGGTTACTTCTAGGCAAACGTGCTCCATCATTGGGCACGTCATCGCTTACCATGTTAGATAGTGGTTTTTTTATGGTAGGAAAATCATCCAATGACAACCCCCGCTCTTGGGCGGAGCGGGAGATAGTGTCGGACTCTTACTGACTAAAAATCTGCCCCATTCCTTCAAGCCTTCATACTGGGGCTCGAGCTATCTTTTGAAACTAACCCTGGCTCCAGTAGTTCGACCTAGCTGGGCCCCTGCTGTTGCTGAGAATTCCTTGAGGTGCGCGGGAACAGTGCGCGCCGGCTCGGTCCGGACTAGAGATATGCCGTCGCCAGCAATATGGGAATATTGCCACCAATATTCATACATCGGGCAATATTAGTCTAGTCCGGACAGTTACCGGACGGTCAGACAGCGAGCTACCCATAACTCGCCGTGCGCAAGGCCGCATCTACGCCGCCGTTGCCTTATGCGGTCGGCCTTCTCCTTTGCTAGCATTACTGCTTCGCAGGAGATTTTTTTAGAGCTGACGTCGCGCGGCGTAGATCTAGTGTAGCGCTACAAGTATAGTTTCCATATAAAATGTGTGGAGACCGACGCGCGTGTGAGGCACACGTGTGCACATTGTAGATCTTCAGGCTACATAATTTCTAGTTTCACGTGTGTTTTTTATTTTAAATATAATTACTTTGAATTAAAAATGGCGATCTGTGATCGATCAATTGCAGATTTCATAACATCATAGCTCAAGAAAATATTTAAAATAATTTTTTAATCTCAAAAACTTGAAATCGAGTTTTCTATTTTTTTTATTATTATTTAAAAACGCTCAAATTTTCTGCAAGCTTATTTTTATATGAATGTTGTACACCCAAGCCGTTGGAGGCAATATTGCTGGGAATATTGCCCGAAGTATGAATATTGGTGGCAATATTGCTGAACATCTCTAGTCATGAAACATGGTATTGTGTGCATTATAGGATAATCTTTATTTTATTATTGATAGGTTCGCGTTTGACCACTATCTCACTTAATGGTAAGCGATGACGTGGCCGATGATGGAACACGCTTGCCTAGAAGTAACCTATTCTTAGACCCCTAGGTTGTAGCTATCAGGAAACAGACTCCGGCAGGGAATTCCACTCCTTAGCTGCAATCTATATGATTATCTCTAGGACAATCCCTACAGAGTAACCAACCGAGCGATCATTTGGAAATCGATTTTTTATAACTCGATTTATTACCGAATCGATTCTTAAGACTTCTGTTCGAATCGATCTTTATTAGGAAGAGACGCCATCTTTATTTTGAATCTAACTTTTTAATTCATGGAATATTTGTGACATTTCATAAGCTCGAAAAACTTGCTTTCAGGGTTCCGTACCTCAAAAAGAAAAAAACAAAGCCCTTGTATGATCACACTGTTGTCCGTCCGACTGTATGTCAAGACTTATATCTCGGGAACGCGTGAAGGTAGAGACTTAAAAAACTATATACTCATGTCTCCGGTCCCTTGAAGCTGTGAAAATAAAACTTCTAAGTTAACGAATAAAAAAGATACGGCCGTTTATGTCGCAAAAAAACGTATAATCCGATACTCTCAAAAAATCCAAAATTAATAAGATACTTCCCGTTGACCCAGAATCCTGAAATTTGGCTTAAAGCAAGGTCTTATAGCACAGGTATAGGAATAAATCTGAAAACAGTAAATTTGTTGTTAGGTACCTATGACTGCAAAAAAAAAAACACTTGCAATTCGACGCTTTCCATCAGATGAGATAGCGGTCAAGCGCTAAACTATCAACATTAAACAATTTAAAAAAATCGGAAAAATGCTCGGGACTCAATTCGGGAATTGTAGTTTGTAAGGAACCCTCAGTGCACGAGTTCGACTTGCACTTGCCCACTTTTTTAACGAACTTACGAATGCAGTTTTTTTTAGAGAAGCATATCAATGAAAATAATCTAAAAAAAAATGCTAATATATCTAGTTTCAATGAGCTGTCTATAAAACAAACTAATTTTAGATTTAGACTCGGACAAGTGGCGCCAAATGAAAAAACTAGTATTTTATATGCACTTCGGTGTGCGTCAACAAGTCAAATGAATATTTATGAATTGAATATTTATATAATGAATCTTGTGCTGGCAAAGGTTGAAGCTGGCCTTGGAGATTACTTTGGTAACGAGAAAATTGATCGTTATTTGTTTCAGTGCGCGCCGTCGACGTCTTGGGCTCGGTCCGGACAGTTACCGGACGATCGGACAGCGAGCTAACATTGCTCGCCGTCCGCAAGCCCGCGCCTGCGGTGGCCGGAAATCGGAATCGGTATCCCGGCGACGGCTGGGGCGCTATGAACGCCGCCGTTGCCTGAAGCTCTCGGCCTCCTCCTTTGCTAGCATTACTGCTTCGCGGAAGGAGGCGACCGCCTGCCACTTCTCCTCGCTCTGGACCATGGCCTGTACCAAGGCCCAGCGCGAGAGATCGCCGCCACCGATCGCCCTCAGGAGAGCTCGGTTGTTGATAGGTTCGCGCTTGACCGCTATCTCTCCTGATGGAAAGCGACGATGCGGTCGACGATGGAGCTCGCTTACCTAGAAATAACCTATTCACTCTTGACTTAAAGCATCCCGGATTGTAGCCATCAGCAAACAGATTCCATCAAGGAATTCCACTCTTTCACTCTTTAGCTGTATAAGTAGCTAGCTTTTGCCCGCAGCTTCGCCCGCAGGTACTCGTACATAAAATATAGCCTATGTCACTCAGGAATAAAGCAGCTTTCTATTGGTGAAAGAATTTTAGCAATCAGACCAATCATCATATCAGCCGAAAGACGTCCACTGCTGGACATAGGCCCCCCCAAGCGTCGCCACAACGACCGGTCCTGTGCGTCACGCATCCATCGGATTCCCGCGTCCCTGACCAGGTCGTCGGTCCACCTTGTTGGAGGCCAATACTTTCAGAGATTACCCCCTACATACAAACTAAAAATTTTTAACTCTTTATAATATTAGTATAGATGAATGTGTTCCCAAAACGTTTTTCACTTTTTACAAGCTTTTATTTAGTTTCACCTGTCCCGATGTTTGTCTGTAATCGAATCTTGCAAGTTAAATTTGACCCACTTCCCGGTTACCGATTGAGCTGAAATTTTGCATGCATGTGTAAATCAGATGACAATGCAAAATTATTATGACAAAGAGCAGATCTGATGATGGAACCGGAAGGTGGCTATAGGAGCTTGGTAGTTAAACGACACAACCCCATCGAGTTTGGGCTCGTATGACTCGTCTTGACGAGTATTAATTATATAGGTATACCGCCGAGCTACAAAAGCTTGCTATGAAAAAATGATTTTCATTAAAAACTTGTTTATTTCTAATAATATTTTAAGTAATAATGACAGCTGACTAAACCCATCGTGATTTAATTATCTTTGATATTTCGGGTCACAGGATAAGAAAACGAGGTAGACTGGAAAATATGGGTATGATAAAGAAGCAGTGATAGGAGGCACAAGGACAAGACTTGCCAATGACAGAGATAAATGGCGACGGCTGGAGGAGGCCTTTGTCAATCCGTCACATACAAGCAGTAGCAAAATACAAAACACTAGCTGACACGGAAAATAAGTCATATAAACTTTTAAGAAAAAAGTTTTAGTAAACAATTTTCATCCATAAATGTTTACTTAACTTTTTTTAAACTTATAACTACTTACATTATGAAAGGTTTTTTTTTACGGTGGGCAAAAATCATCCAATGACAACCCCCGCTCTTGGGTGGAGCGGGAGATAGTAACAGACTCTTACTGACTAAAAACCAACCCCGTTCCTTCTACCCTCTTCATACCGGGGCTCGAGTTTCCTTCCGGATAACCCTGGCCCCAGTAGGATTATATGAAGGGTCAAAGTTCACGTAAAAATTGAGCAAAACAGAGGATTTGCAAAGATCTTTACTGCATGCAGAAAATTTTACGCAGCGTGAGACACGCTTGCATATAGGTACAATGCGTTCCAAATGAGAATAGGATCGACGGCCATGTTGTGACGTCACAATTTACTGTCAAATCGAGGAAATACATTTTTAAACTTTGATTAATTTACGAAACATTTATATTTATTTACGAACTGTGAACGAAAAAAGTTTAAACAGAATCCAGTTCTTCAATTTTACTCATCTCTAAGTTCGTCCATTTTGGCAAAATTTCTTCGATTTGACAGTACGTCGTGACGTCACAACACGGAAATCGATCCTATTCTCATTTGGAACGCATAGTAGTTTTCTGCGGGATATTAAAGTCATGTTCAACTTAAAATTTATTATCTACATTGTGCTCACATAATAGAAGTAACATGAAATAATGTAAACAAACATTATATGTAACACATAATATGATTTAAAAGTGTCCATGGAGTTTCTTGCACGTTCTTCTCCATAGAGATCTACGCTTTGGAACGTGCAATTTAGCTTCACTTTTCTTGGACTGACTGACATTTGACTATTCAAAAGTGCCTACATTTGGTCTATTTGAAATAAATGATTTTGAATTTGAATTTGAATTTGAAAAAAAATGTCTGCCTTTTTTACCAAATGTCCGGCTAAATAGGATAGTCTGTCCAGCGTTTTAGTTTGAAGACCTGGCCACCCTATGCGTACACATACTTCCTTCTTCCTGCCCTTATCCCGTTTTATCTGGGGTCTGCGTTTTTTTCTTCCATTCTGTCCTGTCACTCGTCGCGCTATCACCAACTCCTTTTTCTTTCATATCACTTCTCACACAATCCATCCATCTTTTCTTTGGCCTCCCTCTCCCCTTCCATCCAACCACATTTAAACTCATAACTTTTTTAGCAATATGCGTTTCATCTCTCCTTTTCACATGTCCATACCAAGACAAACGATTCCCTTTCAACTTTTCAGTCATAACTTTCACACATAACCGTTCAAAAACATTACCCTTCTAATGCAGTCGGGTAAAAACAAATTATACAACTAACTGGTCAAGCCAAGCTAACCTTTAACAACAAAACAATCTTGTAACCTTTCCTAAATATTCTCATTTGTATAAATATCTTCACACTGTAACTCGTTTCAAATATTATACGTAATTTGTGGAATAAACCCAATTTATTTTCGTAAGACTGTACAGTTTTAGGTATGACTAGCGACCTAGCTTGAAAGGTTCCTTTTCCGCTCGCCTATCGACAACATCGAGCACGGTTTGAAAGTTTGTTACTTCATCTATCGCAATCAACGTTTAAGGGTGCCAATCAATCGATCGTCGATCGACCGACATCGATCGACGTTGATCGAATGGTATGGTAGCTTTAATTATACCGATACCGATACCGGTTGACAAACTAATCGATCGATTGCCGGTCGATGGTATCGGTCGAAGTTGATCGATAACCCCGGCTATATTCCGTAACAGTTTCTTTCGAAATGTATTCACAAGAGGACGCATTCTACCATCGATCGATTGGTCTGGTAGAAACTGTCGATCGACGTCGACTAATCCATACTACCATCGATCGATGGCAGCGATCGACGATCGATCGACTGGTGTAGTAACACCCTAATGAAGATGTAACGCGAAAAAAAAGAGATAACGCCTGAAAACTCTGTTAGCATTCAGTAATTCCATGATTTACTTGAAAATACTACGGTTTTCGCATCCTATAGGCCAGGGTCGAGTGTTTGCGACTGGGTACTCCATCTCGTTTAGCTCTTCAATCCCCATAGATAACAGAAGAGCTGACGAGGTGTTGTATTTGGCCTTGGATGTGCGACCGTGACGAAATGGATTAGTGTTTGTGGGATATATCCAACATACCCCCTACGTTGAATATATGCTACGAAACTTCACTCGACTTGAAAATCACACCAAAAAATCTCTACCAAGGCTTATTGTAGAACATTCGATGGTATTAGTTAGGACATGAGGATCTCTATACAAGAAAGAAAAAAGAAACATGTACTCACCATTCAAACTGGTAACGTTAGCAATAACAGGATTTATATTATCATAAAAATATCCATCGTCCTCTTGCTCAGATTTTATATGGAACGGCATTGGCAGCAAATTTTGTTCATGTTGGTCCAACCTCTCATGCATATTTGTCCCCACCAGACGTTGGCCCAAACCTTGGTCCAACATATGTCCATCTTGCACACATTGGACTCCCATAGGAGTCCTCCGTGCTTCGTTCTGACTCAAAATCTCCTGTTCAATTGCCTGTCTGTTTAAGTGATGGGACAAATCGATTTCATGGCTCAAATCGTGAGGTAGTTCCCCTCTCAAATCGTTGATCCTGCTCAAATCTGCTGTCAAGTTCTCGTTTAAATTCTGCGCTAGTTGGCTCAAATTTTGTAACTCCAAATCGTTGCTCAGAGTTCTTGTTAACGATAAGTCCAGATTCCTGCTCAGATTTTGACCGAGTAAATCGTCATGCCTGTTCAAATTCTGCGGTAGTTCATTTGCTAGGTTATGTACAAGGTCCAATTCAGATGTCAGGTTACGTTGTAAGTGTGCAGGTATATCGTTAAAGTTTAAATTTCTCGGTAGATGGTTGGTTTTCAACATAAGTGAGGACATCTGTCGTGGGGAGAGAGGCAGTTGGAAATTGTGAACTAATGAGTTTGCAACGGAGGTCTGCATCGCTTGGTGCAGTTGTTCCATTGAGAGTGGAGAGTGTTGGTAGTCCGTTGGCTCGAGCTGGTGTGATTTTTGAAGCTGTGGAAAAAAAAGAGAATTTTTGTTATGATGTAAATTTTTTAAACAGTTTTATTTTAGAGTGTGAGAGTCAATAATGATATTACGTAGTTTCAATTTAAAAAATTACAGATTTTTAAGTTACATACAATTTTAATGATCTGCGGACAATTATTTATTATATTTATAGATATTAGATTTTTTATTTACTAAAAACAGAATGTCAAACACATTAAATGATGTAATAACAATAAATCTACAAATACTCTCTAATTGTAACTTTTGTGGAGATACGAAGTAGATTTATTGGGATCCAGACTGGTTTATATAAAAATTCATGATTTTAAATTGATTTCTTGTCCGGTTCCACTGGCTCGTTGCATTTCTAGATTTCGTACCAAATCTATACTAATATAACCTTAACCCTTCAGATACCGTCAATTAGAGACACAATAGTAAGACAATAGATGCGCGGCCACCGGTGGTCGCTTGGGGATTCATGAATTAAAGTCATTTGTTTAAAAATATAGGTCAAGGTCACTGTTAGATTATTCCAGAATTTACCAAATTTTTCTAGCTGGAGAAGTTAACAGAGGAGTGATTTATGTAAAAATTGAACCAGTCATTGTGGCGACGCTTGGAGGAGGCCTATGTCCAACAGTGGACATCTTTCGGTTGATATGATGATGATGTTAGAGAAAATAATTGTTCGTTAAAAAAAAATTAGATTTGGACTATTTCAACATTTTTACGCCTTATCTAAAAAAAAAATTTAAAAAATAGTCGAGTGAGAATGAGTCATACAAATTGATTTCCAATATTTTTGAAATTGGGTGATGAAAAATTAATATAAGATACACATGACTTGACTGGCCTGTTGGTTTAGTGATTAGCAACCCAGACTGCTATGCCAGAGGTTGTGGGTTTGATTCCCACCCAGGACAATTGTTTGTGTGATGAGCATAATCATGTACTATGTCTGGGTGTAATTTATGTATGTATTTAGAAATATATGAGTATGTTTATCAATTGTCTAGTACCCATAACACAAGCTCTGCTTAGCTTGGGACTAGATGGCGTTTTGTGATAAATATGTTTCTAAATAGAAACTTTGATCCCCTTTTCATCCGTTTAACCCTTCAGATACCGTCAATTAGAAACACAATAGTAAGACAATAGATGCGCGGCCACCGGTGGTTGCTTGGGGATTCATGAATTAAAGGGTGAATTTTGAAAAATATTTTCTTAGTGCACACCTAAGTCTTAACAGGAAGTTTTGTGCAAAATTTGACACTTCTAGTCTTAATAGTTTCAGTTATGTATTGATATGTCAGGAGAACGAGCCTTGACCAGTTTTAAATTATAAAGAATAAAAAATTATTCGACTTTGTTTACATTATTGACAATCCACATAGTAGCGATGAAAGAAAAACCTTCATAGTTCTATGCTAAACAATGATCAACTAAAAAATATTGGCGGTAAAAAAAAAAACTAGAATGAGCCGGGAACATAACCCGGAACTCTCTCAGTCACGTTATCACAACTTTTTATGTAAAAAACGATCAAATTTTGAAATAAAACAAACAAACGTAAATTAACTTACACTTTCAATGTAAAACTTGTAGTTATCATCGTCAATGCCATTCTGGTCCTCTCTTTTCACAAAATCCATGATTTAACACGAATTAAAAGTATAAAAACGTCTATACTATTTACTTCAGTTCCGAACCATCGTATGTTTCTAACCTAACAAAAACACTGATAAAATTGACTTAAAATATACACTTAAAGTACGTATAAATGCGTGAATTACACTATATATTACTCATCACATGTTTTAAATGTTAAAATCTTAATGGAATTGTTGAAATAAATGTCCAAAAATTATTTTTTCGGATACTTCTATTGCTTGACGAACGAAAGAAAGGAAGCTAAGTATAGACAAAGTAGAGGTGCCGTCAACGAACATCTGTCGGGGATACACTTTGAAAATTCAATTTACCCAGTTTACCCGACTTTGATAGTTAAACTATTATCCAGAGTTTTGAAAATATGTATGGATAAACATACGTTCCTTTGAAACTTCTTAATTAATTACGTTTAACGGTTGCAAAAAAACTTTTTTTTAAATAATAATCCTAAGAAAATCACTTTAGCAATGATCCGCTGTCTTTGAATAGAATTCCATTGTGGTGTGTGTATTAACAATTTCACTCATTACACTACGGTTGGATTATTTCGAATAATGTACAAGAGTTGCGATTCTATTGAGCTATTTTTTTGCCTAGATAAAGGAAATTTTGTTACTTTGCAACATTGTCTCTTACCGCAGACTAAAGAAAACAAGCTTAAATTATTACACGTTCAGAAATCAAAACTTCAAGTATTTAAAACAACTTGAAAAAATGGAAATACAAAACTAATAATAAGTTACAAAGAATAAACCAAAACAACTACAAAGAAATCCATATTTCGGAATAAATGACAAAGCTTTAATTGTTTTAAACAAATTATAGTTTTTTGTCATCTATCCGCATAGTTACGATTAGATTTCTAAACGTTTGTATTTTTTATTTGACCTTGACAAATTGTTATCTTTTCTTGATGGTTCTCTCTAGAATATTTTTGAAGTCCAATTTGTCATATTTACACTCAAAATACAAACAATTTTTGGTTCTAAACTGTAAAACCGTTCAACAAAGGTAAGTTAAACCAATAGTTACTACTTTGTAGTATTTACAAAAACGACCTAACCTATAAGTAGGTAGGTACGTTGATGATAATAAATTGCAATAAAATTGCGCCTCTAAGACGGCCCACTGGCCATATTTTTTTATCGAAAATTACATTTTATCTAATAGGAACTTCCGTTGTTTTGCTGAAATCTTATCAGCTACCTACTCTTGAATGAGTAGAATTACCGGACCCATATAAGTTTCCTCTAGGTACTTATTCATTTCACCGGTAGGTAAGTAGGTAGGTATATACTTAATACTTACCGACAAACATATTGTAGTGGTAGTTTCCAGGGTCAAAATAACTACATTTTATTTAGTCCGTAGTTTAGATTACTTATAAAAAAATAACGGACACGTTTTTTTTTTCTTTTTTCAAAAAATAACAAACGTCACCCCATACGAAAAAATGCAGCACGGCGAGCGGCGTGACGTTACACGTAACTTTAATGGGCTATATCTTTGTAATTTTTGGTTTCATCATCATCTTCCTGCCCTTATCCCGTTTTATTTGGGGTCGGCGCAACACGTTTTTTTCTTCCACTCTGTCCTGTCGCTCGTCACGCTATCACTAACTCCCTTTTCATTCATATCACTTTTCACACAATCCATCCATCTTTTCTTTGGCCTCCCTCTCCCTCTCCATCCATCCACATGTAAATTCATAACTCTTTTAGCAACATGCGTTTCATCTCTCCTTTTTACATGACCATACCAAGACAAACGATTCCCTTTCAACTTTTCAGTTACCGGCGCCACTTTCAAACTTTCCCTAATATACTCATTTCTCACTTTATCCATTCTCGTCACACCACACATCCATCTTAACATTCTCATCTCCGCTACATGCAATCTTTTTTCATCCGTCTTTTTCACTGCCCAACATTCTGATCCATACAGTACAACAGGCCTTATCACTGACTTGTAGATTTTACCCTTCAACTTGAGGGGCATCCGTGGGTCACAAGTTGTTCCTGTGACCTGTCGCCATTTCATCCATCCTGCGTTGATCCGATGTGTTACGTCCCGGTCTACCTCACCATCCCCTTGGACAAGCGACCCGAGGTACCGAAAGTCGGAACAGATCGGTATGGGCGTTCCGGCGAGACCTAAAGGCACTGGAGTGGAGAGACCGCCGAAATCGCAGAACAAGTACTCCGTTTTGGTTCTACTCAATTTCAGGTTGTAATTTTTGGTTTAATTTACAAATAAAAAAATATGTGTCCCTTATTTTTGAATAATTTAAAAGACGGACTAATTACAATTTTTACGGCAACTAGCCTATTATTTATATTTATTCTATCTGTTGTACATACATAATACAATAGGTACGTAATATGTAAATTTTGAAGACCCAGGCACAGGTCACTTCATTTAACCCTTCAGATACCGTCAATTAGAGACACAATAGTAAGACAATAGATGCGCAGCCACCGGTGGTCGCTTGGGGATTCATGAATTAAATACAAATATTTTTATACCTATACCGGTACTCAAATATTTTTATACCTATACCGGTACTTTTTTTAGGATTCCATTTAAAAAAAAAAAAAAAAACTGAACCCTTAGGATCACTTAGTTGTCCATCCGTCTTTCTGTCTGTCTGTCAAAACTCTTCATCTCGAGAACGCGTGGAGGTATCGAGTTAAAATTAAAACCATATACTCAGATCTGCGGTCCCTTCAAGCTGTGAAAAAATCAAACTTCTAAGTTAACGAATAAATAAGATACGGCCGCTTATGTCGCAAAAAAACGTATATTTTGAAACTCATATAGATCGAAATTCATAGGGTACTTCCCGTTGACCCAGAATCCTGAAATTTGGCACAAACCAAGGTCTCGGAAACAGTTATAGGAAAAAATCTGAAAACAGTAAATTTCTTGTTAAATACGTCACAAAAAAAACGCACAAACGCCACAAATGCTTAAACAAAAAAAAAAAAAACTTTACGTCTTTATTATATACTAGCTTTTGCCCGCGGCTTCACCCGCGTACATAATCCCAAGATAAAAAGTATCCTATGTGTTGTTCTGGGATATGGTCTACTCGTGTACCAAGTTTCATCGAGATCCGTTCAGTAGTTTTTGCTCGAAAGAGTAACAAACATCCATACATCCATCCATACATACAAACTTTCGCATTTATAATATTAGTAGGATAGTAGGATTAGTGTAGATAACTTCGACTATTTTCACACTAAGTTCTATAAAATTTACAGGTACTACACAAAGTCAGCAATGTCGAAGACTGCACTAGTTATCCTGGCGCAGGGAGCCGAGGAAATGGAGACGGTCATCACGGTGGATATGCTTAGGAGGGCCGGCGTGAGTATCAACGTACAAGCGAAGAAATATCCTGTTGACCTTTCGAATACCGTAACTAGAAACAAGAAAGACTGACAGAGAGCGCGAACTCTAGATAGATGAGAGAGAGCGCGGGAACAGTACAGTACGCGTCAAATAACTTTGCCGCTCTGAAGTTAGGCTTTCCTTACAACGGCGCAGGTACTATCGAGTGGTATAGGTGCGAGCGGAACACAAGCTGGTATCGGACGTATACGAGCGACTGAGATAGAAACGTAACACTGAGGTTCGCGCATGCGCAGTGCTGTCTTTTTCGTAAAATTGACTAATGCGCAGTGAATGTAGCCAACTTCAGAGCGGCAAAGTTATTTGACGCGTACTGTACGCGTCATCGACGACTTGGGCTCGGTCCGGATTAGAGATGTGCCGTTGCCGGTAATATTGCCGTGAAGTGGGAATATTGCCGCGAATATTGCCCTATGTATGAATATTGGTGGCAGTATTCAAGGGGGTCAAGTGGATGTGGCGTATTTTGAGTATTTTGACTTCCGGAAAGCTTTTGATACTGTGGATAATGATGTGCTTTTGTACAAACTTTCAGTTATGGGGTTCACACTTCATTTGCTTAAATTTTTTGCTAGTTACCTTGGCGAGCGCCGACGGTACGTCGAGTATGCAGGGCATGACTAATAAACCCTACTATACGTTCTCTGGGGTGAGTCATGATAGGCGAGTGGAAAAGGACCCTCTTAAGGCATTAAGTCCGCCTCTGCACTCATGATGTACATAAAGCATTAAATAAATTCTCTGTATCCATCTTTTTCAGGTGAAGGTCACAATGGCTGGGTTGGATGGTAGCGACCCTGTGTTGTGCTCGAGACAGATCACCCTCGTGCCTGACAAGTCGTTGGCGGACGCTCGCGCTGAAAACCCAGTCTATGATGCTGTAAGTTATACATCATGCTTCATCATCATAATATCAGCCGAAAGACGTCCACTGTTGGACATAGGCCTGATATCATGCTTATACAACATTATTTTTAGTATATGCGAAATCTGAATATGGTTTGTTCAGAATCAGTAACTGAATCGATTCAGATAGATTTACACCAAGTTATATTTTTTACCAAAAATATTTAAAAAAGGTCACAAGTTGGACATCACCGATACTAAGTACAAGGAGTTGTCAGCAACAGGAGGGGCCCATCTGGGTCGAAGCCTACCGGGGTCGGGGTTATTCGAAAGGAAACTAGAGCCCCAGTATGAAGGCTAGAAGGAACGGCGCGGGGTTTTTAGTCAGTAAGACTCTGACACTGTCTCCCGCTCCACCCAAGAGCAGGTTTCGTCAATGATGATTTTCCCCGTCGACAAAAAAAGAAAAAAAAAAAACCGATACTAAGTACAAAAGATCACAGCACGTCATAGCGGGCTTCAGACGCCAGCAAACAGCTGGATGCAAGTGCGAAACAACCTGGTGACTATGTATTTTTGCTGATATAACAAGCTTATAACTTCTGGATTTGTCATGATACAGTTATGAAATTTTGTTCACAGATCCTTTGCATAAAAATACTAGACACGTGTTTCGGAATTCGCATATCGGTATACTAAAACGAATGTTGAATAAATAAAAATCCCAAAGACGGTGGGATGAGCCGCTTTGCAAAGTAGTAGGTACAAGAAAATCTGTTGGCAACATCAGTGACTACTGCAGAGCGTGCGCGCCTGCTAGCTGTGGGTGAATGGGAATCGGGACTCTGGCTTCACGCACTACCGTCGTCGAACATAGGCACCTTGCTCGATGATACTACCTTCCGCCTCGCTACTGCCCTACGTCTTTGCGCTCCTTGTTGTTCCCCTCGTCGCTGCCACTGTGGCGAAGTTGTCAACAGCCTCGGTCACCACGGTCTGTCATGCAGCCGAAGTGCGGGACGCATAGCGCGGCACGCAAATATCAACGACATCATCCGTCGCGCTCTTGTCACCGTCGGCGTTCCGGCCGTATTGGAATCTCATGGCCTGGCACGCGACGATGGCAAAAGACCGGACGGTATGTCTCTATTTCCATGGAAGATGGGTAGGCCTTTAGTGTGGGACGCTACTTGTGTCGATACTCTTGCGCCATCCCATCTTCCTAGCTCGTCGTGCTGTGCTGGTGCTGCTGCAGCGGCTGCAGAGAACCTCAAGCGGCGGAAATATAATAACCTTGTTGGTAATTATGTTTTCGAGCCGTTTGGGGTTGAAACTCTTGGATCGTGGGGTCCGAGTGCTCACAAATTATTTAAAGAACTTTTGAAACGCCTCGTGGACACTTCGCGTGACCCAAAGGCTGGCTTTTACTTCGGTCAAAGGATAAGCATTGCCATTCAGCGTGACAATGCCGCCAGCCTTTTGGGTACATTACCAGTCGACAGCGATGCAGAGGAATTTTTCGACGCCTTACATTAAATTGCAATTTTTATTTTATTTTTTTTATTTTAGTTCTCTAGGGTTTTATTTTAATTTTTTAAGTTAGTTTTAATTAATTTAAGTTTATATCTAGAAATAATTATTTTATGGTTTGAAATAAAGAAATGTGTACTGGGAAAAAATAAAAATGGATGTAGCTAAGCGTAAAACTTGAGAATGGCTCGACCAAATATCGGTTCAATTCGGTGAAATTAAATTGAGTAATTCCGACACACATTGCCGAAATTTAAACGATAGAAAACTGACAGGCCCGGCGCCAATAGCCATCTGAGTTATATACCTTTACATTATACAATGTGTAACATTAAATGCGAAAACCCGAAAATAGTTTGATCAGAATAACGAGCTGAATCAATTAAACCACTTTTTAAGGACGCGTTTACGAATCTGAAAAAAATAAGCAGTTTTCGGTGCATTTTGCGGCAAAATGATACAAAACCAAATGTAACTAATAATTACCACAGATAGATTACTCCTTAATCTTCAAATGGTAGCAATTTTTTATTCGAAAATTTTGGTTTATAATCATCATCATCATCATCATCTTCCTGCCCTTGTCCCGTTTTATTTGGGGTCGGCGCAACACGTTTTTTTTCCGTTACCTCTTCACACAAATTCGACGACATCGTACTGACTTTAGGGACATTTTTCTTTTATTTAATAACATAAATTTATGTATTTAAAAATATTTTATGTAAGCAGACATGTTCAACTCAAAAAGGTAGCAAAAAAAACTATCAAAATGTTACAATACGCCACAGAAAAAAAATAAAATTGAGTCTTATTTTTTCACATATTCAGCGGTAACATGTGATTCTTATTGGATTGAAATAAGGGTTATTTTACTGGTCACTGTCTTGATTTATTGCACAAAAAATTGTAATGAAATATTAGTCTGCGCTCGGCCGCCGTCGTGAGTGGACACTGTGACGGTTGCAAGCAGCTCCTCGTATTGGAAAAGATCGCTGTATGAATACAAAATATTTGACCTAACAAACTTGATCCTTCACGCATTCTGCACGGACTACGGACAACCAAGGTAAGATTTTATTCACAGTTTCTATGTACTTATACATACATATTCAATTTCGGACTTGATGGTGTGACCTGAAATGTACTTCGAAGACTGCTACTGGAACTAATATACCAGTAGAGCTAGGTGTGTCGAGTTTGGGCTCGTTTTGTTAGTTATGTTGAGACCTTACCTCCGGACTTGATGGAGAGACCTGCAGGTGTACTTCGAAGACTGCTACTGGTACTATTATACCAGTAGAGCTAGGTGTGCCGAGTTTGGGCTCGTTTTGTTAGTTATGTTGAGACCTTACCTCCGGACTTGATGGAGATACCTGCAGGTGTACTTCGAAGACTGCTACTGGAACTAATAGACGAGTAGACCTAGGTGTGTCGAGTTTGGGCTCGTTTTGTTAGTTATGTTGAGACCTTACCTCCGGACTTGATGAAGAGACCTGCAGGTGTTCTTCGAAGATTGCTACTGGAACTAATAGATAAGTAGAGCTAGGTGTGCCGAGTTTGGGCTCGTTTTGTTAGTTATGTTGAGACCTTACCTCCGGACTTGATGGAGAAACCTGCAGGTGTACTTCGAAGACTGCTACTGGAACTAATAGACGAGTAGACCTAGGTGTGTCGAGTTTGGGCTCGTTTTGTTAGTTATGTTGAGACCTTACCTCCGGACTTGATGGAGAAACCTGCAGGTGTACTTCGAAGACTGCTACTGGAACTATTATACCAGTAGAGCTAGGTGTGCCGAGTTTGGGCTCGTTTTGTTAGTTATGTTGAGACCTTACCTCCGGACTTGATGGAGATACCTGCAGGTGTACTTCGAAGACTGCTACTGGAACTAATAGACGAGTAGACCTAGGTGTGTCGAGTTTGGGCTAGTTTTGTTAGTTATGTTGAGACCTTACCTCCGGACTTGATGGAGAGACCTGCAGGTGTACTTCGAAGACTGCTACTGGTACTATTATACCAGTAGAGCTAGGTGTGCCGAGTTTGGGTTCGTTTTGTTAGTTATGTTGAGACCTTACCTCCGGACTTGATGGAGAAACCTGCAGGTGTACTTCGAAGACTGCTACTGGAACTATTATACTAGTAGAGCTAGGTGTGCCGAGTTTGGGCTCGTTTTGTCAGTTATGTTGAGACCTTACCTCCGGACTTGATGGAGATACCTGCAGGTGTACTTCGAAGACTGCTACTGGAACTAATAGACGAGTAGACCTAGGTGTGTCGAGTTTGGACTCGTTTTGTTAGTTATGTTGAGACCTTACCTCCGGACTTGATGGAGAGACCTGCAGGTGTACTCCGAAGACCGTTACTAAAACTAATAGACGAGTAGAGCTGGGTGTGTCGAGTTTGGGTTCGTTTTGTTAATTATGTTGAGACCTTACCTCCGGACTTGATGGAGAGCCCTTCAGGTGTACTTCGAAGACTGCTACTGGAACTAGTATACCAGTAGAGCTAGGTGTGCCGAGTTTGGGCTCGTTTTGTTAGTTATGTTGAGACCTTACCTCCGGACTTGATGGAGAGACCTGCAGGTCCAGGACCTGGAGGCTGCTATTGAAACTAATAGACGAGTAGAGTTAGCTGATAAGAGTGTGTATAGTTTATACCTTTTATAACACAATTTTTGTTTTAGATGCCAAGGCCTAAGACGAGATTCAAAAGAAATATGGAACTATGGGAACATTCATCATAATAATATAATTGTCATTGTCATAATAATATAATGAAAAATAAAAATTGATATTTTTTTTATGTCTTTCGTAAGTTTTATTCATTTCTTTTATCATTTACTAGCTCCTGACCCGGCTTCGTACGGCATCCTAATTACGTAACAAACTTACAATGGCAATCCATTCCAATTTGACAGATAAACAATATCTATTGGGTTGTTCTTGTTGTCATGCAAACGACTTTTTTTTTATGAAGCAATTAATAATGTTTGGAACCTAATCCTAACCTTGAAAGTAATTGTAAGTAGGTACTTATCAGTATTATATGTATGTGCCAAATAAACGTATTTTCTTTCTAGTTTTCGAGAACCATTTGATACCAAAACAAAATTATATAGGTACCTAAAACTTTTTACTTGCTATGTGAATATCAGTGACAGGAAATTAAACATCATCAATTTCAAAATTTTATGAACTCTATGAACTTTGCTTGGGTAGGCCAAGCAAAGTTCATAAAATTTATGTTGTACTACCCCTGGGGCATGCATAGCTTATCCATTAAAAAATGACAGAATTTTGCAAATCCATCTAAACATACATTAAAAAAAATACTTAATCTAAATTAAGTCGGTTAATTAAATCAATTCATAAACAAAAAAGGTTGCCCGAATTTACTTGCAAGATTAAAGGTACCCCAATAACAACTTTGAGAGAAATGACGGTGTGCCGTGGTATACTGAACACATCTGCGTAACCCTATAGAGGGTACAGGCATGATCTTATACTGTGTGATTACGCAAACAATGCATACATAATATGCGAAAGCAGCAATTGCGGTTGATTTGCTGGCATTTATTGAAGAGTTCCGTTGTCTGTCTCTGAAACTCTCCAATCCCACAACTCTCTGACCTCATGAGAAGGCCAATTCTCGTAATTAAAAACATTCAAAATCTATTCGCAGTCTCATCTCGGCAACAAACAAATGTCAAACAATTTTCAAAATGTAGGGAAATTAGAGGTATTTTTGACAGATTGAGACAGATTAGACTGTGAACGTTCTTAAAATTACGAGAATTGCCCGTCTAATCTTTACAAGGGACTATTTCGGAATAAACCTCTTTCGAACAAAAAAGAATTTTGCAAATCCGTCTATATTATGACGGAGTTATGCCCTAACATACCTACATAAAAAAAAAATATATATAAACATCCGAATTGAGAATATCCTCCTTTTTTGAAGTCGGTTAAAAATACTAAATACAGCAGATAAAATAAGCTTATGTTTTTAATTATTTGGTTTCCAAAAAGCTTGTCGCGCAAATTGTAAATACATAGGTACTTTAGCAAGTACTTGCTTACCAGTCAATCACTGTCCAATGAAATTAAGTAAATGGTATCTACTTTTGTTACCATTTCACGTTACGAACTTTTTGAAAAATAATTAAAGTAAACTTAAAAAAAAACATGGCAAAAATTAAATAAAAGTAAGCTCAAGTATCAAGTCGTGTCAAGTTACTCATAATTTCGCCGCTTCGCGCATTTCGCTGTGTGTGTGAGCCGTGCACGTGTAGTAGTAAGACTCTATACCTAAAATTGATGCGCGTCAAATCGTAAACGCGTCCTTAATATATAGGTTACATTTTTGAAAAAAAATATAAATTAAAAATGTCGCCCTGTCTATTTATGAATAGGTCGAGCCATCACGTGCGCAAATCCGCTGAAATAGGTAAACAAACACAAATGGTTGTAGTCCAATCAAATTTTCTCATACAGGGGATAATAAAAGTTCTTATTTCAATGCAGATATTAATTTTAAACAAACTAAAACTGCACATAAAAACTTTAATTTTTTTATGATTTTTTCTCACTGTTTTATTTCAATTAAATTAAAAATCATTTGGGGTGACAGAGGTTTTGCGCATATAACGTTATACGTTGTATATGGTGACATTTGATGTTATTTAAGTTTTATTTGATTTTAATTTCGTACGTAATGTATTGTCTGAATTGATTAATAAATCTGCTTGTTCCACAGGTAATCTTGCCTGGAGGTCTGGAGGGAGCCGACCGCCTCTCCAAGTCATCAGTAGTGGGAGACATCTTGAAAGAGCAGGACAAGAGTAACAAGATCATTGCTGCTATTTGTGCTGGTAAGATTCAGCCATGTTCTACTTGCCGAAAGACGTCCACTGTTGGACATAGGCCTCGCCCAAGCGTCGCCACAACGATCGGTCCTGTGCGTCCCGCATCCAGTGACCCTGACCAGGTCATTCCACCACCTTGTAGGAGGCCTTCCCGCGCGCTACAAGGAGTCGTCAGCGACAGGAGGGGCCCAGCTGGGTCGAAGCCTACTGGGGCCAGGGTTATCCGAAAGGAAACTCGAGCCCCGGTACGAAGAGGCTAGAAGGAACGGGTTGCGTTTTTAGTCAGTATGAGTCTGACACTATCTCCCGCTCCACCCAAGAGCGGGGTTGTCATAAGATGATTTTTGCCCAAAGTAAAAAAAAAGTCGGGGCTATTACCACTCTGCCACCACTGCTCAAGGTGAAGTATACTTACTTTAATGGTCTTATTTTCGTCTTCCAGCACCAACAGTGTTCGTGGCCCATGGCGTGGCTCAAAACAGGAAAGTAACATCCTATCCAACGACCAAAGACAAGATACCAGAGGATCAGTACACCTATGTGGAGGGGTCTAGAGTTGTTGTCGATGGCCACGTCGTTACTAGCAGGGTGAGTCATTTAGAGCTATTTATATGTAAAACAAAATCATTTATCGACTGGCCTGTTGGTCTAGTGGTTAGTGACCCTGACTGCTATGCCGGAGGTCGTGGCGGATTCCCACCCAGGACAAATGTTTATGTGATGAGCATGATTATTTGTTCTGTATCTGGGTGTAATTTATCTATAATATGTATGTATTTAGAAATATATAAGTATGTTTATCAGTTGTCTAGTACCCATAACACAAGCTCTGCTTAGCTTGAGACTAGACGGCGTTGTGTGATAGTTGATAATATCCAAAGAGAATAAAACCACTTGAGAGCTGATAGACCGATTTTGTCTAGGCGCACGATTCACCATTGCGGGTCGGGGGACAGGGGAAAATATAGCGGCTGTGATTGGCTGATGCAACAAAGTCACTAAACATAGTGATGGACAAGTAAATTTTGCAACAATAATATCGATATCGATAAAATCGACGTCGATTAAATCTGCTTAACTGATCACTGCAAATCAAACACTGATGTTCTAAACGATTTTCCACACCATTTTATCGAACAGGTACTAATTTTTAGGGTTCAGTAGTCAACTAAGAACCCTTATAGTTTCGCCACGGCTGTCTGTCTGTCTGTCCGTCCGTCCGCAGATAATCTCAGTGACTGCTAGCACTAGAAAGTTGAAATTTGGTAGATACCAATATGTATATCAATCACGCCGACCAAGTGGTAAAATAAAAAGTGAACAAAAAGAAATGTTTTATTAGGGTACACATAAAGTGGGGAGTGATTTATTTTTTTCTGTCACCCCTAACGTGTGATATATTGTTGGATAGGTATTTAAAAATTCATAGAGGTTTACTAAAATTATGTTTTGATAAAGTCAATATTTTCGGAAATAAACGCTCCAAAAGTAAAAAAAAAATATGTCCCTCTAATTTTTGAACCATAAGTTTAGTAAATATAAAAAAATCTCAAAAGTAGAATTTTATACTTTCTTGGAAAATCATTTTGAACTTGATGGGTTGAACAGTTTTTGAAAAGTTGTTCGAAATCATTTCTAACTTGTAACTTAACCGTCCGTATATGCAAGCATTTGTTTAACTTAGTTTACATATTTTACTATCCTAAACGTGTCTTCTTTCAAATAAAAAAGATTTATTATATTAGGTTCACGCAATCCAAAATTACCATCGAAAACCCAACATACATAACCCGTCTAGTTTGTATAAATTAGTAACCCAATTTCCCAAGAGATAGCTCTATACTTTGGACTACTACGCCCTGTTAAGATTTTTCCTGAGTTGATGGGGTCGGGACGGGTATGAGCTATTATATTGTCGAATTTTTTGATTGGTCTCTAGTGGTTTGTTTATGTATTTATTCTTGCTCGTTGTTTGTCGTTCATTGTTTTAACTCTTAAGTGAGGACACTTATTGTGACGGACGGGAAACTACGAAACCCTCCACTGAGCGTAGCCCGACACGCTCTTGGCCAATTTTCACATAAGTGTCGTGAGCATGAGTCTAGCAGTCAAGTGATTGTATAGTCATTGGTTTAGTCAGTAAAACTCTGACTTGCATGGCATGTTCTTATGGTTTGGGTGGAGCCTTTGGCTCCATCCAGAGCGCGAGAAGGTATTCTACGATTACCCACTAACAAAAAAAAAAAAGAAAAATTCTGAGGCTTTTCAAACTCAATCTCTTGCCTCATTAATATTAATGTTCCTCTACAAGTAACAACAAGAAATCTAAAATGTTAACATTAAAAGGTAACATTTTTTTATTCACCATTGAGAATCATCGATAAAATAATATTTTACAACTATGTTTTGAAGTTGTCACATCACTTCATCACTCAGTAGAAAGTACTTATGGATAGAAAGGGATAGACTTATCTAATATTCTAGTGAAAGTAAAGGACTTTTTCAAAAGACATCAACGCGGCATCACTTTTTTCGTAACCAACCAGTTTAGCTTGACCTCTCTAATTACCAATTAATGTAAATAAATATAAACATATTTTACCTACCGATGAAAACTTATGCCATCTTTTTTATAACTAGATGTTCTAGATGATTTCCCGCAACATTTAATTGCACAAGAACTCATTTTTGCTTCGGTTTTAGGCAATAAATGTTTTTTAAGGTACCAAAATTACGAAATGTGCACAGATCCAACAACTGGTCAGTACTAAGAAATGTACTGATATCGGCATCAAATATAAGTGCAAAATCATTTATGTGTCGTGAGCTGGAGTCACCCGTATGAGCGGTCAAGTGGTTGTATAGTCATTGATAATATCCTACTAATATTATAAATGCGAAAGTTTGTATGTATGGATGTTTGTTACTCTTTCACGCAAAAACTACTGAACGGATCTCGATTAAACTTGGTACACGAGTAGACCATATCCCAGAATAACACATAGGATACTTTTTATCCTGGGATTATGTACGCGGGTCATGCCGCGGGCAAAAGCTAGTATTATTATATTATAGATGTTTCATATCTTGCCTGGCGTACAATGACAGCCGACGTTTTTTCCTTAATTTTTTTTTTTCATCATGTTGCAGGGCCCTGGCACAGCTTACTGGTTCGGCTTGACTCTTATCGAGCTGTTAAAAGGAAAGGACGAAGCAGATAAAGTTGAAAAAGGCATGATTATCTCTTGCTACTAAAATCTTAATATATACTTTGCCTTACGGCCTGGTTACGATTTTGGTCTCAAAGGCTCGCGGTGCGGCGTTTCGTGTAGAGATTGGTGGGTAAAAACCCATCGGGTATTTACCGGGTAAATACCCAAAAGCATGGGTATAAACTTTTAACACTTTTTGGAAAATTTAATGAAGTTTAGTTGTATTTTAGTTTGCTTACATAGTTTTAACACATACATGTTATAAATTCGGCTACATTCATATATTCTTACGTTTCAACGCCTGATTGTGGTTTTTACAAATAAAGTGTAACTGTAAATTTTGCATAAATGTAAATTTTCTTCAACGGATTTTCAAGTTCGTAAAAAATTAATAATATAATTATATAATGTGTTTTTATAGTATTTTTTTAAGATATAAAATCTTAAGTGTTTTACATGTTATTTCTACATTGTGTGCATCTGATAATCAAATGTAATATAAACTGCCAATATAATATAAAAAAAATACGGACATGAGATTTTTACATGATTTGTTAGTAGAAAACTATTCTATGCCATGTACATTTCATGCATAAAACATATTTGATAAACATTTTTGTAGTGTTAAAATTGTATAAAAGTACCACACCCACCATTCTGGGTATTTACCCGGGTAAAAACCCTGCATTTGGGTATTTACCGGGTAGAAACCCATCTTTAGTCTCGTGGCGTGCTTCAAACATTTTTATACTTATTGATTTTACCGCTCGCCGCACCGCGCTTAGCTACCGCTCACAGCGGCAAGGTCGTGAACGGGCCGTTAAAGACGAAA
The DNA here is from genome assembly GCA_949319445.1 of Mythimna lalbum. Lineage (NCBI taxonomy): Eukaryota > Metazoa > Arthropoda > Insecta > Lepidoptera > Noctuidae > Mythimna > Mythimna lalbum. The sequence goes on from OX439373.1 coordinate 10,597,496, forward strand.
ATGCGTAAACATATTTCTCCACTTTTGTCTTGAAAATATACTGTAATATTTCTATGTTTATTGAACTCGATGATTAACTGTAACTGATTTTAATTAAGAAAAATATGTAATTACTTGATGTGCGAGTATGCTGTCGAAATTGTTATATTTTATATATATTTTGTTTGTTTTAAGTTATAAGTTTGGTAGGTGTATTATTTGAATAAAGTGCTTATTTGAACCTTATTTTTACTTTTTATTAATAATAATAAATATTCCACAATTATTACACAATGCCGTCTAGTCCAAAGCTAAGCAGAGCTTGTGTTATGGGTACTAGACAACTGATAAACATACTTAAATATTTCTAAATAATTAGTGTAATTTATCTATAATATGTATGATATTATAGATAAATTACACCAAGATACAACAAATGATCCCAAGGTGGGAATCGAACGCACGAACCTCCGGCATAGCAGTCAGGGCCACTAACCACTAGACCAACAGGCCAGTCCATTTTCACAGCCTCAACAGGCCAGTATTTTATTCAAATCAACTTGAACTCTTTATTCAAGCGTACATCTATATATATAAAAATGACCCCCGTTTTCCGTTGTCACGACTTGGCATGAAAACGGCTTGACCGATTTGGCTGTTTTTTTTTTTGTTGTGATTGTTATTGTGAGGAGAAGGTTCTTATGGGAAAAAAATTAGGGTAGTGTAGGGAAGAGTAGGCTAGAGTAGGGTAGGGTAGGGTAGAGTAGGGTAGAGTAGTAGGGTAGAGTTGGGTATAGTAGGGTGGAGTAGGGAAGAGCGGGAGCGAAGCCGCGCGGGCAAAGCTAGTTGTAAATATTATCTACATGGATATATAGGACCACAGAACAGATGAAAGAGGTTAGAATATCCTTGTGGGCTGGGCAATGCTCATAGTTCAACTACCAACAGCAAACTTGCGTTGTAATAAGACCTAATTTATGAAAGCGATAAGAATATGATTTGTAAAAGTTAAGTTTGTAATTCGTAGCTTCGTAGCCAATCATATTTCTATTTTTTAACCGACTTCGAAAAGGAGGAGGTTCTATGTTCGGCTGAATGTATGTTTTTTTTTTGTATGTATGTTCACCGATATTTCGGTCAATTGTGGACCGATTTCGAAAATTTTTTTTTTGATTGAACGGTTATGCTTCCAAGTTGGTCCCATAGAAATATTGTTATGATCTAATCATGAACTTCGAAGATATGGAACAGAACTCCTCATAGAATCATAGCAGAATTGTCGTAACAAGTAAAATTGCTTTGTTTATACGTGTAGTCGATGACTGACTCAAAGAAAAGGAGGAGGGGAAAGGGGGAGGGGGTAAATTCATGTAATATTTACCGTATTTGGGATTATAAGAATCGTTATGAGATGCACTCTGGCTATAAGGTACCTAATTTATGTTTAGCTAAAGGGTAGGTACTTTTTAGTGGTGCTACCATAACTAAAAAGTGAAAAATAAAAAACTTTTTACAAAAAAAAATTAAACCGACTTCAAAAAGCACAAAATAACTTTAATTTCGGAAGTCGGTGTTAAATAACGAGGAGACAAGATTAGGTATCTATTATAGAAACACCGACTTCCGAAATTAAAGTTATTTTGTGCTTTTTGAAGTCGGTTTAATTTTTTTTTTGTAAAAAGTTTTTTATGTGTGTAATGTACAATTTGATACGCAAATGTGTGAGTTCGGCGACACTGGTTCCCGTGCTTAGCCACGTTAGGGGCACTTCTACCTATATTTTCTGTTCTGTGATCAGAACAATAAAATAACCATACCATTCGTAATACGTATATTTGGGTACATAGATTACACATTCATTTTATTTCTAACACTAAATAAATTATATAAAAAATTAAATGCAGCAAAAGCCTGAGAGAACATAGTCTTAGGTCCAAAACAAACCTGCCAGGGTAATATCAACTTTGCAACTCTTGAAATAAAGTCGAAAATAACAGTGTACTTATGTCTTATAGTTATAAGAACTGAAATTTTATTGATTTTTGACCTTATTTTTATTGGAACAAGACTGATATTTGTTTGACAGGTTTGCGTGGTACCTCTGTTTTCTGAAAGTCCGTTCGTGTATTATCAACGACAGCATTTTAAATCATCCAACGACTTCTCCCGTTCTAAGATGAGGTGGGAGGACGTATCACTTTTACTAAAATTGGTTTTAAATTAACTGTTACGATATAGTGGAGGCGCGGCCTAAGTCGGATAATCAGAAAACAGGAGTTTTAAGCACACGATACTTTAATATAATCATTTAGATATACACACTCTTACATACAGGGTGTCTCTGACAACGACGCACAAACGAATACCATAGATCCAGTACATCATTCTGGACCCCTGGAGGTGGAAATTTTTGTCGTATTTTTCCTATTTTTAAGGTTTTTAATTTAAATTGTATAAAATCGTTATTTTAAAATTTTTTGTAAAAAAAAGTGAATGAATTACCTTTGAAATTAAAATTGTCATCAGGCTTGATTAGAATAACGATTTTATCTACCCCGATGACTTTTTAATTTTTTTTTTTTGTTTTACAAAAAATAACATCGGGGTCGGTTAGAATAACGATTTTACACAATTTAAATTAAATAAAGTACTTTTTTTTTTTCAAAAAAATAGTAAAAGCCGACGAAAAATTCCACCACTGGGGAGGTCTAGAATCATGTATTGGATCTGTGGTATTCGTTTGTGCGTCGATGTCAGAGATTCCCCGTATATACGACAAACACTCTCGCGTTTATCCCGCCAAGGTCGCAAATCCACGACCAAATACTCGCATCTCGTCAGTTCTTCTGTCACCTATGGGGATTTAAGAGCTAAACGAGATGGAGTACCCAGTCGCGAACACAACTGGCGATTAGGACGCGAAGACACTCATCGGACCAAACCGATTAACAGGTTAATAAATTTGGAATTTCAAATCATTACAAAATAAATCAGACTTTTTTTTTAAACAAAACCAATCATATCAAATACACATCATAATGATAATGCTATATACTTTAAATTCGGAGTATCTGTACTACATAATTAAGAAAATAAACACAAGATTGGAGCTACTTTGTTCTATAAACAGATTACATTTTAAACTGTTACACGCAATGACATTTGAATAAACAGACATGTTATACACTCACAAATCAATGAAAAATGTAATCCGCGCAGCAGCGGCTGCACTTGTGCTATGAGATCCCCTGTGTTTTATTTACTTTGGTATCATAATTGGTACACTTTCTAAACACAAAGACATTTGTTTATTTAATTTCGTAGCAGCGCGCAGCGTATGACTAGATCCGATGCGTGACGCCTAAAGGCAAGGATCCCAATTAGGATCCTTTCGAGTCTTCACGAGTGCGCGCTCGTAGCAAATCTGTTTATTTAAATATCATTGGTTATACGTAACAGCAAGAGTCAGCGATGCGGTAGGCCCAGAAGTAAGGCCATTAAGTAGGTAATGGCCAGTAAGCTCATTTGCTGGAAGAATTTCTGCTATATTTCTGATGGTGTCATAAAATCTGCTCATTAAAATAAATCTCGGGATTTGAGGCTTATCTGCTTTATTCTTTTGCTGTTTGAAATCAGTGTAAGTACATATATCGGCAAGAATCTTGAGCGCTCGGCGTCAGAGTGGGGATCGCTTTGCGCATTTCATGCATTGGCGAGCCAATCGTCGTCGTTTTTAGTAGTGTAACGTCGAGTGACGTCTATGACGCGATGGCGCGGCGAGCCAATCACTGACACTCCCCGCCTCCTCGTCTCACTTCGTACCACTAAAGAGACCCGATATTTTACTTCTGCGCAACTTAAAGCCAGCGCTCAAGATTCGAGCAGGTATCTGTAAGTACTTGAATTATATTACCTAATTTCGACCTCTGGTAATTACAGGGTTCTCTTGTAGATATCTTCATTCCTGATTCTTTCCTGCACTTTGAATGACTAAGCCTACTGATGAGGTCCATTGTGACCACGTTATAGTGCCATATGTCATCACTACAACACTGGTATCACAATATAGATAGGCACAGAAGTTAATCTCATGTATGTACTTCACTTTTTATACCTACGCTAGTCAATCGCGCTAGAGTCGACCGAGTGCGACCTGGCGATTGAGCAGAGATATCGTGTCCGTGAGCGGTGTCTATGTGTGCGTTGCTCTATCGCGCGTCGTATGTAGATTGTCTTCTGTACCTATCTATTTTGCGCTGGTATGTCGGACGACAAAATATAATACGAGTATTCCAATCAAATATAAAAGGTAACCTAAAGCAGTCTATTACAATGAGATTCCTATAAGAATAAGGAACACAACTATTTGGCAAGTCATAATACTAAAAATGTATTGCTATGTATACTTTCAATCGTAGAGTACTCACGCGATGAGCAATTTGCCGCACACAACGACCTTACAGCCTCTATATAATAATAATATTCCACAACTATCACACAACGCCGTCTAGTCCCAAACTAAGCAGAGCTTGTGTTATGGGTACTAGACAACTGATAAACATAATTATATATTTCTAAATACATACATAATACAGATAAATTACACCCAGACACAGAACAAATGATCATGCTCATCACATAGACATTATGTTGTCCTGGGTGGGAATCGGACCCACGACCTCCGGCATAGCAGTCAGGGCCACTAACCACTAGACCAACAGGCCAGTCAAAATTTACTAGACGCCTCATGCGCATGAACTAGCGCCCCAAAATGATTCTTTCAACTAGCCGAGGTACGGGGAGCGGGGTATTACGTTTTGATTGATTCTGATTGGTACACGGGACATCAGATCTATAATCATATGTGTTGACATGCGTCACCTGTTATTAGATGTCCAGTGGCTGTAAGGTCGTTGGCTGCTCAGGGCTTAGGAGGTAGAAATCGTTTCATAACGGGGTAGTCTGTAAACTGTACCCAAACTTGCAAATCAAGTAGCTGAAAGATAAGAGAACAGCTATCGATTTCAGCTTGCATAATTCTCAAAATCAAAACGTGTTTTCTGAGGGGCGGCAAAATACTAATAGCGCGAGAACTCAAGGCTTCAAAATGTTGTGTATAAACTAAATTATTGCTATCTCTTTCTCGCAAATACAACAAGAGCGAGATAGTATCTGACACAAAGTTACAAACTTACATTTATAGAGGTTTACATACCGGGTATTTTTTTTTTACAAATCTTATTTAATCAGACAATAATTATATTTATTGAGACACAAAAGTCTTACTTCAAACCTTTGTGTCTCAATCTACGAGACGGTCGGCAACACGGTTTCTTATGATATATTAAAGTTTAATTCTTTAATCGCCCACGTCATCATTCGCCAGGGTCGTGTGTTCGCGACTGGGTACTCCATCTAGTTTAGCTCTTCAATCCTCATAGGTGACAGAAGAGCTGACGAGATGCGAGTATTTGGTCGTGGATGTACGACCCTGGCGGGATAAACGCGAGATTGCTAGTCGGATATATCCGACGTAGGCGGCTAAAGGGTTAACAAATACCGAACTTCAAGATCTAAATTCAAAAACCGCGGGGAAAATCTTACAAGTCCATTTCACGACAACGATTGCCAATTCTTTTCGTTTAGAGAAGAACATTGATCACCAAACCACCTCTCCGCGCTCGGCCACACTGGAAGCGCGGTACTGTCAACAGCGCGGGTGCGGGAACGCACGCGATTTGCTAGGCCACCTTTGTAGCGGTACGGCGAGCGGCGCCCGCACTCTCACTGGGGCCACTTGTATAAACTCACCATGGCGTGAGTTATCAGCGATACCCGCGCCCTCGTGCCCACTATGGATACGCAAATGAAGTTTTTATCGCACCTATTATATATCGCACCCGCGCTTCCAATGTGGTCGAACACTTAGACCACTATCTCTTTCGATGGTACGCGATGATGTGGTCGACGATGAAGCACGCTTGCCCAGAAGTAACCTATTCACTCTTTTACTGCAATATTCTACTTTCACATTAGCAATTCCGTTAGCTATAAAGCTAACTCTGAAAGCGCTAGGGCACTACCCTCAAAATTCAAAGTTTCTTAAGTTTTTTTGCATTTTGCAGAATATAATTGGCAATTGTAGTAAGTATTTATTTAAAGAGTTATAATTATGAAACTCATCAATACAACTCTCTCAGTCCGTCAGTTGGGCGCCACTTTTAATTTAGTCCCTTGCTGGGCGCCACACTCTATTAAGTCCCAAGCTGGGCGCCACTCTGTTAAGTCCCATGTTGGGCGCCACTTTCTATCAAGTCCTATGTTGGGTGCAAAGATTTTATATATCCTACTAGAGTAGACTAGATTGACTACGAAGAAATATTACACTGTCTAAAGTGTTCTTTATTCTCATTAGCATTAAGTTCATGTGTGTTATTGACACGCAAAAGGGAAAAATGGCCTGGAGTAAGACACTGAGATAAATCCTCTCTGTCCCTTTCTCACATACTACCAGAAAAAAATAAGAAACAGATGGTAGTTTTTAGATTGTTCCAGTTATCGTTAAATAGTCCGTGTTCATGCATTTTGATAGGTTTATGCAACATAAAATGAATTGCAACTAAATATTTTATTTTAAATATTGCTTCTTGAAATTTTATACGCATTCTTCTTGTATTTAATGATGATTTCATTTAGATTTAGTAGCTATTCGTAGTAATTTTCAAATTATAAAAGGCAACATTTAGGAGGTTTCAATTTGTCAGAATTTGACATCAATAAACAATATGGCTGATGCTTCATAGGACTAAAGTTGTATTTTTAATTGTTACAAGTTTTTATCTCAATGTTTAGTAAAGTATAAAGTGTGCAAGATGTTCAAAACGTTGCTGTGTAAAGTTTCGCAATAGCGATGGGTATCCTGGTTGTGGAATTTCATTTTTTTTTTGGTAAGTTTTCTGTTTTGTTTACAAAATATTTATGTAGGGTGACAACAAACATCGTTTTGAATTTTTTTTGATTAGGTGCAAAATTTTATAAAATTAGATTGTCTACTGTTCAAGTTTTATATTATTATAAGCAAATTTCTAAATATCTGAGAAGGCTCATTTTTTTTAAATATATCAAGCGCGCACCAATTTTACTAATTTTATCTTTTCTGTTGATCGGGCGCCTTTGGCCGCTCGGCGATCTTCGGCTGCTCTCATGACACAACGGAAAGCGGCGAGCAGCGGCGGCCAGAGGTGCTTCATGCGGGACGTGTCTTCGAATCAATTCAGTAATTTAGTTATCTGTGACCACTTCTTAAAACGACGCGCGTGCGCTCCAAAATCTTCTCCACATCGATATAGTACATTCGAGAATTATATTCATTTTAAATCATAGTCTACTGTCTTTAACTTTAGTCCTTAGGTAGGTCCCTAATAAATGCCGCACGCAATGCTGCATGTATGTGGCTTAACCGTTAACTACTAGTAATATATTATTTTTTATGTTTTGTTGTTGATTTCCAAGAATCGAGAACCATCAGCAACAGTGGCTTTGAAGTTGTGACATTTAAACATTTTTTTTTCAGCAACAGTTTTATTTGTAGTTGCCACATTAAGTCTGAAGATGTTAAGTTAAATCAACACTAAAACGTAATTATATTCCATCTATATACCCTTTTGTAAGTTCATCCGTTTTAAAAAATCCATTCAGTAGTTTTTGAGTTGATTGCAAACAGATATAGACAAACGAACATAGTAGGACACTTTTTTTGATGTGGTAAAATCTCCAATAACTTATCCTGCTCTAAGGTAGAGCGCCTTACGCTCCATCCTAGAGCGGGACAAGTTATTTGAGGTTTATACTGAATAAATCTACCCGTGTCCTTCAGTTGCCATTTGTGTTCCCGGACCATGGTTTCCCTTTCGGAAATTCCCTGTGGCGCGTTAATGTATTATTTATTGTTTATTTTTTAGTTAATACGTGCAATTTGACGTAATAAAAAATGTACAATTTTATGTCACGCATCAGTCTATTTTTAATAAAGTAAAAATAAAATAATAATATTAGTTTTATTATAAACTAACTAGTTTTTTCTTTCAGACAAACCTTATTCTGATAGGTGTAGCTGTTCAGAAGTGATTTTCTTACGTAGGTACACACACATTAGGCATTTTTTTATCAGTGTAGGTATTTCATACTCGCATAAGAGGATATTGCTATTATAATATATACGGACATCAGCTATTTCCTAGTCATTACAGAGAAAACTCTGTTCCCTTTTGGTAAGTGCATGTCTATTTTGATGTATCAAAAATATCTTTAACTAACTTTAGAGCAAAATTGTCCCGCAGTATGTAGCTAGTGTATGGACACACTAGTAGAACGAGATGACAGGACTCTTTCTGACTTTCCTTTTCAGGTACGCTTTTGAGGTTGTCGTAGTCAATCTAGTACTAGGATATATAAAATCTTTGGTTGGGTGCCGTTCTTTACTTAACCACATGTTGGACGCCTACTGTCACGCTTCGTGTCATTCGATCAAGAAGTCGTGTCGTTGTCACTTCGTCGACAGCGTTTCAGTTTTGTATGTAAGCTTCACGCAGGCGTACACCAGGCGTATAATGACGGATACACGTCTGTGAAGCTACGCGTCCGTGGACGATTTTTCGAATACCGTAAAGTTACAATAGAAAGACAATAAGAGAGCGAACGCCGAACGCGTTAGCTTGGGGTTTACAAAACTCAAGTAACTCAGAATTTTGCGGGCTACCTTTAAACTACCCTCATAAGACTGTACTTTTCATAACTTTGATCTAATCAGAGTTCAAACAAACAGACATCTTGACTCATACAGACCTACTTTCTGTTGAAACACTTCTTAGAAAATGACTTACAAATCTGTTATAAAACACAATGACTAATATTAGGTATATTTCAACGTATCTTAATATTTACTAAGCGAGATCCAAATGTAGGCCTTCATAAAAGCGTGTTATAAAATTTTGAACTCTCGGATCAGCGTCGAGAGTTGAAAATTTAATGGTTAGTGTCTAGCTTAGTCTTTGAAATCGGGCATAAATATGCGTAGGAGTCATTTTGTTTGCTTTGAGTTTTAAAAAACTCATTATAGACATAACCTCTATGTCTATAATGAGTTTAAAACTAATTATGGTAGTAGAAGTGTCATTATGCAAATGCGCATTCTGGGAAGTTTAGCTGACACGTTCTTATTTTCTATATGTTTTTTTCTTTGAGTGATTTCTGGTCATATCTACGAAGTCTTTCAATTTTGCCCAGAAATATTCTCTTTTGGTTAACGACATTTAACATAAGGGTGCGACCACATCTGGCGAATGCGCCGCTAGAGACCCGCTGGTGAGCTGTTCATGCATTGCACGCGTGCAGTTACTGCAATTGCTTGCAGCTCAGGCAAGCCTTGCACAGTGGCCTGGCGCGTGAACTTAAAATGCACGCATGCAGTTAGCGAATGGGTCGCAAGCGGTGCAGTCACCAGATATGTACACACCCTAAGGTTTCAACTCTTTTCGTTACAAAGGGAAAAAAATTGTTAAAATGTCCAATTTTATACATTTGACTATGAGCAAGAAAGGAAAAAATGTTTTGAAATAATTAGCAATAAAAACCATTTTTAACATCGTAAAGCAACTTTAAATACAGTGATGGAAAGAATGTGAAAAATTGAGTAAGAGTGCATTAAGAAGAACCCATTTGCAAAATAAATATGATTTATTTTTCATCATAAAACATGCCACCAAATAAATCAAGTCGTTGAAATACACCTAAAAATAAAATCATCACATTGCTCCTCAATATAAAATTACCAGTTATCTAGGAAGTCGTAACCGGTCTTCGGTACAGAGTCCGTCAGGGTCTCTGTGGATTGGAAGTCGGTGCCTGAAGACGCTTGACTTGAAGACAGGAGGCCGCGGTTCTCTTCCGAGATATCTGGAAGGGTTAGAAAAGGTTTTATTTAGTTTATGATCATTGGCACCTTGATTTAGCTATGCGACCTATTTGGAATAATAATAATAAATTTAATAATATTTCACAACTATCATACAACGCCGTCTAGTCCCAAGCTAAGCAGAGCTTGTGTTATGGGTACTAGACAACTGATAAACATACTTATATATTTCTAAATACATACATATTATAGATAAATTACACCCAGACACAGAACAAATGATCATGTTCATCACATAACCATTTGTCCTAGGTGGGAATCGAACCCACGACCTCCAGCATAGTAGTCAGGGCCACTAACCACTAGACCAACAGGCCAGTCAAAATGGAATCGGAATGTCTTAAGAAACGCATTGTCTAGCACATCATCACCATCAGCCCTTTTAATGTTCTCACTGCTGGGACTTTAATGTCTCCTCAGTAGGAGAGGGAATGGGCCGTAATCCACCACGCGGGCCCAGTGCGGGTTGGTAAATGTCACTTGTCTTTCGAATTTTTGGTTCTAAGACAGGTTTCCTCACGATGTTTTCCTTCACTGTTTCGAGAGCACATAATCCTTACTAATATTATAAAAGCGAAAGTGAGTTTGTTTGTTTGTTACGTTTTCACGCCTAAATGGCAAAACCGATTTTGATGAATTTGGTACAGAGATAGTTGGGACCTTGGAGACGGACTTTGGCTATTTTTTTTTAAAGTGAGAAATTGGGGAGAAAGAGTAAAATATATTAATAAACGCGGGTGAAGCCGCGGGTAAAAGCAAGTATTTATCATAATCGGGTAAAAGATGAGGGATGAGTTTTCTTCCACGGATCTCGTACTATTATTATATCTGATACTTTTTATAAGGTTCTATTAGTCCAGTTCCGAGAGGTAATGGCTCCGACGCTTTGTAGGTCGCGGGTTCAAACCCTGCCAGGCGTATAACTTTGTGTAATTTATTTCACTACCACTGCTCTCAAAACGGTAAAGGAAAATATCGTGACGAAACCGGCATGTCCTAGAACCAAAAATTCGAAGACATGTGACATTCACAAACCCGCATTGGGCTCGCGTGGTGGATTACGGCCCATTCCCTCTCCTGGAGAGGAGGCCTGAGTCCCAGGAGTGGGAACATTAAAAAAAGGCTGAAGATGATGAGATTAGTAAACAATGATCCAGATCTCTTAATCAACCTTGACTATCCAACCAGTGTTGACTACATCAGATTTCATTTTACCCTAATAATTAACCAAGTCCGAACCGACTGGCGATCGGCGCGCACTGTTCCCGCGCGCCTCAAGGAGTTGTCAGCACCAGGAGGGGCCCAGCTGGGTCGAAGCCTACTGGGGACAGGGTTGTCCGAAAGGGAGCTCGTGCCCCGGTATGAAGGCTAGAAGGAACGGCGCGGGGTTTTTAGTCAGTAAGAGTCTGACACTGTCTCCCGCTCCACCCAAGAGCGGGTTTCGTCAAAGATGATTTTCCCCGTCGACAAAAAAAAAAAAGACCGACTGGCGATTATAACACTGCCACGCACCACGCAGCGTAGCGTGTTTTAACGTTGCTAGTAAGTATTTCCGTTTGTATAGAAAACACGCACAGTCCAACACACCGAAAATGCATCCACGCGCGTTCATACAGATCACGCGCCTACATGCGGAGAAACATGCACTCACGCGCGTGGGTGCGGGGCGACACGCAAGGTATGGCACACTGAGTCTCGTAGTACCGTGCGTAATTTTGTATGAAATGAGTGCGTACCTGCGAGAATTTACAAAACGCAATGATGATGCAGATCTGCACTCCCCCAAATACGCGCATAGGTGCGTTGACACATCTCGACACACATTTTCACTGTTTTTCATACAACCGCTCATAACCGATTATGACGTTATTACACATTTTTCATTAGATATTTTGGAAACACAGTATCTTGTGGATATTATCTAGACTTATATTGAAATCAATTTTTAAATTTGTGTAAAACTAATCCTGTAAAACCTCTGAAAATCTCCTATTTTGTGTGACTCTTCATAATTTGTCTAAAAATTTAAAAAAAGTTAAAAAAGTAATACTTTAGAAGCCTTGCAAATTTTATTAACCCTTCAGATACCGTCAATTAGAGACACAATAGTAAGACAATAGATGCGCGGCCACCGGTGGTCGCGTGGGGATTCATGAATTAAGATTCTAATGACGACAACTTTTTTCAAAAACTTTTAAGGGTTTAAAAAAACAGCGAGTTTTGTGAAATATTCGAGTAAACCTCGGAATTACCGAATACTAACAGAGTTTTCAGGCGATATCTCTCTTTTTTCGCGTTGCCTTTTCATCAAACATCGCGTTGGATTGCGTTAGATGGAGTAACAAGCTTTTAAAACATGCTCGATGTTGACGTTAGGCGAGTGAAAAAGCAGTCTCTTAACGTATCTATCCTTATAATATAACTAGCTTTTGCCCGCGCGGCTTCGCTCCCGTTCTTCCCTACTCCACCCTACTATACCCAACTCCACCCTACTCTACCCTACCCTACTCTACACTACTCTACCCTACTCTACCCTACTACACTACCCTACTACTCTACCCTACTCTACCCTACACTACCCTAATTTTTTTTTTTCCATAAGAACCTTTTCCTCACAATAACAATCACAACAAAAAAAAAAAAACAGCCAAATCGGTCAAGCCGTTTTCATGCTGTCGTGACAACGGAAAACGGGTTTCACTTTTATATTATAGAAGACTAGCTTTGCCCGCACGGCTTCGCTCCCGCTCTTCCCTACTCCACCCTACTATACCCAACTCTACCCTACTCTACCCTACTCTACCCTACCCTACCCTACTCTACCCTACACTACCCTAATTTTTTTTCCATAAGAACCTTCTCCTCACAATAACAATCACAACAAAAAAAAAAAAATCAGCCAATATATATATATATATAATATATAAGACAATGCTATGCGGCCGTTATTTCGCCGTATTTACACGATGATGCGTCATATAAACGTAACTATGCTAATCAGAGCTTCGCTTTTTCCGTGTTTAGTTTCCGTTTTGCTAATAAAGGTGTGTACATATTTGAAACAAACGATGTGAAACAATTCCTGGCTCTATAATATTCATCAGAGAATAGGATATACACAACAGAACAAAGATATTATGGTTCGCAGAAGGACAATGGAAAGAGTAACAAGAGTCCTGCGGTAGTATTCTCTAAAAAAACAGCCTTTAGCGCAGCGCTGGCCGCAGCGACGAATCAAGAGCGCAGTACATAGAATAAGCTAGTTTCCGTAAAAAAATTAATTAGTCCGTCTTTTAGATTATTCAAAAATAAGGGACACGTATTTTATTTGTAAATTAAACAAAAAATAACAAAGATATAGCCCATTAAAGTTACGTGTAACGTCACGTCGTGCTGCATTTTTTCGCACGGGGTGACGTCACACGTAACTTTAATGGGCTATATCTTTGTTATTTTTTGTTTATTCGAAAAAAGAAAAAATACGTGTCCAATATTTTTTTATAACCTAAAATATGGGCTAAATAAAATGTAGTTATTTTGACCCTGGAAACTACCCTATTAACAACCCAATGGTTATATTGGATTGTTAATCCAATGTACCTATTTGGATTTCGTCGCTGCGGCAAGCGCTGTGCTCAAGGCTGTATTCTTTAGAGAATAGCACACCAGGACGGGAATCGAAACCACGACCTTCAGCTTAGCAGTTAGGGCCACTAACCACTAGACTAACAGGCTAGTCACTACTATGCCCACAGAACAGATGAAAGAGATTAGAATAGCCTTGTGGGCGGGGCAGGCGTGCCACAAAGTAGGGAAATGCTCATAGTTCAACTACCAATAGCAAACTTGCGATCTAAGTGTGCGTGGTCTGTTAGTTACGTAATGCGCAATCTCACACAATCCATCCATATTTTCTCTGGCCTCTCCCCCTCCATCCCCCCACATGTAAATTCATAACTCTTTTAGCAACATGCGTTTCATCTCTCCTCTTTACATACCAAGACAAACGATTCTCTTTCAACTTTTCAGTCACTGGCACCACTTTCAAACTTCCCCTAATATACTCATTTCTCACTTTATCCATTCTCGTCACAGCACACATCCATCTTAACATTCTCATCTCCGCTACATGCAATATTTTCAAATTGGAGAGTATTTCCTTTCTAACCTCTTTCATCTTTTCTGTGACTATGCCGATGGCATTAGTCACCATAAAGGGTGGAATTATAAACAGTAACGTAGCTACTACCTCCGAACTACATTACAATACCGACACAATGAAACATAATATAAACATTTATTAGTTATTATCACAAATTCGTGGCCTATCTCAAACAAATAGTATGACTCACAAGATATTCTGTTTTGTAAATATTGTAGTATGTAGTTCAAATAGTACTTTGACCGCAACTTCTAATCAATCAATCAAAGCATTTATTTCAAATAGACCATTTTCAGGCACTTGTGAATAGTCAAATGTCGGTCAGTCCAAGAAAAGTGAAGCTAAATTGCACGTTCCAAAGCGTAGATCTCTATGGAGAAGAACGTGCAAGAAACTCCATGGACACTCTTTTAAATCATATGTGTTACATATAGTGTTTGGTTACATATTTCTTGTTGCTTCTATTATGTGTACACTGTTTTTTTTTAATCTGCGTTGGAAAGCCTCCAACAAGGTGGACCGATGACCTGGTCAGGGTCGCGGGAATCCGTTGGATGCGTGACGCACAGGACCGGTCGTTGTGGCGTCGCTTGGGGTAGGCCTATGTCCAGCAGTGGGCGTGTTTGGGCTGATATGATGATGATGTCGTTTTTTCTATAGGATCCTCCCTTTTCAAAGGAGGTTTGCGAGATTTCTTCTGCGTCTAAAGAATAATCTTCGATCGCTTGAGTTATACAACTATTAATTTGGCATTCAACAAGCAACTACAGAAGTCCGTGTATATATGTTTAAGTACAGATTATGTGCACATATACATGAGAATGCGCGCCTATATTCTTAAGCACCTGATTAGTATATTTATTCATTGTGTAACTCTCTTGCGAACTGCATTTTATTATAATTAACTAGCTGCTCCCAGCGGCTTCGCCCGCATGATAGCAGAAAATTATCCCAAGGGGACATACTTCCGGGATAAAAAGTACCCTATGTCCTATTCCAGGACATGGTCTATTCGTGTACCAAGTTTCATCAAAATTGGTTTTGCCATTTAGGCGTGAAGACGTAACAAACAAACAAACTCACTTTCGCTTTTATAATATTAGTAAGGATTCTTGGCACACAGTGTTAAATATTGATAAAGGAAACCCTTACTAAAACGTGGAATTACTGTTAAGTCTGTATTATGGGTTTTTAGTTGCCTCTAGTCTCGCAGATCCTTGGCCCTACTGGGGCCTCCTTCTGCGAAGCTGTAATGTTAACAAGGGAAGAGACCGCATACGTGAGGCAAAGGCGCTCACGCAGCAGCCGCCGCCGGGATTCCGATTTCGATTTCCGGCGACCACAGGCGCGGGCTTGCGGACGGTGAGCAATGGGTAGCTCGCCGTCCGACCGTCCAGTAAAAATCCTGACTGAGCTCAAGACGTCGACGGCGCGACACACAAACCGTAGGGGCCCAGCAGGGCCGATGCCCGCTAGCTAGGACCACGGGGAATTTCAGAAAAGGAAACCCGTCCTAGAACGCCAAAGGTAACTGAGGGACACAGGCGTAGTCAGTAGTCAGACACGACCTCGCGCTTGCCACCAAAAGCGCAAGAAGTCATTGGATGTTTTCCACCCTAAAAAAAACTATAACAGAATAATATTAGAAAAAAAAACCACTCACCACTACTGGATTTCACCACACTGCTCCTATACTCCTTCTCATATTTATTCTCAGCTTGAGGACTCTTAAAATTAGTCCTAAAGAAGTTCTCCGAAGAAGCTACAATCTGCGTTTGAGGACTGAGAGAAACCAAGCATTCCCGTTCTTCATCTTTACTTTTAAAATTGCCTATGAACTTGCTTATAAACCCTGGAGATGTAACCTCTCTATCTGGTCCATCTTTGTAAGAATTACGAAGAGCTTCATGAGATTTGAGAGCATTTTTCAGTTCTGAAACTACTTTTGAATGCGATAAAGCCAGTTCCGACATCACTGGAGGTGGTGAGGTTGGTTTCACATCTTTTGCAGCTCGACAGTCGCTTAATATGCATAGATTCAGCTGGCTTTTCGTCTGATAGAGGAAAGGACTGCTATGCTCATCTCTGTATGATGAGTTTTCATCCTGGATGAGTTTTTGGCCGTGATCTCGTCCAAAGAATGACATTAAGTCATCTTTGCGCACCGGTGGATCGTTGATGTCGAAGTCTAGTGTGTCTAATAACGCGTATTTCAATGAAATATCTGGTTTTATTAGAGATTCGTTAATTATTTCAGTCTGAAACAAATATTTTGTGATTAGTTTAGTGATTATGTTATGCTAGTTGTCCCTTGCGGCACAAAATAGATAGGTACAGAAGACAATTTCATGTACTTGTCAGCAACGGGAGGGGCCCAGCTGGGTAGAAGCCTACTGGGGTCAGGGTTATCTGAAAGGAAACTCGAGCCCCGGTATGAAGGCTAGAAGGAACGGGGTGGGGTTTGTAATCAGTAAGAGTCTGAGACTATCTCCCGCTCCATCCAAGAGCGGGGGTTGTCATAAGAGGAACTGTTCGACGAGTGGACCAAGACACTACCGAGATATTGTGTCCTTGAGTGGTGTCTATGTGTGCATTGCTCGAACATGCTTTGTATGTAGGTTGACTTCTGTACCTATATATTTTGTAGTCACGACCAGGTGGGACCTGGCCACAACACATGCATTTTTACCACTGATTTGATTGAATTACTAATAATATTCTTTTACTGTTAAAAAGCACTATTTGCACTTTTCATGCCTGAAAAATGCATTGTCCCTATTGGATTCTCCATATTTATTTTCCCAGTAACATAGTACCAGTTTATTTTTTACTAGTGTTTGCCCACAGCTTTGCTTGCATACATAAAATATAGCCTATGTAACTCAGGAATCAGGCCTTTCTATCAGTGAAAAAATTTTAGCAATCGGACCAGTACTTCCAGAGATTACCTCCTACAAACAAATAATAATATTCCACAACTATCACACAACGCCGTCTAGTCCCAAGCTAAGCAGAGCTTGTGTTATGGGTACTAGACAACTGATAAACATACTTATATATTTCTAAATACATACATTTTATAGATAAATTACACCCAGACCCAGAACAAATGATCATGCTCATCATATAAACATTTGTCCTGGGTGGGAATCAAATCCACGACCTCCGGCATAGCAGCCAGGGCCACAAACCACTAGAGCAACAGGCCAGTTAAAAAAACTAACTACCTATCTATATATATAAAAATCAATGCCACTTTTCGTTGTTATTTTATAACTCAAGAACGGGCTCACCTATCCAAACCAAATTTTTAGGCTTTGTTCGGACTATTTAGCAGATGGTTTATGTGAAGTTTGGTAGGGTAGAGTAGGGTAGAGTAGGGTAGAGTAGGGTAGAGTAGGGTAGAGTAGTGTAGAGTAGAGTAGTGTAGAGTAGAGTAGTGTAGAGTAGAGTAGTGTAGGGTAGAGTAGGGTAGAGTAGGGTAGAGTAGGGTAGAGTAGGGTAGAGTAGGGTAGAGTAGGGTAGAGTAGGGTAGAGTAGGGTAGAGTAGGGTAGAGTAGGGTAGAGTAGGGTAGAGTAGGGTAGAGTAGGGTAGAGTAGGGAAGAGCGGGAGCGAAGCCGTGCGGGCAAAAGCTAGTTTATTATAATTAGTGTAGATTAATAGTTGGAATATGTGTTATGTTATTATTATTATTACTTGGTGATTTTCCTGTTTAACCCTTCAGATACCGTCAATTAGAGACACAATAGTAAGACAATAGATGCGCGGCCACCGGTGGTCGCTTGGGGATTCATGAATTAAAGAGTAGTATAACAATCTATGACATTCACATTTTATATTTATTGCACAATGCATAGGCAATGGATGTGTGGTGTGTCGAGAATGTATAAAGTGAGAAATGAGTATATTCAGGGAAGTTTGAAAGTGGCGCCAGAGACCGAAATGTTGAAAGGGAATCGTTTGTCTTGGTATGGTCGGTCATGTAAAGAGGAGAGATGAAACGCATGTTGCTAAAAGAGTTATGAATTTACATGTGGATGGATGGAGAGGGAGAGGGAGGCCAAAAAATGATGGATGGATTGTGTGAGAAGTGATATGAATGAAAAGGGAGTTAGTGATAGCGTGACGTGCGACAGGACAGAATAAACGAAAAAAACGTGTTGCGCCGACCCCAAATAAAACGAGATAAAGGCAGGAAGATGAAGATGATGATGAATGCATAGGCATGACATAATAAATGTTTTTTTTTTTAAATTAGTGATCTGAATAAGAGGGTGTCCTCTTAAAAAAACTGTTAAGCAACATTTTAGATATAGAATTGTATTTATTAATTTACAATAACCACTTTGTTTATTTATTGTATACTGTGTTGATTTATTTCCATTTCTGGTTTCAAACATGTTGATAACAAATATGTCAGAATATAAATTTAACTTAGGTCCTGTTGTAAGTAATTAATATATTATTGAATAATCAAATGATAAGGTAATTGAACATTAGAGAGCTATTACGGTGTCCACCGCATACGAGGTATGAATCATACTCGAATAACTGTTAGCTGTTAGCCGAACATTGAAAGACAAAAAACACTGCAATTGTTGAGTTTTCCTCACATATTACTACACAAAAATGGGTATTAAGCAGTTAATAAGGTGTCAAGGAAGCGTTTTTTCTACCTTTTCTTTATCCGTAAGCGTTTCCCATATATTTTCATAAGACATTCTTGCGTCAACGATATCCTCGTGAATTTTCGCAGCTATGGGATTCATAGAGCGAAAATATTCTTCGGCGATGGCTCCCAGCGCCATTTTCACTGATTTTTAATTAAAAATTACCCTAAAACTGTTCGAACTGTGCTATTTTTAATTTAAATCGAGATTCACCAAACACAACACAACCATTGCGATCGGAAAATAAATAATGAATGAAAGAGTGAGATGCATGAATGAGAAAGAGACACATGAATAATTACGTCAGATTACGATAAATGACAGCATCTGTTAGAACAGACGGAATATTACACCTTAATTCATGAATCCCCAAGCGACCACCGGTGGCCGCGCATCTATTGTCTTACTATTGTGTCTCTAATTGACGGTATCTGAAGGGTTAAAGTTCTACTTTAGAGTCTAAAATCGTTTTTAGTTAACTTTTTCATGTTGCTTAACGAAAAGAACTTTTAAAACTATGAAATAGAGTTTAATTTAAAAAAAAACTCGTTAATTGATTCCAATGTCACCTAGCGGTAACATGGGTAAGCTATTCATAAGACCCCTTCACTATAGATCTGATGTTTCTGAAACTTTTCGTTAAAAATATTTTAACAAGCTTACGCAAAGATTTGAAGTCAAAGTCTCTGTGACAAAAATAATTACAAAAGAAATTAAAAGCACGGTAATATTATAAATTCACGGTTGTATTTTGTGAATAGAGAAAGTTGCGGTTTTCATTACAAGGTTAACAAACAATGTTTTATCTGTGTCAATTCGATTATCGGTTTTTGGGTGGACATTAAAATGTCAAAAAGACAAAATGGCTTACATTAGCTTTATTTGTTTAGTGTTTTCGACGTTAAAATGTAACGGTAAAAGGTGAAAAGCGACCGAAGTTTAATAATTAGGCAACTATGTTGCACAATACAGGACCTTACGGTCCAAACGAGGCGCCTGTAAACATGGGAGCACCCGTTAACATGACCCCAATGAGTGGGCATATGAATATCAATCATAACATTAATAATTTGAGCAAAATAGCCCATCAAGGCATCCCAACGCCTAGCGGACACTACGACCTGCCGGACTATGCCCAATACAGCCACTCTCCTATAGGTATGCCGTCACAAATGAGTCAGTTTTCTAACTATCAACTGGGTTTCCCACAGTCTTATATGAATCCAAATGCTAACAGTATGAGTGACCTACAATTCCCAAACGGTATGTTCCCAATGAATTTAAATATACAGAACGAGCATAACGCTAGTGTGATGAATTATGCTTACGATAAGAGAATAATTGAGTCTGTCAGGCAAGAAAATTTTAAAGAACAAAATGCGCTGAAAATACCGTTAAATATACCTCAAATACCAAATAAGAATTACAACAAACACATTGGTGGCGACAACAATTATGTACATAACAGTATGTATGAAGAAAATCATCATAATCTAGATTTAAGTATGAAAACTCAGGAGAAACTACAAATAAACAGTACACGTCGGAAAAACATTGAAAACACGGTGAAATTAATTGAGAATATCCTTATCCATTCATCTAATCAGCCCAGGGATGTACCAACATTGATTTCAACTACACCAAAAAGTGCTAAAGCTGATGTACCATCAGATATTGCAGCTAAAAAAACCGTGATAGCGTCAACAAAAACATTAGAATCAAATACCGATTCATTAGCGTCATCACTAGCAGACTTGACAAAAAATGAACCACGAAACAACAGCACAGACGTGATGAAAGATGAACCACGAAACAACAACAATAAACCAGAAGCAACAGTAAAAGATATTAACGATGAAAAAAAAGAAGAAAAAGATGGATTGACCGACGAGGAAGAGGTTAAACCCGTAGGAATTACGCAATACTTTATAAGAGAAGACGCTGAAGTCACAACGGACAATAGTATTGTTATAAAAGTTGAGAAAGCAAGTTGGGCGGACTCCGATTGCTATATGCCGTTCTTGAAGGATAGTCACGGATTCCAGAGGGATGAACACTTGAATTATAGAATAATTGAGGGTGATACTAGCGTTGCTGAAGCTGTTGCCTCTTATAAAGAAGGTAAATATAATTTTATTTTTTCTAGCATGTTTAAGTATCCGTCCGGATATTCAGTGAGTAATATGTATCTGGCCGGATATTCAGTATCCATCTTTTAGAACATCTACTAGGGAACTGGCCAGACTTGGCACAGATACAAATGATGTACATAAACTTGCCTTGCTTATCATTTGGATATCATATTGAAATCAATTGGGTGATTTTGGTGGACTGTAAATATTGGAAGATAAAGTAAACAATAAAAGTAAAGTGAAAGATGTTAATAGCAACTACAACAACTAGCACAAAGATTTTAAAAAGCCTATTCATTCAGTAAACCCATTTGCTTGGGGTTGGGCTAATCTATCTTTTCTAATAATAGTCCAATATAGTATATTTAATGAGTTTTTTTTTAAATCTGGTATATACTAGTACTTGACTGCGATCCCACCTGATGGTAAGCAATCGTTGATAGTGAGGCATGCTAGTTTACCATCAGGTGGAATTGCAGTCAAGCACTAGTTTACATCAATTTAAAAAAAAGGTTTTATTTTTCTTGTTCTATCTATATTAAATGAATTCTCACAAAATTTATAAAAATATATTTCCATAATATTAAAAAATACAACTTTATATTGTCCTATTTATTGTTTAGTTTTTATTTAGTTGTTTAACAATATTAAAAGAATAAGTAGCTTGTTCTATAGTTCCTAATTTATTTATAAATGCATGTCACATTAATAATAATGTTATTGTCCTTCTAGTCTTCAAGTGTCCTTGTAGTAGTTTATCTTGCAAACTTGCATAGTTCTTACAAATTGTGCGCTGCTGCTACTTACTAATTGTTTACTCAAAACATAAGTTCTATATTATAACTGAATAAAAAGAATAAAATTAATCAACCAATCATTATTATATTATTCATAATTACAGACATAAAACCAGAGGGAGTATTTGAATGCCCGCATTGCGCCCTTCTCTTTAAACACCCAAAAAGATTTCTCATACATAACAAATGGCATACATTCGGCCTAACGAACATAAAAAGAATGGAGATCGCAAAAGTAAGAGAACAAAGAAGATTTGAAAGAAAAGAAGCAAAGATTATAGAGAGGATGAATTCTAAAGAGGTTACGGATACTAAGGTGGATGGGAAGGTGTACCCATGTAAAGATTGTGATAAAGTTTTCAGTGCTAAGGGGAGCCTGAAGAATCATAGGCAAAGGTGAGTCATTTTTGTTCTGTATCTTGTTTGCTTCCATTGTCTAATTGGAAAAGCCAACTCATCCAATTAGACCTTAATTCTTAATTGGCTGTAACATTAGTTAATCATTAAATAAAATTTGTAAAAAAGCTGTGGATTTTGTGAATAAATAAATGAATAATCTGGAAAGCAGCCCCCTACATTTGGATAAAAACTATATAGATGCTGATGTTTTGCTTGCATTTAGATATGGTACTCAAAAAACTCAGTAACCCAGCAAACAACTATCTTTTAATTACTCTAATGTAATGAAGAAGTAAATCTAGTGTATTGTCTGGCTCGTGAGGTTGTCGTCATGTGGACTCGGCTATAAATGTACCGATAGTCGAGTCAGCCAATTGCTGAATAACCACGAATAACAGGTTAAGCCCTCGCCAGGAAACTGTATCAAGGGCTTCATTTAGAAAGCGGTACTCCTGGATAAACGGCCCTATTGTAAGGTGGTTCCTCTCTCTAGAACAATTCTCTGATCGCCAGTAACTTAGACCCCGATCTCGATCGGAAACAGGGTCCAATGTTTTTTAAAAGTAATATTATAAAAGTATTTAGTAAATAAATTATAATTAATAAACAAAATTTTCAGTGAGAATTATACATTTGACACATAAACCAATCTTTCAGCCATTGCACCATCCATATTATCTATGTATTTTCATTAAATTTTTACAATTCATTTGTAATCCTACACAAAAAGAGTAAAGACATCAACGCTTAGGAGACATTAAAAATGTTTTTATGGCTGACGACCATTTATTCCTTTTACAGATCTCATCCCACCCTCATACGAGAATGTAAAATCTGTCACAAAGTGATATCAAGCTGGATGGCTCTACGAGCGCACTTAGCGACACACACAGCGGACTCGGGGCTCGGCTTTCAATGTAGCGAATGTCCTAAGAGGTTCAAATACTCTCATTCGTTGGCTAAGCACTCGGATACTCACTTGGTAAGTACTATTTACTCACTTGGTAAGTACTAAGTCCATAGCAAGTCATCATTCCATCATCCTGCCCTTGTCATGTTACTTGGGGACGACGCAACATGTTTATTTCTCCCATTAAGTCCTGTCAACCGTCACGTGATCACTAAATTCCTTTTTATTCATATCACTCTTTATGCAAGATACAGATATTTTATGAGGACATAAATAAGTGTGCAGCCCAACCGACACTAAATCATCGCTTGCTTCCATGGGCTTAAGTATCAGTATGGTTTTCTAATTAGATCCAATGTGTAAATGATATTATCCAAACTGACCAGATAATAAAAAAAAAATACTAAAACTTCTGTTTTGCGAAAACAAAATGAAAATTCAAGCTCATTACCATAATTTTTCTGCCCTTGTTCTGTTTTATGGTCGGCGCAACACGATTTTTTCTTCCATTCTGTCCTGTCAATCGTCACTTACTCCCTTTTCTTTCATATTACTTCTCACACAATCCATCCATCTTTTCTTTGGCCTCCCTCTCTCCCTCCATCCATCCAAATGTAAACTCGTTACCGCTAAATAAAAAAATGAAATATTAATTCCGTCCAATTTAAGTATCACGTTGAGGTGATTACTATCCGGCCAGATTTCGTTCAAATTGCTAAATATCCGACTGACGGATACTCCGCACGATGGTGTTTCGCGATCAATTTTAATCAATTTTAAGTAAATTGTATTATTTTTACATTTATTTTCATTTTTTAACAGGAAAAAGTCCACGCCTGTACCGAATGTCCCAAGAAGTTCGGTTCGCAAGCTCTCCTGAAGATGCACATGAAGACCCATGAGCGTATGCTGCGGGGTGCGACGTATCGATGCACTTACTGCGCGAAAGGCTTCTTTGAATCTTACAGTTTACAGGTGGGTTTATCTGAATGAGTTTTATTACAAGCTTTTATTTAGTTTCACCTATCTAAATCATATGACAATGCAAAATTATTATGATAAAGATCAGGGGGTCTACTCGCTTTCTCCGAAAAACGGAGTTTCAATTGAAATTTCGCGTGTTTCCTACCACGGTTACTTTCGTTCCCGAAATTTCGCACGAAAGAAAATTGTTTGACGTACCGAACCTTTAAACCTACTCTAATTAGTTGTTTCGAAAAAAAAAAAAAAATTATGACAGAGGATTGTTTGCAATTTTAACGTCAAATGAATATCGTTCGTTTACGAAAGTTTCGTTTCGGAGAAAGCTAGTAGACCCCCTGATCTGATGATGGAACCGGAAGGTGGCTATAGGAACTTGGTAGTTAAATGACACAACCTCATCGAGTTTGGGCTCGTATGATTCGTCTTGACGAGTATTAATTATATAGGTATACCGAGCTATAAAAGCTTGCTATGAAAAAATGATTTTCAATGAAGCTTGTTTAGTTTCACCTGTCTCGATGTTTGTCTGTAATTAAATCTTGTAAATTAAATTTGACCCACTGCCCGGTTACCTACTGAGCTGAATAATGCAGAATTATTATGACAAAGAGCTGATCTGATGATGGAACCGGAAGGTGGTTATAGGAACTTGGTAGTTAAATGACACAACCTCATCAATTTTGGGCTCGTATGATTCGTCTTGACGAGTATTAATTATATAGGTATACCGAACTATAAAAGCTTGCTAAGAAAAAAAAAAATTCATTAAAAGCTTTATAGTTAGTTAGAGAGTTACTTTGACACGATTGGGTTTTATGCCAGCAAAAGTATGACACTTTCTCTCGCTCGTTCCACCCAGAGCGAAAGAAGTTGTTTGATGAATTCTCACACTATTCTACATCATGATTTGTCATTATACAGTATGGTTGTATCGTATAAAAAGAAGCCGCAAAAACTCTGACTCCTAAGATACAGGTCTACCTAGTTACCTAGTTTAGGAGCTCGGGAATTCGACAACAATTTTGACCAATCTGTACAACCTACCTATTTCTCTAAGCTATGTTCTGTGCTGTTCTTTATGTACAAATAAACTTTATTATTATTTTTATATATATTTTTAGGAATCAGAAGTGCAGATATTTAAAAAATAAACTACGTGACACAACAAAAACAAACAATTCTATATTTTTAGTTAGAAGAACAAAATAACAATAATTCTAATTCAGCACAATATAAGGTTTACGGCCCTTGAGCGATGTTCCCGCCACAACTCTCACCAGTCTAACCAAATGCGAGGGAAAAATGGTGCGCGCGCAGCTATCATAGACTATAGCTGTCATTCCTTCGTTCCATCCTAACACGGCCTCTCCTGATACCAAGTCGTCCTCGACTTGATCTTCTTGTGATGCGCCCGTAGTGAGATGCTGCTGGTGCGCCTATACTGCTCCTATTTCGGCATGTATGGTCCTGACGGCTCAGGTACTGGCTCTTTTACTTCTGGCTGGCTCTAAAGCTCATCAGTTTCATTATCTGAAAGTTTAACATGGCTTTACATACAGGTAACACGAATAATATGTTCACATAAAAATGCTAAGATAAGAACATGACAACCAATAATATAAGAAGGTTAGCGTCCCAACTATCCTATATCACTGTCTTATACTTTACCATAGCGATTAACGCTATATGAGTGATACACACATGTCAGGCGACACACGCCTTTGCAGGAAAATACACCGTTGGGCGACTTACGCCATTGTTGGGGAACACATCCCATTGTTGGGCGACTAACGCCATTGTTGGGGAACACATCCCATTGTTGGGCGACTAACGCCATTGTTGGGGAACACATCCCATTGTTGGGCGACTAACGCCATTGTTGGGGAACACATCCCATTGGTGGGCGATTAACGCCATTGTTGGGGAACACGTCCCATTGTTGGGCGACTAACGCCATTGTTGGGCAACTAGCGCCATCGTTGGGCGACTAACGCCATTGTTGGGCGACTAACGCCATTGTTGGGCGATTAACGCCATTGTTGGGCGATTAACGCCATTGTTGGGCGACTAACGCCATTGTTGGGCGACTAACGCCATTGTTGGGCGACTAACGCCATTGTTGGGCGACTAACTCCATTGTTGGGCGACTAACGCCATTGTTGGGCGACTAACGCCATTGTTGGGCGACTAACGCCATTGTTGGGCGACTAACGCCATTGTTGGGCGACTAACGCCATTGTTGGGCGACTAACGCCATTGTTGGGCGACTAACGCCATTTTTGGGCGACTAACGCCATTGTTGGGCGACTAACGCCATTGTTGGGCGACTAACGCCATTGTCGGGCGACTAACGCCATTGTTGGGCGACTAACGCCATTGTTGGGCGACTAACGCCATTGTTGGGCGACTAACGCTATTTTTGGGCGACTAACGCCATTTTTGGGCGACTAACGCCATTGTTGGGCGACTAACGCCATTGTTGGGCGACTAACGCCATTGTTGGGGAACACATCCCATTGTTGGGCGACTAACGCCATTGGGACAAACCCGAATGTTGGGCGACTAACGCCATTGGGACAAACCCGCATGTTAAGCGACTAACGCCATTGGGACAAACCCGTCTGTTGGGCGACTAACGCCATCGGGACAATCCCGTCTGTTGGGCGACTAACGCCATTGGGACAAACCCGTCTGTTGGGCGACTAACGCCATCGGGACAATCCCGTCTGTTGGGCGACTAACGCCATTGGGACAAACCCGTCTGTTGGGCGACTAACGCCATTGGGACAAACCCGTCTGTTGGGCGACTAACGCCATCGGGACAATCCCGTCTGTTGGGCGACTAACGCCATTGGGACAAACCCGTCTGTTGGGCGACTAACGCCTTTGGGACAAACCCGTCTGTTGGGCGACTAACGCCATTGGGACAATCCCGTCTGTTGGGCGACTAACGCCATTGGGACAAACCCGTCTGTTGGGCGACTAACGCCTTTGGGACAATCCCGTCTGTTGGGCGACTAACGCCATTGGGACAAACCCGTCTGTTGGGCGACTAACGCCTTTGGGACAAACCCGTCTGTTGGGCGACTAACGCCATTGGGACAATCCCGTCTGTTGGGCGACTAACGCCATTGGGACAAACCCGTCTGTTGGGCGACTAACGCCTTTGGGACAATCCCGTCTGTTGGGCGACTAACGCCATTGGGACAAACCCGTCTGTTGGGCGACTAACGCCTTTGGGACAAACCCGTCTGTTGGGCGACTAACGCCTTTGGGACAAACCCGTCTGTTGGGCGACTAACGCCTTTGGGACAAACCCGTCTGTTGGGCGACTAACGCCTTTGGGACAAACCCGTCTGTTGGGCGACTAACGCCATTGGGACAAACCCGTGTGTAGACCGACTAACGCCTTTGAAGGGGAACACATCCCGTAGCTAGGCGGCGCATGCCTTTGGGACCATAGCCTCTGTATTTCGACAACAATACCTGTTACAGCTTCCGCGTAGTTCACTATCACCTGCCTGACATTTTTAGGAACTGAGCATTTCTTTAAAGTTGCTATTTTTCAAGAGCTCGGTCGTACCTGACCCAAGCTTATTAGCCCACCTAGATTTTTACGTGACCTGTGCACAAATTAACGTTTCGCTGACTCCTATATACCGACGGGTCCTTAGCGAAACAGTTTTATTCTTTATGCCTCTTTTGTTTTACAAAATGAGCACTGCGATTCGGATTTGTTAGCAACAGTGCTGTCATTGACTGAACCCTGTGTCCCGAATTTCACGGCAGACCTATCAGTGAATTCCCTGCGAGGACTTTTGTTACAATTCCAGCCTAAATGTCTACGTTGATTGCATAAGTAGTGGGTCCGCGTTCAGTGAATGAGTTCGAAGACACTTATTTATTTGTCTCACTACAGCGAGGATCGGATTTAGCGCGGTTCGGTTTTACGTCAATCAAAAGGAACGAGACTAGGTCTTCCGAAGCCATGTTTGGGTTTGCCGCGGCTGCCCTAATTTGTGGCCTATCGATATCGCTATCAGAGTTCGCAATTCATCGCTGAGACCGTTGACTACCCTAAAACGTAACAAAGCACGCCGGCGCTGTGCGTATTCGGCATACGTCGTCAATTTGTCGGAAGTCGTGTTCATTGTGTCAAATAAAATATTAGCCTAGTCAAGCTTCCGAGGGCAGAGAGGTTCGAATTGGAACTTAAAGATTTTATAGCTTCCGCGAGCATGGTTACAGCAGACGCAGCATCAGATCCGCGATCATTTGGATCGTTCGTACGAATAGTCGTTAAAAGACCCTCGGAAGCACGAACTCGTTGAGGAACATCGCTCAAGTCTGCGGAACGACGTGAACGCAAAGTGACCTTACGTATCGGGTTCTGAAGGTTCGCCATAGTGTGTGGCTTTTACAAATTATTAAGTGTGGACGTTACATTCGTACTGGAATGCTCGATAGCGTTAAGCCTTGTCATAATATTACTGAGGGTATTTTGTAACGAGTTATTGGTATGAGGCGTTATCGATGGGCACGTTGCTGTTAATACATATCGAGATCTAGAACGGCGGCGGTCACGAACATCACGGCGGCGGCTCCCTCTTGATATATGACGCGACCGATTTATGGTTTCACTGCTAGTCGACTCGTCTCGCGAAATACAATGAGATCACCCTCGTGAACGTCGACGTTCATGATTTTTAGGCATGTTTAGCACAATAGTTTGATATTAATTCACACACACACGTAAAATATCAACAACGAGAGAGATATTTTTGATATTTTGTTCTTTGAATGTTTTAGAAGTCATTTAGTGGGCAATTTAAGTGTCCTTTATCCCACTTCTGATTTTAGGAATCAGAAGTGCAGATATTTAAAAAATAAACTACGTGACACAACAAAAACAAACAATTCTATATTTTTAGTTAGAAGAACAAAATAACAATAATTCTAATTCAGCACAATATAAGGTTTACGGCCCTTGAGCGATGTTCCCGCCACAACTCTCACCAGTCTAACCAAATGCGAGGGAAAAATGGTGCGCGCGCAGCTATCATAGACTATAGCTGTCATTCCTTCGTTCCATCCTAACAATATATTTAACTCAGGACCCTAAGGTCCTGGACCTTTGGAAGGCGTACGAGGAGCCGAAACCAACTCGCAGAGGCCCTTTTAGATGCTTTTGATGAAGGATTGTGGTTATTATTATAATTTCAGGTACACGAACGAACACATCGAAACGAAAGGCCTTACACGTGTGACATCTGTAACACCAGCTTCGGAACTAACTCTAGTCTCAAGAGACATGTCAAAGTGGTGAGTTTTAACTTGTTATGTATTTTTTTAACCGACTTCGAAAAGGAGGAGGTTCTATGTTCGGCTGAATGTATGTACACCGATATTTCGGTCAATTGTGGACCGATTTCGAAATATTTTTGATTGAAAGGTTATGCTTCCAAGTTGGTCCCATAGAAATATTGTTATGATCTGATCATGAACTTCGAAGATATGGAACAGAACTCCTCATAGAATCATAGCAGAATTGTCGTAACAAGTAAAATTGCTTTGTTTATACGTGTAGTCGATGACTGACTCAAAGAAAAGGGGGAGGGGGTAAATTCATGTAATATTTACCGTATTTGGGATTATAAGAATCGTTATGAGATGCACTCTGGCTATAAGGTAATTTATGTTTAGCTGAAGGGTAGGTACTTTTTAGTGGTGCTACCATAACTAAAAGGTGAAAAATAAAAAACTTTTTACAAAAAAAAATTAAACCGACTTCAAAAAGCACAAAATAACTTTAATTTCGGAAGTCGGTGTTAAATAACGAAGAGACAAGATTAGGTATCTATTATAGAAACACCGACTTCCGAAATTAAAGTTATTTTGTGCTTTTTGAAGTCGGTTTTAATTTAATTTATATAATTGGTACAAACCTTTTTTCTTCGCCACAGTCCCACAATACAGCGAAGCCCTATCAGTGCTCTGTATGCCGTCGGAACTTCTCCACTGAGTCCATCAGGGACAGACACGAGTTGAGGCTCCACGGGAACCCTGAGGACTTCAAGTTTCCATGCAAACAGTGTTCTTGCAAGTAAGTAACATTTTATACAACACCCGCTTTTCCCTACTATACCCTACTCTAGCTTACTATACCCTACGCTACCCTACGCTACCCTACTCCACCCTACCAAACTTCACATAAACCATCTATTAAATAGTCTGAACATAGCCTAAAAATTTGGTTTGGATAAGTGAGCCCGTTCTCGAGTTATAAAATAACAACGAAAAGTGGCATTGATTTTTATATATATAGAATTTAGTTTTAGTATATGCGTAACCCCGTAACAGGTGTCTAGTATTTTTATGTAAAGGATATATGTACAAACATACTGAATATATCATTAATAATCACAAAGTTATAAGCTTGTTATGGGGCTGTCCATTAATCATGTGAGGCTTGAAAGGGAAAAAATCACGGAATATCACAAGGGGGGAGGGGGGGTAAAGTATCATATCACGTGTACTTATTTTTTCGGCAAGCGCACGATACTCAACCGAAAAGCGGCGTTACATGTATTTATTTTTAGTCAAACGCGTACAAAATCGAAAACGGCTTGTAGTGTGACCTTGATTCCCCGTTGCCAGGCAACGAACGAAGTGAAGTTTGCGCGAGCCGCGACAAGTGTCTGCCGGACTCAGCTTGTCAGTGTCAGTAAAAAGATAGATTCTTTGCAGGTACGAAAAAATACACGTGATATAGGGGGGAGGGGGGAGGGGTAGTCTTAAACCTCACCACGTATCGGGGGGGTCAAAAAATGCCAAAAAAAAAATCTCCCCGCGTGATTAATGGATGGCCCCTATGGCTATTCCTCCGCAAACTTTAAGGGCTTGCTCAGCAAGCCCATAAAATTTGCGGAAGGTTGTCCCTTACACCTTATATTTTAACTACTTTTTAATTGTTGTTCACAGATATTTAAAACTGAAAGATCTTCAAAAGCACGTCTACAAAATGCATCCCAAAGGTAAAAGGAAGAAAAAGGAGAAAGAAAGCGATTCAGAATAGACCTTAATGACAAGAGTTAAGGTACAAAATTGAATGCACACAGGCTTGTGTTTTTATCTACCATATCAGATGTAGGGAGTTTTCAGCGATGATGTTTTTGTATAGATGCTGTGATTCGAAGAACTGATAGCTTAAACATAGGAATCTTCAAAGAGAAGCAGTGGTGACCCATTTTTTTTTCGGTGAGCAAAAATCATCCAATGACAAGGGCTCTTGGGTGGAGCGGGAGATAGTGACAGGCTCTAACTGACTAAAAACCCACCCCGTTCCTTCAAGCCTTCATACCGTGGCTCAATTTCCTGATAACCCTGGCCCCAGTAGGCTTCAACCCAGCTGGGCCCCTCCTATTGCTGACAACTCCTTGAGGCGCGTGGGAACAGTGCGCGCCGTCGACGCTTGGGTTCGGTCCGGACAGTTACCGGACGGTTGGACAGCAAGCTACCCATTTCTCGCCGTCCGCGAGCCCGCGTCTACGGTGACCCACTGGTAACGGCCTCGACTTATCGAGTTATAGATCGTGGGTTCAAACCCAGCCGCATTACTTTGTGTAATTTATTTCATCACTTCTCTCAAACACCTATCTAAAAGGTCATACCAACAATTGTTTTGTTAATCGTTCACCCTCTTTTTTTTATTTGATATAAACTAGTGCTTGACTGCGATCCCACCTGATAGTAAGCAGTGATGCAATCTCTGATGGTGACGCGCACTAGTTTATTAAGAGCCTATTCACTCTAGACTTGAAGACACCTAAATTGTAATTGGACGGGAAGACCGCAGCAGGCAAATTGATCCAGTCCCTCGATGTACGCGGTATAAACGACGAGGCGAAACGCTTAGTGTGGACCCTATGGCGAACATTAGTATGTTTTGCTGTCAGTCAAAACTTTGACGAAAAACCTACCTGATGTGATGCGTTGCATGACAGTTTTTAGTACTGATTGCCGAAAACCATCATCATCTTCCTGCCCTTGTCCCGTTTTATCTGGGTTCGGTGCAACACGTTATTTTCTTCCATCCTGTCCTGTCGCTCGTCACGCTATCACTAACTCCTTTTTCTTTCATATCACTTCTCACACAATCGATCCATCTTTTCTTTGGCCTCCCTCTCCCCCTCCATCCATCCACATGTAAACTCGTAACTTTTTTAGCAACATACTGATTGACGAAAAGATCATTCATAATTGATGGAATTGAATGAGGCTTCCATGACCGTGTAATGTTCGCCTATAGGTTTCATCAACGTAAGGGTAACAGAGACCTCTCGCGCCGGGTTTGGTCGAGGCCATAGTCCGGAGCGAGGAGGAGTGGCAGGCGGTCGCCTCCTTCTGCGAAGCAGTAAAGGAGGAGGCTGACCGCATCAGGCTACGGCGCCCTCGCCGCGGAATTCCGATCTCGATTTCCGACCACCGTAGACGCGGGCTCGTGGACGGCGAGCCATGGGTAGCTCGCTGTCCGCCCGTCCGGTAACTGTCCGGACCGATCCCAAGACGTCGACAACGTGCACTGTTCCCGCGCGCCACAAGGAGTTGTCGGCAGCAGGAGGGGCCCAGCTGGATCAAAGTCTACTGGGGCCAGGGCTATCTGAAAAGAAGCTCAAGCCCCGGTATGAAGAGGCTAGAAGGAACGGGGTGGGTTTTTAGTCAGTAAGAGTCTGACACTATCTCCCGCTCCACCCAAGGGCGGGGGTTGTCATAAGATGATTTTTGCCCACCGAAAAAAAAAGGGCTACTCATCGGGACAACTCACGTTGGGTTGTCCGATGGTAAAAATGAGCCGTGCAATTCCTGCGCATACTCTCCAAAATGCAAGCTGTAAACCAACCCTCAAGAAGCTACAAAGCTTCTTCAATTTTACACTTTATTGCGCAGGTTATAGAGTTGTTTATTCAATGTAATCAGCAAATCTTTTTCGGATAAATGCGTCTATACATTGATATCATTGGTTTTGGCCTATTTTATAGATTAGGGCTATATTTCAAGTCACACCATGGCGGCGCGATCAGTCGCCGCTACCAACAAAATGTATACAGCTCTATAGAGAGTTGCTCACCAGGGGGCCAATTCTCGATATTCGCCATTTATCTCGAGTTCGAGATTGCAAGTCTATCTCTATGTCTATCAAAAATATCTCTATCTCTACCAAAAAATGTCGAATTGAGCAGAATTCCGTATTCTCAGTCAAAATAGAAATAAATTTCACGAAAATGTCGAGTCGAGTGAAGATAATGTTACCATTAGGAAGAACCATAGACTAAGTTCGTGTAATCGGACGTTCCGTTTTATGTAGTTATGAATGAATGATTTTTTGGTTTTAAAACGCTGACTAGATCTAATTCTTTATGTATAAAACGGAACGTTTCGTGCAAAAATAATTAGAGTTCATTGTCAGCATTCGCGGTTCAAAACTTTTGATTTTGTGAACTGTGCTGGTTTATTGTTGTGCGTTTTATACCATAAGAATAAGTACTGTGTTTTATACTTTAAAAAACATGGAGGGGAAAAAATACTTGACTTCTGTTTCGCTCAAGTCGTAAACATCGACGGCGTGATAAGTGGACTGTAGTCGCCGTGTATGTGCCAGTTGCTCACTACCTTACAACAACACCGAGATAAATATGTTAATAAACTCGTCTATTTTTTTTGTGGTTTCGAGTCCAATCGTTGATATACAAATTACAAGTCCGTTCCAAGAAAATACACGATCAACAAATCACAAAGCAAATCAAAATTCCAATATGAGGACCCAAGCCGTATTTTAAAACAAAGAAAACACAGTGTAATGCACTAAAAATCTAACAAATCTCAACGAATTCACTCAGAAATGACATATCTCTACAATCGACATGACATCTCTACTGCTCAGAAGCACTCGACATGAACTCTAACGTTATCCTTCGACAAATGTCGAATTCGACATCCCCAGAATAGCGACTTTTAAAATTTGTCGAAAAAATTGCGTCATTAGAAATTTTTGTCGAGTTCGACACCATCTCTAAAATCGAGAATCGGCCCCCTGGTGCCCGTTTGGTTGCGCAACCAATTTGGTGGTGCGACCAGCTCGGACGTGTGACTGCGACATGCGACTCTGGTGTCTGTATGGTGTCTAGTTTGGTAGCTTGGGGCTATATTTCACCGGGACACCATGGCGGCGCAGCCAATTGCGAGAATATAGCCTATAGAGAGTATTTTAATTTAACACAATATAGAAAATAAATTGACGCCAAAAATTTCTGCTGAATTCAGAAATAGCGTTTGGTCTCGACGATCGAATTAACCAATTTCTAGTAAAAAAGACAAATATTATGTAAAAATTATTCGTAAAAGATATCTCTTAGTATTAATTTGAAATATTTAATAGATTTAATATTGCTAAAGTCTGTTCGTTTTGTGATGGTTTGTATAATGTATATGGCAAACGTTGTCATCGCAGCCAAGGTTTAATACACGCCCGAACTGCAGGTGAGGTCTTTATGGAACCGAGAGACAGCAATAACGAATATTAACTTGTATCAAACGACGTTTTTCAACACAATCGAAAATGGATCTTATTTCGGCATATTTCATACATCCATCCTCTTTTGAACAGACTTTAGTGAATAAAAAGTTGTTATAAAAATGTAAATAATAAACGTTTTTATTATCTGTTTATCGATTAGGGTAGGTTAAGAAAAAATATAAATAGAATTATTTAGTTAGGAGGCAAAGTGGAATATTTTTACTGTATTTTTATTTGAATTCTACCGCACCCAAATTCTGGAAAAAGAATTCTCAACAAGCAGTTGAATCGCTTGATTTGCGAATTTGTGACTTATTTTCAGTAGCAGTACAGTTGATTGTAGTATGATACCATATATGATGGATAGATACAGAGTCGACGCTGCATTAAGCGGGCACCCGCGCGGCCATCCGTCGCGGGCACTCTTCGCGCCTGTTTTGCTACGTAATAATAGCTCTCCATCGACACGACTACATGCAGACCGTTAAGGTAGCCATACACGCTACGGTGTACCTGTCAGGTTTGCTTGTACAGGTAAACCGGAGCGTGTATGTTGCATAACTGTGCAGGCAAAGCTGTCAGATATCCCTAGCGGGTATGGCCACCTTTATAGTTGAAATAGCGACACTCATCGTCATTTCAGCCGATACACGTCCACTGTTGGATATAGGTCTCCCCCAAGCGTCGCCACAATTAACGTTCCTGTGCGCCTCGCATCCATCGGTTTCCCACAACCTTCACCAGGTCATCAGTCCACCTTGTTGGAGGCCTTCCAACGCTGCGTCTTCCAGTATGCGGTCGCCACTCCCAAATCCTTCGGCCCCAACGGCCATCTGTTCTACGAGCAATGTGCCCTGCCCATTGCCACTTAAGTTTGGCAATTCTTTGTGCAATGTCGGCAACTTTAGTTCTCCTGCGGATATCTTCATTTTTGATTCGATCACGCAAGGAAACTCCGAGCATAGCCCTTTTCATTGCCCTGGTGACTTTAAGCCTTCTGATGAGGCCCATTGTGAGCGACCACGTTTCGGAGCCATATGTCATCACTGGCAACACACACCGATCATAGACTTTAGTCTTGAAACACTGTGGTCTGTTGGATGAGAAGACACCGCGTAGATAGCGACACTACGCAGGTAATAATCCGGTTTCCGCTACGGGGACCCGAGCACACGAAACACGCGCTATGTCAAGCGACGAGCGCACTTAATGCAACGTTGGCCCTAAGATTGAGTATTTTTCTTCCGCCTATGAGACGAAATTTTTTGGGATAATGACGAAAAATGTGATGTCGCGTCATTATCCATAAAACAATAGTTTTATTTTCAATTAAATAAAGTGTGGATAATGATTGCGTGAGATGAAAATGACTTGCAGGCAGCTCATGTAAAAAAAAAACATGAATCTTTTTTTAAAGAAAGAAAGAAAGAGAAATAAAATTATGATTTCTTTAAGAAAAGACGTGTTTTTTGCGAAATTGAACTTAAAAATTTTATTTCGGATATTGAGTAAAGTAAAGATGCCTTTAGATAAATTTGTAATTTACAGTAGATTAGGCAAATTTATAGTATAATAACCTCACACGTTTGATAGAGAAGGGCAAGTAGTTTTAATATGTTCACTGTGTTCACAAACTCGTCCTGATGCTTCAATAGTACATTATGATATAAGTGTGTAATGTTAGTGATAACCGTCGAGGCGGTATTTAGACCCGATCAGTGGCGAGGGTTTTAAGAGAGCCGAGAACGGTAATCATTAATTAATTATATATCATACGACGTTTTTTAATACACTTGTGAAGAAAATAACTGTAAAACTAGTAAACTTTTGTGGCGGTAAAAATCTGTTTTCATATGCGCGCCCATTATTTTCTTTTCTTTTCCTCGTGGGGCGCGCCCATGCTGATACGGTAAATGTAATAAAATTATACCGGGGGAGAGGTTGAACAAAACGGTTTTAACTACTTTATAGCACTAGTGCGCAATGGTAATCAAAATGTCACAGTTTGGTAACAAGGGCCATTGTGTACCTAAGTGCAGTGCAATAAGTCACTTTCTGAGCAAGTGTATTGAAAAATATGTCGGCCACCCTGAAGTTAGCCGTTCTCCACTATCCACTTACACCTTAAATTTTGAATATCCGGCTTGATTTGAAGTCGAATACTCAGTGTAACTGAATTATGCCACATTGGCCTAACTGTATTATCATATTTGTTGAGATCTTATTGTTCAATTTATCACTTAAGTAGAAGAAAAAATGTTATCTACGTAAAATAAATAACAACTGATTTTTAAATAAATTATTTAATAAATATGTAGTTAGATTGTTACGAAAATTTTTAGATAATTTACATTTTGGGATTGGCAGTTATCAGAGAAGTCAAATATTTTTGTTTTTAATTTGATAGTATTTTTGTATGACCTTTTTCTCATTTTTTGGGGGTCGGCTACAATTTTATTGTAACTATATCAGAGGCATAAGATTAATTCTAAAGAACCCATCTGAAACGCGGTCGTTCTCGGCATATCCGTGTAAGCGAGACAGTAATATGATTCTCATACAATGTCGGGCGTAAAGATGTGCCGTTGCCGGCAATCTGGGAATATTGCTGGCAATATTGCCACCAATATTCATACATCGGGCAATATTCCCATTTTCCGGCAATATTTCCACTTCACGGCAATATTGCCGGCAACGGCACATCTCTAGTCGGGCTACACGTCTTGTCTGGCGTATTTTAAAATGATTGGCTTCTTGTAAAGGGATTTGATTTTATATAAGAGATTTATATTTTTTGTAGAGTTTTATAGAAAATATTATTTGGAGAAGTAATCGTTAACATTATGCTGAAAAAGGATAAGGTTCACAAAGGTTTGTACGATAAATAATAACAGCTTTTATCTGTCCCATTTAGAGACGTGCCGATGCCGGCAATTTGAGAATATTCCTGGCAATATTGCCACCAATTTTCATACTTCGAGCAATATTCCCGGCAACGGCAGATTTCTAGTCGCATTACATAGCTAAGACCATCTTTCACAAATCTTCTTCCAATATCTTTTGTGTAAAAGAAGAAATAAAGATTTATTTGTCACAACACAAGGCAAATAAACGTGAAACAGCAAATAATGAAGCATATACAATAGGCTAGTTGCCGTAAAAAATGTAATTAGTCCGTCTTTTAGATTATTCAAAAATAAGGGACGCGTATTTTTTTATTTGTAAATTAAATAAAAAATGACAAAGATATAGCCCATTAAAGTTTCGTGTAACGTCACGCCGTGCTGCATTTTTTCGCACGGGGTGACGTCACACGTAACTTTAATGGGCTATATCTTTATTTATGTTTTATCGAAAAAAGAAAAAAAACGTGTCCAATATTTTTTTATAATCTAAAATACGGACTAAAATGTAGTTATTTTGACCCTGGAAACGGGTAGTTTCCAGGTTCAAAATAAAATTGTGTGCCTCACGGCTACACTATTCTTGAAACTATTCTGAAAAAAATTTACAATAGATAACCTTTTTCAGTACAGTGTTAATTGTAATTGTTTTTGTTAATAGCTGTTAATTATAATCTGGTTTACTGTAAATACTAAGGAATATGTAAATAGGTTTATTAAATAAAGAACTATGTCGATTCAAATTTGTTTTTTTTTTTAATGAAAACTTGTTTCCATTTCCGGATACTCAAAAGTGTGGCCGGATACTAAGTAATATGCGAATAGTTGATATCTATTCAGTCGTTTTATGTAGTGTACTACATGTCGATGATTGAAGAGGGAGGCCAAAGAAAATTTAGATGGATTGTGTAAGGAGCTCCGTGGTGAGGAGTGACAAAAATTTATGAGTTTAAATGTGGATGGATGGAGGGGAAGAGGGAGGCCAAAGTAAAGATGGATGGATTGTGTGAGAAGTGATATGAAAGAAAAAGGAGTTGATGATAGCGTGACGAGTGACAGGACAGAAAGGCAGAAAAAAACGTGTTGCGCCGACCACAATAAAACGGGATAAGAGCAGGAAGAAGTGTGAGGGGTGATATGGAAAAGAGTCATTGACAGCGTGATGAAGATAGGTGTGGCTACACCATATTTAGCTCGTTTCTCTCTTCCTCCCGCTCCTTGCAATACGACGCAAGGCTGAGGGTCGTGACCTCCCTGCTTCATCACTTTACTCTTCCAATCGTATCGTAAATCTCTGGCCATTGTAGCCACAGCCAATCTGTTTGGCTTTTTCCCATAGATATTAGATTTAGGTAGGACTTCCGACCAGCATGTCGTCTGCGTAACAGAACACGCTGCCCCCGTCAGTGAGGTCGCCGTGCATCACGTAGTCGTACCCGATATTCAACAAGAGAGGTCCTAGTACAGATCCCTGCGGAACACACCGCACGACATCTCTCGCCGTTTCCACTCTCCCTGGTCGATACTTGCTTTTACCACACGACAGAGGCAGTCGGGCATCCGGTGATACCGGAGTACCCTCGTTATGCTACTCCAGGGCAGGGAATTAAAGGCGTTGGCGATGTCCAAAGACGACCAAGGCACACGTGCCGTGGATGGCTTGTAGAGCTACACTTGATACACTCCACGTGACGTCGTTTTGCGTAAAATCATCATGTAAGGCTGCCAACAGACGGACTGCATCGTAGCAACCACACGCAATCCATCAACTGCATGCAGTTTGATCTGACTTTCCGCAGTTGGCGTTACGCATGTAGCCCAGCCCCCCTAGCCAAGTTACAACCGTTTCGCTCATTGTGGTGTCTCTTCCACAAAGGCCATTAATTAAGAGTTGAAGTTGAACATTTTCGATTGCGTCGAACGCTGTGAGTTGACCTTGCCGCCAATTCTTTAGTTCTGACCACGTGACTGAGCGTTTAGGCGACGTCGTTCCCGCACATTTGAAGCTTTCTCAGATTAGCAACTTGGCTAGGGGTACGGGAGTGTATGATTTGATCTTCGATTCAATTCTTAATTAATGGCCTTTGTGGAAAAGACACCACAATTTTGCCAATAACACGTGCGAACTGTTAATAAACCATCAAACATTGGAGATAAGTATTTCAAAATAAAGTTGACAATGTCAATGTGCGTTTGCTCTTTGATTATCTGCACACTGACTGTATGCGGTTAGCGATGGACAGCGTGCGTCGACACTACACGACTAGCCGACCGCGTAAAGTTGAAGGCACGACTGCATGCAGTTGATATTGACTTCACACGACTCTGCAGCCGACCGCGTGCAGTTGAAATCATGACTGCACGAAGTCGAACGTAGAACTGCATACAGTTAAATGCGGTCGCTGTGATACAGTCCGTTTGATGTCAGCCTCAGGGTGTTTCCACAGCAATCGATCGATCGTCGATCCATATCGGTCGAAGTTGATCGATTAGTGTGGTAGCTTTAATTGATCGACGGATACCGGTCGATAGTAGCTTTAATTGATCGACGGATACCGGTCGATAAACAAATCGATCGATTGCCGGGAGGTGGCATCGGTCGACGTTGGTCGATTAACCCCGGCTATATTCAACAGTTTCTTTCGAAGTGTATTCACAAGAGGACGCATTCTACCAACGATCGATTGGTCTGGTAGAAACTGTCGATCAACGTCGACTAATCCATTCTACCATCGATCGATCGACTGGTGTGGTAACATCCTTACACGTGTGCGTCGATCTTAGGGCCAGGACCACGTTTTTTAAATGCGCTGTCGACGCGCGTTTGTAGCGATACAGACGCGACACGCACGCAAGTCAGACGCAGCCTGTAGACCTTTGCACACCTGTATAAATACAGACGCGCGTGTGTAGCGACATAGACGCGATGCAAACGCGCGTGTGTAGCGATACAGACGCGATGCAAACGCGCGTGTATCGATACAAACGCGCTGGCATTTTGCGTTTTTAAGCAGAACCGGCAATCGTGAATTCCACAATATTGGCCGGTTTTGAATTTCAGTTATGAAATTTTCTGTGTCAAAAGGCTCCATTTTTTTGTTCCAAAGACGTGCGGTGCACCAAATCGCTCGATTGCTACTAACGTAGATTTACACTTCCCTTTCCCTCGTTGCGGGGGAAACCCCGTCCGTAGGGAAGGCGCGCGCGCTAGACGCGCCGGTGCCGCGCGTTTGTATCGATACAAACGACAACAAACTGCTCTGCAGGATAAAAACGCGCCGGCGACGACGGCGCGTTTAAAAAACGTGGTGTGCATAGGCCCTTATGTAGTTCTAGCTTAGTGTTGCATAGCCCATTTAAAGAAGACAGGAGCGGAGCAGTATAAATAAAACAATAAAAATGTTATCGCCAAATTGGTATTTTACTCTTACAAGTACTTAATTAGTATCTTAAACAATCTAGACTTCTAGTGCAACAAAATGAGGAAGCATAAAACGACTTACACACTTATATTATAAAACAAAAAATAATCACACTGATATAAACTCTTTAATTTGTTTAAAACAAAAATTTCTGATCACTTTTATAAAAAAATTACTGATCACTTGTAGTATTCTGATCAGTTTAGGGTTAAGACACAGTTAGACTTAGTTTTAGAAAGAAAATTAGGGGAACAAATTAAGAAAAATGTACTTTTACAGAGATGTACCGAACTCGGTACACTTGGTACAGAGTTCGGTACAGACATTCGTCAGTCTCAACCCTTATATGATCGTCTACAAAACTCTTAATCTTAGATTTGAACATTTAATTACACCTTAAAAGAAAAATATTTAAGTAAATGCACAATTCAATAAACAAAAATATTATTATTTTACAATTGACAAATACAACATAGGTGAGTGTTGATGAGTTTAATTCTTAGATTTATTTGCACATAAACAAACCGATCAGAAAGTTCTGATCGCATGTCATATTTCTGATCACTAGATGTCATGAGTGAGTCAACACAGTTCGTGAAAAACTGATCAGTTTTAACATTTCTGATCGTGTGTCGTATCGTACTTATTCAATATTAGACAAATAAATATTGAAGTAAACTACTTAAAGTTCAAAAAAAAAATGTTACATAGTTTGATATAATTAATGTTTTACAAAATGGTGATGCTTGGAGGCAATTTTTTATTTGGACACATTTTTGTACACTAATAAGTTACAAAAAATAAATGTAGTTCAACATTTATTTAAATGGGAAGCCTAATTAACTCTTCAATCGTGATAATTAGAGACACAATAGAAAGACAATGGGTGCGCGAACATAAAGTTACGTGTGGCGTCACCCCGTGCGAAAAAATGCAGCACGAGGTGACGTCACACGTTACTTTGATGGGCTATATCTTTGTTAGTTTTTGTTTAATCGAAAAAAGAAAAAATGCGTGTCCAATATTTTTTTATAATCTAAAATACGGACTAAATAAAATGTAGTTATTTTGACCCTGGAAACTACCCTATTGTTGCTTTTTTTAGCGTAATTATATGAATAACTCCCATACTGTCAGTTGTTTATTTAATTACTTATCTAAACTATACTATCCCAAGGGAAAACTATGATAAAAAGTATCCTATGTCTTATGCCAAGGCACGGTCTACCCTTGTATCAAATTTTTATCGAAGTCCAGTTAAAGATAACAAATATACAGAGTTACAATCAACTGTAGAGGAATAATCAATTGTTGACCGACTTCAAACAGGAGGAGGTTATGTTTAGCTGCTTTTTTAACGTAATTTCTGTGATTTTGCAGTCAATTGTGAATCGATTTACATTTTTTCTTTTTGATATACAACGTGTAACGTTAAATGCGCAAAACCGACATCTCAAATGATTTTAATTCGATTGAAATTAAAGTTTTTATGAGCAGTTTTAGTTTGTTTAAAATTCATATCTGCATTGAAATAAGAACTTTTATTATCCCGTGTATGACAAAATTTGATTGGATTACAACTATTTGTGTTTGTTTACCTATTTCAGCGGGTTTGCGCACGTGATGGCTCGACCTATTCATAAATAGACAGGTCGAAGTTTTTAATACCTAAAGATTTTTTTGAAAAATTCAACCCATATTAAAAAGTGGTTTAATTGATTCTGCTCGTTATTCTGATCTAACTAGTTTCAGGTTTTGGCATTTAATGTTACACCTTGTATAAAGAACCTTAATAAGGGCCTTTTACACTGCACTGAATAACGCGTGCGATTTTCAGACTCATTCATAGAGATTTTCATTCATAGAAAGACAGTCTAACCCGTATTACACTATGCGATACGTCAAACCATAGACTAGATACGTCGAACCATAGACAAAACGAGTCTAAATAACGCGTAGTCTAATTGCATTGCCTCAAAGCATCACCGTGCTACTTAACTACAGAATATTAAATACATGGAGTTTTTTATTATATTTCCTACGAAATATACCTTTCGGTAACTATACCCTATTCGTCTTAAGAATAGAAATTAAGAGAAGAAGATTTACTGTCTGTTCAAGCGATTTTAACTTCTATTTCGTAGGCATAAGGATGGCATTTAAAACAAAAAGTGGTTACAATACCAACTATTTACTGCAGCCGCCATTTGTCATGCCACCAACGTAATAAAAGTCAAAATCGGTTGAACGGACAGTAATAAAAGGTTTTCATAATTTTCCAATATTATTTTGAACCAAGTATAAGGTGCAATCTCATTGAGCGGACACTGATATGATAATTTACACTGAGCAAGCCTCACCATAGGTCTATCCATAGTTTGTCAAAGGAAAATCAAGCATCGGTGAAGGATTTAAAAGTCATATTTGAATGGCAGTGAGTACCACAGAGTATTTAGTTCTAAAAATCTCAGTTTTTGGTTTGAAATTTCAAGCAAATATGACATTTAACGACTTGACATATGTTTCAATTTTCCTTAGCACTGAAAA
Source organism: Mythimna lalbum (assembly GCA_949319445.1). Classification (NCBI taxonomy): domain Eukaryota; kingdom Metazoa; phylum Arthropoda; class Insecta; order Lepidoptera; family Noctuidae; genus Mythimna; species Mythimna lalbum. The sequence continues at coordinate 10,640,948 of OX439373.1, forward strand.
ATGTACTAAAACTCTGGCCGGTCAGTGGAAGTTATACAAAAAGCGTTGTTACCAAAAAGAAGTATTGTATGAATTATGTATGTTATATATTTATAGTAGAAGTTATACAGGGTTATTTGTAAAACACTAACAACCTTGCAGACTGTATTACTAACATCATAAACAACAACTTTTGTTCTATGAGTTTTTACAAAACATAGCACATTTACCACTATAATTTAGCTTCACTTTTCTTGGACTGACCGACATTTGACTATTCAAAAGTGCCTGCAAATGGTCTATTTGAAATAAATGCTTTGATTTTGATTTTGACCAAAAACAAACCTTCGACAATTCGTTGTTCTTTCTAACACATTTGAACTCTGTATTTTGCTATACCGCCACTAGATTCGCGCTCTCCTCCGCTTTGTACTATCGCTTGCTTCGCATAGACTTCATAATATTTAGAACGTTCAATTTAAACATTTTTATATGAAAATCTGATGATATAAAATATAATAAATTTTTAAAAGTCATTGTTTATGACAACAAAAGTTGTTGTTTATGATGTTAGTAGCATAGTCCTGAGAGGTTGCCAGTGTTTTACAAAGAACCCTGTAACTGTATATTAGTTTTATATTTGGATTAAGAATTCACACATACTTTTTTTATTACTTCCTACACACTATTGTCTACATTTCTTTTTCATTTCTCCTTTCGCAGGTCTGCTGGAAGAAATTTCTTTGGAAATAAGCAGTACCTTTGTACTGATGTCTCTTATGTATTATCTTTTTTTGTGTGTAAATAAATAAAATAAGAAGCATAAATCTGTAGACTTTCTTGTGAGATTGAATAATAAACTTTATTTTCAGTTTCATAAAGGCTTTTTTAGTATATTAAGACTTGAGTACACAGTTGCCATAAGGGTAGACACATCTTGTGAATACGTCGCGAATACATCGCTTGCGACGCGTTCGCGGGCCGTTCCTGCGCCGTGGGAACTTATACCTTGTCCCTGCAGCAGATACACAGTATCAAAGCCTGCAGAGACCCTGCCGCTAAAGAGGCGTACCAAACAATTGCAGTAACTGCACGCATGCGGGGCGCTAGCGGTTCAGATAATGCTAGCATAAAATAGATAGGTACAGAAGTCTAGATACAAAGCGCGCTCGAGCCACGCACACAGACACCGCTCACGGACACGATATCTCAGCCCGGTTGAGACACGAGTCTGTGATCTTTTTTGTGCAATGAAGGATGAACAAACAAAAAAAGTTGATTCTGTTTAGTAGATGGTTGTTTAAATTCAACATTAATTTGTAAAACATCTTTTTTTAAGCTACCATTTGTTTCAGAGAGGTAAATAGGTATTTGATTGTATTTTGTTGATTTGTTTTAACGTAACGCAGATCACTTAGGTAGGTAAGTACCTGTAGTCACCATCCCCGCGCCGAGAAAGCTAACATGACTTTGTGGTAATATTTTTACAATTTACGTATTTATGAAATGTGTACCTTTTCGTGTAGTAAATAAAGTTATATTTTGAGTCGCTGTTTTAATGCTCGGCCAGACTGGCAGCGCGGTATTGTTGCTTAGCTAGACTGGCAGCGCGGTATTGTTGCTTAGCTAGACTGGCAGCGGTGAGGGAACGCGCGCGTTTCTTGGCTTGACTGGCAGCATTGTGCCGGTGCAGACAGGGTTGCCGCTCGTCGCCCGTGCACTCACTGTACCCACTTATATGAACTATGGCATGAGCTGCCCGCGCTGCTTCCCACGCCCACTATGGTCACTCAAACGAAGTTCTATATTTTTGACTTTGCAGCACCACGCCGCGCACGCTCTTCCTATCTGTTGAACACTTAAGATGTGCGCACAATGTTGCTACCCTTACAAATACTAATCAAAACTAAATTACCCATAAAAAAAACTCCATGTATCCACTACTCTGATATCATTATTCTGTATCTTAATCCCCCTGTCCGGCAGCTTGACGTAATAACACGTATATCTTCTCTTTGATCCAATCTTTGTTGTAAGGTGCGTATGTGTTCGTCGATTTCTGGTATACCAGACAGCTTAGATCTGCCAGCTGGAACAGAGAGAATTTTAAAATTAGTGCCACAAAGTATAAAGTTCTATGGTGGTTCCCGCTGGGTTGCTGTCTCAACGGGATACAGAACGACATGAAAACGTACAGCTAAGGAGTGGACTTCCCTAATGGAGTCTGTGTCAAAATTCAAAATCTTTTATTACAAATAGACCAAATGTAGGCCATTTTTGAATAGTCAAATGTCGGTCAGTCCAAGAAAAGTGAAGCTAAATTGCATGTTCCAAAGCGTAGAACTCTATGGAGAAGAATGTGCAAGAAACTCCCTGGACACTCTTCAGTGCCGGTGTTAGGGGCACGAAGATTTTGTTGTTCTATCTAACACATTACAACTCTGTATCTTGCTGTATCTACTTACGCCTCCCGCGCACTGTTCTCGTAGTAATAGTAAGCAGGCTTTCAAAACATCGTCATCACACTCAAGCATTCGCACCATTTCCGTGTACTCTATAGTACCGTAAAATATTGATGCACCATTTTTTTTTAAATTCTTTACCTATCAACCCTTTACCTACAACGCTGTGCAGTCCCAAGCTAAGCAGAGCAGGTGTTATGGGTACTAGACAACATACTTACCTATATATTTCTAAATACATACATATTATAGATAAATTACACCCAGACACAGAACAAATGATTATGCTCATCGCACAAACATTTGTCCTGGGTAAGAATCGAACCCAGAACCTCCGGCATAGCAGTCAGGGTCAATAACCACTAGACCAACAGGCCAGTCAAAAGAACTATGTAAAGAGAATTACGTCCGCACTGATGAATTTCGCTATAGAATACGTATGAAATAACGTAAATAGATCAAGTTCATGTTTAGCTACTCTTCGCTATTGTACTATCGCTTACTTCGCATAGACTTTGTAATATCTAGAACGTTCAATTCTGATGATGAAAAAATCTAATGAACTAAAATATGATAAATTTTTAAAAGTCATGATGTTCAAAACATAGTCCTGAGAGGTTGCTAGTGTTTTACAAATAACCCAGTATAAAAGACAATAGATAGAAAAAAATGAAGAGGAGGGATGAAACGCATACTAAAACAGTTCTGATTATACATGAAGATGGATGAAGAGGGAGGCGCAGGCCAAATAATAGATGGACAGTCTGTGTGAGGAGCAATATGAAAGAAAAGAGAGTTAGTGATAGTGTGACAAGTGACAACACAGAATGAAAGAAACAAATGTGTTGCCCTGACCCCAAGCACAAAATATATAGGTACAGAATTAAATCTACATACAAAGCGTGCTCGAGCAATGCACATATAGACACCGCTCACGGCCACGATATTTCGGCAGTGTCTCAGATCACTCGTGGAACAGTTCCGGCTCAAATGCTCTTAGTGTGCGTCCACCGAGCTTAGGTATAAAAAGTAAAGTACATACATGAGACTGTATTCTGTACCTATATTTTTTGTGTCAAAGTAAAATGGAATAAAGGCAAGAAGAAGCTAAAAGGCAATATACAGGGTTACAAATATAAATAGGTATAAATATACGAAATTATGTGAACGTAGTAAGCATAAAATGAAGTTAGAGATTTATTGGTGCTTGTCTAAATTTAATATACTTTACTGGTTCCGGTTCTTAGCAGTCTATGAATACAGGAGAAGGGACTAATAAGGGCTCATGTATATATGTGTGTGTATACCACATGAACAATCATGTGGTATTTACTTTTGACTAATTGTTGCACTGTTTTAAGTTATTTATTTAATGAAATTAATTACAACGGTTAAATCAATTACAGTAACTAAACAAAAAAAGTATATGTTAAAAGTACATACAAAATGCGCATCAAGCCCTCTCACAGTACTTCTGCCATACCAATAAAATCATCTTCCATTCATCTGCAAACAGATCGCTTGTTGGATAAGAACCCAAGAGATCATTTAGTGCAGCCAAAGGGCGAAGTATTGGAGACTGAACACAGGCAACAGTGCGACACTGAGGCACAGCAAACATTCTTTGCTTCTTGCCGCGGCAGTAATATACTGATGGTATTTTTATTTCAAGTTATTGTGTAAGCAATTGTTGGTTATCAAATAAATAAATATAAATGATACTAATCTTACCTGTAAAGTGTCGAACTGAAATAAGACCCACACCAAATATGCTATCCTGAGCAATTTAGTTTTCCACTTAAAGATGGCTACAATATCGACAAATCGCCGTCGGCATGGAATCTAATTTTAAACACGACCTTTCTATAATCATTTTGAGTAATACATTAAGTTGATGACTTACCTGATCGATAAAATCGAATAGTTGGGATATATCATAAGTAATGGTTGGTGTGTTGGGATTCCTCCTCTTTAGATGCTCTTCGTATATTTTACAGACTCCCTCCATGCAGTCATTAACGCTCTCATAGTCAGAATACGTTCTTGTCTCCGGCCTGGGACCCGGTTGCACCAGCAAAATTGTGTGAGACTGGAAAAAGTAACCTAGATTTACCCGCCATTTTTACTGAGGAATTACAGCGGAAATATAACTTTACTTACCATTTTAGTAGATATAATGCAAATGCTGAAGTTCTGTTTATGTATTTTCACAGTATTTGACGATAAATACTTTTTATTGCTATTTCTTCAGAAAATCACAAACGCCGTAGTAGCGGAGCTTGACGTGCGTTCTGTAATTACAAATTAAGACAGATTGATTACCAAAACGAATAAATACAACGCTGCGCTGCCGCTGGTAAATGGTTGTGTCAATTATCAATTTTGTTTATTTTATATTTACATTTTCCGCACTGTATAATATTTAAAACACTAACAAGAAATATGAAATCAAGACATACAATTTATTAGTTTATTGTATTTTGTAATTTAGCAATCGTATTCAAACGTTTTTATCGGTATGTTTCAGAACGTTTCCCCGTGGACTCGTTTATCGATCTGTCAATAGAGATGTTCATGAAAAAAGTTATCGATATTTATATCGATATAATATATCGTAATGTTATATCGATTCTTTGCGATATAACTCTTGGCTTGGGGCTTGGGTACTAAGTAGGTATAAATATGGAACAAATGGAAAAGTTGCTTATTTTCGATGTGTACAGACTACTTTATGAAAAACTTCTTATTTACGTTCTTCTTTACCTTACCCTGTAAATAAAACGCACAATATTTTAATAATCTATACGTACCCGACGTTCACTTGACGGCGCGAAATCACGTGCAAATGCCGGTGTTCGCTTGGGGTTTGAGCTAGTCTAGAATATTGAATACTTATTAGTTTTTTATTGCGATTATTGAGAATTAGTTAATTAATATTGAATATATATTGAATTAATATTAGGTAGGTTTTTTTTTTGTTTATTTAGTCCTTTTAGGACAGGCAAAGGGTACTTAGCCAAGGGCATACAGCCAAGTCTGTTGTACGTATTTTGCATTTTAAAGTATAAAAAAAAAAATTACACGCAGACACAGACAGACACAGACACAAAAAAGATTATAAATTAGTACTAGTGCTGCTCTACTAGCGTTTTGTTATAAACAACTTAATTATAAGTATAATCATTTTATTAAAAAAAAGAAATGGAGTGTGCATCTAATTTCTCCCCATAATTAATATATCTAATGAAATATATCTATTTTACGTTTCGATACTGGACGATTCAATAATATCGAGTTGCATCGATATTTTCAAAACATATATCGATATTTAACGAAATATCATATCGTGTACTCCCTATCTGTCAGATTCAATGGACGTAAATAAAAATGTTTTTACTTAATTTCGCGCTAAAAGTATTTTTTAAACGGTATCTAATTAATAATTATTGCTGAAACTAATGAACAGAACCCTTCCACGATATAAAATAGTAATTATCACGAATAGAAATTATACAACAATAAAAGTTTCGCGTCCACTAAACAATGAGTGAACCTATCCAACACTTTGAGTTTATTTTGAAGAAAAACAATTCAAAACGTGTTTTAGGACTATACAGTGATAATAAACAACAACAAAAAGTTACTTTAAAGCCACAAGATGTAATATCAAGTGTTTCCAAGCAGCTAAAAGCTATTCAAGTCGCAGATTCAATGAAAAGTGATGGATATGCAGCTAAAGATTTACAAAAGTATAAGAAATCCGTTTTTTTAAGTGTAAATAATTTGCCAGTGTACGATGAGGTAAGTTGGTGGACTTATCTTGGTTTACTGATCAATCTATTTAATGATGTAACTAAATAAATTAAGCTTTACATTAATTTAATAATAGTGAATGTTGCTTAGCCAGAGAAATATTAGGACAATACTGACACCTCGTGCGTGCCTCGATTAACACTTATAGGTCTTGGTCCCGGTTTTCATTTGAGGATCTTGGACAGTCATTTTATTTTTATTTACTGTTAATAATAATTTTCCACAACTATCACACAAAACTGTCTAGTCCCAAGCTAAGTAAAGCTTGTGTTATGGGTACTAAACAACAGATAAACAAACTCATATATTTCTAAATACATATATATTATAGATAAGTTACACCCAGACACAGAACAAATGATCATGCTCATCACGTAAACATTTGTCCTGCGTGGGAATCGAACCCACGACCTTCGGCATAACAGTCAGGGCCACTAACCAATAGAAGACCAACAGGCCAGTCAAGTTTAAGTTACATTACTGATGCCAGAAAGCCTGACCTTCAGTTTCAAGTGGAATCCAGCTACATCTGGTTAGACTTGAACTCAACCCCAATCTAGTTGGGAAAAAGGCTAGGAACATGACAAAACTAGTGAACACAAATACATTTGTGTCCGTCTAAAATATTTATAAAATCCCTTGATTTGGCATTAGTCTGTGCTTTATTTCACCTAAGACAAATTCTTTTTATTTAATTTTGTCATCTTAGTTTGCTAGTGCTTGTTCCTTCAATGCCCAGTAATTGTAAGCCCTACAAGTGAGCTTGAGTTTCTTGATTCTATTCCTGGCTTGAGTCAAGCATTGTTAGGTTTTTTGATGTGGAATTTATCAGTATAAACTTGGAGTATAGCTTTTTGCTAGGTTTATGACAATAAATTGGCCCCATTTTTGTACAAATTTTTTTTTTTGAGCTAATAAGAATAAAAAATTAAAAGTTGCGGCTAATTTAGTAAACAAAGCACTAAATACCCTGTGTTTTTTTTTTATAACTAGCTGTACTGTCTCACTGCTGGGCAAAGGCCACCCCCTAGTCCTTCTAAACTTTCTTCTCTTGCACCTTTTCTTACCAGTTCTTGTGGTATGCGTCCAAATCATCCCGCCACTCTTTTCTAGATTAGCCTCGACGGCGCTTTCCCTCTGTAGGAACCCACTCTGTGGCACCCGTATTATATTAATTTAATTTTAATACTTTTTCTAGGCTCCAAAAACTACAACAAAGTTTGACACCCAATGCGTCTCCGACACACAGCTCATCAACATCATAGAAGATGCCGAAATGATTGATGTTCACAGAGGCATGACTCAGGAGTTTGAAACTACCTTTGTTCATCATACTGAGAAACATAGCCTAGATGTTAATGAAATAATTGATGAAAACAAATGTATAGAAGATGAAGAAGATGTAGGTGATCTAGGAACTGATAATGTTAAAGAACTTGAATATAGAGAAGCCATAAGTGATAAAGATAACATGAATAAAATTCATGCAAATATAACAAAAACTGTAAGTTTAAATAGACTAGAAACAAACATGGAAGCAGAAAATTCTGTAAATCTAATTTCTCCTATAATGTGCAGTAATAATATTATAGAATTAGAAGCTGGTACTAATAGTCAACTAAGAAAAAATGAGGAGAACACACAAATAGAAGAGAACAGTCAGATATTTCATGATTGTATAGAAAGCGAAAATGATATAGAAATCGACAAGTCAATAGAAAGACCTCTAAGTCCTATATTCTTGCACAAAAACGTTAAAACTAAATCAAAGTCTCCATCTCCCTTGATATTCAATTTGGAACATTTTGAGCAATTCGAAAAAATTGCTAAACCAATCTTAGAATGTAATGATTTGAAAACTGCTAAACAAGTTATTGATTCTCAGATTTTAGATAAAGAACTATGTTTTAAAGTTAATGAAGAAATACAGTTAAATGAAAGGGAAGCACTGAGTCCTGTGCTACAAAATAGTAATGAAACTCATGAATTTAAAACATACATCGTCAAAGATCCAAATGAAGACACTGATTTAGAGTTTATTGAACTGGATAAAGCTACATCTGAAGATTTGATAAAAAAAATAAAGGATGAAGATTCCAAAGCCTTGAAAATTAAGGTAGATAGTGAGATATTAAAGGATGAAATATTATTCAGTAGTGATGAAGAAGATAACTATACAGTACATAAAAACTACCAAGATCTACCATTCACTTGTGCTTTAGAAACCTCTTTTTATGACCAGTCTGATGTTTTAGATAAGACTATGTATGTTGGCTTTCAAACTGCCAGTAACAAATCTATTCAGATATTCACTGAGTCTTTTGCTCAAGCTAAAAGTATATTAAGTGACGAAATTACGGTAACTGACTTGGTTAATAATTGTGATAGTAGCGCAAAGACTAAAACAGATGGAAATGATGGGACCCAAGGTAAAATGGAGCTTGTTGATGAAGAAACAGAGTTTAATTTAGCTCAGAAAGATGAAGAAGGAACTGCGGTGCAAACAGGACCTAACATAGTTGAGAAATTTGATACTTTACAAGCTGTAACTAGTAATTTTGAAGGTTTTATGACAGCCAGTAATAAAGTAATAAGCCTATCTCAAAAAGCTTCAGCAAGATGTAAAAAAGTCTTTCAAGATATTGATTTGAATGACAATTTTGATACACAAATTGAAGAAGAGCATTTAGAACAAGTTGAACTAAACAAAGAAGAAATCATTGTGATTCCAAATAAAGTAGTAAATAAAAGTCTTGTGGATGAAGACATACAAAACATAGATGACGAAATAATGCAAGAATTTGAAAACATTGAGATGTCATTGAAAGAAGATACAGAGGCAGAGGAAAATACACCTTATATGGGATTGAAAACTGCTAGCTATAAAGATACACCAATATCTGAAACTGCAAAAATTAAGAATGTCATTAAAGACATCGATTTTGATGAAGATCTGACTGAAATGAATATAGTAGAGTCTAAAATGAAGGAAAATCCTCCAACAACAGTAATAGAAGTAATAGAAGGTCCCAAAACGATTGATATTAACTTAGGAGGATTCAAAACAGCTAGTAATAAGAATATTAACATTTCAAAAGAAGCTCTAGCTAAAACTAAAAATGTATTCCAAGATTTAGGCTCCACAGAATTTCCAACTAAGTCAAGCAAAAGTATAAATAAGGAGTATCCTAATTTGAAAGATATTGAACAGCCTTCAACAAACAAGGCAGAATTTGTTGGCTTTAAAACTGCTAACAATAAAAATATCAAGATTTCAGAACAGGCTTTAGCTAAAGTTTCCAATATTTTTAAAGATATCGATAAAATTGAACTTTCAAAGGAAAATAATAAAGATTTACAAGAAAATATTTATAAGGAAAATGTTTCTTGCCAACCTTCAACTAGTGAGATGAGTTTTGTAGGTTTCAAAACTGCAAACAATAAAAATATAAGCATTTCTAAAGATGCCTTAGCAAAAACTAACAAGATATTTGATGGTATTGATTCTCCAGACTTTAAATTACCTACAAAAAAGAATACAGATTCAAATAAAATTTACCCAAACAAATCTGAAAGTGTAGACGATATAGCTCAGCCTTCTACAAGCAAATCTAATTTCGTAGGTTTCAAAACTGCTAGCAATAAAAGTGTTAAAATATCTGAAAATTCTTTGGCTAGTACAAAAAATATTTTCAAGGATATAGACTCAACTGATTTTAAGTTTCCTGAAAAAGTGAAGAAAATTGATGATGGAAATATGATTGATGAAGCTGGTGCCACAGTAGGAACCACATTGGCAAAATCAAGTTTTCAAGGCTTCAAAACAGCTAACAATAAAGAAATCGAAATATCAGAGAAGGCTTTAGCTAAAACAAAAGACGTTTTCAAGAATATTGACTTTGATATTATTGAATCCTCTTCGAAATCTAAGAAATATGCCAATGAAGGTGTAACAGACGAGGCGATGAGTACTGATGAAGTAGATAAGATAGATTTGAATATGCCTTCCACTAGTACAGCAAACTTTGTTGGTTTTAAAACCGCAAGTAACAAGAAGATTAATATTACTAAAGAAGCTTTGGCTAAAACAAAAAATATATTTCAAGATATTGATGCTACTGAATTTAAGTTTCCTGAAAAAGATCCTAAAACAAGTAAATCAGAAGATAAACTAGGTAAAAATGACAATGTGAAGAATGATAGAGAAGATTTTAACCAACCGTCTACAAGTAAAGAAAGCTACATGGGTTTTAAAACAGCTAACAATAGAAACATTACAATATCAAAAGAATCTCTAGCTTTAACTAAAAATATTTTCAAGGACATTGATGAAATGGGTTTTAAGAAACCAGAAAGAGTAAATAAACACTTGGAAAAAGACGATTATGTACAAAACAAGAACAACTATGGAAGAGGAAGGAGTGCGTACGTGTCAGAAACGATAGAATCGAATGAACCTTCAACCAGCAAAGCAGGTTTTGCTGGGTTTAAAATAGCTAATAACAAGAACATTGTCATTTCTGAAGAATCTTTAGCAAAGACTAAAAATATTTTCAAAGATTTTTTGCATCCAGAAAAAGTTAATGAAGGTAGAATGAACAAAGAAAGAGACGATAAAAGTGAAGCAATAGATTTGGATATGCCATCAACAAACAAGACAGGCTTCGGTGGTTTTAAAACAGCTAATAACAAAAACATTGTCATTTCTGAAGAATCTTTGGCAAAGACTAAAAATATTTTCAAAGACATAGATGAGACAGATTTTATGTATCAAGAAAGAGATGATAAAAAGAGCTATGGAAGTGAAGCAATAGATTTGAATCTGCCATCGACAAGCAAAGCAAGCTTTTGTGGTTTCAAAACAGCCAATAACAAAAATATTGTAATATCTGAACATACCTTAGCAAAAACAAAAAATATTTTCAAAGATTTAGACGTCAATGACTTGATTTCAGGAGTAAAAGAAGTCAAGAGTCCATATCCAGACCTACAACAGTCTGTGCAAACTGGCAAAGCTGAAACTGGTTTTAAAACAGCAAACAACAAGGTTATAAATGTTTCTGAGAAAGCTTTAGCTAGGTCAAAGAACCTGTTAGATGATATAGACTCTATCAAATTTCGAAACACAAAAACGGTTAAAGAAGATTATCCTAACATTGATAAAGATGACATAGATCCTAAGATTGACAATGACTCTCTTAGAAATACTGATTTTAAAATTCCTGGAAATGCTGTGCATAAGTTTCAAGGCTTTCAAACAGCTAGCAATAAAACTGTTAAAGTATCTGCAGAGGCTTTGTTAAAGAGTAGACAGATCTTTCAAGATATTGGTGCGAGTCAAAATTTGAAGGAAGTAGGTGAACAACAAGTTTTGGATGTTGAAAATGATCCTTTGTATGCTAAAAAAGGAACTAACAGCGATATTGAAGATCGAAATAAAGATGATATGTTTAATAACGGTAGATCAAGTCCAATATTCAAAGGCTTTCAAACTGCTAACAAAAAACCTGTAAAAATATCTGAAGAAGCATTAGCCAAAAGTAGAAAACTGTTTGAAGATATAGAAACTATAAAAGATGATCCCGAACCTGAATTTCGTGGGTTTAAAACAGGAAATGACGAAGAGATTGAAGTATCACAGAAAACTTTGGCTGAAACTAAGAAATTATTTGAAGATGTTATCAAGAGGAGTAGTTTTCAAGGATTCCAAACTGCTAGTGACAAAAAAGTCGCCGTTTCTGATGAGGCCTTAGAAAAATCTAGAAGAGTATTTCAAAATTTGGAGAAAGATGAAGACAGGGTACTGAATAATGAAAAAAAGACTTCGAATATTAAGTTTGGATTCAAAACAGGTTCCAATCGCGATGTCATAGTATCTGAAAAAGCTATAACTAGATCTAAAAGAAGATATTCCGAAATAGATGATTCTATTAAACATATAACTAACACAAAGAAAAGTGCAATCACAGATGATAATATAACCAACATAATAGATACACAAGTCCTGAATAACTTTGAACAAAGCTTACACACTGAAGATTTTCACGAAACACCGGTAAAATCGAAAAGATCTGGCAGTCCAATACTGTCTTGTCCCAGAGCCAAAAAGAGGAAGAAATTCGAAACTCCTTACTCTCAAAAGCTACCTACAATAGTAAAGAAAAAAGAAGTTATAAAAACTAATAAAGATACAAGCAAAATTACATTTACAGAAAATTACAAAAAACATAAGAAATATACTCTTAATTATTTGGCTGAAATGACAAAACCTAACACTAAGAAAATCGATCCCTACATTCTAGAATTCACATTTGATAATTTACTCAAATTCGAGTTTAATGAAAATAGAAACGAATTGTCAAGAGGCAATTTGACAATACAGTCTTTGAAAGACTTATTTCTAAATTCTGTGAACAGTAAATTGATTCCCATTGGCTGGTTAGACAACCATTTGAAATTAATACTATGGAAGCTTATATCTTATGAGGTAAAATTTAAATCTTTGACAGTCACCGCAAAAAATGTCATAGATCAGCTAAAGTATAGATATGACAAAGAGTTGTATAATGCCCAGAGACCAGCGTTGAGGAAGATATTGGAGAAAGATGATGTCGCTTCTAAAACTTTGATTCTGTGTGTTGCTGGGATTTATGTTGATGGTGTTAGTGTTGCCAGGTAAGAGGTTTTATATTGGTATTTTTAGTGTTCTTTTACCTCAAAAGGAAAAAAACGGAACCGGGTTATCCGATAGGGAAGCTCGGTTCCAGTACGAAAGGCAAGAAAAATGCGGACGGCCAGCAATGGCTAGCTCGCTGTCCGACCGTCCGGTAACTGTCCGGACCGATTCCAAGTCGTCGACGGCGTCAACTGTTCCCGCGCGCCTCAAGGAGTTGTCAGCAACAGAACGGATCCAGCTGATTCGAAGCCTACTGGGGCCAGGGATAGCTCCGAAAAGCAGCCCAGCCCCGGTATGAAAAGAAAACCCTTATAGGATTGCTCACGCCCTAGCTGCCGCCAGGATTCCAATCCCGATTTCCGGCCACCGTAAGCGCGGGCTTGCAGACGGCGAGCAAAGGGTAGATCGCCTAAGTCGTCGGCGCGCACTGTTCCCGCGCGCCTCAAGGAGTTGTCAGCAACTGTAGGGCCCAGTTGGGGCGAAGCCTACTGGGGCCAGGGTCTGTATACGAATGTTTTGGTATCCTATTCGCCAGGGTCGTGTGTTCGCGACTGGGTACTCCATCTCGTTTAGCTCTTCAATCCCCATAGGTGACTGAAGAGCTGACGAGATGAAGTATTTGGTCGTGGATGTGCGATCCTGGCGGATACGAAAGTGTATATCTCAAGTAAGAAATGAGTATATTAGAAGAAGTTTCAAAGTGGCGCCAGTGACTGAAAAGTTGAAAGGAAACCGTTTGTCGTGGTATGGTCATGTGAAGAGAAGGGATGAAACGCATGTTGCTAAAAGAGTTATGAGTTTACATGTGAATTGATGGAGAGGAAGAGGGAGGCCAAAGAAAAGATTGTTTGATTGTGTGAGAAGTTATCACTTCTGAAAGAAAAGGAAGTGATAGCGTGACGAGTTACAGGACAGAATGGAAGAAAAAAACGTGTTGCGCCGAACACAAATAAAACGGGATAAGGGCAGGAAGATGTTGATGTATGTTGGATATGTCCAACGTAGGTTGTTAAAAAGTTAATAACAAATTTTTCTTCTATAGTTATTTTAAAAAAAAACGCTTAAAATCTTCCTCTAATTTTTCAGTGCATCAACCATAAACAACCTAGAACTACTCCTAACAGACGGCTGGTACTGCATAAAGGCGACCATAGACAAGATGTTGGCCCAACTAGTGTGCCAAGGTAAAATTGTTGTTGGCTCCAAGATTGTGACCAATGGAGCTGAGCTGGTGAATTGTGAGCAAGGAGTTTCGCCTTGGGAGGTTGGTATAAAACTTGCCTATGTTGGTGTAAGCGCATAAAATAAGCATAATAAACGGCCTTGTAATGTTCCCACTGTTGGGATCGTGGCGTCCTCTTTAGGAGAGGGAATGTTGACTTAGTATATTAGCATAATCAGCCTTTTAACATTCTCACGGCTAAAACTCAGGCCTCCTCTCTAGGAGAGGGAATGGGCCGTAATCCACCACGCGGGCCCAATGCGGGTTGGTGAATGTCACATGTCTTTGAATATTTGGTACCAGGACATGCCGGTTTTCTCAAGATGTTTTCCCGACCGTTTTGAAAGCAGTGCTGATGAAATAATTTACACAAAATAATGCGCATGGTTGGGTTTGAACCTGGAACCTACAATTCGTATATCGGGGTCGTTACCACTCGACCACCACTGCTCTAAAAAACTAAGCTCGCAGAAACTTAAAACACACCTACAAACTTAAAATTTGCAAGGTACGTTTCTTATAATGTGTAGACATTCGCTAAGAATGGATTTTACGAAATAACCCACCCCTAAAGGGGTAAAACGGGGATTGTAAGTTTGTATGAAGAAACCTACTTTTATTTCTCTCTAGGAGGGGGAATGTTGACCTAAAATATTCTGAATTATTATTATTATGAGCCCGTTGTGTCCTACTGCAGGGTAAAGGCCTTCCTTCCATTATACCACTCTTTTCTGTCCTTAGCCACTCCATCCACTACTATAAAATCAATTTACAATTTCATAAAATTCCAGGACACATCAGCAATCCGCCTGAAACTCTCCGGCAACTCCACCCGCCGCGCTCGCTGGGACGCCCGCCTCGGTTACCACGGTGCCGCCATCTTGTGGCAGCTGTCATCTGTCAGATTAGATGGCGGGAAAGTGTCGCAGCTGAGAGTGTTTGTCGCGAGAGTGTACCCTAAGCTGTATGTTGAGAAGTTTGAGGATGGGAGTACTGGTGAGTTCTTCCTTAAGGTGGTGCATCATGACTCACATTTTCACTGTTTTTCATACAACTGCTCATAACTGATTATGACGTTATTATACATTTTTCATTTAGGATATTATCTAGGTTTCTAAAGAAACCAATTTCTAAATTTGTGTAAAACTAATCCAGTAAAAACCTCTGAAAATCTCGTCATGAACTTTGACACTTCATAATTTGCCTAAACATTAAAAAAGTCAAAAAGTAAACCTCTAGAGACCTTGCAATTTTAATTAAGATTCTAAATGACGACAACTTTTTCCAAAAACTTTTAAGGGTTTAAAAAAAACAGCTATTTCCTGGAGCAAGTTTTGTGAAATTTTCGAGTAAATCTCGGAATTACCGCGTACTAACAGAGTTTACAGGCGTTATCTCTCTTTTTTTGCGTTGCCTTTTCGTCAAACATCGCGTTGGATTGCATTAAATGAAGTAACAAGCTTTTAAACCATTTTCGATGTTTACGAAAGGCGAGTGGAAAAGGACCCTCTTAATTCATTAAACCCCAAGCGAACGCCGGCGTTCACTCTCTTTTTTGCTTTTTTTTTTAAATAGGAGCCTATATTTTTCTACTGCGGCGATTTCTGATGTATGAAACTCATACTGGTCTATTTTTGCATTTAATTTATAAAACTTCAAGTAAAGTAAAACAATAGCAGCACGAACGCTAGCTATAATACTAGCGCCACGCCCCGGCTTCGCTCGGGTGCAATATTATACATATAAACTTTCCTCTTGAATCACTCTATCTATTAAAAAAAACCGCATCAAAATCCGTTACGTAGTTTTAAAGATTTAAGCGTACATAGGGATATAGGGGCAGAAAAAGCGACTTTGTTTTATACTATGTAGTGATGCTATTGTCTTACTATTGTGTCTCTAATTGACGGTATTTGAAAGGTTAAGCTAACGTATCAAAAAGCTAAAAACCCATTTTGAACTTAAACTCAACCACATAGGTATAATTTTTCAGTGACCCGATCAGAGCGGCTAGAACACCTACACCAAATGAAGAGCGAGTCTGAAAGGCAGGCCATCATGGAGAAGATCTATGAGGAAGTGGAGAAGGAGTTCTCGGACGATGTGAGTTTGCCTTTAAAAAGACCTTACTAGTATTATAAAAGCGAAAGTGAGTTTGTTTGTTACGTCTTCACGCCTAAATGGCAAAACCGATTTTGATGAATTTTGGTACAGAGATAGTTGGGACCCTGGAGACGGACATAGCCAATTTTTTTTTTAGTGAGAAAAGGGGGAGAAAGAGGGAAGTCAAAGACAAATATTATTATTAAATTAAAGTATATTAATAAACGCGGGCGAAGCCGCGGGTAAAAGGTAGTTTCTTATACTTTGCGTTCCAAATGAGAATAGAATCGATTGCGATGTTTTGATGTGACGTAGTACTGTCAAATCGAAGAAATTTTGGCAACATTGAAGAACTCAGAGAAGAGTTAAATTGAAGAACTGGATTCTGATTAAACTTTTTCGTTCAAAGTTCGTAAATAAATTAAATTTTTCGCAAATTGATTAAAGTTTAAAAAATTTTTCCTCGATTTGACAGTAAATCATGATAAATGATATTTATTTTGCAAATAGGTTTAAAAAAACGTCACAACATGGCATTCGATCCTATTCTCATTTGGAACGCATTGTTTAACATAATTTTTAGAATAGAATAGAATTCTATTCTATTCTATTCATAATTTTTAGTTTATGCGAAACCTGAATATAGTTTGTTCAGAATCAGTAACTGAATAGATTCTGCCTACTGGGGTCGGGGTTATCTGAAAGGAAACTCGAGCCCCGGTATGAAGGCTAGAAGGAACGGGGTGTTGTTTTTAGTACTTTTTAGTCAGTAAGAGTCTGACACTATTTCCCGCTCCACCCAAGAGCGGGTTTTGTCATAAGATGATTTTTCCCATCGAAAAAAAAAAAATGAATGGATTCTAATAGTTTTTACACCATGTTATATTTTTTCCCCAAAATATTTAAAATGGTGACAAGTTGGACATCACCGACACTAAGTTATAATACAAGTCACGACAAGCCATAGCGGGCATTAGGTGTTAGCGCTCAGCTAGATGCGGGAGCAATACATACAACCCCTTAGTCGCCCAAGTAGCCCGGTGATCATGTATTTATGTCGCCAACCAGCTACCATAACTGGCTTTGGCTTATAACTTTGTGGTTTTTCATGATACAGTTATGAAATTTTGTACATAGATTCTTTACATAAAAATACTAGACACCTGTATCGGGTTTCGCATATGCTGAAAGTTATCTATATCTACAGTGATATAATAAAGAGGTAAAGTTTGTTTTTTTGTTTGTTAGAGGTAATCTCTGTAAGTACTGGTCCGATTGCTAAAATTTTTTCACCGATAGAAAGCTGTTTTTTTCCTGAGTGACATATTTTATGTACGCGGGCGAAGCCGCTGGCAAAGCTAGTGTTGTATAAATTATAAAATAATGATAGATATTCTATTTTACCTTGGGTTACAGGAGTCCCAAGATACACAAGGGCCAACAGACTCAGCTGACAAGAGAACTTGTCTGGACAGCGGTTCGCAGATAGCGAAGATTATGAAGAGAAGCAAGGATCCTGCTGAGTTCAGAGTGAGTTTCATCTTCTATTTGCTCTTATCCCGTATACCGTCCTGACTTGTAGTCGGCGCAACACGTTTTTTTCTTCCATTCTATCCTGTCACCTGTCACGCTATCACTAACCCCTTTTTCTTTCATATCACATAATCCATCCATCTTTTCTTTGGCCTCTCTCTCCCTCTCCAGCCATCATGTGTACTCAGAACTCTTTTAGTGGCATGCGTTTCATTCCTCCTTTGTACATGACCATACCAAGACAAACGATTTCCTTTCAACTTGTCAGTCACTAGCGCCACTTTCAAACTTCCCCTAATATACTCATTTCTCACTTTATGCATTCTCGTCACACCGCACATCCATCTTATAATTCTCATCTCCGCTACGTGCAATTTTTGGTCATCTATCTTTTTCACAGCTCAACATTTTGATCCATACAGTATGACAGACCTTATCATGGACTTGTAAATTTTACCTTTCAACTTAAGTTTCATCTTCTATATATACTGTTAGGACTCAGGCCTCCTCTCTAGGAAAGGGAGTGGGCTGTAATCCACCACGCGGGCCCAGCTTCATCCCTACTAATATTATAAATGCGAAAGTAACTCTGTCGCCGCGGGCGGAAAAATAGTATTCTATATTCTCAATTTATTTAAAAACTAGCTTTCCGCCCGCGGCTTCGCCCGCGTGGACTATAGTTTATATCGGGCAGAGACCCGTGCTCAGCAGTGGAATTATAGGTAGCCTATGTGTTATTCCAGTGTCTCTTCTACCTACCTACCTACCAAATTTGATCTAAATCCGTTCAGTAGTTTTTGCGTGAAAGCGTAACAGACAGACAGACAGAGTTACTTTCGCATTTATAATATTAGTAGGGATTAACGTCAATTCTGGCTCATTACACTATAATTAGAAAAATAGTTACTTACTTAAATTTTCTTTTTTTTTTTAATAAAAAAAATAAAATACAACATTGTGGATCTTTGTTATCTGTGGAATTAAATAAATAAAAAAAACACAATGAAAAGATTTTTTCTAAAAAGTTTGTAGCGACATCTATGACGCTACATACGAACTACGAAGAATATACGAAATCCTGCATCGCGCAATCAAAGTTCTCCGCGCGATTTGAACATATACGACAGCCCGACATCAACTATTGGGCAGTCGCCCACCAGACTATAACACCCGGTCTGGTCGGAGGATCCTCCCTTTTCAACGGAGGCATGTGAGACTTTACTCTCTGTTCCGCATAACTCCAAAAGTTCAAAACCAATTTTGATTTAGTTTTCAGAAAAAAAAATGTAGAGTTATGTGTTGTTTCTTTTCCTATTTTCCAGGCTTGCCTTACTACCTCACAGACGCGATTACTCGAGTCCCATACAACCAAACATAGGGAACATCTTCTGCAAACCATACAACAGAAGGTCAGACAGAAGATAGAGAAGGCTGGAGTCTGTGTGAACAGGAATGTTGTCACACTCCTGAAGATCAGGGTTGCTGGGATCAAGGGTACGGAGGTCACGAAAGGTAAAAGATTTCTTTTTCCGACTGTGAAAAGTGAACGCACACTACAGAAGGCGCCAGATAATCGTGGAAGAAAGTACATTGACCTTTTCCTAATATCTTTGCGTGAATTGAATTGCTTTTCATTACTACATCATGTAAAGGATCACGATACATGTCGATTCAAGACAGCTTTATGTCTTTATTTCCGTTTTAGAAATTAAGAATGTCAACAATTAATGTAGGAGGGTCAATGACCGTTATTTCACGGTTATATGGCGCCTACCTTAGTATTCATAGCACAAGCTCTTAGATGGCGTTGTGTGAAACTTATGGAATATCAATTTTTCAGGTATGATGTCAATATGGAAGCCGCCGGAAGCAGTGCTAGAAATAATCAAGGAAGGCGCCTGGATCGATGTCATGAATGTAGTTCCTACTGCTTTCAGGTAATTATTACGGCCAGTACACGAGTTCTGTGTTAGCGGCGCGGCGAGCGGGGTGGCAACGGTAAGCGGGCGCACGGCGCTCTGAGCGGCGTCTCGTGGCGTGCTTCAAACATTTTCATATTTTTGTTCTTTCGCTCGCCGCCCCGCGCTTAGCTACCGCTCACAGTGTATCATTGCAGGATCACCAGTCGCGATGTGTGATCGATAAATCGAGTCGATACAATCTATTTTAAAGTATGAATCAATATCAGAGACTTGAAATCCAAATTCGATTATTTTTTTACTGCAAAATACAACCTTATTATTATTCAAAAACTATACGTTTTAGAACTCGATTTATTTCTAAATCGATTCTTTATAGCTCGAAACCTTCCTTTCTTCCTTATTTGTCTACCTTCGCTTCATTTTTCCCTATTTTTTCTTCTTTTACCTGACCTATCTTTAATCGAAAAATTGATCTCCAAGTAGAACCACAATTTCTCTCATTAGTATTTTAATAAGCGTCCATTTTTTTCAGGTACTCAGAAATTCAAATCTCAGCCGGCAGACAATCAGTTTTCAACACATCAAAGTATAAAGAACCAGAGAACATCAAACCATACACGAAACTCCTAAAACGTAATTGTTTTACAATAAAAGATCTATCAAACAACCCCACTATGGCGACCGATTATAACGAAATCGATACTATAGGCTTCATTTTCTTAGTCGATCCATCGATTAAGGAATTCGATTCGACTAAGCAACCATTTCAAAATGTCTTCCTAGCTGATGCAGATAAAAATATTATTTGTGTAAACTTTTGGGGAGGATTAAAAAAGTTTGGATACGAAAATGTACTAGATACAGGTCAGATAGTCTATGGTGCGAATTTGCAGAAAAGGGCTGGTAACACACGCAAGAGTATACCGCAGTATAGGGTAACTGAGTTTTCGTATTTCACGAAAATGCCTAAAAATGAAAATGCAAGGGTTCTAATTGATGATTTGAGCAAAAAGTTTTTGAGCTTGGATAGGAGAAAATTCTGTGAAGATTGTATCGTTTTGAAAAATAATTTTGCTGCTTTCAAACTGAATAATGAAAATGTGTCCCCATATAGATTTAATAGCACTGATTTTAATATGTCCAAACATAAAGTGTTTATAGACTCGCCTCTAGCAAGACCGAATACGATGGATGATAATCTCAACCTTACTGGCTTAGATTTTGAGTCTACTTTCAAACAAACAAACACGCAGAATTTGTCTGAAGAAGTAATACAAAGGAAGAAAAAAGTTAATGAAAAAATAGCCAGATTAAAAATGTATGGAGAACCTCCTCCTTTATCAACTATACATATTATAAATAAATCTAAAAATGCTTCCAGTTCATATAAAAGTCCACTCAACTCAAGTACAAATAACTCTAAAATTGTTCAAAAATCGAAAAGCACAAATGAAATGTCAAAATCTGACAGCTCCGTAAATGTTGCCAGCGTAATCGAAACTCCCGAAAAGTGTGGAAATTCAAATGATTCTGTGTGTAGTCCGGTGCTTATGAATAGGACTTTTGTGAAAAATGTTTTTCCCGTGAAAATTAATTTTGATGTGAAAGACAGTAACGATAGGAATGTCGATAATTTCGCTGAAGAGTTTGATGCTAGTCCGCCTCTGAGTTTAGATTAAAAATCGTTAATTTTTGTTTTGAACGTTTGTTTTTATGGCCTTTATTGGTAGATTAGTTAGTTGGATGAATTGTGTGAGAAGTGATATGAATGAAAAGGGAGTTAGTGATAGCGTGACGAGCGACAGGACAGAATGGAAGAAAAAAACGTGTTGCGCCGACCCCAAATAAAACGGGATAAGGGCAGGAAGAAGATGATTGGCAGATTAGTTAGCCCATTCATGTCCCACTGCTGGGCGAAGGCTCCCTCTCCCTTTTCCACATACGTCTGTCTTCGGCCATTGCGGGCCAGTCCCTCCGGTATTTATCAAGCTCATCTCTCCACTTTTGCCTTGGTCCAATCCTTTGGGAACCCAATAAGTGGCTCTTTTAGCCCACAGCTCATCCGACATGCGGCAAACATGTCCAGCCAAATCCTATTTTAGAGTGGGCAGCTTTTCGGGTAACATCTTTGATCTTAGTTTTGGCGCGCAGCTCTGTGTTCCTTAAGGTTAACGCAGATTGACTTAATTTTCGAAATATTCTGTAGTTTATAAGAAGTAAAGTGTATATAATAATGTCTACCGATTTCTGCAAGCCTTCTTATCAATGTATCTGCACTTATACAGTGAAATCTGGATAACTGAGATCTTGAGGAACTTAGGATTTTTTTATCATTTAGAGACCTTTTTAGAGACCGATCGAAAATTCGGTTTCGACCAGAATCTGCAAAAATTGGTCAAATATTCGGCTCTACTGAACGTAGCGTGTTTGAGCTGTTGTGACAGATACCTAATACTGATTGGCTTGTTTGTCTACGTGTGTTATATTTTTTGTGTAATCATCGAGTTATTTGCATATTATCAAAGTTATAATTACATAATTAAGCCTCACTATATCGAAT
The DNA here is from genome assembly GCA_949319445.1 of Mythimna lalbum. Lineage (NCBI taxonomy): Eukaryota > Metazoa > Arthropoda > Insecta > Lepidoptera > Noctuidae > Mythimna > Mythimna lalbum. The sequence goes on from OX439373.1 coordinate 10,663,218, forward strand.
TTGTTCTGTCCACCCGTCGTCGCACGCAGTGCCCTTTTTGTTACGTAATAACACACCGGACGGCGAGCAATGAGTAGCTCGCTGTTCGACCGTCCGGTAACTGTCCAGACCGAGCCCAAGTCTTGTGAAGGCGCGGCCTGCGGTGACCAGAAATCGGGATCGGTATTCCGGTGGCTGGGGTATGAGGGCCGCTCCCTCGCTCGTGCACGTGCGGCCTCCTCCTTTGCTAGCATTACTAGGTCCCTTGAGCTCCCAACTATCCAGTTTTCACGTATTTTGTTGTTTGTTATATGTTACCTAAAATCAGTGTTTTTGTATTTATAAAGTAAAGTTGTAAAATAAATGTTTTCCTTACACATTATTGATACAGAAATATTGTCATAAAATTCTTTGAATATTTATGTAAACTTTGTGCTTATTGGACTAGTTTGTGATTAAATAGTTTTTAAGGACAATCAGTGTAAGCAAGAAACCAAGCCACAGTTTCTGAGATGAGAAATTCTGCCCCTGATAGTTAAAAAGACGTATCTAACAAAAACGAAAACGGATAAAAAATGTTTTCATTACTCATACTCTGAAAGTAGGTATGAAGTTGCCTGAGGAGCGGGCTGAAAAGTATCACACTTTTCATCCCTAGGGAGTTTTACTTTCAACTAACAGCTGTCAAATTATTTAAAAACAAAACTAGGTCTATTTTCTTGTATTCGTAATGAAAAGCACAGTGCTTACCTCGGGGTTAAAGTTACTTATTTAGTCCCTCGAATTAGCGACCTCGCTACACTTGGCCGCCAACTCCTTCTCGGGACAATAACGGGGGTTACCTCGGGGTTTGTAACAATGTACTATTTAATGCATGAAACGGGACATCGGGCCTTTCTTCCTTGTGTTAAAACCGCACTGGAGAAAGATAGCAAAATATAAAAAAATACAGGCAGATGCGCCTTGTTGCCTGATTCCGGCAATGTATATAATTAAATTCAGGAAAAAATGTAAGATGCTTCTTTTTTACTAACGGGGGCAGAATTCTTCTTCTTTGGCTTCGCACGGTTTGTGCATTGGGGGCAGAATTGAAGTGGCAAACTTGTGAAAATGTACAGAAATTAAATTTAGAATTCTCAATTCCGAAATACGGCCTCGTATTTTGATACATCTGTTATGTAAGATATTAAACAATTGCTGTACCCCTAGCCAAGTTGACAATCTGCAATTGTTAACGCTAATAGAAAACTTCAAATGTACGGGAATGACGTCATCGACTCAACGTTGTCACGTGGTCAGAACAAAAGAATCGGGGGCGTGGCCAACTCGGATTGTAACGGTTGTACCTTGGCTAGGGGGGCTGATTTTGTAACCAAATTAAAATTATAATTATTGTTCAACAATAACATTTTCAAATTGTGATAGTACGAAAGAGTGCCATTATTGTTTATATGTCTATTATGATTGTAAATATATGTACCTAAGTTGTTAAATAAAACCTTATTTTTATTTTTCGTGTATTATTTGTGATTATGCATCTAATATGTGTTAAGTTATACATATTTATGTAAATACTAGCTGTACCCTCGCGGCTTCGCTCCCGCTCTACCCTACTCTACCCTACTATACCTTACTCTATCCTACTCTACCCTAGACTATCCTACACCACCCTATTTTTTAAGCTATTGCATAGCTTCTATCGCGGGCCTTGAGCGTGGAGACCGAATCCAGAAATTCCGTAACGAAAAAAACCTAACACCCCCCACTAAATGGTTGTCATGGCAACTTGTCAACTTCAATCACAAATAATGATCACCTAATAAATAATTAAAAGTTGATAAAAAATGCTATGCAATAGCTTTACCGCGGCAGTCTCCGAGTGCCACACGTATTTTTTTTTCATAACAACCTTCTCTTTACAATAAAAAAGAATTAGCGAAATCGGTTCAGCAGTTTCATTATTATATTATAGAAGATCAAGTACTAGTTTTTGCTCGAAATTACGCCCGCGTACATAAAATATTACATATTATATACTTATTCCATGTCATTCAGTAAGAAAGGATTTATCGGTGAAAAAAATTTCGCAATCAGACGAGTACTTTCAGAGATTCAACTCCTACAAAAAAAAAAAACGAACTCTGTCTAGTATTAAAGTGCAGATTTATTTACTCCCTTTTTTGGGATGGGAAATTATCAAATAACTTCTCCTACTCTGTGCAAAGCGAGCTCCTTTCGCTTCGAGTCGCCTGTGTCAGACTTTTACTGAGTAAAACCCGCTTGCATCAGTGTCCCGCTTTTTATCCCGCGACTACTTCCACTTTCAGCTAATTTTCTATCGCCGGCGAAGCCGCTGACATCAGCTTAGTTTTGCAATAAAATTCTCTTGCACTTCTTTCGATGATTCCACATGTTATCAAGTTGTATCCATGTAGTGTTAGGAACAATATAGGCATTACGTACGCCTCTGTACCATTATGATGTATGAAGTTTTATGTAATAATTAAATAAATGAATAAATATTTACTATTTTTTAAGAATCAATTTGTCAAAATAAAAAGAATATAAAACAAATCGCGCCAAAAATTCTCCCATAGAATTTATTACGTGACCACTCCAGCTGTCACTTCAAGGTGACCTTCAAAGCGAGCGAGTTTGACGTTTTGTAACCTACAAAAATTATTTTCATTTGAATTCCCTACCCGCGTAGACATGCACTATGTGGTAATATCGTCGTAAATAACTTCGTCAACCAAGAAATTGTGCTAAAGTATCATAAAAACAAGTTTTCAGTGTGATTTTAAGTGATAAAAGTGGTTATATCAGCTTCCGGCGTATCGCACCAACTTTTTTTTTAATCGGTAAGTATTTATTACTTTTTATTTTCTTAGACACGTCGTTTCATACAGCCGATCGGCGTGGTTAAAAATAGTTTCTTCTTTAGTACTACACTTGTCGTAAACACGCGATTATGAATTAATTGAACGTTTAATATTTAGAATGGCGTCAATTATTTATTCCGATAAGAATTTAAATCGTAAACTTGAATTTCGAATTGAAATTCAATACGAGATCGGTTTGGCCGACGCAGATAAGGCTCAACAGAATAGCTACAGTAACCCACACGAGGTCAAGAATTTAAAATAAAATGTTTATTTTTCTATGACATGACGGAACATTCGAAATTCAAATTATACTTCCTAATTCCTCTATTTTAATAAATCGTATTAATTAACTGATATCAAGAGATTAACTTTAACAGTATTTTTCATATCAAGTAGCTACATTCACCTAAACTGTAGATTGATTGTGTGAAGATGAAATGGCTAGGAAAGGCATGAATTCTCAAATTCAAATTCATTTTTTAATTTTGTGAACACAGGGTACTTACAATGATCTTGGCATACAAAATATTGAAGCAAATGTCAATGTCAAAATTATCAAATTTATCTCTAAATGACAATTAAAAAAATATGTGCCATAAACAAAATAAATTAGGAATAGACCGATTAAAGAATGTTTCTTACTTATTTTAAAACATAGTCCCTCACAGAATCTGTCTGTATGTTTGCAATAAACTCAAAAACTATTTAACCGATTTTCACGCGATTTTCACCAATAAACAGAGTGATTGATGAGGAATATTCTGGTGTGTAATAAATGTATAATATAGTACAGAAGAGTTGAGAATTTTAAAAATATCTAACACCCCTTGTGCTAAACTGGGGTGGGTCATATGTTATTATGTTATAAAAATCCTCCCCTAAGACAAACCACTGACCAAAAAACTACTTTTTGCCCGTGGCTTCACCCGCTTACATAAAATAACCGACTTCACTAAAAAATTGGCTTGGATTTGAGGAGTTCCCTCGATTTCACCGAGATTCCATCATCAGATCCCAACTTGGTGACTGTGGGACCATTTGGGAAGTATACCCTTTCCAACAAAAAAATAATTTTTCAGATCAAAATAACATAAAAAAAAAATACAAACATCCGAATTGAGAACCTCCTCCTTTTTTAGGAATCGGTTAAAAATATAGCCTATGTCACTCAGGAATAAAACAGCTTACTATTGGTGAAAAAATTTTAGCAATTAGCCCAGTACTTTCAGAGATTACCTCCTTCAAACAAAAAAATAAACTTTACCTCTTTATAATAGAGTAGATTAGTATCTATGTTTATGATTGATTGAGTAAGTGTGTTGAAAAATATTATTCAATACTTCTTCTTCTGAGTCAGTACACTCTTGCCAGAGTGCTGCTTTTTACAAAAACGAAAACGGATAAAAAAATGAATGAAATGGGTAATTGGGCCTTTTTCCTTGTGTTAAAACCGCACTGGAGAAAGTTAGCAAAATATAAAAAAATTCAGACAGATGCGCCTTTTTTTCCTGATTCCGGCAATGTATATCACTCAAATCTGGAAAAAATTTTAGATGCGTCTTTTTTACTAACGGGAGCAGAGCGGTCGTGGTCATCAATGTGAATCACGATGAGTGATCATCTTTGTAATGCGGCGCCATTCATCGCGGACTGCAGCTTTCCGGGTACATTCATAAACCGAGCACTTAGTTGTGGCCTTGATCTGGTCTGTCCATCTCTTTATTCAATAAACGTGGGCATTTTTCTTTAGTCTCTCTGCTCCGCAGCGACCTCTCTTTCGGCTCGGGCGTAAATTCCATCTCAGCTGCAATTGCAATGTTTACCCACTTATATCAAAATGTACTATTTCCCTAATTCTCTTTTCCTTCTAAAAAATTACATATGGGATTTTATTTGTTTTGTAAAATATGAGGAAGGAAGCAATTCCCTACCTATATTAATTGAGATGTAAATAGACAGCATGGTTGGTGCAGTGGATGAAGTTATTGGCTGCTGTGCTGCATGTCGTGTGTTTGATTCCTGCATGGAGCAAGTATTTTTATGGCCTACTTACATATTTGTCATCATCATCATATCTAGGGAATGCAATCTCGATCTCGCGAGATCTCGGCCTTTTTTAGCGAGATTGATCTCGGACGAAAAAAAGGGCGAGATCTCGCGAGATTAACGAGATTGTACTCGAGCATAAAAACGTCTTATTTGAAACGCGGAGATCTCGCGAGATCGAGATCTCGCGAGATCGAGATTGCATTCCCTATCTGGACATAGGCCTCCCCCAAGCGTCGCCACAACGACCGCTCCTGTGCGTCACGCATCCACCGCATTCTCGCGGCTCTCATCAGGTCGTCAATCCACCTTGTGGGAGGCCTTCCAACGTGGTCGCCACTCTATAATCTTCTGGCCCCATCGACCATCCGTTCTACTCGTACGAGCAATGTGCCATCACGCAAGGAAACTCCGAGTATAACCCTTTTCATTGCCCTACAAAAGAAATTATGGAAAATCAGAATCTTACTTTTTCCGCAAGCGACGTCACTGACAGAAGCTAGTCCAGTAGATCGTGATGGCAGATTTCATTGAACTCATATTCATGTATAACGCGATAACAGTTACATAATGAGTTCTTATCTAGCTAATAATGGACATTGTTGAGCTAATTCATTATTAGTAACCAGTACATTCTATACTTCTATTACACTGAATATGTAATAGAAGTATATGGTAAAGGTACTTTCGTTTTCGATGTAACAATCTTGGACATCTCATCATCTTCCTGCCCTTGTCCCGTTTTATTTGGGGTCGGCGCAACACGTTTTTTTCTTCCATTCTGTCCTCTCGTCACGCTATCACTAACTCCCTTTTCTTTCATATCACTTCTCACACAATCCTTCAAATTTTTTGTTTGGCTTACCTCTCCATCCATCCACATGTAAACTCATAACTTTTTTTGCAACATGCATTTCGTCCCTCCTTTTCACATGACCATACCAAGACAAACGATTCCCTTTCAACTTTTCAGTCACTGGCGCCACTTTTAAACTTCCCCTAATATACTCATTTCTCACTTTATCCACTCTTTGTCACACCACACATCCATCTTAACATTCTCATCTCTGCTACATGCAATCTTTTTTCATCCGTCTTTTTCACAGCCCAACATTCTGTTCCATACAGTACGCCAGGCCTCATAACGGACTTGTAAATTTTACGCTTCAACTTGAGGGGCATCCGTGGGTCACAAGTGATTCCAGTGACCTGTCGCCATTTCATCCATCCTGCGTTGGTCCGATGTGTTACGTCCCGGTCTATCTCACCATCCCCTTGGACGAGCGACGACCGAGGTACCTAAAGTCGGAACAGATCGGTACGGGCGTTCCGGCGAGATCTATAGGCAATGGATTGGAGAGACCGCCGAAATCGCAGAATAAGTACTCAATTTCAGGCTAACACTCTCCAGTCTGTGCCACCACACCTCCAATCGGTTCTGGACCTCTAGGCCACTCTCAGGAACCAGAACAATGTCATTGGCAAACAACATACACTAGGGAGCCTCTTCATGGATGTCCGACGTCAGAGCGTCCATTATCATCAGGAAGAGGTAAGGGCTGAGAGCCGACCCATGATGTAAGTCGACTGGGATATGTATGCAACATTATTTTTAGTTTTTATGTAAATTTGTAATCCGTGTCACTCAATAGAGATGTAGCGACATCCTTGGCGTTACATTTAAAGAACTAATCCTGCATCACACAATTAAAGTTCTCCGCGCGATTTGAACGTATAAAACAGCTCGAAAATCGTCTATCGGGCAGTAGCCCACCAGACATAACACCTGTCGGGTCGGAGGATCCTCCTTTTTCAATGGAGTTTTACTCTCTGTTCCGCATACCTGAAAAGTGACCTAGAATTATATTTTCTAGTCACGCGGGCGAAGGCGCCGGCAGAAGCTAGTCAGAATGTATGAAATGTACTTAAATGAAGAATCCACTTAATTTTCCTCATCCAAAAATAAGTCAATCAAAAGTTATTTGACCTACTGTTGCCATCCTCACTCTAATCTCGCATAACTCTGCTAACCCCGTAAGGGAATGACCTTGAAGATACTGCTGAGAATAACAAATGCGAGTCAATAGGAGCAATTTAATGTGTTTGAGCTAGAGATGTACCAAATAGTCGTCGACTAGTCGGTAAAGCCGAATATCTGTACCCCTAGCCATGTTGCTAATCTGCAATAGTTAACGCTAGTAGAAAGCTTCAAATGTATGGGAATGACGTCATCCCAACGCTTAGTCACGTGGTCAGAACAAAAGAATTGGGTGCGTGGCCAACTCGAAGCTTTCGACGCAAGCGAAACGGTTGTAACTTGGCTAAGGGGCTGGTCACTTTCGTAGTCGATATACTATCGATCGACTCTGTTTTAATAACAAAATTATACATATATTTTCTTGTTGTATATTTCTTTGGCGCAGCCTAAAAACCCAACCACGCAATACGACTAACTAGTTTAATACGAAGCACGTTACCCAGTGATGCAGTTGGTGGCGTCAAATCTATGATTGAACTAAAATTAATTCCATCTTCTACATCAGACTGCTTGAAGGGGCAAGTTACGAAGTTTTAAGTGCGTACTTTTCGAGGTACATTTTCAAACAACCGCTCTTTTGGATACACAGATAACTTGTAGATATTATCTAGGCTTCTATAGAAGTAACATAACGTAAATTCGTGTAAAACTAATCTAGTAAAGGCCTCTGAAAATCTGCTATTTTACGTGAACTTTGTCCCTCCATAATGTACTCATATATTTAATAAAAATATAAAAAAAGTACAGCCTTGCACATCTAATCGAGATTCTGAATTACATTTTTTTGCAACAACTTTTAAGGGTTTTAATGACAGCATCAGTGGATGGCATTGTCGTGACCGAATATTGGACCAGGCATGGAATTTAATAAGTTATGCCATCGACACGCTAAGAAGAAAAAGAGTTAAAAAAAATACGTATTTCCTGGAACAAGTTTTGTGAAATATTCGAGTAAACCACGGAATTACCGAATGCCAACAGATTTTCAGGCGTTAAAGTAAATAAAACTACAAGTGCCGTCATCCTCGCAAACGAAGCGTCGCGGAAACTGCCGAATACCCCCGAAACCATGATCGGCTCGACCGTTTTACAAACGTCTAATCGGCTAGTCGGCCAAAGTCAAGGTCGGCACATCTCTAGTTTTATCGTTTGACATTTGTAAAGTATCTCTACTAGTGTGTGTGTGGCAGAGATGACGAACAATTTGACGTAAGCGTGGTTATTTTTGCTCCGACGATAAATTTTTACGTGATTGTTTATGTGCCAATTAAATTCTTGACATTACCTACAATTTTTTAATGAAAATTTCAATGTAAATCTTACAATACACATTCATTCAGTCAAGACTATTCAACAGTCTATACAAAATGTAAAATTAGTGCTAACATTTTGCCTGCTCCGGTTTTTTTGGATTATATGCGTGCTCCTGTGTTGAGAGTTTGAGACATTTTGTTCGTCTGATGATCAATTTTATAATACTCTTAATATAATAATATTCCACAACTATCACACAATGCCGTCTAGACCCAAACTAAGCAGAGCTTGTGTGAGTACTAGACAACTGATAAACATACTTATATATTTCTAAATACATACATATTATAGATTTACACTCGAACACAGAAAAAATTTTCATGCTGATAGCTCCGGCATAGCAGTGAAGGCCACTAATCACTAGACCAACATTACAGGTCAGGCTATGACAACAGTTTGTGGATATTTATGAATGGCCGCTAAACATACGATCGTATGTTTAGCATCTCTGAGAAACAACCAAAATAAATATACGATTTAATTATACGTTATTATAAATGTGTGCGAGTGTAGATTGTCAAACAAAAATTTCATTGTGTAGTCGTCTGCATAGACGTGTGCTACAACCACAAATACATTGAAAAATCTGTAAAATATAAAAACCTTGAAATTGGGTTGTGGTATCTATAAAAAAGTTTGGATATGTTAAAAAAAGGAAAGGACTTGTAATTGCTGAGTTGGTGACCCTTTCGGTTTCGGGCACATTCAATGCAACTGTATTGTATTTCTGTACTCTTTTATTTAATATTATTATTTTATGTTGTGGTATATTGTGTTGCTTGCGCCGAATAAATGCTATTCTATTATATTCTTATATTAGAGAGATAATATACCATTTTTTTGTACCCCACGAAAAAATGGCCTTAACTCTGTGTGTGATGTCCATGGCCGTTCCAAAAGGCAACTGCGAGGTCCTGGAACGAAGGGCAAAGAAGGAACAAAGGAGTAGGTTTTATTCAGCAAAAGTCTTACGCTCCCTCCCGCTCTTACCTAGAGAAGTCATTGGATGATTTAAAAAAAATAAACTGTGAAAGAAAAGAGTGTCCATGCAGATCTACGCTTTGGAATACGCAATTAGCATAATTTTTCTGTATCATTGTTTCTGACTGACTTCTTGACATTTCAAAAGTTCCTGTAAATGCTTTATTTGAAATAAAAAGGTTTGAATCTTAAATCTTTGTGTGTGATTTTCCAATTTAATTTTCAGCCGAAACCGAGGTCGAAGCCGAAATTCGGTTTCGGCCTTGAAAGCTAGTTACGGTCCCACACTATTTTATTTACGCATAGAAACGTGAATAGTATCCATGTGTGCGTGCACGCATGCGTGTAGGATCCTTATCTAGTTTACACTCGACGTGATCGAGTAATGACATGTTGTGTGATTACGTAAATTAATTTTGTAATACACTTGATAGATTTGGGAGTGAAAGAGCAGCATGGAGATTTTTTTTTTTTAATTCTTTTATAAATTTAGGGACTTTTGGTCACAGAAAGACCACGCCAGCCCCATCGTAACCTAATACAAGTAACGCTACATTGATTCTTATTTACTACTAGGACTCTAATACCTTACTGACTAATTTATAAACAGCGATAGCTGCGTTAGAGAGGGGTTCGGACAATATACACTGAATATAACCAATATTAATTAAATTAATTTGAAAGTATTCATCAGCATCTCTCTAGCAGCTCGTGTCCTGACGCATTTAACCAACAAGTGGTGGACATCCTCCACCGTGCCGCATTCAGCACAATTTGGGCTATCACTTATTCTCATTAGATGCCGAAACTTGTTGACAGCATGGAGATGATTAATTATAAGTGTTGATAATAATAATCGTTCTGACCTAATTCCGATTATGATTCAATCACAATGGAACGCAGGAGATATTAGCAATCGATATGAAAAAAAAGAAAGAAACAAAACATGTATAAATAAAATAAATAAAAACAACAATGTGTCTCACTGTAGTGCCAAATAGGTGCGTGCGAACTGGTTTTTTACAAAATAATAATCATAGAATTTAGTAGCAGAATTTAAAACAATTGTAGAACAAATCTGGTTTGTAAACCAATATACTAAAAACTCCACCTTAACTTTTCGAATACCATCAATTAGAAACCTAATAGAAAGACAATGATAGCGCGAATGCCCGCGCGCCTCAAGAAGTTGTTAGCAACAGCAGGGGTCCAGCTGGGTCGAAGCCTGCTAGGGCCAGGGTTAGTTTCGAAAGAGTAGCTCGAGCCCTGGTATGATGGATAGAAGGAACGGGGTGGGTTGTTATTAGTCAGTAAGAGTCTGATACTATCTCCCGCTCCGCCCAAGAGTTGGATGATTTTCCCCACCATAAAAAAAAAAGCATTCGCTTGAGGTTTAATGAATTAAAGTGCGGCCCCTCAGTCCTCACAGACCGAATCTCGGAAAGCATCTGAAAAAATAAGGTGTTGTGACTACTAACAATTAGGAAAGAATTAATTAAGATTTTTGCTGAATAAGAGAAGACAAAGCATCAAAGATTAAAACATTTAACGACTAAACGGTCGTCCCTCATTATAGTCAAATGTTTTAGTTGAAGAGCTGTGGTGGCTGAGAGGTAATGGTTTCGACTTACGACGACAAGTTGTAACAACCCAGCCAGGCGCATTACTTTGTGTAATTTATTTCATCACCACTGCTCTCAAAACGGTGAAGGAAAACATCGTGAGGAGACCGGCATGTCCTAGAACCAAAAATTCGAAGACATGTGACATTCACCAACCCGCACTGGGCCCGCGTGGTGGATTACGGCCCATTCCCTCTCCTAGAGAGGAGGCCTGAGTCCCAGCAGTGGGAACATTGAAAAGGCTGATGATGATGTATAATATTACCAAATCTAATTAATAAAATGAGTCAGATGGTCTGTGAGTAGTCATAGTCATAGTAGTTTATAGGTAAGGGATTCTTACAAGTCAAATACAGAGTGGTACTGTGGAACCGCACTTTAAGGGCTGTATTTTTTTGTTTTGTGACTTAAAGACCCCTAAGTTGTAGCAATCAGGAAACGCAGACTCCGGCAGGATGCACAATAAACGTGTTCCCAAAACGCTGTGTAAGGGTGGGATGTCTACCATGTATCGGTGGCGCAACGCCTTACGTCTTGTGGTCCGATGATGGAACGGACTCGGCGGAATTAGATTGTGCACACTCCCCGAAATGTAAACGATAGAAAACCGACAGGCTAGCAAATCGGCGGCAATGCTCAAGGGTTTGGAGCTTCGACTCTACAAGTGCATCATTGCTGATGATGCTTGTGTTAATCATACAAACACAAATCACATAGAATCGCATCTCAATCGTGCATGTAGTTGTGCACAGAGCCCAGGTTTTCTGATTGCAATGTTAGCGCGTAACGTCACCATTATTTCAGCCGACAGACGTCCACTATTGGACATAGGCCTCCCCCAAGTGTCGCTCCAATGATCGATCCTGTGCGTCCCGCATCCATCGGATTCCCGCAACCTTCACCAGGTCATCGGTCCACCTTGTAGGAAACCTTTGTGTGTGGCCACTGTGTCTTCCGGTACGCGGTCGCCACAACGGCCATCTGTTCTGCGAGCAATGTGCCCTGCCCATTGCCACTTAAGTTTGGCAATTCTTCGTGCTATGTCGGCAACCTTGGTTCTCCTGCGGATATCTTAATTTCTGATTCGATCACACGAGGAAACGCGCGTAACGTGTCTTTCCTTATAATTTGTCTATCAATGGCAGTTGCACATGTTTTGAACGTCAGATCCCCGCAAAACAGGTTATCTAATACATTGGCCGCTTAATCTTGAACTGGTGGTGTTAGGTATTTGTAATAGTGGTGATAAGATTATCGTGTCGGTAAGCACGCTAAGCTGTTAGGCCCATCTGTCATTCGTTTATCTTTGTTAGTCGTTTATAATATGAATAGTTTAATTCAGATTTCTCCTATAAACTGTTAGTAACACGAAAAACAAAACAAATGAAATGAGACAAAAAACAGAGTTATTTATATAACTCTAACAGTCTTGTAGGATTGTATTACTAACATCATAAACTACTACTTTTGTTCTATGACTTTTTACAAAACATAATTCATTTACCAAAAACAAACCTTCAAGATTTCGTTGTTCTATCTAACACCATTCAACTCTGTATTTTGCTATACCTACCTACGCCTCCCGCGCACGATCCCCGCTCCCCTCCGCTATTGTACTATTGCATGCTTCGCATAGACTTCGTAACATATAGAACGTTCAATTTAAATATTTTTATTTTTGTATGAAAATCTGATGAACCAATGTAAAATGTTATGTTTTAAAGTTACATTTTTAAAAGTCATAGAACAAATGTTGTTTGTGATGTTTCTAACCTATGTTACAGGACTATTTCTGAGAGGTTGCCATTGTTTTACAAATAACCCCAAAACAAAATGAAACACAGATTTTAGGAAAATCGACCCCAGAACGCATACAACATGCTATTTCACTGTTGCACTCAAGTATCGGAGAATCCCACAGTCCGTCAATACGCTCAAGATGCTGTTGGAACTAGCTTGCATGCGAGTTAGGGTCGAAAAAATATAAGTTTATTATAAATTCCTGTACAACGTTATCAACGTATGATTTTTTCGTATGACTAATACTTTTGCAAAAAAATAAAATAACAACGTGATATTTTTTCACTTGTTTTTCTTACTCCTTTCTAACAGCTGTTTAGAAATATTTTTATACAAAAAAAAATGCTGGTTAAGTTTTCTTCGTTTAAGTAACTAAAATGAAACTGGGCAGGTCAAATCTGCCGCATGTCATCAAAGCAACTACTGACTGGATTCCGAACAACAGGAGCTGGGGACGCAGTACGCCCAGAAGGAGATGGTGTGACGATTTGGACTTCTACTTTAAGAATTGGCCAGAGGTGGCTAAGGACAGAAAAGAGTGGAATAAAGGGAGGGAGGCCATTGCCCTGCAGTGGCACACAACGGGCTCATAATAATAATAAAGTGTTCTTCAGATATTTCGCAAAGAAAATGGATTGAAAGGTCAGCAGGGCTCTATCCGGGCGCAGTTGGACGGAATTAAATGTACACATACTCGTACTGCCACCTACTCCATTTAACTCTGACCAGATGTTCAAAGGTCTGCATAATATTGTTGGTAACAAAAATCATGATAACTCACAAATGTTTTGCCCGGTAGCTCCCCGCAAAATAGTTTATCTAACACATAGCTGTAATCTTGAACTTGGTGCGTTATTTGTGTTAATAGTGATAAGATTATCTTTTATTATTAACATATAGTTGGTATGTTTGGTTTACTATTTGTAACTATATGATCGGCGTGTTCGTGAACAGTTCCTGTCATAAAATTGTGACTAGAGGCACAAACATGATCGGTAACCGTCCGGATTGAGCCCAAGTCGTCGACGGCGCGTAATCTCCCACGCTAGCCTCACGGAGATGTCAGCAAACCGTAGGGGTCCAGCAGGGTCGAAGCCAATCGATCCAATGACAAACTCCGCTCTTGGGCGGCGGCGCAGGAGATAGTGTCAGAATCCTACTAACTAAAAACCCACCCCGTTCCTTCTAGCTTTAATACCGGGGCTCGAGCCCCCTTTCGGATTACCCTGGCCCCAGTTGGCTTCGACCCGGCTAGGCCCCTGCTGTTGCTGACAACTCTTTGACTCGACTTGGGCTCGGTCCGGACAGTTACCGGACGGTCGGACAGCCCACGATTCTTCGGGCTGTATCGATAACCTTGGTTCTTCTGACAATATCTTCAATTCTGATCATTTGTCAAGGGTTTTACTAGTATATATTTATGTCCCCCATCAAGTTGCATCGATATCGTTTATGATTCTATTACTATACAAGATAATATCTACATTTATATCATTATTATTGGAGTTATACGATTTTATCACATTATTTATTACTAGGTACAATATTGTTGATATAATCAAATACGGTTTTACTGACAGAAGGCGTGAAGAACCTAACTGATCTTTAGGAAGTCTTCAATCGATATTTTCCGTGTTAAATTTAAATATAAATTAAAATAATGAAATGGGGACACGGGCCTCAAAAAAACACCGCTTCAAGCTTCTTTTTGAGGCGGCCTTTTTTTGTGGCTCTTGTGCGGCGGTGCTGCCACAAAAAAAATGCTTGAAGTCGCTTCAAGCTTCTCCGGCCACAAGCTGTCGCGGGCTTCAGCTGGTAAAAATTATCCAAATGATTTTCCTTACCCTTGGGCGGAGTAGGAGAGAGTGTCAGACTCTTACTGACTAAAAAACCCAACCCGTTCTTTCTTGCCTTCCATACCGTGGCCAAACTTCCCTTTTGGATAACCCTGGCCCCAGTAGGCTTCGACCTGGCTGGGCCTGGGCCTTGCTGCTGCTGACAACTCCTTGAGGCGCGCGGAAACAGTGCGCGCCGTCGACAGGAAAAAATACTTCATGATCAGATAAGACATCCACGACAAGTGTTGGCTTGTCGTTGTCCAGTGTGTCTCGCATTCATCAGAGTTCCGCGACATTTACCAGGTCATCGGTCAACCTTTTTGAGAGGTCGCTGGTCCAGAACCTTTCGGCCCCATCGACCATCTGTTCTTCGAGCTAAATGCCCTGTCCACTGCCACTGTTTGGCGATTTCGGCTATGACGGCTACCGTGGTTCGCCCTCAAATATCTGAATACTTTAGCAAAATGATTTGAACAAATGTTTTACCAAGCTTTGTGTCCGGTTAGAGTGGCTGAGCAAAACGCGCGCGTTTCCCGCGCCGCTCACCGCACCACGCTGCTAGTGAGTGTGGCAAAGCAACACGCGCGCGTTCCCAAACCCGCGCCGCTCCCCGCAATACGCTGCCAGTGTAGCCAAGCACTGTCTTTAAAAATAGTTGAGCGAATTAATACCACATTATTATCAATACCAATACAACGCTCATTTATCAGTCGTTACTTGTTCATTGAGTCTCATTTTACTACAGATTATGTCAAACAAATATGTTATCTTTATGTTTTATCTTGTTCCTATCTACTTGTGGATTCTCGTGTACATTTTTTTAAAACTATTTTGTTGCTATTTAAAACTGTGTGACATTTCTGGTACCTCATTGACGGCAATATTCTTTTTTTTGATGTTTTTTTTTATATGTTTTGGGCCTTTTGGTCACAAAAGTCAAAAAGTCAAAATATTTTATTTCACACAAGCGACCCGCCCCGGCTTCGCTCGAGTGCAATTCTAAAAAACAAATCTTTTAAAAAAAATCCGTTGCGTAGTTTGAAAGATTTAAGCGCACATAGAGATATAGGGACAAAAAAGCGACTTTGTTGTATACTATGTAGTGATAGGCCTACATGAGTACTTATAAAACGTCAGAAGCTAGTGCACGGTTCCAAATTGTTCGTTTACTATGGAGAACTGGCAAGAAACTCCATGGTTACTGCAAAGAGTCATAAATTGAAGGTATCTATCATAATCAACAGCTCAAAAACGCTACTTTCGGTCTAGCCGAATATTCGGCCCCTTTGAGGGCAAAGCCGAAACCAGTTTTTCGGTCGAAACCGAATCAACGTCGGTTTCATGTTTTTTTTTGTCAAAAAATTTTTTGACGCTCGGCAAAGTGTCCATATCGCTGACCTAAATTCAAAAGTGCCTGTTATTAGTCTATTTGAAATAAAGTTTCTGATTTCTAATTTCTAACGTCTCTCTCATAATATTATTGTTCCTGCATATATTTTGAACTAGCTTTTGCCCACGGCTTCGCTCGCGTTAAATTTGGGGTAACACGGTTCCCCTGGGAAGTCCCGGTTAGAAAGAGACAAAAAGTAGCCTATGTCAGTCTCCATCTCTTCAACTATCTGCACTTAAAAAATCACGTCAATTGGTCCCTCCGTTTTGCTGTGTAAGATGGACAAACGGACACACACTTTCCCATTTATAATATTAGTTTTATAATATTAATATGGATACATTTTATTGGTAGCGGTGACTGGTCGCGTCGCCATGGTTTCTTGGTGATATTTGGCCTTTACTTCATTTTAACGTCTCTCTCTCATAATATTATTGTTCCTGCATATATTTACTCATCACAATACATTACAAGCCACTTATGCAAGTGCACGGCGCACGTGTTTGGCTGTACGCCAGCTGTCTTTGAACCAACTTCATTTTGTTGACATCCACGTAGGTGTGATCCAAACCCGACGAAGTAGAAGATCCAGTTCTTAGGAGACAAGACTTATATTGACTGGTCTGTCTGAAGGTCGGTACGAAGGCTAGAAGGAACGGGGTGGGTTTTTAGTCAGTAAGAGTCTGACACTATCTCCCGCTCCACCCAAGGGCGGGTTTTGCCATTGGATGATTTTTCCCACCGAAAAAAAAACAAGTCTTAGAATTTCTGGTTCTAGGACATGCCGGTTTCCTCACGATGTTTTCCTTTACCGCTTTGAAAGCAGTCGTGATGAAATAAATTACACAAAGTAATACGCCTGGGTTTGAACTCGCGACCTACAACTCGTAAGTCGGGGCCGTTATCACTCGGCCACCACTGCTCAAACACATTTATGATATTAGTGTAATCAAGTCATGTAGTTGCACTTCTGCATGTTGGCTGTGTCATGGCGTCGGGGGCACGTCCGTCTACGTCACACGCTCAGCTCTCTGCCAATATCAATGTTGGTTGTAGCGTCTTGTCTTCCGGACACAATTAAACAGATTGTTTCGAGTTATGAGCTAATATTGACTGGATTCCAGTTCTTTTGAAAGTCACGAAGAGGCGTTACTTCTTTAGCATAGCATAGCATAGTCGGCCTGATAATGTTCCCACTGCTGGGACTCAGGCCTCCTTTCTAGGAGGGGGAATGAGTCGTAATCTACCACGCAGGCCCAGTGCGGGTTGGAAGAAGTCGCGAGTCTTCGAATTTTTTAGTTCTAGGATATGCCGGTTTCCTGACGATGTTTTCCTTCACCGTTTTGAGAGCAGTGGTGATGATAAAAAATACGTTTTTTTTCCCATTCTGTCCTGTCGCTCGTCACGCTATCACTGACTCTCGCCACGCTATCACTGACTCTCGTCACTCTTTTCTTTCATATCACTTCTCACACAATCCATCCATCTTTTCGTTGGCCTCCCTCTCCCCCTCTATCCATCCACATGTAAACTCATAACTTTTTTAGCAACATGCGTTTCGTCCCTCCTTTTCACATGGCCATACCAAGACAAACGATTCCCTTTCAACTATTTTCAAAAAAACTTAAGTTTGGCGATTCTTCGAACTAAGCTAAAAATATCAGCAAACAATTCATCAAAACTAGTTATCAATCCCCACTTTGTATTTAATATGTCGTTTTAAATGCCTTCTTGTTATGTCAACTACTATTGCGCATACATTTGCAATTCATATAATGTTAGCTCAGTATACGCACAAAATAGATAGGTACAGAAGACAATCTCATGTATGTACTTCACTTTGTATACCTACGCTCGGTGGACGCACACTAATGAGCGTTTGAGCCGGAACTGTTCGACGAGCGGGCCGAGGGCGAGGAGATATCGTGTCCGTGAGCGGTGTCTATGTGTGCGTTGCTCGAGCGCGCTTTGTATGTAGATTGACTTCTGTACCTATATATTTTGTGGTATACGTCAGGTCATACGAGTGTATATTAGAATTTTAATGACATAAACGTGTTTTGTTCGCACATTGTCGTTTAATTGAGTTTTCTGACGGTTGAAGGATTTTTCTTGACAATCGTATTGACGTGTGCAATTTTTTTTAATAGGTTTTTCCGCATGGAATGGGAGCGTTTGCGCATGTGTCACAATTGTGCGATTCTAGGCCGAAACGAATTGTTGTAGTTTTTGCAAGGATCGATTAGGATTTAAGACAAGGTTCTACTTATTTTGTACTATTTTGAAAAAAAAAAAAACTTGAATAAATATTTTATTAAAATTAACCATGTGACCAAACGCTGGGTGAAAATCAAAACATGATATAAATTAGTTCGCTCGATTAAAAAAAAACACGAATTGGAGTATTTTGTAGGGGTTTTGCCCGGGTCTATGTCGAGTTCGTGGGAGCAAAGAGCGGGATGTAGCGGAAGCGAGAAGCGGGAGGGAGTGCTAGACTTTAACTGACTAAAACCCACTCCTCTTCTTTCGTTGCCGTCGCTCTAGGGCTCCGGCTTTCTATTTCGTAAGGTCCCAATAGATTTCGACCCTGCTGGGCCCCCACGGTTTTGCTGACATATTGAGGCGCGCGTGGAACACTGCGCCGTCGACGACTCGGTCCAAGAAACAACATAATTCATATCAAGCCAGCCTAAACCCTATCCTCTATCACACAAGCCACAATATTTTGATATTGTGGCTTGTGTGATAGAGGATAGGGTAGCGACAGTTCATAAAAGCTCCGCAACACTATTATTATTAAAAAAATAATAATAGCCTATTGTGTGTCCCACTGCTGGGCAAAGGCCTCCCCTTTCTCCTTCCAAACTTCTCTGTCTAGGGCGATCTCTGGCCAAGTTAGCCCCGCGAACATGATCAGATCGTCGCACCACCTTCGCAGCGGTCGACCTCGACGGCGTCAACCTCTTTCTGGCGTCCAGTGAGTGCCAATCCTCGCCCACCTGTCCGGGTGCATTCGTACGACGTAGCCACACTATTTGCTAAGCTAAAATCAACTCTATTTTTTGTCAACAGGCCACAATGTCGCGTGACAGATCATCGAAGCGGTTCTACCGTGCTGAGTCCACACATGACCTGCTGGCTTATATGGATAAGGGGCATGCAGCCAGCAATGAGAACCGATGGACCTTCGAGACTGCTTGGGAAGTCGCTAATAAAGGTAAGATTATTTTTAGGGTTCCTCAACTAAAAAGGAAAAAACGGAACCCTTATAGGATCACTTTGTTGTTTGTCTGTCTGTTTGTCAAGTCAAGACCCTATGATTAGAGAACGCGTGGAGATATGGAGTTGAAATTAAAGCCATAGTTATACTCAAGTCCTCGGAACCCTCAAAACGCGATTTCGACTCGAACTTGCATAGTTTTTTTTGGAGGGGAAGTCTTCAAATATCTAAATCTTCCTTGCTCTGGGCGAGTCTCCGCAGTCAGCCCTTTTTTTTTCGGTGGGAAAAAATCATCCAATGACAACCCCCGCTCTTGGGCGGAGCGGGAGATAGTTTCAGACTCTAACTGACTAAAAACATACCTCGTTCATTCTAGTGTTCATACTGGGGCTCGAGCCCCTTTCAGATAACCCTGGCCCCAGTAGGCATGGACTCGGCTGGGCCATGGGTTTGCTTTTGAAAGGAAAACCCGGCCCTGGAATGAAAGGCAACGAAAATGGAAGGTTTAAGTCAATAAACAAAGGACCTCCTCCTTTGTTTTTTTGACTTGTTCCTGTTCTCTTCAACTTTCACATGGGTGTGTAGCGACATCTATGGCGCCACATAAGAACTAATCCTGCATCGCGCAATCAAAGTTCTCCGCGTGATTTGAATATACAGGAAGTCTCTGACATCGACGCACAGACGAATATGGATTCAGTACATCATTCTGGATCTCCAGAGCATTAAAAAAAATACGTTTTTAGTTTAATTTGTATAAAATCCTTATTTTAACAATTTTAGTGAAAAAAAAAAATTAATGAATTACTTTTAACCCTTCAGATACCGTCAATTAGAGACACAATAGTAAGACAATAGATGCGCGGCCACCGGTGGTCGCTTGGGGATTCATGAATTAAAATAAAAAATGTCATTGGGCTTGATTAGAGTAACGATTTTATCTATCCCGATGTTTTTTTTATTAATTAATTTTTCATTAATTCTTTTTTATTTTTTTACTAAAAATATTATTGGAGCTAAAGGAGTTTGGTAGTTTAACGACACAACCCCATCGAGTTTGGGCTCGTATGATCCGTCTTGACGAGTATTAATTATATGTAATATGTAATATATAAAACTGGTATGAAAAAAATATTTTTTTAAAAGCTTGTTTTCGTTATGTATGTAGGTACAGAAAACAAAGTATTTTCAAACTATTATTAGATACTATTTACACAGATCCTCCTACATTTTGAAACAGACAGCGCCCGAGCCTGTAACTCTATCGTCTATTGTCTATGCTCACTAAGTGTTAAATCCTAAGTCCTTGTAAATACTAGTATTTCTTGTTGTCTTAGAAATTATAAGATGGACATGAGTTGAAGTGGGGCACGGATAACGAGTAGGAGGAACTGGGAATGTTGGTATATCTTGTAATTATTATTATTACTTGCAACGAAATGTTGATATTAATATGGATCTTCCCGGGATTTCTAATGAAAAATCTCGTGTGGCCACTAGTTCCGTATAGAGATGTGCCGTTGCCGGCAATATTTCCGTGATGTGGGAATATTGCCCGATGTATGAATATTGGTCGACGTCATTCCCGTACGGAGGTTTTCTTTTCTACTAGCGTTAACGATTGCAGATTATCAACTTGGCTCGGGGTACGAAATCCTGCATCGCGCAATCAAAGTCGGAAAACTTTGATTTGAACATACCGACAGCCCGACATCAACTATCGGGCAGTAGCACACCAGATTATAACACCTGTCTGGTCGGAGAATCCTCCCTTTTCAACGGAGGTTCGTGGAACTTTACTCTCTGTTCCGCATACCTCCAAAGGTACCTATACGTTCGCAGTGATAAAGTGGTTTAATTTTTTTTTATCTTTTCAGTCGGTGGAATCTACACTGTCATCAGATCAAAGGCCTATGTATCCACCGAGGAAATGGGAGAGAACTACTGCTTGTTAGGTAAGTTCTTTATTTATTTAGGTTCTCTATTATACTTGTCTCACCACACATCCATCCATCTCAACTTTCTCATCTCCGCTACAATCTTTCCAATCATCAATCTTTCCAATTTATTTTTTATATTGAGGGAATGAGCCGTAGTAACCACGCGGGCCCAGCGCGAGTTGGTGATTGTCACATGTCTTCGAATTTTTGGTTCTAGGACATGCCGGTTTCCTCACGATGTTTTTCTTCACCGTTTTGAGAGCAGTGGTGATGAAATAAATTACACAGTCATGCGCCTGGCTGTGTGTGTTGAACCCACGACCTACTGCTCTTATCATCATCATCATCATTATGTCAACGTCCACCGTTGGTCATAGGCCTCCTCAAGTGTCGCCACAATGAACGATGCTGTGCGTCTCGCATCCATCGGCTTCCCGCGACCTTGACCAAGTCATCGGTCCACCTTGTAGGAGCCGGAGGCCTTCCAATGCTGCGTCTTCCAGTACGCGGTCGTCACTCCAGAACACTGCTCTATATTTATTATTATTTATTAACTTGTTCCTCAACAGGTCCCTACAAAGAGCACTGTGCCCGTACTGAGGTTGAGGAGGCTGACTTCCCTCCGAACTCTCCACTCACGACTGCTGTGAATGCCATGAGGAGCCAGGGTTACAAGGTACGTCATTTACAACATTATTTTTAGTACCTGAAACACGTGTCTAGTATTTTTATGTACAAAATTTTATAACTGTATCATAAAAAATCGCTAAGTTATAAGCTTGTTATATCAGCAAAAATACTTATTTGCCGGGCCATCCGGGTGACTGATTCCAAATTGCCTAATACCCGCTATGACTATCCGTGACCTGTGTTGTACGTACGGGTGGTGTCCAACTTGTGACCTTTTTAATTATTTTAGGAAAAAATATTGCATGGTGTAAAAATTATTGGAATCGATTCAGTTACTGATTCTGAACAAACTACATATATTCATGCATCCTAAAAATAAAATTGTATAGATATCGCGGCCAAATCTTAGAAATTCTGAAAATGCCCGATCTAGATGTGTTCCACGATAAACCACGTGACTTTAATAATTAAAAATAATATATACACTAAAGGCCTAACTAAATATGACGTCAAAAAACTCCTCCGCATCGCTGTTGACTCTTCGCGTGACCCAAGGGCTGGCTTCTACCTCGGTCAGAGATTAAGCATTGCCATACAACGTGGCAATGCCGCCAGCCTTTTGGGCACACTTCCAGTCGACAGCGATGCGGAGGAGTTTTTTGACGTCATATTTAGTTAGGCCTTTAGTGTATATATTTTAATTTTAATTATTTAAGTTTATTTTATAATTTAATTAGTTCCAAATGTAAAATTTACCAAAATAAAAATATAACCGTGACTTTAAGAAAAAAGTCAAAGGCATTCTCGGCTTTTGAATCTAAATTGTTTGATTAGATTATTGTTTTTTAAAGATTAAGTTCTATTATAATTAAGTACATTGAATTAATTGACATTAAATTAAATCATATTAAATTAAATTATATTGTTTATTAACATACATATATACATCTTAATTATTAAATATTATAAACTAATAGGTATATATACAAACTTAAAGAAAAAATATATACAAACGAGTAAAAAACAAAAGGAACTTATAGGGCATCAAAAAATTCGTCCACATCGATGTCAATGGGAAATGTGCCCAGAACGCTGGCAGCATTGCCACGCTGGATGGCAATGCTGATTCGTTGACCGAAGAAAAGCCCAGCCCTCTGGTCACGCGAAGAGTCGACCAACTGTTTGCTAATATCTCGAACAACTCGATGAGCGCTCGGACCCCATGGCCCTAGTGTTTCAACCCCAAACGGCTCAAACATATAACTTCCGATGAGGTTATTATATTTACGCCGTTTGAGGTTTTCTGCACCTGCAGCAGCCGCACCAGCACAGCCCGCCGTACTGAGAAGATGGGATGGCGCAAGGGTGTCGACACATGTTGCATCCCACACCAAAGGCCTACCCAACTTCCAAGGCATTATGGTCATCCCGTCTGGCCTCTTCCCATCGTCGCGTGCCAAGCCATTGGGTTCTAAAACAGCTGGCACCCCGGCGGCGACAAGAGCTCGACGGATGATGTCATTAATACTGGCATGTCGTGCTATCCGACCGGCGCTTCTACTGCAGGATAGGCCATGGTGTCCGAGGCGGTCGACTGCTTCGCCGCACTGACAACGATGTGGAGCTCCACTAGGAGCACCCAGACGTAGGCATGTAGCGGTCCGGAAGGTGGTGTCACTCAACATAGTACCTATGTTAGGTGAAGGTAGAGCCTGTAGCCAGAGACCCGACTCCCATTCACCCACAGCCAGTAGGCGGGCACGCTCAGCAGTATTGGTGGACGTATTTATGAGATTATTCCGTACCAACCTGCAGAGCGGCTCATCCCACTGTCTCTGGGAAAATGGACTCTCGGGCAACGCCTTATCCGGGCAAGCCACTTTCCAGGCGTCCACGGCGTCGGTCAAGCACGGCACCTCATAGTTAACCAATGATGGAGTTAAGATTTTTTTGGTTAACTGTTGAGTACTGTGAACCGAAGACAGGACCGGTAGACTTATACTAGAAATTTTGCGAATGCCGAGCCCACCAAAACGGATGGGTAGCGTGGCTTGTATCCACGCTCGGTCATTCAGGGCCACATTTAAAATGGACGTTAATGCGTATCGAATAGTTTGATCAATTTTGTCCAAAAGATGTGGTTGTTTCCATAAAGGAGATGAGCGAAGAAAATACATAAAATTTGGTGCAAAACAACAATATCGTATGAGGGTGAAAGCCGAATGTAGGTTAATTTTGGAAAGTCTTTCCGAAATGTAGTTAAAACGTTCAATTTTGTCGTTAATGAATAAAGAAAAACTGTCTTCCAAAATTGGAGAACCTAGGAGGTGCAGTGAACTTTTATCTAAAATTTTGATTTCTGGAGCTATTGCAAAAAAATTTTGTAGAGTCGATTGTCTGTCAGTACTGTCAGAGATAAAAAATTCACATTTTGTATGGTTAAGGTCAAGGCCAATAAATTTGAATTGTTCTTTGAGAAACTTGAAATCTTCTAAAACGGTTTTTACGTCACCTCCCAGTGTTCCATCATCTAAATCTTTATATAATAATTTATGTATGTTAATAAATAATATAGTTAAAAAAAAAAAAAAAAAATTATATTGTATTAATTAAATTGCGACATTTATATTATAATTAATTTTGACTTAAATTTTAATTTTATTGTTTATTTTGTGTTGTTTATATATTCATATGAGCTGTAAAATTGTAAATGCTATGTACGCCCTCATTGTCACGTACATCCACGGAGTTAGTATAGAAGAGGAGATGTTGTAATAAGATTTCCCTAAGAAAAAAAGCGTGACATTTTGCGGGGTGAGGGGGTGTTAGACTCCGCCCATTTTTTTATTTGCCATCTGCCGGTCAATAGCCAAACTACTTGATCGTTCTGTTGATTTTATTTTGTGGTTACGTAACTATCTCACACTAGATGTCATTAAGTGCAGGATGCAACAGGGTCGAACTCAGAATTACCAGGGATTTCTGTTTTTTAAATTAATTGTGCAAACCATGCGATACGTATATTTTTCATTGAAATAGTGATACTATTATTAGATGAATGACGAATGAAGATCATTCGAAAATCATCAAAATCCTTTTTATGGTAACATTTTTTTTATTCCATTTTTATTAGGTTTTACTTTTTTAAAGGCTTATTTTGATAGAAAGAATTATCAAGATTCATTACAAAGCTATCCTTTTTTTTTAAAAAAAAAAACGTGTGTTTACGTCCGATACCATTTAATAATAGTAGATTATGTGACTAGGGGTAAAGCAGTGTCTTTAAGTCGCGGGCGGCATGTTGAATTCCGAACGAAACGAAGGTTGCTATTTTAATCCCGAACGTCAGTGAAGGTTTTATATAATTAGCTCCCGAGCATTGAGTGGGAGATTATAAAGAAACCAGAGTGAAGTGAGGAATTCAAGCCGCCCAAGACAAAGACAGCTTTATCCCTGTGTTGCATACCTTTACTTTTTACATCAAAAATGGTAATTAAAAACAATTTGATCGACCAAATCATATATTAGAGAAATATAAGTGTTATATTTACAAGTTCTGTAGCCTGGGGATATTCGGTAAAATAATTGGCTTCTAATTACTGCCCTGTATTTTTGCTATTTGACGATAGATGGCGACTTGTTTACAAAATTATATAAATACTACAAAAATAATATTATAGCGATTAAAGGACCTTTAGGAATGAATGTTGATCAAATTTCAGTACGTATGATTATTAAAACATATTAATACTGAGCTCTACGTACCTAAATATATTTAGTTCCCATGACATAAAGTGTCGCCATCTAATGTCGAGTAGAATTATATTTGGAAATGCTGACGTTAAGATTTTTCTAGAAGTATTTTAATAAATTATGCATATAAAATAACTTACAAATGAAATGTGATGGCATCCATAGCATCAGAACGTCTATCCGAGTAATTTTTACAAGATAAAATACAACACTTAATTTATTTGGTTTTCTATCGCGAATATGATGGTCTTATCAGATGATGAAAAAATTAAAGAGAGGTGGAAGGACTATTTTGAAAGACTGATGAATGAGGAAAATAATTGGAATGGAATTTTAGAGAGTAAACCGGTGAATGTAGGGTTAGTGAGAACGGTTAGTATGGATGAAGTCAGAATAGCAGTGAATGGAATGAAGAATGGGAAAGCCATTGGTCCAGATGGAATACCAGTTGAAGTGTGGAAGTTATTGCGAGTGGATGGTTGGATGTGGTTAGCTTTGTTCTTCAATAAGTTGTTGCTGGAAGAGGCCATACCTGATGATTGGTGCAGCAGTTCCTTGGTGCCCATCTTTAAAAACAAAGGTGATGTGCTTGAGTGCAACAATTATAGAGGAATAAAGCTAATGTCACATACTATGAAAGCCTGGGAGAAAGTTATTGAAAGGCGACTGAGAGAAGAGAGTGAAATTTCGCAGAACCAATTCGGTTTTATGCCGGGTCGGGGTACGACGGATGCCATTTTTGCTATACGCCAACTATGTGAGAAATACAGAAGTGCGCATAAAAACTTGCACATGGTATTCGTCGACCTCGAAAAGGCATACGACCGGGTACCTCGTGAGGTTCTGTGGTGGGCCCTTAAGGAGAAAGGTGTGCCTGGGAAGTATGTGCAGTTGGTCCGAGCGATGTACAGCCGATGTAATACCCGGGTCCGGTCTACAGTTGGCACCACGGACTGCTTCAATGTGGCTGTCGGCTTACATCAGGGGTCGGCTCTCAGCCCTTACCTCTTCCTGATGATAATGGACGCTCTGACGTCGGACATCCAGGAAGAGGCTCCTTGGTGTATGTTGTTTGCCAATGACATTGTTCTGGTTGCCGAGAGTGGCCTAGAGGTCCAGAACAGATTGGAGGTGTGGGGGCACAGACTGGAGAGTGTTGGCCTGAAATTGAGCAGAACCAAAACAGAGTACTTGTTCTGCGATTTCGGCGGTCTCTCCAATCCTGTGCCTTTATCTCTCGCCGGAACGCCCATACCGATCTGTTCCGACTTTAGGTACCTAGGGTCGCTCGTCCAAGGGGATGGTGAGGTAGACCGGGATGTAACACATCGGATCAACGCAGGATGGATGAAATGGCGACAGGTCACGGGAACCATTTGTGACCCACGGATGCCCCTCAAGTTAAAGGGTAAAATCTACAAGTCCGTAATAAGGCCTGTCGTACTGTATGGATCAGAATGTTGGGCTGTGAAAAAGATGGATGAAAAAAGATTACATGTAGCAGAGATGAGAATGTTAAGATGGATGTGTGGTGTGACAAGAATGGATAAAGTGAGAAATGAGTATATTAGGGGAAGTTTGAAAGTGGCGCCAGTGAGTGAAAAGTTGAAAGGAAACCGTTTGTCTTGGTATGGTCATGTGAAAAGGAGGGACGAAACGCATGTTGCTAAAAAAGTTATGAGTTTACATGTGGATGGACGGCGGGGGAGAGGGAGGCCAAAGAAAAGATGGATGGATTGTGTGAGAAGTGATATGAAAGAAAAGGAAGTTAGTGATAGCGTGACGAGTGACAGGACAGAATGGAAGAAAAAAACGTGTTGCGCCGACCCCAAATAAAACGGGACAAGGGCAGGAAGATGATGATATCGCGAATATGATGCCAAATAAGTGGGTTTACGAAGTTGTGCTCAGAACGAACGCCAACAATACACTGATTTAAGCCACGCCCACCGTGATGACGTCAGGACTCAGTTGAGAGTCACAGTGCACAGTTGTTTAGGCCGCCTCCTCTTCTATACTAACTCCGTGCGTACATCAGACCATTGTAATGCAATTGTTTTTCAATAATGTTAAATGTAGGTGATGTGGCAGTACTATAAATAAGTAAATAAATTGATCATTTCATGATATGGCCAACTACAATTGGCCAGATCATTTTAAACGTCAATATTTGATGACATTTCAATCCTCGTTTGGCCTACTTTCTTTAGACCTTTTGATTATTTGAAATCCCATATCAATGATATGACCAAACGAGGATGGACGTATCATCAAATGTTAACGTTTAAACGATCTGACTAGTTTCATTTGGCCATATCATGAAGTGATCAATTCTAAGGTCTGACCGTGATATAGATACAAACTGAGAAATATTTATTCTGTTGTTTTTTTTTACCTGATATAAACCAGTGCTTGACTGCGATCCCACCTGATGGTAAGCAGTGATGCAATCGTTGATGGTGAGGCGCACTAGTTTATTAAGAGCCTAGTCACTCTAGCCTTGAAGACAACCAAATTATAATTGGAAGACCGCAGCAGGAAAATTGTTCCAGTCTCTCGATCTACGTGGTATAATCGAGAGGAGAAACGGCTAGTCCAAATCGTAGAGGTTTCAACAATGTAAGGGTGGATACTCGCCGTACGATGGGCTGTCCGATGTTTGCTTGAAATATTTATTTATATATTTAATTCTTCTCCATTCTCCACAGGTCCACACCGGCACCTGGCTGGTCGACGGCAACCCTCAGATCATACTCTTCGACATCGGCTCCGGAGCGTGGCAGCTGGATGCGTACAAACAAGAGCTGTGGAACACCTGCGGGATAGGCATCCCGCACCTCGACGTGGAGGCCAATGACTCCGTCATTCTTGGGTTCATGGTGGCGCAGTTTATTGGCGAGGTAAATACTGGAGCAGAATGACCACTATTGATGTTGAACACCTTTGAAAACGACCACCATAGACTATGACCACCTTAGACAATGACCACCATAAGCAATGACCACCTTAGTCAATGACCATTGTAGACAATGACAAATTATCGACGTCGACCACTATCGATAATGATCACCATTGACAGTGATCTCAATCGGTAATGATCACCGTTGACAGTGATCTCAATCGATAATGATCACCATTGGTAATGACCACCATTGCCAATGACCTCCAAATCCGTAGATCACCATTGACAATGACTATCTATGACAAAGACCACCTTAGACAATGACCACCATATGCAATGATCACCTTAGACAATAACCACCTTATACAATGACCACCATATTCAATGACCACCTTAGACAATAACCACGACAGATAATGATCAGCTTAGACAACAACCACTATAGATAATGACCACCATTGACAAGGAGTCAATAACCATCTTAGACAATGACCACCATAGACAATGACCACCTTAGACAATGACCACCTTAGACAATGACCACCATATCCTTACTAATATTATAAAAACGAAAGTGAGTTTGTTTGTTTGTTTGTTATGTCTTCACGTCTAAATGGCAAAACCGATTATGATTAAACTTGGTACACGGATAAACCATGTCCTGGAATAATAATAATAATAATAATAATCCGCAGGGCAGTTTTGTGGCGAACTGTTGGGTATTAGCGACCCCACGGACCCGATCTCCCGGGAGAATTCCTGTTCTTCATCTCCGGCTTGCCTTTATTGGCCGGCCGTAGTGAACACTGACGAGGAACAGAGCTCCCACCTCTCTCTTGCCTTTACTGGCTGGCTTGAGTGGAGAGTCGCAAGAGCAAACATGCTCGGGAGATGGATGCATAATCCAGTAAGGTGCTGGTAGGGATCTTGACCGTACTTCCGGGATTGTCCTGATAGCCGTGGTATGCCTCTCCACTCCTCAAGCGCCTCAGGATATGTTGCCCCCTTGTTGCTACGTCACTTTGTGCTAGCGGCCGTTTTAGGGGGCCCATTCATTGAGTGTGCAAGTCACCCCCTGCCTTTTATCGATGGATATTAATAACATTGTTCAGACAGGGGCCATAGTCTTAACATAGCTCTATATTACCAGTCCACTTAAGACTCCAAAAATCATAGCCCCATTAATTTGTTTTTCATATTATGTCGCAATAGTTTTTCAAACCGGGGGTTGTCCTTGGGTGCACTAGTATAGCGCGTACAGGGATAATCGTCGGTTGGTATCACGTTCCATTATAGTAACCAAAAGGGCCTCTGCGAGTTGGCTTCGGCCCCTTGTACGCCTCTCAAAGGCCCAGGACCTCAGGGTCCTGAGATTAATAAACAGATTATAATAATAATAATAATAATAATAATGGGAGCAGCTAGTACAACGATATATGAACCACCATTGAAAACGACCACGATTGAAAATTTCAACCATCGAAAATGACCACTACCACAAATAACCACTATTAAAAATGGCCGCCGTCATCTTCATTATATTATTTACTCCATCATAATGTATCTATTGCACAACGTTACAGTTCCGCAACGCAGCTGAAGGCTACAGTGACACCCCACCTCGCGTGGTCGCTCACTTCCACGAGTGGCAGGCTGGCGTTGGTCTTATCATGCTCAGGTAAGATATGCAAAAAGTACGTTGCCCCACATTAATTATAATACATTAATAATATAATAATACTATTATAATCACTGGTTGATACCACGTTCCATTAAACGTATCTAAAGGGGCCTCTGCAAGTTGGTTTCGGCCCCTCGTACGCCTCCCAAAGGTCCAGGACCTCAGGGTCCTGAGATAAAAATGTTAATAATATTCCACAACTATCACACAACACCGTCTAGTCCCAAGCTAAGCAGATCTTGTGTTATGAGTACTAGACAGCTGATAAACATACTTATATATTTCTAAATACATACAATTATAGATAAATTACACCCAGACACAGAACAGATGGCCAAACTCTATAAGGTGTAAGGGACAGCCCTCCGCAAACTTTAAGGGCTTGCTCAGTAGACGAAACTGAACAACTTTCCACAATCTTTTATTATTGGAAACGAAAAAAAAAATCGGCCTGTCCATACAAACTCTCCAATCAAGTTTATAATTTTGTATGGTGAGCCAGATTTATTTTTTCGTTTCCTGAAAAAAAATCTTTTGGAAGGTTCAAAGTTGGCGGAGACCTGTCCCTTATACCTTGTGTATAGACACTTAATAATTTAATAAAGCCTAAGGTAACCAATTCACACAACCGTTTTTACTGAAGTTTCTTCCCGTAATGATATTATTGTTATATCTGTCCCCAGGACCCGCCACGTCGATGTCGCCACAGTATTCACAACTCATGCCACACTGCTTGGAAGATACCTTTGTGCTGGCAACACAGATTTTTACAACAATTTGGATAAGGTAACAAAGCTTCAACTAGTTTTGGTTGAATATAGTTTGTTCAGAATCAGTAACTGAATGGATTCCAATCGTTTTTACACCTTGTTATATTTTTTTTCTCGCATTACTTTGTGTAATTTATGTCATCACCACAGCTCTCAAAACGGTGAAGGAAAACATCGTAAGGAAACCGACATGTCCTAGAACCAAAAATTCGAATACATGCGACATTCACCAACCCGCACTAGGACCGCGTGGTGGATTACGGCCCATTCCTTCTCCTAGAGAGGAGGCCTGAGTCCCAGCAGTGGGAACATTAAAAAGGCTGATGATGAGACAAGTGTTTCGGGTTTCGCATATACTGAAACAAAGGTACTTTACAGTTCTCAGTGGATGAAGAAGCGGGCAAGAGACAGATTTACCACCGGTACTGCATGGAGCGGGCGGCCGCGCACATGACCCACATCTTTACAACAGTCTCCGATATTACTGGTAAGTTTTCAAATATATATATACTAGCGGCCCGTCCCGGCTTCGCACGGACAATAAATATAACCTATGTTACTCAGGGTGAATGTAGCTTTCCAATGGTGAGAGAATTTTTAAATTCGGCACTGTAGTTTTTGAGTTATTCATTACAAACATACACACAAAAATACAAAGCTTCCCTCTTAAAACACTGGCAATCTCTCAGGACTGTATTACTAACATCATAAACAACAACGTTTGTTCTATGACTTTTTACAAAACGTAATACATTTACCAAAAACAAACTTTCAAGAGTTCGTGGTTCTCTCTAACATCTTAGACATCCATTCACGACACACATCTTAGACATCCATTCACGACACACATCTTAGACATCCATTCACGACACACATCTTAAACATCCATTCACGACACACATCTTAGACATCCATTCACGACACACATCTTAGACATCCATTCACGACACACATCTTAGACATCCATTCACGACACACATCTTAGACATCCATTCACGACACACATCTTAGACATCCATTCACGACACACATCTTAGACATCCATTCACGACACACATCTTAGACATCCATTCACGACACACATCTTAGACATCCATTCACGACACACATCTTAAACATCCATTCACGACACACATCTTAGACATCCATTCACGACACACATCTTAGACATCCATTCACGACACACATCTTAGACATCCATTCACGACACACATCTTAGACATCCATTCACGACACACATCTTAGACATCCATTCACGACACACATCTTAAACATCCATTCACGACACACATCTTAGACATCCATTCACGACACACATCTTAGACATCCATTCACGACACACATCTTAGACATCCATTCACGACACACATCTTAGACATCCATTCACGACACACATCTATCCATCTCCCAGCAAACAAGTCACACTGGTGTTAGAGTCAGAAATGCGAACGCGGACGAAGCTGCGAGCAAAAGTACTATCGTATATTAATACTAGCTTTTAACCGCGCGGCTTCGCTCCCGCTCTACCCTACTCTACATTACTCTACCCTATTCTACCCTATTCTACCCTACTCTACCCTACCCTACCCTACCCTACCCTACTCTACCCTACTCTACCCTACTCTACCCTACTCTACCCTACTCTACCCTACACTAATTTTATTTTTTTTCCATAAAAACCTTTTCCTCACAATAACAATCACAATAATAAAATAATTAGCGAAATCGGTCCAGGCGTTGTTGAGTTATGCGCTTACCAACACATTTTGCGATTCATTTTTATATTATAGACTAGCTTTGCCCGCGCGGCTTCGCTCCCGCTCTTCCCTACTCCACCCTACTATACCCAACTCTGCCCTACTCTACCCTACTCTACCCTACTCTACCCTACTCTACCCTACTCTACCCTACTCTACCCTACTCTACCCTACTCTACCCTACTCTACCCTACTCTACCCTACTCTACCCTACTCTACCCTACTCCACCCTACTCCACCCTACTCTACCCTACTCTACCCTACTCTACCCTACTCTACCCTACTCTACCCTACTCTACCCTACTCTACCCTACTCTACCCTACTCTACCCTACTCTACCCTACTCTACCCTACTCTACCCTACTCTACCCTACTCTACCCTAATCTACCCTACTCTACCCTACTCTACCCTACTCTACCCTACTCTACCCTACTCTACCCTACTCCACCCTACTCTACCCTACTCTATCCTACTCTACCCTACTCTACCCTACTCTACCCTACTCTACCCTACTCTACCCTACTCTACCCTACTCTACCCTACTCTACCCTACTCTACCCTACTCT
Source organism: Mythimna lalbum (assembly GCA_949319445.1). Taxonomy (NCBI): domain Eukaryota; kingdom Metazoa; phylum Arthropoda; class Insecta; order Lepidoptera; family Noctuidae; genus Mythimna; species Mythimna lalbum. The sequence goes on from OX439373.1 coordinate 10,696,331, forward strand.
ACCCTACTCTACCCTACTCTACCCTACTCTACCCTACTCTACCCTACTCTACCCTACTCTACCCTACTCTACCCTACTCTACCCTACTCTACCCTACTCTACCCTACTCTACCCTACTCTACCCTACTCTACCCTACTCTACCCTACTCTACCCTACTCTACCCTACTCTACCCTACTCTACCCTACTCTACCCTACTCTACCCTACTCTACCCTACTCTACCCTACTCTACCCTACTACTCTACCCTACTCTACCCTACCCTACCCTACTCTACCCTACACTACCCTAATTTTTTTTTTCATAAGAACCTTCTCCTCACAATAACAATCACAACAAAAAAAGAATCAGCCAAATCGGTCAAGCCGTTTTCATGCCAAGTCGTGACAACGGAAAACGGGGGTCATTTTTATATATATAGATTGGAGTTGTTCTATTTTGGTTTACAATATTATACCCAGATAAATTGAAATTCCCATGTGTCCTGCCTGCATCTAATAAGATCTTTTCTGCTCATCTTTTCACCAGGATACGAAGCCGAGCACCTCCTCAAACGCAAGGCAGACATCATCACCCCCAACGGTCTGAACGTGAAGAAGTTCTCAGCGCTGCACGAGTTCCAGAACTTGCACGCGCTGGCCAAAGACAAGATCAATGAGTTCTCTAGAGGACACTTCTATGGGTAAGAAGAATTATGTTACCTCAAACAGAAAAAAAAAAAACTGGGCAGGCGCGAATCGGACTAGCGCACTGACGCTATGAGGGTTCCGTACTAACTTACTTATGTAAATAATTCAATTCCCAAATGGAATCTAAAAGATTTTTCCGAATTGAAATAAACAGTTTTGACTACCCTGTTGGTCTAGTGGTTAGTGACCCTGACTGCTATGCCGGAGGTCGTGGGTTCGATTCCCACACAGGACAAATGTTTGTGTGATGAGCATAATCATTTGTTCTGTATCTGGGTGCAATTTATCTATAATTTAATTTTAACTCGATACCTCCACGCGTTCTCGAGATAAAGGGTCTTGACAGACAGACGGACAACAAAGTGGTCCTATAAGGGTTCCGTTTTTTGTTTTTGAGTTACGGAACCCTAAATAAAGTTTTTCTATATACAATGTTTCACTTACGCGCCACCCTCTCTCCGTTCTCTCTCCGATGTAGACTGTATCGATGTAAACGCGATGCTCTAGCGCGTTAGAAAATGAAGCACACAGGTGTGGTTTTAGGGTGTTACCACACCAGTCGATCGATCGGCGATCGATGTCATTGATCGATCCCATCGATCGGTGGTAGAATGGGTTAGTCGACGTCGATCGACAATTTCTACCAGACCTATCGATCGATGGTAGTATGCGTCCTCTTGTGAATACATTTCGAAAGAAACTGTTGGAATGTAACCGGGGTTAATCGATCAACGTCGATCGATGCCATAGACCGGCAATCAATCGATTGGTTTGTCGACCGGTATCCGTCGATGGTGTCGATCGACGATCGATCGATTGGTGTGGTTACACCCTTAGCCAGTAAGAGAAATAATTGGATGATTTTCCACCTTAAAAAAACCTCAAAAATATCTTAAACCTTGTGTTTCTGTCCCCAGACATTTCAACTTCGACCTGGACAAGACGCTGTACTTCTTCATAGCTGGTCGGTACGAGTTCGGGAACAAAGGAGCTGACATATTCATTGAAGCACTGGCGAGACTGAACCATTACCTGAAGGTGAGTTCACCATCTTAGTTGCTGTAAGGCAAACTTTTTCACTTAAGAAGTGCCTTCGTCGTAATGTTGGCAATATGGAAAAACAGTGTTGCAATATTTTTAGCAATGAAATTACTTAATTTTAGGGAGATTAACTGATATTCCGTTACTTTTAACAATTGCCTTATAATTTTGTTTTTTTTTCTTTTCTTTTAGAAACTGTAAAAAATATTTTTGAATAAAGTATATGGCTCCATTCCGATTGTCCTGCAATTCCTTCAAATACCGAAAACACCACGCCACAATATCGCACCTCTCCATTGACAACTTCCTTTTAGACCTGCTTTTTCAAAAATAAAATCCCATTCCTCTCATAATTCTCCAAAAAGTGTTGCAGCTACCGTTAAAATTGATTTCGTTTCACATTTCGTGCAAAAATTTTGGTAGAGGAACTCTTTTCTTTTTTCCCTTCTTTTTTTGTAGACAGACAGGGGAGCCAATATTACGCTGAAGGAACTTCTTAGGTGAAACGCACTTGTAACGTTAAATGCATAAAACCAGAATCAATGGAACCACTTTTTAATAAAAAAAATTCAAAAAATTCCTTATTATAAATGTTGCCCTGTCTATTTATTAATAGGTCAAGCTAAATCTCTTCTTTCTCCCCAGTCATCAGGGTCCGACATGACGGTGGTCGCCTTCATGATATTCCCCGCCAAGACCAACAACTTCAATGTGGAGAGTCTGCGAGGCCACGCGGTCACCAAGGCTTTGAGAGACACCATCAATGATATCCAGCAGAAAATCGGCAGGAGGATGTACGACATCTGTCTGAGGTGAGTTAAAAACCAACTTTATAGGCCCTGCCAGGTTAAGCGGGCTCTGAGGACCCAGGCTGGGCCCTCAAGCACCATAGTGCTTCATGGTTAAGGGCCCCCGACTTAGAAGTGCGGGGTCCTCGGGTTAAAAAGGCTGTCAACAAAGCGTTGCGAGACACCTACGGCAAGCGAATGTACCTATCTTCTGAGGTGAGTTTAGAACCAGCTTCAGGAGGCTCTGAGGACCCAGGTAGGGCCCTCAAGCTCCATACTATGCAGGATTAAGGGGCCGCCGATTTAAAAGTGCAGTGTACTCGGGTTAAAATGGCTGTCACCAAGGCGTTGAGAGACACCATCAATGATATCCAGCAGAAGATCGCCCTTGCAAGCGAATGTGAGACATCTGTCTGAGGTGAGTTCAGAACCAGCTTCGGGGGGCCCTGAGGACCCAGGCAAGGGCCCTCAAGTTCCATGGGACTCCGTGCTTAAGGGCCCCCGACTTGGAAGTGCCGGGTACCTTTGAAATTTTCGATTCGAGTGCTAACAAAAATGAATTTGGCGGTGGTCAGGCAGAAGTGTCTTAACATCTAACAATTGGTTCTGTTCCAGCGGCCATCTACCTGATGCCTCAGACCTTATGCACAAAGATGACACAGTCCGTCTAAAGAGATGTATCTACAGTCTGCAAAGAGATGGTCTACCGCCCATCACCACACACAATGTTGTAAGTGAACATATCTTCTTCCTGCCCTTATCCCATATTACTTGGGGTCGGCGCAACACGTTTTTTTCTTCAATTCTGTCCTGTCACCCGTCAAACTATCACTAACTCCCTATTCATTCATATCACTTCTTACGCAATCCATCCATCTTTTCTTTGGCCTTCCTCTCCCTCTCCATCCATCTACATGTATACTCAGAGCAACATGCGTTTCATCCCTCCTCTTCACATGACCATACCAAAACAAACGATTTCCTTTCAACTTTTTAGTTACTGGCCCCACATTATCTACTATACATCATCATCATTTCAGCCGATAGACGTCCACTGTTGGACATAGGCCTCCTCCAAGTGTCGCCACAATGATCGATCCTCAGCGTCCCGGATTCCCTCAACCTTCATCGGTCATCGGTCCACCTTGTAGGAGGCCTTTCGATGCTGAGTCTTCCGGTACGCGGTCATCACTCCAGAACCTTGCAAATTGTTTTTAAAAACTTTACCTCTTTATTATATTAGTGTAGATACATCATCATTTTCCTGCCCTTGTCCTTTTTTTTTTTGAGGTCGACGCAACACGTTTTTTTTCTTCCATTCTGTCCTGTCACTCGTCACGCTATCACTAACTCCCTTTTCTTTCATATCACACCTCACACAATCCATCCATCTTTTCTTTGGCCTTCCTCTCCCTCTCCATCCATCCACATGTAAATTTATAACTCTTTTAAGCAACATGCGTTTCATCTGATCTGTGTTTTGGCTGCCTCCATCTGATGAAATATTAATGTCATCTTATGTTTTGCTCAGGTGGATGATTGGAGCGATCCTGTATTGACTTCCATCAGACGTTGTGAACTATTTAACACTGTCAATGATAAAGTTAAGGTAAGTCGTAGATTAAGAAGTTTTAAGTACTTATTACGTATTTTTACAAATCTTATACAGGGTTATTTGTAAAACACTAACAACCTTGCTGTATTACTAACATCATGACTGGCCTGTTGGTCGAGTGGTTAGTGGCCCTGACTGCTATACCGGAGGTCGTGGGTTCGATTCCCACCCAGGACAAATGTTGAGGACACGGTGGAGCACACCGTCGAGGTGTGCCCTGCATGGGCGGAGCATCGCCGTGCCCTCGTGGGGGCGCGAGGCGGCGGAGACCTCTCGCGCCGGGCCCTGGTCGAGGCCATGGTCCGGAGCGAGGAGGAATGGCAGGCGGTCGCCTCCTTCTGCGAAGCAATAATGCTTGCAAAGGAGGAGGCCGACCGCATCAGGCAACGGCGCCCTCGCCGCCGTCGCCGGGATTCCGATCCCGATTTCCGGCCACCGTAGACGCGGGCTCGCGGACGGCGAGCCATGGGTAGCTCGCTGTCCGATCGTCCGGTAATGGACCGAGTCCAAGACGTCGACGGCGCGCACTGTTCCCGCGCGCCTCAAGGAGTTGTCAGCAGCAGGAGGGGCCCAGCTGGGTCGAAGCCTACTGGGGACAGGGTTGTCCGAAAGGGAGCTCGTGCCCCGGTATGAAGGCTAGAAGGAACGGCGCGGGGTTTTTAGTCAGTAAGAGTCTGACACTGTCTCCCGCTCCACCCAAGAGCGGGTTTCGTCAAAGATGATTTTCCCCGTCGAGAAAAAAAAAAAAAAACCCAGGACAAATGTTTATGTGATGAGCATGATCGTTTGTTCTGTGTCTGGTTGTAATTTATTTATAGTATGTATGTAATTAGAAATATATAAGTATGTTTATCAGTTTCTAGTACCCATAACACAAGCTCTGCTTAGCTTGGGACTAGACGGCGTTGTGTGATAGTTGTGGAATATTATTATTATTATTATAAACAACAACTTTTGTTCTATGACTTTTAAAAAAATATCATATTTTTGTTCATCAGATTGTCATACAAAAATAAAGATAATTAAATTAATGTTCTAAATATAACGAATTTTATGCGAAGCAAGCGATAATACAATAGCGGAGGGGAGGGGGTTTGGTCGGCGGGGCTGTTTGATACGCTAGCGTCGCGTCAAGCACCCCCGCCGAATAGAACCAGGAGGCAGGAATATTAAAGGATTGTTTTAGGTACATGTATTATGTTTTGAAAAAAGTCGCAGAACAAAAGTTGTTGTTTATGTGTTAGTAATACAGTCCTGCAAGGATGTTAGTGTTTTACAAATAACCCTGTATAGACTATAGTTTAATTATTTTTTATTATTTTCCAGGTAATATTCCACCCCGAGTTCCTCACGTCCACGAACCCGCTGTTCGGGCTGGACTACGAGGAGTTCGTGCGCGGCTGTCACCTGGGCGTGTTCCCCTCGTACTACGAGCCCTGGGGCTACACCCCCGCCGAGTGCACCGTCATGGGCATACCCAGCATCACCACCAACCTGTCAGGTGAGGAGTGGCAGGTGGTCGACTCCTTCTGCGAAGCAGTAATGTTAGCAAAAGACGAGGCCGACCGCATGAGACAACGGCGCTCTCGACGCTGCCGCCGGGATTTCGATTTCGATTTCCGGCCACCGTGGGCGCGGGCTTGCGGACGGCGAGCTATGGGTAGCTTGCTGTCCGACCGTTCGGTAACTGTCCGGACCGAGCCCAAGTCGTCGACGGTCGCACTGTTTCCGCGCGCCTCAAGGAGTTGTCAGCAACAGCAGGGACCCAGCTGGGTCGAAGCCTACTGGGGCCAGGGTTATCTGAATCTGGTATGATGGCATGAAGGAACGGGGTGGGTTTTTAGTCAGTAAGAGTCTGACACTATCTCCCGCTCCGCCAAAGAGCGGGGGTTGTCATTGGATGATTTTCCCCACCATAAAAAACCTGGCAGGTGAACAAACATCATCATTTTAGCCAGAAGACGTCACATAAGGTTTTCTACCTGTTGCATTCCAGATTTTCAGGGAGTGTGTGTCAGGAATGCATAACTTAATTCCGCAAAAGGTACGACGATGTGCCACTGGTACATCGTAGACATCCCACACATATGCAAATTTAAACGTGCAGGAAATATATTACTTTTGCGTACAGTGAATGTTGTGCTGTGAAAAAGAAGGATGAAAAAAGATTGCATGTAGCGGAGATGAGAATGTTGAAATGGATGTGTGGTGTGACGAGAATGGAAGTGAGAAATGAGTATATTAGAGAAAGTTTAAAAGTGGCGCCAGTGACTGAAAAGTTGAAAGGAAACAGTTTGTCTTGATATGGTCATGTGAAGAGGAGGGATGAAGCGCATATTACTAAAAGAGTTATTTATTTATTTATTTATTCCATTTTGTTTAAAGAAGGCTTACAGACTAACAAAAAAAGTGTTGTGCCGACCCCAAGTAATATGGGATAAGGGCAGGAAGAAGAATTGCATACAGCAAAGAAGTGGAATTCTCTGCTAAAGTCTGTGTTTCTGATAGCTACAAAGAAATCTAACGAAAAACAATATTGTTTCAGGTTTCGGCTGTTTCATGCAGGAACACATAGCCGACCCTATGTCATACGGTATATACGTAGTGGATCGTCGATACATCTCCTTAGAGGGCTCTGTGCAGCAACTGGCGCAGTATATGTTTGATTTTACCAAGTAAGTCCTAGTATCATCACACCACATCACATCGCTTCACATCGTTTCACATCACTCCACATCACTCCACATCACTCCACATCACTCGACATCACTCGACATTACTCCACATCACTCCACATCACTCCACATCACATTACTTCATATCAGCTCACATCACATCGCTTCACTTTGCTTCACAGCACTTGACAAGGTGGATCGATGATCTGGTGAGGGTCGCCGGAATCCGATGGTGCGAGACGCACAGGACCGGTTATTATGGCGACACTTGAGAGAGGTGTATGTCCAACAGTTGACGTCTTTCGGCTAAAATGATGATAATGATGATGACTTTACATCACTTCACATCACTTCACATCACTTCACATCACTTCACATCACTTCACATCACTTCACATCACTTCACATCACTTCACATCACTTCACATCACTTCACATCACTTCACATCACTTCACATCACTTCACATCACTTCACATCACTTCACATCACTTCACATCACTTCACATCACTTCACATCACTTCACATCACTTCACATCACTTCACATCACTTCACATCACTTCACATCACTTCACATCACTTCACATCACTTCACATCACTTCACATCACTTCACATCACTTCACATCACTTCACACCACTTCACATCACTTCACATCACTTCACATCACTTCACATCACTTCACATCACTTCACATCACTTCACATCACTTCACATCACTTCACATCACTTCACATCACTTCACAACACTTCACATCACTTCACATCACTTCACGTCACTTCACACAACAACTTTTTTTTTTCGATAATTATAACCATTTCCATTACATCAAGATGGTTTTATGTTTTGGAACTATTTTTAAGGGGTGTTGTTTTATTTTCCAGGCTGACTCGGCGGCAGCGTATCATTCAGAGAAACAGAACTGAAAGATTGTCAGATCTTCTGGACTGGAGGAATTTGGGCATTGTGAGTATATCCTTACTAGACTCCGCTGTCCGCCCGTCTGCCACTTCGCCGACATAGTTTAATAATAAATAATTTGATTTGCTCATATTAGTTCATTATGATACCAGTGTGTAATGTTAGTGATTACCATCGAGGCGGTATTTAAACCCGAGCCGTGGCGAGGGTCTTCAGAGAGCCGAGAACGGTAATCATTAATTACTCACGTGTATCATACGACGTTTTTCAATAAATACACTTGTGAAGGAAATAACTGTAAAACTAGTTAACTTTTGTGGCGGTAGAAATCTGTTTTTATATGCGCGCCCATTTTTTTTTCTTTTCCTCGTGCGGGACGATGCGCGATACGATAAATGTAATAGCATTATGGCGGGGCAGAGGTTGAAAAATAAGGTTTTAATCACATTATACCACTAGTGCGTAATGGTAATCAAAATGTCACAGTTTGGTAACAAGTGCCATTATATACCCAAGTGCAATGCAATAAGAGTCACTTTATGAGCAAGTGTTCTGAAATAGTACATTGTTACACTAGGGGTGAAAGCTACTTATTTCGTCCCGAGAAGGAGTTGGCGGCCGAGCGTAGCGAGGTCGCTAATTCGAGGGACTAAATAAATAACTTTAACCCCGAGGTAAGCACTGTGCTTTTCATTACGAATACAAGAAGATAGACCTAGTTTTTTTTTTTTTAAATTTGACAGCTGTTAGTTGAAAGTAAAACTCCCTAGGGATGAAAAGTGTGATACTTTTCAGCCCGCTCCTCAGGCAACTTCAGACCTACTTTCAGAGTATGAGTAATGAAAAAGTGGTTTTATTAACCTATCCCTTAACCCCACAGTACTACCGGCAAGCGCGCGCCGAAGCTCTGAAGATAGTGTACCCCGACTACGTAGACCACATGGACCAGGAACTGGGCAAGAGGTTCAACTACCCCAGACCCATCTCCGAGCCGCCCAGCCCTACGCATTCGAGTAAGTACACACACGATTTTAGACCTTAAAACAAGTATACTGACGGTGCAATTTCACTTGGAGACCTTTTTGTTGGTATGGAAAATAAATTCGTCAAATAACTTCTATCGCTATAGGAGTTAGTTGACAAACATAAGTATAGAAAATTATATAAAAACTAGCTGCTCCCGGCGGCTTCGCCCGCGTGATAGCAGAAAACTATTCCAAGGGAACATACTTCCGGGATAAAAAGTATCCTATGTCCTATTCCAGGACACGGTCTATCCGTGTACCAAGTTTCACCAAAATCGGTTTTGCGATTTAGGCGTGAAGGCGTAACAAACAAACAAACTCACTTTCGCTTTTATAATATTAGTAAGGAGGTTTCCTGACAGGCGAGTATATAAAAGCATAGAGCAGTGGTAGCCGAGTGGTAAGGGCTCAGACTTACGAGTTGTAGGCCGCGGGTACAAACCCAGCCAGGCGCATTACTTTGTGTAATTCATTTCATCACCACTGCTCTCAAAACGGTAAAGGAAAACATCGTTTTGGGAACACATTCATTATGAGCACAGCTAAGGAGTGGGATTCCCTGCTGGAGTCTGTTTCTTGATAGCTACAATCTAGGGGTCTTTCAAGTCATGAGTTAATAGGTTACTTCTAGGCAAGCGTGCTCCATCGTCGACCACATCATCGCTTACCATCATCATCAAGGTGAGATGGTGGTCAAACGCGAGCCTATCAATAACAAAAAAAGAGTGAAATTGCATCGTTTTTACGTACATTCAAAAAAAGAACACTTTTAGAAAAAGAAATGGTTTATCTTACGACCAGATGAATATTGAACGGGATTTAGAATCTAGATCAACGATTCTCAGGCACATAGACCACATGCCACAGCCACAAACGCCACCACGGAAAGCTCCACCGTAGACGCGGGCTCGCGGACGGTGAGCCATGGGTAGCTCGCTGTCCGACCGTCCGGTAACCGTCCGGACCGAGCCCAAATCGACGGCGCGTACTGTACCCGCTCGCCTCAAGGAGTTGTCAGCAACAGCAGGAGCCCAGCTGGGTCGAAGCCTACTGGGGGCCAAGGTTATCCGAAAGGGCGCTCGAGCGGTGTGGGTTTTTAGTCAGTAAGAGTCTGACACTATCTCTCGCTCCACCCAAGAGCGGGGGTTGTCATTGGATGATTTTTGCCCACCAAAAAAAAAACCTCGGAAAGCCAGAAGCGACAAAGGAAGCTGAAGCGCGCAACACCCACTTGTGCGCCTCACCATCATCACTGCTTACCATCAGGTGGGATCGCAGTCAAGCACTCCTCCTTAGCCGTTCACTCTTGACAGAGTGGTCGTGGTTAACGATGTTGCATTTTCGTTGGCGAGCACTATTTTATATCAATTTAAAAAAATGTATGACAACTGTAGGAAATTTGCCGGTGGCGGCGTTTTGTGGTTGTGGTCGGTAGCCTGTGTGCGGTGACCCATAAAAGGGTCATACAGATATGTATTTTTTCACCGAATATGTAAGCTAGAATACAAAAATAAACATCTTATAATATATATAAAAAAAAAAAACAGTTCGCCGTGAACGCACGTCCTCCGAAAAAGAAACAAAAGACGACCAAACACAAACAGACGAAAAAGTCGACGTCCAAAAGAAAAACCTAATCAACTTACAAAAATCTTTGGAAATCCTCGACATAACGGACGATGGCGACGATCCAAGCCTCGAGATCAGCTTCGAAAAGCCGAACTTTACCGAATCAGAACACGAACATTACCGAACTCCGAACGAGAACTTTCTTGAGCCTTTGAACGAAGCTGTTGCTGAACAGATCGATCAGCTGATCGCGAAGCTGCAAGACTGTGCTGATGGAACTGGAAATTAGGTTACTTTTAAACATTTTGAGGTTTATAGACATTCAGGGCTGCCTTTGACAAGTTTAGGATTTTTTTTTGAGGTAGAAAATCAACTCCATGGTTCTCATGTGATTTGACCATTACACAGAACAGATGAAAGAGGTTAGAATAGCCTTGTGGGTGGGACAGACGTGCCACAAAGTAGGGCTATGCTCATAGTTCAACTACCAATAGCAAACTTGCGATCTAAGTGTGCGTGTTCTGTTAGTTGCGTAATGCGCGTTCGTATTGGTTTATTGCCTGTAGTGGAGTTAAAGGGTGGGAGACAAGCGGCGACACTCGTTGTAGAACTACGTATAAAACAGTAGTAAATAAATTTGAAACATTTATTTCAATTAAATCAATTACTTTTGAATTTTCAAAGAGTCGATAAGTCAGATAAATTTAACTGACTGCAAATTTTACATAAACTTAGAAAAAAAAACTTTCAAGTAAAATAAATCATACCATTTTACGGTATTGTTTTTAAGTAATAGGTATTCCATCATAAATTAAAATAATAGTTAATTTATTATTTGATCGCACACGACAAAATTATTTCTATATTAGATAGACATTTTTGCACTGACAACCTTAAACGTCATCTGTCAATCTGTCAAAGGAGCTATCCTTTTGAAATCGGAACACTCAAAAACTGTCCTTATTTCAAAGACGTAGCACCTAAAATAGTATAAACGGTGTTGACAGATGGCGTTGTGGTGGTTGCCAGCCTAAATATAACAACGATGAATCCGGGGAAAATGGAAACTATGGCAGCTCTGAATCTTGGTTTATCGCGCTCTGGTTTATGGTCACAATTCGGCGGGACTTTAGAAAGGTTTTTTCCCACTTAAACGTTTTTTGGTAGTTAGTTTTTTTTTATACTGGTAATACTAGAGAGCGGCACGTGTTTTTTTTTGTACTGGCAATACTGCGTTCGTGATACGTTTTTTGATACTAGTTATATTGAAATATTCGGCACTTGTTACTTTTTTACACTAGGGTTTTTTTGTGTTGTTTGCACAGGTAAAAGCACTTGTGTTCAAGCACCGTTTTTAGTAATTTTATGTGGTGCCGGAATCGTCTATTATAATTTATTTATTTTTATTATAGGGTTTAAATTAACAAAATAATATTCCAAAACATTTTTTTAAACATCTTTTAAAACATAGTCCGCCATTTTGGATTTATTGTGACGTTTTTTTCCGTGTTCTTGTCAACACATAAAAAATAACTAGTCCGCCATTTTCAGAAGTCCGCCATATTGGATTTAGGATAACGTCTTAGCTATTGTAAGCATACATGGTCATCCAAATTGAAGATGTCGACAAAATTGCGGCTTAATCGGTAGGGTTTTACTTATATTAAAATATATTTGCAAGATTTGATATAAACACATATTACTATTGTAATTTGAATAGATTCTAAGCATTTTATTTCAAATAATTAATTAAATAGTAATTAATTCATTGTTTTCACTATAAATGTTAGGATAACGATTTTATACAGTTTCAATTAAAAATAGTAAAGATTTTTTTGAAAAAAATTAGGATACGAGTAAAACCGACGAAAAATTCCACCGCTGGGGCGTCCAGAATCATGTACTGGAGATCCTTGGCATTGTTTTGTGCATCGATGTCAGAGACCGCGTGTGTTTAAAATTTTGTTTATCCGTCTACAAAAGTGTTTTTAGATACATTGTGGTCGTACTAAATTACTACTCATATTCTGCTCAAAAATACATTAGAAATTTATGAAAACCTTTTATGACTGTCCGTTCAACCGATTTTGACTTTTATTACGTTGGTGGTATGACAAATGGCGGCTGCAGTAAATAGTTGGTATTGTAATCACTTTTTTGCTTTTAACGCCATCCTTATGCCTACGAAATAGAAGTTAAAATCGGTTGATTAGACAGTAAAGAAGGTTTCTTTAAATTCCTATTCTTAACCCGAATAGGGTATAGTTAAAGTCAAAATATTTTATTTCACATAGGCCTACATGGGCACTTATAAAACGTCAGAAGCCAGTGCACAGTTCCAAATTGGTCATTTCCTATGGAGAAGAACCGGCAAGAAACTCCATATAGTAATATTACAGGTTTTCTCAAACATAAAAAAAATAATTGATACTGTTATACAGAGTGATTGTGCAAGTAATTATAAATGAATTTCGTAAATGATACTCATAATAAACGATAATTATGCTAATGATACTTCAAGCCAGTAAACGTACTCAATTTCTTGTATTATTCCAAAGAATCACATGTTGGAAGTTGGGACTGCGCCCATCTTCCACCTTTGAAAATATTTTTTTTTTGTTTTAGTATTTTGGATCCTAAACCTTAGAGAGCAGTGGTGGCCGAGTCGTAATGGCTCCGACTTACGAGTTGCGGGTTCAAACCCTGCCAGGCGCATTTCTTTGTGTAATTTATTTAATTACCACTGCTCTCAAAACGGTGAAGGAAAACATTGTGAGGAAACCGGCATGTCCTAGAACTAAAAATTCGAAAGACATGTGACATCCACCAACCCGCACTGGGCCTGCGTGGTGGATTACGGCTCATTCTCTCTCCTAGAGAGGAGGCCTGAGTCCCAGCAGTGGGAACATTAAAAAGGCTGATGATGACGATGATGATTTTGGAACCATAAATAAAATAAATACAGATTTTTGGTAACTGTACTCTAATGCCTTTTCCTCATGGTCACAAAAAACAAATCAAAAAAAAAAAAAAAAAATAGAAATTGGGACCGCGGTCCCGGACCCAAGAACGCCACAAACCTAAAAAAAAGAACCTTTTTTCTGCCTATACTTTGTGAAAAAACTCAAAAAGTTGAGCTCTTTAGTAGTCCTAAGTTTGAGCTACACGAATACTGACATATACTTGCACTGACAGACTAACTGGACAGGTCCACTCGAATCTGTGTGGTTCTTTCCTCAAAAGACCATCTGAGACACTAATCTGCGTGGTTCTCATATGATTTGACCATTACATGTTTTTGTATGGGCTTTAAAAGAGACTTTGACCCCTGAGTTTGTTTTGGTGTTTCTTCTCAGGGTAGTCAGCTAGGAAACATCGGCCTCATCTAGTTTAAACTGACTAAAAAAAAAATTACAGGTAGAAGTGTTTTTTTTAAACCTATTTCCAAATAAATATTAAATTTATATATATAATTAAATATATATAAAAAAATTATCGGTTCACAAAGCGTTTTGGAATTTATTGTGCGTACAGCCAAGCTACAACTTGGGGGTCTTTAAGTCAAGAGTGAATAGGTAACTTCTAGGCAAGCGTGCTCTATCGTCGACCACATCATAGCTTACCATCAGGTGAGATGGTGGTCAAACGCAAGCCTATTAATAATAATAATAAAAAAAACATTTAAAACTATAATTTCCCACCTATTTTTCCAGGAGGTACAACCCCGGCCGCCTCAGTCCACGGTTCTGATGATGAAGACGAGGTGGATGAGGAGCAGGAACTGGCTGAGCTCAGGATCAGCGATAAATAAGTATGTTTGTACTCGTTAGTAGTAGTTGTGTTGGTCAAGCTAGAATAATTTATGGTAGCAAATTTATGAAGGTAGTTAGACAAATCAACAAGACAAATCACATCGTCGCTTTCCATCAGGTGAGGTTGATAAGTTCGCATGAGACCACTAGGTCAAGCGCGAACCTATCAACAATAAAAAAAAAAATGGAATATTGTGTAATGGAGGAATGTGGACTTTCAACGCCGATGCTTCTTAAGAAAAATACCTCTTAGTATCGCAAATAATACAATGGCGACTTTCCTAGGTAGCCAAATAATACATCACTACATAGTATAAAACAAAGTCGCTTTTTCTGTCCCTATATCCCTATGTACGCTTAAATCTTTAAAACTACGCAACGGATTTTGATGCGGTTTTTTTTAATAGATAGAGTGATTCTGCAGGTTTATATGTATAATATTGCACCCGAGCTATCTATTAAAAAAACCGCATCAAAATCCGTTGCGTAGTTTTAAAGATTTAAGCGTACATAGGGATATGGGGACAGAAAAGGCGACTTTGTTTTATACTATGTAGTGATGTAGGTGGCCTTGTTGGCTAGACCCAATTATTTTTTCTAGTTTCACCAACACTATATTTTAATTATAAGCCAATATAAATGTAATAATTTTAGACGATCAGTGTTTCTACGGGTCAGTAAACGACATTATATATAAGAATGGAATTTATATTTTATTATAAATACTGGGTCATTTAATATTAGGTAAAAATTCACAGATATATCTAGTTGTGAAGTTTTACCTAGTAACTTCATGTGATCCTGTCTATTTCTACGTTGTTATAATATTTCGAAATATTTTTTTTTGGATGTTATTTTATTTATCGGGATGGGTAAATTATATGAAAAATCTTTTTTATATGTGTGTTATGAAATTTCTTCTTTGGTGTTTAAATTATGAGAATAGATATCTTGATATTTATAAAAAATATTCAACTGTTACTCCGATATGAATAATAATTATATGAAATTTTCTTATACAAAAATATACATATTTAATGAATTTGTTAAAAATAATAAAATCAATTCTTCCATTTCATTAGTTCCTGTTAACTATAAGATAGTAAGTTTATTTTTATTGTATTTTAGTTCCATGCAACATAACAATAATGTATTTTATAATATATAAAAAAATATATAATGAATTTCAAATTAATTTGGAAAAAAAAAATGCAAAAAAATGTTTTGTATAAAAATATTTACATTTTTATAATTTTTTTTCCCTAATTAGTTTTATTATTTTAACTTTTTATAGCCTCGATTTCCAAATAAATTATTATTTTTTCTTTCCTTGTTTAGTTTTTAATTATAGTTTTTTTTTATATATTTTATAGTCTCGAAAAGAGTTTCCATACGCACTCTTATTTTAAAATAGTATTTCTTTTTTATTACGAAATATTAGTCAAGAAGTATTTTAATAAAAATCTTCTAAGTAAATAGAGTTTTATAAAGTTGTCTATTAAACAGCAATACAATGGATTTTTTAATATTAGTAGTATAGTTTTTATTTGCTCATAATAAGAATTATATATTTATCATAATAAAAAATAATGAAATATTTAAATATATAATTATATATAATTGTATAATAAGAAATATGATTAAAGAAGGTCTACTTGCATGCTAAATATGTGTCTTATGTTAAAAGTGTGCGTAATGACGAGGGCAATATATAATATTAATATTTTAATCAATTTAAATACTCTATAATCTGTTTGCACGTGAAAGTAAAATTGTCTCGAAAACAATATTTTTTTTTACCCTATTTATTAATTGTTAGGCTCTCGTTTTTCGCTCAATTTTATTTGCTGAAAGCGCTGGAACGCAAAAGTAAAAAAATACATAATAAAAAAAAATACTTATATAATTTTTTTTGTCATATTGTCCACTTCAAAAAGAATTGTAGGCAAATTGTATAACATAATAATATTATTTTTTTAAATTAATATATTTTTCTACATACTTATTAATCTTATAAGCAATATTATATTTAGAAATCACCTCCGTTTTCTAAAAGCTTGACTTATAACTCATCTGATCTATAAGCCTTCAGTTTTTTTTAAAAGTAAAAGTGACCATGAAAATCTTTTGGGCACACTTATCCTCTTGTAGACTTTACACATCATTCACTATCAGGCAATAACAAGAATAGGGCCAAGTCTATCACAAATTTAAAAAAAAATCCGTGCTGTCAAATCCAAAATGGCCGACTGAAATAAGAAATATGGCTTTTAGAAAACGGTGGTCTAACATCACGCTTCATAATTATAAAATAAAATAGTTTATTTGTAATTTCGGTTGTTTACTTTATATATTTTTATATAAATAAGTAAAGATATCATAATAATATTATACTAGTAATATGGTTTTGTACATACCATATTTTAATCGAAAAAAGATTAGACAAACCTTTTATTACTGTCCGTTCAACCGATTTTGACTTTTATTACGTTGGTGGCATGACACATGTCGGCTGCAGTAAATAGTTGGTATTGTAACCACTTTTTTTTGCTTCTAATGCCATCCTTATGCCTACGAAATAGAAGTGAAAATTGGTTGAACGGGCAGTAAAAAAGGGTTGTTTAAATGTCTAATTTTATTTTGAAGGCATACATTGTTAAATTTTTCAATTAGAATTAGAAGCGCGGTTTATCAATGTCAATTTTATAAATTTTTTTGCCACTGTAATATGCAGAGATAGTCTAAGTAAAATATAACTGCTAACTGATGATGCGATATTTTTATTATTTATTACGGGAACAGTGGTGGCCGAGTGGTGACGACCCCGACTTACGAGGTCTCGGGTTCAAACCCATAACTTTGTGTAATTTATTTCATCACCACTGCTCTCAAAACGGTGAGGAAAATATCGTGAGGAAACCGGCATGTCCTAGAACCAAAAATTCGAAGACATGTGACATTCATCAACCTGCACTGGGCCCGCGTGGTGGATTACGGCCCATTTCCTCTCCTAGAGAGGAGGCCTGTGTCCCAGAAATGGGAACAATGAAAGGTTGATTATGCTATGCTTATGGTATTATGTATTACACATATTTTGGTTTACTTTGCGACTCTACGCATAATAAAACAAGAGCTGAAAGAACATAGGCATGTCGAATGGGTCAAATTTGGGACGCCCGCGCTTCTAGTTTTAATGTACGATCCATATGATGAGGTCTTGGCACCGAATATGTTAACGCGCCGTCTTACGTGAGTGTGGTTGCGAAGCGATGCGACCCGGTACACGTGCGTACGAAGTCGTCGCGTCACCCGCAATTTATACAGCATTATTTTTAGTTTATGCGAAACCTGAATATATATAGTTTGTTAAGAAACGGCAACTGAATCGATTCCAATAGTTTTTACACCATGTTATATTTTTCTTTCAAATATTTAAAAAAACAGTCGCAATTGAAACAACACCGACACTAAGTACAACTCGGGTCACGGCCAGTCATAGTGGGCATTAGGCACCAGCAAACAGCTGTGTACAAGTGCAAAACAACCCCACAGTCGCCTGGATAGCTCGGCGACCATGTATTTTTGCTGACATAACAAGCTAATAACTTTGTGATTTTTCATGACACAGTTATGGAATTTTGTACATAGATTCTTTACATAAAAATACTAGTTTGTGTGTTTCGGGTTTCGCATGTACTAAAACTTAGGTTGTATATGGTATGTAATAATCATAATGTGTAGGATAGACTATGATTGGTTTGTATAACGATTTTAATTTAAGTTATAATTTAATATTTCCTTATACTGCCATCTATTGATTTAAAAAAAAACGCTGTGTCAGTCATGAAATTAAAATTTTAAAAACTAATATAACATAATATTCCACAACTATCACACATCGCCGTCTAGTCCCAAGCTAAGCAGAGCTTGTGTTATGGGTACTAGACAACTGATAAACATACTTATATATTTCTAAGTACATACATATTATAGGTAAATTACACCCAGGCACAGAACAAATGATCATGCTCATCACATAAACATTTGTCCTGGGTGGGAATCGAACCCACGACCTCCGGCATAGCAGTCAGGGCCACTAACCACTAGACCAACAGGCCAGTCGTAATAAACAACTATAGATGGCGCAAGTTTCACCTCTCACACACTATTACATAAAAATAAGGTTTGAGTTAGCTAGTGTCGAGGTGTACCGAATTTGGTACACTTGTGCCTAAGAGGTTAAAAAAAATGAGGATAATTTGTTATGTCGTTTGGCCACGACAGAATTAAACTTGTGACCAAAGTTTCGCCAAGTTATTTAACTTTTATTTTTAATTTCTGGAGCGGCATATCGCTCATTTGGTGCAACAATGGCGTAATTACACATTTAGAAATTTTACAGAAGATGCAGTCAAAGATGGTTATGGCATTTTAGCGAAACTTATTACGATTCTAATCGTTGGTCAGTGGGTCGTCTTATTGAATAAAATCTACGTAAATGATGTTTCTCCCGATGTAAATAGTCTTTGCGCACATTTTAACATTATAAAACTTGTTTTGAAAATAGTGTAATTACGCCGTTGTTGCACCAAATGAGCGATATGGCCTTTTATGGAACGGTTCTGTAAAGCGATGTCTCTATCAATCATATCTTTGTGATATATTTCGTGGTTTTAAACCCTTTTATCGCCTGCGCTGGATTAGTCCTACGATTTACGTGTCCTATTCGCCAGGGTCGTGTGTTCGCGACTGGGTACTCCATCTCGTTTAGCTCTTCAATCTCCATAGGTGACAGAAGAGCTGACGAGATGCGAGTATTTGGTCGTGGATATCCACGGAATAAAGAAAAGTAGGGGAAGTGCCCCTTAGATATCGCGCGCGTGTCAACATCAAGCGAGATTCGCCTATTACATGTGCAGGTGAATATGGCATCTATTTCAAAGGCACTAGCGTTCTGAATAGAATAAATTGGTTACAGCACCATCTAGCGTTGAGTAGCCGAACTCGTTGTAAATTGGTTTTTAGACGAAAAACTTCTTTATTGTTTGTGTCATGTCAAATATTAACAACTTTCTTACGTTGTAATAAGACCTAATTTATGAAAGCAATAAGAATATGATTTGTAAAAGTTAAGTTTGTAATTCGTAGCTTCGTAGCCAATCATATTACTGTTTTTTGTGTGTAATGTACAATTTGATACGCAAATGTGTGAGTTTGGCGACACTGGTTCCCGTGCTTAGCCACGTTAGGGGCACTTCTACCTATATTTTCTGTTCTGTGTGGATATCCGACCCTGGCGGGATGAACGCGAGGGTGTTGTTCGGTTGTACCCAAGGCGGGTGGTATAAAGGTGACAATGACTGACATGGTGTTCTTACGATTTTAGTCTTGTAATAAGTCTGAAGCGTTATATTTCCAACTCCTTTGTGCCATAAGATCATTACCTTGTTATTTAGTAATTAAAAAAAAGTTTTAAAAATATTTCTTCGTTTTATTTATAACCTCTACCTACATATTTTAATTGTATGTGCACTACTGTACCATCGTGGACATTTCCGCCTGATCATCATCATCATCATTTCAGCCGACAGACGTCCACTGTTGGACATAGGCCTCTCCCAAGCGTCACCACAATGATCGATCCTGTGCGTCCCGCATCCCTCGGATTCTTGCAACCTTCACCAGGTCCTCGGTTCACCTGCTTGATCACTTTAAAAAAAATTGCTTGAACCCTGCGGCGTTGCGCCAAACCAAACCCTTTGAAGTTTTCGTTTCGAGTGCAAGCAAAAATGACCTTAGCGGTGGTTAGGCGGAAGTGTCTTTGATAGTACTTAGGCGGACTTAATTCTACAAAAAATTATACACTGTATTAGGTGTCAGTGGGCAGGACACAGTGCTGGAAGAACAGATGATCGAATGTACCGAAAGGTTCTAGAGTGGCGACCACATGGTGGAAGACGCAGTGTTGAAAGGCCTCTCACAAGGTGGATGGACCTGGTGAGGGTCGCGGCACAAAGTAGATAGGTACAGAAGTCAATCTCATGTATGTACTTCACTTTTTATACCTACGCTAGGCGATCGCGCTAGGGTCAGCGCGTTGCGCCGAACTGTACGAGTGCCACCGGGCGATTGAGCCGAGATATCGTGTCCGTGAGCGGTGTCTATGTGTGCGTTGTGAGAGCGCGCACAGTATGTAGATTGACTTCTGTACCTATCTATTTTGTGGTGGCAAGAATTCGATTTTTTTATGCTTCGCACGGTTTGTGCACTAAGGCATCGTATGGTTTCCCATCTCCAAAAATAGTCTATATTGTAGTGCCGTGGTATCTATGGTAAGGTGATCGTTTAAGAAAAGAAACGTCTTTTTAATTTATACATAACATTTTTTATTTCTATTTTATTAACTTATAGATACCTAACTATTTACAAAATCAAGAAGCCATTTTCAATAATGGCTTCGAAAATTGTACAATTTGAACTCGAACAGGGTACGTACAGCGCGTTTCACTTAAGAACTTCCTTCGCCGCAATGTTGGCAATACGGAAAAACAGTTCTATATGTGTAGCAATCATCATCAGCCTTTCACATGTTCCCACTGCTGGGACTCCGGCCTCCTCTCTAAGAGAGGGAATAGGCATTAATCCACCACGCCGGCCCAGTGCGGGTTGGTGAATGTCACAAGTTTTCGAATTTTTGGTTCTAGGCCATGCCGGTTTCCTCACGATGTTTTCCTTCACCGTTTTGAGAGCAGTGGTGATGAAATAAACTACACAAAGTAATGCGCCTGGCTGGGTTTGAACCCGTGACCAACAACTCGTAAGTCAGGGCCATTAGCATATTGCACCTTTGGTAGAACAAGGGCATAATTGTAATTGTGTATTAATAGTTTTTAATTCATGAATCCCCAAGCGACCACCGATGGCCGCGCATCTATTGTCTTACTATTGTGTCTCTAATTGACGGTATCTGAAGGGTTAATATTTGTAAACGATACACCTAAAAGAATATAGTATATAGTTTATGTCATACAAAGCAGAACAACCTTAGAACATTATTAACATAGCTAGACCACATTAAGTACAAAAAATATCTTAAAATGACTCTCCTGTAAAATTGAAAAAACTGCAATTGTGCCCTTGTTCTACCAAAGGTGCGATATTTGTAGCAATGAAATTACTTAATATTAGGGAGATTAACTAATATTTCGCTACTTTTAATAATTGCCTCATAATTTTGTTTTCTTTTGGAAACTTGTAAAAACTTTATTTGAGTAAAGTATAGGACGCTGGCGACACTTGGGGGAGGCCTATGACCAACAGGGGACGTTTGTCGGCTGAAATGATGATGATGATAGGACGCTGGGCTCCATTTCTATTGTCCTGCAATTCTTTCAAATACTGAAAATGCCTCGCCACGATATAGTACCTCTCCATTAACACCTTTTTTGACCTGCTTTTTTTTAAATAAAATTCCATTCCTCTCACAAGTCTCCATAAATTGTTGCGACTATCGTTAAAATCGATTTCTTTTTGCATTTCGTGCAACAATTCTGCTAGAGTAGGCAACTCTTTTCTTTTTTTGGAGATAGACAGAGGAGCCAATATACGGCGATGAAACTTATGTGAAACGCACTATAGCTCTATCTCTCTCACACGATTGTCATTTTAACACGTCATGGTAAGATCCTTGTTTTATTATGATTATATGATTTATTATTTTCTGTAACATTCAAAAGGCAGTTTTGAAGTTATATTATATTAAATTTGTTTTGATACTACGTTAACCTTTTGAACGCCAATCACTTGTATACAAGTTCGAGATTTCCGTGCCCTCAGCGCCACAACTTGATTAGATAGAAGTAATAATAGTATAAAATAAATTTACGACTTTTACAAGACCTTTTATTTTATTTTTATGGAAAATTGCCCTGTTTTAAGGCATATTTTTAACTTTTTCACACATAATAAGTTCTTGTTTGTTTTATATTCAATAGACACAAAAACGCTAGAAAATATTTTTTTACAATTGTTGCGTGGCGCTGGAGGACACATCGCGTATTATATAGATGGGCGTCGAAAAGGTTAAACTAATATGTCACATTCAAAAGGCAGTTTTGAAGTTATATTAAAATTTTGTTTTGACACTACGTTAAATGCATCCTTGCTCAAATCTCAAATCTTTCTTGCATTGAGTCTATGTTCTGTGCTTTATAAATAGTACTTTTATATCTTAATTTTCATTAAATTTGTTCCCAGCCTCATCAGAAGCTAGTTTTAACTAGAAACTTTTTTATCACTTGAAGTATCTTTTCCCCCGGAAGCTATTTTCTCTCCTGAGGCTTCTTTCTCCCCAGAGTTATTTTTGGGCTCATCAGAAGCTTTTTTCTCTGTGGCTATTTTCTCTCCTGAAGCATTTTTTTCACCAGATTGGTCTTTGGGCTCACTAGAAGCATCTTTGTCTTCTGCAGCTACATTCTCATTAGAGGCATTTTTTTCTCCTGCTGCGTCTTTCTCACTTGAGGTTTCTTTCGAAGCTGGCTTCTCACCAGAAGCACTTTTTTCGGCAGAGTTTCTTTTGGGCTCACCCGTTGCGTCTTTCTCACCAGAAACGTTCTTCTCCGCCGAGTTCACTTTGGGCTCACCAGACGCGACATTTTCTCCTGAAGCGTTTTTCTCACCAGACGCGCTCTTTTCTCCAGAGTTGACTTTCGGTTCACCAGAGTGATCTATTTCACCAGAGTTGACTTTAGGTTCATCAGAGTTGTCTGCTTCGCCAGAATTGACTTTAGGTTCATCAGAGTTGACATTAGGTTCATCAGAGTTGTCTGCTTCGCCAGAATTGACTTTAGGTTCATTAGAGTTGTCTGCTTCGCCAGAGTTGACTTTAGGTTCATTAGAGTTGACTTTAGGTTCATCAGAGTTGTCTGCTTCGCCAGAGTTGACTTTAGGTTCATCAGAGTTGACTTTAGGTTCACCAGAGTTGTCTGCTTCGCCAGAGTTTACTTTAGGTTCTTCAGACTGATTTACCTCGTTAGAGTTGACTTTAGGTTCACCAGAGTTGACTTTAGGTTCACCAGAGTTATCTGCTTCGCCAGAGTTGACTTTTGGCTCTCCAGAGTTATTTACTTCGCCTGAGTTAACTTTAGGTTCTCCAGAGTTATTTACCTCACCTGAGTTAACTTTAGGTTCTCCAGAGTTATTTACCTCGCTAGAGTTAACTTCAGGCTCTCCAGAAGGGCTCGTTTCACCAGAATTGACTTTAGGTTCTCCAGATTGCTCTATTTCCCCGGAGTTGACTTTTGGTTCTCCAGAGTTATTTACCTCGCCTGAGTTAACTTTAGGTTCCCCAGAGGGATTAATTTCTCCAGAGTTATTTGCCTCACCAGAATTGACTTTAGGTTCTACAGAATGATTTATCTCGCCAGAATTGACTTTGGGTTCTTCAGAATGATTTACCTCGCCAGAATTGACTTTGGGTTCTTCAGAATGATTTACCTCACCAGAGTTGACTTTGGGTTCTTCAGAATGATTTACCTCGCCAGAGTTGACTTTGGGTTCTTCAGAATGATTTACACCGCCAGAGTTGACTTTGGGTTCTTCAGAATGATTTACCTCGCCAGAGTTGACTTTGGGTTCTTCAGAATGATTTACCTCACCAGAATTGACTTTGGGTTCTTCAGAATGATTTACCTCGCCAGAGTTGACTTTGGGTTCTTCAGAATGATTTATCTCGCCAGAATTGACTTTGGATTCTTCAGAATGATTTACCTCGCCAGCGTTAACTTTAGGTTCTTCAGAATGATTTACCTCGCCAGAGTTGACTTCGGGTTCTTCAGAATGGTTTATCTCGCCAGAATTGACTTTGGGTTCTTCAGAATGATTTACCTCGCCAGAGTTGACTTTAGGTTCTTCAGAATGATTTACCTCACCAGAATTGACTTTGGGTTCTTCGGAATGATTTACCTCGCCAGAGTTGACTTTGGGTTCTTCAGAATGATTTACACCGCCAGAGTTAACTTTAGGTTCTTCAGAATGATTTACCTCGCCAGAGTTGACTTTGGGTTCTTCAGAATGATTTACCTCGGCAGAGTTGACTTTGGGTTCTTCAGAATGGTTTATCTCGCCAGAATTGACTTTGGGTTCTTCAGAATGATTTACCTCGCCAGAATTGACTTTGGGTTCTTCAGAATGATTTACCTCGCCAGAGTTGACTTTGGGTTCTTCAGAATGATTTACCTCGCCAGAATTGACTTTGGGTTCTTCGGAATGATTTACCTCGCCAGAGTTAACTTTAGGTTCTTCAGAATGATTTACCTCGGCAGAGTTGACTTTGGGTTCTTCAGAATGGTTTATCTCGCCAGAATTGACTTTGGGTTCTTCAGAATGATTTACCTCGCCAGAGTTGACTTTGGGTTCTTCAGAATGATTTACCTCGCCAGAGTTGACTTTGGGTTCTTCAGAATGATTTACCTCACCAGAATTGACTTTAGGTTCTTCAGAATGATTTACCTCACCAGAATTGACTTTGGGTTCTTCGGAATGATTTACCTCGCCAGAATTGACTTTGGGTTCTTCAGAATGATTTACCTCACCAGAATTGACTTTGGGTTCTTCGGAATGATTTACCTCGCCAGAGTTAACTTTGGGTTCTTCAGAATGATTTACCTCACCAGAATTGACTTTGGGTTCTTCGGAATGATATACCTCGCCAGAGTTAACTTTGGGTTCTTCAGAATGATTTACCTCGCCAGAATTGACTTTGGGTTCTTCAGAATGATTCACCTCGCCAGAATTGACTTTGGGTTCTTCAGAATGATTTACTTCGCCAGAGTTAACTTTAGGTTCTTCAGAATGATTTACCTCGCCAGAATTGACTTTGGGTTCTTCAGAATGATTAACCTCGCCTGAGTTGACTTTAGGTTCTCCAGAGGGATTTATTTCTCCAGAGTTGACTTTAGGTTCTCCAGAGTTATTTACCTCGCCAGAGTTAACTTTGGGTTCTTCAGAATTATTTACCTCGCCAGAGTTGACTTTAGGTTCTCCAGAATTATTTACCTCGCCTGAGTTGATTTTAGGTTCTCCAGAGTAATCTGTCTCACCGGAGTGATCTTTAGGCTCTTCAGGTTTGACTTCCTTTTCAGATATTATATCTGGGCTTAGACCGGTGGTATTGCTGTTGTCTCCACCATCAGCCTTTTCCTTATTGGGTTCAGTTTGATCTTCGTGTGTAGGCGTTGAAACTGTGATACTCTCTGTAGCAACGTTAGGTTCTTCACTTTTATTATCTTTGTTAGCGTCTGTACTATATCCTTCACCAGAACTATCTCTGTTATCATCTGTTCCTAGATCTTTTGAAGGACTAGTTACGTTATCGTCATTCTTATTTGGCTCTGTAGAACTTTCAATTCCATGATTACCAACTTCAATATTTGTTTCTGGAGTAACATCACCGATATTTGGTTCAGTTACTTCTTCGGTAACTTTAGGTAATTCTGTTGGTTTATGATATGGTTTTTCATCTTCATTGTTACCATGGTTTTTATGAGAACCAGGTTTAGGTTTGTGGTTGAGGCTGGGTTTGTCGTGAGGTCCGAAAGTAAATATGTTGGTACTGTTATTTCCATTGACAAGATTTTTGATATTTTTCATGATTTCATCTATGTTTTTACTGGCATAGAAAACGTAGACGTTTGTTACTTTGTCATTGCCTACAGTGTTGCCATAAATCGTGTTAGCTTTTACATGTACTGATGGTTCTTTCTTAGGCTTTTCAGTTGTCATAATTTCATCGTGTTTTGGTTCGATGGTTTGTTGAGTTGGTTTATTACCGAGATCATTTTGATTATTAGGTTCATTTATATTCTTTTCATCATCAATATTGTCATTTCCATTATTTTCACTAGGAACGGGTTCTACTGCATCGTTTTCTTTACTAATCGGTTCATTTGTATCCTTTTTGCTACTGTTAGGTTTAGTTACGTCTTCGATATCGGCTTTACCATCGTTATTCCCGTCTTTTTTATCTGCTGTCGGATCTTTCTCAGCGTTTGTAGCTGGTTTCTTACTGATCGGGTGTTCCTCAAAATATTTGCTGACTTGCGCAGCTATTTCCTCTTTAATAAATTTCGTAGTGCGCTGTAATAAGACATTTATACATTGTTAACGTTAATATAATAAGGTGCTTACGCGACGCAAGCGCATCGATCGATCGATCAGTGAGGGTCGCCGGTAAATAGGTCAAGTTCAGCTACCCTCCGCTATTGTTCTATCGCTTGCTTCGCATAGACTTCGTAGTATTTAGAAAATTCAATTTTTTTTTACTTTTGTATGAAAATCTGATTTACTAAAATATGATAAATTTTTAAAGTCATAGAACAAAAGAAAATCATTAACAACAATTATGATTTTTTTAACATAGTCTTAAGAGGTTGCTAGTGTTTTACAAATAACCCTATATTAAAAAAATATAATAAAAACCTGAGGGAGTATTAGCTTTAATGACGAATATACATACCTCGGATAGTGATGCTATGTATTTGGCTCCTAAATCACCCATGAAGGCCCAGAATTTTTCCTGTAAAATAAAATGTTTGTTTTATTCGTTTTTTTTTTGTTCTTTTATGTACCATGGCAATCTGTCCCAGAACATTAAACCACTGGGTTGACCGGCTTTTAGTCTGTTTATGTTGTCTTTTACATTAAATGAGAGTAGTTTCAGGGTAGCTCTCAACTCCATATGCGAATCTGACGCTGAGACTAGGGATGTCACATCTCCTTAACTTCATATGCTGTTGTCCCCCTGTTCCACTCAGTGTCAACTCATTTTTGTTCGCTTATTAGCAAATTTTTACTCCACAGTCTTAGAACAAACCCTTTGCAATCACCAATACAGACGTAACAACTTTTTCACGTACAACATGATATGCCATGGTATGCGTTTGACATTGTTATACTTTTTTTAATGGGTAATCATCAATTTGCTCTGGGCAGAATAAGATGGAGTCTCAGACTTTACTGACTAAACCCTGTGTGTGTGTTCCTTCAGTAGCTCTTTGCATTTAATTAAAAGTAAATAAAAAATAATATACTCACGTTATTTATTAAGTCCAGTGCGTAATCTATCTTGGTATTCTTTTCGGCTTCAGAGTTGTCCTATACAAAAATATACAAGGTTGAAATAATGTGTGAAGGGATATACACACGTAGGAATCGATACGATCTATTTATATCTTTACTAGCTTTTACCCGCGGCTTCGCCCGCGTTTATTAATATACTTTTCATTACTCATACTCTGAAAGTAGGTCTGAAGTTGCCTGAGGAGCGGGCTGAAAATTATCACACTTTTCATTCCTAGGGAGTTTAAAAAAAAACTAGGTCTATCTTCTTGTATTCGTAATGAAAAGCACAGTGCTTACCTCGGGGTTAAAGTTACTTATTTAGTCCCTGGAATTAGCGACCTCCGAGTAACTTTCACCCCTAGTGTAACAATGTATTATTAATTCCTCTCCCCTTTTCTTCCCTCTTTCTCCCCCTTTTCTCACTTTTTTTTAAAATTAGCGTTTGTCCGTCTCCAGGGTCCCAACTATCTCTGTACCAAAATTCATCAAAATCGGTTTTGCCATTTAGGCGTGAAGACGTAACAAACAAACAAACAAGTAAACAAACTCACTTTCGCTTTTATAATACTAGTAAGGATTAACCGTAGAACGTCTATATCCTTATATCAAACGGCAAAAGGAAGTATTTTGGATGTAATATTTATGAGTCTAGTATTTGGCTGCCATTTTACTCTGGAACTGCGATGCTATTCTTTAAGAAAACAACCTTGAGCGCAGAGCTGGCCGCAGCGATGAGTCGAGAGCGCAGTACATAGAATTAACGACCCAATACCCTACCCTACCCTACGCTACCCTTACCCCTACCCTACCCTACCCCCCACCCTACTCCTCCCCTCCCTACCCTTATTTGGAGTTCGTCGAGCGAGTATTTTATTTTCAAGTATATTGATAAATTAGCTTTCCGCCCGCGGCTTAGCCCGCGTGGACTACAGTTTATATCGCGCGGGCAGAGACCCGTGCTCAGCAGTGGAATTATAGGTAGCCTATGTGTTATTCCAGTGTCTCTTCTACCTACCTACCAAATTTGATCTAAATCCGTTCAGTAGTTTTTGCGTGAAAGCGTTACAGACAGACAGACAGACAGAGTTACTTTCGCATTTATAATATTAGTAGGGAAATGGAGATTGACATATTTACCTTATTTTGAAGAGGACATTTCTCCTCTTTCAGCTTTTCGACTGGTTCCTTTGTAACTTCTTGCGGTGATTCTGTATGATCTTCAACAGGCAACTTACTCACTTCTCCACTGTCTTGTATTTTATCAGGAGTTTCGGTATTAGGATTGTGGTTACCTTCAGATTGGTCATGATTATTTGGTTCAGTAGTAGGTTTATCAGTTTCTTTCGTGTGGTCATCAGGGTTTTCATGATCACCAGTTTCTACAGACTGATCATGGTTATTTGGTTCAGTAGTAGGTTCATCAGTTACATTCGAGAGGTCATCAGGGTTTTTGTGAATACCAGTTTCATCAGAATGGACATGATTATTTGGCTCTGTGGTAGGTATATCAGTTTCGTTCTCGTGGTCATCAGGGTTTTCGTGGTCACCAGTTTCTTCAGAATGGACATGATTATTTGGCTCTGTGGTAGGTTTTTCAGTTTCACTTACGCGGTCATCAGGGTTTTCGTGATCACCAGTTTCTTTAGGCTGGTCTTGATTATTTGTTTCTGTGGTAGGTTTATCAGTTGCATTGGTGCGGTCATCAGGGTTTTCGTGATTACCAGTTTCTTCAGACTGATCATGATTATTTCTTTCAGTGGTAAGTTTGTCAGTTTCATTCGCGTGGTCATCAGGATTATCGTGATCATCGGTTGTATTTCCTAAACCACCATCATTTTTGGATTCTTCTGGTGATGATGTATTGTTCTCAATCGGGTTTTCCTTTTCGTCTTTATCAGGAAGAATTTCATCTGGTTTATCGACGTTAGGGGTTTTGGTGCTTCCATTATCATTAATATTTTCTTCAGGTGCTGTTGTAGTTGAATTTTTACCTTCGTTAATAAGCGGTAGTTTATTATTATCTTCACCAGGATTTGTCACAGAAGGCCTGTCTTCGTCGGATTTAGATTTTTCAGTAGTAGTTGATTCTGTTTTGTCTTTTTCCGCATTGACGTCACCTGGTTGTTCAGAAACTGGAACGTTATTGTTTATAACGATATTGTTTTTAATTATCTTTGTGAACAAACCTTCCAAGACATTCACCATGTTGGGTTTATTTGGATCTCCGTTAATTTCAACGTTAGGACGAAGAATTTCATTATCACTCGTAACGTCATTTAATATTTGGTCTAACATACTAGGCACATCTACATTATTAGCTGTATCTTTTTCCGGTTTTGGCAAAACGATTGTAGCATTGCCTTTCACAAATATGTCATGTAAGTCAGTTAATATTTGACCGATTTTCTTAATTATATTATTCGCTGCGACATCATTATCAGTATTGTTATCCCTACCATTATCTACCAATCTTTGATCGTTATCTGTTTTACTGCTATTTTTTCCAGAGTTACTTTCATGTTCTCCTGGGTTATTTCCGTGTTCTCCTGAGTTACTGCCGTTTTCTCTAGAATTACTACCATTTTCTCTTGAATTACTGCCGTTTTCTCCTGAGTTACTGCCGTTCTCTCCTGAGTTACTGCCGTTTTCTCCAGAATTACTGCCGTTTTGTCCCGAGTCACTGCCACTTTCTCCTGAGTTACTACCGTTTTCTCCCGAGTTACTGCCGTTTTCTCTAGATTTACTGCCGTTTTCTCCTGAGTTACTGCCGTTTTCACCAGAGTTACTACCATTTTCTTCAGAACTAGTATCTTTTTGGCCAGATCCACTATTGCTCTCTCCAGAACCTCTACTAACATCTGTTACAGAACCGTTAACTTCACTACTGTCTTCAGGTTTAGAAGTATCATTCTCATCTGAACCATGGCCAGTCTCATCAGAACCACTGGCGTTATCTGCTTCACCAGATCCACTCTGAACACCTTCTCCACTGACAGGAATTTCGAGTGATTCTATGCTAGCTAAACCGGAGATCAAATCGTCTGTGGCAGAATTTGACTCATTAGAACCAGAATCTGATTGAGAAGATGACTGGCTGCTGAGTGATGACCAGTTCTCTTCGCTGGAACTGTCACTGTTGGACTGAAAATGTAAAATTATATTTTTGTGTTGTAATAAAAACAATTATGAAAAAAGAAATAAACGGCTGTTTATACAACTTTAGTTTTAGTATGTGCAAAACCTGAAACACCGGTCTAGTATTTTTATATCTATGTAAAGAGAGAACAGATGGCCTTTGGGGCTGAAAGTTTCTGGAATGGCGACCTCGTACCGGAAGACGTGGCGCTGGAAGGCCTCCTACAAGGTGGACCAATGTACTGGTAAGGGTTGCGGGAATCCGATGGATGCGAGACGCACAGGACCGTTCATTGTGGCAACACTTGGGGAGGCCTATGTCCAACAGTGGACGTCTTTTGGCTGAATTGATGGTGATGATGGTGATTATGAAAAATCACAAAGTTGCCCGTTATGGTTGGCGACATAAATACATGGTCACCGGGCCTTCCGGGCGACTGAGGGGTTTGTTTTGTTCCCGTACCTATCTGTGCGCTGGCGCCTAATGTCCGCTATGACCTGCCGTGACCTGTTTTGTGTTTAGTTTCGGTGATGTCCAAATTATGACCTTTTTTAAATATTTTTGGAAAAAAACTTAACATGGTGTAAAAATTATTGGAATCAATTCAGTTCAGGAACTCAATCATCAGGAATCAGGATTCTGAACAAACTATATTCAGGTTTCGCATATACTAAAATAATGTTGTATAAGTTTCATGCACATAAATATTTAGTTACCTCGGAACTGTCTTCGTTGCTGTCACCATAACCAACGTGGTAAGATATATGCGGGTAGTTCAAGTTCTGAAATGAAAAAAAAAACAATTATTTTAAAAACATATGGGGTGTCTCTGACATTGACGCACAAACGAATACCATGGATCCAGTATATGATTCTGGACCCCCCAGTGGTGGAATTTTTCGTCGGTTTTTACGGCCATACATTTTTACTGATATGTAGAATTTGTGAAGTTAGGGTCGGTAGAGTTAGGCCGTGTAGATTCAGAAGCTTGGCTCTACATGAGATCTGATATCTTTTTCACAGGGCAAACCTTATGTGGTCGTCTTGGCAACATTTTACATGAAATGTTTTTAGTAGGATTTCAGTTCTTTTTGTAAGTTGCTAGGCAGTCTTTATTTTTATTTTTTTATTTTGGCTTTCTAGCACTTCAGGAAGTACCCTAACATTTTGAAGTCTCATACAAACTTCTACCCCCCCATTTTAGGGGATGGGTGAAAGTTATAAGTTTATGATTTTTTTTGTTGATAGTATACTAAACTTAGATTACATACCAAATTTTAGCTTTCTAGCACTTCAGGAAGTAGCCAAACATTTTGATGATCATCAGTGTGTCAGTGACGAAATCGGAGTATTTTAGATATCAATAAAATCTAAATTATTATAACTATTCAATTGAGACTTTGTATGTTTAATTATTCTATTATTGACATCATATCCTGAGAATATGAAGTATCTGGTACATCGGAAACCAACTCTATGAGGATTCAAAAAAACGTCGAAACACTTCGAGAAAAGGTAGGTAGCGCCCTTGCGCTTCGCTTGGCTCGACTTTGGCGGGGGCACTGCCGTGCCTCCAGATGTATCCAAACGAAGCTGTGCAAAAGCTAGTGTTAATATCTGCTGTCATACTTACATTCCATACAGTGCCACGGTTCCCTTTGAGTTCCATACCGTACTGTTTCGGCTCAACCTTTACTTTTCCTCCACCAGATGGCACTTTATCCTTAAAAGATGTTATTTCTGGAGCCTGAAAAAAAAGAAGTACAATGAAGATATCTTTTGATAGAAGTTCTTTTATATGCAAATAGGTAAACCCTCTATAGTCGCTCCTTAGACAGGCCTGTTGGTCTATTGGTTAGTAGCCCTGACTGCTTCGATTCCACAAAATGTTTGTGTGATGACCACGATCATTTTTGTTCTATGTCTGGGTGTAATCTTATACAACGTGTAACGTTAAATGTGCAAAACCTCAGACACCCCAAATGATTTTTAATTCGATTGACCTAATTATGTGAGAAAAATCTTAAAAAAAAAAATTAAAGGTTTTATGAGCAGATTTAGTTTGTTTAAAATTAATATCTGCATTAAAATAAGACCTTTTATTATCCCGCGTATGAGAAAGTTTGATTGGACTACAACTATTTGTGTTTTTTTACCTATTTCAGTGGGTTTGAGCACGTGATGGTTTGACCTATTAATAAATAGACAGGTCGAAGTTTTTAATGAAGATTTTTTTGAAAAATTTAACCTATATTAAAAAGTGGTTTAATTGATTCTGCTCGTTATTCTGATCAAACTATTTTCAGGTTTTGCGCTATAACGTTACACGTTGTTTATAAAAATCAATTGTTGTTTGTTAGTCTCGCTAAAACTTGAGAACGGCTGAACCGATTGTAATCACTCTTTTTTTTCTTTTGTTAACCAGCTTAAAGGGAAGGTTTATAAGCAAAAAATAATAATGGGTTGGTAGGGTATGGTAGGCAGCGTAGGGTAGGGTAAGTAAGTAGCTAGGTAGGATATGGTAGGTAATCAAGTGACGAGAGTGAAGCCGCGGGTAAAAGCTAGTTTATCGATAATGTATGTATTTAGAAATATAGTATATTTAACAGCTAGGTATCTAGTTCTAAAACCACAAACTCTGCTTAGTTTGAGACTAGACAGCGATGTGTGAAAGTTGTGGAAGATTATTCTATTCTATTCCTTTATCTTCCACAACCCTGGTCATCTGTCCGGCTTGGGTTCAGGATACTTACACTAAGAGTTGTTTCACCGTCCGGCTTTGGTGTTGTGGTCTTTGACCGATGTTTATGTTTCCGCCTTGACAGTCGCGGTGGATGAGGAATGCGTCTCTGTAACAATAAGGATCATTAATTGGCAAAAATACGTCTTTAAACTTAGACAACGAGTGTAGTGGTGGCCAAGTGCTAACGACCCTGACTTACGAGTTGCAGGTCGCGGGTTCTAACCCAGCTAGGCGCATTACTTTGTGTAATTTATTTCATCAACACTGCTTTAAAAACGGTAAAGGAAAACATCGTGAGGAAACCGGCATGTTCTAGAACCATAAATTCGAAGCCATGTGACAGTCACTAACCCGCACTGGGCCCGCGTGGTGGATTACGGCCCATTCCCTCTCCTAGAGAGGAAGCCTAAGTCCCAGCAGTGGGAACATTAAAAAGGCTGATGACGATGATGATGACGTCTTTAAACTTCCTTCCATAATGTGAGATATTTTACATTCAAGAGACGAAATCCTGAAGACTAGCTGACAGAGTCTCATTTCCATTTTGGAAGTCCTTCCTCCTCCTTAGTCATTCACTCTTGACAGAGTGGCTGTGGTTGACAATATTGCATTATCGTTGGCGAGTGAGGTTCCGCCATGCGTCTCCACTTGTCATGGCTTACGGCGCCTCAAGAACTCTGGACTATGGAGGTTTGTGATGCAGCTCTGATGAGTTAATCATGATTTAATTTGACTGACCTGTTGGTCTAGTAGTTAGTGGCCCTGACTGCTATGCTGGAGGTCGTGGGTTCGATTCCCACTCAGAACAAATGTTTGTGTGATGAGCATAATCATTTGTTCTGTGTCTGAGTGTAATTTATCTAAATAAATATGTATTTAGAAATATATAAGTATGTTTATCTGTTGTCTATGTCTAGTACTTATAACACAAGCTCTGCTTAGCTTTGGACTAGACGGCGTTGTGTGATAGTTGTGGAATATTATTATATTATTTCTTCTCGCTCCGGGTTATGGGCTGGACACAATAGGTCGCTAACTCCGAACTATGCATAGCGTTATATTTAAATAATAGATAATTTATTTACCCCACGATGAGACCGCCTCTTCACTCTTTTCAATTCTTCTTGAGGTTTCTGTGAACAAGATAAGTATGGATTTTAAATTATGCCAATGGAGCAGTAACACATTTAATTTTTTACTTATATAAGCCAGTATTTGACTGCAAGCCCATCTGATGGTAAGCAGTAATGCTACCGTTGCAGTTGGTGGTGAGGCGCACTAGTTTATTAAGAGCCTATTCACTCTAGCCTTAAAGACACGGAACACACATAATCGGACGGGAAGACCGCAGCAGGCGAGTTTTTCCAGTCCTTCGATGTACACGGTATAAACGACGAAGGGAAACGCTTAGTCTTGGCCGTAGAGGTTTCAACAACGTAGGGTTGGTTTACTCGCTGTACGTCGGGTCGTTCGAGATGGTAGAATCACAAAGCTGCTAGGTGGCATTTTGCAGCACCAGTCCATATGTGGGCCTCCACACATCAACGGACCTGTGCTTTGTATAACATTAAAAGCTGTCCCGGTGTGAAGTACCACCGGGCCTTTGCAAGAACGCCGAGTTTCCTAGTAGCTATCTTGGCTTTGGACTCAATGAACCGCCCAAAGTTAAGGACTGAGGGAATTTCAATTTCCAAGAGCTGAAGGCGGTTGGTGTAAAACAGGGATACATCCTGAAAAGCAGGAGCCAAGGTGAACGTTCTCCTTTTGGCGGTGAACAATTCAAACACGCTTGTGTTTTCGTGGCATTGAATCCTACCAGATTGGCTTTACCCCACTTGGAGACTGCCTGAAGCGAGACATTCGTACGCATTACCATAGCCTTTCTTTGGGACCGGATTAGCTCCTTACTTGCCCGAGCACTAGGCAGGTAGCTCTCCACAACTGTGCTATCAAGTCATTCAATTCTCAATATAGTAAAAAGTAGGGTAGAATAGGGCAGAGTAAGGTATGGTAGGATGGAGTAGAGTAGAGCGCGAGCGAAACTGCGGGGGTACAGCTAGTAGATTATAATTATCTTCTAATATATAAAAAAAGAGACAAAACGAAAGTCTATGACCAATGCGTGTTGTCAGTGATGACATATGGTTCCGAAACGTGGTCGCTCACAATGGGCCTCATCAGAGGGCTTAAAGTCACTTAAAGGGCTATGCTCAGAGTTTTCTAGCGTGATCACATCAGAAATGAAGATATCCATCGGTAAGAGACCGACGAATCACCAAACTTAAGTGGCAGTGGGCAGGGAACATTGCTTGCAGAACAGATGTTTGATGTGGATGCGGAGGTTCTGGGTGGCGACTGCGTATCGGAAAAGACAGTGTTGAAACGCCTCTTACAAGGTAGACCGATGACCTGGTAAAGGTTGCGGGAATCCGATGGATACGAGGCGCACTGTACCGTTAATTGTGGCGAAACTGACATCTTTCGGCTGAAATGGTGATGATGATGATAATTATGAAGAAATCACTAAGTTATAAGCCCGTTATGGTGTCTGGTTATCGACATAAATACATGTTCACCGGGCCGAGCCAAATAGCACCTATTTGGCTCCCGCACCCAGCTGTGCGCTGACTTCTAATGTCTACTGTGATCTGCTGTGATCTGTTTTCTACTTACTTTCGGAGTGTCCAACTTATGACTTTTTTGTATATTTTGATGATGATGATGAACAGAGAACAAAAAAACCAGCTCACCTCATCCTTTTCCGAGATTTCCCTTTTGCTTCTCTTTTTGGATTCATCTTCTAAATCATCCTGAAAAAATGTAATAGAATTTATCAAATAACTTCTATCATATTACTTCTATTATAAAAAGAGTGTCAGACTTTAATTGACTAACGGCCAGTTCACGATCTTGCCGCTGTGAGCGGTAGGTTAGCGCGGAGCGGCGAGCGGTAAGAACAAAAGTACGAAAATATTTGAAGCACGCCACGAGAGACGAGACGCCGCTTATAGCGGTTTGTTCACTTACCTATACCGCCCCGCTCGCCGCACCGCACGTCTCTAAGATCGAAATCGTGACTAGGCCGTAATTACGGATCTTTCTGACATTCCAGTTTTTTTGAATGGTTTTATATGCATGTTTAATTTGAGTAAGTTCTTGTAACATTTTCCTTTCGTTTTTTCGTTCATTCGTTACGTTGTTCTTTCGTTCATTTGTTCATTCGTTCATTCGTTCATTCGTTCATACGTTCATTCGGTCATTCGGTCATTCGTTCATTCGTTCATTCGTTCATTCGTTCATTCGTTCATTCGTTCATTCGTTCATTCGTTCATTCGTTCATTCGTTCATACGTTCATTCGGTCATTCGGTCATTAGTTCATTCGTTCATTCGTTCATTCGTTAATTCGTTCACTCGTTCATTCGTTCATTCGTTCATTCGTTCATTCGTTCATTCGTTCATTCGTTCATTCGTTCATTCGTTCATTCGTTCATTTGTTCATTCGTTCATTCTATTTTTCTTTCTTCTTTCTCTTTTTATTTCTTTCATTATTTCTTTCTTCCTTAGAGTTAGTATCCGAACTGAGTATACACGTATTTTACTTAATTAAAAAACTGCCCCTTTAGCACAAAATTGGATCTTACCTTGTCTGCTGGTTCCTCAGATTCCTTCGGCGCATCAGTGGTGATTTCTGCTGGGTCCTGTGAAGAAAAAAGACATAGTTATCCTCGGTGTATCGACGCGACTTCAATTTTAACATTTAAATGGCTTTTACAAATTAATATTTTTAGTTAAATACACCCCTTTGCAAGATTTAAATAGGGGATGATATGGACATCAATTTATATTGTTTTTTTGTTTGTAGGAGGTAATCTCTGGAAGTCCTGGTCCGATTGCTAACATTTTTTTCACCGATAGAAAGATGCTTTATTCCTGAGTGACATAGGCTATACTTTACGTACGCGGTGAAGCCGCGGGCAAAAAGTAGTTCAATTATAGGTTTATTAATGAGGTTTTGGGGCCCCTAGGGCACGGCACCGCCTAGCTCTTCGGTAGTTGCGCCAGTGAAAAATATATCATCATCATCATAATTTCAGACGAAAGACGTCTACTGTTGGACATAGGCCTCCCCCAAGTGTCGCCACAATAAACAGTCCTGTGCGTTTCGCATCCATCGGATTCCCGCAGCCCTTACCAGGTCTTCGGCCCACCTCGTAGAAGGCCTTTCAACGCTACGTCTTCCGGTACGTGGTCGCCATTCCAGAACCTTTCGGCCCCAACGGCCATCTGTTCTGCGAGCAATGTGCCCTGCCCATTGCCACTTAAGTTTGGCGATTCTTCGTGCTATGACAAATATATAACGAATGTAAAAATATAACGATGACTTACGGAATTATTGATCTCATCAGAAACGCTGTCTTCTGCATCCTTGTTGTGATTGCTGCTTGC
Source organism: Mythimna lalbum (assembly GCA_949319445.1). Classification (NCBI taxonomy): domain Eukaryota; kingdom Metazoa; phylum Arthropoda; class Insecta; order Lepidoptera; family Noctuidae; genus Mythimna; species Mythimna lalbum. The sequence continues at coordinate 10,733,911 of OX439373.1, forward strand.
TGGGAGCTCCAGCTCATGGCCACCGCCATCCGGCATTTCTTCTACTGGTTCATATGACTGTAGAAATAAAATTAAGCGAAGATAGAATTCGTCTACCGAGGCAAAAATAAGTGGCAGTGGGCAGGGCACATTGCCCGCAGAACGGATAGATGATGATTCAAAGATTCAAAGCTTTTAATTTCAAAATAAAGCATTTACAGGCACTTTTAAAATGTCCAGAAGTTGGTCAGAAAAAAAAACTGGGCAAGCACGAGTCGGACTCGCGCACTGAGGGTTCCGTGCAAACTACGATTTCCGAATGGAGTCTCGAAGATTTTTCAGTAGGAAGAGTAGGGAAAAGTTGCGAATGTGAATTGTTGAATGTAATATTTTTTTAGACAAAAGTATTAATTACACGAAAAATTCAAATGTTGGTAATGAATCTATAATGAATCTATAATAAACATATTTTTTTTTTCAAATCGATTCATATCAAATCAAAGCATTTATTTCAAACAGACCATTTGCAGGCACTTTTGAATAGGTAAAATATTCGAGTAAATCACAAAATTAACGAATGCTAACAGAGTTTTGTGGCGTTATCTGTCTTTTTTAGCGTTGTCTTTTTGTCAAACATCGCGTTAGATTGCGTTAGATGAAGTAACAAGATTATAAACCATGCTCGATGTTGACGATAGGTGAGTGGATAAAGAACTTGAGCGAGTGAGTTGGCGAAGCATGTTCCCCACGTCGACAGTCTTTTGTGGCAGGAAAACCAGCGTGCAAGTGGTGTGCTGATACTCCCTCTTACTCCATCTGGAACCGTAGGAGTAAAGACTCCTACCGTTCTATTTTTCTCACGTAAAAAGTTCAATGATATCTCACGTAAAAACAAGTTTTTAATGAAAATATTTTTTTCATAACAAGCTTTTATTGCACGGTATAATACTTATATATAATTAATTCTCGTCAAGACGAATCATACGAGCCCAAACTCGATGGGGTTGTGTCGTTTAACTACCAAACTCCTATAGCCACCTTCCAATTCCATCATCAGATCAGCTCCATGTCATAATAATTTTGCATTGTCATCTGATTTACTCATGCATGCAAAATTTCAGCTCAATCGGTAACCAGGAAGTGGGTCAAATTTAATTTGCAAGATTTGATGACAGACAAACATCGGGACAGGTGAAACTAAATAAAAGCTTGGAGAAAAAAGAGAATGAATGATAATGGTGATGAATATGAAGAACGACATGAATTCTTACATTTTCATCGCTTGGTGGCAGAAATTGGAAGCCTTGTCCGTTGGTGAAGGCATGTTGAGGGTCCTCGGACTTCGGAGCCTCATCAGACGGAGGTTCCTTCAACAATATAAGGGTTTTTGATAAGAGCTTTTGAGAATCGGTTGCTATACCTGCTACACCTATTTTAAATCCTATTGAAATGAGTTAATTTTGGGGTTTTTTTTGGGAAATCATCCACTCTACTCTCGCTCTAGGGCAGACCGGGAAGGCGTGTCAGACTATTACTGACTAAATCCACACCTGTTTTATATTCCATCATGAGATTGTCTTCTGTACCTATCTATTTCTTCGATTGTCCATATTGATTCTTTTTTTTATACCATCATAAACACATATGGAATGCAATAAAGTATTGGGTATTGAGTATTGAGTATTTTGTGATACTGGTTCGATTGATAATTTTTTTTCACGGATACAACGCTGATTTATTCCTGAGTGATTTAGGCTATATTTTATGTGAGAATCCGAAGCTGCGGCCAAAAACTAGTTTTAAAATATGGCTGAACTAACCTTATCGCTTGAGTCTCCACTGTCATCCTGTATTTTCCCGAAAGGCCTCTCGATGATATGATAATAGATGATCTCCCGAAGCGATTTCTTCAGGTTTGGGCTCGAAATCGTGAGAGACTTGCCATCTTTATCTTCTTTTACCTTGTACACCAGCTCATTTGGGGCTTTTAACTGTAAAACGAAGAACGGATATTTATTAGATATACAACGTGTAACGTTAAATGCGCAAAACCTCAGACACCCCAAATGATTTTTAATTCGATTTTGTTGGGGTCGGCCTCCTTCTTTGCTAGCATTACTCCTCCTCGCTCCAGACCATGGCCTGAACCAAGGCCCGGCGTGAGAGGTCTCTGCCGCCGATCGCCCCTTCAAGGGCACGGCGATGGCCCGCCCAAGCAGGGCACACCTCGATTGTGTGCTCCACCGTGTTCTCCCAAATTTATGACCTAGTAAAACCAAAATGAATAATTTGTTTTGTTACTTACTTCGATTTTCGATAGCGAATGGCCAGAACTCCAATGCGCCAAAGCCAGCCAAAGCACAGAAATGCTTAACTGTAAAAAAAAAAAACATTTTTGTGAGAAAGGATAGTACATTTTGATTCGCCCGCGCCGTAAGCGAGGGTGTTACGGTCTGTTCACAACCTAACCGCTGTGAGCGGTATCTTAGCGCGGGGCGGCGAGTGGTAAGATCAAAAGTAAGAAAATGTTTGAAGTACGCCACGAGACGCCGCTCATAGCGAAAAAACGCGCGATATAGATGTCGCCCATTCGCCACGCCGCGCCGCTTGCTGTTAAGGCCAAAATTGTGAACAGGCCGTTATGGAGCCGAGTGCTGCAGTGACAAATTTCCACGTGTATCAAACGATTCGACGCTTTTCAATATACTGAAGATATACATAATATAAAAGGTGGTTGAAGCGCGACTTGAGGGGGTGGCTTACCATCCAGCTATCCACAATAAATTATAGCGAAGGCGAGTTCGCGCACTTTTCCGTACTAGTGCCGATAAGTGAAGATTTTCTAGTAAGTAAGTGTATTGAAAATATATTGTTATTTCGAGATTAAAGATATAATGTTTCACTAGCGGCTTCCAGCGGCTTCAGGCACGTCATAGTAGAAAATTTGTACAATTTTAGTGTGATGTGTGATTAGCGTGATTGGAAATCACTAATTACTTTGCCGATTACTGTCACCTCACATTCTTTGTGTTAATTAGTTTTATGACCACATAAACAGTTAGGTAGAACTACATTGAGACACAAAATAGATAGGTACTGAAGACAATCTCATGTATGTACTTTACTTTTTATACCTACGCTCGGTGGACGCACACTAATGAGTGTTTGAGCTGGAACTGTTCGATGAGCGGGCCGAGAGCGACGAGATATCGTGTCCGTGAGCGGTGTCTATGTGAGCGTTGCTCGAGCGCGCTTTGTGTGTAGATTGACTTCTGTACCTATATGATTTGTGATTGAGATGAGGTTCTTTTTTTTCGGTGGGTAAAATCGTCTAAATGACATCCCCTTGGGCGGAGCTGAGATAGTGTCAGACTTTTCCTGACTACAAAACCCACCCCGTTCTTTCGTTGCCTTTCATACCGAGGCCGAGCCCTTTCAGAAGCAGACCCTTGGCTCCAGTAGGCTTCGATCCTGCTGGGCTCCTACGGGTGCTGACAACTCCTTGAGGTGCGCGGAAACAATACGCGCCTTGGCAAGACGCTGGGATGCCGCAGTGCGGGATCTAAACGGCTAATGTGCGCTGACTGACGGCAAAATCCCTCGCCCTCCCGTTAAGGTTTTGGAGGTAAGCGGAACAGAGAGTAAGGTCCCACATACCTCCTTTGAAAAGGGAGGATCCTCCGGCCAAACAGGTTTTATAGTCTGGTGGGCTACTGCCCGATAGTTGATGTCGGGCTGTCGTATATGTTCAAATCGCGCGGAGAACTTTGATTGCGCGATGCAGGATTTCGTATTTTCTTCGTAGTTCTTATGTGGCGTCATAGATGTCGCTACAATGTCTACGCAGACCGGAACACGGCCCGTGTAGGCCTTAACGGTCTGGATGGAGCCCGAGTGATAGAAGGTGAAATATCAGCGGACTGCAAGGTCCCAGCGGGGCTGAAGCCTGCTGGGGCCATGGGTTGTCTTCCGAATGGGAAATACGTGGTCCAGCAACGCAAAGGGTATTTGAAGGAACATAGGTGTGGTTTTAGGTAGTAAAAGTCTGACACACGTTCCCACGCTCTCTCACACTCTAGAGCCAAGACAAAATCTCTAAAAGCCTCTAAAGAAATTACCATTTTTGCGCTGAACATCGTAAGCGGCAATTTGCGTTTTTTGTAGAAATGGGATAATTTATTTTCCAATACATTTACTATAAATGTTTTTGCAGTAGTGCGGAATAATACCGCGACTACCCCTTTTTTTTTCGGTGTGCAAAAATCATCTTATGACAACCCGCTCCCCCGCTCTTGGGTGGAGCGGGAGATAGTGTCAGTCTCTTACTGACTAAAAACCCACCCCGTTCCTTCTAGCCTCTTCATACCGGGGCACGAGCTTCCTTTCGGATAACCCTGTCCCCAGTAGGCTTCGACCCAGCTGGGCCCCTCCTGTTGCTGACAACTCCTTGAGGCGCGCGGGAACAGTGCGCGCCGTCGACGTTTTGGGCTCGGTCCGGACAGTTACCGGACGATCGGACAGAGAGCTATGCCGCGACTACCCCTCAAGCCAATTAAATCCTATCTATTACACCTATAATTATTATTATAACATCAGGTTGGTCCACCGCCCAGTCTTCATATTAGTCCGCGAACTATTTCTCACAAATGACGAATAAGTGAGTTGAAAAATGTCGTTTGATACACGTGGAAATGTAACTTCAGCACACGTCTCGAGCGAATTCCGCCTCGATTGCAATGACAAACTTTATCCACTATCAAAATGCAGTATTTTTATATTGGTTTACCAGAGTATTTGTAGATTATGCACCGAGGGGCTAAAGTTGTGTCTTATGTCACGGGCGTCATATTGAATCTCGAGCGCAATGAAGGATTCGGGATTTAACTCACGAGCAAAGCGAGAGAGTTAATACAAGAATCCTGAATGCAGCGAGGGATTCAAGCTAGCCCAAGGCAAAGACACCTTTAGCCCAGAGGAGGATACTCTACTTTTTACACCTACTGTGAGAAAATAATAGTCACATTATTGACCAGCGGGTCATAATGAAATCCAGTACAACATTATTGACCGGCTGTGCCCCCGGCCCATAGATATAATATATTTCTATGCCCCGGCCACTAATGACTCACTTTAGGTTAAGGTTGCTTGACATATAATTTGACATTTTCGAGCAAGTGGTGTGAAAAAAAATTGTTTCCATTTTCCTTATTTGCAAGCGTGCAAAACGCGACTCTAGTGTCAAATAAAATAAATAAATAATTCTCACCAACAAGCGCTTCATGTTGTCACCTCACTCCACTTAATGGCATCATTTCTTCTTTATCTATCTTTTATATAGTTGTCAATTAATAGCTATTTTATCTTATCTTTTATTACTTTCTCATATTTTGAGGTTTGAGTTACAGTTATACATCTATATTACCTGCCAAGCACATTTTTTTAGCATAGCATAGCATAGTCGGCTGTATAATCTTCCCACTGCTGGAACTCTAGGCCTCTTCCCTAGGAGAGGGAATGGTTCGTAATCCACCACGCGGGTCCAGTGTGCCCCGCTTGGGTAGAGAATCGCAGTGTCCTTGTAAGGACGATCTGTGGCGGTGATCTCTCGCACCGGGCAGGCCATGGTCCGGAGAGTGTGGCAAGCGGTCGCCTCCTTCTGCGATGCAGAAATGCTAGCAAAGGAGGAGGCCGACCGCATCAGGCAACGGCGCTCATGCCCTAGTTGCCGCGGGGATTCCGATCCCGATTTCTGGCCATCGTAGACGCAGGCTTGTGAACGGTAATGGGTAGCTTGCTGTCAGACCGTCTGGTAGCCGTTCAACCAGCCCAAATCATCAACAGCGCGTTGTTCCCGTGCGCCTCAAGGAGTTGTCAGCAACTGTAGGGGCCAAGCAGGGTCGAAGCCTACTGGGGCCAAGGGTCTATTTCAAAAAGGAAGGCTCAGCCCTGATATGTAATGTAACGAAGGAACAGGAGTGGGTTTTTAGTCAGTAAAAATCTGACATTATCTCGCGCTCCGCCCAAGAGGATGGCATTGGATGATTTTTCCAACTAAAAAAAGAAAACATAAAGTGACAGAGCGCGACTGTTGGTTGACTGACAGATGCCATGAGAAGTAATATTTATTTATTTATTAAACTTCATGAGGAAAGGGCAGTATTCCACCACGCGGGCCCAGTGCTGGTTGGTGGATGTCACATGTCTTCGAATTTTTGGTTTTAGGACATGCCGATTTCCTCAACCGGCCGGTGATGAAATAAATTACACAAAGTAATGCGTCTGGCTGCGAACCCGCGACCTACAACTCGTAAGTCAGGGCCGCTACCACTCGGCCACCACTGCTCATTAAACTTCACGCAACATAAAAAATTTGCTAAGTACAAAATCGGACTTAACCCTTCAGATACCGTCAATTAGAGACACAATAGTAAGACAATAGATGCGCGGCCACCGGTGGTCGCTTGGGGATTCATGAATTAATGCCTTAGGCATTCTTTACCAGTCAACCAAGGGTGGTGAAGAGAAAACATGGCAGGTGTATAAAAAAAAAACAAATAAAATATGATTATATTCAAACTTTTTATTTATTAAGTTAAAGTTACTACACCTTTATTAGCAAACCCTTTATTAATATGGGGACACAAACACACATACGCACGCATATACAAATGTATAAGGTTGGAAATCCCTATCCCAACTTCCCTACTAATATATATATATAATATTATAAATGCGAAAGTAACTCTGTCTGTCTGTTACGCTTTCACGCAAAAACTACGGAACGGATTTAGATCAAATTTGGTAGGTAGGTAGAAGAGACACTGGAATAACACATAGGCTACCTATAATTCCACTGCCGAGCACGGGTCTCTGCCCGCGCGATATAAACTGTAGTCCACGCGGGCGAAGCCGCGGGCGGAAAGCTAGTATAATATAATGAACCAGGGCCTCAAGTCTGCTATAATTGCATAATTGTTGATTTTGACAAGTTTTCTAATCTACTAATTTAATGGCATCATTATGGCTTTCTAATGGTCAATCACTGAGACTCCATTGACATGGCATAGAATGGTAATCTCGAACCCCTAGCCAAGTCGATAATCAGCAATCGTTAACGCTAGACGAAGACTAATCAAATGTATGGGACTCAACGTTTTAAGACACGTGGTCAGAATAAACGAATAGAAAATTTGTAGCCAAGTTCACATCGTTCAAAATGATAGAATATCGTTTCTACAATGTTCAATGCTACACATTTTGTAATACAAACGCTACATTGTAGAACGAGCCGCTTCAGGCGCGTCAACATGGACACCAACTTATCGTTGTCTACAATTGCTGACACCGAGGCGTTACCAATTGGAAAACGGAATTTGACCCGAAACGGTTGTAACTTGGCTAGGGGGGCTGATGTATGCGGTAATCTACTATTTGGACAGTTCCTTTGATCAAATACCTACCGTTATGGCTTCATTGTGCATTTGCGGTTGTAAGATAGGGACAATATGATAAAAACGTAAACTTTATAATAAAGTTCACTAATTAAATGCATAACCTACCGGCAGACTGTTAACAGTATTCAGCAAAGAGTAAAAAGTATTCAAAAACAACAAATCATACTAGTGCGTGTTTCCGAACGCAAAATAAAGCGACATTGACACTGACAGTGACAGTTCACAAACAACAAAAAAAAAAAAACGATACAGTCGGTATATCGAACAAAAACTTAAATAATTAGTGAAGTGTCTAATTAAAACTAGTTTCAAGAAGCAAATGCAAGATAACACATAAGAAGACAAATACCGAATCTTATCACTTCTTAACAATCCGTCTGCATCGAGTCGAAGTCTGCGCCGCGCTATTGGATCTGGTGTTCGATACTGAATTTGTTTCTTGATCCAACAGTCTGCCACGCTCAGCTCCCAGCGCGACGACCTCAAGACAGAAGATACGGCGCTTATCGTCCGAAAGTTTGACCTTGATGTTGCCGTCCACACGTTCGTCACGCCGAATAGCTTGCGAGCGCGACGTACAGTACGCGTCAAATAACTTTGCCGCTCTGAAGTTGGCTACATTCACTGCGCATTAGTCAATTTTACGAAAAAGACAGCACTGCGCATGCGCGAACCTCAGTGTTACGTTTCTATCTCAGTCGCTCGTATACGTCCGATACCAGCTTGTGTTCCGCTCGCACCTATACCACTCGATAGTACCTGCGCCGTTGTAAGGAAAGCCTAACTTCAGAGCGGCAAAGTTATTTGACGCGTACTGTACGTTCCAAATCGATAATACAAGAAAAAAAAATGGTCGCTTTCGACTTACTGCCCTCTCGATTACCAGGGCAGCGTTGTGATCGCGACATGGTGGCCGGGACGTTTGTGATCGAGACAACAACTCATTTTATAAGATTCCGCAAGTCAGTTAAAGTTGAGGATTAATAAAATTAAAATGGAAATTTTAAACGAACAACAACCGGCTAACGTGGAACAGCCTGAACAGGTGAGGCACCTGGAGCTGCTTGAACAGGTGCGGGACGTGGGGCGGCTTGAACAAGTGGAGGACTTGGAGCAGCCTAAACCGGTGTGGTACGTGGAGCCGCTTGAACAGGTGGGGCACTTGGACTAGCCCGAACTGGTGGGGGACATTGAGCCGCCTGAACAGATAGGGGACTTGGAGGCGCCTGAACAAGTGAGAGACGTGGATGCACCTGAACAGCTGAGGGATTTGAAGCTTTTCGTACAGGTGGGAGACGTAGAGCAGCCTGAACAGGTGGGAGACATGGAGGCGCCTGAACAAGTGAGAGACGTGGAACCACCTGAACAGCGGGAACACTTCAAGCAAATAAATAAATAAATAAATAATGAATGCCCCAAGCCACCGAGTCGGCTCAAACCTTATACTACTCCTCGGCATGTATGATCAACTACACATCAACGAGCTAGTGCGGCTACTAAGCAACCAAGATGGGTGTGCGATGTTATTAGAGGATCTTGGATGGCTTCTAGAAAAATGGGGGGTGGAAATTTGTATGGAGCATTCCGCAATTCTTTAACTACCAAGTTATTGTCTAGCATCTTTACTGAACTGGATCTATTTGGCGCAGCCGTGAAACACACATTGTGTCAGTGTTTTTAATTTATTTTTTCTAAAATAAACAAAATATTAGCCTGTAAACAAAATACTTTCTTTTTTTTCTTTCTATAGGCAGTCTTTCTGAGAACGGAATGAGTTCTGCTAACGGTCATTAACTGAAATAGCGCTAGGACAATGATGACTTGCAGAATACTTGCAATAACTTGTGACCTGCTTAACATAACCTAATTAAAACTAACTTACAAAATAAAAATAAAAGCCCTAAAGACCTGTAGCGACATCTATGACGCCACATAAGAACTAAGAAGAATATACGAAATCCTGCATCGCGCAATCAAAGTTCTCCGCGCGATTTGAACATATACGACAGCCCGACATCAACTAACGGGCAGTCGCCCACCAGACTATAACATTCTGTCTGGTCGGAGGATCCTCCCTTTTCAAAGGAGTTTTGCGGGACTTTACTCTCTGTTCCGCCTACCTCCAAAGAACTAAAAAAGCAATCTAAAGTAAAGCATCTAAAAATACCTCTGCATCGCTGTCGACTGATTATTAAAAGACAGGCGGCATTGCCACGCTGAATGGCAATGCTTCCTTTGTCAAAGTAAAAGCCAGCCCCTTGGGTCACTGAAAGTTCACGGTCACAAGGCGTTTCGAAAGTTCTTTAAATAATTTGTGGGCACTCGGACCCCACGATCCAAGAGTTTCAACCCCTAATGGCTCGAAAATATAACTACTAACGAAGTTAACAAGGTTGTTATAATTATTTCCGCCGCTTGAAGTTCTCTGCAGCCGCTGCAGCGGCACCGGCACAGCACGACTACTTGTGTCGATACTCTTGCGATGCCGCAAGAGTATCGACACAAGTAGTGTCCCACACTAAAGGTCGATACCTAATTTTATTAGTAACAACACTAACAATTAATCGGTTGCTGGAACAGTTTCCGCTTTAATGAAACGTCAATTACAAATACTATAAATAATATAGCTATACAAATTAATGGAGAAACATTTAATGGGGATCAGGCGTTAACATTTAAAATTGATATTTTATACAAAAGCGTGTTGATAAATATTCATGAAATTGCATAAGAATAAACAATGGAGATTTAATACATAACAATATCAAATCTCGCTGCTAATAATATCTCAAAGTCAAAGTCAAAAGTTTTTATTTCACATAGGCCTACATGGGCATGCACGGTTCCAAATTGGTCGTTTCCTATGGAGAAGAACCGGCAAGAAACTCCATGAAATCCATCTATAATCGGAGAATCGTAACTATACATTTAGCTCTAAAATGTTGTTACCTATTGACACAATAAAACGCAAAGTTATTCGCGACATAAAACCCAACTAAGTATAAACCTATTACATCGGCCCACTTTGAAGTGCCCATCTTCCAGACATATAGTTTACTACTATACTTACTATTTAGTTTATTTAGTCTCCGTAAGTATGACCGTTGCATCACCGGGGCCGTAACAAAATACCAGCGTTGCGTTATTTATCTTTATAGATATCGCAGCATATGCTGAGTTAGGTGCCTTTTTGACCTTGCACAAATTCTTCTGTGTTTATTGTATTTCTTAATTTATATTTTTATTTTTAATATGTGTGAGGTTCAAATAAACGGTTTTCTTTCTTTCTTTCTTTCAGACAAACATACCGTCCAGTCTTAACATTAAACGTTTCGTTACAAAAATAAAACTAGATATGATTCCACTGGGTAGTATGTGGTGGTGATGTAGGAAACCTCTGCAACGGCATCACCTCTCTTGCTCGTTTTGATCATTCAAACGCCATTGTTCAGACTACAATGGAAGCACTCCTCGACTCGACCTCGACTTTACTCCTTCATCCAGAATTACTGATGTTACATCTGTAAAGAAAACAAGCTTTTAATGAAATTTTTTTTTTCATAGCAAGCTTTTATAGCTCACAAATCATACGAGCCCAAACTCGATGGGGTTGTGTCGTTTAACTACCAAGTTCCTATAGCCACCTTCCGGTTCCATCATCAACTCAGCTCCCTGCATAACAATTTTGGATTGTCATCTGATTTACACATGCATGCAAGATTTCAGCTCAATCGGTAACCGGGAAGTGGGTCAAATTTAATTTACAAGATTTGATGGTTCCAATCTTCAGTGTTTGTGCGGCGTCACTCCGCAGACGATGTCCCACCTTCCGTCCTGCACCACGTGCCCGGTTACCTGCTCACATAGGGACCTAATGACAGCATCAGCGGATGGCATTGCCGTGGCCGAATTCTGGGCCGGGCAAGGAATTTGACTAATTTTGCCATCGATACGCTAAGAAGAAGAAGATGACAAGCAAACATAGGGACAGGTGAAACTAAATAAAAGCTTGTAATAATAACATGAACTGAACTTCGGAGAATATTACATACAAATTTTTTTAGGTGGAAAAAATCATCCAATGACATCGGACCATGGGCAGAGCGGGAAATAGTGTCAGACTTTTACTGACTAAAAACCTACTCCTGTTCCTTCTTTGCCATTGTTCCAGGGCCCCAGATCTCTTTCGCATTACCCATGGCCCCAGTAGGCTTCGACCCTGCTGGGCCCCTACGGTTGCTGACAACTCCTTGAGGCGCGTATGGAATACTACGCGCCATCGACGAGTTAGGCTCGGTCTGGACGGTTACCGGACGGTCGGCCGGCGAGCTTGCCATTTCTAGCCATTCATAAGCCCGCGCCTACGGTGGCCAGAAATCGAGATCGGCGCGAGGGCCACACGCGTTCGTCCACCTCCTTTGCTAGCATCACTGTTTCGCAGAAGGAGGCGACCGCCTGCCACTCCTCCACGCTCCGGACCTTGGCCTGTACCAAGGCCCGACGCGAGAGATCGCTGCCGCCGAGCGCCCCCCACGAGGACAGCGGTGCTCCGTCCAGGCGGGGTACACCTCTACCGAGATTAGATAATACATGGCATCAAACATGACATGGTTTAAAAAAACACGTATTTCCTGGAACAAGTTTTGTAATATTCGAGTATTACTGAATTAACTTAAGTGGCAATGGGCAGGTGACATTGCACGCAGAACAGATGGTCCTTGGGGACGAAAGGTTCTGGAGTGGCGACCACGTACCGGGAGACGCAGCATTGGAAGGCCTTCAACAAGGTGGACCGAGGACCTGGTCAGGGTCGCGGGAATCCGATGGATGCGTGACGCACAGGACCGGTCGTTGTGGCGACGCTTGGGGGAGACTTATGTCCAGCAGTGGACGTCTTTCGGCTGATATGATGATATAATAATAATAACAATAATAATAAATATATTATATTATATTATATTTTTAAATGTTTTTTATTTTTTTTATTGAATATTTAAAAATATAATTTGGTATCACGTTCCATTATAGTAACCAAAAGGGCCTCTGCGAGTTGGCTTCGGCCCCTTGTACGCCTCTCAAAGGCCCAGGACCTCAGGGTCCTGAGATTATATAAACAGATGAAAATAATAATAATAACCCCATCGCCGTATCTCTACGTTGACGTCGTGGTGGGGCTTGCGTGCTCCAAAATATCCTAGGTCTGTATCGGTAGAATTTTCTTTGCCCTAACATGCCTAGGGCGAGGGGCCAGACTAAGAGAGATACAATCAGCAGGGCAGTTTTGTGGCGAACTGTTGGGTATTAGCGACCCCACGGACCCGATCTCCTGGGAGAATTCTTGTTCTTCATCTCCAGCTTGCCTTTATTGGCCGGCCGTAGTGAACACTGACGAGGAACAGAGCTCCCACCTCTCTCTTGCCTTTACTGGCTGGCTTGAGTGGAGAGTCGCAAGAGCAAACATGCTCGGGAGAAGGATGCATAATCCAGTAAGGTGCTGGTAGGGATCTTGACCGTACTTCCGGGATTGTCCTGATAGCCGTGGTATGCCTCTCCACTCCTCAAGCGCCTCAGGATATGTTGCCCTCTTGTTGCTACGTCACATCGTGCTAGCGGCCGTTTTGGGGGCCCATTTATTGAGTGTGCAAGTCACCCCCTGCCTTTTATCGATTGATATTAATGAGATTGTTCAGGCAGGGGCAACAAACAACAACATTCATAATAAACGTATAAAAAATAATAATAATAACGTTTATTGTGTCCAAAAGTATTACACAAACAATTTTGGGTTTGGAGTCTTTATTTAAGCAAGTAATGCCTGTGTTTAAAGACTCCGCTCCTTCACAACAGTAGTTATTTAGATAAAACACAATAAAAAATTAAAAAATAAAATGATGATAATAATGATTACTGAATGCTAACAGAGTTTCAAGTATTATCATTACTCTTTTCGCGTTGCCTTTTCGTCAAACATCGCGTTGGATTGCGTTACTCGTAGATGAAGTAACAAGCTTTTAAACCATGCTCGATGATTACGATAGGTGAGTCGAAAAGCAGGCTCTTAAGGTGGTGCATCATGACTCACATTTTCACTGTTTTTCATACAACCGCTCATAACTGATTATGACGTTATTACACATTTTTGATTAAATATTTTGGAAACACAGTATCTTGTGGATATTATCTAGGTTTCTAAAGAAACCAATTTCTAAATTTGTGTAAAACTAATCCAGTAAAATTAACCTCTGAAAATGTCCTATTTTGTATGAACTTTGACACTTCATAATTTGCCTAAAAATAAAAAAAGTCAAAAAAGTAATCCTCTAGAGACCTTGCAAATTTTATTAAGATTCTAAATGATGACCACTTTTTCCAAAAACTTTTAAGGGTTTAAAAAAAACAGCTATTTCCTGGAGCAAGTTTTGTGAAATTTTCGAGTAAATCTCGGAATTACCGAATACTAACAGAGTTTCCAGGCGTTATCTCTCTTTTTTTGCGTTGCCTTTTCGTCAAACATCGCGTTGGATTGCATTAAATGAAGTAACAAGCTTTTAAACCATTTTCGATGTTTACGATAAGCGAGTGGAGAAGGACCCTCTTAAGTGCTGTATCCACTAAGTTGGAGTGGTTGGTGCAGCACTAAACTGGACCATATTCAATATTCTAGACAATAATATACCTACTAGACAACGTGGCCGGGAACTTCGCATCTTTCACCCTCGTAGTCTGCTGTGCACTGGCAGACTGGTGCACTGGCCTCGTCCAGCGAACAGACGCCGCCGTTCAAACAATACTGATGGCACACGTCCACCTCGCACCTCTCCCCAGAGTATCCGGCTTTACAACTGAAATAAAATAAAAAAACAGCATTACTCCATCAATCAGCAGACCAACAGATACGTAATTGTGACTAGTTGTAACCGGCAAACGAGATGTATGATCACTGCGCGTCTATCAAAGTGATTTACCATAGCAGTAATTTCTGCCTGACCAATTTAAAAAAACTAGCTTGAATTCTGCGACGCTAGATTAAAATGTACGCATAATATTATAACAATTTGAATAATCCTCGCGGCTCGCGGCGCAGCGATATACATATGTTTTTTTCATTTATCGTGAGCTGACCCTGAATTTTTTGCAATAGAAGTCGCCAAATAACCGTGGCATAATAATCATTTGTTACATAAGAGTGCAAAGTTGCTTTTTAACCGCGTGCTCAATTTTGATGACCGAGCAAGTAAAGGATTTTAAAATTGAGTCGCTGCGCTCGTGATTCAAAAATTTGAATCCTGAGCGTTAGCGAGGGAATCAAAAGAGTATGAGGTAAAACATTTATGCACTCGAGTGCAACACGTGACTTTACATCGCACCTTTGCGAGGAAATGACTAAATGCAAAAAAAAGTACACCACACACAAGTTCTAAATTAAATTTACTTTATCCTCTATAGGATTAAAACTACTTTTTGCACAGATAGCGAAGAGCAAAAATACTCTTTCCTTATGGGGGGATGAAAAGTACATTGACCTTTTCCTAATATCTCTGCGTAAGTACCCCTAAAACAAACAATGAATTGCTATTCATAACTAGATCATGTAAAGGATCACGATACATGTCGACAGCTTGTGTATCTTTATTTCCGTTTTTGAAATGAAAAAAGTTATCTGGCGCCTACCTTATGATCTAAGATCTAATAGAAGAAATCTCTTCTCTCATCTGTTATTTGATTTTGATAAATATTACCTATATGCTAGATAATGCGTTCATTAAGACATAGCGCGTAAGTTGCCTAGCTAAATTTGGTGACAATGATGTTAAACAATAAAATATATTATTACATTTTTTACATCAACTACCCCTCCTTTTTTAGGAAAGTCAAGCATTAGCTGAAAGAGTGTGCCCCAAGGAACTGAAAAACTAAAGGTTACCTCTTGTTTTTGGTGCAAATAGGAGGGTTGTCTCGCTTAAAGATGTGAGTAATGGCCATAATTTACCGTCATTTGTTTTTTAATAGTTTTTTTCATGTTAATTAGTGTTTTTTAGTCTAATAGAACGCACCACCAATTCAATTTGAAAGTATTTGGTTAAAGTCGAAAATATCAAAATGTTCGCGATCACAGACAAATTTTATAGTTTAACATTATCAGCACCAGATTTAGTTAGGTAACCTATTCGGAATGTCTTAACGAACGCATTATCTAGCATATCATAATCGAATATCAGATGAGGGAAGAGATTTCTTCTATGTATCTCGTACTAGTCTTTAATGAGATGAACGTTTTACCTGCAGATAGGTTTCTACTCAGCACTGACCCTACAGTCTCCTTGAAAGCAGTAATTCTGACAGAGTACTGCAGCCTTACTTTTCGAGTGATACGAAATCAGATCCTGGAGGGCATCACAGCTCTTTATTCCCTGAATTTGTTCCTTTAATGTGTAGTTGGTGGCCATACGGTTACAATAAGTACAATCTGAGGTATACAGTGAGTGAATTTGTCTCGCCCCTTGTGAGGAATACTTCGGTATTAGCCAAAATCCGTTTTCGTCATAGTTTTGCCAGTAAATATAATCTTTTGATACAGCTAATGAAGTTACACTATAAAGATCTCCGATAGTGTATAATGTTGTTCTGTTATTTCCATTAAAATTGGCACTTTCAATGGTCCATTCTTTATAATCTTCTTTCTCAGTCCAGTAAATTTTTTGTGTTTGTTGGTCGATGACCAAGTTTCGTCGCCATAAAGCATGGCTATTTATTAAAATTTCTTTCTCGGAGCCATCTAACCGAGCCCTCCCTATATCATGGTCTGAGATCCAGTAAATATACCTGTAACATAAATTTGTAGGTAGAAGAAGTAGTAGTAGTGTAGAAGTCAATTTACATACATAGCGCGCTCGAGCAATGCAACACATAGACACCATTCATGGATAAGATATCTTGGCTCAATTCAGCTTATTGCGAGCGCGTTTGTCACACTTTTGTGAACCTTTTTTTGTGAAATAATGGAGCAAAATAAACTTATAACTCTAATGGTTTTTTATGGTGTGTGTATGTCGCAGCCATCTGGTTAAATTAGCCATCCAATTGGAAGCGTAGGGCGTTCGTTAAACGCCGGCATCCAATGAAAAGGCTGAAGAACAACTAGCCATGTCGTTGACCGCAACGTTTAACCAGATGGCTGAACGTTGTGTAGTCATTTAGTTTAGTAGGGTGATCATGAGTTTATAAATTATATAAAACTACTTTTTATTAGTAATAGTGTCGACCAAGTAATAGTGAAATATTATTAAATAAATAGCGGAACTAAATTTGAATCACTTGGCTGAGTCTTGATTAGTCATTTCGAAAGGGCTAACTTTCAATACGCCAAGCTGTTAAACGTTGAGTGATTTTAGTTCAAACAACTACCGGCCTAGGCATCAAATTGGATGCCGGCGTTTAACGAACACCTTAGGCGTCCAATTGGATGGCTAATTTAACCAGATGGCGGCGACATGCATACGATTAAAATATCACTAGTAACGTACCCTCCACAGCTTTCCACGGCTACATCATAGTAGAGGTTATCCCTATCCAAAGTATATAAAAGGTTTCCATGTGCTTTGTTAGAAGATCCAAGAATTAATGAAAACGAGTATATACTATGTTTATCCTTCCAATAGAGTGCTTGTGTAACAGGGTCGTAGGTGACCCTAGTGAAGTACTCTGTTGTAATCGTGAGTAAAGGTTCAATATTTCTGGTTATGATGTCAAAGCTGGATATTGACGTGGTCAGGATGTCAACACTGCTGGAAAATAGGACCCTGTAGTGTTCCGGATCGTAAGTTACTGAAAAGATCATACGAACTGATGGTATGTTTTCTGTGTGCGTCAATGTTCCGTTTAAATAAAATTCTAGGAAATCGGTCCTGCCCACGACGCGGACGATGTCTGAAACATAGAATTTTTTTTTAAGATTATTGGTCTTGTTTCCGACTAGAGAGCAGTGGTGGCCGAGTGGTAACAGCCCCGACTTAAGAGTTGTAAGTCGCGGGTTCAAACCCAGCCAGGCGCATTACTTTGTGTAATTCATTTCATCACCACTGCTCTCAAAACGGCGAAGTAAAACATCGTGAGGAAACCGGCTTGTCTTAGAACCAAAAAATCCAAAGACATGTAACATTCACCAACCCACACTGGGTCGGCGTGGTGGATTACGGCCCATTCCCTCTCCTAGAGAGGAGGCCTGTGTCCCAACAGTAGGAACATTATAAGGCCGACTATGCTATGCTATGATCTTGTTTCAAGCATTTATTTTTTGCTGATACTTAGCTCTTGACCGCTATCTCATCTGATGGAGCGCGTCTACCTAGAAGTAACCTATTCACTCATAACAAAGGTCCCCAGGTTGTAGCTATCAGGAAACACAGCAAGGAATTCCACTCCGTAGTTGTATGCACAATGAATGTGTTCCCAAAACGTTTTGTGCGTGTAGGTGGAACCGGTACCGTACCGTAATGGTAGACCGGGCCACCGGTACATGGTGGACATGTACCGGTGGCGCATCGCCGTACGTCTGGTAGTCCGATGATGGAATGGGCTAGGCGGAATTAGGTTATGCAATTCCGACGCACACTCCCCGAAATGCTACATTTTACTTGTTCTGTATCTAGCCCATGATTGGTGCAATTGACTGTGTAAAGATCACGGAGCGATCTGATTGGCCAAAAATTTTCCAATAGCTAGCTGCGTCTATGGCAGCCCAGCGCCCTCTACCGATTTTTTGATTTTGGCACGTGAGTAAATAAACCGTAATCTACTCATGTGGTTGTGGATCGTTCTGACCCGCTGTGAGAGAGTATTGGAGTGCACTTTTGGAACCCTCCGCTATTGTACTATCGCTTGCTTTGAATAGACTTCGCAATATTTAGAACATTCAATTTAAATATTTTTATTTATGTATGAAAATCTGATGAACTAAAATATGATACATTTTTAAAAGTCATTGAACAAAAGTTGTTAATTCAAAATAAAATTAGGAAATATGAATAATAATATAATATAATATTCCACAACTATCACACAACGCCGTCTAGTCCCAAGCTAAGCAGAGTTTGTGTTATGGGTACTAGACAACTGATAAACATACTTATATTTATTTATTTATTTAAAATTAAGTAGATAACATCATTACAGCCAACGCCAATGCGATGCTATCACCAGTTATACATATATACAATAAACATTTAAAGAAATACTTGTATAACAAACAACACAAACATACAATACATATTAATTAACCTGTTGCGCAGGTTATACTTTCAATGCACCTTTGTGCTGCTTCCGTGAACCGCGGGAGGCTGCAGTGAAATAGATCCACGTCATTAGCAATAATGTTCAGCATCCTTATGGCTCGTGACAATGTGGCAAACTTGTTCAAGTTTGTCCTCGAAGAATGTATATATATTATGTATATAATATGTATATATTTATATATTTCTAAATACATACATATTGTAGATAAATTATACCCAGACACAGAACAAATGATTACGCTCATCACACAAACATTTGTCCTGGCTGGGAATCGAAACCACGACCTCCGGCATAGCAGTCAGGGTCACTAACCACTAGACCTACAGGCCAGTCAACTATGTATTATCGTTCACGAGTCTTGGACTCACCAAAAGAAAACGGATGGCAGAATTGCACGAAAAGACACCACAACGACAGTACACTTGCTCTAAACATCTTGTGTTGCGTTCACTTCTACTAAAATACAAGACTAAACATATCTCTACCTCGAACATAGTTTTATATATTAGTATTTTTAGTTTGATGTATGTACTTTACTTTGTATACCTACGCTCGGTGGACGCACACTAATGAGCGTTTGAGCCGGAACTGTTCGACGAGCGGGCCGAGGAGGGCGAGGAGATATCGTGTGTGTGAGCGGGGGCGAAGTGTGCGTTGTGAGAGCGCGCACACTATGGAGATTCACTTCTGTACCTTTATATTTTGTGGCGAAACTATTATAATATATTTATCCTCAAGAAGCATTTTTTATTAAACTCTGTGTGCGTGTGTAACTCTTTACTAAACCGACTCACTTATTTATTTACTTTATTTAACAGTTTATGTACACACAATAATAAGAAAACAGATGAATGACATTATTATGATTGATTTGAGTGAGCACGTCAAACTCTCAATTGCCACGGTGGAGCTCACAGTGGAGGTATGCCCCGCTTGGGCGGAGCATCGTTCGTCGCCGGGCCTTGGTACAGGCCATGGTCCGGAGCGAGTAGGAGTGGCAGGCGGTTGCCTCTTTCTGCGAGACAGTAATGCTAGCTAAGGAGGAAGCTGACCGTATCAGGCAACGGCGCTCAGAGCGCCCCAGCCATCGCCGGGATTCCGATCCCGATTTCTGGCCACCGTAGGCGCGGACTTGTAGCTTGTAGCAATGTGTAGCTCGCTGTCCAACCGTACGGTAACTATCTGGACCAAGTCGTCGACGGCGCATACTGTTCCCGCGCGCTTCAAGGAGTTGTCAGCAACAGCAGGGGCCAGCTGGGTCGAAGTCTACTGGGGCCAGGGTTAGTTTCGAAGGACAGCTCAGCCCCGGTACGAAAGGCAACAAAGGAACTGGAGTGGGTTTTTCGTAAGTAAAAGTGGGACACTACCTTCCGCTCCACCCAAGAGCGGAGGATTTCATTAAATGATTTTCCCACCGAAAAAAAAATCCCACCACCTCCTTCTTGAATACGATTAATAACAATAAATTAAAAATCAACTCCTAAAAATGAACAATCGTTTATTTATTGAAAACAAATAAATAAATAAATGAACTACATTTAAAACTATGTCATGGTACCATTTCTGTTTATTACATTGTACTCCGCATTCTTCTTGACACCACCACCAACTTGTATGACCTTGTATTCATTCTCAAGTTCATCTATAAAAAATCTGGACTGATTGTGAGCTTCAGGTACCTTCTGTATCTGGTTTTCGTTTTCACCTCCATGCATCATATCTCTATTAAGAACTGCATTTCTGATATGTCCTTGATAAACCACACTTGCAACTTGCGTCTTACTTTTTATTGGAAGAGATGTTGGGGGCTGATATGCATAGGTAAAAGGTATGGATATATGCGAATCATTCTTTCTAATGACCATGTTCTGAGTAAATGTCATCCCTTGGTTCAACCATTCTGGTGTGGTTACTCTCTCCAGCTTCGGTATTGCGGTGGGAGGTATTATTATTCTTTCTGTAAGTTTCCTTAAAAACATTTGCAATACCTCTGTGTTTTTGTCAATCTTCTTTAAAATCTGATCTGTTAGGTTGCCGTTTCTTTCTATTGTGGTTATTATATTGTTGCTTTTAATTCTGTCTGCAAAGCTTAGGTGTGTATTGGGTGCTGCTGTTGTAGTCAGTTGAAATAACTTTTCATGTGGTTTAATAATCACAGTATTTACTGTCGGAGCCATTTTTGCCGATGTAAGTGCTTCGTCTGCACTTTTTACCAATTCCAATCGTCTCATAGTCATGTGGAGTGCATTATTATTTAGTAAGGTATTATTTTCTCCGTTTAATAAAGATTCTAGATTTATCTTTTCTTCATTCAAACGGTGTAGCTGTTCGTTTATATGTCTCGCGTGTTGTTTCAGTAAGAATTGCATTTTTTCTTGTTGATCGTGAATTTTCCTTGTTAATAATGATTCTTCTTGTTTTGTATATACTTTATCATCTAGTCCGTCGTCTCTAGATTTGTTAAGTTTTACTACTTTTGATATTTCAGATACATTTACTAATGAAGAGTACACAAGACCATTCTTATTAAAGCTTTTGTTTATACTAGTGTGTATTTCTTTAAATCCTGAGTTGATTCCTGTTTGATTTTTTGGAGTTATCTTAACTGTTACTTTGTAGTTAGATTTGTTGGGAGGAGATGCTATTAAAGAACTAACGTATTCACGATTTTGTAGTGGTTTTTGTGTATCAGTATCATTAAACGTTGAACTTATAAACTGTTCGATGTTTATTTTATCATCATTATTTACAATGTCTGGCTCAGGTTTGCCAAATCCCAGTTTACCGAACAGCAAAGCGTTATTTGGAATATACTGCTCCCGTGATCTTGATACTTCTTCCATAAATATGTGTGGGTACTTGGACATCAAAGGGTTGCGTCTTGATCTTCCGTCGAATATTTTTGTGATGTACGGTCCAGGGTCTTCGTTCTGATAAGGGAATATTTCCGATTCCTCTCGTTTCTCATGATCTTCTGAGGAATCTACTTCTTTGATAATAGCTCTATCAGCAAATACATTTTCATCGGAAACAACGTACATGTTTTCATCTGACTGCTTCGACATACGAGGCAGGTCTGATGCGATGATTCTTATTTTATTAATCTGTCTCTTATTTCTCTTTGTATTTAAATAAATTGTCTTCGCCATAGCATTTGTGTTCAAAAATTTATTGTATTTAAGTCTGGTATTTAAATTGCTCATCTTTTTGACGTTTATTGATCTTTTTTTACGTTCAAAAAGATTTGCTAAACTTAATATTTCTGAGGGCTTCAAGTGTTTCTCAAATATAGTGTCGTCCAAAATTAAAGGTGGTTTCATATTTTTTTTCCGAATATATTTTTGATGTGACTTGGTTTTTGGTCCTTTGTAAACATCGCTATAGTCTTTGTAAGGCATAAAGTCTTTATTAAAAATATTCTTGTATTCATTTGAATGGTAATCATTTGGTTTGTTAATAGAACGCCGTTCTATATTATGTTCATTGTTGGGCGATTCTGTAGGTCCTTCATCATCATCGATATTAGCTTCAGTAGTTGATGTAGTAGGCTCAGGGGCTTGATCATATGCCTGGTGATATGTTTTGATCACGTTTTCTAGACCTGCAAACAATCGCATTGATTCTGGATCCGGAGGTTCATCGACATACTGGTTAAAGCCTATTGAAAACCCAGACCCATCTATGTCTTTGATAACGAATTTCATCTTCCCCATATCATAATACGAATTTGTTTTAATTGTCTCTTCGCTTAGTTCAGTATTCAAGGGCTGTTGAAGTCTTTGTGGTATACCATTAACTTCCAATATTTTGCTGTAGTCTATATTTACTTCATTCAATTCTGCTGAGTTGATTGCTTTACCGCTAGATAAAAATTCGGGACCAAAGTTTGGTTTTTTCCATTCTTCTCCTGATTTTGTATCAATGAGAGGTGATTTTGGTTGTTTTAAGAGGATTGTCTTGCTAATTGGGTCTTGTTGTCTGTGCACCATGCTGGTCATGGGAAGACTGTACTTATTGATCAGAACATGACTAACGTTATGTGCCAAAGGGTTTTGTAAACGTTTCCTGAAATGAATGCTCTTATGTGTCTTAGTATTGTTTCCGCCTGTTAATTTGCCATTAGTAATATCTGAGTGTATTGCATTTTGTATTTTCTCAATCAAGGTTTTAATAAGTTTCTTTTTCTTTTCTCCTTTCATGCCTTTACTATCAAAATGTGTTTCAATTTCGACGTAAAGTTCATCCTCTTCAGTGTTCTTTTTAGAATTTGTCTTCGCTTCTCCGGAATTTTCATATTTGATTCTGACATGTCGTTTCAAGCGTTTCGTTTGAAAATGTCCGTTTATTTCATTGTTTTCTTTAACGTTATGTGGAAAATGTTTGAAATACTCTTCGACGAATTTGTTCATGTATGACTTGGGTATTAAATTAAAGTCATCAGAGGTGGTCGTTTCTGTGGTATCTCCCCTTGGTTTGTAAGCAACTGGTGTTTTTTTCTTTGGGTCTGGTTTTATTGTTTTGGCGTCTGAGTTGATAAACTTTATTACCTTTCCATTATACACAAGTTCTACATCACTTTGGATATTTTCGTTGGAGATCCTAGAATAAAGAAAGCAGAATATTATTGTTTGACTTTGTTAACGAAGTCTGTCTTTTTCTTCTTCCTGCCCTTATGCCCGTGCATCAGTCACACTATCACTAATTCCTTTTTTTTTTCATATCACTCCTCACACAATCTATCCATCTTTTCTTCGGCCATCCTCTCCCTTTCCATCCATCTACATGTATACTCAGAACTCTTTTAGTAATATGCGCTTCATCCCTCCTCTTCACGTACACACCCATACCAAGGCATTAAGTCCGCCTATGTACTTTGTGTTGCATGAAGATTAAATAAATAAATAAATAAACATACCAAGACAAACGATTGCCTTTCAACTTTTCATTCACGGACGCCACTTTCAAACTTCCTCTAATATACTCATTTCTCACTTTATTCATTCTTTTCGCACCGTCTCAACTGCCGAAGTCGGTGTAAATAATTTTTTTAGGGGTCAGAAATCATAAATTAACTCCACTCGCTCTGTTAAAACCTATTTATGTGTTCTTTTAGTTGTTTTTTTGCGTTCCAGGGTAACGATGTCTCTTTTGTAAAATCCTTTTGTCCTTATTTGCATTGCCCCTAACGTGTCCAATTTTACTTACTTGGTATCATTTTCTTTAAGTTTATCATTGTCTATAGAAGTGATATCTATTACGGTTCTGATCACAACGTTTGCAGGAGCTGAAATAAGCATTTCGTTATTAATAAATAGAATGTATGCACTATACAACATTAGTTTTAGTTTGTGCGAAACCTGAATATATTTTTTTCAGATTTCAGTAACATAATTTTCAATATCATCAATAATTTTCTAACTGGGGTTTTTATGGGTATGGGTATGTATTATTCCATGTGGCATAGCATAGTCGGCTTAATACTATCCTCACTGCTGGGACTCAGCCTCCTCTCTAGGAGAGGGAATAAGCCGTAATCCACCACGCGGGCCCAGTGCGGGTTGGTGAATGTCACATGTCTTCGAATTTTTGGGTCTAAGACATGCCGGTTTCCTTACAATGTTTTCCTTTAACGTTTTGAGAGCAGTGGTAATGAAATAAAATATACAAAGTAATACGCCTGGCTGGATTTAAACCCGCAACCTACAAGTCGTAAGTCTATCATTACTAGAGATGTGCCGTTGCCGGCAATCTGGGAATTTTGCTGGCAATATTGCCACCAATATTCATATATCGGTCAATATTTCTACCAATATTCCCATTACACGACAATATTGCCGGCAACGGCACACCACTAATCATTACTACTCGGCCACCACTGGTCTCTTGTTAAGTTAACCTTGATAAACATTACCTTTAGCAGGTTTTACAGTAGTGCTCTGAATCTGTTCCTGTAACTGATTGCAATTTATCATTTCATCAAAAAACGTATCTTCTATTGGTTTTTGTAGCTTGGATTCTTCTTTTTCCTTTCCGATATCAATTGGTTTGGTTTTGGGTCCGTCTGTAATTACAATTTCAAATTGTATAGTGTGAAAGAAAGATGGAAGATTAGATGCTAAAAATCTGAGTACGTCGCTAATTGCAATTTCAATAACTAGGGCATCGTGAAATAAATAATCATATTTTGTTTACTTATGTATATGTTACCGGAAATGTGTGAAACTTAGGAATTGTATACAATTACTAGGAAATGTATACAATTCCTAAAATCCATAGGATATGTATAAAATATTTTTTAATTAACACTTTTCCTAGGAAATCTATACATTTCCTAAAGCGTAATAGGAAATGTATACCAGTTGTCATCGCCGATCGGTGTGTTCTTAACATTTAAACTTTATCTGTAACTTTTTCTTTACTTTGGGCCATACCCATATGATATAATTCATAAATTAGAATCGTGAGTGTTAGCGAGAGAATAAAAAAAACGAGGTGAAAAATCTTTGCAGTCGAGTGCAACACGTAACTGTTCATCCCACCTCAGCGAGGAAATGACTAAATCGCAAAAAAAAGTACACCAAGAAGGTTCTGAGTCTGAGTTTTTAACAAATTAAAAAAAAGTTGAATGACAAATTTGGTACCATGGAAGTAGAAGAAAGTAGGTTTAATGATGTTTTGAATTCAAAAATATAGTGCACGCGATATTCTAAATTCAATTTACTTTTTCTCACTAGGGAATAAAAACAGCTTTTGCTGTCAGATATCGAAGAGCAAAAACACTCTTTCCGAGATAGTGGGATGAAATAGTACATTGTTACACTAGGGGTAAAAGTTACTTCTTTCGTCCCGAGAAGGAGTTGCCAGCTGAGCGTAGCGAGGTCGCTAATTCGAGGGACTAAATAAGTAACTTTAACCTCGAGGTAAGCACTGTGCTTTTCATTACGAATACAAGAAGATAGACCTAGTTTTTTTTTTAATAATTTGACAGCTGTCAGTTGAAAGTAAAACTCCCTAGGGATGAAAAGTGTGATACTTTTCAGCCCGCTCCTCACGCAACTTCAGACTTACTTTCAGAGTATGAGTAATGAAAAATACATTATTAACAATGAAATAATATAAAAGGCAAAAAAGTATACCTTTTCTATCATGTAACTGGTTGAAATTAGACAACATAGAAAACATTTTTTTAAAAACGTCGTTTAAGTCCATATGTTTTTCAATTCCTTGCAACAGAATATTATGCATATTCATATGAAGCATTTTGTCTTTCTCCTCCTCTTCAGTCTGTTTAGGTGTTTCAGCCACTTTTGGTGTATCTTCGACGGTTTTTTTTTCTGTAGGTTTGATGACTGCAGTTTCTTCGGCTTCCAATTCTTCTAGCAATGTTGATAGACGATTCGCCAATATGTTTTTGACTTTCGGATTTTTTATGTGGAATAAAAAGCTTTGGGTTTCTGGAAAAACAGTTGTCCTTTTAGTTACATCAATACATATCACTACATAATATAAAACAAAGTCGCGTTTTCTGTCCCTATATCCCTATGTACCCTTAACCCTTCAGATACCGTCAATTAGAGACACAATAGTAAGACAATAGATGCGCGGCCACCGGTGGTCGCTTGGGAATTCATGAATTAAATCTTTAAAACTCCGCAACGGATTTTGATGCGGTTTTTTTTAATAGATAGAGTGATTCAAGAGGATGGTTTATATGTATAATATTGCACCCAAGTAAAGCCGGGGCGGGTCGCTAGTTATAATATAAAACAATGTCCCCCGCCGCGTCTGTCTGTCTGTTCGCGATAAACTCAAAAACTACTGCTCCAATTTTCAAGCGGTTTTCACCACTTGATAGCGTGATTCTCGAGGAAGGTTTTAGTATGTAATTTGTTAAGTTTTTGTGTTTATTTCTGTGTACATTAACGATATTTGTTGAAGATGTCGGGAAAAAAGTAAGCCGAAAGGGGAACCGTATTACCAAAAATTTAACGCGAGCAAAGCTGCGGGCAAAAGCTAGTTTAAAATAACATTCTGCTAGTCTACACTAGTATTATAAAGAGGTAAAGTTTGTTTTTCCGTTTGTAGGAGGTTATCTCTGAAAGTACTGGTCCGATTGCTAAAATTTTTTCACCAATAGAAAGCTGCTTGACTCTTGAGTGACCTAAGCTATATTTTATGTGCGCGGGCGAAGCCGTGGGCAAAAGTTAGTAAAAAATAAAAGCTATAGTTATACATTAAAATACAAGGTGTAAGGGACAGCCCTCCGCAAACTTTAAAGGCTTGCTCGGTACACGAAACTAAATAACCTTCCACAAGTTTTTTTTTTCAGAAAACGAAAAAAAAAAATTAGCCTCACCCTACAAAATTATAAACTTGATTGGATAGTTTGACTGGAGAGGCCGATTTTTTTTTCGTTTCCTGACAAAAGTTTGTGGAAGGTTGTTCAGTTTCATCTACTGAGCAAGCTCTCAAAGTTTGCGGAGGGCTGTACCTTACACCTTGTATAATATGTAC
This sequence comes from Mythimna lalbum, assembly GCA_949319445.1. Lineage (NCBI taxonomy): Eukaryota > Metazoa > Arthropoda > Insecta > Lepidoptera > Noctuidae > Mythimna > Mythimna lalbum. Next base: position 10,761,150 of record OX439373.1, read on the forward strand.
GATTAAGTAAGTTTGCATAGAAAGTCGCACGTTCCCGAGATAAAGGGTCGTAACAGACAGATAGACGGATAACAAAGCGATCCTATAAGGGTTCTGTTTTTTGCTATTGAGATACGGAACCCTAAAAAAGATAATAAATAATCTCACCAATAGATCTTTTTGTTCTATAAGATTCTTCTCCTTCACCATAGTTCATATCGTCATTGTCGGCAGCTTCAGTTGTGATCTCATTACGAATGTGTTCATTTTTAGGTTGAGTTGAGTCTGAAAAATATATAATTAATAATTAAGAACGCTTTGTGTTCCATAAGCGCTTCAAAGAGGACTTATAGTAATAATAATAATATACAGAAGGCAGTACTCTTCGATACGGCTCGCATTGTGAGGAGGTTCCTGTCTCTGGAGCCCTAACCACCGGTAGCTTGAACCCTGCTCCCGACACCGGCGGAATACTATCTTTTATATTTTTTAATGTGTTTTTTTATCATTTTGTAAAAAAATATTTAAAAATGTAATAAGTATAATATATTATAAAAAATGAATAAAGGAGATAATAATATATTTTTTTATATTGATATATTTTAAAATATAATTTATACGTGTTTGCTGAAAATAAAGGAATAATAATAATAATATCCCTTTATTTTCAGGCAACTAAGGTCCATAGATAAAATACCTACACAAATATTCTTACAAAATACCAAATTATTAAACTAAACTATTGTACACGGAGTGACGGCGTCGTGTTCCGCTGCGAGGTCGGTATCCTTCCGCGAAATCGTCGATACACGACACCCTTCGGCCAAAACTCTCCTTTGAGGAAGGTGTCCAAATGATGAGTCGGCACCCGCACCACAAACACAGTCGAGGTGTGCCCTGCTTGGGCGGAGCAACGCTGTGCCCTCGTGGGGGCAATCGGCGGCGGAGACCTCTCGCGCCGGGCATTGGTTCAGGCCATGGTCCGGAGCGAGGAGGAGTGGCAGGCGATCGCCTCCTTCTGCGAAGCAGTAATGCTAGCAAAGGAGGAGGCCGACCGCTTTTGGCAACGGTGCCCTCGCCGCCGCCGCCGCCGGGATTCCAATCCCGATTTCCAGCCACCGTCGACGCGGACTCGTGGACAGCGAGTCATGGCGCTGTCCGATCGTCCGGTAACTGTCCGGATCGATCCAAGGCGTCGACGGCGCGCACTGTTTCCGCGCGCCTCAAGGAGTTGTCAGCAACAGGAGGGGGCCATCTGGGTCGAAGCCTACCGGGGTCGGGGTTATCCGAAAGGAAACTAGAGCCCGGTATGAAGGCTAGAAGGAACGGCGCGGGGTTTTTAGTCAGTAAGAGTCTAAAAGAAATTTTGAAAAGCGAAATGACCATAAAACTGAAAAGCAAAATCATGAACACCTGCCTACTACCCTCACTAACATACGCCTGTCAAACTTGGAAATTTACTAAGAAAACAAAAAATAAGATCATAACAACACAAAGAAGCATGGAAAGAAGCATTCTGAAGATCAGAAAGATCCAAAAAATCCGCCATACCAAAATCAGGCAAAAAACTAAAGTCATCGACGCTCTCAGTTATGCTCAGAAACAGAAATGGCGATGGGCTGGGCATGTGGCTAGACTTAACGACAATCGCTGGACTAAAATAGCAACATCATGGTTGGGACCATCGGGCCACAGAAAAAGGGGTAGATCAAATACACGCTGGACAGATGACATCACAAAAGTAGCAGGTACCCACTGGATGAGAGTAGCAGAAGACAGACAGCAGTGGTTGTCCCTGGAGGAGGCCTTCACCTTCTAATGAGAGGGGTTCTTGCAAGAAAAAAAAAAAAAACTTTTTTTATATTATTATATTATGCACACTGTTTTTCTTTTTTCTTTATTATTTGTTAGTCTTTAGTAGCAAGAAATAAAAGGCTTTTTTATTTTTATTTTATTTATTTATTTTATTTAAGAGTCTGACACTATCTCTCGCTCCACCCAAGAGCGGGTTTTGTCATAAGATGATTTTCCACGTCGACAAAAAAAAAACCCGCACCACAAATCACACCATCATGCCTTGATCACACGTACCGAGTAAAAGGGCGAGACAGTAAAATGTCGCTCGGCCGAGACAGTGATGTAAGCGAGTTGTAGATAAGCGCTCGGCCGAGCACTCGGCGCTTTGTTTATACGTACCGAGTACTCGACCGAGAGCATTGTCTCGCCTGTTTACTCAGAACGTGTGATTAAGTCATTCGCTATACTGAAGGAGCTAAACAGGCCGATAGGAACAGAAGAGAACGTTTGAAAGAGGGAAGCTAGAAGCTTGAAGTTACATTAGACCGACGCACACGTGTAACAGGCCTGATTAATACGTAGAACGACGTCGCGTGGCGTGGATCTAGTGTAGCTCTACAAGTTTAGTTTACATATAAAACCTATTTATACTTACTCGTAAAAAAAATAACCGACTTCACAAAAAAAAATTAATTGAATTTGAGAATTTCCCTCGATTTCAACAAGATTCCTTCATCAGATCCAAACTTGGTGACTATGGGACTTTGGAGGTAGGCGGGACAGAGAGTAAAGTCCCACAAACCTCCTTTGAAAAGGGAGGATCCTCCGACCAGACAGGATGTTATAGTCTGGTAGGCGACTGCCCGGTGGGCGACTGCCCGATAGTTGATGTCGGGCTGTCGTATATGTTCAAATCGCGCAGAGAACTTTGTTTGCGCGATGCAGGATTTCGTATTTTCTTCGTAGTTCTTATGTGGCGTCATAGATGTCGCTACATCACTCCCCTCCGGAGATTGGAGATCGATGATTCTTGATGCTTCTTGATGTGTGCCAGGCCAGCGGTAGGTTGGTTCCAGTGAGTCGGAACCGATGCCGCATAGTTCTCGGTGAGTCGGAACTGTCTGCGGTGATGCCCCAGTGAGTCGGGGTGATGATATCCCAGTGAGTCGGGATAATGCCCCAGTGAGTCGGGGTGATGATGTCCCAGTGAGGCGGGATGATGCTGCAGGCTCCAGTGAGTCGGAGTAGTGCTGCTGGCTCCAGTGAGTCGGAGCGGTGCTTGTGCGACGTAGGGCTTGATTGCTGGCGTCGACCAGGAGAGGTTCGTCATGGCTCTTCATATGACTGGCCGAAGGTGCGGTGTGCCAAGGTCGCTGATGCGGCTGAGGTGGTGACCAGGTATGACCAGGTAGGCATACTGATGGTCAGGATACCCTTAGCCGAGGGTGCTGGCTGTATGGCTCGTTGCTCGAAAGCTTGAGGAAGTGATGATGACGTCACGAAGTAGTAGCTGCACGAAGGCTGCGCTGACGTTCTTTGTCGAGGGTCACCAATTTAGGGGGATGCGGAACAGAGAGTAAAGTTCCACATACCTCCTTTGAAAAGGGAGGATCCTCCGACCAGACCGGGTGTTATGATCTGGTGGGCGACTGCCCGATAGTTGATGTCGGGCTGTCGTATATGTTCAAATCGCGCGGAGAACTCTGATTGCGCGATGCAGGATTTCGTGTTTTTCTTCGTAGTTCTTATGTGGCGTCATAGATGTCGCTACAGGACCATTTGTATACCCTTTCCAACAAAAAAAGAATTTCCAAAGAAACATCCGAATTGAGAACCTCCTTCAAAAAAGTTAATATGCTTACCTTTTTTTCTAGTGAGCATTCCATCGATGTCGACAAAGACATTGGTCAGGATGACGGTAAAAGTGAAAGCCACTCCCAGGAGTGTGACACAGAACACCCTGTAGAATACCACGTCGTAGTCGCATCGGGTCATATGGGCTGTTGCTGTTTTGAGTGTCTGGAAAATAAAAATGATAACAATAAAATTGATAAATATTTATTTATTTATTATAACTTCATGCAACATAACTCTCAAAACTGTGAAGGAAAACATCGTGAGGAAACCGGCATGTCTTAGAACCAAAAATTCGACGACATGTGACATTCACCAACCCGCACTGGGCTTGCGTGGTGGATTATGGCCCATTCCCTCTCCTAGAAAGGAGGCCTGAGTCCCAGCAGTGGGAACATTAAAAGGCTGATGATGATGATAAACTTCATGCAACATAAAAGTACAAAGGCGGACTTAATACCTTAGGCATTCTCCACCAGTATACCTAGGGTTGTGAAGAGAAAACGTAAGGCGAGTGCGTAAAAAAAACAAAAGATTTTTACGAAAAAACAAGAGTTCAAAATTATTAGGGTTTAAATTTTATCCCCCTTCTTATCAATTGTACTTTTTTTTAGGTGGGAAATCCAATAACATCTCCCGCCCTTGGGTGAAGCGGTAAGACATGTCAGACTCTTACCGACTAAAACCCACTTTTAGTTCATTAATTGTCTTTATATTTGCAAAATAAAATTCTATTCTGTTCCAGGGCCGGATTTTCCTTTCAGGGGCGAAACTATGACCTCAGTAGGCCTAGACCTTTCTGGCCCTACCGGACGGTCGGACCCGCGTTCATCAATTGTATTGAAATATACAACACCATTGTTAATATTTCTCTGTAACGAGCCCATTTCTTTGAAATCAGGGACAATAGCTTGAGTTTGTGAATTGCATTCTGAGCAGTGTCTCACGATTCTGATCGTACTGAGGTTCAGAGCCTCATGAAAGAAGTGAACAAATGAAAGAAAGTTTACTATCTGAACAAAATATCATCATCATCATCAGCCTTTTTAATGTTCCCACTGCTGGGACCCAGGCTTCCTCTCTAGGAGAAGGAATGGGCCGTTCCACCACGCGGGCCCAGTGCGGGTTGGTGGATGTCACATGTCTTCGAATTTTTGGTTCAAGGATATACCGGTTTCGTCACGATGTTTTCCTTCACCGTTTTGAGAGCAGTGGTGATGAAATAAATTACACAAAGTAATGCGCCTGGCTGGGTTCGAACCCGTGACCTACAAGTCGTAAATCGGAGCCATTATCATTCGGCCACTACTGCTTTCCTTGACTCTTTGAGTTGCTCTCCAAAATATCATAAACTATTATACCTATATCCCTATGTACGCTTAAATCTTTAAAACTACGCAACGGATTTTGATGCGGTTTATTTTGGTGATTCAAGAGGAAGGTTTATATGTATAATATTGCACCCGAGCGAAGCCGGGGCGGCTCGCTAGTTAATAATAAAAAATAATGATATTCCACAACTATCACACAACACCATCTTGTCCCAAACTAAACAGTTTGTGTGAGTCCAATACAACTGATAAACATACTTATATATTTCTAAATCTATATATATAAAAATGAAACCCGTTTTCCGTTGTCACGACATGGCATGAAAACGGCTTGACCGATTTGGCTGTTTTTTTTTTTGTTGTGATTGTTATTGTGAGGATAAGGTTCTTATGGAAAAAAAAATTTGGGTAGTGTAGGGTAGAGTAGGGTAGAGTAGGGTAGGGTAGAGTAGGGTAGAGTAGGGTAGGGTAGGGTAGGGTAGAGTATGGTAGAGTAGTAGGGTAGAGTAGGGTAGAGTTGGGTATAGTAGTGTGGAGTAGAGACGAGCGGGAGCGAAGCCGCGCGGGCAAAAGCTAGTCAAAGATAAATTACACCAAGAAACAGAACAAATGACTGGGGCCAGGTTTATCTGAAAGGGAGCTCAAGCCCCGGTATGAAGGCTAGAAGGAACGGGGTGGGTTTTTAGCCAGTAAGAGTAGACACTATCTCCCACTCCGCTTAAGAGCGGGAGTGGTCATTGGATGATTTTCCTCACCATAAAAAAAAAAACTCCTGAAGGGCGAGACCAAAACGATTGACGCTTTGGAAATGTGGTGCTGGAGAAAAACGCTCGGGATTTCTTGAGCCGAGTTTCAAACAAACGCTTCCATTCTTGAGGAACTGGGTGTAATGGAACGCTTGTCTACACTGGTGCGCAGTCGTATTTTTAAATACTTTGGCCATATTTGTCGACGTGGAGGTGATTGCATCGAACGCCTTGTTTTACAAGGAAAGGTAGACGGAACGAGGCCGCGTGGCAGATCACCGATGCGATGGACTGACCAAATAAAAACGGCTGTTGGCGGCCTGTTGAACGAGTGTGCCCGGATGACTGCCAGCAGGCAAAAATGGCGGGAAGTCGTGCGGCGTACCCTGACGGCTTCCGGAGAGCTACCTTCATGATGACCACGACCACTCTGGCAAGAATGAAACGACCAAGAAGAAGAGGGCGAGAAAGGTCTCCAAAGTTTGTATGGAGTAATTTCCTTTCGCGCGGAGAGAGAAATCTTTTTTCGAGGCCACTAGCAGAAGTCAAATAAAAGGAGGTCGAAATGGGAATGAAAGTCATGGGTGAAAATATAAGGAGAAAAATTGATATTTCTTCCAACTTACGTTCAAGCGTGCTCGCTGGCCGTTGGTTTGGTGTGATGTGGAAAACTTTTGATAAACAATCGCCTTATCGCGTTTCCTTTGTTTTTTTACAAAAGGGATACTTAAAGTCACCGATAACAATTGGCTCGCTATCAAATTGACGATTTTGATTTGATGAATGTGAAGATCTTGTGGCGTAGTAACTTGGACTAGTTTGGACTAATTTGGACTAATTTGGACTAATTTGGACTAATTTGGACTAATTTGGACTAATTTGGACTAATTTGGACTAATTTGGACTAATTTGGACTAATTTGGACTAATTTGGACTAATTTGGACTAATTTGGACTAATTTGGACTAATTTGGACTAATTTGGACTAATTTGGACTAATTTGGACTAATTTGGACTAATTTGGACTAATTTGGACTAATTTGGACTAATTTGGACTAATTTGGACTAATTTGGACTAATTTGGACTAATTTGGACTAATTTGGACTAATTTGGACTAATTTGGACTAATTTGGACTAATTTGGACTAATTTGGACTAATTTGGACTAATTTGGACTAATTTGGACTAATTTGGACTAATGCTGGCAAAAGAGGAGGTCGACCGCATCAGGCAACGGCGGCACTCACAGTGCCCCAGCCACCGCCGGGATTCCTATCCCGATTTCCAGCTACCGTAGGCGCGGGCTTGCGTTTGGCGAGCATTGGGTAGATCGCTGTCCGACCGTCAGGCAAATGTCCGGAGCCCAAATCGTCGACGGCGCGCACTGTTCCCGCGCGCTTCAAGGAGTTGTCAGCAACAGCAGGGGCCCAGCCGGGTCGAAGCCTACTGGGGCCAGGGTTATCCGAAAGGGAGCTCGAGCCCCGGTATGAAGGCTAAAAGGAACAGGGTGGGTTTTTAGTCAGTAAGAGACACTGTCTCCCGCTCCGCCCAAAAGTGGGAGTTGGATGATTATCCCCACCATATTAAAAAAAAAACCACCGCTAAGTTCATTTTTGAAGAGTCTGGTTTGTCACTGCGCAAAATTTCTTAGGTGATCGGGAAGAAATGACCGTTATGGTACATCAACTGTCTTATTTTGTTAATTTTGTAAAAGTTATGGGTACATTAAAGAAAGAGAAAAGAGTTAGAGAGAATTCCCTGCCGGAGTCTGTGTTCTCTGACAGCTACAACCTAGGAGTATTTAAGTCAAGAGTGAATAGGTTTCTTCTAGGCAAGCTCCGTCATTAACAACATCATCGCTTACCATCAGGTGAGCTAATTGTCAAACGCGAGCTTATCCCTACTAATATTATAAATGCGAAAGTAACTGTCTGTCTGTCTGTTACGCTTTCACGCAAAAACTACTGAACGGATTTAGATCAAATTTGGTAGGTAGGTAGAAGAGACACTGGAATAACACATAGGCTACCTATAATTCCACTGCTGAGCACGGGTCTTTGCCCGCGCGATATAAACTGTAGTCCACGCGGGCGAAGCCGCGGGTGGAAAGCTAGTCAATAATAAAAAAGCTTGGCAAGTGCGAGTTGGGCTTGCGCGCTGAGGGTTCCGTACAAACTTATCTATAAAAACAGTTCAATTTCCAAAATAAGTTACGAAGATTTTTCCTATTTTTTTTTGAGATGTAACAAATATTTTCAGTTTTTTTTCATACTTGTGCTATAGTCTGGCCGACGAAAGATGACAGTGAATTATTTATTGAAGTCTATATATGGCAGCATTTAAAAAAAAAAAACATGGTCAAAAATGTGTCGTTGACGCTTCTTCAATCTTGTGTTTACATAGAGTCAGGGTGAACAGTTTCAAAGTTTTTTAATTCGGCCTCCTTTTTGTTGTGTCATTTTTCGATGGCCAAACTCTATGAGACAAATTTCAGGATTCTAGGTCAACTGGAAGTACCCTATGAATTGTGATTCCTTTGATAGTTTCCAAAAACATGTTTTTTGGAAGTTTGATTATTTAGTTTCTGGGGACCGCAGACCTGAGTATATGGTTTTAATTTCAACTCGATACCTTCACGTATTCTTGAGATAAAGGGTTTTGACAAACAGACTTACAGACAGACGGACAACAGAGTGATCCTATAAGGGTTCTGTTTTTTTCCTCTTGAGGTACGGAATTCTATAAAGGGGCAAACAATTAAAACAACAGTAATAATATATTTTTCAGTTATTTATTTAAAAAAATTGCTTCTGCTAGCTGCTTTATCCATATGAATGTCGGTTGTTGCGGATGCGAAGTTGAAGTCGAAACTGGATGAAAAATAGCCTATACCCTTTCTTGAGGTTCTAGCCTCATCATCATCACCACCCTTTTTAATGTTCCCACTGCTGGGACTCAGGCCTCCTCTCTAGGAGAGGGAATGGGTTATAATCCACCAGGCGGGCCCAGTGCGGGTTGGTGAATGCCACATGTCTTCGAATTTAAGGTTCTATGACATGCCAGTTTCCTCACGTTTTCTTCACCGTTTTGAGAGCAGTGGTGATGAAATTAATTACACAAAATAATGCGCCTGGTAGGGTTCGGACCCGCGACCCACAACTCGTAAGTTGGGGCCGTTACCACTAGGCCACCACTGCTCTAGGTTCTAGCTTACTCCTTACTAAACTTTCATCAAAATCGGTTCAGTAGTTTAACCGTAAAAGCGTAACAGACAGACAGAGGTACGTTTGTATTATTATTAGTATAGATTTTACAGTAATACATATATTTATTGCTCACTTCTTGCAGGTTCATTTTTCTCTTTTTTGTAAACTTGTTGTAGTATTTAAAAAAAAACACCTTAGTATGTCTTAATAATATTTATATTTAGGATATCATTCTAAGTAATAAATACTACATATTGGTCGGCTGCTAGAATAGAATAGAATAGAAATAAAATAAAAAAATCACACCGACTGATCAACACTTTTGACGGCTGGCTCGTTCTTTGCCCAAAGAATTAGCATTGCCATTCCACGTGGCAATGCTGCCAGCCTTCTGGGCACATTTCGAGAACTTCGACACCTTAGTGTATATTTTTTCTATCCTTACAATATTATTTGTAGTTTCTGCGACACCTGAATATAGTTTGTTCAGAATCAGTAACTGAATCAATTCCAATAATTTTTACACCATGTTATATTTTTCCCAAAAATATTTAAAAAAGGTCACAAGTTGGACACCACCGATACTAAGTACACCACAGGTTCCAGCAGGGACATTAGAAGCCAGCGCACAACTAGATGCAGGAGCAAAACCAACCCTCAGTCACCCGGTGACCATGTATTTTTGCGGACAATCAAGTAACATAACAAGCTTATAACTTTGTGACTTTTCATGATAGTTATGAAATTTTATACATAGATTCTTTACATAAAAATACCTATTATACAGTTAGATACTTAGTTAGGTTAAATATAAATACTAATAAATAGTTAATATTTAACTTTCTTATATCTTAAATATTACTTAGTAAAAATAACAATAGATTTATGTTCAAATCTGTTGTTATTTTTACAGATAGTAATATAATGTTATCGAAATATTTGCAAACGTAAAACAATTATTTACAACATTGATATAGGTACAAGGTGTAACGTTAAATGCGCAACACCTGAAATTAGTTTAATCAGAATTACGAGCAGAATCAATTAAACCACTTTTTAATATAGGTTACATTTTTCAAAAAAATCTTCATTAAAAACTTCGACCTGTCTATTTATGTTACGTCAAGCCATCACGTGCGCAAAACCGCTGAAATAGGTAAACAAACACTAATAGTTGTAATCCAATCAAATTTCCTCATACACGGGATAATAAAAGTTCTTATTTCAATGCAGATATGAATTTTAAATTTAAACTAAAACTGCTCATAAAACCTTTAATTTTTTTTCTAAGATAATTAGGTCAATCAAATTAAAAATCATCTGGGGTGTCTGAGGTTTTGCGCATTTAACGTTACACGTTGTATATGAAATAAATATATTAAATTGAAATTCTCTAGTTCGGCTGTCATGTCACAAGCTGTGGACGACGGCTTGAGACATAAGAGCAAACAATATTTTACTATATACCTACAGGATTATTTGTTAAACACTAACAACCTCGCAGGACTGTATTACTAACATCATAAACAACAACTTTTGTTCTATGACTTTTTACAAAACATAATACATAATTACCAAAAACAAAAAGATTTAGTTGTTCTATCTAACACATTTCAACTCTGTATTTTGCTAAACCCTAAGGGACGCAAGTGCATTAAGCACCCCGCCGCCCGATCCCTGCTCCTCTCCACTGTTGTACTATCGCTTACTTCGCATGCACTTCGAAATATTTAAAACGTTCAATTAAAATATTTTAATTTTTGTATGAAAATCTGATAAATTTTGAAGTCATAGAACAAAAGTTGTTGTTTATGATGTTAGTAACATAGTCCTGAGAAGTTGCCAGTGTTTTACAAATAACCCTGTATAGTACTGAAAATATTTTTTCTAGCATATTCCCTTTATTTCTCATTTCTTTTAAGGCTTAATTTTCTACCGTAACGAGTATCTTACAATAGGTACAAAAAATTAAAATTAATTTGACATTTCATTATCCTAAGTTCACTTTTTATAGCAATATTTGATTAGTTTTCGCTTTTCCCGGCCTGTTAGTTATCCCAGAGACTTCTTTATTTTCTCGTTCAATCTGTAACAAATAAAATCATAAATCAGAAGCATTTATTTCAAACACACAACAGACGAAAGAGGTTTTTTTTTCGGTGGGCATAAATCATCTTATGACAACGCCCGCTCTTAGGTTGTGCGAGAGATAGTGTCAGACTCTTACTGACTAAAAACCCCACCTCGTTCCTTCTAGCCTTCATACAGGGGCTCCTCGACTCATCCCTAGCACAGTGCCAGTGTGAAGCCTCTCCACAGGACATGCGCCACCTGCTATGCTGCCTATACGAGGCCAACAATAGAGCCGTACAGGTTGCCAAATATTGGTCAGAAAAAGTATAGTTTGAGAGCATCGACACGAAAAGAAGAAGACAGAGGCTCGAGTTCCTTTCGGATAACCCTGGCCCCAGTAGACTTCGACCCATCTGGGTCCCTCCTGTCGCTCACAAACAGATGAAAGAGGTTAAAGTGGCCTTGTGGGCGGGGCAGGCGTGCCACAAAGTTGGGCAATGCTCATAGTTCAACTACCAATACCAAACTTGCGATCTAAGTGTGCGTGGTCTGTTAGTTGTGTAACGCGCGTTCGTATTGGTTTATTGCCTGTAGTGGAGTTAAAGGGTGGGAGACAAGCGGCGACACTCGTTGTAGTACACATCGGAAAGTATTTCCTTTCTAACCTCATTGATCTTTTCTATAATTTCAAATAGACCATTTGCAGGCACTTTTGAATAGTCAAATGGCGGTCAGTCCAAGAAAAGTGAAGCTAAATTGCATGTTCTAAAGCGTATTTTTTTCATAAAAAACTTTTTTGTGTAAACAGTAATAGTTAACACAAAATACTTTTGCTAAGACACTGAAGTTATTAACAAAAGCGTCAAAAATAAAATAGATAAAATAACAGAAACAATACATATTGATATAAGCACAAAGCGTTTTGAGAACACATTTATTGTGCGTACAGTCAAGGAGTGGAATAGACTAGTTGCCGTAAAAATATAATTAGTCCGTCTTTTAGATTATTCAAAAATAAGAGACACGTATTTTTTATTCGTAAATTAAACCCAAAGTGACAAAGATATAGCCCATTAAAGTTACGTGTAACGTCACGCCGCCGCACCGTGCTGCATTTTTTCACACAGGGTAACGTCACACGTAACTTTAATGGGCTATATCTTTGTTATTTTTTGTTGAATCGAAAAAAGAAAAAATACGTGTCCAATATTTTTTTAAAAATCTAAAATACGGACAAAATAAACTGCAGTTATTTTGAACCTGGAAACTACTCTATTCCCAGCCCGAGTCTTTGTTTCTTGGTAGTTATAACTTAGGGGATTCAGGTGTAATGTAGACTGTATATCTTGAACATTACACTATGTTGAATGAATGGCGCTTAAACATTTTGAACCGCGAAAAAGTATCCCCTAAAAGCCATCTTAGCGCTGTATTTTTAATAGTTCTGTTAGACGACATAATGCCAATGTAGCGCTGCAGCGAACTTTTAATTTGTTTTAACTTTTCAGTATTTTGCCAGATAGTTTCTATGAATGGTCCATCCAAAGGTTGTCTGTAAGAGATCGCCATGTGCGATAAGACCGCCCATTGTACACTTTTTTCTTTAAATGTTTGTCCTATATATTTGTTTATGTGGTGTACAATAAAGAATATAATAAATAAATAAATGGCTAGTCTATCACTAGAATATAAGTCGATGGCTATGTTATACTTACTTTCTCACAATAGCCCTTCTTTGGGCCTGAAGGTCAAACGCTAGGGGGTCCATCTCGACTCTGGAGTTACTCTCAAGGCCTGGCATGATATCATCTATGCCTTGACTGTCACTGCCAACTGTGAAAAACGGTAAATATGCTACGAGCTGGTTTTATCTTGGGTAAGTGCCTAGAAACCCTACTATGAGCTCTTAATGCGATCCATTTCACGACCTAACGGTATGGAGCTATACAGGGTGTTATGGTAGCCACAAACGTTCCGGCATACTTGCGCTTTAGACTTGCACAAGTATATAGTAACGAACGTGTGTTGGAAAATACTTGCGCAATCTGTAGTCACTTTTTTTGACTGGCCTGTTGGGCTAGTGGTTAGTGGCCCTGACAGTTCGATTCCCTCCCAGGCCAAATGTTTATGTGATGAGCATAATCATTTGTTCTTAGTCTGGGTGTAATGTATCTGTATTATGTATGTATTTAGAAATATAAAAGTATGTTTTTATTAAGTTGTCTAGTACCCACAACACAAGATCTGCTTAGCTTGGGGCTAGACGGCGTTGTGTGATAGTTGTGGAATATTATTGTTATTTCAAATAACACATCACAAGTCTAGATTTGCGCAAGTATACTGGAACATGTATGGTTACCATAAGGGACAGGTCTCCGCAAACTTTAAGGGCTTGATCAGTAAACGAAACTGAACAACCTTCCACAAGATTTTTTTTTTCGGAAACAAAAAAAAGACGGCCTTTCCAAACAAAGTGTCCAATCAAGTTTATAATTTTGTATGGGCCTCCCCATAAAAACATTATAAACTGATTTTTTTTTGTTTCCTGAAATGAAAGTCTTGTGGAAGGTGGTTCAATTTCGTCTTCCGAGCAAGTCCTTAAATTTTGTGGTGGGCTGTCCCTTACACCCTGTATTTGACATGCATTAATAAATATAAAAAACTCCAATAATCAATATAGACTAGTGATATTAGGGACAAGTTGAATAAATTAAATTTTTCGTTCAAGCGGTATCTCTTTGGAATGCGCTATCTGAATATCAGGATAGCGACTAGCCGATTTTCTTTTAAGGCGAAGGCACGAGAGCATATTCGCAAGATGTTGGTAGAATCATCATCGCACTGATTTCTTTTTTCACTATAGCTTTGTTTACTTATATGTATGTATCTAAGTATGTATTTACTATTGCATTTGTTTTCTCATTTATTAAGTTGCACCTGCCATGTTATGTTTCTGCACCACCCTAAGGTCGACTGGCAGATAATGCCTAAGGCATTAAGTCTACCTTTGTACAACTCTGTGCAGAAAGCTTTAAATAATTAAAGAATTAGTAACTCAAAATATTAAAATCTTACGTATATCGCTGGCGTGTACACTCCCGTCATAATAGACATTACCTTCAACATCAGGTTTCAAATCTAAAAGCAAAAAGTAAGACTAATTATGTAACAACGTTAGTTTATAATAAGCAGAGCTTTTTTTTGGGTGGGTAAAAATCGTCCAAATGACATCCCCCGTCCTTGGGCGGAGCGGGAGATACTATAAGACTCTTACTGACTAAAAAACCCACCCTGATCTTTCTTGCCTTACATACCGGGGCCGAGCTTCACTTTCGGAAACCGGCTCTAGGCCCTAGGCCTAATATATGATTTGATCGACCAAATTGTCTTTTAATTATCTCACAGATAGTGTAAAAAGTAGAGTATGCAACATGGGGATGCTGCTGAAGCTGTATTTGTCTTGGGCGGCTTGAATTCCTCATTTCACTCAGGTTTCTTTATTAAATCCCTCGCAATGCTCGGGAGTTAATTATATAAAACGCTCACTAACGTTCGGGATTAAACTTAGCAACCTTCGTTTCGTTCGGAAATCAACATGCCGCCCACGACTTAAAGACACTGCTTTAGTCACATAAACTACTATTTAAAAAAAATACAAATAAAAACTGTACTTTAACCCTTCAGATACCGTCAATTAGAGACACAATAGTAAGACAATAGATGCGCGGCCACCGGTGGTCGCTTGGGGATTTATGAATTAATTATATTATCTTTGTTTTATTTGTATCTCTGAGGTTTTTATTATTATTTATTTGTAATATTGTTGGCCACACGGTATTTTCCGTTAGATATCCCGGACAGAACCATAATAATATCAACATTTCGATACATGAATAACTCAACTCAACGATGAAAAAATAACTTACCATATTGTTTTAAATTTGGTCCGATTTCTTCTTTATCTGAAAAAAAGGTTATATTTATAAGAAAACTAGCTTCAGCCAGCGGCTTCGCCCGCGTGAATGTGGTTTCTACATACAAACTTTAGACCCCCATTTCATCCCTTTAGGGGGTGAATTGTACATAACCCTCTCTTAGTCTCTTAATCCCAGTAGTTTCGGCTGTGCGTTGATATGTCAGTCAGTCAGTTTCTCTTTTTAACATATACAGGCTTTTTCCTGATTTTTGGAAAACCTTTCTGTTCTTTTTTAATTTAAACTAAGTAAAATCATTATTCTAACCGATGACATTTTATGTAAGAAAACCAAAAAAAAAATGATTTATAAATTAACTAGCGACCCACCCCGGCTTCGCTCGGGTGTTTCTCCACTATTAATGGATGTTATTATAAATATAAACCTTTCTCTTTAATCACTCTATCTATTAAAAAAAAAACCGCATCAAAATCCGTTGCTTAGTTTTAAAGATTTAAGCGTACATAGGGATATAGGGACAGAAAAAGCGACTTTGTTTTATACTATGTAGTAATTATTTTATTTAACGCGCGTTATGAAATGTCATTTCATTACATATATATGCGAAACCTAATATAGTTTGTTCAAAATCAGTAACACTGAATAGATTCATTTTTACACCATGTTATATTTTTACACCATGTTATATTTTTACCCGAGCGAAGCCGGGGCGGGTCTCTAGTGTAGTATAAAATATAAAGTACTATCCCCTTCTCATCAATAAATCGTGACAGCTTTGATATTTCGTTGTAAGGCCCCAGTTTTCAAAGAATTTGAGAGAACATCACTTACCAAGTTGTTTTAGATTTGATTCCAGCTTTTCATTGTCTGAAAACAAAAATGGAATATTTATTCTGGCTTTCCACATGTTGGAATCGAAAATCTGATGAGGCGTGAGGGTCGTGGAAATCCGATGGATACGATAACGAAACGGGCTTGTTGGTCTAGTGGTTAGTGGCCCTGACTGCTATGTCGGAGGTCGTGGGTACGATTCCCACCCAGGATAAATGTTTATGTGATGAGCATGATCATTTGTTCTGTGTCTGGGTGTAATTTATCTATAATACATTCAGTCAAAAAAGTATCGGGAATGGATGATTTGTTTATGGTTCCAAATTCAAATTTTTGTTTTTTTGTAGTTGTTAGATTGGCACAACTGTTTTCCATTTTGGCGCGGAGTTTGAGTTGCATCTGTTATTTATATTAAATACAGTGCTGGTTTTAGTAATATCATATATAGTGTGTATTGCGAATTTCATAATGGACAAAAATATCGAACAAAGAGTTTGTCTTAAATTTTGCATCGCCAATGGAATTTCGTGTTCGGAGTCACTGAAAATGTTACAGAAGGCTTACGGTGAATACGACTTTATCAAAAACTCGTGAAAAAAGGCCAGATTTGTGGAAAGAAAATTCTTGGATTTTGCACCACGACAATGCGCCTTCGCACAAGGCTATCATTGTGAACGAATTTTTGACCAAACACTCAACAAATAACATCCAGCAACCACCATATTCACCAGATATGGCTCCTGCTGACTTTTTTCTTTTTCCTAAACTCAAATTACCACTTCGTGGCACCCGTTTTCAATCGATAGAAGACATAAAGGAGAATTCGCGGCGAGAACTGAACTCAATTCAGGAAGCAGCGTTTAAAAAATGTTTTGATGAATGGATTATTCGTTGGCGCAAGTGTATCGTTTCTAAAGGAGCATACTTTGAAGGTGATAAAATAAATTTGGATGAATAACAGACATTTTGTGTATTATTGATCTTTTCCCGGTACTTTCTTGACAGAGTAGTATGTATGTATTTAGAAATATATAAGTATGTTTATCAGTTGTACCCATAACACAAGCTCTGCTTAGCTTGGGACTAGATGGCGTTGTGTGATAATAGTGGAATATTATTTTGGAGGTATGCGGAACAGAGAGTAAAGTCCCGCAAACCTCCGTTGAAAAGAGAGGATCCTCCGACCAGACAGGTGTTATAGTCTGGTGGGCGACTGCCCGATAGATGATGTCGGCTTGTCGTATATTATGTTCAAATCGCGCGGAAAACTTTGATTGCGCGATGCAGGATTTCGTATTTTCTTCGTAATTCTTATGTGGCGTCATAGATGTCGCTACATTATTATTATTTTACTTTAACTAAACGTACCTGGAAAAAAAGCAGGTCCGTCAAGTGTTGCCGTCCTGTTTTCAATCGGCGTTACCCCTTTGGTCACCATTGTGGTTGACAGAGTGCTAGATAATGGCGGCTCTGTACTTGGAGACGCTAAAAGAACAATGTTTGTACAATTTAAAACAAAATAGTTAACAAATACCAGCCGTGGTTTGGAACAACTCCGTTGTACTCCCAATTCAGATATTACAAACGTTACGCAACAATTATCAAGTGTCAAAGTTCATACAAAATAGGAAATATTCAGAGGTCTTAACTGGATTAGTTTTACACAAATTTAGAAATTGATTTCAATAGAAGCCTAGATAATGTCCACAAGATACTGTGTTTCCAAAATATCTAATGCAAAAATGTGTAATAACGTCATAATCAGTTATGAGCGGTTGTATGAAAAATAGTGAAAATGTGAGTCATGATACACCACCTTAATTGAATTTCACTATTTTTGTCAATATGTTTAAAAAAAAATGTACCTAAGCCAATAAGCGCATGATATGCGAAGTTGTCAATTTTACGTCAACAGCAAGCTATAAAAACTTTTTACCAAGCGCGCGACGTTGCCGCTTTGTTGAGACGCGTACAGATACCGTCATGGATCTTGAGCGCTCGGCGTCAGAGTGGTGATCGCTTTGCGCATTGCATACATTGGCGAGCCAATCGTCGTCGATGAACAAAAGAAAACAACAGCGGGGTGTTTCTGGCACTAGAGTGACACACCTGTTTTTGTCTCTTTCTGCGCCACTAGAATTCAATTGTTTACCAACAGTAATTTGTTTGTTATATTTTTTTTTTTTATACTACTTACAAACCAAATCCCGTTACTCAGAGAATATCCATATTATTCTAACCTATATGGTAAGTACATAAAACAGCCCTACTTATTCCGGTCTCTGGTGATAACGTTATTATAAGCACTGACGTTGTATGAAAATGTATGTCGTAAAGGACGCTCTTCAGAAGATTAGAAGGCTCAAAGTCACCCAAAGGGAAATGGAAAGGGCTCGGAGTTTCCTTGCGTGATCGAATCAGAAATGAAGATATCCGGAGGAGAACCACATAGCACGAAGAATCGCCAAACTAAGTGGCAATGGGCAGGGCACATTGCTCGTAGAAAAGATAGCCGTTGGGGCCGAAAGGTTCTGGAGTGGCGAGTTCGTACTGGAAGAAGCAGCGTCGAAAGGCCTCCTACAAGGTGGACCGATGACCTGGTGAAGGTTGCGGGAATCCGATGGATGCGGGACGCACAGGATCGATCATTGTGGCGACACGTGGGGGAGGCCTATGTCCAACAGTGGACGTCTGTCGGCTGAAATAATGATGAAAGGACGCTCTTAAAAATATATCTTACCAGTAGTTTCTGTAACAAATATGTCGCTAACTGTTGGTTCTGCTTTAACAGTGGTCGGTTCAGTATCCTGTCCAATATCTATTTCAGTATCCAATTCATTTGGTACAGTATTCCTTTCAGCTAAAAATGTAGGATAGTCAACTGGTTTTATTGGAGTCGGTCCAGGTTTGGTTTGGAGTGTGGTCGTTGGAATTTCATTTGAGGGTTCAGCTGGAATAATGCTCGTTGAAACTTGTGGCATCGGTCCGTTGTTCGTATCTGAAATGTTTATGTGAGATGTATTTGAAGGGCTTTTTGGTCTAGTGATTAGTGTCCCGGATTGTTAAGCCGGAGGTCCCACCCAGAACCAATGTTTGTGTGATGAGCACGTCATTCGTACTGTGTAGAGATGTGCCGTTGCCTGCAATCTGGGAATATTGCTGGCAATATTCATATATTGGGCAATATTCCCGCTTCATGGCAATATTGCCGGCAACGGTACATCTCTAGTTCTGTGTCTGGGTGTAATTTATCTTTAATATGTATGTATTTAGAAATATATAAGTATATTTATCAGTTGTCTAGTACTCATAGCACAAGCTTTGCTTAGTTTGAGACTAGAAGGCGTTGTGTGATAGTTGTGGAATATTATTATTATTATTTCTATGTTTCCTGAGAGCTGTAACTTAGGGGTATTTAAGTCAAGAGTGAATAGGTTACTTCTAGGCAAGCGTGCTCTATCGTCAGCCTTATCTTCGCTTACCATCAGGTGACATAGCGTTTATACGCGGGGTATCATCGTTTAAAGAATTTACCGGATTTGAATGGGTCGTATTCATCTTACCCATGCATCCATCCAATGTGGGTTGATGGATATCGCGTGTCGTCGAATTTTTGGTTCTAGGACATGTTTTCTTACGATGTATTCCTTCACCGTTTTGAGAGCAGTAGTCTACACTAATATTGTAAAAGTTTTAAGATTATTATTTTTTTGTTTGTAGAAGGTCATCTCTGAAAGTATTGGTCGATTGTAACAATTTTATCTCCGATAAAAAGCTGCTTTATTCCTGAGTGACATAGGCTATATTTTATGTTAGCGGGCGAAGCTGCGGGCAAACGGTAGTGACTTATAAGTTGGGGCCATTACCACAGGTCGACTACTGCTCGCGAACTACTACTATGATGAAAGCGAAGATGATAATAAGATCACGAATGCTTAAAAGAATATTAATTCATGAATCCCCAAGCGACCACCGGTGGCCGCGCATCTATTGTCTTACTATTGTGTCTCTAATTGACGGTATCTGAAGGGTTAACTATTAACGGTTACAAGTTATGAACAGTGATGTAGTGGGCGAGTGGTAATGGCCCCGACTTACGGGTTGCGGGCTCAAACCCAGCTAGGCGCATTACTTTGTGCAATTTATTTCATCACCACTGCTCTCAAAACGGTGAAGGAAAACATCGTGAGGAAACCAGCATGTCACAGAACCAAAAATTCGAAGATATGTGACATTCGCCAACCCGCACTGAGCCCGCGTGGTGGATTACGGCCCATTCCCTCTTCAAGAGAGGAGGCCTGAGCCCCAGCAGTGGGAACATTAAAAAGGCTGATGATGATGAGTTACAAGTTAGACGATTAAAATTACAAAATTGCTCTCACCAACAAACCGCAACCTTCTCAAAGCCTTTTCGACACACCAATTCAATATTTGTTCATTAGCATTTTGTTTAATTTCTTTACAAAAATTTTGCGCCATAGTTAAAAAAGGATCGTTCTTGATATGCATATCTCCGTCTTTTGTTTTTGGTATTTCTGCGACAACGGGTGTGTTGGTGACTTCTTTTTCTTGAATAGAAGGAAAGTTATTGACTACATTCTTTGGAAATCTTTCTTCAATGACTGTGATAGTATTGGCTTCTTTATTTCTATCCTGTCTGATAGGTTTAGCATCTGTATAATTGAGTATAGCAGCTACTCCGGTTTTGCCACGATGCCGCCTCTTACCCCTGTGTCTAGAATGATGACTGATCCATCTCCTCTTTCTATTTTTACTAACAACATCTTCCGAATCATTGTTATCATACACAGGTAATAATATTGTAGTTTCTAATTCATTTCTTTTGCTTTTCACATTCCGAGGCATAACGGGATTGTGTGCAACGCCCATCAAACTGCTTAGGATATTGTTTTTCATTACACTATCAATAAATGTGTTATTGAAGTAGTACTTGTAAACCAAATCATCTATAGTTTGATCGTCTTTTTCTTTCATTATCAAATCGTCTTGGTTTTCAATTTTGTTAGATGTTGGAATTGAAAACAAATTTATTTTGACTGATTCTGTACTTGGGGTCGTTGTACTTATCTTTTCATGAGATGCTATTGGTTTGGGATTGTGTATTGGTTTCATTATGTTCGAACTTAGTTTGGTTGTCGGGTTCCTGCTTTCTAAATAGAGTTGCTTAGCTTTTTTCAGTATTCTAGCAAAGTTGTTTTGCCTGTGAGATATCTCGCTTTGAGTCTTTGCGATAACGCTTTGCTTTATGTTAATTTTTTCGTTTTGTGCGAGCATAAGTTTTTGTATATTGTAGAATTGTCGCTGTTGCTGCAAGAACTTTTTCTGCTGATTTTCAAATTCTTTGAAATTATTTGCCATCTCCCTTTCCTTAGTTTTAAAGTACTCCTGTTTAGTAGCCAATTTTGTGTCAAATATTTTCAACCTCTCATGGAATTTTAACAAATTTAAGTATTTCAAATCGAAGTCTTGGAGTTTTTCCGTGACCGTAATTGTATTTTTATTAAATTGGTCGTTGATATCGCTAATTTGTTCATAAATACTTTTGATTTCAGTGTGCTGCTTCATTATTTTCTTAAAAGTCTTCGTCAGCATGGAAATAACTTTAATAAGTCCTCTTTCGGTAACTGCTTTACTCTTTTGCGGTTCCTTAGGTACAACTTTGTAGACATTGACGTTTGGGATAGGAGCATTTTGATGCCAAACAGTATTGTCTTTATCAAATATATTTCTATCGATAATTTTGCCTTCAATGTGTTCATTTACATCCTTACTTTTATTTATATCTTCAGTAATTTCAAGTTTTTTGACGACTTCACTTTCAAAATCATATTTTTTACTTCTTCTTGTTGAGGTTATATTTTGGGGTATAGTATCGTTATTTTCTTTGAAATCTTTATCTACAGAGAGTTCAGCTTTATGATTAATATCATTGATTTTATTGGAAGTACCATTATTTCCAGTGACGTCCTTTTCTAAGAATGTTGTATCATTTTTTAAAGTATTTGCTCCTTTCTTGTTATTGTTTAGCAAGATGGCGACTTCATAAGGGTAATCGTTGATCGTAGGAGTAGATCTGCCACCCTTGTCATCTCTTTTCACT
The DNA here is from genome assembly GCA_949319445.1 of Mythimna lalbum. Lineage (NCBI taxonomy): Eukaryota > Metazoa > Arthropoda > Insecta > Lepidoptera > Noctuidae > Mythimna > Mythimna lalbum. Next base: position 10,783,022 of record OX439373.1, read on the forward strand.
GGTTCTTTTCCAAGTTCATTTGGTTCTTCTATATTATACGCTTGACAATCTTTACCGATGCAGTTTTTTAGATTCTTTCTTTGTCGCTGTTCCCTTATACCTGTAACAATAACATTTTCCTCTGTTTAACCTTTCTGAACTATGTTTGATTTCGTTTCTATGTTATCAAAGTCATATGCAGTTGAATATTGAATAGTAATATTCCGTTTAACCGAATTTGACTTTTATTACGTTGGTGGCATGACAAATGGCGGCTGCAGTAAATAGTTGGTTTTGTAACTACTTTTTTGCTTTTAATGCCGTCCTTATACCTACGGAATAGAAGTTAAAATCGGTTGAACGGACAGTAAAAGGTTTCTTTAAATGTGTAAATTTAACGCTAATCGAACATAGAGAGTTCAAAAAACCTTTCAAGTCACTGACTATTTGTAACGACTGTTAAAGATCTACAAATTATAGCTGGAATCAAAGACTTTATTAAAAATAACTCTTCTCGTTCTAGGTTGAGCGAGAGGGAGTAACAGACTTTTACTGACTAAATTCCACCTGCGCCTACGGTAGTTGGAAATTAGGATCAGCCTCCCTAGCCAAGTTACAACCGTTTCTCTTGCGTCGAACGCCTCGAGTTAGCCACACCCCCGATTCTTTTGTTCTGACCACGTGACTGAGCGTTGAGATGACGTCATTCCCGTATGTTTAAAGTTTTCTACTAGCGTTAATGATAGCAGATTATCAACTTGGCTAGGGGTACAGGATCCTGGCGGCTGGGACGTTAGGACCCTCTTGTTGTGGCTTCCTCCTTTGCTAGCATTACTGCTTCGCAGAAAGAATGGCAGGCGGTCGCCTGACCGCCTGCCATTCTTTCTCGCACCGGACCTTGACCTGTACCGAAGCCCGACAAATCCGGTCTAGAATACAAAAATAAGATTTACTTACGCCGTATCGCCCTTTTAGCCCTTTTGAGGTAATTAAAAACCCTCGGGGTGTCATCCATATAGTTGACACCAAACGGATCAAAGCTATTCTGCAGCAGATTGTCCACATCCAAAGAGTTCTCCCTAAAAATGAAATCTCCAATCCTCGTCTTGTCATGTATGTTTTCTTTTATTTTATTACGAAGCCAGACACCTTTGTTAACTACATTGTTTCGTTCAAGTTTCGGTTTAAGAAAGTTCACTTCGTCCAAATTAATAGATTGTGCGACTTTAGCCAGAGCAAACAAACTTATTATTTTGGTCAACATATTTCAAGACATTTCTCGTTTAAAACTGACTGGTCAATGAATAGAATTCCACTTATGTGTTTTCTGTGAAATTTGTGCCGTTTTGTTTGTAAATTTTCGTCGGTTTAGTGTTGGGATTTCTTTGGTTCCGTTTTATCGATGTTTTTTGCGATTTTTATTTTTGGTGGACAACCTTTTGCCCTTTCTTTACTTGTTTTTTTATTATTTTATCTATCTTTTCTTAGGAGGTAAGAAATCATCAAATTACTTTCCCGTTCCAAGGTAGTGCGAAAGGGCTTGTCAGACTTTTACTGAATAAAACTCAGCTGTGTACCTTTAGTTACCTTTTGCGTTCCAAGGCCGTGGTAACTCTTTCGAAAAACATCGCAAAAACCAACTTCACCTTTTTATAATGCTAGCTTATGCCCGCGACTTCGCTCACGCTAATAAAATATAGCCTTTACCACTTAGGAATAAACCAGTTTTCTATCAGTGAAAAAATTTTTGCAGTCGGACCAGTACCTTCAGAGATCAAGCAAGCCTATCAATAAAAAAATAAAAAAAATTACCTTTTACAACCAAAATTACAAACTTTACCTATATATAATATTAGTGGAGATGGAGAGTACTCTTGTATCGTGGGGGTGTGTTCACCCTCGTGTAAACTCATTATGCTCAAAATACCCAGACCCGAAAGACCTATGTAGAGGTTGGTCATACAAATAATGTGTTCCGTGCGAAACCGTCCACCAAGTGCTGAAAAGAACTAGTCATTTACCGCAGCATCGATATCGATATGTCATTTAAACTATCGACAGTTTTTTCCCTGCCCTATTCCTGGAAACCACAATATTTACGTTTACCGCCATATCGAGTTCGGATGCTCATTTAACACATTTTTTTATATTTCTTTATAAACAACTTCAATGTTTACAGTTATTCACGATTTTTACCTTTTTGGTCGAAATAAAAGATTGATAAAGATGGCTTATACTTTATTTGCGATATGAATGAAAAGGGAGTTAGTGATAGCGTGACGAGCGACAGGACGGAATGGAAGAAAAAAACGTGTTGCGCCGACCGCAAGTAAAACGGAGCAAGGGCAGGAAGATGATGATACTTTATTTGCGTTAGCATTAGACAGAAGTTAAAAAGGTAGTTTTAGGGCATATCATCATCATTATTATCATTTCAATCGATATAATAATAATAATATTCGACAACTATCACACAACGCCGTCTAGTCCCAAGCTTAGCAGAGCTTGTGTTATGAGTACTAGACAACTGATAAACATACTTATATATTTCTAAATACATACATATTATAGATAAATTACACCCAGACACAGAACAAATGATCATGCTCATCACATAAACATTTGTTCTGGGTGGGAACGGAAACCACGACCTCCGGCATAGCAGTCAGGGTCACTAACCACTAGACCAACAGGCCAGTCAAATAAGTTCACTGTTTGACATAGGCCTCCCCCAAGTGTTACTTTAAGTTTACAGTGAATAAATAGGTTGCTTCTGGGCAAGCGTGCTCCATCGTTGGCGACATCATCGCTTACCATCAGGTTTTTTTTTTTCGGTGGGCAAAAATATCTTATGACAAAACCCACTCTTGGGTGGAGCGGAAGATAGTGTCAGACTCTTACTCACTAAAAACCCCACGCCATTCCTTCTAGCCTTCATACCGGGGCTCAAGTTTCCTTTCGGATAACCCCGGCTCCGGTAGGCTTCGACCAAGCTGGGCCCCTCCTGATTTCAAGCGATATACGTCAACTGTTTGACATAAGCCTCCCCCAAGTGTCACCACAAAGAATTTCTGATGTCTACAACCTGAGTCTTTAAGTTTACAGTAAATTGCAATTGTAAAGTTTGCTTCTAGGCAAGCGTGCTCCATCGTTGGCGACGTCATCGCTTACCATCAGGTGTGATGGTCAAGCGATAACCAATGAATAATAACAAAATAATAAAAGTCATATATGTCTGTTTTACAAGGGTTCCCTACTTGAAATCGAATGACGCGAGATCGAATAACACTTGCTCGAAAACGATTACTCGATAGTACTTGAAATCGATAAATTATGAGCTGTCGAGCTCATAATTTTTCTCAATAATTTTAGCTCATCATCATCATTATCATCTTTCGGCTGGAAAGATGATGATGATGATGATGTTGAGAACTACGCGGCAGGGCGGTTATTATGGGGAAAATTTTTTCATTATTTTTGCGATAGGGCGCATCGTTTTCGAGATATTTTATAAGTCGATTAGATGGTCGGTCGAGAAATTATGTTTCGAGATTTTAAACATCGAACTGAACTTCGTGCTGCCGATGATTCGAGCTTATAGTTATTCGAGAGTTTGATGCACCGAGGGAGTGAACTGTCGAGCTCATAATTTATCGATTTCAAGTACTATCGAGTAAACGTTTTCGAGCAAGTGTTATTCGGTCTCGCGTCATTCGATTTCAAGTAGGGAACCAAATAACCCTGTATACAGATGTAAATCATAATTATTATGTTTTAACAATAATTATTATAATAAAAGTCGAGGTTTTAGTGTATTTATGTGTATATTTGTTTCTCAAAAGATACTTTTTATCCTGGGAAGAAACTAGTAAATATAATATATTTATGTATTAGAAGTGTAAATAATTGACATGAATATAATAATTTCTTCAGAAACGTGTTTCTTTCTTTGTCTCCTTCTCCTTCTTCCTGTAAACAAAAAAAAAACACTGTTAAAGAAACATGAACACCTGCATTTACTTAAGTAGTTTTTTTTAGGTGGGAATCGACCAATGACATCTCACACCTTTGGGTCAAGCGGGAGTGTCAGAAATCAGAATAGAATAGAATATAATGTAAGGGAATTGAATGGAATAGAATAGAATAGAATAAAATGGAATAGAATGGAATAGAATGGAATAGAATGGAATAGAATAGAATAGAATAGAATAGAATAGAACAGAATAGAATATAATAAATTGTAGACAACAAAAACTTTATACAAACACAAAACAAAAAAAAAGTAACATTGCATGTCTTTTTTGGTGGGCAAATCATCCTATGACAACACCCGCTCTTGGGTGGAGCGAGAGATAGTGTCAGACTCTTACTGACTAAAAACCCCACTCCGTTCCTTCTAGCCTTCATACCGGGGCTCGAGTTCCTTTCGGATAACCCTGGCCCCAGTAGGCTTCGACCCAGCTGGGCTCCTCCTGTAACATTGCATGTCTAACGTTTGCGCCAAAAAAGGCACTAACCCCTACACTATATTCCGTCCCCCCCAAAAAAAAAAAACTAGCTTTTACATAGCCTTAAAGTTGAAAGGTAATGGGTCGTCTTGGTATGGTCATGTGAAAAAGAAGGGATGAAGCGCATATTACTAAAAGAGTTCTGAGTTCTGAGAAGAAAAGATGGATGGTTTGTGTGAGGAGTGATATGAAAGAAAAGGGAGCTAGTGATAGTTTGACGAGTGACAGGACCGAATGGAAGAAAAAAACGTGTTGCGCCGACCCCAAGTAATATGGGATAAGGGGAGGAAGAAGAAGATAGCCTAATTAAAACAGTTCAGAAACTGTTTAACTCACCTATTGCAACATGGGAAATCCCAGAACTTCTGCTCTAGTCCATATGCCTCGCCATCTTGGATAGTCTGTGGCATCTCCTTGCCTGTAGACTCTGGTAGGAACAGGCAGAGACAACCACCGAAGATGCCTAGAGTGCCCAGAATCAGTAGAGGGATCTCCCTTGCTATTGTGGCCTGAAAAGTATTAAAAAAAAACATATTTAATTAGACTATTGTCAGAACTGCTCTGAAAACGGTGAAAGAAAACAACAAGAGGAAACCGGCATGTCCTACAACCAAAAATTCGAAGACTCGGCAGTCAAGTTGGGCGCAGCAAAGACAATCTCCACAGGTGAACTCCCACCTGTGACCGCAAACACACAAACACTGAAGACCAGAACCATCCGGTTCAAGTCTTCAGCGTTTGTGCGACGTCTCTCCGCAGACTATGTCCCACCTTCCGTCCTGCATCACGTGCCCTGTTACTTGCTCACGTAGAGACCTAATGACAGCATCAGCGGACGGTATCGCCGTGGCCAAATTTTTCGTTTTCAAGTTTTGCCATCGATACTCTAAAAAGATGTTTTATATCCGATCTTTGATTATAACTTACCATATAAACGATGTAAGGCGTCAGGATTGTGGCCACGTAGCCACTGATATGGATCAGTGCTATACCCTGAGCTCTGACGACCGTCGGCAGCAGTTCAGCAGCATACTGCATGCCTATGTTGTAGGATATGTTGACTGCGAAGCGTCCGACGATCGCTAAGGAGGCTGAGGAGATTCCTGGAGGGAAAAGGAGGAGGTTTGTAGTCATCATATCATCATCATCATATCAGCCGAAAGACGTCCACTGTTGGACATAAGCCTCCCCCAAAAGACCGGTCCTCTGCCTCACGCATCCATCGGATTCCCGTGACCCTGACCAGGTCATCGGTCCACCTTGTTGGAGGCCTTCGGTGTCTTCTGGTACCTGGTCGCCACTCCAGGCCATCTGTTCTGCGTACAATGCACCCTGCCCACTGCCACTTAAGTTTGGCGATTCTTTGAGCTATGTCAGTAACCTTGGTTCTCCTGCGGATATTTTCATTTCTGATGTGATCACGCAAGGAAACTCCGAGCATAGCCCTTTCCTTCGCCCTTTGGGTGACTTTGAGTCTTCTTATAAGGCCCATTGTAAGTAACCACGTTTTGGAGCCATAAGTCATTACTGACAACAGGCACAGGTTGTTCGATGATTTCCCACTCAAAAAAGCCACTGATATTATTCGTGCTTACCAATAGGTGCAGTGGTGGCCAGTAGACTGAATACTCCGCTGAGGATCATGGTTCCAAATGCGACCCAGCGACGGCCGACACTGAAACAAACAAATACTAAGTTATTATTACATTTTAAGACTGCTAGGCTTTTTTCTTCTTTTTTTTTACGGTGGGCAAAAATCATCCAATGACAACCCCTGCTCTTGGGTGGAGCGGGAGATAGTGTCAGACTCTTACTGACTAAAAACTCACCCCGTTCCTTCTTGCCTCTTTATACCGGGGCTCGAGTTTTTTCGGGTAACCCTGGCCCCAGTAGGCTTCGAGTAAGCTGGGCCCCTCCTGTCGCTGGCAACTCCTTGAGGCGCGCGGGAACAGTGCGCGCCGTCGACGTCTTGGGCTCGGTCCGGTCAGTTACCGGACGGTCGGACAGCGAGCTACCCATGGCTCGCCGTCCGCGAGCCCGCGTCTATGGTGGCCGGAAATCGATCGGAATCCCGGCGGCGGCGGCGAGAGCGCCGTTGTCTGATGCGGTTGGCCTTCTCCTTTGCTAACATTACTGCATCGCAGAAGGAGGCGACCACCTGTCACTCCTCAGGACTTCGGGGTCCAGAGATATATAAATACATAAAAAATAAGACTCACATATCCAAAATCAGAATCAGCAGTATATCAGCAGGGAACTCCGTGAAGGTGGCAACAGTAAAGGTCATGAACATGTCCAGGCCCAAAGACCCCACATTCCTGACGTGCCCATCAAACACCATGGCTATAGTCATCCAGATGACCACTAGAAGGATGCTGTGACGCCGAAGACGGGGAGTCCTCAGAAGATCTAGGATGCTGTAGTTTTTGAACTCTTGTTCAGCTCGGTAGATTTCTTTGGCGGTTACCTGGAGAAGAATGGTAGAGTTAGATTATTATGAGCAGTGGTGACTGACTGGAAACGGCCCCGACTTACGAGTTTCTTTCAAACCCAGCCAGGCGCATTACTTTGTGTAATTTATTTCATCACCACTGCTTTCAAAACGGTGAAGGATAACATCGTGAGGAAACCGGCATGTCCTAGAACTAAAAATTCGAAGACATGTGTCATCCACCAACCCGAATTGGCCCGCGTAGATTACGGCCCATTCCCTCTCCTAGAGAGGAGGCCTGAGTCCCAACAGTGGGAACTACGGACCGCGTGTACTGTTCCACGCGCTCCTCAAGGAGATGTCAGCAAACCGTAGGTGCCCAGCAGGATTGAAGCCTACTGGGGCAAGGGTCTGCTTAAAGGAAAGGAAGACTGTGCCCTGGTTTGAAAGGCAACGGAGAAACGGGAACGGGGCTTTTAGTCAGTAAAAGTCTGACACACCCTTCCGCTTCAAGAACCGGTCGTTGGATAATTTTCCCACCTAAAAAAAGCGGTTATTTTACGTGCATATAGGACACAGCCGCCGCATCGCGTTGGATTGGCGTAAACCGTATCGGATCGCTTCGCAACCGCAATCTTGTTGACACTCTGACGCCTAATATTTTTCTTTCTTACCCTAAACTCTTCAATGACTGCATCAGGGATCTTCTTCTTGTTGATACGTTCACATTTCTGCATTATCTTTATTGCTTCGTCTATACGACCCTGAGATATCAGCCATCTGAGCAAAAGAAAATTTAAAAAACAATATTAAAAAAAAACTTTAAGTCGCTCTCCTGAAAAGTTTACTTAATGTCGCTTAGTAATTTTTGCCTTTCAAGTGTCGCTGTGATTTCTATTCCATTCTATTCATTCTATTCCGTTCTATTCCGTTCTATTCCATTCTATTCCGTTCTATTCCATTCTATTCCATTCTATTCCATTCTATTCCATTCTATTCTATTCCATTCTATTCCATTCTATTCCATTCTATTCCATTCTATTCCATTCTATTCCATTCTATTCCATTCTATTCCATTCTATTCCATTCTTATCCATTCTATTCCACCCTGTTCCATTATATTCTATTCTGAGATTTTAAAATCCAATGAGCTATGCAGAACCTTACCTGGCACTTTCCGGCACCACCCAAGGAGTCAGAACAGCCAGCGCCAGGGGAACACTGATGATCAGGGTGTAGACCTTCCAGTCAGCCACCCATAGCGCTATCCAGGGAAGGAGGCAGGCAGCGAATGTGAAGAAAACGGCTATTGACATATTGGCGACAAAGGTCCGCCATTTCGTGCCAATGTATTCCAGGACTGGAAAGAAGGTTTATTGGTTAATTTTATCATCATCATTTCAGCTGACAGACGTCCACTGTTGGACATAGGCCTCCCCAAGTGTCGCCACAATGATCGATCCTGTGCGTCTCGCATCCATCGGATTCCCGCAACCGCAGGTCATCGGTCCGCCTTGTAGGAGGCCTTCCGACGCTGTGTCTTCCGGTACGCGTTTGCCACTCCAGAACCTTTCGGCCCCAACGGCCATCTGTTCTGAGAGCAATGTGCTCTGCCCATTGGTTAATTTAAAAAGAGTTATTTGTAAAACACTAACAACCGGACTGTATTACTATAATAAAAGATCATTATTTGATTTAAAACAGTGTCCATGGAGTTTCTTGCACGTTCTTCTCCATAGAGATCTACGGAATGTGCAATTTAGCTTCACTTTTCTTGGACTGACCGACATGTGACTATTCAAAAGTGCCTGCAAATGGTCTATTTGAAATAAATGTTTTTAGATAAACCAACACTTTTGTTCTATGACTTTGAAAAACAAACTTTCAAGATTTCGTGGTTCTATCTAACAAATTTCAACCCCGAACAAAGATGGCTCCCCTCCGCTATTGTACTATTGCTTGCTTCGCATAGACTTCATAATATTTAGGACGATTTTTGTATGATAATCTGATGAACTAAAATAAGATATTTTTTTAAGGAATAGATGGTCGATGAGGCCGAAAAGTTCTGGGGTAGCCCAGCGCTGATGATGCAGCGTCTCACATGGTAGAATGTGTGGCATGGTCTACTGGTGAGGGTCGAGGGAATCAGATGGATGAGAGACACACCAGACCGTTGGTTATGGTGACACTTGGTGGTAGCCTGTGTCTAACAGTGGATATCTTTAGGCTGCAATGATGAGATGTACTTTAACCTTGGCTGTTAAATCAATGTACAGTGAAACCTGGTTAAGTGAGACATCAAGGGACCTGCAATGTCGTTTCACTTATAGAGGTATTCCACTTACCCAGTGTCTCAGATATACAGGTATAAATAAATATCTGTCTCATTTACAGAGGGTTTCATTAATAGAGGTGAGAATACATGTTATTTCAGTTGAGAATGAGTAAACAAACAATGTTATCTCAGTTACAGCGGTTTATGCATATGAATTTACTCGCTGTCTCAGCTATAGAGGTAACTATGATGATAAATCGAAAGAACAAAACCCAGATATAGAGGCTTACCTCGTCCCACTAACAGAGGTAATTCAGTGCCAAAGTGTTGGGACCTCAGCATGAGTTCCAGTTATGGAGGTTTCTCACTTATCCAGGTCCCACTTAACCAAGTTTCACTGTATAATATGTGTATTAGGTTATTTTTACAAGCAATTTTGAGGCCAATTTGGACGCATGGTATCCAACTCTGTAGCTGTACTAAACGGAGCAACATCAAAATAATACAACAATTCCAAAATAAAGTACTCAGGGATGCTGTATAAGCATCTTTGTACATCTGAAATGACGACCTCCACCGTGACCTCAAAATGGAACTCGTCACCACCATCATTCAAAAATTTGCTGAAGCCCACGAACACAGACTTCACCACCACGTGAACGTTGAGGCTATACAGCTGTTAGACAATACGGACCTAGTGCGTAGACTAAAGAGAACTAAACCTTTTGAGTTAGTGTAGTGTTTAAAGTTAGTGTATAATAGTGATCAATGCTGTGCTATGCATATAACACATGAACAAAGTGTTTTTATCAATATCAGACTCTAAGAAAGTGCTATGGACTTCTATAAGTGCTAAAGGACGCTATTCTTAGTTTATACAAAACCGTTTAAAAATAAGTTAGAATTAAATAACTTATTACTCTTTTAGGCTAGATTGTAATCAATTATTAAGAAATATATTCTTAATTATAAGGAAAAAGGTAATTTTGGTGCACAAAAATGATTCAAATGAAGAAATAACTAAGATAAAGAACTCACCAACGATATACATGATGATAAAACAGTTGTCATAAGCCAATCCCACGATGAAACGGCAGAGGCAGAATGACCAGAACGCGTTGGTGAACACTGAGCCAAGACCGCCTACAAAGCCTGCTAGGTTTGCTCCTGAAAGTGGAAGTAATAGTCAATGATTCCGGCCGTCCACGACGAGTGAGCGGGAGCTCAGCGTGGGGCGGTGAGCGGTAAAAACAAAAGTATGACAATGTTTGAAGCAAGCCACGAGTCACCGCTCACAGCGCCACGCGCCTGCTTTAGCTGCCGGCCTGCTCGCCGCGCCGCTCAAAGTCGTGAACAGGCTGTTAGAACGTAAAATGACAAGATCATAAGACTGACTTACAGTCCCCGCACGCGGACCATCTACCACAACCACAAATGCCGCTACCGGCATATTTTTTATAGGCGTCGCACATTGTTGACTGGCCTGTTGGTCTAGTGGTTAGTGGCCCTGACTGCTATGCCGGAGGTCTTGCGTAAGATTCCCACCCAGGACAAATGTTTGTGTGATGAGCATGATCATTTGTTCTGTGTCTGGGTGTAATTTATCTATACTTATAATAAATCTGTAGAGAGGTCAATTCTGTACATGAAATATATTTCCAAAATAACTATCAGAGGGTGATTAGTGATCGATACTGATGCCAAAAATGCAAACAGTAAAATTTTTGTCTGTCTGTCTGTCTGTCATGTCGGTCTGTCTGTCTGTCTGTCTGTCTGTCTGTCTGTCTGTATGTTCTTCATAGAAACAAAAACTACGCGATGGATTTTAACGAAACTTGGTACAATCATTCTTCATACTCCTGGGCAGGTTATAGTATACTTTTCATCACGCTAAGATTAATAGGAGCAGAGCAGTGAAGGGAAATGTTGGGGAAACGGGAGAAATTACTCCATTTTTTAAGCTTCCGTCGCGTTTGCAGCCTTAATGGTTAAAGCTACACAGAAATCATGTATGACGGAAATGATCTCCTTAAAATTATATAAAAAATGTCCCACGACAGCATACGTCTATCTTTTATGGTTGACTAACAATAACACGTGTAACTCCCGATAGCTTAGCAGTTCGAAGCTTTCTGTTTATTTTTGTCTACTCTTACGTTTATAACACTCTCACTCATCCCTAATTAAAAAAAGTTAACATTATTATCTATACAATAAAAAAAGAATCATAGAAATCGGTATAGAAACACCAAAATTATACATGAAATACGCTAATAAGCCATCGCGCGTGAATACCTACTGAATCATGCTATAAGGATTATTTTTGTGTAACGGTCGCCGCGCTCGACGCGACTCGCGGCGGCAATATTTGGCTGTCGATGCGAATAGACGTTCAGAGTGTTCGACCTTATTGACAGACAATAATTGATTTTAACAAACAGTGTTCATCAGCGCGACTTTTAGTCTACTCTTACGTTTAATAATTTATTTTTAGATTTCCTTGGTTGTTATTTTATAAAATAGGTATTAGTTATTTTGGATAGCTTAGCAGTTCGGAACTTTCTGTTTATTTTTGTCTATGGCACCATATCTAAGGTGTGTACACACTGTCACGCGCGTAAGTGGAAGGGAGAGATCTGGAACGTCTCGAATCGTCTCGCGCATCACGTTGTTTTCCAGGCTCTTAGAATTCGACACCAGACGATTCAGATCTTTGATTTTGACGACTCCGTTGTCGCTGGCATAAGCAACAGGATCCGCGTACGAAGTCGCTGGCAGAAGCTAGTCTATAATATGTATGTCTGATTGTCTTGAGCTCATAACAGCTCTGCTTAGCTTGGGACTAGACGTCGTTGTGTTATAGTTTTGGAATATTATGTTATGTAATTATTATTTTATATGGATTCGCCGCACATGGTTAACGCCGGTGGCCGCTAGCCCGCTACACGCGCTTTTTGTGGCTCAAACGGCTCACTTGCGCATTTAAACCTCCCTCGACAGATTCCATTAGGATACAGTGCGCATGGGTAAAAAAGAAAGTAGCAGCTACCGGCCACAAGAGGCTGTCGCGCGCTTCAGCTTCCTTTGTGGCCACTTCTAGCTTCTTGTGACGGCGTTGATGGTTGTGGCATGTGGCCCACGTGCCCACCAAGTAGGTTTTAGTGAAGTAAAACTTGTGAACTTACCAATCAAAGCAGGAATCCTTCCGTATTTATCAGCCACCCAACCGAATATGAAGCCTCCAGCGATACCCCCGCAGAAGAACACAGCTTGAGCTGTCGCTGGATAGTTGTCTCGCTCGCAGACCCAGCCTTGCTGTTAGGAGAGAAAGAGATGGATATAATATAATATAATATGAATATCAATATATTCATCGAGCACATAGAGAAATCACTATATACATAAAAAGACACACCACTATTTTATTTATTATCCCGTTATTGATCATATTTGTGTAGTCGAAAGTAAAAAAAACGAAATCCCAAAATTGTCTACAAAAATCCTTACTAATATTATAAAAGCGAAAGTGAGTTTGTTTGTTACTTCTTCTCGCCTCAATGGCACAATCGATTTTGATGAAGCTTGGTACCCGGATAAACCATGTCCTGGAATAGGACATAGGATAGTTTTGATCCCGGAAATATGTTCCCTTGGGATAATATTCTGCTATCACGCGGGCGAAGCCGCTGGGAGCAGCTAGTTTGTCATAATTGGTAAATTCATTAGGCTGCTCGCCCAAGTCCGATAATCAGTGGCCGATTTTTTGTAGGAGAAAAATAGAACACACTGATAGCAATAGTGCAACGCACACGACCTACAAAAAGTCGGTCAGAAATACAGAACAATGTCACAAATATACAAAATCGGCCTGATTATTTGTCCTACGAAAAGACGTGGGCGAGCAGCGTAATACATAAAGAGAGGAGTAATATATGTACACAGAAAGGACTTGCATTGCATCTTAGCAAAGTTTCTTGGAAAATTCTACTAATATTATAAATGCGAAAGTTTGTATGTATGGATGGATGTATGGATGTATGTATGGATGGATGTATGGATGGATGTATGGATGGATGTATGGATGGATGTATGGATGGATGTATGGATGGATGTATGGATGGATGTATGGATGGATGGATGGATGTTTGTTACTCTTTCACGCAAAAACTACTGAACGGATCTCGATGAAACTTGGTACACGAGTAGACCATATCCCAAAATAACACATAGGATATTTTTTATCCTAGGATTATGTACGCGGGTGAAGCCGCGGGCAAAAGCTAGTAGTAAATGATATGTATTTTATCTTAGTCGCTTGACAAAAAAATTATAATCAAGAGCTTAAAAATTTACCTGTGAAGCAATAGTTTTGTACGGCACATCAGTATAGTTAAACTCCCACTTGTCCTGGCACCGCTTCACGCGCCACTCCGGGCTGGGTTCCAGGATGCCGTCCTGCAGTACCTCTGTCCAGTTCACATCGTAGACTGAGCATTTGTCGTAGCGGTTGTTGGTGAAGGGAATCGAGAGGTGACGTCTGAGGATTGGAAAGATGTTATAAAAACTGATCAAGTGAAAGAAGGAAAGAAAGAAGAAAAGATAGAAAGAAATAAGGAGAGAAGGAAAGTAGGAAATAAGGAAAGAAAGAAGGAAGGAAAGAAAGAAGAAAATATAAAAACAAAGAAGGAAAGTAAGAAAGGAAGAAAAAAAGCAAGTGAAGGGCACAGGTGTGGTTTTAGTCGGTAAGTCTCCCTCACAGTCCGCCCAGAGCGGGAAAAGGTATTGGATTGGAAGGCACGCGTAGGCAAGATATGAAACTTTACAAAATACAACCTAATTTAAATATTGTGAAGCACTGTCCCAGATACCAATCGGTTATTTTATTTAATAAACTGCCTTTAGATTTGAAGAGTGCTATATACTCTAGCTCTTTTAAAATAAAACTAAAAAGATTCTTATTGAACAAGTGTCTATATACTATTGATGATCTTTAAGGTGAATACAATGTTACATTAATTGTGTGTTGTTGTACTATTTAACTTGTTTGTAATTTCAGACACAATTTATTGTTAATGAATAAATGACTATGACTATGACTATGACTATGACTATGACATTAAAAGAAAAAAAACTGGGCAAGTGCAAGTCGGACTTGCGCACTGAGGGTTCCGTGCAAACTACAATTCCTGAATGGAGTCTCGATGATTTTTCCGAATTGCAAAAAGTACTTTTTTGTGATTTATTCCAAAACCTAAGAAAGAAGAAAGAAAGAAAGAAAAAGAATTCGCGTCCAACATGGCGCAACCTGTGTTATAAGACCTTGTATAGTGCAAAATTCTAGAAATCTGGGTCAACGGGAAGCACCCTATGATTTTTTATATGTTTTTTTTTCGACATAAACGGCCGTATCTTATTTATTCAATAACTCAGAAGTTTGATTTTTTCACATCTTGAAGGGACTACAGACTTGAGTATATGGTTTGAATTTCAACCCGATGCCTCCACACGTTCCCGAGATAAAGGGTCTTGACATACATACATACAGACAGTCAAACAGACAGATGGACAACAAAGTGATCGTATAAGGGTTCCGTTTTTTCATTTTGAGGTAAAGAACCCTAAAAAGTAGGCAGAGTCTCTTTTAAAGTCCATACAGCAAACAAGTAATGGTCATATCACATGAGAACCACGCAGATTTATAATACTTTCGAGTACAGGACCCTATAAAGGTATAAAAAAAAGGTATTATATCCTCACCTCTCCTCCACGCTCAAATTCCCCAGTTCTGGCACGTAGCACCAATGCTCCTCAGGCACAACCGTCATGAAGATCTGCCCGAAGTACACGAACGCAAAGAAGAAAGAGTACGGTATCATCAGGAGGAACAGGATCCGCTGGTACCAGCCGAAGTCGCCGACGTAGGGGAGGAGATCGTCCAGGTCTTTCAGCTGGCGCTTCGGAGCTGCGGCTTCCACGCCATTTGCTGGGGAAGAGTTTTAAGATGATGAGATGGAAGTATTTTTTTTTTCACGGTGGCAAAAATCATCTAATGACAACCCCCGCCCTTGGGTGGAGCGGGAGATAGTGTCAGACTCTTACTGACTAAAAACCCATCCCGTTCCTTCTAGCCTTCAAACCAAGCCACGAGTTTCCTTTCGGATAACCCTGGCCTCGGTAGGCTTCGACCCAGCTGGGCCTCTGCTGTTGCTGACAACTCCTTGAGGCGCGCGGAAACAGTGCGCGTCGTCGACGTCTTGGGCTCGGTCCATTACCGGACGATCGGACAGCGAGCTACCCATGGCTCGCCGTCCGCGAGAGATGGAAGGTTTAGTGCCACTTTTTTTGTGGTCGCTTCTAGCTTTTTTGTGGCTGCTAGAAGGGGCAACAAAAACAGCAGAAGCGTGCGATAGCTTGTGACTGGAGAAGCTTGAAGCGACTTCTAGCATTTTTTGTGGCAGTAACGCCGTACACGAGCCACAAAAAAGGGTCGCCACAAAAAGAAGCTGGAAGTGGTTTTTTTGTGGCTCGTGCACACTAAGGCACATTGGTCTTAGAACAGGATAGTCGAGAAAAACCGGCAAGAAACTCCAAGGTTACACTTTAAAAAAAAAAATCACAACTATCACACAACGCCGTCTAGTCCCAAGCTAAGCAGAACTTGTGTTATGGGTACTAGACAACTGATAAACGTACTTACATATTTCTAAATACATGCATATTATAGATAAATTACACCCAGACACAGAACAAATGATCATGCTCATCACACAAACATTTGTCCTAGGTGGGAATCAACCCACGACCTTAGCAGTCAGGGCCATTAACGACTAGACCAACAGGCCAGTCAAATTGGAGTTCAAAAGACACAAAAACTTTAAAGATGAAGTATGGAACTCACCTCCAGTCCTTTTTTTACGGTGGGTTAAAATAATCATCTTATGACAACCCCCGCTCTTGGGTGGAGCGGGAAAAGATAGTATTAGACTCTTACTGACTGCGCGCCATCGACGTCTTGGGCTTGGTCCGGACATTTACCGGACGGTCGGACAGCGAGCTACCCATTACTCGCCGTCCGCAAGCCCGCGTCTACGGTGACCGGAAATCGGGATCAGAATCCCGGCGGACTCACCTGCAGTCCTCATTTCCATGATATCAGTTCTTGAGGGGTCCAGGTCTGACCCCATGGTGGTGACGTTCTTCTCATGTGATTCCATTCTCGAACAACGTCTTAGCCTTAAAAGACACTTTTCTTGACGTGATTTCGGAGGCCTTACACTTCAATCTGAGAGCACTGGGCTGGGGACAAATCATAATCATAATAATCATAATCATAATAATCATAATAATCATAATCATAATAATCATAATCATAATAATCATAATCCTTTATTTGTTAGAACATGGTAGGTATGTACATTACATGGTCTTAGGTTTAAACACTCAGTCTCGTCACGTTCTGCCACATGGGCGTACAAATATAAAAAGTTATTTATTTAGTTACATTAAATAGTGATAGTTAATATAATTGAAATTAGAGATGTCAAATAAAATCATATTAATAATCATATTATTTTAACTGTTAATAAATTTTATTTAAATCAATAGAGAAAATTAAATTATAAAATAAACTTAAATAATTAAAAATAATATATACACTAAAGGCCTAACTAAATATGACGTCAAAAAACTCCTCCGCATCGCTGTCGACTGGAAGTGTGCCCAAAAGGCTGGCGGCATTGCCACGTTGTATGGCAATGCTTAATCTCTGACCGCGGTAGAAGCCAGCCCTTGGGTCACGCGAATCATAATAATCATTGAATTAATATGTCAAAGTGTCATTTAAGTAGTCGTTTAAATTATAGTAACATTTATCAAACAAACAAAGAAACATATGTGTAAGTAACATAAAATATGGTTATCTGTAAAACACTGGCAACCTCCCAGGGCCTCAAGTCTGCGATTACAATAGTGTCAGAATGATCTATCATTGATTTCATAATTGTTGATTTTGACAAGTTTTGGTAATCTACTAATATAATGGCGTCTTATGATTTTCCAATGGTCAACAACTGACACTTCATTGAAAGAAATGGCAGAGAATGGTAAGGTGAGTATAATAGACCACAACATTTTCTGGAGCATTTCTGTGTAATGTAACGTTCTTACGAATAGTACAATACAGGAAAAAGCTCAGTTTCCTAAACATTCCCATGTAATGTAACGTTCCTGCGAATGCTCGGCGTTATGTTACGGGTAAATGCACACTCGCAGTGAGCATTTACCAACATTTCATTGTACCTTGAGTTCATTTCTTTTCGAAATGTCACCAACCACGCATCGCCCGCCCTCGTGGTTCGACGAAATGTTACACCAATACGCTCGACGAAATGTTACACCAATATGCTCGTTGGTTTGTAACAAAGAGGCGAGCGTGCTCGACGTTTCGTTTGTAAAAGGATGATACACTAAAACATTATCATAGAGCGGCTCGTTGTTCTGTTACAAGTAAATGTTGTAGTTTATCATCATCATCATCATATCAGCCGAAAGACGTCCACTGCTGGACATAGGCCTCCCCCAAGCGTCGCCACAACGACCGGTCCTGCGCGTCACGCATCCATCGGATTCCCGCGACCCTGACCAGGTCGTCGGTCCACCTTGTTGGAGGCCTTCCAACGCTGCGTCTTCCGGTACGTGGTCGCCACTCCAGAACCTTTCGTCCCCATCGACCATCTGTTCTGCGTGCAATGTGCCCTGCCCATTGCCACTTAAGTTTGGCGACTCTTCGAGCCACGTCGGCAACCTTGGTTCTCCTGCGGATATCTTCATTTCTGATGCGATCACGCAGGGAAACTCCGAGCATAGCCCTTTCCATCGCCCTTTGGGTGACTTTGAGTCTTCTTATAAGGCCCATTGTAAGCGACCACGTTTCGGAGCCATAAGTCATCACTGGCAACACGCACTGGTCATAGACTTTCGTCTTGAGACACTGTGGTATATTAGACGAGAAGACACCGCGCAACTTCCCAAACGCTGCCCAGCCGAGTCGGATTCGACGATTGACCTCTTTCTCGAAGTTAGACCTACCCAACTGGACCGTCTGTCCCAGGTAAACGTAATCGTCCACAACTTCGAGTGTAGAGTCTCCGATCTTAATAGGAGTGGGTGCTACATGGATGTTAACCATAACTTTGGTTTTGTCCATGTTCATTTTAGGACCCACTCTTTCGGAAGCTCTACTGAGGTCACCGAGCATTGTACTGAGTTCTTCCGTTGTCTCAGCCATGACTACTATGTCGTCGGCAAACCGAAGGTGAGTGATGTACTCGCCATTGATATTAATGCCTAGTCCTCTCCATTCCAGAACCTTGAAGACATCCTCCATTGCAGCCGTGAAGAGTTTAGGAGAAATAACGTCTCCCTGCCTCACACCTCGCTGCAAAAGGATAGGTTTCGATGTTTGGTCTTGGAGTCGGACTGACATGGTGGCGTTTTTGTATAAACACTTCAGCACTTCGATGTACCGATAGTCAATCTGGCACCGTTGGAGAGACTGCAGTACAGCCCAGGTCTCGATCGAATCAAAGGCTTTCTCGTAGTCCACAAACGCTAAGCAGAGAGGCTGATTATACTCCTCAGTCTTCTGTATAATCTGCCGCAGCGTATGTATGTGGTCAACGGTACTAAAGCCTTTTCGGAATCCGGCTTGTTCGGGAGGTTGGAAGTCGTCGAACCTGCGTAAAAGACGGTTCGTGATGACTCTGGAAAACAGCTTATAGACATGGCTCAGAAGTGAGATGGGTCTGTAATTCTTAAGCAGGGCATTGTCGCCCTTCTTAAAGAAGAGTACCACCACACCTCTGCTCCATGCCTGTGGCGTTTTTCCCTCGAGGATGACGGAATTGAATAGCTTCTGAAGGGCCTTAAGGACCGGTTTTCCACCCGCCTTCAGGAGTTCGGCTGTAATTCCGTCCTCACCCGACGCCTTGTTGTTTTTCAGCTGCTTCAGAGCCATCCTAATCTCGTACAGGCTGACGTCCGGGATATCTTCAGTGTAGTGTCGAGTCAATCTAGCTCTTGGATCATTTGCTAGATTTGCAGCGGGTTTAGTGATAGATGTGTATAACTGCCCATAAAAGGTCTCGATCTCTCCCAGAAGCTCCGATTGGGCGGAAATGACTCTGCCATCGTCGGTCTTCAGTTTTGTTAGCTGGCTTTGTCCAATAGACAGATCTCGTGCAAAAACTTTAGAGCCCTCGTTCCGCTCAATCGCCTCCTTAATCCTTTCGGTATTAAAGCGACGAAGGTCGCGTTTCAGAGACTTTGATATCCGTCTATTGAGTTGCCGGTATCTGCACGCATCGTCTGAAGACTGCAGAATCATCTCACGCCTCTCCTTCATGAGCTCGAGGGTCGGATCCGAGAGCCTTTTTTTCTTATTTGTACGGTGAGTCTTGAAAAATTTAGACCCAACCGTGTGGACAGTTTCCACGAACCCATCATTATATTCGTCCACGGAGCTCCCTAGGCACTCGAAACGGTTGTGGAGTTCGAGCTGAAAGCACTCGGAGTTTTGGATCTGGATCTGTGCTGGACGGAGCGTAGACTTCACCAGTCGAGACCTTTCAAGCTTGATGTTGATATTCAATGTGCCTCTTAACATGCGGTGATCGCTTCCAGTTTTCACCGCATTGATCACAGAGACATCATTGAATATTTGCTTCTTGGTTGACATGATGAAGTCAATCTCATTTTTAGTTGCACCGTCAGGACTTTGCCAGGTCCACCTTCTATGCTCACGCTTTCTGAAGAAGGAGTTCATCATGTAGAGGCCCTCCTTCTCCATAAAGCTGGCCAGTAGGTGTCCCCGGTGGTTCCGACGACCCAATCCAAATTGCCCCACTCGCAGCTCGTCACCGTCTCGTTTACCCAGTTTCGCGTTAAAGTCCCCCATGACCACAGTGAAATGAGTTTTATGACCATGTATGGCTCTGGATACATCCTCTCTCTCTGGTCTCTACTTCGTCGTCGGAGTGTGACGAGGTCGGGGCATAAACCTGTATGACCTTCAGCGAATATCTTGATGATATTCTGAGTATAAGGTACGCCACCCTGGTCGACACACTCTCGATCCTCACCACATTGTTCACAAGGGACCTGTGGACGAAAAACCCGACACCACCCTGGGACTGTTGATCACCCTCCCGAAAATAGAGCAGGTTACCGGATTTAAGAATTATCGTGTCCTCCCCCTGTCTTCGGACTTCAGATAATCCTACAATACTCCAACGTAACCCACTCAATTCCTCCTCAAGTTCGGTGACCTTCTCATCGGACCTCAGTGTACGCGTGTTGTATGTTGCCAGGTACAGTCGTTTTTTGGGGTAGCCGGATCCCTTCCGGAGATTCTTAGCACCCCTTGCCTCAAGGATAGCCGGGCTGCCGGGCACTAGGGGCCATTTTTTTGTTGTGTCGTTCATAGGGGGGGGTTTGCCATAATCGCCACGCTTGGCAGGCGGGTTGGCGATCGCAGTGTGGTGGTTGAAATCCACAGGGAATGCTGCTGCCCATTCTCTGGTATGTCCCTTAGTCGCCTCTTACGACACCCACGGGAGGAGATGGGATGGTGTGATTCTTTACGTCCGAACACCATACGGACGATGTAGTAGTTTATACTCACCTAAAATCTCAAACAAATGAATATCTGATTTATGCGGTAATCTACTAAAATTTTGATCAATGACCTACCATTACAGCGTCATTGTGCAGTAATTGCTTTTAATAAGCTCGATATTGTCATTTTATTACAACTCTGTTGTGAGACCATTGACCGATCAATGTTCGATCACTATGAATTAGCAGATTACGATCTTTTAGCAAAATTACAAAATTTATAAAAATTGCAGCCTCGGGCCCCAATATGAATTCTATGAATTCTAAAAATGTATCTGTTTTAGTTCATCAGATTTTCAAATAAAAATAAAAATATTTTTTCCCAAAAATATTTATTTAATAAAGGTCTCAAGTGTGTCTAACCACCGACACTAAGTACAACACAGGTCACGGCAGGTCATAGCGGGTATTAGGTACCAGTGCACAGTTGGGTGCGGGAGCAAAACAACCCCTCAGTGGCGATGTGATGGAAGGCCCGATGACCATGTATTTGTGCAGACAATCAGGTAACAAGCTTACTGCTTTGTGATTTTTCATGATGCAGTTATGTTTGTAATATAATATACTAGCAACCCGCCCCGGCTTCGCTCGGGTGCAATATTATACATATAAACCTTCCTTTTCAATTACTCTATCTATTAAAAAAAACCGCATCAAAATCTGTTGCGTAGTTTTAAAGATTTAAGCGTACATAGGGATATAGGGACAGAAAAAGCGACTTTGTTTTATACTATGTAGTGAAGTAATAATATATTCCACAACTATCACACAACTCCGTCTAGTCCCAAGCTAAGCAGAGCTTGTGTCATGGGTACTAGACAACTGATAAACATACTTATATATTTCTTACTAAAAATACTAATATTATAAAGAGGTATTTCGTTTTTTTGTTTGTACCTAAGGTTAGCTTTATAAAAGTCCTGTTTTTAAACCAATGTTGTATAGATATACCTGAATACCTGTGTTTTACACTAGCCACTGCCTATCAGACCTCCACAACCCAGTTACTGGGCAACACTGTACTCTTTGATTGACTGATGGTCAGATTTACAGACGTTGTACTTGTGACGAAGTTGTCAAAGATCAGGGGAATGACAACACGGACAAACATCCCGTTGGCCGTGATTTCCGAGGCTCGAGTTGTCAATAATGTCACAAAATAGATAGGTACAGAAGTCAAACTACATACTGCACGCGCTCTCACAACGCACACATAGACACCGCTCACGGACACGATCAAGGCTCGGAACCGGTTTAAAAAATACCGGTTAACACCGGTTTATTTCGGTTTTCTTCCGAACTTTTCTTAAGAACGTGAACGTTTTAAGAACTTTATTTTAACCTAAATTAACCGGTTTATTCGGCGAACGGCATGTCGGTAAACTTACTACTGAATAAAATCTGAACTGTGCGCGTCGTTTCTTTATTGTGCGTCCGTATTAACCGGTTTTTATTGCTCTAAACCGTTTAATCCGAAAAAACCTTTATATAAATACTCTTCCAAATATCGGTTTAAAAAAACCGGTATATGCGAACGAAACCTAATGTAAAAGGTTTTGCGTCAAGTACATAATAACGGTTTGAAAATTTAACCGGTATCCGAGCCTTGGACACGATATCTCGTCGCCCTCGGCCCGCTCGTCGAACAGTTCCGGCTCAAACGCTCATTAGTGTGCGTCCACCGAGCGTAGGTATACAAAGTGAAGTACACACATGAGATTGTCTTCTGTACCTATCTATTTTGTGGTATTATCTTCTATCAACGCCGCTTAAAAGGCAAAGTTACTAAGCAACATTGAGTACCTAAACTTTATAGGGCAGTGATTTAAAGTTAAAATTTTTAGAAAAAAATTGTTGACGAAATTGTCGAATTATATAGCAAAATACCGAGTTAAAATGTAGATAGAATAACGAAATCCATTCAACAGCTAGGCGCATTACTGTATGAAATTTATTTTATCACCACTGCTTTCAAAACGGTGAAGAAAAACATCGTGAGGAAACTGGCATGTCCTAGAACCAAAAATTCAAAGATATGTGACATTCAAACCGCACTGGGCCCGCGTGGTGCATTACGGCCCATTCCCTCTCCTAGAGAGGAGGCCTGAGTCCCACTAGTGGGAACATTAAAAGGCTGATTATGATAGGCCTACATGGGCACTTATAAAACGTCAGAAGCCAGTGCACGGTTCCTAATTGGTCGTTTCCTATGGAGAAGAACCGGCAAGAAACTCCATGGTTAATGTTGAAGCGTCACTTCAATTTTACGACACTACTTTAAGTTAGCAATAGTTAGACAATTAATAAGTTTTAACTATTAGAATTTTAGTAGGCGTTTAACTTTTTTCAAACCTCTGACCTTTATAATTTTGAATGTCATGACTGGCAAATTAAAAGTGATACACTGCAAGCTACGATCCTGATTTTTTATTCTCCAAAATTCTCTTTAAAAAAAAAAGGCTGATGTTCCATCCCATATTACAGTATTTATAGATATTATGTAAGAACAGTGTAGACCAGTTGCACAATACAATATAATCATAATGAAAAAAAAAAGAGTTTTAATAGGAAGTAATCTAAGAATTCATGGAGTCTACAGTGTTCTCAGATTCACATTATAACCATTTTGAGAAAGAGAGATAAAGAGAGAGTACAAGAAGTTATATTTACCTGATTTAACACAGTAACCAATATACTAAAAACTTAAATGAAATAAAGTTAAAAAAAAAAGAACTTTAAATGAATGACTGATCAAATGAAAAACTGCTATCTAACTGATTTCGAATTACTTACATATACTCTTATATTTAAACATACTGTTTTATTTACACCTTAAATAGGATCAAAAAAGTTATATATATGTCAAACGTGCTATTTACTTTACATTTAAAACAATCACTTCTAAATCAGTATCTTGAAAAACAGGTCAAGTGCGAGGTGCATTGACATATGAAGGGGTCCGTAGCGTCCGTAGCATAAAAAAAAACTTTTTATAAAAAAAATAACCGACTTCACTAAAAATTGAATTGAATTTGAGGATTTCCTTCGATATCGCCAAGATTCCATCATCAGATCCCAACTTGACTATGGGACCATTTGGGAAGTATACCCTTACCAACAAAAAAATAATTTTGACTGGCCTGTTGGTCTAGTGGTTAGTGGCCCTGACTGCTAAACCAGAGGTCGTGGGTTCGATTCCCACCCAGGACAAATGTTTATGTGATGAGCATGATCATTTGTTCTGTGTCTGGGTGTAATTTATCTATATAAATGTATGTATTTAGAAATATATAAGTATGTTTATCAGTTGTCTAGTACCCATAACACAAGCTCTGCTTAGCTTGGGACTAGACAGCGTTGTGTGATAGTTGTGGAATATTATTAATATTATTATTTATTATTATTATTAATTTTCCAAATCGGTCGGCAAGCGACGAAGTTATGCGCGAACAAACATAAAAAAAAATACAAACATCCGAATTAAAAACCTCTTTTTTTAGAAGTCGGTTAAAATAAAAAAAAAACGGCAAGAAAATCACGTTTGTTGTATGGGCTCCTTAAATATTTATTTTATTTTGTTTTTTAGTGTTGTTTTAGTGGCAACTAAAATATTTCACCTGTGAAAATTTGAATTATTCCCAATTGTCCCCTCTAGCCCTGTCCTCCGGGGTGACAGCTGGGAATTGTCTTCCCAGTTGTCACCGGGGCGACAATTTGTGCCGACTGTTCCCTTTGAAAACTGACTAGAGAGGACAGATGGGTAGTATTTTTCTCAGTTGTCACCGGGGGGACATTTTGTTAATTTTTTTATTTGATTCTATGTAACATAAGAAATAAAAAAGCTGAAATCTAAGGTAATTACATTTTTTTCTCTGGGAAGGAAGGAATTGTAGCACTTGTCACCCCGGTGACAACTGAGAAAAATACTTCCCATCTGTCCCCTCTAGTCAGTTTTCAAAGGGAACAATCGGCACAAATTGTCGCCCCGGTGACAACTAAGAAGACAAGTCCCAGCTGTCACCCCGGAGGACAGGGCTAGAGGGGACAATTGGGAATAATTCGAAAATTTCAACCGTGTAGCTATCACGATTCATGACATATACAGCCTGGTGACAGACAGACAGATGGACGGACAGCGGAATCTTAGTAATAGGATCCTGTTATACCCTTCAGGTACGACATCCTAAAATTGACATAGAAAAATTCCTTTATCAATGTTGTAGAAAAATTTTAGACACAAGAGATATGAAAAACCATTTAAACTACCACTTTTTTACGGTAGAGCATACGGTAGAAGTGTGCCCCGCTTGGGCAGAGCTCTGTGGTGTCCTCCCGGGGTCGTTGGCGACAACGACCTCTCTACCTCAGCCTAGTGCGATTGCAGTGCTCAAGAAGTTGCCCTTTGCGAGGGTCACAGTTACTCTTTCGAACAAAATAAAAATTGCCACTGTTAAGGCTGCAGTCTTGTAAAAATTCACGCGCGGCAAATTATTAGCGCATCTTTGTATGCTTTTTTTGAACAAAATAATGAAACAACTTGAAATATTATTATAGCACATATTTAACCATAGTATGAGTAGTAGCCAGTTATTTTTTTTAAGTCAATTTGGGTGTATTATGTTTGGTAAATCAAGCGTTAAACATAGCTTTTTCGTGCCAACATCATTTCGACTTATGTTTGTGAGCTTCGTTAATGGCAATAATATGATGAATTTACAAATTTTAGAAATGGAAACTTAGCCCAACATTATCATCTTTGAAATGCATTCATGGCTTGTTCTAATTATGTATCATTTTTTTATTTTAGAAGTCGCAATTTCATCAAAATTCTCAACATTTGGCTCTTATTAAATGTTTTTATCTCTAAAAATAAATGGCAATTTAAAGTAAGGCGTCGAAAAATTCCTCCGCATCGCTGTCGACTGGTAATGTACCTAAAAGACTGGCGGCATTGCCACGCTGAATGGCAATGCTTATCCTTTGACCGAAGTAAAAGCCAGCCTTTGGGTCACGCGAAGTGTCAACGAGGCGTTTCGAAAGTTCTTTAAATAATTTGTGAGCACTCGGACCCCACGATCCGAGAGTTTCAACCCAACATAACTACCAACAAGGTTATTATATTTCCGCCGCTATCTCTGCAGCCGCTGCAGGCTAATACTATAATACCACTGAACATGCTTATCAGCAATTTAACTGGTTATCACCAGTTGACGTACATATTACAGTAAATAATCATAAATATTCTAATTCTGGGTTTTCATAGCTACACAAATAAAACTGTAGTAACAAAATTTAGCCACTTTTATAGGGTACTGTATTGGTCGTGTTGCTAACGGGTCTATCATAAATAGCGCGCTCTAATTATATCTACATTCCACGCTTGCGTAAGCAATTCAATACATCTCTAGATACACGTGTAGTCGATATACAGTCAAGGTCATTTTACTCTTTTTAGGAATCCGTGCCACAATAGGAAAAAACGGAAACCTTATAGGATCACCTTGGGGATCCCTTCTTTTTGCATAATATTCTTAGTCCTAATATACTTTGGCATAATTTGTTTTACCATAATAATACTTTTCCATGTTTTTTTTGGCATACATTTAATTCGCATAACGTTAATAGGCCTAATGACTATTAGCATAATAATATTTAGGCATACAATTAATATACTACCACATAGCTATAGTTTCTGTAATAATTCAATAATATTGTTGGTTAAAAATTCATTATGTTGTGATACAAAAGTTAGTGTCAGAACCGAATCGCTGCAAAACCGACTCCACGTAGTCTTGCCTGCCCTACCCCTAGAATGTAATTTAAAATCGCGTAGGCGCGTAGGGGCGAGGCGGCCCGCGGGCTGAGGAGCAGGCAGCTGCAAGCGAGCGGCCGCCGCTGAGGCTGGCCGGCAAAGCCGGCCAGCAAGCCGAAGCTACGGTGGTGAGCGAAAGCCGTCTGCGACGATTAGCACGCGTGGGGCTGCCGGAGGCCCGCAGCGCCGGAGCCGTGACAGAAACCATGCCTGCTGCATGTTGCATGCTCGCTTGAATGCTGCATGCTAGCTTGCATGCTGCATGCTTGCTTGTTTGCGTGCTTCTTACTGTGAAAAAAGCCTACAAAATTGATCATAACAACTATGTTGTGGATGACCTGCTTCAGGAGATATGGTTTTTCCAATCGTCGAAATAAATTTGATATATCCTAAAGTTATGCTTAATAAATATATGCTTTAGAAAATTATGCTTAAAAAAATTATGCGTAAGCTGTTATGCGTAAATAAATTATGCGAAAATATAATTAGGACAAACAAAAGTATGCCAAGTTATATTAGGTCTAAAAATTTTATGCAAATGGATAGGGAACCATCACCTTGTTGTCCGTCTGTCTGTCAGTCACGACCCCTTGTCTCGGGAACGCGTGGAGGTATCGAGTTTAAATTAAAACCAGATACTCAAGTCTGCGGACCCTTGAAGCTGTGAATCAAATTTCTGAGTTAACGAAACAAAAAGATACGGCCGAATGTGTCGCCAAAAACCTCAAGGGAATGAAAATTCATAGGGTACTTCCCGTTGCCTTTTTTTCGGTGGGAAAAATCATCTTATGACAACCCCCGCTCTTGGGTGGAGCGGGAGATAGTGTCAGACTCTTACTAACTAAAAACTCCACCTCGTTCCTTCTAGCCTTCTAGCCTATACCAGGTCTCGAGTTCCTTTCGGATAACCCTGGCCCCAGTAGGCTTCGACCCCTCATTTTGCTGACAACTCCTTGAGGGGGAACAGTGCGCGCCGTCGACGTCTTGGGTTCGGTCCGGACAGTTACCAGACTATCGGACAGCAAGCTACCCATGGCTCACCGTCCGACTTCCCGATGACTTAAACCTTGAAATTTTGCATGAACATGGTTCTCATAACACAAGTATAGGAAAAAATCTGAAAACTGTGTAGTTACGTCACAAAAAAATTTTGTTGCGTTTCGAAAAAAACTTCGTAATTCGAGTATGGGTTAGTTGCCTTAAAAAATGTAATTAGTCCGTCTTTTAGATTATTTAAAAATAAGGAACACGTATTTTTGTTTGTAAATTAAACCAAAAATGACAAAGATATAGCCCATTAAAGTTACGTGTAACTTCACGCCGTGCTACATTTTTTCGCACGGGGTGACGTCACACGTAACTTTAATGAAGTGTTTATGAATATTATTTTATTGATACTTTACCTAAATAATAACGACACCTATTCTAATAAGCCATTTAAGTATTTGTAGATACTAATAAAAAATTTGTGGTGCATATGTTTCAAAGTGTATTTATAAGTTGAAATTGAAATAGGTTTTTTGCTTGAAATAGCCATCCAGCTGCTGTTGAAATGAATAGAGTTGTCTCATACCTCGATAGATGGCGTTGGGATCGAATTAGATCACGCTATGGTTTCGTTACAACGGATCCCTTGAATGCATTGCTGGATTTTCAGCTTTTGCGCCTTTTCGGACTGTTGTCAGTATTTTTGGGAAGATTGAACCCGTTCGTTCTGGTTCAATCTTTTAATTCATGAATCCCCAAGCGACCACCGGTGGCCGCGCATCTATTGTCTTACTATTGTGTCTCTAATTGACGGTATCTGAAGGGTTAATAATAATAATTTTATTTATTTATCCATAAAAATTGTACAATACTTAAGCAATGAATTGAACTTATTAACAAATGCATAATAAATATAAATGTGCAACTGCGCCTGAGCTAGGCCGAGCCTGTATTTCAGGACAGTGTATCTTTGTTATTTTTTGCTTAATATAAAAAAGAAAAATAACGTGTCCGATATTTTTTTATAATCTAAAACACGGACTAAATACAATGTAGTTATTTTGACCATGGAAACTACCCTATTGAACTGTTTTCATAGGTAAGTTTGTGCAGAACCCTGAGTGTATCTACGAGTCCGACTCGCACTGACCTTCTTCGTCAGAGTTTATTAGAATACTACGCGTATGCGTTAAAATAAACTAGCAGCCATCGGCTACAAATGGCTGTGCAGCTTCCTTTGTGGCCGCTTATAGCTCCTCATGATGGCGTTTGTGGTGGTCGCGTGGGGTCCATATTAGGCGACCCTAAGTTAACATACATACAACGTGTAACGTTAAATGCGCAAAACCGCAGACACCCCAAATGATTTTTATCCGATTGACCTAATGACGTGAGAAAAAAAAACTTAAAAAAAAAAATTGTTTTTATGAGCAGTTTTGGTTTGTTTAAAATTCATATCTGCATTGAAATAAGAACTTTTATTATCCCGTGTATGAGAAAATTTGATTGGGTTACAACTATTTGTATTTGTTTACCTATTTCAGTTGGTTTGCGCACGTGATGGATTGACCTATTCATAAATAGATAGGTTGACGTTTTTTAATGAAGATTTTTTTGAAAAAGTAAAACCTTTAATAATTTTTTAAACGTTTTTTCTCACATAATTAGGTCAATTGAATTAAAAATCATTTGGGGTGTCTGAGGTTTTGCGCATTTCACGTTACACGTTGTAGTAGTAGTAGTAGTTATAAGTTCTTATTGTTTTTTATTTAATTTTTTTTTTAAACATATTTGACGCGAATGTACTCTTTTTATTTCTTTCTTCTTTCATATACTCCTCCACCTCCCATGCTCTCGCTCCGCTCCTGTTGGGTGGAGCTGGAGATATTGTCAGACTTTTACTGACAAAAAATCCACCCTGTTCCTTCATTGACTTTCGTGCCGGGGCCGAATGTTCCTTTCAAAAAGGCGTTTGTAAGTTTTTCTGTTGTAAGTGGATATTCTCGTCTCTCTACAACATTCTAATCAACTAGAGTGTACATTCTTGGTCACATAAATAGGTCACGCCCAAACAAAGCGATCGATGCGGTCTACGATGGAACGGACGCACGCAAATACTACCTACTGTTATATATTTATCGTTTCTTCCAAGGTCAGGGTATGTCAGGGTCATTTGTTAGTCTCATAGAGCTAAATGGCCTTTTACACCTCTCGATATTCAGACAGTCTTCATCGATGTCGCGTAGTGTAATAAGGGTCAGACTGTCCTACTCGGAATGAAAAATAAGACGGTCTGAATATCGTGTGCTGAATAACGCGTAGTGAAATAGACCAATAAGAAAAAGATTTGAATGCATTTATACAATAATAATAATAATAGTCTTTATTAAATCTAATATGTAATAAAACTAATAATATTTTAAGCACTTTCGATACTGTTCAATTGAAAAACGGAAGAAGATTTAAATTTGGTACAAATTATAGATAAAGAATTATAAATCGTTTTATTGTAATAATAGCAAGCAGAGCTTGCAATTATTACAATAAAACGAAAATTACATTTTTCAATTTCGATAGTAGGGGACTTGGGGACGAGCCGTTGATATATTATGTTTATTATTTATCGTTTTTATTCTATTTAATTAATTAGACCTACTGTAAATGTTGTGCATACCTGTAAGTGACTTTTTTACACAGCGGCCATTTTATATATTTTTTCAATACACTTGCTCAGAAAGTGACTCTTATTGCACTGCACTTAGGTATATAAAGGCACTTGTTACCAAACTGTGACATTTTGATTACCATTACGCACTAGTGCTATAATGTGGTTAAAACCTTATTGTTCAACCTCTCCGCCGTCATCATTTTATTACATTATCGTATCAGGGTGGGCGCAGGTCGTCCCCCACGAGAAAAACAAAATATGGTCGCGCATATGAGAAAGATTCAGATCACCACCACAAAAGTTTACTAGTTTTTCAGTTATTTTCTTCACAAGTGTATTGAAAAACGTCGTATGATACAGATGGTGAGTAATTAATGATTACCGTTCTCGGCTCTCTTAAGACCCTCGCCATGGCTCGGGTCTAAATACCGCCTCAACGGTAATCACTAACATTACACACTTATATCATAATGTACTATTATAATATTGTTTAAATTACAAAGTCAAAGTTAAATTCTTTATTGCGAACTAAGTGTAGGGTTTGGAGAGGTTAACAATAGATGCTAGGTTCTTAGAACTTCATCATCATCATCATCATCAGCCTCTTCAATGTTTCCACTGCTGGGAATCAGGCCGCCTCTCTAGGAGAGGGAATGGGCCGTAATCCACCACGCGGGGCCAGTGCGGGTTGGTGGATGTCACATGTCTTCAAATTTTTGGTTCTAGGACATGCAGATTTCCTCACGATGTTTTCCTTCACCGTTTTGAGAGCAGTGGTAGTGAAATAAATTACACAAAGTAATGCGCTTGGCAGGTTTGAACCCGCGACCTATAACTCCTAAGTCGGAGCTATTACCACTCGGCCACCACTGCTCTTAGAACTTGTTACCTTTTAAGGCATTGCAATATAAATGACAATACAAATAAGTCGTTGGCCTATGCAATAGTAGATTATGCACCGAGGGGCTAAAGTTGTGTCTTATGTCACGGGTGTCATATTGAATCTCGAGCGCAATGAAGGATTCGGGATTTAACTCACGAGCAAAGCGAGGGAGTTAATACAAGAATCCTGAATGCAGCGAGGGATTCAAGCTAGCCCAAGGCAAAGACACCTTTAGCCCAGAGGAGGATACTCTACTTTTTACACCTACTGTAAGAAAATAATAGTCACATTATTGACCAGCGGGTCAAAATGAAATCCATTATTGACCGGCTGTGCCCACGGCCACTAATGACTCACTTTAGGTTAAGGTTGGTGTGAAAATAAATTTATTATATCCGTACAAGACGTCGATGACGATTTTGTTCACCATTTAGAAGAATTAGAAGAACGCATACATTATCACATGATAATATGTCTATATTTATAGTGTGAAGGTTATTGCGAATAGAAACAATAAATAAAATTGTTTGACTAAGTCATAAAACTATTATAGGACGGGTTTTTCACCGGATTATTCTGCACTAATATTATAAAAAGGTAATGTTTTTTGTTTTTTTTTTATTATTCATAGGCTTGCGTTTGACCACCATCTCACCTGATGGTAAGCGACGATGTGGTCGACGATGGAACACGCTTGCCTAGAAGTAACATATTCACTCTTGACTTAAAGACCCCTAAGTTGTAGCTATCAGGAAACACAGACTCCGGCAGGGAATTCCACTCCTTGGCTGTACGCACAATAAATTTGTTCCCAAAACGCTTTGTGCGTATTGGTGGAATGTCTACCATGTACCGGTGGCGCAACGCCGTTCGTCTTGTGGTCCGATGATGGAACGGACTTGGCGGAATTAGATTTGTGTGTTCCAGTGCACACTCCCCGAAATGCAGACGATAGAAAACCGACAGGGCAGCAACTCGACGACGACGCTCAAGACTTCGCTTGTAGGTAATCTCTGGAAGAACTGGTCTAATTTTTTTTATTATAGATACATCGAGACTAAAATCTACGCGGCAAAAATTTCGGTTTTTATTTTTAACCAGCGACCCGCCCCGGCTTCGCTCGGGTAACAGTATTTCTCCACTTTTTAATGGAAAGAAAAGAAAGAAAGAAGAAAGAAAGAAGAAAGAAAGAAGAAAGAAAGAAGAAAGAAAGAAGAAAGAAAGAAGAAAGAAAGAAGAAAGAAAGAAGAAAGAAAGAAGAAAGAAAGAAGAAAGAAAGAAGAAAGAAAGAAGAAAGAAAGAAGAAAGAAAGAAGAAAGAAAGAAGAAAGAAAGAAGAAAGAAAGAAGAAAGAAAGAAGAAAGAAAGAAGAAAGAACGAAGAAAGAAAGAAGATAGAAAAAAGAAAGAAAGAAGAAAGAAAGAAGAAAGAAAGAAGAAAGAAAGAATACAGAAAAAATTGTGCAAGGTCAAAAAGGCACCTAACTCAGCATATGCTGCGATTAAATAACGCAGCGCTGGTATTCTGTTAGGGCCCGCGGTGATGCCACGGTCATACTCACGGAGACTAAATATTATAATGGATGTTATCTATACTTATAATAAATCTGTAGAGAGGTCAATTCTGTACATGAAATATATTTCCAAAATAACTATCAGGGGGTGATTAGTGATCGATACTGATGCCAAAAATGCAAACAGTAAAATTTTTGTCTGTCTGTCTGTCTGTCTGTCTGTCTGTCTGTCTGTCTGTCTGTCTGTCTGTCTGTCTGTATGTTCTTTATAGAAACAAAAACTACTCGATGGATTTTAACGAAACTTAGTACAATCATTCTTCATACTCCTGGGCAGGTTATAGTATACTTTTCATCACGCTACGATCAATAGGAGCAGAGCAGTGAAGGGAAATGTTGGGGAAACGGGAGAAATTACTCCATTTTTTAAGATTCTGTCGCGTTTGCAGCCTTAATGGTTAAAGCTACACAGAAATTATGTATCACGGAAATGTTTTCCTTAAAATTATATAAAAAATATCCCATAACAGCATATGTCTATCTTTTATGGTTGACTCACAATAACACGTGTAACTCCCGATAGCTTAGCAGTTCGGAGCTTTCTGTTTATTTTTGTCTACTCTTACGTTTATAACACTCTCACTCATCCCTGATTAAAAAAAGTTAACATTATTATCTATTCAATAAAAAAAGAATCATAGAAATCGGTATAGAAACACCAAAGTTATACATGAAATACGCTAATAAGCCATCGCGCGTGAATACTGAATCATGTTATAAGGATTATTTTTGTGTAACGGTCGCCGCGCTCGGCGCGGCTCGCGGCGGCAATATTTGGCTGTTGATGCGAATAGACGTTCAGAGTGTTCGACCTTATTGACAGACAATAATTGATTTTAACAAACCGTGCTTATCAGCGCGACTTTTAGTCTACGTTTAATAATTTATTTTTAGATTTCTTTGGTTGTTATTTTATAAAATAAGTACCTATTAGTTATTTTGGTAGTGTTTAAATATTTCTTAGTATTAGCTTAATTATAAGTTAAACTTTTTTTTAAATTTATTTCGCTGTAGTTTTAAATAGGTATCAAATAGGTTATTTCATTCTATTAGACGTAGTTTAGGTACCTACTTATACTTATAATAAACCTGTAGAAGCGAAAATTCTGTACATTGAAAATATTAAAATAATAAACTGCAGGGGGTGTTACTAGACCATCATCGAACCCAAAAATGTGATAAAAAAAAATTTTTGTCGGTCTGTCTGTTTGTTCAGGCATCACGCAAAAACTACAGGTCTGATTACAATGAAACTTGGTATAATTATTCTTTAATAACCTGGGCACCACACTGGGTATTTTTTATCCCGGAAAAGTATATACAATAAAAACAAACTTAATTTTGCGATTCGATCCCTAGACCCGATTACTGTACCAACCGCAATTAATAAGTTGGTCGTAGGTTACGTCACCCGCTGTAGAGTTCACTAAGGGGCGTTGCACATGGCTAAGATACTATAATATTTGGGTAAATAATATGTAGTTTCCGTTTTCTAAACGTTTCGTAAATGGCGTTGGCGTCGAGTTAGATCACGCTATGGGAACACTTTTTTGGAATAAAGAAAGGAGCGCATTTTCCTATAACCCATTTATTAATTACATCGAACACGGAGACATTGGCACCATGTCTAAGGTGTTTGCACACTGTCACGCGCGTAAGTGACAGGGAAAGATCTGGATCGTCTCGAATCTTCTCGCGCATCACGTTGTTTTCCAGTCCCCGGCTCTTAGAATTCGACATCAGACGTTTCAGATCTTTGATTTTGACGACCCCGTTGTCGCTGGCATAAGGACCAGGATCCGCGTACGAAGTCGCTGGCAGAAGCTAGTTATACATATAAACCTTCCTCTTGAATCACTCTATCTATTAAACAAAAACCGCATCAAAATCCGTTGCGTAGTTTTAAAGATTTAAGCGCACATAGGGATATAGGGACAGAAAAAGGGACTTTGTTTTATACTATGTAGTGATGTAGTGACGCTTCTAGTTCCCGAATCGAAATTTTAGCCGCGTAGAGTTCAGTATAGTTGAACTACGATAATAATAAAAAAAGAGAACAAAGAAATTTAAGATACTGTGTTTTCTATAACGACGGCAGTGTTGGTCTAAGTCTTTTTCTCTTCTTCCTGCCCTTATCCCACATTACTTGGGGTCGGCGCAACACGTTTTTTTCTTCCATTCTGTCCTGTCACCCGTCAAACGATCACTAACTCCCTTTTCTTTCATATCACTCCTCACAAAATCCACCCATCTTTTGATTCGGCCTTCCTCTTCCTTTGCATCCATCTACATGTATACTCAGAACTCTTAGTAATATGCGCTTCATCCCTCCTCTTCACGTGACCATACCAAGACAACCGATTACCTTTCAACTTTTCAGTCACTGGCGCCACTTTCAAACTTCCCCTAATATACTCATTTCTCACTTTATCCATTCTCGTGACACCACACATCCATCTTAACATTCTCATCTCCGCTACATGCAATCTTTTTTCATCCTTTTTTTTCACAGCCCAACATTCTGATCCATACAGTATGACAGGTCTTATGACGGACTTGTAAATTTTACCCTTCAACTTGAGGGGCATGCGTGGGTCACAAGTTGTTCCCGTGTTTTTTTTTTTTTTTTGATGGAGAATATCATCTTATGACAAAACCCGCTCTTGGGCGGAGCGGGAGATAGTATATGACTCTTACTGACTATAAACCCCATCCCGTTCCTTCTAGCCTTCATACTGGGGCACGAGCTCCCTTTCGGACAACCCTGTCCCCAGTAGGCTTCGACCCAGCTGGGCCTCTCCTGCTGCTGACAACTCTTTGAGGCGCGCGGGAACAGTGCGCGCCGTCGACGTCTTGGACTCGGTCCATTACCGGACGATCGGACAGCGAGCTACCCATGGCTCGCCGTCCGCGAGCCCGCGAGTTGTTACCGTGTGGGTCTAAGCATGTTGTTGATAATGATAGCAGTGATAAGTCTTGTAAGACAATTCACAGTACCTGCTTATTTATTTTAGCTTAACAATCTTAATAATTAGAGTTAATGATATCTAAACTGAATAAATAAACAGGTTATTTTATATGACCCTGTTTTTGCTAAGTGTAGATTTATTTTACAAGCTTTTATTTAGTTTCACCTGGCCCGATGTTTGTTAGTCTGTAATGAAATCTTGTAATTTAAATTTGATCTAGTTAGGTTACCGATTGAGCCGAAATTTTGCATGCTTGTGTAAATTAGATGATAATGTAAAATTATTATGACAAGGAGCTGATCTGATGATGGAACCAGAAGGCGATAGGAACTCAGATAACCGTATCATGTTTGAGCTTTTTGGAATGGTCTTGATATGTATTAATTATACACCATTAAATTTTGATCGTTTTAATCTCGTGGAGGGTCGATCCAGGGGGCCGACCATAAAGATTTACAAAACAATCTTATTGCAGGAAGGTTTTGTTTCCATCATAAAGTAATATTACTTCATTTCGTACCATGAACTTCATCACTCAAGTTATAAATACTTTTTAAGTCACGAAAAACACTTTAAATAGTATTTATTTGGAAAACAATAATAAATCCGTTGCGTTCGAGCAACTTTTTTACTCCAGCTAATTTGACGTAAAAACAATACTGCTAGCGGTCAAAAATCCCGTCAGAGTACGAAAAGAATGAACTTTTTAAGAGAGACGTCACAAAACCGCTAAGAAAACAATTTTGTTTTAAGATTGTAATAAGGTTGTTTTGAAGGCGTCATGGTACAAAAAGCCTAAGTAAGATTAAAACAATACTGCTTTAAGGTCTTATGGTTGGCCCCTGTACATGGAACACTATCGACTTGTAACAATAAAATTAAACAATAAAGTACCATTTTTTAAAACTCGTCTTAGTTTATGCATGTATAAAAAAACTTACTTTTGTGGTATGGCACCGGCGCACACGAGCCACAAAAATGCGGCGTTTTTTTTTAAAGCTCGTGGACAGGGACACTTATTTCATCATTCATGAAAATGCAACTCAGAAGTTGAGTACGAACGTCCTACTTATTGCACAAACTAATAAACACCAATTCATTATAAATATCTACTTATTGCAATGATTCTTAAATAAACACTAGTTTTGATGACGCAATCGATCATACAAATATGTCAGTAATATTCCATACACTCTTATATACCTATGTCTAGTCTGTCTTAAAAATCAAACGACTACTCAGTATATCTATGACAATATTTTGTATGTTCATAAAAACAAAAACATGTTTAAAAAATATAGTGATATCCATAGCGTAAATACTAGGAATAAACACAAATTTGTAGTTCCTGCAACCAGGCTCAAAAAAATAGGAGGCTCATTTAGATGCCAATGTATACACTTTTATAATAAACTTCCCAGTCACATTCAAGAACTTAGCCTAAATAAGTTTAAATCATTTGTAAAGCGGACACTTTGTCAGAAGGCTTATTATACTGTAAAAGAGTATCTTGAAGACAAAACGGCTTGGGATTGATCTGCTCCAGTACTGTCTATAATAGTTGTTATATATGTGTTTTCCTATTACTACTATATATATATAATGATTATTTTTATTTTACATTTTGACATTTGATGATTCTTGTTTAAAACTTTATTTTACATTTAGACTTAGAACTTAGAAGGTTCTTTATTTTATTTTAATTTGATAATATATCAATGATTTGATAAATATTGATAATAATATTTTTTTTTTTTTTTTTTTTTATAAATGTCAAGTGTTACATTTTGTAAATACTATTTTATTATTGTGAATGTGGGAACTATGTGGATTACTTTTTTCTTTTCTGTATTTTTACATGATGTCTGGCAGTTTTGAGTATTTGATGCGGCCTACCCAAATGTCCTATGTTTGGTATTGTTCGTCAAGTCATTGAGCTCCTTGGTAGTCCTAAGTTTGAGCTACACGAATACTGACAAATGCTTGCACTGACTGGACAGGTCCACTCAAATCTGTGTGGTTCTTTCCTCAAAAGACCATCTGAGACACTGGTCTGTATGGTTCTCATATGATTTGACCATTACATGATCTTTATTGTATGGACTTTAAACGTTTTTTTACCTTTAAACGTTAAGACTTTGACCCCTGAGTTTGTTTCGGTGTTTCTTCTCAGGGTAGTCAGCTAGGAAACACCGGCCTCATCTCGTTAAAACTGACTGAAAACAAAATTGACGTGGAAAAGTGTTTTTTGAAAACCTACTTACAAAATAAAGATCATTTATCATTTATCATTTACTTGGTAATTTTGTATAATATTTAATCATTTACAAAATACATATATATTCGATACTTTTTATAAGGTTCTTCTATAATAATAATAATAATAATAATAATAATGACATTTATTTCAGGTAAGATACCCATAAGTTAACATAAAAAAAAAAAAAAAAACACAGAAATACACACAAAACAAAAACAAAAACATGCTAATAACATTCATTCATTCCATTGTTGACATCACATTAAATAAATAAATCATAAAAATTCAAAATTTCGGATTGTAATTGGATCAATAATATGTCAATTTAAACAAATAAAATTATAATTTTAATATAAATTTAATCTAATTGGATTCAATGTCAAATATGTAAATTAAATAACAAAA
Organism: Mythimna lalbum; assembly: GCA_949319445.1. NCBI lineage: Eukaryota > Metazoa > Arthropoda > Insecta > Lepidoptera > Noctuidae > Mythimna > Mythimna lalbum. The sequence continues at coordinate 10,821,447 of OX439373.1, forward strand.
TAAAATATTATAAATTAAAATAATTTTTTTTTTAAATTATACTAGATTTATGATTTAATTATATTAATCAGATGTCACTTAAATTAAATTTACATGTATCATATACAGCCTGGATAATAACATTTTTCGTGTTTCTAATTCGGTCCATAAAGGAAGCGGCCCGCTTTCTCATTATTGCATAGAAGTCATCTACCCTATTCTCGGCGAACATGCCAGAAGCACTACACCGCCACGGCAGCTTGAGCATTGCTCTGAACGCGTTATTGTACTGCACGCGAAGAGCGTGGTATGTGCGCCGGGTGTAATTGTGCCACAGGTAGCAAGTATAGAACGACTGACAATACGCCGCGAATAGGGTGATTTTAACAGTTTTGCTGCACCTGGCAAAGCGACGTGCCAACATATTGCTTTTGGCGGCAATGGACCTCCTTTGCCTTTCCATATCCTCATCATCCTTTAGGTTATCCTGTATCACATGCCCGAGATATTTAAAAGTCGATACTATTTTTAATTGTGTACCAGCTAAGGTGATCACTGGGTTATAGCAATTAGTTTTGTCGTGCCTAAATATCATAACTTCCGTCTTACCTACATTGTATGAAAGCCCGTGGGCTGCAGCATAATTTTCACAAATTGACAACAGTGTTCGTAAACCATGCACGGAGGGGCTCAACAGGACCATATCGTCGGCATAGCTTAAATTGTTAACTGGTTGATTGCTCATGTGACAGCCAACATTTGATCCGCTAAGCTCCTCAATCAAGCCATTCACGTACAGGTTAAATAAGGTTGGTGATGTCAAACCACCCTGTCTTACGCCACATTTAAGCGTGTACTCTTTAGAGAAGCTGTTTGTTCCCCATTTTACAACATTGGTCTGAGCTCCGTACCAGTATTTGAATAAACCTGTTACGTCACAAGGAATGCCCACCTCCTCCATCTTTGCCCAAAGCACATCATAATTTATACAATCAAACGCACGGCTGAGATCAAGGTAGCAGGCATATACACTTGTGTTTCTAGAGTTATAATATTTTACTGTGTTTTTTAGCGCATAAATGGCCATATCTGTAGAAAAACCGGCACGGAATCCGAACTGTGCATTATTTAAATTAATATATTTTAACAGTTCTGGATGTAAAAGTCGCTCAAAGATTTTTGACAAAATTGTTGCTAGAGAGATCGGGCGATAGTTACTCGAAACAGAAACGTCTCTAGTACCGTTTTTGGCTATGGGCACCACTATAGTCTTCATAAACAGTTTTGGCAAATAGCAATGAGATAAACACAAATTATAGAAGCTAGATAACAGCTCAAACAGTACCCTGCCACCATATAATATATGCTCCACGCTTAGACCATCGTGTCCGGGTGATTTTCCTTTTTGCATATTCTTTACACACTCAAAAACACTAAACGGAGTTATGTCAATACTTGCGTTAGATAATAAGGACTCACCGACTCGTTGATCCGCACGTGATGAGTCATGCCGCAGGCCGTTAGCCATGTCCCCGACCGTTTGAAATTGCCGAGCGAAAATCTCCGCTATTTCGAGGGTATCTTGATTATTATTAACAGATACGGGTATCGACGGTTTATAAGACAATTTATTTGTAGATTTCCAGAAACTCTTGAAATCGCATTTTGACCTTTGCTCGGCAATAATATCCATCCTTAGCTGCGTTTCGTTGTTTTGACACCATTTTACTTTATTTTTAAACAATTTTCTAGTTGTACACATATTATTATATACCACCCCTTGCCTCGGCCTGCCATACAGCAACCACATTTGAAAAGCATCCCTTGCCTGAGTGTGCAATTCTTTGATGTGATAATTCCAACCTATAATACGTTTCTTTTTATTGCATTTATTTGAACCCGAAAACGATCGTCTCGCTGCATTACACAAACAGTTCGTAATATCAGAGTACATTTGGTCTATTATTGTAAAATGAACATGGTTACTACACGGCACACCACAGCAATGTGTGATATAGTGGTCAACATTTAAATTTGATAGAAATTCGGTACAATAAGCCGTATATGACGATATTTGTTCACTATTTCGATTGCCCCACAACACTTTATTGTTTACGTGATTATGCTCACCCAACACTTTTTTAATTGTTATCACTGATATGTCACATTCTATTTCCAGTGGATAGTGATCCGACCATGTAACATTCGTGAGAATTCTTGCGTTTTTGATAATGTTTTGAGCTGCTGACGTCACAATGCAGTGGTCGAGCCAGCTACATGTGCCGTGCGCCTCACTCAGGAATGTAAATGTGTTGGAGGACTCACCCAGAATCATCACGTCCGCACATACCCAGTCCTGGTCCTCACAGTAGGCGGACAGCTCATCACCGAACATACTGCGAACATCCGCGTTGAAGTCACCTAGCGCAATTGCACACTCAATTCCGTTATCTTCTATTATTGAGCTAATTACACCAAGGCACTCAGTAAGTTCAGGTCTATTTTCAACGGATTCAGTGGGCATATACACCGACATCACCAGCATACAACGGTCCAGATGGTTCACTTTGATTGCTATCACACGTTTCGAGGCACACACTATAGGCACAACATTGGTAAATAGTGACTTCCTCCACAGTAGCGCAACACCTCCAAACGGACGACCCTTCAGCGTACCGGATGAGGTATCAATCGGTGACACAGCATGATATTCAAAATCCTCATGTATTTGTCCCAGGAAACCCAGGTCATCGGGAAGTAACCACAGCTCTTGTAAGACAATTATGTCATAGCTTTCACATAACTGTGTCACATAAGGCTGTGACCTTTTTACAGACTTGCAGTTAAAGCTGACCATTTTCACATTTCTCTCCATATCTGTGATTGCAAAAGTATGGACTCTCTTATCCGAGTTTGATTTATAAGCTTAGATTTAATATATATGTATGTATGTATGTATATATATTTGTGTAAACGTTATAATTAGGCTCCGTTTTCTTTTCGGCTTTGTTTATAGGTTCTAAATACAATTGATTCCGGCCAAAAATCTTCTTTCAATACTGTGTCTAAATCCTTCTTCAATACTAACACTTTGAATGATTTGAAATTAGTTGCTTTCTTTTGATTTAGCGTTTCAATACCATATGTGTTGCGTCCATTCTCGGTAAAATACTATCAGTGAAGTGTAAAATCTATCAGTGAACAATGATCAAGATCTCTTAATCAACCTTGATTATTGAACCAGTGTTGACTACACCAGATTTTATTTTACTGTAACAATAACCCACATCGTTTGACTTTTTAGACAGACTTCTAGCTAACAATGGATAATATAACATGCAAACATAGATATACTTTTATTGTAATTTGGTATGAAACTGAAACAAAACAATAAAATAATAACTAATATGTATTTAGTGTGTACTAAATTTTCCTTTTACTTTTAGCCACAGTGTCTACATCTCTATTTTCTCCAACCCTCTTTTTGCAGGTATGCTGGAAGAGATTCCTATAGAAATAAGCATCATCTTTGTGTTATTCTTCTGTTTCCTTCTTCTTTACTTTTATTATTGTGTATACATACTTTGTTAAATAAATCTAGACTTATGTTAATATTATAAAGAGTTACGACCTCTTTGTTTGAATTTGTTTTTTTTTTTGTTTGTAGTAAGTAATCTCTGATTGCTAAAATTTTTTCACCGAAGAAAGTTCCTTTATTCCTGAGTCACATAGGCTACTTATATATTTTATCTACGCGTGTGAAGTCGCGGGCAAACGCTAGTAATAAATAAATACATTCTAGGGTTTTTCTTAAACATCAAATTAGGCCTTTTATATTTTAACGAGTTTAATTCTAAAAGATAATGAAAACATTTCTATAGTGACTCACCAACTTTTTCCGATGTTCCCGCCAAAGACGCTATGCCACAGATAAAAAATATAACACGAAAAAATAGCGTTGGGCAGCGTTCGGAACGTGCAAAGGCGTTCGCTCTTACAGCCTGAATGATACTGAATCGTAATGTATTGCGATATATTAATTGTTTCTTAGCAATCGGTTTGTTTGGGTAAATACGGGATTCTATCAGTTCTAAATAGAGTAGTAACAAATTATCATCTATGTTCGCGATTTCACAACATTTTGTTACTATTTTGACACCAAAATAGTAACAAAATGTACAGTAAAAGTTTATTTTATTAAATTCTTACAGTAAAGTAAAAAAGTGAAAATGAAAGTCCTACGCTAACTACGACTAACTAAAATCAAAGTAAAATATAGCGTAAAAAAGTCTTCCACATAGTTGTCGACTGGTAATGTGCCCAAAAGACTGGCGGCATTACCACGCTGTATTCAACGTAGGCGCGGGCTTGCGGACGGCGAGCAATGGGTAGCCCGCCGTCCGACCGTCCGACAATCGTCCGGACCGTGCCCAAGACTTTGACGGCGGGCGCGTGGGGTGCCACGCGCGCCTCAAGGAGTTGTCAGCAACCGTAGGGGCCCAGCAGGGTCGTAGCATACTGGGGCCATGGGTTATGCGAAAGAAATCCCTGGGGCCCAGGAAACAATGGCAAAGAAGGAACAGTAGTGGGTTTTTAGTCAGTAAAAGTCTGACACTATCTCCCGCTTCGCCCAAGAGCGGGGAATGTCATTGGATGATTTTCCCACCTAAAAAAATCAATTAGTATTACAATCAATTTATCATTTATTTTGTAAAACATAGGTCTAAACAAAGCGTGTTATGGGTACTAGACAACTGATAAACATACTTATATATTTCTAAACACATACAAATTATAGATAAATTACACCCAGACACAGAACAAATAATCATACTCATCACACAAACATTTGTCCTGGATTAGAATCGAACCCACGACCTTCAGCATACCAGGGCCACTAACAACTAGACCAAAAGGTCAATCGAACAACGACAATATTGTCTATAATCATAATTAAACTAATTGATGCGCATGAGCAAAGAAATTCAGTGTCTATGGGAAACATTGGGATGATACCAGTTCTTACTGCATAGGGTTTGTGTAGTAAGTACATCTCCTTTAAAAGTACCTACCAAACAGTTCAATTTATAGTGATGTAATCAATCAATGAATTTATTAGTAACATGACTGCATCATTAATTCATGAATCCCCAAGCGACCACCGGTGGCCGCGCATCTATTGTCTTACTATTGTGTCTCTAATTGACGGTATCTGAAGGGTTAAAGTTGTCAAAAAATAAAAGGCCCGTTTTGACATTTGTATTTTGAGCGTTTCAGTTAAGAAGTTCCTTCGGCGTAATGTAATGTGCTCCCCTGGGCACAGCCAGGGGAGCACATTACCACATCCACAAAAAAAAAAATGGCAAAAAAGGAAAAGTTGCCTACTCTACCAAAATTGTTCCCCGAAATGCGAAACGAAATCGATTTTAACGGTACTTGCAACACTTTTGAAGAAATATGGGTGGATGGAATTTTATTGAAAAAAAGCAGGTCTAACAGGAAGTTGTTAATAGAGAGGTACGATATTGTGGCGTGGCGTTTTCGGTATTTGAAAGAATTGCAGGACAATCGGAATGAAGCCCAGCTTCCTATACTTTATTCAAAAATAGTTAAAAAAAAAAAAAAAACAAAAAAAGGAATTGTTAAAAGTAACGAAGTATCAGTTAATCTCCCTAATATTAAGTAATTTAATTGCTAAAAATATTGCAACACTGTTTTTCCGTATTGCCAACATTACGGCAAAGGAACGTCTTAAGTGAAACGCACTATACTAGCGGTTTGTCCGGTGTAGTGCATCTGCTAACGGAAATGTATGAAATCCGTCATTGTATAAAATTCCTAGGAAATGTATACAATTCCTAAAATCCTTAGGATATGTATCAAATATTTTTTAATTAACACTTTTCCTAGGAAATCTGTACATTTCCTAAACCGTAATAGGAAATGTATATCAGTTGTTATCGCCGATCGGTATGTTCATACCATTTAAACTTTATCTGTAACTTTTTCTTTTTTGGGCCACACATCGAAGCAAAGGCTCAACTGGCTGCAAAAAAAACGTTTTACAAAAAAAAAAAAATTAAACCGACTTCAAAAAGTACAAAATAATTTTTATTTCGGAAGTCGGTGTTTCTATAATAGATACCTAATTCTGTCTCTGCGTTATTTAACACCGACTTCCGAAATTAAAATTATTTTGTACTTTTTGAAGTCGTTTTAATTTTTTTTTGTAAAAAGTTTTTTAGTTATGGTAGCACCACTAAAAAGTACCTACCCTTCAGCTAAACATAAATTACCTTATAGCCAGAGTGCATCTCATAACGATTCTAATAATCCCAAATACGGTTATATTACATGAATTTACCTTCCGGCTTTATCACCAGATCAGTTTGATACATCCCCTCCCCCTTTTCTATCAGTCAGTCATCGACTACACGTATAAACAAAGCAATTTTACTTGTTACGACAATTCTGCTTTGATTCTATGAGGAGTTCTGTTCCATATCTTCGAAGTTCATGATCAGATCATAACAATATTTCTATGGGACCAACTTGGAAGCATAGCCTTTCAATAAAAAAAAAAAAAATTTTCAAAATCGGTCCACTATTGACCGAGATATCGGTGAACATACATACAAAAAAAAAAACATACACTCAGCCAAAAATAGAACCTCCTCCTTTTCGAAGTCGGTTAAAAAAGCTGAGAATCCTCGCAAAGGTCAGAATTCACGCCAGAACAGCTGCTCAAACTTTATCAAGCACAAGTTTGATCGTGTATGTTTGTTGCTCTCATCTTTGAGACGTATCTGTCCGATATCAGCTTGATGCACTGAAGGCAATTGAAAGGTTAGCCAAAAGGATAATTGGCGATGATACACTCGTCTAGTCGAGGCTTTTTTTACAGTGGGTAAAAATTATTCAATGACAACCCCCGCTCTTGGGTGGAAAGGGAGATAGTGTCATACTCTTACTGACTAAAAACCCACCCCGTTCCTTTTAGCCTCTTCATACCGGGGCTCGAGCTTCCTTTCGGATAACCCTGGCCCCAGTAGGCTTTGACCCTGCTGGGCCCACCCTGTTGCTGACAACTCCTTGAGGCGCGCGGGAACAGTGCGCGTCGTCGACGTCTTGGGCTCGGTCCGGACACTTACCGGACGGTTGGATAGCGAGCTACCCATGGCTCGCCGTCCAGTCGAGTCGAGGCTTCAAAGTGTTGAGCATCGACGCCGAGTTGCTAGCCTGTCTGTTTTCTACCGGTTGCATTTCGGGGAGTGTGCGTCGGAATCGCATAACCTGATTCCGCCTAGCCCGTTCCATAATCGGACTACCAGACGTACGGCGATGCGCCACCGGTACATGGTGAACGTCGAACCTACACGCACAAAACGTTTCGGGAATACATTCATTGTGCATGCAACTAGGGAGTGGAATTGCTTGCCGGAGTCTGTGTTTCCTGATAGCTATAACTCGAGAATCTTTAAGTCGAGACTGAATAGTCTAGCCTTCAACCCCGGTATGAAGGCTAGAAGGAACGGGGTGGGTTTTTAGTCAGTAAGAGTCTGACACTATCTCTCGCTCCGCGGTTGTCATTGGATGATTTTCCCCACCATAAAAAATAGGAGTGATGAGGAGCTCAACGACTTGACGAACAATGATGATGATGATCTAACTATCTAAATCAACTATCAGTTTAAACTCCATATTGCATCTGCGAGCTGCACGCAAAGTCATGGTTAAGAGACCACAATCATGTGTACAAGTGATTTAATTAATGATGTGCTTCCATTGATTCGCGTCATGTGTAGATTAAGATACCACTGTGTGCAGATGGTCCAAATATAGAAGCTTAGATATAGAAGCATTTTGGAGTCTTTATAGATGGACCATGGAGCAGTGTTGGCTGAGTAGTACCGACTTACATGTTGTAGGACACGGGTTCAAACCTAGCCAGGCGCATCATCATCAGCCTGTTTTTTTTAATGTTTCCACTGCTGAGACTCAGGCCTCCTCTTTAGGAGAGGGAATGGGCCGTGATCCACCACGCGGGTCCGGTGCGGGTTGGTGAATGTCACATGTCTTCGAATTTTTGGTTCTAGGACATGCCGGTTTCCTCACGATGTTTTCCTTAACCGTTTTGAGAGCAGTGGTGGCCGAGTGGTAGGCTGATTAGGCCTATGCTTATATTAACCCAAAAAAATAAGGCCACAGTATTCTGCCTACACAGGCATCAATCTAAACCTGTCGATATCGACACTGCCACCTAATCTTTGTCAGTTTGAACTCGCAGTATTACTTTCAATCAGGCCTTATTGGCCGGGACACAACAACGCTACACTTCAAAGGAGTGCATGAGCAGCTAATAATAGCATTAAATAAAGCATTATCTATATCTACAATATCTACACCAGTATATTCAACCTTTAGTCCAGTGCCTGGGGATTTTTTTTAAAAAAAAAGAGGAAAATATGATATTTATGAGCACTGGCGTAGCTTCCGCAGAAATACATGATCACCGGGCCATCCCGGCTGATTGAGGAGGTTTCTTATTTTTTTCGGTGGTAAAAAATCGTCCAAATGTCATCCCTCGCCATCTGGTTGCTGATAGGCGCGCGGAAACGGTAATATCCCTGTTGGCATTAAATTTTAAGGCATAATATAGTTTCGATTTCCGGCCACCGTAGACGCGGGCTCGCGGACGGCGAGCCATGGGTAGCTCGCTGTCCGATCGTCCGGTAATGGACCGCTGGGTCGAAGCCTACTGGGGACAGGGTTGTCCGAAAGGGAGCTCGTGCCCCGGTATGAAGGCTATAAGGAACGGCGCGGGGTTTTTAGTCAGTAAGAGTCTGACACTATCTCCCGCTCCACCCAAGAGCGGATTTTGTTAAAGATGATTTTCCCCGTCGACAAAAAAAGGCATAATATAGTTTGGTATAACGTTTTTGCATAACTTTTATTAGCATAATAATACTGCTGTATAATAATACTTTGGCATAATCCAAAGGTTAGCATAACTATCATTTAGTCTAATATGTTTTGGCTTCAGTTATTACTACTTATTTTATTCGTCTAATAATCATGATAGCGTTACGAGTGACAGGACAGAATGGAAGAAAAAAACGCAACCGACACCAAATAAACTGGGGCAAGGGCTGGAACATGATGATGAGAGATCGCCGCCGCCGATCGCCCCCACGTGGGCACGGCGATGCGCTGCCCAAGCGGGCCACACCTCGACTGTGTGCTCTACCGTGTCCTCTGGGCGTTCCACACTCCCAAACTTGCCACGTCCGGTGAGGACCTGCGTCATGCGGAAGCTGAGGACGCCGTGAGGTCTTTCCAACCACGCCTCAAAGCGGGTCTTACCACCATAATGTGTCTGTGTGTGTAGCTTGTGGATCACGGAATAAAGAAAAGTAGAGGAAGTGCCTCTTAGATATCGCGCGCGGGTCAACATCAAGCGAGATTCGCCGATTACATGTGCAGGTGAATATGGCTTCTATTTCAAAGCCACTAGCGTTCTGAATAGAATAAATTGGTTACAGCGCCATCTAGCGTTGAGTAACCGAACTCGTTGTAAATTGATGTTTAGAAGAAAAACTTCTTTATTGTTTGTGTCATGTCAAACAATAAGAACTTTCTTACGTTGCAATAAGACCTAATTTATGAAAGCAATAAGAATATGATTAGTAAAAGTTACGCACGTTTAGGCTAAGCACGGGAACGTGCTTAGCCTAAACGTGACACGTTAGGGGCACTTCCACCTATATTTTCTGTTCTGTGTTGTGGATCGAATATAGTAGCGGGTATAATGCGCAATGATAAAAGATTACGAAGGCTGAGAAGTATTGTATGTGCAATACACACAACACACATAACATAGTTTACAGCTTACTAATATCTTCAAACAACCCATTTTATAGCCGTTATAAAACCATTCGCGCATCGCATGCACATCACAATAAGAACATGATATCATCATCCATTAAAATCGTAATTAGTTTAACTGATAAGCGGCATAGCAACTGACTGCTGTTATGTTCACTAGTTGAATAATCTGCGGCATTTGATGATTTCCTACCGAAAATAAAAATGTCTGCTTAGCTGGAAATCTCTTGCGGATATCTTCATTTCTGATGTGATCACACATAGAAACTCCGAGCATAAAGCTAAGGCCTTAATTCATGAATCCCCAAGCTACCACCGGTGGCCGCGCATCTATTGTCTTACTATTGTGTTTCTAATTGACGGTATCTGAAGGGTTAAGGTATGGTTTCCTAGGAAAGCGGTACCGTCATATAGCGGCCGTTTTAACACATCGTCAGTCATTTTTTCAAAACAAACGTCACAAACGTCATACGAAAAGTATCCAAGATAGAAAATGGACGACCTTGATTTAGCTTTAGTAATTTACTTGGAGGATGAACTATCATCAGAAGAGGAAAATAGTCGTTGTTCCGGGAAACGGCAACTATATGACGGCACCGCTATCCTAGGAAACCAAAGCTTTACCGTGTAATATGTCAAGCATACTAGTGAGACAGTGGAATGCAGCTTAACCGCCCGATCATATAGGGCGGTTAAGAGGGTTATAAATACCATATTTTGTTTCATCGTCGGCCGTTTAATGTTCCCACAATTGGGACTCAGGTCTCCTCTCTAGGAGAGGGAATAGGCCGTACCGTTTTGACCACTATCTTACCATCAAGTGAGATAGTGTTCAAACGTGAGCCTATCCATTATAAAAAAAAACCACCGCATGCGATCAGTGCGGGTTGGTGAATGTCACATGTCTCCGAATTTTTGGTATCCTTACGATGTTTTCCTTCACCGTTTTTGAGAGCAGTGGTGATGTAATAAGTAAATTACACAAAGTAATGCGTCTGGTCTGGTGTTGTATGAGGCCTGAGTCCTAGCAGTGGGAACATTAAAAAGGCTGAGGATGATGTTGATGGATGAATGCGCCTGGCTGGGTTTGAACCTGCGACCTACAACTTGTAAGTCGGAGCCGTTACCACTCGGCTACCACTGCTCATTCAAATTCATATTTTTGTTTGGGAATGAATAAAATAACATATTAAGCTTGAATATTGTTTATTTTATAATTTTATAAGGTATTGTCCGTTTTTATCACAGAATTTTTCATATTTATATTTTTTTTGCACCTTACAGAAATGGCAGCAATATACAAAATGACAAGAATACTGCTAATTGTCACAAACGTTTTTAATAATATTATTATATGATAATGCGAGAATAATTTGGTTAATTATTTTTAAGTCACTCGTAATTTTAGATTTTTTTTTTATTTTTTGAGACATACCTAATATTTTTTTTAAATGAAACTTTAGCTTTTTTTTTTAAAGCTCGTTAAACTTCTAAATCTAAAAGGAACTGAATGTGAAAAGTTTTAAATACTGTTATTATTTTTATTAAAAAATAATAAAAGAGATTCTTAGAGATTCGTGAATACATTCATATTAAAAATTAAACTAAGCAATACGTAAGAGTGACTTAAAAAAAAATCAACAAAACAAAATAACTTCATTTCACTTTATATGCTTTAAATTAATATTATTTACACTTATTTTATAGTAAAACTTAAGTTAAATAACTTACTTTTACTAGAGTCTGTCTAATGAAAGCGTAACCTGGAGTTTTTTTTTTAAATTAAAGTGGCAACATTATTTTGCCGCCAAAATCACGTCTAAGTCTATGATTGCAATTGTCAGTTTTTTGAAACAGATATTTATTTATCAACAATAACTGCTTTATCATGGGTAAAACAATATAAAGTTATGTGCGAAAGCTGCTACACACTATCATCAGTGAGTTTAAATAAAAACAAGAAGAGAAAGAAGTTGTTTTCTAAGAAAAACAACAATGTTTATACACGATCTTGGATTTTTAAGTTAGTGTGACACTATAATCTTGATCATTGTTGACTGACCACTAGATATTTTTACGGTATGAATGATGATGACTATTTTAATTGACAATCGCAGTTTTGTGCTCTTGGTATTCTTGTCGGAAGGCCAAAATGCCAAATTGTAAATAAAGAATATTATATACGGCATTTGAGAGAACAGATAAAATAAATATGGAATAATAACTAACATTTTGTGTATTATTAACCTTTACCATACATCTACCAATAAATAAATCTACACAAATTTAAGTTCTTATACAAATATTGTACAATCGTCATTTATAAAAAAATACTCAAGTACCAAAACTTTTTTCTCCTACTATTTCAATAATACCATATTCAAATTTTTGGGTTTCAACCTCCTTTTCTCAGGTCACGCTTTCAGTAGACGGACTCTATACATTATTAAAATAAAACCTACAAAGGAGTCTTAGCTATAAATATAGTCTGAATAGTAAATAAATAAGATTTTATATTTAAAAAAATCGTTGAAAAATCGTTCATTATTATTACTGGCCTCCAGAAAGGCGGAGTTTCTTAAAAAAATCGGTTTTATTGTTTTTAATCTGAATTTAAAAATTATACTTAATCGATAATAATTATTTCAGACTAACTTTAAACTCTAAGACTAACCCCAAAACACGACAAATTTATCTAGAATAGATTTAACATTGGTAACTATCACATTTAAATTAATTAGGCAAGAATTTATGTACAAAAATAATTATTAATATTAAATTAATTATAAAACAGTCCCCTGGGCGACAGGGGAATAATATTCAATAGTTTGTGCCAGGAAAAATAATCACAAATTATTTTTATAGTAAAAAAGAGAGCCGAATATAAAATATTTTTAATTTTAGGGAAAAATAAAATTTAGTCTTATTTGACAAAAAATATTATAAAATTCATAAATCAAATAAAAAAAATATGCCCAGATTCTGTTTGCATTGTAAAATATTCAAACAAATAATAAATAACAATATAAAAACAATTTCTATTCACATTGCAAATTGAAACAAAATACATGTTTTTTGTACTGCACGTTAAAATAAATAGCTTTTTAAATAATAAGAATATCTTAGATTGAGCAACAAAAAAAAGAAAATTCAGATCCAATAAATACTTTTAAAAATTTATTAAGACGAATCCTAATAAATGCCAATATAGTACTTTTTCAAAGACTTAAATCTTTACAATCCATGTCATTCCTAGGGCAAGACACAAATGCTTTAATTTTTGCATTGCTTTCCAAATCGGTCCAACATTTTTCTATCCTCCATCATTCTTATAAAAACTCATTTTTATTAAAGATTTTTGAACTCGAAATAACATTTTTGATGACAGAACAAGACAGTCCTTTTCGTTTAAAAAAAAACAAACGTCAAATGCCTGTCAACTGTCATCAGTTCCCTCCAATTCTTATAATTTTATCTGCTGTCAAATTTGACGTTAACCTAAAAGGAATTTGTTGTTTTATTCAACCAATCAATGAAGCCAATTCCGTATAATTTTTAAAGAAACACGTTATAAAAAGTTCGTATTTAACCTTTTAACGGCTTGCGTTGAATTAGTCCGACGAGTGTTGTCGTGTTCTATTCGCCAGGGTCGGGTGTTAACGACTGGGTACTCCATCTCGGTTAGGTCTTCAATCCCCATAGGAGACCGAAGAGCTCACGAGATGCGAGTATTTGGTCGTGCATGTGCGACCCTGTTGGGATAAACGCAGGAATGTTTTCGTCGGATACACGAGCTCAAAAATACCTATAATTTCCATAAATTTTAGTATTTTTTTCGGTCGTATTCCGATTTTGAACGGTTTTTTTTTTTCAGTAAGAGAATTGGCTTTCAATATTGCCAGCAGACAAAATTAAGCTTTCTTCTGAAAAATCGAACTAACCAAATTCAAATTTGAGATCATAAGAAATCTTTACCAAAAACCATCGAATTCTATCACCTAACCCAGTCTTGGCACAGGGTCTTCGCAACCCAATTTTGTACAATTTTTTTGGCTAAAAGCTACAATCTTATTTGCCTTCTCAAACGACATTCCTGTCTTTGCTGATCTCGCGTCTTCTAGCCGAAGCTCTGGTGGAGGCTCGGATGGAAGCCCTAATGGATGCTCTGGAACCAATAGCGCTGGGAACAGCTCTGACGAACTGTTGGGGTTCGCTGGTGGTGGCGACTGAAGCTCTTTTGGTGTACCTGCCTGGTTGGTCGCTTTCTTCCGCCTCTCCTTCTGGTTTTTTCCTGTAAAGAAGGTGGACAGAATAAGATTTGGAGTCAACTGCTCATTTTTCCTGTGGACAGAATAAGATTTCGAATCAACAGCTCATTTTTCCTGTGGACAGAATAAGATTTGGAATCAACAGCTAATTTTTCCTGTGGACAGAATAAGATTTGGAGTCACCAAAACCTTTTTTATTTAGATATGTTCGTAATTAGTGTTTGATTGCGATCCCACCATGGTAAGCAGTGATGCAATCGTTGATGGTGAGGCGCACTGGTTTATTGAGAGCCTAAGCCTATTCACTCTAGTCTTGAAAACACCAAAATTATAATTGGGCGGGAAGGCCGCAGCATACAAATTGTTCCAGTTCTTCTATTTTTGGCAGTAAAAATAACAAACTGTAGAGGTGTTAACAATGAAGAGTGGATCCTAGCCGTATGTAAAAGCTCTTAGTTGCTATAATATATACGATATATATGATACATGTTATATACACCGCTAAATTTTGATCGTTTTAATCCCGTGGAGGGTCGATCCGATACATGGAACACTATCGATTTATAACGATAAAAAAGTACCTTTTTTTTAAAACTCGTATTAATTTACGCATGTACGAAATTAATTTCACGTCCAAACGGCTATCGGACGGCCGGACTGCGATCTACCCATTACTCGTCATCATTCCTTACCTAGGGAAACAAGGATTGTCCCAGAACCTTTGGTCCTTTCCGAAATTCTCTCCGTCTTGTAACGTCTGAGGCATCTCCGTGTCCATCGTCTCTGGTAGGAAGAGGCACAGTAGACCTCCAGCTACTCCGAGCACGCCCAGGATTAGGAGAGGCAGGTCTTGGGATATGTTAGCCTGGAAATCATAAAGATACAGTTAATAACATTGACTTGTTGACTGGGAGAAAATTCCTAAGGGAGCCATAACCATAAAACGCCGTCACTGGCATATTTCCTGTAGATTTCATACATTTTACATGGACTTGCCGCACACGGTTGACGCCAGTGGCCGCCACACGCCACAAATCGCCGCTGCTCGCTAACTCAACTATTTAAATCTCCAGTAAAAAAAACCTGTTTGAGTGATCACTGGTATGTACAAAGTCGCGATTATAGCTCTGAGAACAAGTCTAAATTTATTAAAGCCATCAGTAATTTAAGTTTTTCTGAAGTATACAATAGTACTGACCCAGAACTAGCTTTCAAATCATTTCATGACCTATTTAAACTTTTCTACGATTTGTGTTTTCCGACGAGGAAAAAAAATTCTCTACTCGTAAATCTCCAAAATGGATTTCCAAGGGTATCAGAAGATGAAGTAAACGAAAAAGAGAAATGTTATGGCAGTATAGGCGTTTACGTAATCTTGAAAATAAACAATTGCTTATGCAATATTCAAAAAGATTAAAAAAAGTAATACATTTGACTCAAATATCTCAAAATGGTCATATAATTAACAATGCAGAAAATAAAACTAAAGCTACGTGGAAAATAATTAATAGATGTAAATCAAACTTCCCCTCTGAATCCGTAAAAAAAATAGTCAATGGTGATAAAATGATAAGTGACCCTAAGGAAATGGCGATGGTGATGGAATTACTTTATAGACTCAATTCATTCTGACACTAATTATAATAATAGTAATGCTATATCTCTTGTAAATTATTATCACAAATCTCTATTTATGAGACCGACAGATGCGTTGGAACTATTTAATATTATCCATTCATTAAAGAACACAAATAGCGCGGGTTATGATGGAATAACAACTAAGATTTTAAAATCTGTCTCACATATAATTGCACCAGTCTTGAGCTTTATTATTAATCTGTGCATAGAACGTGGCCACTTTCCCAGTTTGTTAAAAATAACCCTAATTAAACCACTACATAAGAAAGGTGATAAAGCCGCTATTTCAAATTACCATCCAATAGCTTTGATACCGGTCTTGTCAAAAGTTTTTGAAAAAGTAAATATAAATCTTTAAACTCATTTTTTGAAATAAACAATATACTTGCTAAGGAACAATATGGTTTTCGAAAAAACAGAAACATGAATAAAGCTGTTTATGAATTATTTGCAGAAATTATTAGTAATGTTGACAAAAAAAACCCAATTGTAGCAGTACTTATGGACATGTCTAAAGCATTTGACCATGTAAATCACGAGATATTACTGGGTAAGTTAGAACGATACGGTGTTAGAGGAAATATTTTAAATCTAGTGAAATCATATCTCACTGGGTGAAAGCAAGTCACTGTTTTGAGTAGAGTTTGCTCTGAATTGAAGACCGAAGTTAGTCATATGTCGTCAGTTACAGAAACAACATGTGGTGTACCCCAAGGAAGTGTTCTTGGGCCCCTGTTGTTTCTTATATACAGGAAAATTTTTTAACCACTGCATAAATTTTTTTTGGTGGTTCAGTGTAAGCAATAGAACACATTTCCATTTTTAGTTAATGACTTTTTTTTTCTTATTTTTCCACTTTGTCCCAATTTGAAATAAGCAAAACATGGATATAATTTAATAGTAATACTATGAATGAACATGAATGAAAACGCGAAGACTGCCGGCCGCTGGACCACGCCCACGAGACGGGGGTGCGGGGGTATGCGGCGGCGGCGCCGGCGTTTGATAAACAAAACGCATGCACATGCAGTACGTCACTTGCGGAAGCGGAGGTCGGACGTTCGCGCCCTTCGCCGTCCGTGCGCGTGTGCCGCGTACTAGACTAGCGTCACTAGTCACAATGTCTAATTTTACTCACCGCGAGTATTATGAAATGGTGCGAGTGTATTTGTTAAGCAATGAAAATTTACGAGCAGCTAACCAAAGGCTGCTTGATCACGGCCAATTCAGAACACCGAGCCACGCACAAGGGTCTGGCAGACCCCGACTGGCAGTCGAAGCCGAAGATGCCATATTTGATTTTTTTGAACGCAATCTAAGAGCCAGTACCTACGACGCGGAACGACGTTTTGGTGTTAGCCAAAGCGCAGTATGGAAGCTGCTAAATACAGCCGGACTCCATCCATACCACTTTCAGCCGGTACAACAACTCCATGACCCAGACCCAGCACCACGTCGAGCCTTTTGTGAGTGGCTTTTAAATCACCGTGAAATAAACATTTTGTGGACGGATGAAGCGTTATTTACACGTGTGGGACTGTACAATGTTCACAACGAGCATTGGTGGTCGTTCAATAATCCCCATTTAGTGCGAGAGACGCATCACCAAATACGTTTCAGCGCAAACGTATGGGCGGGGATTATTCAAAATCAAATAATAGGTCCCATTTTTATCGATGGCGCCTTGACCGGGACACGTTATTTAGAAATGCTAGCTACCACCATCGAAGATTTAGTCGATGAAGTCCCATTGAGCTACAGCGATAATTATTATTACCAGCACGACGGCGCTCCACCACATTACGCCATAGCGGTGCGAAATTTTTTAAACCAAAAATACGGGCAAAATTGGATCGGTCGGGGTGGCCCCATACCATGGCCGGCAAGGTCTCCAGACCTCACACCCTGTGATTTTTTTCTCTGGGGAGAAGTGAAACGCCGGGTGTACGTAGAAGAGGCTCAGAGCCTAGATGACTTAATTCATGAATCCCCAAGCGACACCCGGTGGCCGCGCATCTATTGTCTTACTATTGTGTCTCTAATTGACGGTATCTGAAGGGTTAAAAGAAAAAATAAATAACGCTTTCAATGAAGTGAAAAGTGATGTTAGTGTCCTAAATAAACTAAATGCGAACGTATTTAAACGTGCACGTTTATGCCTGGAAAAAGGAGGAGGTCACTTCGAACAATACCTTAAATACTGTGATTAACAAAATGTAGAGGTAAGAAGAAATTATAAACAATCATAGTGTGTTAGGTTCTCCTTGATGATTAGACGTTGTTGTAAAATAGTTGATTACAATTTTTTAAATACGCCAAAATGCAATTGTTTCAATCTAAATTGTATCATGTCACAAGTACCTATCATACCTAAATGTTTTATTTTGAATGAACTAAAACGTACTACTTACTTATTATGATTTATTTATTTTCTACATTTTGATGGTCCTAAGCCCATGAAAGTATGAAGGATAAATTGGAATTACGTTTACAAATAACTTTACACAGTCTAAACTTAAAAAATTGTAGCGCTAAACTGCGGTCAGTAATCGCACCACGTAAGTACAAGTAGGTACCTACACCGCCGCAGCCGCCGGCGCCGTCGCGACGGCGCTCGCATAGAGCGAGCGCGCATGAGTACCTACTTCTGATAGCAGCTGGCGCGTCAGGCGACCGGTCGACACGCGTGGTGAATCGGGCGACCAGTCGACGGACTGGCAAGCGACGTCCATAAAATAAGTTTCTGAGTAAACAAGTCTCGTAAGCGTTAACTTAATTTTTTACTATTGAGACATATCAAAATAAAAAATACGTGTTTATTAAAATGTATTCAAGTTTATTATGTCAAAATTTGCGCACTGGTTAAAAACTTTTCCTGTATATTAACGATTTGCCAAAATGTACTGAACATCAAACTGTTTTGTTTGCCGATGACAGTACACTTATTCTGCCCTGATAACAAAGAATGCAGTAATCGACATTTTTGAGATTTTCACTTTTTTCCAGAAATGGTATCCCAAGAGGTTCATGTACATGAAAAAAAAATATTTTCATAAAAAAATTCACTCGAAGTATGTTTTTTATGTAATGATTTTCGCCGTACTTGCATAAAAACTGCTTCAATGATAAGAAAAAACGCAGTATTAAACATGGCCTAAGAAAGAATGCAGTACTTGCAAGAATACCCTAAAACAGAATGCAGTAATATCCACTACTATATTATTTTGTTTTAAATTCAGTAGACAAATTGCTAAATTAAAACGCAGTACTCTACATTACTGCATTTAAGTGTAGTAAAGGCTTGCGAAGCCGTAGCAGTGCGATCCATTGCCGCGTTTTGTCTTAGTAAATCAGTTCGGCGACGTCATTCGGTGGAGTAATACGTGTGCCACGAGCGGGACTCCGGTGCGCCTCTTGTTGTTTTTTGTTGATCGCCTCTTGTTGACCTAAGTTAGCTAAGAGATTAAAAAAACCTGAACCTTAAAATGCACCTATATAAGTCCTTGAGAAGACACAGTACACTTCAACTTAGTTCCGAGCATATAATAATGGCAATAATTACTAAAAAATAATGCAGTAATCGACTTGTGCTAAGACATAATGCAGTAATACGCGCAAGTGCTGCATTTAGTTTTAGTATCCTGTGGCTCGGAAACGACCTGATACTAAACCGAAATGCAGTAATACGTATTATAATTGCATATATTAGTAAATTAAATAAGGGAAAATTATATTGTAAAAGCTTGATTTTTTTCCGAATTTTTAGATATATATTATGACCAATAAAATACGAACATCTTGCTCAGATGATATGAAATATGTTTTTTGCGTTTATCTCGTAACCGCCATTTTGCGATTACTGCATTCTTAGTTATGAGGGCAGTATTGTTCCATGTAAAAATATAGAAACTTACGAAGATGACATAAAAAAGGCCATCCTTTGCATTATAAATTGGTTACTTAAAAACAAACTAAAAATTAACATAGACAAAACAAAGCTTATGACATTTTATCAAAGAACAAAAAAACTTAACTTAAACATAACTTATGCAGACCAAACAATAACCGAAACAAACTGTGCTAGATTTTTGGGACTTCACTTGGATAGTCACTTAAATTGGAAGTGTCATGTAGAAACTATCTGTAAAAAACTAAACCAGTACTCATATGCACTCTATAACCTAGCAAAGATAGTCAGTGAGTCCGTTGTTCTTATCTCATATAAGGCCTATGTTACTTCAGCATTACGTTTTGGAATAATATATTGGGGAAATTCTACTGACAAAGAAATTGCGTTTAAGGCCCAAAAAAGATGTTTGCGTGCTGTGTTTAAGCTGAAATCGACTGAAAGTTGTGTTCCTTATTTCAAAAAAATTAAACTCCTGACATTGCCCTCTATGTAAATTTTTGAGACAGCAGTATTTGTTAGATCTAATTTGCACTTGTTTGATACATTGAGATCTACGAGACGCAATAAAGAGATATGTGCAAAACCACACAGTACGGCTCTTTATAAAAAAAGTTTTTTAGGAATGGCACCTAGGATTTATAATAAGATCCCAAGGCAAATAACAGAAATGAAAAATTTACACGATTTTAGAAAGGCATTCCTGGAGTTATTACATGACAAAGCACACTGAACGAGTACTTAACTGACACACTTTAACTACCACTTTTTGTTTTATTTTTATTTTTAATATTGACATAAGAATTTATTAATTTTATAATCTATGGAGATTTTTTTTGTACTTTTTTGTGTATTGACATTTTGAGCATGAATGATTTAAATGTATTATTATTTTTTGTGTTTGTTTTGTATATTGAGATTTTTTTTGAATGATTTAAATGTAATATTATTATTATTTTGTTTGTTTTGCGAATTGACATTTTCACTTTAATTGATTTAAATGTAATATTATTTTTATATTGATTTTATTGAAATAATTATTTGTTATACGAGGAATTAGCATGTATACGTAAAATATTTGTACGCCAACGACGGCTAGACATAGCGTTCCTTTATAAAAATAATGAACATCTGTACCTAAACCACCTATGTTTAAAAAATAAAAATATTTGTATTTGTATTCGCTTCTTGTGGCCACTAATCGCTGCTACAAAATGCTGTCATGCGCCACTCGCGCACTTAAACCTTCTTCTATTACAGAGTCCATTATACCACTCATCATCAGTCTTTTAAATGTTCCCACTGCTGGGACTCAGGCCTCCTCTCTATGGGAGAGAATGGGCCTTTATCCACCACGCGGGCCCAGTGCGGGTTGTTGGATGTCACATATCTTCGAATTTTTGGTTCTAGTACATGCCGGTTTCCTCACGATGTTTTCCTTCTCCGTTTTGCGAGCAATGGTGATGAAATAAATTACACAAATTAATGCGCTTGGCTGGGTTCGAACCCACAACCTGCAACTCGTAAGTCGGGGCCGTTGCGCTCATGGATTTAAAAAGTAGCAGCCATTGGCCACAAGAGGCTTGTGGCCGCTTCTAGCTCTCTCGTGGGGCATTTGTGGCTGTGGCATGTGGCCCATGTGCGGTGACACAGGTGTGAAATCCGCGACTTTAGTTGAGAGTTTGTCATGCTCACTCAAATGTCTCGCTGTTGGTGGCACGTGTTATTGGGTCATTCAGTTCCCTTCAAAATGGTTGAGCTGAGTGGGGCTGGTGCACGCGTCATCCTCGTGAACGGGTGCCGTCAGTTTAGCTTCAGACTGGTCAACTCTTAGCTGCCAGTGACTTCACTCAATTTATATTTTTTAATTTCTTTTAAAAAAATATTTATCTACAATTTGCTCACATAAAACAGCGACAAGAAATATGTAAGTAACTCATAATATGATTTAAAATGAGTGTCCATGGAGTTTCTTGCACGTTCTTCTCCATAGAGATCTACGCTTTGGATGATATTCTTCTGGCGTTAAATACGTCACCCATCCACAGAGTGACCTCGATAAACGCTGCTTAATATTTGATCTGAAAAATGGATCATTTCATGGGGCACCCCCCCACTTCTACTTCTTAGCACTTTACCCACGATTCGATTTCTTCTGCAAGAACGAAAGACTTACCAAATATACAACAAATGGTGCTACAATAGAAGCTACATATCCCATGATATGTATCAACGCGACGCCCTGAGCCCTGACCACGGTCGGCAGCAGTTCTGCAGCGTATTGTAGCCCGATGTTGTAGGAGATGTTCACGGCGAAACGCCCGAGAATAGCGAGGGAAGCTGAGGGACCACCTGGAAGAACAAAGAGAGGGGGTTTAATCTAAAAAAAATATATGGGAAACCTGACAGAGTGACATATTAACGCACAGCCAAATCTAGGAGCGTGAGATTTTGCATAATGTTTCCTTAGAAGTCGTAGGAGGATTTTCCAAAATTCAACCTCTAAAATTATGAAGAAACCTACTTTAAAGCGGGCGAATCAAATGAAAGCTAATCTACTTAATATGTAGACTTTTATGTCTTTTTTCATCTCTGAATCTGATTAATCACGAAATCTCCGAAACTATAACACCTACAAACTTATTTGGCAGGTAGGTTCCTTATGGGGTGTAGACATCCGCTAAAAACAGGTTTTTCGAAACACAGAAACAAAAGCACAGCACACAAACTCTATCCCTAAGGGGGTAATTAATTGGGGTTGCCCAATAGAAAATACCGTTTTGTTTTTGGTAAATGAATTATTTTTTGTAAAAAGTCTCAGAACAAAAGTAGTTGTTTATGATGTTAGTAACATAGTCCTGAGAGGTTGCCAGTGTTTTACAAATAACTCTGTAATATGTATATACTTTAGATAGTACACTCACCAACGGGTACAGCTGTAGCCAAAAGACTGAAGATACCGCTGATGACCATGGAACCACACGCCAACCATCTACGTCCCCATCTGAAACAAGATAACGTCATTTTTAGTTGAGCATGACGGCGGTTTTTGTATTTCGTTTTCAGAAGATGTTAGAGATGGCGCTACTTGTTTAAAATATAGATGTCATGGCCAGATCATAGAATTGATCACTTCAAACACTTCTCTGGATCTTTTAAAAGCTAGAAGGAAGTCGAAGGATTGGAACAATTTGCCCACTGCGGTCTTCCCGTTCGATTATAATTTGGGTGTCTTTAAAGCTTGAGTGGACTCTTAATAAACTAGTGCTCCTCACCATCAGAGATTACATCACTGCTTACCATCAGGTGGGATCGCAGTCAAGCATTGGTTAATCCCTACTAATCCCTACTACTTAATATGAAAAAAAAGAAAAAAGCTGGCAACCCCAGCAGTGTAAACACTAAATACGAACCTGCTCTGTAATTAAATAGTAATTAAATCATTTACATCTGTTTATCTGGCTGCTCACAGTCTTCAAATGCTAATCGTGAAACTGAAGACCTAAGGGAATTACATTTTCTGCACAAACACCTCTGGCACAGGCGAGTAAATACTTTTACTACCTTTAAAAAAACTGTTATAGACCGAGTTTATATTTAAAATTATCTTAAAAACAAAGAAATTGTTTGTTATTGGGCACAGCACCTCGGAGGTTATCAAACAGCTGACCAACCGATGTCGAGGACCTAATGACATTGACAGTGACGGCCCAATATAGTAATCTGAGCACCGGTCTTTTGGGACACGCTTGATTTTTTGTTTATTTTTGACAACACTGTATTTTTGCGTGGTAACAGAAAGAAAAAAATATTTTGTAACAATAAAATGGCGACCAAAATATGCGCAGGCTGTCCAAATATCATAAATGATGTGGAATTCCTAATCTGCAAATCCTGTGCTGCAACTTATGACATCTTATGTGCTAACATATCGCCTAAAAAATTTAAAAGAATGAATAAGGAAACTAGACTAAACTGGCAATGCCCGGTCTGCTGCAGCAAGCGCCCTAAGATGGGGAATCTAAGTACCCCAGCGCGTTCTGGGGCGGCTGCAAATGTAACTAACCCCACGTCAACACCCGACGAAATAACAAAGGATGACCATATTACCAATAGAAACAAAGGTCAAAAACGTAAGAAAGTCTCGTCACCTAATGCCAGCTGTCTCTCACCCATAAATGATGGCTCCTTTGGCACTGATAGTCAGATGTTGCCATTGATACGTTCGGAAATAACGGAAGTATTACACAGGGAGCTTCCGAGAATACTGAAAAACTCGCTTGAAACTGAGCTACAACCACTCAAAGGTAAAATCTCCGAGTTAGTTAACACAATACAATTCATCGACAAGAAATACGATGAAATGTCCGAGCTTCTAAACTCCCGCGAACAAGACATAATATCATTAAAAAAGGACAACTCGGCCTTGAGGACATCTATGAACGGACTAATTACTCGTCTAAATTCTCTTGAACAACTTACCCGAGAATCAAATTTTGAAATACATGGTTTGCCTGAACACAAATCTGAAAATCTTGCTTTAACTGTGTCCCAGATTGGAAAAGTGGTCTCACAACCGATAAAAGACTCTGATATTCAAAGCTGCTTTCGAGTTCCAAAGCTTAATCCAAATAGTGCTATTCCCCGAACTGTTGTTGTCAAACTACAAAGTCCACGTAATAGAGATGTTTTGTTAGCGGCAGTGACTAAATACAACAAGAACAAACAAAACAATGAAAAACTCAATTCTAGCGATCTTGGAATAGGGGGTGAGAAAAAACCTATTTATATCAGCGAGCACCTGTCACCCGAAAGAAAATCCCTCCATGCAGCAACTCGAATCAAGGCAAAAGAACTCTCATATAAATTCGTCTGGGTGAGAAACGGGAAGATTTTCGTTAGGAAAAGTGAAACCGATCAAGCCAAGATTATAAATACCCAGGAATCTCTTGATAAACTGCGCTAGAGGGATAACATGTTGGTCGCTCAAATCCTTAATTAAGTGCTTATATTAATATAATTTCTGTAATCAATGGCATCTCTAATTATATATTATCAAAATGTAAGGGGCCTAAATACTAAAACTGTTGATTTTTACCTGAATGTTATAAATAATAATTTTAATATAATTTGTCTCACCGAGACCTGGCTAACGTCCTCTGTTTTCAACCGTGAGCTGTTTGATGACCGCTATGAAGTCTATAGGCGTGATAGAGAAACAAGTGGTTTTCACCCCAAAAAGTCTGGGGGCGGAGTACTTGTAGCGGTATCCAAGCAGCTGCAATCACGACGAGTTTACGAACTCGAAAGCAGTTGTGAGGACGTATGGGTATCGGTGGATGTTAAAGACTCAAATGGAAAAGGGAAATCAATATTAATTTGTTGTACGTACTTGCCTCCCCCTGTTCAGAAACACATACTTGCCCATTACATTGATAACGCGAATAAAAACTTCGAGACACATACAGATGTGGTGATTGTAGGCGATTTCAACCTAAGCTGTATCAAGTGGTCCGGACCCAGAGATTCCTCTCTTGCCCTGGAGGGTTGTGCTAATAGTAGCTCTCATGCCCGATCACTACTTAACTTCATGGCCTTGAATAATCTTCAACAATTTAATGCAAGCTTAAATAACGGGGGTAAAATTCTTGATCTCGTGCTTAGTAATATCTGCGTAGACAGGGTTGTAACCAGTGGCACTCTATTATCTGCTCTTGATGCACTTCATCCGCCCTTAGAGATAGCTTTGTCTTGCTCCGTATGCAAATATGTGGCATCTAATGACAGCCAACAGCTCAACTTTTTCAAAGCCGACTATACTGCCATCAACGAGGAACTTAAGAAAGTAGATTGGCATGAATTAATTGGTACGGGTAATGATGTCAATGCTATGCTTGACACATTTTATCAGACCTTAAGAAGGATCATACACAAATACATTCCCAAAAAAAGAATATCTAATAATAACTATCCCATATGGTTTGATAAAGGCCTTATACGAATATTAAATGAGAAAAATAAATATAGAAAAAGATTTAAGAAGTTCGGCAACCCTCGTGACCAGCTAACTTATGAAATGCTTCGAAAAAGAAGTAATACTGTAAGCCGCTGCAAGTACCAGTCCTACTTGACCCGTTTGGAATCATCATTAAAATCAAATCCGAAACTGTTTTGGTCCCATATTAAGCATCTAAAGAAAGATTCTGGGTCTTATCCAACTCCCATGAGCTTGGATAATAACACTGCTTACACGGGACCTGATATTTGTAACCTGTTTGCAAAAAATTTTTCATCTGTATATACGGACAGTCTTCCTGTAGACAACGCTACTTACATGTGTAATAATAACAATTCATTAAACATGTGCTCACTGTCTGTCACAGAGACACAGGTCTTTCATGCCTTGAAAAGACTTGATTCTTTTAAGGGTGCTGGCTCTGATGGCCTTCCATCGATTTTTGCGAAAATGTGTGCAGAGGCTTTATCGGAGCCTCTGACAATAATTTACAATCAATCTTTGAAAACCGGTGTATTCCCAAAAATGTGGAAGCAAGCGCTTGTAGTCCCAATACACAAAACAGATGACAAAAAGCTTATAAAAAATTACAGACCAATTTCGATTCTCCCAATATTTGCCAAAATATTCGAGGCACTTTTATGCCCAGTTATATCCGCCCACGTTAAGCAAATTATTATACCACAACAGCACGGTTTTATGAGGGCTAGATCCACCGTTAGCAATCTGATGCTATACCATAATTATTTGTCCCAAATGTTGGATTCTCGTGTCCCTGTCGATGCCATATATACGGACTTCTGTAAAGCTTTCGATAAGGTTAATCACGCGCGTCTGATCGGGAAACTGTCCAATATTGGCATGGGAGGCAATATGCTTAAATGGTTCTCTTCGTATTTAACAGATCGTGCCTCGATAGTGGTGATTAATGGACATTCTTCACAACCCTTTACAACCAAGTCCGGAGTCCCACAGGGCTCCCACTTAGCTCCCATTCTGTTTAATGTGTTTGTGAATGATATTGGCACCTGTTTTAGGCACTCCGAGTTTTTCTTATATGCCGACGACCTTAAATTTGCCAGAGCAATCAACTCACCACTGGACTCGGTTCTCTTACAGGAAGATCTTGACAGACTATCTGTTTGGTGTGATAAAAATGAAATGACACTTAATATCGCGAAATGCTTTCACATAAAGTTCTATCGAAACAAATCTGTACTACATACTAAGTATAAATTAAACAATAATTTTCTCACCAAAGTTGATGAAATAAAGGATCTGGGAGTGGTTTTTGACCGGGCTTTAAAATTTAACCTGCACATTGACAGAATGATAACGAAACAATTTAAAACACTTGGGTTCATTATTAGAAATTGCAAAGCATTTAAAAAACCATCAACAAAAATAATGCTGTTTCAAACCCTTGTCAGGAGTGGGGTAGAGTACTGCAGCTCAATATGGAACCCACATTATGACATTTACAAGAAAAATATAGAAAGAATTCAAAAGCGTTTTCTCTGGCACCTTACGTATAGCTGCTATTTAGCTAGAAAAATTCCGAGATACTCAGATCGACTTCAACATTTTAAATTGACTTCCTTATGCGATAGGCGGCAACTTCTTGACCAAATGTTCTTATATAAATTAGTTAATGGAGAGGTTGATTGTTCAGAGTTGGTATCAAAAATATTAATAAACGTCCCTGCAAAAAACCCACGGCCATGCAAGTACAACCTGTTTCGCTCACGACAAAGCAAAACCAATCTGGGCAAGTATTCCCCTCTGAACAGATTAACGGCCGAGTACAATGCAATTGCTAAAGCCTGCCCTGTCGACATCCTACATGACAAGAAGCAAAAGTTTAAAAAAACCATCTTAACATATATTTCAAACCCAGACATGTAAAGTTCATATGACATCTGATTTTTGATCTTTTATTTGATTTTATTTGATTCTATTTGATTTTTGATCTCTTATTCTATTTCATTGTATTCCTTTTTTAATTCAATTTAATGTAATTTAATTTAATGTAATCTAATTTAATTCTTTTATTCAATGGCTCAATTATTTAATTCAATTTGACATTTAAATGTATTTCTTTAATGTAATTTTCAATTCACATTTTTATACCTTGTTCTGTGTTTTTGTGTTATTATTATTGCTGACATAATTTGAATCTTAATTATTAATTTATTAATCTCCTATTATACAATTGTAAATTAAAATACTGATTTTATGTGTTTATGTGTCTTAAAAATTCTATATTATTAATGTTGTGATTGTCTATAAGTGTTGCAGCACTTGAATATAAAATGTAATGATCTTGTAAATTCCCAGTGCATGTAATGTTGACGATCCTAATAAATAAATAAATAAATAAATAAATATTATAAATGCGAAAGTAACTCTGTCTGTCTGTCTGTCTGTTACGCTTTCACGCAAAAACTACTGAACGGATTTAGATCAAATTTGGTAAGTAGGTAGAAGAGACACTGGAATAACACATAGGCTACCTATAATTCGCGCGATATAAACTGTAGTCCACGCGGGCGAAGCCGCGGGCGGAAAGCTAGTATAAGATAAAAAAAGTTAACATTTGATGATATGTCAATCCTCGTTTGGCCATATCACTGATGTAGAATTTCTATGATATTAAAAGGTCTAAAGAAAGTAGGCCAAACGAGGATTGATGATATATCAATCAAACTTTAACGGTTAAAACGATCTGGCCAGTTTTACTTGGCCATATCATGAATTCTAAGATCTGGCCAGTCTATTCGCAAAGCTCAACTTAGGACTACTATGGAGCTCAACGACTTCACGAACCAAGGAAAGGACTTTTGGGTAGGCCGCAGAAAATACTCAAATTGCCAGACGTAGGTACGTTAAAATTACTGGAAAAACCACATACTTTTTTTTCCAGGTTTTATTATAGGTAGGCTAACGTTTGACCACTATATCACCTGATGGTAAGTAATGATGTGGCCGACGATGGGGCACGCTTACCTGGAAGAAACCTATTCACTCTTGACTTAAAGACCCCTAGATTGTAGCTATCAGGAAAAACAGACTCCAGAAGGAAATTCCACTCCTTAGCTGTACGCACAATGAATGTGTTCCCAAAACGTTTTGTACGTATGAGTGGGATATCCACCATGTACCGGTGGTGTATCGCCGTACGTCTGGTGGTTTGATAATGGAACGAGCGCGGGCGGAATTAAGTTAAACACTTCCGAAGTAAAATGGAACTGGTAGAAAACCAAAAAAAAGGTTCCCGCTTACCTATCAAGAACAGCAGTTAAAAACGTATCAGCAGGCAACTCCGTAGCTGATGCAATAGTGAACGTCAGGAAGATATCCAGGCCCAAAGACCCCACGTTCCTGACGTGGCCATCGAAGACTAGAGAGATAGCCATCCAGATGATGATGAGGAGGATCGCGTTGCGTCGGAGACGGGGAGTCTTGAAGAGGTCCAACACGGAGTAGGTTCGGCATTCAGCTTCGGATTCTTTGATGGTTTTTAGGGATGATTCCTGGAAAATTTAAGGTGTTTTTTTAACTTTAAGATATCAGAAATGGCGTTTGTTGTTTATAGTGGCGCTTGTATACACGGTGTAAGGTCCCTCCGCCAACTTTAAGGGCTTGCTCGGTAGACGAAACTGAACTACCTTCCACAAGATTTTTTTGAGGAAACGAAAAAAAAAAAACACTGAAAATCACAAGTTACCTGGTGTCCGTTTGGTTGCGCAACCAATTTGGTGGCGCGACCAGCTCGAACGTGGCGACTTTGGTGTCTGCGTGGTGTCTAGTTTGGTAGCTAGGGCTATATTTTACTGGGATACCATGGCGGTGCAACTGGTCGCGCTGTCATGGTGTCCCGGTGAAATATAACCCTACTGTCAAGGGTTTTTTTATGAAATAGATGGAGCTGCTTACCGTGAAATCGCTGAGTACTTTGTCAGGAATTTTTGTCTTGTTTATCTTCTCAAACTTCTTCATGATGGTCAGGGCTTTGTCAATCTTACCTTGAGAAACCAACCACCTGGAAAAGTCATAAAAATCTTGTTACGTATTGTTAGTATATCATTTAAGATAGAACTACACTGCTCACACGTGTGCCACGCCAGCCGATCTGGGCGCGTCGGTCTCCATACATTTTATATGGCAACTAGACTTGTAGAGCTACACTAGATCCACGCCACGCGACGTCGTTCTACGTACAAATCAGGTGTGTTACACGTGTGCGTCGGTCTAATGTAGTACATCATTAACATTTGCCGACAACACTATACAGCTGGAGCTTAAAGTGCTTTATGAGGCGGGAAAGAATCTTAGTATGTTAAGATGTTCACCCATCTACAAATTGACCTCGGTTAGCGTTGCTTAACCTTAGTCATCGACCCGCTTTTTTTATTCTAGTCAATCAAAAAATTTCACTTTACTGAACTTAGTCGAATTATTAGCTTAAAATCCACTCAATTCTGACTGATAAAGACTAACTACAGTGCGTTTCACTTAAGAGGTTCCTTTGCCGTAATGTTGGCAATACGGAAAAACAGTGTTGCAATATTTTTAGCAATTAAATTAATATTAGGGAGATTAACTGATACTTCGTTAGTTTTAGCAATTGCCTTTTTTGTTTTTTTTTTTTTAACTATTTTCGTATAAAATTTAGGACGCTGGGCTCCATTCCGATTGTCCTGCAATTTTTTCGAATACTGAAAACGCTATGCCACAATATCGTACCTCTCTATTAACGACTTCCTTTTAGAGCTGCTTTTTTTTTAAATAAAATCTCTTTCCCCTTATAATTCTCCAAAAAGTGTTGCAACTACCGTTAAAATCGATTTTGTTTCGCATTTCGGGGAACAATTTTGGTAGAGTAGGCAACTTTTTCCTTTTTCCCTTCTTTTTTGTGTAGACAGACAGGGGAGCCAACATTACGCCAAAGGAACTTCTTAAGTGAAACGCACTGTACAAGCTTAATAAAAGTCTATGATGAATGCGTGTTGCCAGTGATGACATCAGTTCTGAAACATGGTTGTTTGAAAAATCTGTAGCAACATCTATGACGCCACATAAGAACAACGAAGAAAATACGAAATCCTGCATCGCGCAATCAAAGTTCTCCGCGCGATTTGAATATATACGACAGCCCGAATTCATCTATCGGGCAGTCACCCACCAGACAATAACACCTGTCTGGTCGGAGGATCCTTTCTTTTCAACTGAGGTATGTGGGACTTTACTCTCTGTTCCGCCTACCTCCAAAACCCTTATCGAAAAGCTTAAAATCACCTAAAGAGCAATGGTGAGGCCTATACTCTGAGTTTCTTTGCAAGATTGCAACAGGAATGAAGATATCCACAGGAGAACCAAGGTTGCCGACGTAGCTCGAAGTCGATGATGCGGCTGAGCCTCAGCCGCTGAGGTAATGACCAGGTATGACCAGATAGGGGTACTGGTGGTCAGGATACCCTTAGCTGTGAGTGCTGGCTATATGGCTCGTTGCTCGAAAGCTTGAGGAAGTGATGATGACGTCACGAAGTAATAGCTGCACGAAGGCTGCGCTGACGTTCTTTGTCGAGGGTCACCAGTTTGGAGGTAGATGGAATAGAGAGTAAAGTCCCACATACCTCCGTTGAATAGGGAGGATCCTCTGACCAGACAGGTGTTATGTTCTGGTGGGCTACTGCCCGATAGTTGATTTCGGGCAGTCGTATATAATCAAATCGCGCGGTGAACTTTGATTGCGCAATGCAGGAACTCGTAGTTCTTATGCGGCGTCATAGATGTCGCTACAATTATGATGACAAGCTTAATCGTAACTTTTACCTTAAGTTAGAAACTTACCTAGCGCTCTCAGGAACCAACCACGGTGTCAGAATAGCCAAAGCGAATGGCAAACTGGTTCCCATCGCAAACATGCGCCAGTCATCAGCCCACAGCGCGATCCAGGGCAGCAGAGACGCAGCCAGGGTGAAGAACAACGCGATGGACATGTTGGCCACGAAGGTCCGCCATTTTGGTCCAACGTACTCGAGCACTGGAGTAAATGATAACATTGTAAGTAAGAAATGAAGATATCCGCAGGAGAACCAAGGTTGCCGACGTGGCTCGAAGAGTCGCCAAACTTAAGTGGCAATGGGCAGGGCTCGGCAATGGGCCGAAAGGTTCTGGAGTGGCAACATCGTACTGGAAGACGCAGCGTCAGAAGGCCTCCTGCAAGGTGGACCGATGACCTGGTGAAGGTTGCGGAAAACCGATGGATGCGAGACGCGCAGGATCGATCATTGTGGCGACACTTAGGGGAGGTCTATGTCCAACAGTGGACGTCTGTCGGCTGAAATGATGATGATGATGATGATTGTAAGTAAGAGAGCAGTGGTGGCCGAGTGGTAAAGACCCCGACTTGAGAGTTGTAAATCGCGCTATTCAAACCCAGCCAAGCGCATTCATTATCATCATCATCAGTATTTTTAATGTTCCCACAGCTGGGACTCAGGCCTTCTTTCTAGGAGACGGAATGGGCCGTAATTCACCACGCGGGCCTAGTGCGGGTTGGTGAATGTCACATCTTCGAATTTTTGGTTCTAGGACATGCCGGTTTCTTCACGATGTTTTCCTTCACCGTTTTGAGAGCAGTGGTGGTGAAATAAATTACAAGTAGAAAGTAATGCGTGAAATGACCCCAAAAAACGGGACAAGGGCAGGAAGATGATGATGATGATGTACATATTATAAATAAATTACACCCAGACACAGAACAAATGATCATGCTCATCACACAAACATTTGTCCTGGGTGGGAATCGAACCCACTATCTCTGGCATAGTAGTCAGGGATACTGACCACTAGACCAGCAGGCCAGTCAAAACAGCCTGTCAGTATGTAAGAAAAAGACGTATCACGCCGTCCCCAAGTAACATGGGACAAGGGCAGAAAGATGATGATGATCAGATAACTTACCAAGGATATACATCATGGTGAAGCAGTTGTCGAAAGCCAGTCCAACGAAGAACCGGCAGAGAGCAAACGTCAGGAAACTGTCACAGAATGATGTGCCCACACCAGCTGTGAATCCTAGGAGATTGGTTCCTGGAAGATAAATATACTAATAAACTTCTATATATATAAAAATCAATGCCACTTTTCGTTGTTATTTTATAACTCAAGAATGGGCTCACCTATCCAAACCAAATTTTTAGGGTTTGGACTATTTAGTAGATGGTTTATGTGAAGTTTGGTAGGGTAGAGTAGGGTATAGTAGGGTAGAGTAGGGTAGAGTAGTGTAGAGTAGTGTAGAGTAGAGTAGGGTAGGGTAGAGTAGGGTAGAGTATGGTATAGTAGGGTAGAGTAGGGTAGAGTTGGGTATAGTAGTGTGGAGTAGAGACGAGCGGGAGCGAAGCCGCGCGGCAAAAGCTAGTAAACTATAAATATAACATTATTTTAAGTATACGCGAAACCCGAAACACGTGTCTAGTATTTTTATGTAAAGAATCTATGTACAAAATTTCACAACTGTATCATGAAAAATAATAAAGTTATGAGCTTGTTATGTCAGCAAAAATAAATAGGCCATCCAGGCGACTGTGGGGTTTTTTTTTTTTGTCGACGGGGAAAATCATCTTTGACGAAACCCGCTCTTGGGTGGAGCGGGAGACAGTGTCAGACTCTTACTGACTAAAAACCCCGCGCCGTTCCTTCTAGCCTTCATACCGGGGCACGAGCTCCCTTTCGGACAACCCTGTCCCCAGTAGGCTTCGACCCAGCTGGGCCCCTCCTGCTGCTGACAACTCCTTGAGGCGCGCGGGAACAGTGCGCGCCGTCGACGTCTTGGAATCGGTCCATTACCAGACGATCGGACAGCGAGCTACCCATGGCTCGCCGTCCGCGAGCCCGCGTCTACGGTGGAGGCGACTGTGGGGTTGTTTTGCACTTGCACCCAGCCGTTTGCTGGCATCTAATGCTCGTTATGACCTGCCGTTACTGGTCCATGAAGGAACTCTTTAAGAGCACTTTGCCTATGTCGCTTAAGAGTAAACTGATGGACATGTGTATTCTCCTCATCCTGACCTATGGTGCACAGACTTGGTCTTTGACTAATATCCAAAAGTCCAAACTCAAGGTTTGCCAGCGTGCAATGGAGCTCAGCATACTAGGTGTTAAATTAACAGGCAATGTTCGAAACACGACACTGCGCTCCAAAACGCAAATCATTGATGTGAACGCCGATTTCCGGCCACCGTAGACGCGGGCTCGCGGACGGCGAGCCATGGGTAGCTCGCTGTCGGATCGTCCGGTAACTGTCCGGACCGAGCCAAGGCGTCGACGGCGCGCACTGTCCCCGCGCGCCTCAAGGAGTTGTCAGCAACAGGAGGGGCCCAGCTGGGTCGAAGCCTACCGGGGTCGGGGTTATCCGAAAGGAAACTAGAGCCCCGGTATGAAGGCTAGAAGGAACGGCGCGGGGTTTTTAGTCAGTAAGACTCTGACACTGTCTCCCGCTCCACCCAAGAGCGGGTTTCGTCAATGATGATTGTCCTCGTCGACAGAAAAAAAAAGTTATAGACTCGTAAAACGCAGTATTGGTGCCCGGAAAATGACGCGAGTCCGCAGCAGACCACGAAGGCGATGGCGGGATAAATGATTTATGTTTTGTAAAAAGTCATACAACGAAAGTTGTTGTTTATGATGTTAATACATACAGTCCTGCAAGGTTGTTAGTGCTTTATGTAATCCATACTAATATTATAAATGGGAAAGAGCGTGTGTCTGTTTGTCCGTCTTTCACGGCATAACAGAGCGACGAATTGACGTGATTTTTTAAGTGGAGATAGTTGAAGAGATAGAGAGTGACATAGGCTAGTTTTGGTCTCTTTCTAACCCCCCACTTTCCAGGGGAACCGTGTTACTCCGAATTTGAAGCGAGCGCAGCCGCGGGCAAAAGCTAGTCCTGTATAAAAAACGAAACTGAAGCTTATTAACTTACCAACTAAAGCAGGTATTCTGCCGTACTTATCAGCGATCCAGCCGAAGACCAGACCACCCACTATGGCTCCGCAGAAGAAGATGGCTTGCGCTGTTGCTCCCAAGTTATCCTTCTCACATACCCAGTCCAACTGAAAGTTAATAGAGATATGGACTTAGTAAAGTAATAGCATAATCCTATACAACGTGTAACGTTAAATACGCAAAACCTGAAATTAGTTTGATCAGAATAACGAGCAGAATCAATTAAAACACTTTTTAATATAGGTTATATTTTTCAAAAAAATCTTCATTGAAAACTTCGACCTGTCTTTTTATGAATAGGTCAAGCCATCACGTGCATATACCCGCTGAAATAGGTAAACAAACACAAATAGTAGTAGTCCAATCAAATTTTCTCATGCACGGGATAATAAATTGATACAAATAGATTGATACACATTTTTTGGACATCTTTTAAAACCATTATTTTTATAAAAAATAAAGGTTTTAAGAACATCTTTTGGACATCTTTTAAAATCATTATTTTGGATAAATTATGGTGATTTAGATTTTAAATTTTTTATCATTTGCTTTATTGAAGTTTTGGCATCAAAATAATCGATGCTTAGTTATTGTGAAAAAAAAAACATTTAATAAGAGTCAAATGTTGAGAATTTTGTTGAAATTAAAATTAAAAAAATAAGAAAATGAAACATAATTAGAACTAGTCATGAATGCATTTCAAAGATGATAATGTTGCGCTAATTTTCCATTCAAAAGATTTGTAAATTCATTATATTATTGCCGAAGATCACAAACATAAGTCGAAATGATGTTGGCACGAAAGAGCTATGTTTAACGCTTGATTTACCAAACATAATACACCCAAATTGACTTAAAAAAAATAACTGACTACTACTCAGACTATGGTAAAAAAATGCTATAATAATATTTCAAGTTGTTTCATTATTTTGTTCAAAAAAAGCATACAAAGATGCGCTAATAATTTGCCGCGGGTGCATTTTGATAAATGATAAATGATCTTTATTTTGTAAGTAGGTTTTCAAAAAACACTTTTACACGTCAATTTTGTTTTCAGTCAGTTTTAACGAGATGAGGCCGGTATTTTTGACAAGTCTGCAGCCTTAAACAAGCTAAAAATGAAAACAAACATAGACGCCAGCAAGCCAGTTACAAGTCCTCACGTATAGTGTCAGAATTACAAATTGAGAAGTGACCATAGCACCCTTTTGATATTATACTTGTTTTTGCATAGCACTGAAACTCCCTTACAAAGACGTGCTATTTCTGAACCACAGGCGTTTGGATCATGGATTCTGATTTCGATTTCCGGCCACCCGGCCACCGTAGACGTCGGTTTGCGGACGGTGAACAATGGGTAGCACTTGATGATCCATCATCATCATCATTTCAGCCGAAAGACGTCCACTGTTGGACATAGGCCTCCCCCAAGTACCTACCGCCACAATGAACGATCCTGCGCGTCTCGCATCCATCATAATAAAGATGACCCATAATAAAGAAAAATACGATAAACTCACCTCTGATGCAATCGTAGAGTAAGGCACATCACTCCTGTTATACTCCCAGCCATATTGACAAGGAACCACAGCCCATTCATCATCAGGAGTGGTTCTACCTTCAGCCAGCGCCTGGCTGAAGTCTGTGGAGTACATGCTGCATCGGTCGTGGGAGTAGGGGCCATTTGATGGTGGGATGGCTAGGGCACGCCTGAAAAAAAAGAAAAGAATGGAAATTACTTTATTGTACATTGAAACCATCGATATAATAGAGTTACTAGCTGCTCCCAGCGGCTTCGCCCGCGTGATAGCAGAAAATTATCCCAAAGGAAAATACTTCCGGGATAAAAAGTATCCTATGTCCTATTCCAGGACATGTTCTATCTGTGTACCAAGTTTCATCAAAATCGGTTTTGCCATTTAGGCGTGAAGACGTAACAAACAAACAAACTCACTTTCGCTTTTTAGTAAGGAAAGTAAGGATTTGTCAAACACTAGCAACCTCTTGGCTCTTAGGTGCTAGTTAAGAACATCATAGACAACAACTTTTGTTCTATGACTTTTAAAAAATTATTATACATTTGGTCATCAGATTTTCATACAACAATAAAAATATTTAAATTGAATGTTCTAAATGTTACGAAGTCTATGCGAAGCAAGCGATAGTTCAAGTGGAGAGGAGCGGGGATCGTGTGCGGAAGGCGTAAGTTGGAACAACAAAATACAGAGTTGAAATGTGTTAGAACAACGAAATGGAACAGATGAAACTAAATAAAAGCTTGTAATAACAAGCTTTAAATGAATATATATTTTTCATAGCAAGCTTTTATAGCTCGGTATACCTATATAATTAATACTCGTCAAGACGAATCATACGAGCCCAAACTCGATGGGGTTGTGTCGTTAACTACGAAGTTCCTATAGCCACATTCCAGTTCCATCATCAGATCAGCTCCATGTCATAATAATTTTGCATTGACATCTGATTTACACACGCATGCAAAATTTCCTCTCAATTGGTTACCGGGAAGTGGGTAAAATTTTATTTGCAAGATTTGATGACAGACAAACATCGGAACAGGTGAAACTAAATAAAAGCTTGTAATAATAATAGATGTAAATACTATGAATACATATAAAAACGTTTATTTAATTTAACATCATGAATGCGAATTTCTTGCGTATCTTTTTTCATAATTTTTTGTTTAAAATGCGTGCGAAATGCAGGTCAGCAAATGCACGATTTCTTAAAAAAAAACAATAGTAATAGGCACAGTTTGGCTCAAAAGAAAAAATACGTTTTGTGGTTTTTAGCTTCCTATTTTTTGTGATATCAAATATCGTGTCTAGTTGCAAATTACTGATCAGCACACTTCCTCAGTAAAAAGCATTATACTTCTTATTTGACGTTGGGTAAAAAAAATCTGTGCGATATTTGATTACTTATCTATGTGTTGCAAGGAAATGCAGATATCAGGGATTTCGCGAAATCTCTAGGGATATCACGAAATCCCGGTAGATGTCGAATATTTGTTTTTTATTACGTCTTTTTACTAAAAGTATCGAGGGAAATGACAAAAAATCCTTTTTATAAAAAAAAAATAACCGACTTCACTAAAAAATTGAATTGAATTTGAGGAGTTCCCTCGATTTCGCCAAGATTCCATCATCAGATCCCAACTTGGTGGCTATGGGACCATTTGGAAAGTATACCCTTCCCAAAAAATCGGTTGGCAAGCGACAAAGATATGCGCGAACAAACATAAAAAAAAACATCATCCGAATTGAGAACCTCCTCCTTTTTTGCAAGTCGGTTAAAAATCAATATCTCGTCAGTGATATGTCATTTCACTAAACTAAATCTAGTAAAATATCAGAAAAACGGATATTGCCAAATAAAATGGCCCTAACACAGTCGGTCCCCCGGAGGCTGGGGATCCCGATCCCGATTTCCGGCCATCGTAGGCGCGAAGGTGAGCTGTCTATTGGTCGCTGTCCGGTAACCGTCCGGATAGAGCCCAAGTCGTGGTCAGCGCGTATTGTTTCACGCGCGCCTCAAGGAATTGTCAGCAACAGCAGGGTCGAAGCCAACTGGGGCCATGTGTTCGCTTCTGAAAGGAAAACCCGGCCGGTACGAAAGGCAACGAAGGAACGGGGTTGGTTTTTAGTCAGTAAAAGTCTGACACTATCTCCCGCTCCGCCCAAGGGCGGATCATCTGGAGGATTTTTACCCACCGAAAAAAAAACCTATATCCGCTTTACACTTTCGCTGTATGAAATCCGTATTCCGACCCTTTTTTTTGTCGATGGGGAAAATCATCTTATGACAAAACCCGCTCTTGGGTGGAACGGGAGATAGTGTCAGACTCTTACTGACTAAAAACCCCATCCCTTTCCTTCTAGCCTTCATACCGGGGCACGAGCTCCCTTTCGGATAACCCTGTCCCCAGTAGGCTTCGACCCAGCTGGGCCTTCCTGCTGCTGACAACTCCTTGAGGCGCGCGGGAACAGTGCGCGCTGGTATTCCGAACCTTGGTTATTCAGATTCTTGGTTATTAGACAGATTCCCACGAAAAAAAACAGTTAACTAGCCGGCTAAACATAACCTAAAAATCACAAAATAAACGCCTGACCTTCACCAGAGGTCATCTAAACAAAGCAAAAGGTCATTGTAACACTTTCACGGTCAAAGCTAATGGTGCGAGCCGAAACTGGCAGAACTATTGGCATCATTTTATTTCCTTAATTAATTGTTCAAATCATTTTTAGGGTACCGTACCTACCTTTTTTCCATTGGGCAAAAATCATCTTATGACAATCCCCACTCTTGCGTAGAGCGGGAGATAGTGTCAGACTCTTACTGACTAAAAAAGCCCACCCCGTTCCTTCTAGCCTTCAAACCGGGGCTCGAGTTCCTTTCGGATAACCCTGGCCCCAGTAGGCATCGACCCAGCTGGGCCCCTCCTATTGCAGACGACTCCTTGAGGCGCGCTGGATCAGTACGCGCTGTCAACGTCTTGGGCTTGACCCATGGCTCGCCGTCCGCGAGCCCGCGTCTACGGTGTCCGGAAATCTGCCTGATGCGGTCGGTCTCCTCCTTTGCTAGCATTACTGCTTCGCAGAAGAAGGTGACCGCCTGCCATTGCTCCTCGCTCCGGACCATGGCCTGAACCAAAGCCCGGCGCGAGAGGTCTCCGCCGCCGATCGCTCCCACGAGGGCACGGCGATGCTCCTCCCAGGCAGGGCACACCTCGACTGTGTGCTCCACCGTATCTTCCAGGCGTTCCGCACAGTGGCGACACCCGGGCTTCTCTTCTGCTTTGTCCGCATGATGCATGTCCGATGAGGACCTGCGTCATGCGGAAAATAAGGACGCCGTGAGGTCTTTCCAGCCACGTCTCAAAGAGGGGACTACCGCCATAATCGTGGCGCGCCCATGAATTTTGGCATGAAGCTAAGTCTTATTAGTACGAGTAAACCAAAAAAATCTGAAAACTGTAAATCTGTAGTTACGTCACAAAAAAACTTTTTTCATTACTCATACTCTGAAAGTAGGTCTGAAGTTGCCTGAGCAGCGGGCTGAAAAGTATCACACTTTTCATTCCTAAGGAGTTTTACTTTCAACTAACAGCTGTCAAATTATTAAAAAAAAAAAACTAGGTCTATCTTCTTGTATTCGTAATGAAAAGCACAATGCTTACCTCGGGGTTAAAGTAACTTATTTAGTCCCTCGAATTAGCGACCTCGCTACGCTCGGCCGACAACTCCTTTTCGGGACGAAATAAGTAACTTTCACCCCTAGTGTAACAATGTACTATTTCTGCGACGCGGAAAAATCTTGGTAACTCAATTCGGGAGTTGAACTGTTTTCATAGGAAAGTTTGTGCGGAACCCGCAGTGCGCGAGTCCGACTCGCACTTGCTTGTTTTTTTTACACTTTCATTATCGGTTTTATGAATTATTGGTATTAGTGGTCTTTCTCACGATATCTCTTTCAGGGGAAGAATAACATTTCCGGTCAACATGACCCATAAATATGTATGTACACTATTGATTTTATTTATTGTATCACTAGCTTTTGCCCGCACGGCTTCGCTCCCGCTCTTCCCTACTGCACCCTACTCTACCCTACTCTACCCTACTCTACCCTACTCTACCCTACTCCACCCTACTCTACCCTACTCTACCCTACACTACCCTAATTTTATTTTTTTCCCATAAGTACCTTTTCCTCACAATAACAATCACAACAAAAAAAGAATTAGCGAAATCGGTCCAGTTGTTGAGTTATGCGCTTACCAACACATTTTGCGATTCATTTTTATATTATAGATTAATTATCATTCTAACCGAAGGACGTCCACTGGTGGACATAGACCTTCCCCAAGTGTCGCCACTACAACAAGAATGATTAAATATCATAGAAAATCCCCAAGTCGTTTTACTTTTTAGACAGACTATCCTTACTAATATTATAAAAGCGAAAGTGAGTTTGTTTGTTTGTTACGTCTTCACGTCTAAATGGCAAAACCGATTTTGATCAAACTTGGTACACGGATAGACCATGTCCTGGAATAGGACATAGGATACTTTTTATCCCGGAAGTATGTTCCCTTGGGAAAATTTTCTGCTATCTTGCGGCCGAAGCCGCTGGGAGCTTGTAGAAGATAAATTACACCCAGACACAACAAATGATCGTGCATCACATAAACATTTGTCTTGGGTGAGAATCGGACCCACGACCTCCGTCCCAGTCAAGGCCACTAACCAGACCAACAGGCCAATCAATATCTATTATAATTCACTAGAACTAGCCTGAAGCAATAGACCAGCTATTACAAAAGTAGATTATCATCTGTCTAGCATTAATATAACCGAGGTCGTCTTCTGGTCCAGTGGTCTATAGAACTATTGCTTGTCTTTGGCTTGTTTCTGTTTGATAGAATAGAATAGAAATACTTTTATTCGGTACAGCGAGCGAGGTGCGGTTGCTTGCGGAGCTCCTTCACAGGATATGTGTCATATCCTTTCCTGCCCAGCATGCACGACTACGTGCACCCTTTTTTATGGTGGGCAAAAATCATCTTATGACAAAACCCGCTCTTGGATGGAGCGGGAGATAGTGTCTGACTCTTACTGACTAAAAACCCCATCCCATTCCTTCTAGCCTTCATAACGGGGCTCGAGCTTCTTTTCAGATAACCCTGGCCCCAGTAGGCTTCGACCCAGCTGGGCCCCTCCTGTTGCTGACAACTCCTTGAGGCGCGCGGGAACAGTGCGCGCCCAAGGGGCCCGCTCGGCTGGGTCGAAGCCTACTGGGGCCAGGGTTATCTAAAAGGAAGCTCGAGCCCCGGTATGTAGAGGCTAGAAGGGGTGGGCTTTTAGTCAGTATGAGTCTGACACTATCTCCCGCTCCACCTAAGACCGGGGTTGGCATTGGATGATTTTTGCCCACCGTAAAAAAAAGGATGAAAGAAGTCATTGGATGATTTTGATTTCCAACTCAAAAAAAAAATACAATCTAACCTTAGCATTTATTCTTCAGCCATTATCTAAACAAATAAAACTCATTTAATTGTAGGAATTAGCCTAAAGCAATTGAACGATCGTTAAAAACGCTAAATGATTTATATTTGCGCAGATATAACCTTCTGTAAACTAGCAACATACGTTCTATGTCGTGATGTGATCGCCCTTGGGTAATGGCCGCGTTGATAAGTGGCATAGATACGTCTTCTTGCCCTTTAGATCGGCAAAAAATTGGCTTTTGTATTGTATTTGTAGCCTTTCAGGATGGCTTCTAATTCATACACAAAAAATAAATTCAGTATCGTCAGTAATTCTGTCGAAAGACGTCCATTGCCTGGACATTAACCTACCCCAAGTGTCGCCACAACGACCAGTCTTACACGTCTCGATCCTCCCTAGGTCATCAGACCACCTT
Source organism: Mythimna lalbum (assembly GCA_949319445.1). Classification (NCBI taxonomy): domain Eukaryota; kingdom Metazoa; phylum Arthropoda; class Insecta; order Lepidoptera; family Noctuidae; genus Mythimna; species Mythimna lalbum. Next base: position 10,863,595 of record OX439373.1, read on the forward strand.
GTCTGTGGAGATGTAAAAAATTTACTATGTAATTATGACAATAATTTTAGTCATAAAGGTAGACCATATCAGCGTTAGAATTTGGTGATTTTTTTCTCCAATGCTAGCTTTCAAGACTTGCAAGGTCTATATTCCACTGTGGTAAGCTTACGTGAGACTTAAAAGCTCTAAAAGAAGTCTGGCGCCGGTAGATGGCGTTCTGGATGGCCAGACAAAATCTTAAAACGACCAATTGATTTATCAAACTGGCAGTAACAATAATTCCACTATCTTGAGGTGTCGTAGGGGCCCAGCAGGGTTGAAGCCCTACTGGGGCCAAAGGTTCGCTTCTGAAAGGAAAACCCAGCCCTGAAATGAAAGGCAGCGAAGGAACTACGAGTGAATTTTAGTCAGTAAAAGTCTGAAACTCCCGACCCGCCTAAGGGCGGGAGATGCCATAGGATGATTTTCTACCTAAAAAAAGGATCTTGAGGTGTGTATTCCCCATGGCTTGCTGACAACTAATCTACACTATATCTACACTAATATTAAATAGAAAGAAAATTTGTATTTTTGTGTGTATATTTGTAATGAATAAACTCAAAAACTACTGCGCCGATTTCAAAAATTCTTTCACCATTGGAAAGCTACATTCACCCTGAGTAACATAGGCTAGATTTATTGCCCGTGCGAAGCCGGGCGGGGCCGCTAGAGTATAATAATACAATAAAAAGGTAAAATATTTTTTTTTGTTTGTAGGAGGTCTGGAAGTACGGGCCCGATTGTGAAAATTTTTTTACCGATAGAAAGTTGCTTTATTCTTGAGTGACATAGGCCAATTTGTGTACATGGGCGAAGCCGCGGGCGAGTTTTCTATAAGTCTACATAAGATTTAGCGCCATCTGCAAAAACCATGGCAAATTGACATTATGACATTACTTTGGCGCCACCCATTATTTCGTACCGCCTGTCAAATGACAATTAAATTAACAAATTCCGCTCTTTTTGTCTCTCCGCGAATAGAGACGTAACTAACAGGCGTGTAATCGTTCCGGTGCTTGTACCACTTAAATACACTTACAACCTTCTGCGGGACGGACGTCCGCATCACTACGGTTGCAATGTATTGTCTTTTTTATAAGAAAGGGGGCATTGTGCTATTTTTAATTGAAAGAGATAAGTTTAGAGATATTACAAATAGAAATATAGTGAATTTGCAGACGAACTTGGTAGTCTTTGTTCTTTTTTTCTTATTTGAAGGCAAATCCTCAAAAAAGGGAATACTAAAAAAAAAAAGAACCGTCTTCAGTAACTTTTTTGCCAAACAGAATCAGTTGAGGCATTTGACAGTGTATGTATGAAAAAAAAGTTACGATTAATCTGAAAAATATGGACCACGGGGCAGTAGTCACATTTACAAACTAACGCTTCAAATATCTGTAGGAAAAAGTACGTTAAACTAACTACTCCATCAAAGACGAAAGGAACTGTACCAGGGGTGCTCCAGGGAAGTATACTTGGCCCATTATTCTTCTACAATTTTTTGGAGGCGAGAAATCATCAAATTGAATGACTGGCCTGTTGGTCTAGTGGTTAGTGACCCTGATTGCTATGCCGGAGGCTGTGGGTTCGATTCCCACCCAGGAAAATATTTCGCGACCAGTTCATGTTAGAGCAACCAAAATGAGAGAAGAGACAGGGTATTGTATGCACAATTAATTGAAATAACAAAAACTAGAATAAATAGTTCGGTTGATTTTTAATTATTTTTTTTTCGTTTTCCATGATGCGGGTATTACGAAACTTTGACATTTTTTTTAAAATAAACTAAAAGTCGTATCAAAGCCGGAGTTGAACTCTAGCACTAAAAATGATGCAAACTATCGATTTCGTGAATAAAAACACGACGAAACAAAAATGGGGTTTATAACACACTGTGCTTCAGTAGCCGGCTGAATTCCAGAATAATGGTAAGGCTACAATTCCGCAGGTTGATATTTTTGATTTAGAAGACCAATTTGCTAGGAAAATTGGTCCTCTAAATTCTAAATCTAAATTGCGTTGCCTTAGATGATTGATTTTTTTAATGCTGTTTGGAGTACTTGATATTTCTTTCAGCTACATACCATCTGACGTTCTTGAAAAAAAGGGCTTGAAAGACTCAAGTGTCAACGGAAAAATTTTGAAAGATAGGTTATTGATGTCATCCCACCTGGACCGATCGTTGTGGCGACACTTGGGGGAGGCCTATGTCTAGCAGTGGACGTCTGTCGGCTGAAATGATGATGATGATGATCATCCCACCGGACCTCAAAGGTAACTGGTACTAGGTTATGATGAATTAAGAAATATGGGTCATTGCGAAACAATCGCGTTACTTTTTTAGTGAATTTTGTGAAACTTCCAGAAGCCGCGATGTGTCTGTCGAGATTGTTTTTATAAGATAATTGAGACAGTAAGAAAAGTATCGTCATGGTCTAGTGGAAGGCACCTCTCATGCATGATGATTTTTTGGTAATAAAAACTAATGCTTGACTGCGATCCCACCTGATGGTAAGCAGTGATGCAATCGTTGATGGTGAGGCGCACTAGTTCATTAAGAGCCTATTCACTCTAGCCTTCTATTTAGAATTTGAAAAAGCCGGATACATTACAAAAAAATATGGTATTCATGACCTTTTTATGTGCAATCTTCTTAGAATTAAACCTATCGTTAAAAGATACCTGAGTAAAAACTAAGATATTAAATGTACAGTCACTATCAATAGCATTACAAGGCATTATATCAGGGCCTTGGTACAGGCCATGGTCCGGAGCGAGGAGGAGTGGCAGGCGGACGCCTCCTTCTGCGAAGCAGTAATGCTAGCAAAGGCGGAGGCTGCACGTGCACGCGCGAGGTAAAGGCCCTCGCGCCCCAGTCGCCGGGATTCCGATCCCGATTTCCGGCCCACGTTGGCGCGGACAGCGAGCAATGGGTAGCTCGCCGTCCGACCGTCCGGTAACTGTCCGGACCGAGCCCAAGTTGTCGACGGTGCGCAGTGTTCCACGCGCGCTTCAAGGAGTTGTCAGCAACCGTAGGGGTCCAGTAGAGCCGAAGCCTATTGGGGCCATGGGTAATGCGAAAGAGACCCCCAAGGCCCTAGAACAATGGCAAAGAAGGAACAGGAGTAGCTTTTTAGTTAGTTAAAGTCTGACAAGCCCTCCCGCTGCGCCCAAGGGCAGGGGGCAGGGCAATGTCATTTAGATGATTTTCCCACCTAATCAGATGTTATGGACATGTTAGCAGGAGAAGTAAGGTTCACAGTACTGGTTTATACAACATTATTTTTAGTTTGTGCGAAACCTGAATATAGTTTGTTCAGAATCAGTAACTGAATGGATTCCAATAGTTTTTACACCATGTTATATTTATTCCCAAAAATATTTATAAAGATTACAAGTTGGACACCACCGACACGTACACGGCAGCTCATGGTGGGCATTAGGCTCCAGCAAACAGCTGGGTGCAAATGCAAACCCCCCTCAGTCGCCTGGATGGCCCGGTGACATTTTGGGGACTTAACAAGCTTATAACTTTGTGATTTTTCATGATACAGTTATGAAACTTTGTACATAGATTCTTTACATAAAAATACTAGACATGTGACCAATGCATGTGACTAATCGACTGGCCTGTTGATCTAGTGGTTAGTGGCCCTGACTGCAATGCCGTGATTCCCACCCAGGACAAATATTTATGTGATGAGCATGATCATTTGTTCTATGTATGGGTGTAATTTATCTATAATATGTATGTATTTAGAAATATATAAGTATCTTTATCAGTTGTAGTACCCATAAAACAAGCTCTGCTTAGCTTGGGACTAAACGGTGTTGTGTGATAGTTGTGGAATTTATTATAGGTATATGTATAATTAAACACTTCGCGTGACCCAAAGGCTGGCTTTTACCTTGGTCAGAGATTAAGCGTTGCCATACAACGTGGCAATGCCGCCAGTCTTTTGAGCACACTTCCAGTCGACAGCGATGCGGAGGAATTTTTTGACGTCATATTTTAGATAAAAGTTGTTGTGTAATGAAATGACATTTTATTAATTCAAATTTGCCGCGCTTCGCGCGTTGAAGTTGTCAATGGAATTTATGTTCTGTGGAACGGGGTGACGTGTGATTGAATGGCAGATGATGATTAGATTATTTTGCATATTTTATTGTTAAAAATTCTATTGTAAAGAGATAAAATAAAGGGATATAATTGAGGAGGCAATATTAGTAAACTTTAAATGTCGTTTCTTTGATTTTCAGGTAAGTTATAGGTGTAATGGTCATAGTTAAACGTTGTAATATAGTAAAGACGTATTAAATAAAGTAAACTTTGATTTTCAGAGAAACAATTTGTGGTTTATTTGGAAAATCCGCAATAACATATCTTATATATATATATTTATAATTAAGAAAAAAAAAGCATTGACGTAATAGAATTGTTAATGGAATTTTGCGGTATACTGTACAGTACAATAGGCATGGGTATTTCTCTCTTGCGGTTAGACATCTTAGAACGCCATTAAGAAACCTAACTATTTAATAGGTATTGTTATCAAAGGTATCAATAGAATGAACAATTTGTAATAAAAAATAACCACTTGTAGTCACGATATTTAATATTTTTGGTCACGAGAAGTCACGACTAGTATATGTTTCATGAATTTAATTTGTTCGGTAATTTTTTAACTTGAACCGGATGTAAATTTAAATCTGTTCATTGATCTATATTATTCTCTCACAAACAATAATATACAGGGTGTCTCTAACATCGACGCACAAAAAAGTACCATGGTACATGATTCTGGACACCCAGTGGTGGAATTTCTCGTCAGATTTGTGCGTAGAACGACGTCGCGTGGCGTGGATCTAGTGTAGCTCTACAAGTTTAGTTGCCATATAAAATGTGTGGAGACCGACGCGCCCAGATCGGCGTGTGTGAAACATGTATGCGCAGTGAGTTTTACCTTTGAGTTTGCGGAACAGAGAGTAAAGTCTCGCAAACCTCCGTTGAAAAGGGAGGATCCTCCGACCAGACAGGTTTTATAGTCTGGTGGGCAACTGGGACGTGCAATTTAGCTTCACTTGTTTGTTTGACTGACCGACATTTTGACAATTCATAAGTGCCTGTAATTGGTCTATTTGAAATAAACGTTTTTGACTTTTGACTTTGACTGCCCGACAGTTTATTTCAGGCTGTCGTATATATTCAAATCGCGTGGAGAACTTTGATTGCGCGATGCAGGATTTCGCATTTTTGTAGTTCTTATGGGGCGCTATAGATGTCGCTACATACCTTGAACGTATCCATTATACAGGATTTATTCCTAAAGTGGGGTAATATTTTTTTTATTTGTATAAAATAAATGTTTAAATGATAAATCTGGATTATTAAATCTTTAATTATTTTATGATTATCTTGCGAGGTAAACATAAAAAGTATCAAGTATTCATATAATTGCCTCAAATTGCGCAGAAGTCGATAAATAATTCATCTTTATAAGAAATCTCCATTATTATTTTATAATTAACTAATTTCTTAAACATTTATGAAGATATTTTATCTTTTTTTTTCGATTTCAATAAATTAGGGGGCACGGCAGTGCGTACGCCAGGGCGAGCAAAAAAGCGGCGCGGCTGTACCATCCTTTTCTCGAAACAGTTCAGGCAATTTTCAACCCCCTATAACTTCTCTCGCCTATAACCGCACCTTGGTACAGGCATGGTCCGGAGCGAGGAGGAGTGGCAAGCGGTCGCCTTCCTCTGCGAAGCAGTAATGCTAGCAAAGGAAGAGGCCGACCGTATCAGACAACAGCGCTCACGCCCCAGCCATTGCCAGGATTCCGATCGATTTCCGGCCGGTTCGCGGGCTTGCGAAGGGCGAGCAATGGGTAGCTTGCTGTCCAACAGTCCGGTAACCGTCCAGACCGTAGGTGTGCTGCTGGGTCGAAGCCTGTTGGGACTAAAGCCTGTTTCTGAAAGAGAAGCTCGAGAAAGGAACGTGGTGGGTTTTTAGTCAGTAAGAGTCTGACCAGTCTGACACTATCTCCTGCTCCGCCGAAGGGTGGGAGATATCATCTAGATAATTTTTACCCAACGAAAAAAATATAAAACCCCTATAACTTACATAAAACTAGAAGTCTAAATTTTCTCATTGTTTAGTTCGATTGCCAAATCAATCTAGGTCATCAAAGTCCCTTGAGTACAGACTGAATAACTTAACCGACTTGGTATTACATGGAATTATCTACACTTATACAAAGTGTAACGTTAAATGCGCAAAACCTCAGACACCCCAAATGATTTTTAGTTTAAATGACCTAATACTGTGAAAAAAAAAAACACTTATAAAAAAAATTAAGGTTTTATATGCAGTTTTACTTTGTTTAAAATTAATATCTGCATTGAAATAAGAACTTTTATTATCCCCTGTATAATAAAATTTGATTGGACTGCAACCATTTGTGTTTGTTTACCTATTTCGGCGGGTTTGCGCACGTGATGGCTTGACCTATTCATAAATAGACTGGGCGACATTTTTAGTGAAGATTTTTTTGAAAATGTAACCTATATTAAAAAGTGGTTTAATTGATTCTGCTCGTTATTCTGATCAAACTATTTTCAGGTTTTGCGCATTTAACGTGTGTAACGTTAATAATAACCCTTCAGATACCGTCAATTAGAGACACAATAGTAAGACAATAGATGCGCGGCCACCGGTGGTCGCTTGGGGATTCATGAATTAAAGAGGAAAAGATATTTTTTTATTGTGTTTTTTGTAGGAGGTAATCTCTGAAAGTACTGGTCCAAGTCGCGGGCAAAAGCTACATAAAAAATAAATAAATGGATCTCAAAACTTTTTACGGTAGAAGAACTGAGTTGCGAGCCTTATTTTTTTTACAAGTTATGTTTTTAATGGCATATATTTTTCTAGTGTGTATTTTTGTTGTCAATGTATATTTTTACTATGTATGTTATGTGATTAATAGATGCCAGAGTTTTTAATGATGAAACAAGGATAATAGTTTCAATATTTATGTAAGTAGGTGCATAATAAATCAACTTTTATGCCCGTCCTTTTTAATATGACTTTGTTTTATGATATGTAAGGATGTCACGCTAGTAGTCTATAGTATGCATGTATTTAGAAATACATAACATTGGTTTTAGTATATCGAGCCTTTTTAGGAAGAACATCGTAAGCGACAGTGAGCGTTTTTGCAGGACTAGTAGGTTTTCTCTTCCATAATTATAAAGTATTTACGAAAATATGTAGTAGCAACAATTCTGTTAGATCCTACCGATCTGAAGTTATATTTTTTTTATTTTATTTTTTATCATGAATTAATACTTTTTAATTATGGAAGAGAAAACCTACTAGTACTGCAAAAACGCTCACTGTCGCTTACGATGTTCTTCCTAAAAAGGCTCGATATGTGAATTCCGAAACACGTGTCCAGTATTTTTATGTAAATAATCTATGCACAAAATTTCATAACCGTGTCATGAAAAATCACGAAGCTATAAAGCTTGTTATGAAAGCAAAAATATACAAGGTGTAATGTTAAATGCGCAAAACCAGAAATCAGAATAACGAGCAGAATAAATTAAACCACTTTTAAAATTTTAAGTTACATTTTTCAAAAAAATCTTCGACCTGTCTATTTATGAATAGGTTGAGCCATCACGTGCGCAAATCCGCTGAAATAGGTAATCCAATACAATTTTCTCATACACGTGATAATAAAAGATCTTATTTTAATGCAGATATGTTCTGTGTCTGGGTATAATTTATCTATAATATGTATGTATTTAGAAATATATAAGTAGGTTTATCAGTTGTCTAGTACCCATAACACAAGCTCTGCATAGCTTGGAGCTGGACGGCGTTGTGTGAATATTATATTATATAGATACGAATTTTAAACAAAGTAAAACTGCTCATAAAACCTTTATTTATTTTGAAATGTTTTTTTTCTCACATAATTAGGTCAATCGAATTAAAAATCATTTGGGGTGTCTGAGGTTTTGCGCATTTCACGTTACACGTTGTATATTCAGGTTTCGCATAAACTAGAAATAATTTTGTATGTATGTTTATCGGTTGTCTAGTACTTTTGGAGGTAGGTGGAACAGAGAGTAAAGTCCCACATACCTCCTTTGAAAAGGGAGGATCCTCCGACCAGACAGGATGTTATAGTCTAGTGGGCGACTGCCTGATAGTTGATGTCGGGCTGTCGTATATGTTCAAATCGCGCGGAGAACTTTGATTGCGCGATGCAGGATTTCGTATTTTCTTCGTAGTTCTTATGTGGCGTCATAGATGTCGCTACATACTCATAACACAAGCTCTGCTTAGTTTTGAACTTGGGATAATATTATTATATAGCATCAACCTTATAATGTTCCCATTGCTAAGTGCTTGGCCTCCTCTCTAGGACAGGGAATGGGCCGTTATGCACCACGCGGGCCCATTGAAGGTTGGTGGATGTCGTATGTCTTTAAATATTTGGTTCTAAGACATGCCGGTTTCCTCACGATGTTTTCTTTAACCGTTTCGAGAGCCGTGGGAATGAAATAAATTACACAAAGTAATGAGCCTGATTACTAAATATATTAGGTAAGATATTAGGGGAAGTTTGAAAGTGGCGCCAGTGACTGAAAAGTTGAAAGGAAATCGTTTGTCTTGGTATGGTCATGTAAAGAGGAGAGTTAAAACGCATATTGCTAAAAGAGTTATGAATTTACATGTGGATGGATGGAGAGGGAGAGGGAGGCCAAGAAAAGATGGATAGATTGTGTGAGAAGTGATATGAATGAAAAGGGAGTTAGTGATAACGTGACGAGCGACAGGACAGAATGGAAGAAAAAAACGTGTTGCGCCGACCCCAAATAAAACTAACGTTAAATACGCAAAACCTCAGACACCCCAAATGATTTTTAATTCAATTGACCTTATTATGTGAGAAAAATAAAACAAAGAAATAATTAAATTTTTTACGTGCAGTTTTAGTTTGTTTAAAATTCATATCTGCATTGAAATAAGAACTTTTATTATCCCGTATACTCGTATGAGAAAGTTTGATTGGACTACAACTATTTGTGTTTGTTTACCTATTTCAGCGGGTTTGTGCATGTGCTGGCTTGACCTATTCATAAATAGACAGGTCGACGTTTTTAAAGAAGATTTTTTTGAAAAATGTAACCTATATTAAAAAGTGGTTTAATTGATTCTGCTCGTTATTCTGATCAAACTATTTTCAGGTTTTGCGCATTTAAGGTGGTGCATCACGACTCACATTTTCACTGTTTTTCATACAACCGCTCATAACTGATTATGACGTTATTACACACTTTTCATTAGATATTTTGGAAACACAGTATCTTGTGGATATTATCTAGGTTTCTAAAGAAGCCAATTTCTAAATTTGTGTAAAACTAATCCAGTAAAAACCTCTAAAAATGTCCTATTTTGTATGAACTTTGACACTTCATAATTTACCTAAAAATTAAAAAAGTCAAAAAAGTAATCCTCTAGAGACCTTGCAAATTTTATTAAGATTCTAAATGACGACAACTTTTTCCAAAAACTTTTAAGGGCTTAAAAAAACAGCTATTTCCTGGAGCAAGTTTTGTGAAATTTTCGAGTAAATCTCGGAATTACTGAATACTAACAGAGTTTCCAGGCGTTATCTCTCTTTTTTTGTGTTGCCTTTTCGTCAAATATCGCGTTGGATTGCATTAAATGAAGTAACAAGCTTTTAAACCATTTTCGATATTTACGATAAGCGAGTGGAGAAGGACCCTCTTAACGTTACACGTTGTATAGGTCATAGAAATGTTTGTTCGGCAAGAATCGAACTCGCGAGACGCAGCGTAGCAGCCATTCGCTCAACCACTGAGCCAACTGTACCGGTTGTAAGACCCGCGACACAAACAAATAAATTATTATTTACAAATAAACGGGTTACGTCAACATTATCGAAAGCAATCGACTATTCAAGGTGATTCCTAAAAATAATAAAACTACTATCATTTCTGTAAATATCCGCATTCAGCACTTAACGTATATGTAACTAGGGATGGACCGATATTATTGAGGTATCGATACTTTTACTCGATACAGTATTTGTCGTCAAATATCGATACTTCAATAAATTGCCAGTTTTTGTCAGACTCTTACTGACTAAAAACCCACCGCGTTCCTTCTAGCCTTCAAACAAAGGCACGAGTTTCCTTTCGGATAACCCTGGCCCCGGTAGGCTTCAACCCAGCTGGGCCCCAGCTGTTGCTGACAACTCCTTGAGGCGCGCGGGAAAAGTGTGCGCCGTCGACGTCTTGGGCTCGGTCCATTACCGGACGATCGGACAGCGAGCTACCCATGGCTCGCCGTCCGCGAGCCCGCGTCTACGGTGGCCGGAAATCGGGATCGGAATCCCGGCGGCGGCAGCGAGGGCGCTGTTGCCTCATGCGGTCTGCCTCCTCCTTTGCTAGCATTACTGCTTCGCAGAAGAAGGCGACCGCCTGCTATTCTTCCTCTCTCCGGACCTGCACGTGGTACACCCTGCTGAAAAACGGACGAGGCTATGACGACGCACCAACCCGCACTGGACCAGCGTGGCGGGTTATGGTCCAAACCCCCCCCAATGAGTGGTAACATGAGGCACAGGCCCCAAGTGCCCGGCGACTCCACCGGTCGTGCTGACGTCGACTGGCGTGGGCGCAACCCTGGGGTCAGGGGTGCTAATAATCTAAGGGCGGTTCGTTGTGGCGACGCTTGGGGGAGGCCTATGTCTAACAGTGGACGTATATTGGTTGAAATGATGATGATGATGATAGATACTTCAATTGTATGTCGCCGATTACCAGTTCAATCGGTAACTGGGATGTGGATCAAATTTAATTTGCAAATTTGATTGGTGAAAGAGGTGAAACTAAATAAAAGCTTGCAAAAAAGAGATTTCTGTTGTGCTTCCTAAAAATATTATGTTTTGTTACATCGGGAGAGGTGAAATTAAATAAAAACTTATTATAATAATATAAAGACGTAAAATATAAATTTTACGTCTTTATATTATTTTTAAAGATTTATCCAAACGCTTAGTTGACTCTTCGCGTGACCCAAGGGCTGGCTTCTACCTCGGTCAGAGATTAAGCATTGCCATACAACGTGGCAATGCCGCCAGCCTTTTGGGCACACTTCCAGTCGACAGCGGTGCGGAGGAGTTTTTTGACGTCATATTTAGTTAGGCCTTTAGTGTATATATTATTTTTAATTATTTAAGTTTATTTTATAATTTAATTAGTTCCAAATGTAAAATTTACCAAAATCAAAATGTTACCACGTTAGATGTAATATCTATTTTTATTATTTTTCTTTATTATTCATACAACATAATTGTCGACTTTTAATAGACATATCAAATTATTATCTAGATTAGTGTGGAGATAATCTTCATATACAATATACTGCGGAAATCCTTTATTACAATTACTTATAAACATTATTATTTTACATAAGAAACAACGTGATCTTTTCGGTCGCCCTTCGAATTATTATTTGAATTACTAAAACGTTTTTAGGGTTCCGAACGTCCGAATGAAAAACGGATCTCTTAGGGCGATTGTGCACTACACGGAATTTTTCCGTCCGGCAGTCAGGTTTACATCAACTTTTATTGAAATTCATTGAAAATTGTAAGAAATCAGACTGCCGGACGGTAAAATTCCTTGTAGTGCACAAACGCTCTTAGGGTGTTTTTAATATCTTGCGGTTTTCATCATGCATGCGGATTTGTTCGCACGCCTAACTCCCGCATATCCATTTCATACAAGTATACAAGGTGTAAGATACAGCCCTCCGCAAACTTTAAGGGCTTGCTCGGTAGACGGAACTGAATAACCTTCCATAAGATTTTTTTTTTTTCAGAAACAGGATAAAATATCAGCCTCACCATACAAAATTATAAACTTGATTGGACAGTTTGTATCGAGAAGCCGATTTTTTTTAAGTTTCTTAAAAAATAATTTTATGGAGGTTGTTCAGTTTCGTCTACTGAGCAAGCCCTTAAAGTTTGTGGAGGGCTGTCCCTTACACCTTGTATACTGCGAACTTTGAAGGACTGGGACAATTTGCCTGCTGCGGTCTTCTCGTCCAATTATAATTTAGGTGTCTTCAAGGCTAGATAGGCTCTTAATATACTAGCGCGCTTTCCACGATTGCATCACTGCTTACCAACAGAAGGGATCGTAGTCAAGCACTGGGGATAGCATAGTATAGCATAGTCGGCCTTATAATGTTCCCACTGCTGGGACTCAGGCCTCCTCTCTAGGAGACGGAATGGGCCGTAATCTACCACGCGGGCCCAGTGCGGGTTGGTGGATGTCACATGTCTTCGAATTTTTGGTTCTAGGACATGCCGGTTTCCTCACGATGTTTTCCTTCACCGTTTTGTGAGCAGTGGTGATGAATTTTAAATACACAAAGTAATGCGCCTGGCTGGATTTGAACCCACGATCTACAACTCGTAAGTCGGGGCTGCTACCACTCGGCCACCGCTGCTCCTGACTACACTGGTTTATATCATAAAAAAAGAAATAGCAATGTTACTTTAGACATAACTACATAGTATAAAACAGAGTCGCTTTTTCTGTCCCTATATCCCTATGTACGCTTAAATCTTTAAAACTACACAACGGATTTTGATGCAGTTTTTTTTAATAGATAGAGTGATTCAAGAGGAAGGTTTATATGTATAATATTGCACCCGAGCGAAGCCGGGGCAGGTCGCTAGTAGATTATAAAAATATCTTCAAAAGTCTATATTAATAAAAAAATAAAATATATGATTCGTTCGGAACCCTTTGGATGCGAGTTCAATTCGTACTTGGCACCGGTTTTTTGCAATCATCATTTAGATAAGAAATTCATTTGTTTAGTCTTAAAAGCGTTTATTTCCTTTACCAAGTGGTTGTAAGCGCTAACACTGAGTACGTGCACTTGGGTTTGATTTCCGGGTCAGAAAAGATTGCCTGGCCTGTTGGTCTAGTAATCTCTGAAGATAATAATACTATAATATTCCACAACTATAACAGAACGCCGTCTAGTCCCAAGCTAAGCAGAGCTTGTGTTATGAGTACTAGACAAGTGATAAACATACTTATATATTTCTAAATACATACATATTATAGATAAATTACACCCAGACATAGACAAATGATTATGGTCATCACACAAACATTTGTCCTGGGTGGGAATCGAACGCACGACCTCCGGCATAGCAGTCAGGGCTACTAACCACTAGACCAACAGGCCAGTCAGTATATAAAGGTCATAAGGGTTCCGTTTTTTACAAGCTTTTATTTAGTTTCACCTGTCCCGATGTTTGTCTGTCATCAAATCTTGTAAATTTAATTTGACCCACTTCCCGGTTACCGATTGAGCTGAAACCGGAAGGTGGCTATTGGAACTAGGCAGTTAAACGACACAAACCCATCGAATTTGGGCTCGTATGATTCGTCTTGACGAGTATTAATTATATAGGTATACTGAGCTATAAAAGCTTGCTATGGAAACATGATTTTCATTAAAAGCTGGTTCATTTTGAAGTACGGAACCCCTTAAAAGATCTAATCCTCTAATTATTTTGTGATTAAATATTGTGTAATAATAATCAAAGTCAATATTGTATGGAGATGGCTTTATAAGTAGGTGTTTGAATAATTCATTCGATAATAACTTAAGACAAAAAAAAATACTATTAACGAATCGCATCCGTCATGGTTTGTAACGATTTGTAATAAATAAAATAATTACTTATTTAACACACAGTTTTTTGCATTGGCAATTTAGAAGTAGTTTGCGCTGTCAAGAATGACAGGAAACTAAATAACAGAAAACTGTCTGGACCGAGGCTAAGTCCAGCCCAGCTGGGTCAAAGCCCACTGGGGCCAGGGTTAGTTTCGAGAGATAGCTCAGCCCTGGTATAAAAGCATGAAGGAACGGGGTGGGGTTTTTAGTCAGTAAAAGTCTGACACTATCTCCCGCTTCGTCCAAGAGCGGGGTTCGCCATTAGATGATTTTTTCACCATAAAAAAAATCCTACAAGGTTTTCGTTTTTCCCTATTGTAGTACGGAAACCTCAAAAAGATACTAATATTATAATTATTTTGTGATTAAATATTGTGTAATAATAATCAAAGTCAATGTTGTATGGAGATGGCTTTATAAGTCCTGTTTGAATAATTCATTCGATAACAACTTTAGACAAAAAATCACTATTAACGAAACGCATCCGTCATGGTTTGTAACGATTTGTCGCTACATAGTATAAAACAAAGTCGCTATCCGCCGTCTGTCTGTCCCTATGTATACTTAGATCTTTAAAACTACGCAACGGACTTTGATACGTTTTTTTTTTTTTAATAAATAGAGTGATTCTTAAGGAAGGTTTATATGTATAACTAGCTTTCCGCCCACGGCTTCGCCCGCGTGGACTACAGTTTATATCGCGCGGTCAGAGAGACCCGTGCTCAGCAGTGGATTTATAGGTAGCCTATGTGTTATTCCAGTGTCTCTTCTACCTACCTACCAAATTTGATCTAAATCCGTTCAGTAGTTTTTGCGTGAAAGCGTAACAGACAGACAGACAGACAGAGTTACTTTCGCATTTATAATATTAGTAGGGAAGGGATAATACATATAATATAATCTATATTTTTTTTATTTATCCTAACGCACGGATTACGTTGTCGCGCTAAAAAGTACGTTTTATTAATGATTGATATTAGAAATTAGAATAAACGCGTGCGATCGCTGCAAATCATGAAGTGCTATAGGACGAACGAAGCGCGGCCATCAACGCGCTATTTATAGGCGCGGCGCCGCAACAACTACGTCCCTGCATTTTAAATTTGTAATATCTTCGGAAATATTCACTTAAATTACATGCTGTAAAAAGCATATTGATCTATAATAAATGCACAATTTATTTAAAGTACTTAATTGGATAAGGATTAATGCTGTATTGTTTAAAATCACTTCGTAAATAATCATTTTTTAGTAAAGGATAAAAAATGGTTATGGTGGGTTATCCCTAAGAGATAGACATATACCATCGCGGACTTTTTTGTTGAAATTTTTAAGGTGGACAAATCTGTAGTACGTTATTTTGGTCTATCTCGTAGGGTACAGCCAGCGTTTGCAATATAAGCGCAAAAAAAACGTGCTTATTTACGACATCACATTAGAAACCTCTAAATTTATCAGTGTTTCTCTACTATATTATGCATGTATTATACATATTAACCTTCCTTAAGAATCACTCTATCTATTAAAAAAAAACGCATCAAAATCCGTAGTTTTAAAGATCTAAGTATACATAGGGACAGACAGACGGCGGATAGCGACTTTGTTTTATGTAGTGATACATGCATAATATAGTAGAGAAACACTGATAAATTTAGAGGTTTCTATCTGTCTGTCTGTCTGTCTGTTACGCTTTCACGCAAAAACTACTGAACGGATTTAGATCAAATTTGGTAGGTAAGTAGAAGAGACACTGGAATAACACATAGGCTACCTATAATTCCACTGCTGAGCACGGGTCTCTGCCCGCGCGATATAAACTGTAGTCCACGCGGGCGAAGCCGCGGGCCGAAAGCTAGTAATTAATTAAATAGTTACTTATTTAATACATAGTTTTTTGCATTGGCTATTTAGAAGTAGTTTGCGCTGTCAAGAATGACAGACAACATTAATGAATGTACATAATTTGAGGTTTATTATGTGTATACAAGGTTCTATATAACATCATTTTTAGTTTATGCGAAACCTGTATATAGTTTGTTCAGAATCAGTAACTGAATGGATTCCAATATAATTTTTACATCATGTTATATTTTTTCTCAAAAATAATATTTAATTCATGAATCCCCAAGCGACCACCGGTGGCCGCGCATCTATTGTCTTACTATTGTGTCTCTAATTGACGGTATCTGAAGGGTTAAACAAGGTCACAAGTTGGACATTACCGAAACTAAG
Source organism: Mythimna lalbum (assembly GCA_949319445.1). NCBI lineage: Eukaryota > Metazoa > Arthropoda > Insecta > Lepidoptera > Noctuidae > Mythimna > Mythimna lalbum. The sequence goes on from OX439373.1 coordinate 10,879,655, forward strand.
TAAAACACAGGTCACGGCAGGTTATTGTGGGCATTAGGCGCCAGCAAGCAGCTGGGTACAAGGGCAAAACAAACCGGTAGACACCACTTACACTAAGTACCTATAACACAGGTCATCGCAGGTGACAACGGACATTAGATGCAAGAGCACAGCTCGATGTGGGAGCAAAACCACCCGTCAGTCGCCCAAATGGCACGGTGACAATGTATTTTTGCTGGCATAACAAGCTTACAACTTTGTGATTTTTCTGAAGAAACACTCAACCAGTATTTTTTTTTGTGTAAAAATATTTCTAAAGATCAAAGCCGTTTAAAAGGAGTAGAGAAAGCATGCGAAAAAATATCATGTTATTATTTGTTTTTTTTTTTTTTGGAAAAAGTATTAATCTTACGATAAAATCATATGTTGATAATCTTGTACATGAAATTATAATAAACACATATTTTTTTTAACCCTATTGATCTAGCCGTTATCGAGGAGTAGGCTTCAGAAAGTCACTGTCTATAACAATAATACCCCACAACTATCATGAGTATATATTGTATAATTGTATTATATATATTATATGGTTTATTAGTACTTATGTTAATTCTTGTATTCCTTTTCTCTTTCTCATTTATTGCACCTACCACTATTTTTCTCTGCATCACCCAAAGGTTGACTGGCAGAAAATGCCTGAGGCATTAACTCCGCCTCTGTACTTTGTGTGCATAAAGTATTAAATAAATAAATAATAATAAATATCACACAACGCCGTCTAGTCCCAAGCTAAGCAGAGCTTGTGTTATGGGTACTAGACAACTGATAAACATACTTATATATTTCTAAATACATACATATTATAGATAAATTACACCCAGACACAGAACAAATGATCAACACATAAAATAAACATTTGTCCTGAGTTTTTTTTATTTTATAGTGAGATAGTGTCAGACTCTTACTGACTAGAGGCGCGCGGGAATAAATCGCGCCGTAAAATTTGTCCTGGGTAGGAATCAAACCCACGACCTGCGACATAGCAGTCAGGGCCACCAATCACTAGACCAACAGGCCAGTCAAAGGTTTATAGCTCTACTCGGGACTTAGGGCCTTAATGTGGTGAAACCGGTATGTGATCAATGTTCTCATTGACATCTATGTACATAATTATATACATAACATTAGGTATTATAAATTATTCAACCTTGCATATAAAAATACTTTAAATTCTGTCCTAAATACAGCAAAACCGGATGATAACTATTAGTTGACAGTTTTGGAATTATTGCAAATCATAGAGCGAAGAATTAATAGATATGCCGTTGCTATCTATATATAATCAGGGTGGTAACGTAATCCTTACTTCTTTACTAATATTATAAAAGCGAAAGTGAGTTTGTTTGTTTGTTTGTTACGTCTTCACGCCTAAATGGCAAAACTGATTTTCATGAAACTTGGTACACGGATAGACCTTGTCCTGGATTAGGACATAGGATACTTTTTATCCCGGAAGAATGTTCCCTTGGGATAATTTTTTGCTATAACGCGGGCGAAGCCGCTGGGAGCAGCTAGTTTCTTTTGTAATACAAGGTGTAAAGGACAGCCCTCCGCAAACTTTAAGGGCTTGCTCGGTACACGAAACTAAACAACCTTCTACGAGATTATTTTTCAGGAAACAAAAAAAATCACCATACAAAAATATAAACTTGATTGGACAATTTGTATGGCGAGGCCAATTTTTTTTTTTCGTTTCCTGAAAATCCATTTCAAAAGTCAGCATTTACATAAACAACATACGGGGTTTTGCTGTCAGCTTCGCCACAGTAAATCTCCAATGCCTAAAAACCTACCGTCTAATGCGATGATTGACGTTATTTTATCACTGACTGATGAAAACCATCATTCATGATTGATAAAATTTTATCAATCATGAATGATGGTTTTCATCAGTCAGTGATTGATGCTTGCAAGATCATGTAATAGACGCTGAATTCTTCAATCGAGATGCAAGCAAAACTATGTGTGGCCGCTTCGAGCTATTCCTTACTCTATGTGCAATCACGCTATCCTTGTTTGGTCACAAATAATTGGTAGATATAGTACACTTAAAATTTTGTTTTTTGAATGTTCCAATTTCGGTTGCACGTGGTCAAATTAATTTTATATTGGTAATGGAAGCGGAAAACCTCAAATGACACAAATATTTATCGGAAGTTATTACTGCAATTCGTATTTGTGTTATTTTATGTTGCACTAGTTGTATCCCGCGGTTTCACGCGGGTCTTTGATCACTGCTCCATTTCTGTGTGTCGTAGCATTATATTATACCTATTTATGAATTAGTAAAAACGGATATTCTATCCGAAAACATTACTACCCTCCCCTAGCCAAGTAACAACGGTTTCGCTTGCGTCAAAAGCTTCCAGTTGGCCACGCCCTCAATTATTTTGTTCTGACAACGTGACTGAGCGTTGTGATGACGTCATTCGGTAACAATTGCAGATTAGCAACTTGGCTAAGAGAACTGATCATATTTGTGCAGAAAAGAAAAATAAAACTAAATCCCAAAATTGTCCACGAAAGTCATAATTGGTAAATTCATAATTGAATCAATTATTCATAACAATTGCCACTAGAAAATACGTGCAGTGTTTCCCCATTTCTAATGACATTAATTCATAATCAATAGCCTGCACAATATTTCCATGAATTGAATTACATTTTGGGGTATAAACAAACGCTTGTAACTTTGCTGTTTATGAATATTATTTATTGTGACTTTACTTAAATAATAAGTAATAATAAGTTTTATTCTATTCTATTCTATTCTATTCTATTCTATTATATTCTATTCTATTCTATTCTATTCTATTCTATTCTATTCTATTCTATTCTATTCTATTCTATTCTATTCTATTCTATTCTATTCTATTCTATTCTATTCTATTCTATTCTATTCTATTCTATTCTATTCTATTCTATTCTATTCTATTCTATTCTATTCTATTCTATTCTATTCTATTCTATTCTATTCTATTCTATTCTATTCTATTCTATTCTATTCTATTCTATTCTATTCTATTCTATTCTATTCTATTCTATTCTATTCTATTCTATTCTATTATATTCTATTATATTCTATTCTATTCTATTCTATTCTATTCTATTCTATTCTATTCTATTCTATTCTATTCTATTCTATTCTATTCTATTCTATTCTATTCTATTCTATTCTATTCTATTCTATTCTATTCTATTCTATTCTATTCTATTCTATTCTATTCTATTCTATTCTATTCTATTCTATTCTATTCTATTCTATTCTATTCTATTCTATTCTATTCTATTCTATTCTATTCTATTCTATTCTATTCTATTCTATTCTATTCTATTCTATTCTATTCTATTCTATTCTATTCTATTCTATTCTATTCTATTCTATTCTATTCTATTCTATTCTATTCTATTCTATTCTATTCTATTCTATTCTATTCTATTCTATTCTATTCTATTCTATAATAACAAGACCTTTTCAAATGAGTCCTTCTAATTAAAACTTAGTGGTGTATATTCATCATGTAATCGTATGCGATAACTAGATTGGCTAGGATTACTAACACAGAAATAAGTGATTCTAAGAAATTTTATATAATTATTCTAAACGCAAGACAAATGACATGACAGTGGTCATCTCTTAGCTGACAGTGACTTAATTCAATTTCTATTTATTTTTATTACTTATCTTCATTGTGCTCACATAATAGAAGCAACAAGAAATACGTAACGCTGATTCATGTAACTCATACTTAATATGATTTAAAAGAGTGTCCATGGAGTTTCTTGCACGTTCTTCTCCATAGAGATCTACGCTTTGGAACGTGCAATTTAGATTCACTTGTTTGTTTGACTGACCGGCATTTTGACAATTCAAAAGTGCCTGTAATTGGTTTATCACTACATAGATAAAACAAAGTCGCTTTTTCTGTTAAATCTTTAAAAATACTCAACGGATTGTGATGCGATTTTTTTAAATAGATAGAGTGATTCAAGAGGACGGTTTATATGTATAATATTGCACCCGAGCGAAGGCGGGGCGGGTCGCTAGTTTGAAATAAACATTTCTGATTACAGACTAACTAAAAGTTGTTTAACCAATCACAGCCGCTAGCTCTCATTTGACATTTTTAATATTTTACATGGCAATAATTTTCGTTCCAATACCTACAAAAGAAGTAAATTTAAAAAAAAGAACACTCACCTTTCTTCAACAGTCAAATTCGCCAACGCAGGTATCCAACACCAATGCTGTTCAGGTACTAGCGTCATAAATATTTGTGAAAAATAAACAAATGCCACAAAAAATGCAAATGGAATCATCAATAAAAACAATATCTTCTGGTAAAGTCCAAACTCTCCTACATATGGCAACAGATCATCAAAATCTGTATTTTTCTTCTTGGCAACACTGTCTGTTGACACATTTTTTGGTGTGGCAACATCGGAGCTGTCATTCTCGTAGGCTTTGTTGACGAAACCGCCGCTTAAATCTATGTTTGATAAATTATTTGTGGTCGTGTTTGGGGTGTCATCCTCGGAGGCGTATGAGTTTCTTTCTTGGGGTGCCATGTTTAAGATTTTTGCATAATCTTTTTTCTTTATGGTGGCAATTTTGATCTGGAACAAAGAAAAACTTATATTAGAACACAGGATTTAACTTTTAGAATCATCATCATCATCATCATCATCAGCTGAGACTCAGACCTCCTCTCTCTAGAAGAGCAGCCCGTAACCCACTACGCTGATTTACTCAGATAGCCAGGCAGCTCTTAAGAGGGTCCTTCTCCACTCGCTTATCGTAAACATTGAAAATGGTTTAAAAGCTTGTTACTTCATTTAATGCAATCCAACGCGATGTTTGACGAAAAGGCAACGCAAAAAAAGAGAGATAACGCTTGAAAACCCTGTCAGTATTCGGTAATTCCGAGATTTACTCGAAAATTTCGCAAAACTTGCTCCAGGATATAGCTTTTTTTTTACCCTTAAAAGTTTTTGGAAAAAGTTGTCGATATTTAGAATCTTAATAAAATTTGCAAGGTCTCTAGAGAATTTCTTTTTTGACTTGTTTAATTTTTAGGCAAATTATGAAGTGTCAAAGTTCATTCAAAATAGGACATTTTCAGAGGTTTTTACTGGATTAGTTTTACACAAATTTAGAAATTGGTTTCTTTAGAAACCTAGATAATATCCACAAGATACTGTGTTTCCAAAATATCTAATGAAAAATGTGTAATAACGTCATAATCAGTTATGAGCGGTTGTATGAAAAACAGTGAAAATGTGAGTCGTGATGCACCACCTTAACGCCTTGAACTCGAATGCAATAAATTCGAAACTGGTAAAAGACTGCGTTAACAAACTAAATGACCTGGGGCAAAGGAATAAAGTTATTCTGAGATGGGTACCGGGTCATTCTGGAATTACTGGCAATGAAAAAGCCGACGAACTTGCAAGGACTGGGGCTCAAGGTCATCAGATAGGACCAGAACCTTTCTGTAGTATCTCAAAGAACCAGGCCATGCAGACCTTTAAGGGAAACCTATTTGGCGATTCAAAAAAGCACTGGTTGTTACAACCAGGACTGCTACACGCCAAATCTCTTATAGAAGGCTACTCACAAAAACGAACTGTCGAGCTTCTTGAGCTTAGCAGGACGAACATCTGTGCGATAGCCCGCGCCTTAACCGGCCACTGCAAATTAAACAGGCACCAATTTCACATGAAACTGAGTGACACTGATGTTTGCCGGTACTGTAATCAGGAGAGGGAGACGCCTAAGCACCTATTGTGTGAATGCGGGCTCCTTATCCACAAACGGAGTATCCATCTGGGCCGACACATTATTCGCCCGGAGGAAATTAAAACTCTTAAAGCTAGGAGTATTCTGGACTTCCTGGTAGTCTCCCGGCTAAAAGAGTTACTCTAACAAGGTGGCGAGTCACAATAGATCTTTTAGGTCGCAGTGACTACATCCCCTACACTACGGGAGATGCATAGCCCCTTATCTTCAAAATAATAATAATAACCTACCACGCGGGCCCAGTGCGGGATGGTGAATGTCATATGTCTTCGAATTTTTGGAACAAAAGTTTTATTATTGTTCCAGTCCTGCAAGGTTTTACAGATAACCCTGTATAATAAAATAACGATATTGGAACCTAAAAGTTTTCAAAAATGGTAGAAGGTATTTCGATTTTGCTCTGCAACATTTTTGACAGGTCAAGTCGAAAAAGGCGTTCCAATTTATTGACGGGAAGTGACCTTCTTCTCCCGGACCTGTCCTTGCTGTACCACCGTCCACCACGAAACGGATATGATACAGAATTATACTTTTCTCAATGATGTTAATGTAAAATTAACCATTTTTTAAAAGAGTAACCACGGAGATTGTTTCCGGTTTTTCTTCATAGGAAACGACCATTGGTCCCGTGCACTAGCTTCTGACGTTTTATAAGTGCGCACATATGGCCTATGTGAAATAGAACAATTTTGAATTGAATTGGGTGCGTTTTTATTACAAGCTTTTATTTAGTTTCACCCGTCCCGATGTTTGTCTGTCATCAAATCTTGTAAATTAAATTTGACTCACTTCCCGGTTACCGATTGAGCAGAAATTTTGCATGCTTGTAAATCAGATGACAATGCAAAATTATTATGACATGGAGCTGATCTAATGATAGAACCGGAAGGTTCAAAAGAGGCAATTGTGAAAAGTAACGAAGTATCAGTTAATTTCCCTAATATTAAGTAATTTAATTGCTAAAAATATTGCAACACTGTTTTTCCGTATTGCCAACATTACGGCAAAGGATTTTTTTAAGTGAAACGCACTGCAGTCTGCCTACTCGGCAAGCTTCACAGTAAATTTGCAAATTGATTCATCCACTACCTTAAGTGGATGAATCAATTTGTAAATTTACTCCAGCACAACTATTGAACTTCACTCGAAAAAAAAAACCGCCTAAATCCATACTAATATTATAAATGGGAAAGTGTGTGTGTCTGTTTGTCCCTCTTTCACGGCAAAACGGAGTGATGAATTGACGTGATTTTTTAAGTGGAGATAGTTGAAGAGATGGAGATTGACATAGGCTACTTTTTGTCTCTTTCTAACCCCCCACTTCCCAGGGGACCCGTGTTACCCCAAATTTAACGCGAGCGAAGCCGCGGGCAAGAACTAGTAAAAATATAAGCTATATAGCTACTCACACACGCAACTCGTGCCGACGCGTGACGTCACGTCAACGTCATCCGCCATTCACCAAATAATCGACCTTGAGGCAACAAAGCTGTCTGCTTACATAAGTCCGCGTGTGAACCTTAGGTAAGGTCATGGTGTGAGTGAACGACCAAGTTTGACAGAGCTATTGTAGTAGTGCACCCGCGGCATCCGCGATGGGCCCGCGTGGTGGACTACGGCCCATTCCCTCTCCTAGAGAGGAGGCTTATTTTTTTCGGTGGGAAAAATCATCCAATGACAAAACCCGCCCTAGGGTGGAGCAGGAGATACTGTCAGACTCTTACTGACTAAAAACCCACCCCGTTCCTTCTAGCCTTCATACTGGGGCTCCAGTTTCCTTTCGGATAACCCTGGCCAGACGCCAGCTAGGCCCCTCCTGTTGCTGACAAGTCCTTGAGGCGCCCGGGGACAGTGCGTGCCGTCGACGTCTTGGGCTCGGTCCGGCCAGTTACCGGACGGTCGGACAGCGAGCTACCCATGGCTCGCTGTCCGCGAGCCCGCGTCAACGGTGGCTGGAAATCGGGATCGGAATCTCGGCGGCGGCGGCGAGGGCGCCGTTGCCTGATGCGGTCGGCCTCATTCTTTGCTAGCATTCCTGCTTCGCAGAAGGAGGCGACCACCTAGAGAGGAGGCCTGTGTCCCAGCAGTAGGAACATTAAAAGGTCGATTAAGCTATGCTTATAGTAGTACTATATAGAAGTCAGTATCCAAGATGATTATCTTCAAAAGCACAGTGGCTTTGATACCACCATATTAAAAAGAGTGTCCATGGTGTTTCTTGCACGTTACGCCGAAGGAACTTCTTAAGTGAAACGCACTGTAATTTAGCTTCACTTGTTTGTTTTTGACTGACCGACATTTTGACAATTCAAAAGTGCTTATCATTGGTCTATCCTACTAATATTATAAATGCGAAAATTTGTAAGTATGTATGGATGGATGTATGGAAGTTTGTTACTCTTTCACGCAAAAACTACTGAACGGATCTCGATGAAACTTGGTACATGAGTAGACCATATCCCAGAATAACACATAGGATACTTTTTATCCTGTGAAGCCGCGGGCAAAAGCTAGTTTGAAATAAACGTTTCTATTTTCTGCACACTTCTGCTATTATACAAATTTTTCGCTTTATTTATTCTCGCTTATTTTACTAATCAACTAAACTATTGTATAATGTATGCAGTTCTGGCGAGGGTCACGGTGAATGACCAATGGTTACAAAGCGTTACCTTGCTGTTACGTGATTACCACAATCACGTACACTCTTTATTAATGACTATGGCACGTTGTGATTTTTTAAGCTATTGCATAGCTTCTATCGCGGGCCTTGAGCGTGGAGACCAGATCCAGAAATTCTGTAACGAAAAAAACCTAACACCCCCCACTAAATGGTTGTCATGGCAACTTGTCAACTTCAATCACAAATAATGATCACATAATAAAGAATTAAAAGTTGATAAAAAGTGCTATGCAATAGCTTTACCGCGGCAGTCTCCGAGTGCCACACGTCTTTTTTTTCTTAACGACGAGTAGTAATAGATTAAAATCTTTTTTTAACCAACTTCAAAAAGAGGAAGGTGCTATGTTCAGCTGAATGTAGGTACTTTTTTTCAATACACTTGCTCATTAAGTGACTCTTATTGGGCTGTTTTTAGGTAAGTATACAACGTGTAACCTTAAATGCGCAAAATCTCAGACACCCCAAATGATTTTTAATTCAATTGACGTCATTCTGTGAGATTTTTTTTTTATGGTGTTGAAAATCATCCAATGACAACCCCCGCTCTTGAACGGAGCGGGAGATAGTGTCAGACTTTTATTGACTAGAAACAAACCCCGTTCCTTCTAGTCTTCATACCGGGGCTCTAGCTTCCTTTCGGATAACCCTGGCCCCAGTAGGCTTCGACCCAGCTGAGCCCCAGCTCAATGGCGCGCAGGAACAGTGAGCGCCGTTGACGACTTTGGCTCGGTCCGGATAGCTACCGGACGGTCCAAAAGCGAGCTACCCAATGCTCGCTGACCGCAAGCCCGCGCCTACGGTGGCCGGAAATTGGAATCGGAATCCCGGCGGCGGCGGCGAGGGCACCGTTGCCTGATGCGGTCGGCCTCCTCCTTTGCTAGCATTACTGCTTCGCAGAAGGAGGCGACCGCTTGCCACTTCTCCTCGCTCCGGACCATGGCCTCAACCAAAGCCTGGCGCGAGAGGTCTTCGCTGACCCAGCTGGGCCCTGCTGTAGCCCAACCGACCTTCAAACTTTAACCTCAAAATTCAATCGTTAACCACACCATCTACCCAAGATCTTATATAACAGTTATCAGAACTCATGGTCACAGGTACTAACAGTGAATTACAAAAGTCAAACCTTGGCTAGTTACGTGAACAATTTGAACAATTGCTTGGCGTTTACTCATTGCGATTGACCATAGAGGCATGAGATAGAGGCCCTACCACAAGCTTTTTAGAATGCGGATGTCATTATATCATTATCATTATTATCATTATCATCATTTCAGCCGATACACGTCCACTGTTGGACATAGGCCTCCCCCAAGCGTCGCCACAACGATGTGGAAACGGTGCGAATGCGGATGTAAAACATTTTAATATATTTGCAGTATTTGGCAGCAAATACAGAGTTATTTGTAAAACACTAACAACCTTACATAACTGTACTTTTAAAAAATTATCATATTTTAGTCCATTAGATTTTCATAAAAAAAATAAAAATATTTAACTGGAACGTTTTGATTACGAAGTCTATGCAAACCAAGCGATAGTACAATAGTGGAGGGGAGCGAGGATGGGGTGGTGGGGGTGCTTGTGCACTTGCGTCGCGTCGTACAGACGTAGGTAGGTATCGGAAAATACAGAGTTGAAATGTGTTAGATAGAACAACGAAATCTTGAAGGTTTGTTTTTGGTAAATGTGTTATTTTTTGTAAAAATTCGTAGAACAAAAGTTGTTGTTTATGTGTTAGTAATACAGTCCTGCAAGGTTGTTAGTGTTTTACAAATAACCCTGTATAGATAGATGACGACAATGCGGTAAGTCAGATCTTAGTGTCTCCGCACACGGTCCACAAAAAAAGCTAGAAGAGGCTACAAAAAAAAGCTAGAAGTGGCCCCAAAAAAAGCTAGAAGTGGCCCCAAAAAAAAGCTAGAAGTGCCCCCAAAAAAAAACTAGAAGCGGCCCCAAAAAAGCTAGAAGCCGCCCCAAAAAAAAGCTGAAACACAAGACAGCTTGTAGCCGGAGAAGCTAGAATTGGCTTCAAGCTTTTCTTTTGTGGCGATACTGCCGCACACTGGCCACAAAAAAAGAAGCTAAACCCGGATTTTTTTACGCCACTTAGCCTTTCCAAATGACATGAAGATAAGATCGCCAATCGAGCGATTTTTTTGGGCTAATCGCGAATCTATCGTAACATAATTGATTCACTGAATATGAACTTGACACAGTCGCGTTGTGAATGAACAGATTGGCTGTGATTTTTTTAGAGGACAGCTTACCATTAAGTAATCTACTTATTGTCAAACGGTTCTCAATAACTGTCTTTCAAAGTAAATGCTTCGTTAGGGGTTCAAAAATGATTGTTGGGTCTTTTTATGAAGACTAATTTTCAGATCAGCCTAGTTGCTAGCCTGTCGGTTTTTTAACGGTTTCATCCGAGTTTGTGACAGAATTTCATATTACATTATCAATTATGCGACAAGCCCGTTCCATCATTGGACTAGACGTACCAACATCCCATACGCACAACGCGCCGGGCCTTGGTTCAGGCCATGATCTGGAGCGAGGAGGAGTGTCAGGCGATCGCCTCCTGCGAAGTAGTAATGCTAGCAAAGGAGGAGGCCGACCGCATCAGGCGACGGCGTTCTCGCCGCCGCTGGGATTCCGATCCCGATTTCCGGCCCACGTAGACACGGGCTGCGGACGGCAACCCCGCGTCGTGTTGCAAGTCGTTATCTGACCATCCAGTAACTGTCCGGACCGAGCCCAAGACTGTTTCCGCGCGCCTCAAGGAGTTGTCAGCAACAGCAGAGGCCCAGCTGGGTCGAATCCTACTGGGGCCAGGGTTTGCCCCGAAAGGTAGCTCAGCCCCGGTACGAAAGCACGAAGAAACAGGGTGGGTTTTTAGCCAGAAAAAGTCTGACACTATCTGCCGTTCCGCCCAAGACCGGGTGATATCCATCATTGGATGAAAAAAACCTTGGATAGACTGATGGTCAGACTTCAAAGTAAGATCAAGGTATATAATTTTTACTTCAAAAACTGTCGATTGATATCTAGCGAAACGTATACTGTAATTAATGAATCAATTTGTAATCGGGCCGACTATTTCCGACGTTAGGGTGACCAGTTCTATCTCACTATCTTAATACTTACTTTGTAAGTATTTATAAATGTAAACTATACCCTATTCGCTTTAAAAATAGAAAGGGCATTGCGTGAAATTGTCCCCACCCACCAACAGACTTGAGACAGGTGTCATTCAAGCTAGTTAAATAGAGTATTTTTTATTATGACGACACATCTCTAAAGTATGGGGTTTAGGTTTTATAAAACACTAGCTTTTGCCCGCACGGCTTCGCTCCCGCTCTTCCCTACTATACCCTACTCTACCCTACTCTACCCTACTCTACCCTACTCTACCCTACTCTACCCTACTCTACCCTACTCTACCCTACTCTACCCTACTCTACCCTACTCTACCCTACTCTACCCTACTCTACCCTACTCTACCCTACTCTACCCTACTCTACCCTACTCTACCCTACTCTACCCTACTCTACCCTACTCTACCCTACTCTACCCTACTCTACCCTACTCTACCTTACTCTACCCTACTCTATCCTACCAAACTTCACATAAACCATCTACTAAATAGTCCGAACAAAGCTTATAAATTTGGTTTGGATAGGTGAGCCCGTTCTTGAGTTATAAAATAACAACGAAAAGTGGCATTGATTTTTATATATATAGATTATATTTTGACCTAACTTACGCGCATAACTTCGTCGCTTGCCAACCGCATTGAAAAATTATTTTTTTGGAAGGAAGTATACCCTTCCCAAATGGTCCCATAGTCACCAAGTTGAGGTCTGATGATGGAATCTTGGCGAAATCCAGGACTCTTCAATTCAATTTTTTCGTGAAGTCATTTTTTTTTTTTATAAAAAGATTTTTACTGTCTGTTCAACCGATTTTAACTTCTATTTAGTAGGCATAAGGATGGCATTAAAGGCAAAAAAGTGGTAACAATACCAACTATTTGCTGCAGCCGCCATTTGTCATGCCACCAACATAGTTTATGCGAAACCTGAGCGAGCATTAAACAGCTGGGTGCAAATGCAAAACCCCCCTTCAGCCACCTGAATGGCCCGGTGACCATGTATTTATACAAATTTATCTCATACTTTGTCACTTTACAAGCTTTTATTTAATTTCACCTGTCCCGATGTTTGTCTGTCATCAAATCTTGTAAATTAAATTTGACCCATTTCCCGGTTACCGATTGAGCTGAAATTTTGCTTGCATGTGTAAATCAGATGACAATGCAAAATTATTATGCTATGCAGCTGATCTGATGATAGAACCTGAAGCTGGCTACAGGAACTTGGTAGTTAAACGACACAACCCCATTGAGTTTGGGCTCGTATGATTCGTCTTGACGAGTATTAATTATACAGGTATACCGAGCTATAAAAGCTTGCTATGAAAAAATGATTTTCATTATAAGCTTGTTTCATGATACAGTTATGAAGTTCATAGACTACACACGACACACTAGACACGTGTTTCGACTTTCGCATATACTAAAACTGTCGTATAATGTTGAATGAAGCTAGGTGATGTGGCAGTATTTTATATAAATAAATAAACTAATCCATCATCATCATCAGCCTTTTTAGTTCCCACTGCTGGGACTCGGGCCTGCTCTCTAGGAGAGGGAATGGGCCGTAATCCACCACGCGGGCCCAGTGCGGGTTGGTGAATGTCACATGTCTTCGAATGTTTGGTTCTAGGACATACCGGTTTCCTCACGATATTTTCCTTCACCGTTTTGAGAGCAGTGGTGATATTTCATCACCACTGCTCTCAATAATTACACAAAGTAATGCGCCTGGCTGGGTTCAAAGTTTTGCACAGCTGCTGTCAAACTAATCTCTAAAAATGCTCGTAAATAATAAACTAATCCCATATATATGACTTATAAGCTTTAAATTATGCTTTTGAATGCGGACATATGACATTCTCAACTGAAGTGTTCATTGACATAATAACATATAACCTCAATGACCTAGAAAAAGTAACCTTGGTGACATAACACTAGTTAAAATAAGTACCAAAGGGTATATTTACGACGTCAATCAAATGTGACTAATGATATACTAATGATTTGAGATACTAGGTCTTTACCTGGGAAATTTAGGTTTCTGTTTGTACTCAAGGAATAAAAATAGGACCTTATTGTTAAAACTCCGCTGTCTGTATGGTCACCAGGTTTTATCTCATGAACTTTGATATAGTCTGTCTAAAAAGTCAAATAACTTGGGTTTTTTTGTATAATCCTTACTCATCCCTACTATCCCTACTAATATTATAATGCGAAAGTAACTCTGTCTGTCTGTCTGTCTGTCTGTTACGCTTTCACGCAAAAACTACTGAACGGATTTAGATAAAATTTGGTAGGTAGGTAGAAGAGACACTGGAATAACACATAGGCTACCTATAATTCCACTGCTGAGCACGGGTCTCTGCCCGCGCGATATAAACTGTAGACCACGCGGGCGAAGCCGCGGGCGGAAAGCTAGATATATTATAAAAGCGAAGGTGAGTTTGTTTGTTTGTTACGTCTTCACGCCTAAATGGCAAAACCGATTTTGATGAGACTTGGTACACCGATAGACCATGTCCTGGAATAGGACATAGGATACTTTTTATCACGGAAGTATGTTCCCTTGGGATAATTTTCTGCTTTCACGCGGGCGAAGCCGCTGGGAGCAGCCAGTATTTGAAAATTTAAAAAAATACTTATATACGATACTTTTTTATGGTTCTTCTATTAGTAAACAATGATCAAGATCTCTTAATCAACCTTGATTATTGAATTAGTGTTAACTACATCAGATTTCATTTTACCCTTTTTTTACGGTAGGCAAAAATCTTCTTATGACAACCCCCGCTCTTGGGTGGAGCGGGAGATAGTGTCAGACTCTTCCTGACTAAAAACCCACCCCGTTCCTTCTAGCCTCTTCATACCGGGGCACGAGCTTCTTTCAGATAACCCTGGCCCCAGTAGGCTTCGACCCATATGGGCTCCTCCTGCTGCTGACAACTCCTTGAGGCGCGCGGGAACAGTGCGCGCCGTCGACGTCCTGGGCTCGGTCCGGACAGTCACCGGACGATCGGACAGCGAGCTACCCATGGCTCGCGGTCCGCGAGCCTGCGTCTACGGTGGCCGGAAATCGGGATCGGAATCCCGGCGGCGGCGTATCATTTTACCCTAATAATTAACCAAGTCGTCTAACTATTTAGACAGACTCTAACTAAACAGTTGAAATCACAGATGATGTTATCTGTTGCCTCTATAACAACCAAATACTAAAAAACAGAATAAAATAGAGCTAGAACTAGGTACATTAGACCGACGCACACGTGTAACACGTCTGATTTGTATGTAGAACGACGTCGCGTGGCGTGGATCTAGTGTAGCTCTACAAGTCTAGTTGCCACATAAAATTTATGGAGACCGACGCGCACAGATCGGTGTACGTGGTAAACCAACTGGCACTTGGCCAGATTTTTTTAAAGGGTCACTTTTTTTCGGGGGGTAAAAATCATCCAAATGACATTCCCCGCCCTTGGGCGGAGCGGGAGATAATGTTAGACTCTTACTGACTAAAAAACCCACTCCAGTTCCTTCGTTGACTTTCATACCGGAGCTGAGCTACCTTTCGGAGCTAACCCTGGCCCCAGTAGGCTTCGACCTAGCTGGGCCCCAGCTGTAGCTGACAACTCGTTGAGGCGCGCGGGAACAGTGCGCGCCGTCGACGACTTGGGTTCGGTCCGGACAGTTACCGGACGGTCGGACAGCTAGCTACCCATTGCTAGCCGTCCGCAAGCCCGGATCAATGATTAAGAATACGAGTAGGCTAGTTGCCGAAAAAAAATTAATTAGTCCGTCTTGTTATTTTTTGTTGAAACAAAAAACAAAGATATAGCCCATTAAAGTTACGTGTAACGTCACGCCGTGCTGCATTTTTTTACACGGGGTGACGTCACACGTAACTTTAATGGGCTATAATCTTTGTTACTTTTTGTTGAATCGAAAAAAGAAAAAATACGTGTCCAATACTTTTTTATAATCTAAAATACGGATTAAATAAAATGTAATTATTTTGACCCTGAAAACTATGCTATTATTGTTATAAAAACTCGTAGGTATAGGTAATAGATATTGATTGCCCTTTGAAATACATTGTAAAAACTACTGAGGATTTCCATGACGTCTTAGCTCTGCGCAAACAGTGATAGTTTTTTAGTTCACCGACACCAAACACTCTTTGATCTTCACAACACACAAAAAATGATTACGTATGCGCAGGGAGTGGATGATTTCATACTGGTTCTATAGAAATCAAATATTCATCGGTAGCTTGTATCTCACACAAGACCTAGGTTTGCGCACTGCCGAAATGTCAGACATGCAAGTGAGAAAGAGGGATGGAGTTATATAACCCACAGATCAGGTTATTGCCTGTAGTGGAGTTAAAGGGTGTGAGACAAGCGGCGACACTCGTTGTAGTACAAATCGGAAAGCCGCATCGATGCAAAGGCAATAATCTATTATATTATTAGTTTGATTTAGGAATTCACTAACTCTTCTTTATGTATTTCTGCACGCTACTGTCTACATCTCTTCTAATCTTTTCTTTTCGCAGGTCTGCTGGTAGAAATTTCTTTGTGAAATAGGCAGTACCTTTATACATAGTTATTTATTTATTTATATATACTTTATTGTACACCAAGATAATAAATTACATACATTTGTTCTCCTTTTGTATTTTTGTGTGTAAAAAATTATAAAATAAATAAATAAGTAAATAAATGTTGACGACTTTTGATGTTCCAAATTCAAATCTCATCATTCCCGAGGTATCGGCCATACTGCATTATCTCCCTAGGGATATAATGACTTGCTTTAAGTGAGGTTTGTATGACGTATAAGATGACATTATTGAGCAGGTGGTGTAAAAATGTATTAAAAAAAATACCTGTGTGTACATAAATTATAAAATAAATAAATAAAGGCTCAACTAGCTGCCAAAAAATTGGGGATCTTAGCAATGGTGAGACGGTACTTCACGCCGGAACGCTGCTCAATCTTTATCAAGCCTCGTCAGCGATCGTTTATTGTAGAGTCGCGGCTCCAAAGCCTTGAGCATCGCCGCCGAGTTGCTAGTCTGTCAGTTTTCTATCGTTTACATTTCGAGGAGTGTGCACTGGAATTGCACCAAGCCTAATCAATTCAAATCAAACCATCTAATTCCGCCAAGTCCGTTCCATCATCGGACCACAAGACGTACAGCGTTGCGTCACCGGTACATGGTTGACATCACACCAATACGCACAAAGCGGTTTGGGAACACATTTATTGTGCGTACAGCCAAGGAGTGGAACTCCCTGCCGTAGTCTGTGATTCCTGATAGCTATGTATCTTGGGGGTCTTTAAGTCAAGAGTGAATAGGTTACTTCAAGGCAAGCTTGCTCCATCGTCGACCACATCATCGCTTACCGTCAGGTGAGATGGTGGTCAAACAGGAGCCTATCAATAATAAAAAAGCTGCTTCTAACCCCTCATCTGTTTTTGAGGGTCAGCTAGAAATGTATACGGCAGAACAATGTTTACCCGGTCAGCTAGTAATTCCGTAATAACTTTAATGAAATAATTGATAGTTTCCAATTATTTTACATCTGATCTACCATACCTTGAAAAAATCTATTGTCTGTAGGTACCAAAGATTGTTATTGATTGTGATTTGAATATTACAAAGACTCGTATATAACTAGCTTCTGCTAGTGGCTTCACCCGCTTAAGAAGAGAAAATTGGCTCAAGGGAACATATCCCCAGGATAAAAACCGGGAAAGTGCGAGTCGGACTCGTGCACTGAGAGCTCCGTACAAACTTACTTGTGAAAACAATTCAGTAACTACAAATTGCAGTGGTGGTCGAGTGGTAATGGCACCGACTTGCGAATTGTAGGTCGTAGGTTCAAACCCAGCCAGGCGCATTAGATACATCACCACTGCAGTGCGATTCTGTAAGACTTCATTCTAAACTTCGCATCTGAATCCGCCGTGAGTTTCTTGATTGGCATTCTGAAACTCGGTTGATAATTCGAATCTACACTAGCGCTGCTCTTGCGAGCGTGTTTGCGAGTTGAACTAAATTGACCGCGGAATTTTGACAGATAAAGTATGAGATGACGTAAGAAGTGGCATTCTATAAGGTAATTCCGCCATCACTTCGACGCTCACTTCGTACTCGAACCCGATTCAAAGTGTCAAATTAAAAGCATCTATTTTACGAGTGAAAATAGAAGAAATCATAGTTAAATAGTGTTTAAATAAAGTTTTTAAACACACTTTAAACCAAGATTCGTCGCACATTTTAAGTGGTTTACTTTAAGGAATGATAAGTGGTTCTAACATATAAAAAAGCACTGCTAACCTTAGTCCACTGTTTGTATGTTTTGATAGTGCCACTTATACTGTTTAGGCATAAACTCTACCAGAGTTTCAACCTGAGCCGACGATCGGTGAGAGGAACGTGTTTCATTTGGACTGAAACGTTGTTGTTGTTTTAGAAAACAAAATAAACACTTTTTTATTAATATTATTTTTTAACTTTACAACCAGAAATATAAAACTACTTCACGATTATTTCACAATTATTTTTGGTACTGAACGATCAAAAAACAAACAAAACGTAAACTAAACAAAACAATACAACGCACTACGCATTATACAACTTCAACGCATAAACATTGTCCACAGATTACTAATGATATTATCTGTCAGTCATTTTTTTTAGTAAGGTAAGCATAGATTATATTCACGGCACGAACTTAGAGTTTTCTGTTTTTTTTTACTTATTAGCTGCCTCAAATTCCTTTAAATAAGATATTTTAGTTTAAACATCCATAATAGCTAAAATTCTGTGTCAAAAACTGGTAAAATAAAAAACCGATAAATCTCAACTTACATTTAGTTGAGTGTGGTAATCACTAGTACAGTATTGGTCGCTTCGGAGCTCACTTCACTTCGCAAGTGCCTAGGTGATGCTTACAGAATGCAAAATCAAGGTCGTTTTGAACCTAATGTGAAGTGAGAGTGAGTATCGAAGTGAAATGCGAGTTGTTGTCTGAATTTTACAGAATCGACGTACTGCTCTCAAAACGGTGAAAGAAAACATCGTGAGGAAACCGGCGTGTCTTACAACCAAACATTCGAAGACATGTAAAGAAAAAAAAGAAAGAAAACGTTTATTTGAACCTTACATATTAAAAAAACAGAAGAAATACGATAAATACAGAAGAATTTGTGCAATGTCAAAAAGGCACCTAACTCAGCATATGCTGCGATATCTATAAAGATAAATAACGCAGCGCTGGTATTCTGTTAGGGCCCGCGGTGATGCCACGGTCATACTCACGGAGACTAAATAAACTATAGAGGTAGGTATCGGAATAAAATAATAAAATACGAATAAACATTGGAAAAATAATAATAATTAATACATAACATTGGTAAAAAGCGTGAATTTATGTTCATAAGTGACATGTGACATTCACCAACCCGCACTGGGCCCGCGTGGTGGATTACGGCCCCTTCCCTCTCCTGGAGAGAGCTGAGTCCTAGCAGTGGGAACATTAAAAGGCATTTGCTATAATTATACTGTTGTGGGGTTTTATGAAAATATTATCGTGTTGGGCGCTCTTAAGAGGTTCCTTTTCCACTCGCCTATCGTAAATATCGAAAATGGTTTTAAAGCTTGTTACGTCATTTAATGCAATCCAATGCGATGTTTGACGAAAAGGCAGCGCAAAAAAAGAGAGTTTACGGCTGAAAACTCTGTTAGTATTCGGTAATTCCGAGATTTACTCGAAAATTTCACAAAACTTGCTCCAGGAAATAGCTGTTTTTTTTTAAACCCTTCCAAGTTTTTGGAAAAAGTGGTCGTCATTTAGAATCTTAATAAAATTTGCAAGGTTTCTATAGTTTTACTTTTTTGACTTTTTTAAATTTTTAGGCAAATTATGAAGTGTCAAAGTTCATACAAAATAGGAGATTATTAGAGGTTTTTACTGGATTAGTTTTACACAAATTTAGAAATTTATTTCTATAGAAATCTAGATAATATCCACAAGATAATGTGTTTCCAAAATATCTGATGAAAAATGTGTAATAACGTCATAATCAGTTATGAGCGGTTGTATGAAAAACAGTGAAAATGTGAGTCATGATGCACCACCTTAATTTGCAATTCCACAAGTCACATTCTAGTACCGTAATATAGGTATATATTATCGTACATTTTTGACCCACATCTAGGATCCAATATGGCCGCTCATGGAGTTGAATCACGTTTTAAATTGACCCTGTAGCGTCGCTCATTTAAAATTATACCTACAACATAATTTTTAGTTTATGCGAAACTTGATTATAGTTTGCTCAGAATCAGTAACTGAATGGATTCCAATATTTTTTACACCATGTTATATTTTTTTCCAAAAATATTTATAAAGGTCACACAACACTAACACAACACAACACTATCACAACACTAACTACACCACAGGTCATGGCAGGTCATAACGGGCATTAAGAGCTAGCAATCAGCTGGGTGCCAGTGCAGCCAAAACAAACTCTCAGTCGCTTGGATGGCCCGGTGACTATGTATTTTTGGTGACACAACAAGCTTATAACTTTGTTATTTTTCATGAGAGCAGTGATGCCCGAGTGGTAATTATGGCTCCGACTTAAGAGTTATAGGTCGCGAGTTCAAACCCTGCCAGGCGCATGTGTAATTTATTTCATTACCACTGCTCTCAAAACATCGTGAGGAAACCGGCATGTCCTAGATTCAAAAATTTGAAGACATGTGATATTCATCAATCCGCATAGGGCTCGCGTGGTGGATTACGGCCCATTCCCTCTTCTAGAGAGGAGGCCTGAGTCCCAGCAGTGGGGACATTAAAAAGGCTGATTATCTATATATATAAAAATCAATGCCACTTTTCGTTGTTATTTTATAACTCAAGAACGCGCTCACCTATCCAAACTAATTTTTTGGCTTTGTTAGGACTATTTATTAGATGGTTTATGTGAAGTTTGGTAGGGTACAGAAGGGCATAGTAGGGTAGAGTAAGGTAGAGTAGTGTAGAGTAGTTTAGAGTAGTGTAGAGTAGTGTAGAGTAGTGTAGAATAGTGTAGGGTAGTGTAGGGTAGTGTAGGGTAGTGTAGGGTAGTGTAGGGTAGTGTAGGGTAGAGTAGTGAAGAGCGGGAGCGAAGCCGTGCGGGCAAAAGCTAGTGCTATGCTATAGTAGGAAAATCGGCAAAAAAAATAGATGGATATATACTGATACTATTTTAAAATGCAAACAATGTAGTCCAGTCAATCTCCGACCAGTATCTTAGACACCCTACTGGTATCGTAGAGCGGTTAGGCATTTACTTCAAGGATATATTTCGCAACGTTTCGCTCCTGACGGTACTGATTTATTTAACTAGTATTTCACTCGGCCGCACCCGTCTATTGGCTACCTATTATTAGTGTTATTCGCTATTGTATGTGACGAAATTGTCTTATAAATTTATGAGCTGTTTGTGTAAGGAAATATCAAAAGCAATGCTTTTATTTATGTAAGGAAATAACTATTAAAAAAAATATAATATAGTAATAATAATAATATTCCACAACTATCTCACAACGCCGTCTAGCCCCAAGCTAAGCAGAGCTTGTGTTATGGGTACTAGACAACTGATAAACATACTTGTATATTTCTAAATACATACATATTATAGATAAATTACACCCAGACACAGAACAAATGATTATGCTCATCACAATACAAACATTTGTCCAGGGTGGGAATCGAATGACCTCCGGCATAGCAGTCAGGGTACTAACCACTAGACCAACAGGCCATTAAAAAAAATAACGTCATCATCATCATTTCAGCCGACAGACGTCCACTGTTGCACATAGGCCTCCCCCAAGTGTCGCCACAATGATCGATCCTGTGCGTCCCGCATCCATCGGATGCGTTTAAAAAATCCTTACTAATGTTATAAAAGCGAAAGTGAGTTTGTTTGTTTGTTACGTCTTCACGCCTAAATGACAAAACCGATTTTGATAAAACTTGGTACACGGATAGACCATGTCCTGGAATAGGATACTTTTTATCCCGGAAGTATGTTCCCTTGGGATAAATTTCTGCTATCACGCGGGAGAAGCCGCTGGGAGCAACTAGTAATGTAATATTTTTTTTTATTATTGATAGGCTTGCGTTTGACCACTATATCACCTGATAGAAAGCGATGATGTGGCCGACGATGGAGCACTCTTGCCTAGAAGTAACCTATTCACTCTTGACTTAAAGACCCCTAAATTGTAGCTATCAGGAAACACATACTCCGGCAAGGAGTTCCACTCCTTGGCTGTACTATGATACTATTACCGTGGCTGTACGCTTAATGAATGTGTTCCCAAAACGCTTTGTACGTATGGGTGGGATGTCCACCATGTACCGGTGGCGCAACGCCGTCTAGTGGTCCAATGATAGAACAAGAGGCTAGTTGCCATAAAAAAGGTAATTAGTCCGTCTTTTAGATTATTCAAAAATAAGGTACACAATTTTTTTTATTTGTAAATTAAACCAAAAATGACAAAGATATAGCCCATTAAGTTACGTGTAACGTCACGAGTTAAGTTACGGCGAACGAAATTATTATTAAAAAAAATATTTATTTGAATTAAAACAATGTTTATTGATTAAAATGTTCTACAAGACTAATTTTACAATTATAATATTTCTATTACTAAAATCTGCAATTCTACAATTATGCAGTTTATTTATGACGCACGGGCGCATCCGCTGCATTAGTCAGCGATTACGTTACTCGGCGATATCCTAACTCCTCCCTCCTTAAGATGGAAGCGCGTCCCGCAGCTTCCCGCAGCGTCCTCGGTGCGAGATTTATCCTGTTTTGGCCGTCGTTGTCTCCATTGCCAGAGCTTCCATAGAAGGATTGTCGTCAGGATGAGGTAGAGTCCTAATGTTGACCAACTGGGCGTAGCCATCATAGTCTGCCAATCAATTGTGGGTTCCTGTAAGTTGTCGGCTCGTTCTATCAGCTCGTGGATGCTGTCCAGTGATATATCTTCTAATTGTAGATTGAAGTGGGTGTTCTCCTCTGGAATCACGACTTTACTGGGAAGTGGTATGATTTCGTCTGCTGCGACAGTATTGCTGTTTGTTGTTAGTGTTCGGTTGAGTATTTGCATTTGGCAATCACTTGTAATGCTGGCGATGTGTATTCCTGATATCCTTTTGTATTCAGATTTAGTTCCACATTTAGTTCTTAGGACTTCTTCTTCCTTTAGGATGATAAGCCACTTGTTGTCTTGGAGTTTCTGGATTCTTCCTTGTTTGAGGTCTATCTTGGCTCGTGTGCAGTTTGTGTTTTGGTGTTTCACGAGTGAAATTATGCAGTCTTCTGATTTATCCACAGGCTGGGTGTTCAATGACGTGCAGAGTTGTGTATTCTGTGTGATCTGTTTGCAGTCTTCTTCTAGGTACGAGTACTCGTTGGTGCCCAGTACGAGGTATTTGGATTTAGGGATGATTGCCAGGTTTTGTTTGTCGGGAATGGAGTATAGATGAATTAGGTCGTATTGGTTTATATCAATGGAGGGAATATCCAGTATAAATGTTAGCGTGTGATCTGTACTATAAGCTTTTACACTAATAGACTTCTCTAAGCTATGTATATTGCTAATAGTAATGCTATCAACTGGTCTAAAATTGAATGATTTCTGAATAGCTAACATTTCGTTTATAAGAATGTGTGGGGATACGATGCTTGGATGCATAACTTCTAACTGAGCAAAGGTCATGGCGTCTTCTAAAATTACTAGCTTATCTAACAGCAATTGCAGACTAAAATCTATTTGTATATATAAATCTAGAAAGTGCAACCTATTTACTAAAATATTATTATTATTAAAAGTGGTATTTCTTAACATTAAACTTAGTTTTTTCTGATTCTCGTCTAAGAGCTTAATCTGTTTACTGTACTCTTCAACTGCGTGTTTTGCTATGAATAATGATTGCTTTTGAGACAAATTAATTTTATTTACTGAATTCCGTAATTTTGATATTTCATTTTCGAATTTAATAGCATCTTCGTAATCTAAATTGCCTGTTATGGTTTTAACAATGGAACCCAGGCCGTTAATAAAACCACGTCTAAACCTATGGTGCGGTGCAATAAACACTATCTTCTTACCTATTAAATTTAAACTATTATCTATTTGATCTTTATATGCCCTATTTGATTGCTCGTTATTTTCAGCAGCCTTAGTATTGGCATATAATGACATAAGTTTTAACGTCGTTTCGTGTAAATAGGATACGTTATACACGCAGGCCAAACTAAACGTATCTACTTGCTTTAAAATTTGACCTTGTTTTAATAAGAGAATGCCATTGACGTTTTCTACGGGGTTAAGAGTCAGGTTGGCGGTTGCGTAGAGCAGGAAGGTTCCTGTGACGAGGGTCCTGGAACAAGATGTTGTCTTCGTAAAAGTTTGAAATGGACTCTGATAGATTTAGAATTGGGGTGGCTTCCTATGATTTCGGCAACATTGTTAGGATGAAGGTGAATGATCTTATACGGACCTTTAAATACTGGCTTCGTTTTGTCGCTCCTCGTAGTCTTTGCAACCTGTTTATATACTGTTTCACCTACCTTAAATGTGATCGCCTCAGCGGCCTGATTTCGCTTTTCTATCATCTGTTCTTTATTTTTAGATACGAGAGCTGCTATGCAGTCCTGTACTGCTTCTGCATTTTTACGATGGTTAAGGACATAGTCTTGATAGAACTCTTTAGGATAGTACAGTTCTAGTGGATTTCTAGATGCTGTATGACCAAGTAAGAGCTCACGCGGTGTATAGCCTGTCGTAGAGTGAATGGCATTATTGTAGGCGATAATGGCGTACTTCATCAGTAGTTGTATAGGGTCATCTTTGTTTGTCATTCTCTGAATTCTTATTATTTCAGCAATGGTAGAGTGAAAACGTTCTATGGGTGAGTTAGAATTCGGATTATAAGGGGTCGTGAAGTGTATGTTAATGTCATGAGAAGCGCATACTTCCTTTATGACGTCATTGTCGAATTTCGTGTCTGAGTCTGTGGTGATTTTCAGAGGTAATCCTAGTATGGAAAATACTTGTAATAGGGCTTCTGCGATATGAACGCTGCTTGAAGCATTTAGCGGTACCGCTTGGGCAAATTTTGAAAAATTATCTATAATTGTCAGGAACGTCGCACCTCCAGTGGAATATAGGTCCATAAACAAGTGTTGAAGCGGTTTTGTAGGTGTCTCTGTTAACGTTAGTGGGGGTTTCAAAGGGTTTCTTTCGTATTTGGCTCTTAAACACATGTCACATTGATTAATGTATCTTTGAATTGACAATAGCATATTAGGCCAATGATAGTTTCTGTGGAGTTGTTTATACGTCTCCTGAATACCTCTATGTGACGATTTGCCTTCGTGATATCGCTTTATGAGTTCTTGTTGCTCAGTTTTGTTTTCAACAAGGGTAACTCGTGACGTACACCTTATAAGTTTAGGGCCCCTATCGTTGAAAATCGTCGTGTAGACTCTCGAGAAGGCCAAGTACAGATTTTCATCGTAGAAATAACAGTGGAAGATACGGTCTGCTATTGTGTGCTCTTTTAGGAACCTAATGATTTCGGGTTCTGTATTATTAACTGGGATGAAAACATCTTTAATAACAGTCCTAGAGTTAGTTGACCTATTTTCTACTCTATATGTTAAACCCGGGGTAGATCTAATATGAAATTGTTTCAGTTGTTTATCTATTGCATCAGATAAAATCGGGATGCCGTTGTTTTCATTATCGGGTTGGGTATGATTTGTTGAGACTAATTGGTCAGGGTCGGCTGTAGTAATGCTCATTGAGTCTGTTCCGTTGTCGGTGTGGGGATAGTTGGTACTTCTTGCTTCTACGTCGTTATTACTATTGCTAGGTCCGTTATTGTTGTTGTCTCGGTCGTTATCTATCTCTGCTTGTCTACGGGCGTTCTCAAATATTCTGTTTATAATCTCGTCGTCGTCGTTATCGTCAAGATTGACAGCTAGAGAATCTATGCTGTTGTGAAAGATTTTGGCTCTGGATAATGCATCAGCGTTAGTGTTTTGTTTGCCCTTTTTATAGACTACCTTATAGTCGTACTCTGCTAGCTTTAGTTTCCACCGTGTTAACTTTGAGTTGGGATCTTTTAGGGACATCAGCCATGTCAAAGGTCTATGGTCTGTATAGATGGTGAATTTCCGGCCGTACAAATAAGGCCTAAAATATTTGATAGCCCAAACTATCCCGAGTAACTCCTTCTCTATTGTCGAGTAACGAGTCTCGGTTTCTGATAACGTTCTGGAAGCAAACGCTATTGGTTTATCAGCACCAACATTGCCTTGCGATAAAACTGCGCCTAACGCAAAGTCAGATGCATCTGTTGTCAAGATAAATGGTTTGTCGAAGTCAGGGTATTGTAA
The DNA here is from genome assembly GCA_949319445.1 of Mythimna lalbum. NCBI lineage: Eukaryota > Metazoa > Arthropoda > Insecta > Lepidoptera > Noctuidae > Mythimna > Mythimna lalbum. The sequence continues at coordinate 10,905,809 of OX439373.1, forward strand.
TATTGGGGCATTAGTCAGAATTTGTTTACATTTGTTAACTGCGTCTAAGAATTCATTACTATGAATAACTTTTGCGTTCTTTTTGAGACAGGATGTTAACGGTTTTGTAAGCTTCGCGAAATCTTTGATGAATTTTCGGTAATAACCTACTAGTCCTAGGAATGACTTTATGTCCTTTTGTGTTCGTGGTATGGGGAAATTTAAAACAGCTTTTATCTTGTCTTTGTTGGGTTGTAGTCCTTGATCAGTCAATTCATGTCCTAAAAAATTCACATGTTTTTGTAAGAATTCCGACTTGTCTAATTGCACTTTGAGATTATGCATTTTGAAGCGCTGAAGTACTAATTTGAGTTTTTCGTTATGATTTTGCAGTGAGGTGGCTGCAATTATGACGTCATCTAAATACGTGAATACGTTGTCTATCCCTCTAAGAATATGGTCCATAAGTCGCTGAAAAGTGCTCGGAGCATTTTTTAACCCAAACGGCATTCTTAGGAACTCATAATGGCCTCTTTCTGTAGTAAATGCGGTTTTTTCTATGTCGTTAGGGTGCATTTCCAATTGATGGTAGCCACTGGCTAAGTCGAGGGTTGTAAAATACTGTGCGCGCCCTAATCTATCCAGTATGTCGTTGATATTCGGTAAAGGATACTTGTCTTCAACGATTCTGTCGTTTAGTCGTCTATAGTCTATAACAAGTCTCCATTTAACCTTTCCTGAAGCGTCAGGTTTTTTCGGGACGATGTGGACAGGACAAGACCAGGGTGAAATACTTTCCCGAATAATTCCCTGTTTTAGTAGGTTGTCTATTTGTTTTTTAATTTCTGTACGTTGTTGTGGGGCTTGTCTATAGTTTCTAACGAAGATGGGTGTGTCGTCAGTTAACCTTAATTCATGTTTTACAGTATGTGTGAAAGATAACGGTATGTTTTCAGAGTGAAATACGTCACGATATTGGTAGCAAATTTTGGTAATCTCCCGTTTTTCTTCTTCATTCATATGGCTGGTTCTAATTTTCTTTAAGTTTTCGCAAAGTTCTTTGTCGATATCAGTTTTAGTTTGAAGGGTGTTAATTTTGTATGTTTTACTTTGATTTATCAGTTGTGGTGGCAATGGCTCAAGAGGTAGATGGCAATTGTTACTGATTACTTGTTCTTTATCAGTTAAATTAATTATAGATGTCTTAAAAATTCCATTTTTTACCGTTACTACAGCGGCGGGTGACTTGAGTCCTTTAAACCAATTAAAGTCATCGCAGATATAGTTACCGTCCATACAATTCGTTTTTACTGTTATAAACTTTTCGCAATTGGGTTCAATTTTGAGTCTTTTTACCGGATAGTCAAAATAAATTGGTATTTCGGTATTATGAGTTCGCAATAGCTTATTTTTAAAATCTATGTTACACCCTAATTCTTTTAACAAGTCCATCCCTATTAGTCCTTTATACTTTGGGTCAAAATCAAAAAGAAGGAATTTATGATATATGTCGGTCTTAAACTGTGGAGGTAACGGTAAAATAGCAACATGTTCATGGCGAGTAACAGCATGCGCGGTTTTTACTTGAAATGGTTCGCGCTCAACGCAATGTTCAAGATTAGTACTGGCTATTACGTCAGGTGATATCATACAACGCGAAGCTCCAGTATCTAATAAAAATTTACCTTGAAATTCCGGCAATTCTATATAGGGGAGATGGTCTTTACCTTGGTTGTTGAGGTGAACAGTCTTTACTAGCCGTGGTTCAATGGGTCCTCGTTCTGGGGAAAATCCTGATGGTTTGGTCCCTCAACAGGCGTCTCCTGCGTGTAGCTGTAGTCTTCACCATTAGGTTGTAAATTATTATTAAACTCACCTTCATAGTAGGCATTGTAGTCAGGGTAACACTGGTCTTGGTTGTGCTGTGTATAAAACATTTCTTCGGAAGCGAAACGTGGTGTTTCGGGCTTGCTTACCGATCTCATGGTGACGTCAGACACTTTTTGCGGCGGGTTCACCTGCTGGCGAGGTATATTCGGCTGAGGTCTAAAATTACCTGGGTTTCTGAAAGTACCAGAACCACTAGGTCTTACGTTACCTGAAGCGGGTCTTGGGGGTATGCCTTGACCCCTCTGTTGTCTCTGATCTATGTTCCAGCTATTACGCGGGGCAAAGTTATTATTTTGGGGTACCGTTTGGTTTGGCTTGGGTATTTCTTTTGGTTTGTTTTGGATAGAAAGTGCATTAAAACTATTGTTAAGTCTATTGAATGCCAAACGCGCCTCTTCCTGCCTAGCCGTTACTATGGCTGCTTCAAGAGTCGTAGGTTGTGCAATCCGCACGCCAATAGAGACGTGAAAGTCTAAATTATTAACGTATTGATCTATGACCATACTCTCATAGTATGACTTATCCGTATGCCTACCTACTACGTTTAGAGTGTCTAAAATTTCCCTTAGTCGTTTACCAAACGTCTCGGCGTCTTCATTTTTATTACGACGCAAACGCGTTAGCTCTTGCATCAGCTGTATTTCATTACGCGGTTCGCCTAATCTACGCGTCAACGCAGCCTTAATTGTTTGCCAGCTATCAACTGTATCTTCGGAGGCTATTGCACTGATCGCCGAATCGCTTAATTTGCTTTTAATTAAACTAACAATAGCAGGGTTCACCCTAACTTGTGGATCCAGTAATAGCATCACATTTTCAACTTCTCTAATAAAGTAATTTAGTGTTTTAGGATTGCCATCGTATTTTGGCAACAGCTCTGAAACGAACCTGAAGGTCGCTAAATCGATGCTTGCCATAGCCATCGTGATTTAATTGAAATTAATACAAAACAAATTAGTTCTAATTCACTTTAGGATATTATTGAGATAATGTATAATACCTAACACTGCCTACTCTCTAAGAAGTTAGCTTGAAGTTACTTTAATTCATGAATCCCCAAGCGACCACCGGTGGCCGCGCATCTATTGTCTTACTATTGTGTCTCTAATTGACGGTATCTGAAGGGTTAATTATGTTATACGGATCGTAATTATATCGCATACGTAAACTAGTAAATATCTCTTGTCACAGAACGTATTGCTGCGAATTGTATGCCGCGATTGTAGCACGCATACGTAGCACCTAAATTCAAATGAATGTAATAAACTCTATAACTAATGTACTTTGCCTATAGCGATTTTAGCCTATAAACAAAACACAGATAACATTTATAGAATACAGCAGGAAATATAGCATAGGAAACTGGGTATACAACAAGCACTCACCACAGTATCTTCTGCATCTCTAGCCGGGCCTTGTAGGACAGCAGGACTCCCAATTCTCCGGAACTCCCGCAGGTTGTTCGCCTTCGTAGATTCGAGTTTGTGATCGCGAAGATAACGATAGATACCGTTCACTCTTACCGAAGAGTTGTATTCGAAGTAGAGTGTCGCGATCCTACCGACTGCGCCAGTTAAGTTACGGCGAACGAAATTATTATTAAAAAAAATATTTATTTGAATTAAAACAATGTTTATTGATTAAAATGTTCTACAAGACTAATTTTACAATTATAATATTTCTATTACTAAAATCTGCAATTCTACAATTATGCAGTTTATTTATGACGCACGGGCGCATCCGCTGCATTAGTCAGCGATTACGTTACTCGGCGATATCCTAACTCACGCCGTGATGCATTTTTTCGCACAGGGTGACGTCACACGTAACTTTAATGGGCTATATGTTTGTTATTTTGTGTTTAATAATTTTTTTATAATCTAAAATACGGACTAAATAAAATGTAGTTATTTTGACCCTGGAAACAACCCTATTCGGAAATTGAACTGTTTTCATAGGTAATATTATAGTTTGTACAGAGCTCTCAGTGCATAACTCCGACTCGCACTCGGCCAGTTTTTTTCATATTCATCTAATAATTTTCTTCTCATTTCATAACTGACATTAGACCTATTTCTTGGGTCAGTTATTTAGTACTGGTTCTGCTTCAAAGCTAACTGGGTCTAGGTTATAATGTACGAAGAAATATGGGTCGCTGTTAAGCGATCGCGACAGTTTTTGTTCTATATTGTGAAACTTCCAGAAGCTACGATTTGTCGTGATTGATTTTATATAACAAGATTGGCAAAAGTGACAAGTGTCGTCATGGACTGGTGGAAGGCACCCGCATCTCATGCATGATGATTTTTTTGATAAAAAAAAAACTAGTGCTTGATTTTTTTTTTTTTGGTGAGTAAAAATCATCCAGATCATCCCACGCCGTTGAACGGAGCGGGAGATACTGTCAGACTTTTACCACAAAATATATAGGTAAAAAAGTCAATCTACAAGCTGTGCGGGCTCTCACAACGCACACATAGACACCGCTCACGGACACGATATCTCAGAGCGCCTCGGTCCGCACGTCGAACAGTTCCGGCTCAAACGCTCATTAGTGTGCGTCCACCGAACGTAGGTATAAAAAGTGACGTACATACATAAGATTGTCTTCTGACTAAAAAACCCACCCCGTTCCTTCGTTGTCTTTCATACCGGGGCCGAGCCTTCCTTTCGGAAACATACCCTAGCCCCAGTAGACTTCGACCCAGCTGGGCCTTTGCGGATGCTGACAATTCCTTGAGGCATCGTTCCGGACGTTCGGACAGCGAGCTACCCATTGCTCACCGTCCGCAAGCCCACGCCTGCGGTGGCCGGAAATCGGGACCGGAATCCCGACGACGGCTAGGCGTGAGCGCCGTTGCCTGATGCGGTCGGCCTCCTCTGGCCACGAGGCTATCATATACTCTCCTGTCACCCGCACCATAGGTATTGATAGACTGATAATGACGTCAAAATCTTAAGAGCAGTGGTGGCCGAGTGGTAACGGCCCCGACTAACGAGTTGCAAGTCACGGATCCAAACCCACCCAGGCGCATTACTTTGTGTAATTTACTTCATCACCACTGCTCTCAAAACGGTAAAGGAAAACATCGTGAGGAAACCGACATGTCCTAGAACCAAAAATTCGAAGACATGTGACATCCACCAACCCACACTGGGCCCGGGATTACGGTCCATTCCTTCTCCTAGAGAGGAGGCCTGAGTCCCAGCAGTGGGAACATTATAAGGCCGACTATGCTATGATATGACATCTAAATTTTTTTATATAAAAAGTAATTAGTATCGTTCATTCATTTAAAAATCCGCACAGAATAAATTACTCAGTACTTTTGTACAACCAATTATTATTACCTTATTGAAACCAATCTAAATTCCACCTTACCATCCTTGATTTAAAGTCCACAATCGATTTCCTAGTTACGGAAACTAATATTGTACGTGCAAATTTATTGTTGCGGTTCTTTTTGGTTATTGATGGACTTTATGCCGTTCGATTTAAGGTTGATTTTTGATTGATGGAATGTGTTTGTAGTTGTTTTATTAAGTTGGTAAACGCCGACAATGACCTCTTTTGGTACTTATGGCCACGAAGGAGTAATTTTACATTAATAATTGTTTGTTTGAGAGAGAATTAGTAAAAAATGGACAAGACTTATTAATAAAACAAGCTGTTCTTTTAATTAATTTGATTGGTTTGTCACGATTTTGTTATCACTAACCGGCAGAATTGTCATGATAAAGATTTTCCAATAAATCGATGACAACTTGGGCTCGGTCCGGACGGTTACCGGGTGACCGAATTTGTGTGCCCTGCCACTTAAGTTTGGCGATTCTTCGTGCTACGTCGATAACCTTGGTTCTTCTGCGGAGATCCTCATTCCTGATTCGATCACGCAAGGAAACTTGTATTTTCCTTGCGTGGTAGTTTCCTTGCGTGATCGACGCACAGGATCGATCATTGTGGCGACACTTGAGGGAGGCCTATGTCCAACAGTGGACAACAATCGGTTGAAATGATGATGAAGATGTGACTGAGCGTTGAGATGACGTCATTCCCGTACATTTGAAGCTTTCTACTTGCGTTAACTATTGCAGATTAGCAACTTCGTTAGGGGTACTGGTCAAACTATAATCTGTAATATAAAAATGAATCGCAAAATGTGTTGGTAAGCGCGTAACTCAACAACGCCTGGACCGATTTCGCCAATTCTTTTTCTGTTGTGATTGTTATTGTGAGGAAAAGGTTCTTATGGAAATAAAATAAAATTAGGGTAGTGTAGAGTAGAGTAGAGTAGTGTAGAGTAGGGTCGAGTAGGGTAGAGTAGGGTAGATTAGGGTAGAGTAGAGTAGATTAGAGTAGAGTAGGGTAGAGTAGGGTAGAATAGGGTAGGGTAGAGTTGGGAATAGTAGGGTGGAGTAAGGTAGAGTGGGAGCGAAGCCGCGCGGGCAAAAGCTAGTAGCTAATGTTTGTAAAAGAGCAATTGCCGTCTCTACCAACGTTATAGATCCTTGTACCACCGGCACTAAGAAGTAAGGTTGTTTATAATTGCTCTATTCACTAAAATCACGCATTTTTTGTTGTTACCCGTAAAAAATATAAATTAATTCATAGCTTTTTACTTCACTGCTCAGCTGGTATAATAGTGAACTAAAGAGACGCGTTACTGAGATATTTGGGAAGCAAAGAGCCAGGTGACTCAGGGGTTGTTTTATTTATTTATTTATTTTTATTACAGGTAGGTACTCTCTGCACTAACAGTCGAAACCAAAACTTGCAGAGAGTCATTATTACAATATAACAAGAAAAAAATAATTAAATTAAATTAATTACATAATCATTTATTATCATTATTCTCATCATTTTGCACTTGCTCCTAGTTGTTTGCTGGTACCTAATGCCCGCTATGACCTGCCGTGCTACCTGTGTTATTACTGTCAGTGGTGTCTAACTTGTGACCTTGTTAAATTTTTTGAGAAATAATATGACAAGGTGTAAAAACTACGGTGGAGCACACAGTTGCGGTGTGCCCTGCTTGGGCGGAGCATCGCCGTGCCCACGTGGGTGCGATCAGCGGCGGAGACCTCTCGCGCCGGGCCAGTCCTGGCTTCAAGCGAAATTTTAGGATTCTGGGTCAACGGGAAGTACCTTATGAATTAGTTTCCCTTGAGAGTATATCGAAAATCGAGTAGTCGAAATATATGTTTTTAACCGATTTCTAAAAAAGGAGGAGGTTCTCAATTCGGATGTTGGTATTTTTTTTTTTATGTTTGTCCGCGCATAACTTCGTCGCTTGCCAACCGATTTGAAAAATTCTTTTTTTCATGGAAAGGGTATGCTTCCCAAATGGTCCCGCAGTCATCAAGTCGGGATCTGATGATGGAATCGTGGCGAAATCGAGGTAACTTCTCAAATATTATAGGCGACCATGTGGTTATTTTTAGTGAAGTCGGTTATTATTTTTTTTTGTAAAATGTTTTTTGTTATTTGCGACAAAATCGGGCGTATTTTTTTTTCCGTTAACTCGGAAGTTTTATTTTTACAGCTTTTTTTTTTTTTTTTTTTTTTCTCGACGGGGAAAATCATCTTATGACAAGACCCGCTATTGGGTGGAGCGGGAGATAGTGTCAGACTCTTACTGACTAAAAACCCCGCGCCGTTCCTTCTAGCCTTCATACCGGGGCACGAGCTCCCTTTCGGACAACCCTGTCCCCAGTAGGCTTCGACCCAGCTGGGCCCCTCCTGCTGCTGACAACTCCTTGAGGCGCGCGGGAACAGTGCGCGCCGTCGACGTCTTGGACTCGGTCCATTACCGGACGATCGGACAGCGAGCTACCCATGGCTCGCCGTCCGCGAGCCCGCGTCTACGGTGGCCGGAAATCGGGATCGGAATCCCGGCGACGGCGGCGAGGGCGCCGTTGCCTGATGCGGTCGGCCTCCTCCTTTGCAAGCATTACTGCTTCGCAGAAGGAGGCAACCGCCTGCCATTCCTCCTCGCTCCGGACCATGGCCTCGACCAGGGCCCGGCGCGAGAGGTCTCCGCCGCCGATCGCCCCCACGAGGGCACGGCGATGCTCCGCCCAGGCAGGGCACACCTCGACGGTGTGCTCCACCGTGTCCTCCGGGCGTTGCGCACAGTGGCGACACCCGGGCGTCTCTTCCGCTTGAATCCGATGCAGGAACCTCCCGAACTTGCCATGTCCGGTGAGGACCTGCGTCATGCGGAAGGTAAGGACGCCGTGAGGTCTTTCCAGCCACGCCTCAAAGAGGGGACTTACCGCCATAATCGTGGCGTGCCCAATTTTTTACAGCTTGACAAATGACAAAAGACAGGATCACTTGATCCTATAAAGATTCCGTTTTTTTCTTTCATACCTTTTTTTTCGGTGTGAAAAATCATCCAATCACAAAACCCGCCCTTGGGTGGAGCGGGAGATAGTGTCAAGTGTCAGACTCTTACTGACTAAAAACCCACCCCGTTCCTTCTAGCCTTCATACCGGGGCTCGAGCTTCCTTTCAGATAACCCTGGCCCCAGTAGGCTTTGACCCAGCTGGGCACTCCAGTTGCTGGCAACTCCTTGAGGCGCGCGGGAACAGTGCGCGCCGTCGCCGTTCTGGGCTCGGTCCGGACAGTTACCGGACGGTCGGACAGCGAGCTACCCATGGCTCGCCGTCCACGAGCCCGCGTTTCCTTTTGTACCTTTAAAAAGGAGGAAAGCCTCCGGAAGCCTAAAAACAATTTGAACTTTAAATTAAATTTGAATTATGGGTCCCAACTAGTCGTTTCCAAGAGTATCAGGTTACCCAGAATCTGGGTTTTGGAGGTCAGATAAGCAATCTCTCAATGTCAACAAGTTTTGCTAAAAAGTGAGAAAGTATATCAATCATGAAATGTCACGCCCGCTGTTTAAAATAATTAATATGGCCGACGCGAACAATCGGTCAATTAATGAATTATATCTAGGTTATATTTTGAAAGGTCAAGAATATTTATTGTTGTTTTTGATCGTATTTTGAGATAATAGTTAATGACATCTAGATTGTTTTTAGTATAGTCTGTCTGAAAAGTCAAACGACTTAGATTTTTTTAAACGAATCAAAAAAATTGTTTTTATGTATACAGGGTGTATATTTGTAAAACATTGGCTACCTCACAGGACTATGTTACTAGGTAACATCATAAACAACAACTTTTGTTCTGTGACTTTTTACCAAAAACAATCCTTCCATATTTCCTTGTTCTATTCGGCGGGGGTGCTTAACGCGACACTTCCGCATTAAGCACCCCCGCCGAGACACCCGCCTCCCCTCCGCTATTGTACTATCACTTGCTTCGCATAGATTTTGTAATATTTAGAACATTAATTAAATTATTTTTATTTTTATATGAAAATTTGATGAACTATAATGTGATATTTTTTTAAGTCATAGAACAAAAGTTGTTGCTTATGATGTTAGTAACATAGTCCTGAGAGGTTGCTAGTGTTTTACAAATAACCCTGTATTATGTAGTGACTGCCAATTAGCGTACGATACTTAAACACGTAATTGTAACAGCAGATTTTTTCAAATAATGCAGCACGGCGTGACGTTAATGGGTTTACAAATACCGCCTGGATTCTGATCCCGATTTCCGGCCACCGTGTGTAGGCGGCGGACGGCGAGCAATGGGTAGCTCGCTGTCCGACGGTCCGGTAACTGTCCGGACCGAGCCCAAGTCGTCGACGGCGCGCACTGTTCCAGCGCGCCTCAAGGAGTTGTCAACAACGGCAGGGGCCCAGCTGGGTCGAAGCCTACTGGGGCTAGGGTTTGCTCCGAAAGGTAGCTCAGCCCTAGTAAGAAAGGCAACGAAGGAACAGAAGTGGGTTTTTAGTCAGTAAAAGCCTGACACTATTTCCCGCTCCGTCCAAGAGCGGGGGATGTCATTAAATGATTTTGCCACCGAAAAAAAAGGGTATAACTTAACAACGTAAGCTGATACCTTTGATTCCAAGTTTCCATGTGAATGTACCACATAAAACAGCTCAGTTTGACAAAAGTTTCTTTGGTATGGCATCAAAAATTTACAATAAAAACCTTTTTATAAAAAAAAAATAACCGACTTCACTAAAAAATTGAATTGAATTCGAGGAGTTCCCTCGATTTCGCCAAGATTCTATCATCTGATCCCAACTTGGTGACTATGGGACCATTTGGGAAGTATACCCTTTCCAACAAAAAAATAATTTTTCAAATCGGTTGGCAAGCGACAAAGTTATGCACGAACAAACATAAAAAAAAAACATACAAACATCCGAATTGAGAACCTCCTCCTTTTTTAGAAGTCGGTTAAAAATACGTGTCTCTTATTTTTGAATACTTAATCTAAAAGACAGACTAATTACATTTTGTACAGCCACTAGCTTATTAGATTATTTGATTAGATTACCCAAGTGGTTTAACTTTTTAGACAGACTATACCCACATAATCGGTGTTGAATTTAATAACAAGCAAACAATAGATAACAGAAACATAGACTTTCGAAATTATAGTTATTTTGATCATTTTAGAGATTTGTTTTTTGTAGTGAAATCGGTTATTTTCTTGCTGTGAAAAGTGTTTTATTTACGTAACAATCAGAACCACGTTTTACGTCATTTGACCCAGACCTTACTTGTACAAATGTCAAAAGTTTGTTGACCTTTCGAGTCGAATTCGGTCATGTTGATAACCTGAGAAAAGTTCGGATATGTTCGTGTTATTTTTGATGCTCCGACTGGAAATAGGCCAATTTATAAAAAAAAAAACCATGACATTTTTAATAAGTATAACAGGTTACTTCTAGGTAAGTTTAATGAAATAATAACAATTTTCCTTGTATTTTTTTTATCTATATTTTAAGAAATATTTAAAACAGCGACCCGCCCCGGCTTCGCTCGGGTGCAATCTATACTAATATTATAAAGAGGTAAAATTTGTAAGTTTGTAAGTTTGTAAGTTTGTATGTAGGGGGTAATCTCTGGAACTAATAATCCAATTATAAAAATTTTTTTACTGGCAGAAAGCTACATTATTCCTGAGTGCTATAGGCTATAAATTGTTTCTATAGCATGTATATTAACTGAGCTATCACAACTTTTGTCTAGCAAGTCGGAAAAAAATACCTCATAAAATAGAATTATTTGCGTGCGCTGCCTAAACAGTTGCTTAAAATTAAAAACAATGTATGGCTACCTGGTTCGTCTTAATTATTTCTACAAAAAAGTCCGCGGTACCATATCTCTATCTTTTATTTTTCATCTTTTATACTTCTTTTATTGCATTAAAAATATTTTTTTTCGGCATACTTACGTTTGGTTGATTATTTGAGCAACAAAATATTAATTCTTATGACAATAAATTATTTCAGTATCACAAGAACATTATACAGATAAGATGTGCCATTTACAGCATAGCAATTGGTCATACAGTTTCGAAGATAATATAAAATTACTAAAACGCAAAATGCCCCTAGCGTAACTTTCACTGTGCAGACGTTTTACCTATTTTTTTTTTATGGTGGGCAAAAATCATCTTATGACAACCCCCGCCCTTGGGTGGAGCGAGAGATAGTGTCAGACTCTTACTGACTAAAAACCCACCCCGTTCCTTCTAGCCTTCAAACCAGGGCACGAGTTCCCTTTCGGATAACCCTGGACCCGGTAGGCTTCGACCCAGCTGGGCCTCTGCTGTTGCCGACAACTTCTTGAGGCGCGCGGGAACAGTGCGCGCCGTCGACGTCTTGGGCTCGGTCCATTACCGGACGATCGGACAGCAAGCTACCCATGGCTCGCCGTCCGCGAGCCCGCGTCTACGGTGGCCGGGAATCGGGACCGGAATCCCGGCGGCGGCGGCGGGGGCGCCGTTGCCTGATGCGGTCTGCCTCCGCCTTTGCTAGCATTACTGCTTCGCAGAAGGAGGCGACCACCTGCCATTCCTCCTCGCTAAGGACCATGGCCTCAACCAGAGCCCGCCGCGAGAGGTGTCCGCCGCCGATCGCCCCCACGAGGGCACGGCGATGCTCTGCCCAGGCAGGGCACACCTCGACTGTGTGCTCCACCGTGTCCTCCGGGCGTTCCGCACAGTGGCGACACTCGGGCGTCTCTTCCGCTTTAATTCGGTGCAGGAACCTCCCGAACTTGCCATGTTCGGTGAGGACCTGTGTCATGCGGAAGGTAAGGACGCCGTGAGGTCTTTCCAGCCACGCCTCAAAGAGGGGACTTACCGCCATAATTGTGGCGTGCCCAACGTTTCACCTATTTGCCCATAGATGGCGTTCTGCAATTACGTAATTTTTCTGAATCGCGGTGTTAAGACTTTCTGTGGATTGATGACCCTCTCGAATTATTATGCCCACGTTGTCGTTAGTTGGAGTTCTTCTGTCAGTTGCTTATTGGTTTCGGTTGTTTCGTTCGTATGGTTGTTGTTGTTGATAGATACCTCATAATCGAAAATATCGTAATTTCGTTGTACGTTTTCGTATGTTCGTAGTACTTCGTTCTATCGTAATAATCGATACGAGTTATCCGATATTACGATTGTTTTGTTTTGTAAAGGCGGACGGTGTTCGAGTCGCTCTCCTTTTGTTCATAATTGTTTTCAAGTCTGTGCGTAGTTTGTTGAGAGCATGTCTAAAAGGAAATCTCAACTGTCCCGGCAGACATCACAGACAAGAGCCGCTCGAGTACGCCGTACGGAAGAATCTGCCCCTGAAAATGAGCAGCGCCTCTCGAGAAATAGAGAATATATTTCGCAAGCACGCGCTAGAGAATCTAGCTCCGAGCGCTCACAGCGCCTCGCTAGCCAAAATGTGAGGACATCGCGGGCCCGTGCTCGAGGAACTAGCGCTGAACGTGCGCACCGTCTATCTGAGTTAAGGCAGCATGTCTCTGAGACAAGGGATAGGGAGACTAGCGCTAAACGCTCGCGGCGGCTTGGTAGGCAAAATGTCATAACATCGCAGGCCCGTGCTCGGGAATCTAGCGCTGAACGTGCGCAGCGTCCATCTCATTTAAGGCAGCATGTCTCTGAGACAAGGGATAGGGAGACTAGCGCTGAGCGCTCGCAGCGGCTCGCTAGGCAAAATGCCATAACATCACAGGCCCGTGCTCAGGAATCTAGCGCTGAACGTGCGCATCGTCTAATCGAGTGTAATCTTATTTTAAAACAAGAAATTTTCCGCGGACGAAGTCGCGGGCAGAAGCTAGTATTATACATATAAACCATCCTCTTGAATCCCTCTATCTATTAAAAGAAACCGCATCAAAATCCGTTGCGTAGTTTTAAAAATTTAAGCGTACATAGGGATATAGGGACAGAAAAAGCGACTTTGTTTTATACTATGTAGTGATTAATAAAGGAAATAGTAATAATGAAAAATACATATTTTTGAAAGTGTTTTTTTTTTTTTGTAAGTTCTTCTAAGAAATATGTCATCATCATCATCAGCCTTTTTAAAACAATTATGAACAAAAGGAGAGCGACTCGAACACCGTCCGCCTTTACAAAACAAAACAATCGTAATATCGGATAACTCGTATCGATTATTACGATAGAACGAAGTACTACGAACATACGAAAACGTACAACGAAATTACGATATTTTCGATTATGAGGTATCTATCAACAACAACAACCATACGAACGAAACAACCGAAACCAATAAGCAACTGACAGAAGAACTCCAACTAACGACAACGTGGGCATAATAATTCGAGAGGGTCATCAATCCACAGAAAGTCTTAACACCGCGATTCAGAAAAATTACGTAATTGCAGAACGCCATCTATGGGCAAATAGGTGAAACGTTGGGCACGCCACAATTATGGCGGTAAGTCCCCTCTTTGAGGCGTGGCTGGAAAGACCTCACGGCGTCCTTACCTTCCGCATGACACAGGTCCTCACCGAACATGGCAAGTTCGGGAGGTTCCTGCACCGAATTAAAGCGGAAGAGACGCCCGAGTGTCGCCACTGTGCGGAACGCCCGGAGGACACGGTGGAGCACACAGTCGAGGTGTGCCCTGCCTGGGCAGAGCATCGCCGTGCCCTCGTGGGGGCGATCGGCGGCGGACACCTCTCGCGGCGGGCTCTGGTTGAGGCCATGGTCCTTAGCGAGGAGGAATGGCAGGTGGTCGCCTCCTTCTGCGAAGCAGTAATGCTAGCAAAGGCGGAGGCAGACCGCATCAGGCAACGGCGCCCCCGCCGCCGCCGCCGGGATTCCGGTCCCGATTCCCGGCCACCGTAGACGCGGGCTCGCGGACGGCGAGCCATGGGTAGCTTGCTGTCCGATCGTCCGGTAATGGACCGAGCCCAAGACGTCGACGGCGCGCACTGTTCCCGCGCGCCTCAAGAAGTTGTCGGCAACAGCAGAGGCCCAGCTGGGTCGAAGCCTACCGGGTCCAGGGTTATCCGAAAGGGAACTCGTGCCCTGGTTTGAAGGCTAGAAGGAACGGGGTGGGTTTTTAGTCAGTAAGAGTCTGACACTATCTCTCGCTCCACCCAAGGGCGGGGGTTGTCATAAGATGATTTTTGCCCACCATAAAAAAAAAATAGGTAAAACGTCTGCACAGTGAAAGTTACGCTAGGGGCATTTTGCGTTTTAGTAATTTTATATTATCTTCGAAACTGTATGACCAATTGCTATGCTGTAAATGGCACATCTTATCTGTATAATGTTCTTGTGATACTGAAATAATTTATTGTCATAAGAATTAATATTTTGTTGCTCAAATAATCAACCAAACGTAAGTATGCCGAAAAAAAATATTTTTAATGCAATAAAAGAAGTATAAAAGATGAAAAATAAAAGATAGAGATATGGTACCGCGGACTTTTTTGTAGAAATAATTAAGACGAACCAGGTAGCCATACATTGTTTTTAATTTTAAGCAACTGTTTAGGCAGCGCACGCAAATAATTCTATTTTATGAGGTATTTTTTTCCGACTTGCTAGACAAAAGTTGTGATAGCTCAGTTAATATACATGCTATAGAAACAATTTATAGCCTATAGCACTCAGGAATAATGTAGCTTTCTGCCAGTAAAAAAATTTTTATAATTGGATTATTAGTTCCAGAGATTACCCCCTACATACAAACTTACAAACTTACAAATTTTACCTCTTTATAATATTAGTATAGAAGTATAGATATTGCGCCCGAGCGAACCCGGGGCGGGTCGCTAGTCTATAATAAACATATATATATTTTTTTCAAACCTATTTACCTGGCCGTTACCGAGGAGTAGGCTTCAGAAAGTCACTGTTTTATGGCATTGCTTGGGAACTACGGCCTTAAGTTTTTCAAAGCTATTATGCAAATCATTAGATGCAAAATAATTATTTTTAAATTGGCAACGCTATGTAATTTGGCAGCGCAACCTCAGTTCAAGTTCCGAGGTATGTTTGTATGTATTTGTTATGTAAATGAAATCTTGTTATACAATGCGGAATATAGAATATGTAATGATGGAGGGATATTATTTCCTTGTTCATAATATAATTATTTTGGGTATTATAATACGATTAGAATATGTTCTGTATGTGTGAAGCCAAACTTAAGTGGCAGTTTATGGCGGTAAGTCCCCTCTTTGAGGCGTGGCTGGAAAGACCTCACGGCGTCCTGACCTTCCGCATTAGGTCCTCACCGGACAAGTTCCAGATGTTCCTGCACCGAATTAAAGTGGAAGAGACGCCCGGGTGTCGCCACTATGCGGAACGCCCGGAGGACACGGTGGAGCGTGGGGGCGATCGGCAGCGAAGACCTCCCGCGCCGGGCTTTGGTTGAGGCCATGGTCCGGAACAAGGAGGAGTGGCAGGCGGGCGGTCGCCTACTTCTGCGAAGCAGTAATGCTAGCAAAGGAGGAGGCCGACCGCATCAGGCAACGGCGGCCTCGCTGCCGCCGCCGGGATTCCGATCCCGATTTCCGGCCACCGTAGAGGCGGGCTCGCGGACGGCGAGCCATGGGCAGCTCGCTCTCCGATCGTCCGGTAACTGTCCGGACCGAGCCCAAGACGTCGACGGCGCGCACTGTTCCCGCGCGCCTCAAGGAGTTGTCAGCAACCGGAGTGGCCCAGTTGGGTCGAAGCCTCCTGGGGCCAGGGTTATCCGAAAGGAAACTCGAGCCCCGGTATGAAAAGGCTAGAGAATTATACAAAAAAAAATCCTGCTATGTAATAAAAAAAAACTAAAGCAACTTTAATTTCGGAGCGCCCGCGAAGTGTCATAAAACAGTGACTTTCTGAAGCCTACTCCTCGATTACGGCCAGGTTAATAGATTAGAAAAAAATATATGTTTATTATAGATTCATGAACATGTTCGTGCGATTAATACTTTTGTCTAAAAAAAAATATTTAGCAATTTCGCAACTTTTTCCTTACTCCTTCGAAACGGTTTGGATCATTAAAAACATTTTTACACATAAAAATTCTTGATTATTTTAACGTAAAAAAATTACCAATTTTGGTAAACCGATTGGAGATCTTGGTTTAATGTTATATTACTCGTATGTTTTTAATGTCGAAATTCTTTTCTCAGACAAAATGAAAAGGAATCGTCGAAGCATGAGTGTTCTTTCTCAATTAATTGTTGTGTGCAGTTTACTAATTAGCTTTAATTACACATTGTATGCATTTGTATCAGCTGGATGAATAGATTGTGTAAACGATACCATCAGTAGCGTAGCTCGGCGTGGGCGAAGGAGCCCTTGCCTACGGCCTTGCACCCTGTAGGGCCTCACGCAAGCGAGGGCTCTTTTCTTCAATTTTATGTAGGCCTACATGGGCACTTATAAAACATCAGAAGCTAGCGCAAGGTTCCAAATTGGTCGTTTCCTATGGAGAAGAACCGGCAAGAAACTCCATGGTTACTTTTATTTTAAATAAAGAGTATTTTTTTTATATTTTTTCGTGAGCCCTTAAAGTTTGCGGAGGGCTGTCCCTTACACCATGTAGTCACTAAAAGTTTTGTTGTTTACTAGACTGCGATATATACTGACTGGTCTCTTGGTCTAGTGGTTAGTGGCCCTGACTGCTATGCCGGAGGTCGTGGGTTCGATTCCCACCCAGGACAAATGTTTATGTGATGAGCATGATCATTTGTTCTGTGTCTGGGTGTAATTTATCTATAATATGTATGTTTTTAGAAATTTATAAGTATGTTTATCAGTTGTCTAGTACCCATAACACAAGCTCTGCTTAGCTTGGGGCTAGATGGCGTTGTGTGATAGTTGTCGAATATTATATTATTACTAGCTTTCCGCCCGCGGCTTCGCCCGCGTGGACTACAGTTTATATCGCGCGGGCAGAGACCCGTGCTCAGCAGTGGAATTATAGGTGGCCTATGTGTTATTCCAGAGATCTTCTACTTACCTACCAAATTTGATCTAAATCCGTTGAGTAGTTTTTGCGTGAAAACTTAACAGACAGACAGACAGAGTTACTTTCGAATTTATAATATTATTTTATATATATTATATTATAATATTATATTATATATTATATAATTATATATATTATATTATATAGTAGGGATAAAGAGTATTTTTTTTTATATTTTTTCGTGAGCAAGCCCTTAAAATTTGCGGAGGGCTGTCCCTTACACCATGTAGTCACTAAAAGTTTTGTTGTTTACTAGACTGCGATCTATACATAAAATTTTAATAAATAAATGGAATGCATTGCGTGTTGGAAACATGACTGCGGCCACAAAACGAAAGGTGTTAACCTAGGTATATAAAAATACCTACTTTGTAGTAAACAATAATAATTCACATGGAAACTTGAATCAAAATTATCAGCCTACGTTGTTAGGTTATAGCCTTTTTTTCGGTGGCAAAATCATCTAATTGCATCCCCCGATCTTTGGTGGAGCGGGAGATAGTGTCAGACTTTTAGTGACTAAAAAAACACTCCTGTTCCTTCGTTGCCTTTCGTACCAGGGATAACTTAACTTTCGGAGCTAACCGGCCAGGGTTGGGTTAGTAGGCTTCGACCCAGCTGGTCCCCTGCCGTTGCTGACAACTCCTTGAGGCGCGCGGGAACAGTGCGCGCCGTCGACGACTTGGGCTCGGTCGGGACCGATATCCGTGATCCGGACAGTTACTGGACGGTCGGACAGCGAGCTACCCATTGCTCGCCGTCCGCCGCCTACGCACGGTGGCCGGAAATTGGGATCGGAATCCCGGCGGCGGCTGGGGCGCTGTGGGCGCCGTTGCCTGATACGGTCGGCCTCCTCCATTCCTAGCATTACTGCTTCGCAGAAGGAGGCGACAGCCACTCCTCCTCGCTCCGGACCATGGCCTGTACCACTGCTCCCACGCGCCTCAAGGAATTGTCAGCAGCAGGAGGGGCCCAGCTGGGTCGAAGCTTACTGGGACCAAGGTTATCCGAAAGGAAGCTCGAGCCCCGGTATAAAGAGGCTAGAAGGAACGGGGTGGGTTTTTAGTCAGTAAGAGTCGGACACTATCTCCCGCTCCACCCAAGAGCGGGGGTTGTCGTAAGATGATTTTTGCCGTACGAAAAAAAAAGGCCCGGCGCGAGTGATCGCCTCCGATCGCCCCCACGAGGGCACGGTGATGCTCTGCCCAAGCGAGACACACCTCCAAAACTACCTCCTTATTATTTTAGTTTAGATTGTACAGAAACACAGACAACTACACGATTGATACAGCTATCTATACCATCATCGAAACTTGGTTTTTCTATGAGTGAGAAATAGATGACTAATTTTATTGTTTACGCGCCAAGATTAAATAAATGCACGCGCTGTAAATAAGGTCGCTTTGTTGTTTTTTAAGTAAATAAACAGGTCAGGGGCTTATGTCAGCTCTCAGCGTGGTGGCTCACAAAGGGATATTCATCATCATCATCATCATCAGCTTTTTTAATGTTCCCACTGCTGGGACTCAGGCCTCCTCTCTAGGAGAGGGAATGGGCCGTAATCCACCACGCGGGCCCAGTGCGGGTTGGTGAATGTCACATGTCTTCAAATTTATGGTTCTAGCCTTCTAGGACATACCGGTTTCCTCACGATGTTTTCCTTCACCGTTTTGAGAGCAGTGGTGTTGAAATAAATTACACAAAGTAATGCGCCTAGCTGGGTTTGAAACCGTGACCTACAACTCGTAAGTCGTTTTACTAAGAAGGATACAGAACAATTTGTTTTTTTTTTAAATTGCTGACAGGTTCGCGCTTGACCGCTATCTCACCTGATGGAAAGCGACGATGCGGTCAACGATGGAGCACGCTTACCTAGAAGTAACCTATTCACTCTCGACTTAAAGATTCCTGGGAATTCCACTCCTTAGCTGCACGTGCAATGTGTCCCCAAAATGTTTTGTGCGTGTAGGTGGGACGTCCACCATGTATCGGTGGCGCATTGCCATACGTCTGGTAGTCCGATGATGGAACGGGCGCGGGCGGAATTAGGTTATGCAATTCCGACGCAGACTCCCCGAAATGCGAAATGTAGAAAACCGACAGGCTCGCAACTCAGCGTCGATGCTCTAGACTTTGAAGCTTGGACTGATTTGACCATCACATATTTACTGTATGGATTTTAAAAGAGACTTTGACCCCTGAGTTTGTTTCGGTGTTTCTTCTCCGGGTAGTCAGCTAGGAAACACCGGCCTCATCTAGCTTAAACCGACGAAAAAAAAATTGACGTGTAAAAGTGTTTTTTAAACCTATTTTCAAAAATAAATATCATTTATCAACTCAGGACTGCTAAGAAGCTCAACATTCAACATCACGAGAGCTTCAACATCAGGTACATTAAACAACGCGCTGCCGAAACTAATGGGACTGATCGTGAATTTTTGAAATAGGGTTGCTTATATCGTCACCCTAACGGTTAACTGTCGTAACTAGCAATTGATATTTTACCGTTTTTCGTTCGGGCGTTACAATCATGTTCCTATAATGGCGTTAGCTGTAGCTTTATGAATTGAAATGAAATGAATTTTTTTTTTAGCTTTTATGAATCAATTAGAGTTTAATATTGCACTTGGCTTCTAAGGTACAAATGTAGTAAAGGTATTTTTTCTCTTTTTTGCACTTATGCATAACAAAATACGAGATCTCCTAGCTTTGCTGTGCCCGACAGGGTCCATATTGATTCTTTTTTTTATGTACCATCATATAGGTATACATATGGAATGCAATTATGTATTGAGTATTGATTATCTTCTAAACGGTAAACGACACAGATACGACGATTAGAGAGAACTTATTCCAAATATTGTTATGAACACGTAGGTAATATGAGTGCAGATCCGCCAGTTTTTGGGTAGGACAGTTAGCGGGGAGTGCGACGATATGACGGCAGGCGCTAAGAAGGGGTTTTTGGGAATTCAACTTCTATGGGGGTAAAAGGGGATATTTCTTTTATGTGCAAAATCTCATTCCGCGTACCAATGTATTTATTTATTTAATTATACAAGGTGCAAGGGACAGCCTTCCACAAACTTTAAGGGCTTGCTCAGTAGACGAAACTGAACAACCTTCCTCAAATTTTTTTTTCAGAAAACGAAAAAACAAATCGGCTTCTCCATACAAATTGTCCAATCAAGTTCATAATTTAGTATGGTGAAGCTGATTTTTTTTTTGTTTCCTGAAAAAAAATCTTAACGTTTGCTGTCCCTTACACCTTGTGTTATAACACAGGTACAGACGCGTCCAAAGCGATATTATAACGAACAGTTAAAATACACAGTACATAATTATACCTAATACAGTGAAACTTGGTTTAGTGGGACCTGGATAAGTGAGAAACCTCCATAACTGGAACTCATGCTGAGGTCCCAACACTTTGGCACTGAATTACCTCAGTTAGTGGGACGAGGTAAGCCTCTATATCTGGGATTTGTTCTTTCGATTTGTTTGATAAACCGCTGTAACTGAGATAACATTGTTTGTTTACTCATTCTCAACTGAAATAACCTGTATTCTCACCTCTATTAATGAAACCCTCTGTAAATGAGACAGATATTTATTTATACCTGTATATCTGAGACACTGGGTAAGTGGAATACCTCTATAAGTGAAACGACATTGCAGGTCCCTTGATGTCTCACTTAACCAGGTTTCACTGTATTATCAAACAAGTTATTATTATAAATTTATTAATCAAACCTATATATCTACTTGAAACTTAGAACGGAAGGTAGCCCAAATACATAATAAAAGTTCTTATTATTTGTTTTCCAAATCGAAAAAAAAAAATGCTCTCGTGCAAAATCGGGGCGGACAACTAGTCCTATATATAACGATAATTATCTCTAAAATTAAAAATCGACTTCCAAAAACACACCCTTAAAATTACTCTTAAACTACAAAAAAAAAAACTCACCAGTGCTCCCTATTCTCGGAAGTCGGAAACTCGAAACTCGAAAGTCGGAAGTTCGAAAGTCGGAAAACTGGAGCACAACACTACACTTCACTAGGTACTATTGTATTACAACATTACCTATCGTGGCAAACGCAGTACGCGCCTACATCGACTGAGGCGAAGTGTCTAGCCTTGCTGTTTAAATACCGGGGTTGAGGTAGTGGCGGACTGGAAGATACGCTATAAAATATAGCCCATACAGGGTGAGTGTTTGCTTGGTATGTTAAACGCGATATTATTCGTGAATTATAAAGTGTACTTTAATTAGGGTTTAACAGTTTATTTTTGTAAATCTAACTTTTACCAGCGGTTATACCCGCGTGAAAATAGTGAATTTACCTGAGGGAAATACTCACGAGATAAAAAATATTCAACATGTTATTACATATCTGTTCGGTAACTGTCCGGACCGATCCCTAGTTGTCGACGGCGCGCACTGTTCCCGCGCGCCTCAAGGAGTTGTCAGCAACAGCAGGAGCCCAGCTGTTTCGAAACCTACTGGGGCCAGGATTATCCGAGGGGAGGGGGGATTCTTGTATTTGTGTTTGGCCTTGCTGTATCAAATAAATTATTTTTCTTTCTTTTTTCTTTCTTTTTCTTTCTTTAGGCTCGGTCCCGGTATGAAGGCTAGAAGAAACGGGGTGGCCTTTTAGTCGGTAAGAGTCTGATACTATCTCCCGCTCCGCCCAAGAGCGGGTGTTGTCATTAGATGATTTTACCCACCATAAAATTTACATTTTCATATTTGTTTTTTTTTGTCACAATGGTCATTTTGAATGATTTTCACCTAAATATTAAATCAACAATCATCATCAATCATCAACAATCATCAATCATCAACAATCATCAACAATCATCAATCATCATTAAATCAATAATCATTATTTTATAATTTTTTTTTTCAATCAAAATAAATGCCTCATCGATTTCACGCAGCGCGATACTATATTTAATATCATCGCTTCCACTACACAAAAACCTAAACAAACCATTGAAGGTTTTACGCACTCAAGCCAACCATCGCAAGATGACCTCCGTTTACAATTACATTACGAACTATTAGAGGTCAAACTATACTAGTTTTTGTTTTGATACAGTTCCTACACTTAACTTAGTAATGACGTCATTCTTGACGAGAATTAAAACAAAGAAATTTGCTCGATATGTTTATTTTTTAAAAGGGTATGATTTTTTGAAAGGACCAATTCATTTTTAAAATAATTTTGTAGCTGACGCATTTTTTTAAAATACCTTTATCCAATTACAATAAGAGGGTCCTTTTCCACTCGAGCATGGTATAAAAGCTTGTTGCTTCATCTAACGCAATCCAACGCGATGTTTGGCGAAGAGTCAACGCTAAAGAAGAGAGATAACACCTGACTCTGTTGGCATTCGGTTACTCTGTGTTTTTTTTTAAACCCTTAAAAGTTTTTCAGAAAACTTGTCGTCATTCAGAATCTCGATTACATGTGCAAGGTTTCTATGGATGTAGGTACTTTTTTATATCCCTACTAATATTATAAATGCGAAAGTAACTCTGTCTGTCTGTCTGTTACGCTTTCACGCAAAAACTACTGAACGGATTTAGATCAAATTTGGTAGGAGAGACACTGGAATAACACATAGGCTACCTATAATTCCACTGCTGAGCACGGGTCTCTGCCCGCGCGATATAAACTGTAGTCCACGCGGGCGAAGCCGCGGGCGGAAAGCTAGTTTTTAATATACGAGTTCATCATGGAGGGCCAAAGTTCACGTAAAATAGCAGGTTCAAACCCGCGACCTACAACCCGTAAGTCGGGCCCGTTACCACTCGGCCACCACTGCTCTCCAACAACCCTGTGTGTGCGGCAACCCTTTTTTTTTGTCGACGGGGAATATCATCATTGACAAAACCCGCTCTTGGGTGGAGCGGGAGATAGTGTCAGACTCTTACTGACTAAAAACCCCGCGCCGTTCCTTCTAGCCTTCATACCGGGGCTCTAGTTTCCTTGCGGATAACCCCGACTCCGGTAGGCTTCGACCCAGATGGGCCCCTCCTGTTGGTGACAACTCCTTGAGGCGCGCGGGAACAGTGCGCGCCGTCGACGCCTTGGCTCGGTCCGGACAGTTACCGGAAAATCGGACAGCAAGCTACTCATGGCTCGCTGTCCACGAGCCCGGTGTGCGGCAACCCTGAGTGTGTGAAAAAAATGTAATACCGACATTTGACAGGTTTTTAAACCTAGAACTCAGTTCTCAAGCAGGTCTCCTTGACATAAACAAAGATTGCAAATATTTAGATTCCACAATAATTATTCATTTACTAGTTACAAATCAAAAACACGTGTTTCATGTCCTTTTAAAAGGACATCGAAAAATTGATACATCCGGGCCGTTATGAATGTCCTGTTTGAAATACAAACCCAAAATATATACGTACAGAAGTCAATCTACATACAAAGTGCGCTCGACACACATTTTCACTGTTTTTCATACAACGGCTCATCACTGATTACGACGTTATTACACATTTTTCATTAAATATTTTGGAAACACAGTATCTTGTGGATATTATCTAGGCTTCTATAGAAAACAATTTCTGTGTAAAACTAATCCAGTAAAGACCTATCATGTATGAACTTTGACACTTCACAATTTGCCTAAAAATTAAATAAGTCATAAAAGTAAAACTATAGAAGCCTTGCAAATTTTATTAAGATTCTAAATGACGACAACTTTTTTAAAAAAACTTTTAAGGGTTTAAAAAAAAAAACAACTTTTTCCTGGAGCAAGTTTTGTGAAATATTCGAGTAAATCTAGGAATTACCGAATACTAACAGAGTGTTCCGGCATTATCTCTCTTTTTTTGCGTTGCCTTTTCGTCAAACATCACGTTGGATTGCATTAAATGAAGTAACAAGCTTTTAAACCATTTTCGATGTTGACGATAGGCGAGTGGAAAAGGACCCTCTTAATGATAAATATTGAAATCTTCTATTTTTTTTTTTACCTGAATATAGTTTGTTCAGAATCAGTAACTGAATGGATTCCAATAGTTTTTACACCATGTTATATATTTTCAAATAAAATATTTTAAAAGGTCAGAAGTTAGACATCATCGACACTAAGTAAAACACAGCTCACGGAATGCCATAGCTAGCACACTTATTTGGAACGCATACTGCTACAGAAAAGACTAAAGAGATTAGAAAGGAAATACTTTCCGATTTGTGTCGCCGCTTGTCTCCCACCCTTTAACTCCACTACAGGCTATAAACTAATACGAACGCGCATTAAGGGTGTTACCACACCAGTCGATCGATCGTTGATTAATGCTATCGATCAATGGTAGAATGGATTAGTTGACGTCGATCGACAGTTTCTACTAGACCAATCGATCGATTGGTTTGTCGACCGGTATCCGTCGATCAATTAAAGCTATCACACCAATCGATCGATCGTCGATCGATACCATCGATCGACATCGGTCGACGTTGACGGTAACACCCTTACGCAACTAACAGACCACGCACACGTAGATCGCAAGTTTGCTATTGGTAGTTGAACTATGAGCATTGCCCTACTTTGTGGCTCGCCTGCCCCGCCCACAAGGTCATTCTAACCTCTTTCATCTGTTTTGTGGTTTGTGTGCAAAGTCGACAGCCCTAACGCGACCACCGAGCGTAGGTATAAAAAGTGAAGTACATACATAAGATTGACTTCTGTACCTATCTATTTTGTGATACAAGGTACCCATGCTTTAATGACATCCGTGCAATAAATATTATTTGTTAATGGGTACTTGTTTAAATATTATTAATGGCATAAAAAAACATTAGTGAATAATTGTATAACAACAGTTTGATTTGGCCCATTAGCTGGTCAATAATCAAGGTCTTTCTGTTAAATTACCACAAGTTTTTGGAGTTCCGTATAGGGTAAAAATGGAACCAGCGGAGTTACCATGACTCAGTGTGGGTAAAAGACAGAGCTATACAGGTTGTCTAGCGCCATCTCTTATCCACACTGAAACAGGATTAAAACCATCTTATTTTGAACGTCACGGTCTAGGTCCATGTTACTACCCATAGCGCCCACGCAGAAAGAACTACGAAGAAAGTACGAAATCCTGCATCGCGCTATCAAAGTTCTCCGCGCGATTTGAACATATACGACAGCCCGACATCAACTATCGGGCAGTCGCCCACCAGACTATAACATCCTGTCTGGTCGGAGGATCCTCCCTTTTCAATGGAGGTTTGCGGGACTTTACACTCTGTTGCGCATACCTCCAAAATAATTAATATTTAAGTGGACCATCCATACAACAAACGTAATTTTTTTGCCATTTTTTGTTCGATATAAGTAACTAAAAATAAAACGTTAACAGAATCTCGCTACTCTAATAAAGGTGCGCGATTGCGACTCCCACTTGACCGGTTTTTAATAAAAGGGGCCTCAATTTTTTTTTAAAGGGTAAAATTCAATGATAATTATATTTATTTTTGATTAATTTTTTTTTACGAATTTTTGCAAATAGGTAATGACAAGCTCCGCTCTTGGGCAGAGCGGGAGATAATGTCAGACTCTTACTGACTAAAAACCCACCCCGTTCCTTCTAGCCTTCATATCGGGGCTCGAGTTCCTTTCGGATAACCCTGGCCCCAGTAGGCTTCGACCCAGCTGGGCCCCTACGGTTGCTGACAACTCCTTGAGGTGCACGGGAACAGTGCGCGCCATCGACGACTTGGGCTCGATCCGGACAGTTACCGGACGTTCAGACAGATTACCGGACAGTCGGACAGAGACACGGGGTTGTCACGCCACGAACTTCTAAACTCCAGACTACTATAGGGTCATTCAACACAGCACTTTTTGTCCGACCCGGATGTCGAACCCAGGACCTAACGCTCAGCAGTCGCGCTTGGGGTCACAAGATCAACGAAGTGGAACGAGATGGCATTTCCCATAGCACTAGCTGTCCCTGCGGTTTCACTCGACTTTATTTACTGCTCCACTCGCATGAGACGTAACGTGATGTTATAAGACTAGCTTACTAGCTTTTGCCTGCGGCTTCACCCGCGTATATAAAATATAGCCTACAAGCTTTTGCCCGCACGGCTTCGCTCCCACTCTTCCCTACTCTACCCTACTCTACCCTACTCTACCCTACTCTACCCTACTCTACCCTACTCTACCCTACTCTACCCTACTCTACCCTACTCTACTCTACTCTACCCTACTCTACCCTACTCTACCCTACTCTACCCTAGTCTACCCTACTCTACCCTACTCTACCCTACTCTACCCTACTCTACCCTACTCTACCCTACTCTACCCTACTCTACCCTACTCTACCCTACACTACTTTACACTACTCTATACTTTTCTACCCTACTCTACCCTACCAAACTTCACATAAACCATCTACTAAATACCTAGTCTGAACAAAGCCTAAAAATTTGGTTTGGATAGGTGAGCCCGTTCTTGAGTTATAAAATAACAACGAAAAGTGGGATTGATATTTATATATATAGATAGAAGATAGATGTCACTCAGGAATAAAGCAGCTTTCTATCGGTGAAAGAATTATAGCATTCGCACCAGAACTTTCAGAGATATATTATATATATATATGATATATTAGTGTAGATAGATTTTCTGGGCTATCATCATTATCATTTCTGCTAAAACACGTCCACAGTTAGCCATAGGCCTTCCCCAAGCGTCGCCACAACGACCTATGCGTCTCGCATGCATAGGGTTCCCATGACCCTGACCAGGTCAGCGGTCTACCTTTTGAGAGGTCGTTCAACGCCTCTTCCGGTACGTGGTCACCACTCCAGAACCTTTCGTCCCCATCGACTATGTGTTCTGCAAGCATGGCGATTCTTCGAGCTATGTGGATTGCTGACAATTTCTTGAGGCGCGTCAAAACAGTGCGCGCCGTCGACGACTTGGTCTCGGTCCGGACAGTTACCGGACGGACGGACAGCTAGCTACCCAAGCCCGCGTCTACGGTGGCCGGAAATCGGGATCAGAACCCCGCGGCGGCGGCGAGAGCGCCGTTGCCTGATGCGGTCGGTCTCTTCCTTTGCTAACATTACTGCTTCGCAGAAGGAGGTGACCGACTGCCACTTCTCCTCGCTCCGGACTATGGCCTCAACCAAGGCCCGGCGCGAGAGGTCTCCGCCCAAGCAGGGCACACCTCAACTGTGTGCTCCACCGTGTGCTTCGGGCGTTCCGCACAATGGCAACACCCGGGCGTCTCTTCCGTTTGAATCCGGTGCAGGAACCTCCCGAACGTGCCATGTCCGGTGAGGATCTGCGTCATGCGGAAGGTAAGGAAGCCACGCGCCGTGAGGTCTTTCAAGCCACGCTACAGAGGCTTACCGCCAAAATGAAGTACATACATGAGATTGACTTCTGTAGCTATCTATTTTGTGTTAGAACTGATTCATCAATTTTTTGCTCTATATTGACCCTAACCACTGACCCAAATCTTTACGCTAAGATTGACCTATTTCCAGCAGTTTTTTTGTTCTAAATTAGTCTTAATACTACGTCCGTAATTAGGTTTTAATTATAGACTTTTTATAAGTCGTAGGTCGTTGTGGGTATCCAAGTGTGGTGTGGGTGCTGTACCACGAATTCTTTTGAGTTATGCTGTTCTCGTGACGACGATCGGCGGCGGTGACCTCCATGGCTTTAGGCCATGGAAGAGGGCGTGTCAGACTTTTACTGACTAAAATCCACTTCTATGTTCTTTCTTTTCCTTGGATGCTCGCTGTCCGACCGTCCGGTAACTGTCCGGACCGAACCAAAGACGTCGACGGCGCGCACTGTTCCTGCGCGCCTCAAGGAGTTGTTAGCAACAGCAGGGGCCCAGCTGGGTCACCTACTGGGGTCAGGGTTATTCGAAAAGGAGCTCGATCCCCGGTATTAATGCTAGAAGGAACAGGGTGAGTTTTTAGTCAGTAAGAGTCTGACACAATCACCCGTTCCGCCCAAGAGCGGAGGTTGTCATTGGATGATTTTTGCCCACCATAAAAAAAAAACCAAAAAGAAGGCCCCGGGTTTTCCTTTCAGAAGTAAACCCGTAGTTCCAGAAGACTTTAACCCTGCTGGGCCCCTTTTTTTTCGATGGGTAAAAATCATCGAAATTACATCTCCAGCCCTTGGGCGGAGCTGGAGATAGTGTCAAACTCTTACTGACTAAAGAATCTACCCCGATACTTCTTGGCTTCGACCCAGATGGTCAGATGGCGTCAGCAATAGTAGGGGCCCCTACTGTTGCTGACAACTACTTGAGGCGCGCGGGAACAGTGCGCGCCATCGACGACTTGGGCTCGGTCCGGACAGTTACCGGGTAGCAAACTACACGCTCACCGTCCGCAACCTCGCTCCTACGGATGCTGGGCCCTTACAGTTTTCCTGACATTTCCTTGAGGCGCGCGTGGAGCGTTGACGCCTCGAGTTCGTTCCGGACGGTTACCGAACGGCCAGATGGCGAGCTAGCAATGGGTAGCTACCCACGCTTACTGTAGCTGGAAATCGGGATCTAGATCTCGGTGGCTGGGGAGGAATTCCGTTCTTTGACGCATGCGGCCGCCACCTTCACTAGCAATACTGCTTCGCAGAAGGAAGCGACCGCCTGCCACTCCTCCTCGCTCCGGACCATGGCCTGAACCAGGGCTCGGCGCGAGACCTGCCGCATATCGCCCCCACGAGGACACGGCGGTGTTTCGCCCAAGCGAGGCACCTCTACTATATACTCTTACTTCGTTGTCATGTTTTAATTTGACTGATTAGTTAAACCTACAATCTGACATGCTCCTGTCAAAATGAATTAATATATAGTCGTGATTAAAAACATAAGATATTATGAGTACTATAAAATAAAATCAAGGTGACATATACTACGGCGGCCGAGACCTCTCGCGCCGGGCTTTGGTTGAGGCCATGGTCCGGAGCGAGGAGGATTGGCAGAGGGTCGCCTCCTTCTGCGAAGCAGTAATGCTAGCAAAGGAGGAGGCCGAAAGCATCAGGGATTCCGATCCCGATTTTCGGCCACCAGCACGCGGGCTCGTGGACGGTGAGCCATGGGTAGGGGGAGGCCTATGTCCAACAGTGAACGTCTGTCGGCTGAAATGATGATAATAATAATAATATTTACGAGTATTCAGGGTAAAATTTGGTAAAATGGTAACATTAATTGTGGATGGATGGAGAGGGAGAGGGAGGCCAAAGAAAAGATGGATGGATTGTGTGAGAAGTGATATGAATGAAAAGGGAGTTAGTGATAGCGTGACGAGCGACAGGACAGAATGGAAGAAAAAAACGTGTTGCGCCGACCCCAAATAAAACGGGATAAGGGCAGGAAGATGATGGTTACATAAAATCTTAAGAGTAATTACAAAGGTAAATACTATGTTATTCTATGAGCCTGTACTAGGATAAACCTGTATTACAGGCGGTAGAAGCTCTTATCTATAGTTTTTAGGACATTAGAATTCATTACAATATGATGATGATGATGATCTTCTTCTTCCTCTCGTGTCGATGCTCTCAAACTATACTTTTTCTGACCACTATTTGGCGACCTGTACGGCTCTATCGTTAGCCTCATATAGATCCTGAAAACTGCAGGTGGTAATGCAGGATGGGCAGCATAGCAGGTGGTGCATGTCCTGTGGAGAGGCTCCACACTGGCACTGTGCTAGAGATAGGAAGTCCCATTTGGCCAGATTGCTTTTACAGCGGCCGACCTGGGTTCGCTAGCGGTTTAGAGATTTCCAAATTGGCCACTGTAGTTCGCGTCCAGGGTTCTGCCTCCACAGCGCGCATCTGTCGTCCTCTGCACTGTCTTTCAAGGAGGTCGTAAATCGCATAAAGCTTTTACGGCTCCTTAAACGTGCAGGTTTTGGTTGGTGTTTATGCAGGGGGTGACGGTCGTCCCGTTCCTGTTTACTCTTTTCGATGCGAACTTCTGGAGGAGCTATACCTGCTAAAGAGTACAACATCGGTAAATGTCCGGACCGAGCCAAGGAGTCGACGGCGCGCACTGTTCCCGCGCGCCTCAAGGAGTTGTCAGCAACAGGAGGGGCCCATCTGGGTCGAAGCCTACCGGGGACAGGGTTGTCCAAAAGGGAGCTCGTGCCCCGGTATGAAGGCTTGAAGGAACGGCGCGGGGTTTTTAGTCAGTAAGAGTCTGACACTATCTCCCGCTTCACCCAAGAGCGGGTTCTGTCATAAGAAGATATTCCCCGTCAACGAAAAAAAAAAAGCTCTGGAAATCTGTGTAAAAATTTCACACTCCTACTCCCAATAGTTTCGGCTGTGCGTTGAAATGTCAGTCAGTCAATTTGACCTTTTATCCTATTTGGAAATAGATTAATCATTACCTCAAAATATAATTCTTCCTTTAGTAATCTTAGTTGTTACCATCTTTTCTTAGCCAAATCACAATAAAAAACAGACTAACAAAAAATGCAAAAACTCTTCACAAACTTTTTGCATTACAAGAATCAAATTGAAGACCTCAGCTGACAGCTACTCTTTACAAATTACTACTACAATGAAGATTACTTTTAGCTCTAAACAAATAAATTGGAAACTTGGAAACATTAAAAATAACAGCTCAATCACAAAATAGATGGGTACAGAAGTCATCTACAAACAAAGCGCGATCGAGCAACAAATGGTAATTAATAAATGATTTTTATTTTGCAAATAGGTTTAAAAAAGAACACTTTGAAACGTCAATAATTTTGTTAGTTTAAACTAGATGAGGCGTAGAGTCGTATGAGGTGGTTTGGACATGTGATGAGGCGAGACAAGGACTATTGCGTTCAAAGGGCTTTAGCCATTCCTAAAAATAAAAAGAGAGGCAAAGGGAGACCAGTTTCTACGTGGTGGACAGCCGTGAATAGGAATACCAAGCGGGCACAACTAGATATACAGACAACCTGGGACCGAGCGTCCTGGCGCCGCGGTACGAGGAGAGCCGACCCCAAATAAAGGGTCAAGGCTAGGCAAAAGAGAGACAGAAACTAGATGAGTCCGGTGTTTCCAAAGCTGACTACCCTGAGAAGAAACACCGAAACAAACTCAGGGGTTAAAGTCTAGCAGGGGCCCAGTTGGGTCGTAGCCTACTGGGGCCAGGGTTAGCTTCGAGAGAAAGCTCAGCCCCCGATACAAAAGGCAACGAAGGAATGGGGTGGGTTTTTAGTCAATAAAAGTCTGATAGTATCTCCCGCTCAACCCAAGAGTGAGGGTTGTCATTGGATGATTTTCGCCCACAAAAAAAAAAAATTAAAACATATATTTTACATTTTTAAATATTTTTTTAACAATACCTAATATATAAAAAAAAACTATTATTGTTATTCCATAACATTTATTTTACTGACATTATATCTTTATTCAATGACAATTAATTTACTGACATTTTTATTATTATTGTATGACATTTTTATTTGTTGTTTCCATGCCGTTTAATTTATTGTCATTTTTGAGTTTTAATCAATGATATTTTATTTATTTATTTTACATTTTTAATTGTTATTCTATGGCTTTTAGATTAGTGACAGTTTTTATGGAGTTTAATTTATATAATTTTGTGGGACAAATACAAAACAGTGTAATTATTGAGCTTCTGAACAAACATAGTAATAAGAGATACTAACCAGGGATGTTACGGAGCTTCGACTCCGGTTCCGTTAAGTCGGAACTTCCGATTATTATTACACCTTCGGTTCCGACTTCGGCTCCGACACTTTTAAATCGGAGGTTTTAATCGGAGGTCGAAGCATAACATAGCGGCGACGGCGGCCTGTGTCGACTGTTATGAACAGGTTCACAGATTTAATATAATGTGTGTTCTTGTTTATTTGTAAATAATATGCTAATTTTTTTTCATTGTTTGTGTTTTATTTTATAATTTAAAAAAAAAATTGATTAAAGAATGTTTTATTTGTCCGTAAATAAAAATTCTTTCTCGTGTCACCACTTCTGAACCTGCCTCCGACTCCGATTCCGACTCCGATTCCGATTCCGATAAATCAAATTTAAAAACTCCGACTCCGACTTCGGTTCCGATAAAACTACCTCCGTTACATCCCTGATACTAACATAATTATGTAGACCAAAAGTTGTCTTTTTAATAAATAAATAATTATTATTTATCCCCGCGCCCGATCGCACTCGGACAGTTCGGCGCAACGCGCTGACCCTAGCGCAACCGCCGAGCGTAGGTATGAAAAGTGAAGTACATACATGAGATTGACTTCTGTACCTATCTATTTTGTGGTAAAATCTAAAGAGAACCGGTTAAGATCTTTTTGTAGTACTTATTTTTTTTAACGGAAACGCACCAAGGTTCAGTGGTTCATTCGTCCGTACGCTGATCGATTCCGTCTGCTTCGTCGTGGTTGCATAAAAAAGGTAACAACACTATCTAATAAAACCTTCTTTATAGTTGGGAGTCATCAAATAACCTCCTTACCTCCTGCTCTGGGCTGACAGAGAGGGAGTGTTAGACTTTTACTTTTTTTTTTTGTGGTGGGATATCATTAAATGATTTTTCGTACTCTTTTTTTTTATAGGTTCGCGCTTGACCTCCATATCACCTGACGGAAAGCGACGATGTGATCGACGATGGAAAGCGCTTACCTAGAAGTACCCTGTTCACTCTCAACTTAAAGGTTCCCGGGTTGTAGCTATCAGGAAACACAGACTCCGGCAAGGATTTCCACTCCTTAGCTGCACACACAATGAATGTGTTCCCAAAACGTTTTGTGCGTGTAGGTGGGATGTCCACCATGTACCGGTGGCGCATCGCCGTAAGTCTGGTGGTCCGATGATGGAACAGGCTAGGCGGAATTATGTTATGCAATTCCGACGCGCACTCCCCGAAATGCGACCGGGCAGAGCGAGGGATATTAGACTTTAACTGACTTTTAGCCCCAATTTTTTATTTGTACTAATTAAAAATAGGTACAACCGAATTGATAAGCTCCTCCTTTTTTGAAACTCTGTTTAAAAACAGTGGTATATGCTAAAACTAATAAACCCATTTATTTATTTTTGAAGATAAGGGGCTATGCATCGCCCGTAGTGTCGGGGATATAGTCATGGGTTCGCTTCTGAAAGGTAAACCTTGGAATGCAAAGCAATAAAGGAATTAGTCAGTAAAAGTCTGGCATGCCTTCCCGCTCCACTCGGGGGAAGAAGATGGCACTGGATTATTTCCCACCTAAAAAAACAAGTACTGATTTATTATTCCATCCGATACCCTTAGCAGAATGTGTGAAAGTATTCACTGTATGACGTCACTCGCCTCTCCCCTCTGACAGCCATCTTTCAATGTCAATATCAGCTTAACCATTAAAATCCCCTACTAAAAAGGGATGGTAAACCTTTTTGTATCTTCATGCAAAATTGACTTGATTCCCAGTGGCCTGAATACATAATCATCATCAACATTTCAGCCGAAAGACGCCTCCCCCAAGGGTCGCCACAATGAACGGTCCTGTGTGTCTCGCATCCATCGGGTTCCCGTAGCCCTTACCTTATCAGGTCATCGGCCCACCTTGTAGGAGGCCTTCCAACGCTAAGTGTTCCGTTACCCAGTCGTCACTCCAAAATCTTTCGGCCCCAACGGCCATCTGTTCTGCGAGCAATGTGCCCTGCCCATGGCCTGAATACAACCCTATGTTTTCCTGGACCGAGCCCAAGTTTTCGACGGCGCGCACTGTTCCCGCGCGCCTCAAGGAGTTGTCAGCAACAGTAGGGGCCCAGCTGGGTCGAAGCCTACTGGGGCCAGAGTTCAACACTCTACAACGTGTAACGCGCAAAACCTCAGACACCCCAAATGATTTTTAATTCGATTGACCTAATTATGTGAGAAAAAAAAAATTAAGATTTAATATGCAGTTTCAGTTTGTTTAAAATTTATATCTGCATTGAAATAAGAACTTTTATTATCCCGTGTATGAGAAAATTTGATTGGATTACAACTATTTGTGTTTGTTTACTATTGAATTAAATAGCAATGTTATTTACCTAATTCAGCGTGTTTGCGCACGTAATGGCTTTACCTATTCATAAATAGACAGGTCGAAGTTTTTAATGAAGATTTTTTTTTTAAATTGTAACCTATATTAAAAAGTGGTTCAATTGATTCTGCTCGTCATTCTGATCAAACTAATTTCAGGTTTTACGCATTTAACGTTACACGTTGTATATACAGACAGACTGACCGACAGACAGATAAACAGACGCACAACAAAGTGATCTTATAAGGGCTCCATATTTTCCTTTGAGGTAGGGAACCCTATAACTGGTTGTCCATCCCTGCCCTAGACGCTTATGATGTAATATCTCCTTATTTATAAGTAGATAAAGGGACCCAGCTAGAACGTTATTCATCAAGACTGAACAAGCCCGCTTCAGATCATATTAAGATTATATTATATTATATTTTCATACTCTATTATATTAAGGTCAATGTAAGGCTCTGTACAGAATAATAAGATTATTTATCGATGTATTTTAATAACATTGTTCAGAAAAGTCTTTATGTAATGGGCTAGTTGCCTAAAAAAATGTAATTAGTCCGTCTTTTAGATTATTCAAAAACTAGCTTCTGCCCGCGACTTCGTCCGCGGAAAATTTCTTGTTTTAAAATAAGATTACACTCGATTAGACGCTGCGCACGTTCAGCGCTAGATTCCCGAGCACGGGCCTGCGATGTTATGACATTTTGCCTACCAAGCCGCTGCGAGCGCTCAGCGCTAGTCTCCCTATCCCTTGTCTCAGAGACATGCTGCCTTAAATGAGATAGACGCTGCGCACGTTGAGCGCTAGATTCCCGAGCACGGGCCTGCGATGTTATGACATTTGGCCTACCCAGCCGCTGCGAGCGCTCAGCGCTAGTCTCCCTATCCCTTGTCTCAGAGACATGCTGCCTTAAATGAGATAGACGCTGCGCACGTTCAGCGCTAGATTCCCGAGCACGGGCCTGCGATGTTATGACATTTTGCCTACCAAGCCGCTGCGAGCGCTCAGCGCTAGTCTCCCTATCCCTTGTCTCAGAGACATGCTGCCTTAAATGAGATAGACGCTGCGCACGTTCAGCGCTAGATTCCCGAGCACGGGCCTGCGATGTTATGACATTTTGCCTACCAAGCCGCTGCGAGCGCTCAGCGCTAGTCTCCCTATCCCTTGTCTCAGAGACATGCTGCCTTAAATGAGATAGACGCTGCGCACGTAGAGCGCTAGATTCCCGAGCACGGGCCTGCGATGTTATGACATTTGGCCTACCCAGCCGCTGCGAGCGCTCAGCGCTAGTCTCCCTATCCCTTGTCTCAGAGACATGCTGCCTTAAATGAGATAGACGCTGCGCACGTTCAGCGCTAGATTCCCGAGCACGGGCCTGCGATGTTATGACATTTTGCCTACCAAGCCGCTGCGAGCGCTCAGCGCTAGTCTCCCTATCCCTTGTCTCAGAGACATGCTGCCTTAACTCAGATAGACGGTGCGCACGTTCAGCGCTAGTTTCTCGAGCACGGGCCCGCGACGTCCTCACATTTTGGCTAGCGAGGCGCTGTGAGCGCTCGGAGCTAGATTCTCTAGCGCATGCTTGCGAAATATATTCTCTATTTCTCGAGAGGCGCTGCTCATTTTCAGGGGCAGATTCTTCCGTACGGCGTACTCGAGCGGCTCTTGTCTGTGATGTCTGCCGGGACAGTTGAGATTTCTTTTTAGACATGCTCTCAACAAACTACGCACAGACTTGAAAACAATTATGAACAAAGGGAGAGCGACTCGAACACCGTCCGCCTTTACAAAACAAAACAATCGTAATATCGAATAACTCGTATCGATTATTACGATAGAACGAAGTACGAAACTACGAACATACAAAACAAACGTTGTACGTTTGTTTTGTATGTTCGTAGTTACGATATTTTCGATTATGAGGTATCTATCAACAACAACAACCATACGAATGAAACAACCGAAACCAATAAGCAACTGACAGAAGAACTCCAACTAACGACAACGTGGGCCTAATACTTCGAGAGGGTCATCAATCCACAGAAAGTCTTAACACCGCGATTCAGAAAAATTACGTAATTGCAGAACGCCATCCATGGGCAAATAGGTAAAACGTTGGGCACGCCACAATTATGGCGGTAAGTCCCCTCTTTGAGGCGTGGCTGGAAAGGCCTCACGGCGTCCTTTGCTTCCGCATGACACAGGTCCTCACCGGACATGGCAAGTTCGGGAGGTTCCTGCACCGAATTAAAGCGGAAGAGACGCTCGGGTGTCGTCACTGTGCGGAACGCCCGGAGGACACGGTAGAGCACACAGTCGAAGTGTGCCCTGCCTGGGCAGAGCATCACCGTGCCCTCGTGGGGGCGATCTGCGGCGGAGACCTCTCGTGCCGGGCCCTGGTCGAGGCCATGGTCCGGAGCGAGGAGGAATGGCAGGCGGTCGCCTCCTTCTGCGAAGCAGTAATGCTAGCAAAGGAGGAGGCAGACCGCATCAGGCAACGGCGCCCCCGCCGCCGCCGCCGGGATTCCGATCCCGATTTCCGGCCACCGTAGACGCGGGCTCGCGGACGGCGAGCCATGGGTAGCTCGCTGTCCGATCGTCCGGTAATGGACCGAGCCCAAGACGTCGACGGCGCGCACTATTCCCGCGCGCCTCAAGGAGTTGTCAGCTACAGCAGAGGCCCAGCTGGATCGAAGCCTACCGGGTCCAGGGTTATCCGAAAGGGAACTCGTGCCCTGGTTTGAAGGCTAGAAGGAACGGGGTGGGTTTTTAGTCAGTAAGAGTCTGACACTATCTCCCGCTCCACCCAAGGGCGGGGGTTGTCATAAGATGATTTTTGCACAACATATAAAAAAAAAAAAATAGCTAAAACGTTTGCACGACTGCACAATGAAAGTTATGCTAGGGGCATTTTGCGTTTTAGTAATTTTACATTATCTCCGAAACTGTATGACCAATTGATATACTGTAAATGGCAAATCTTATCTGTATGATGTTCTTGTGATACTGAAATAATTTATTGTCATAAGAATTAATATTTTGTTGCTCAAATAATCAACCAAACGTAAGTATGCCGAAAAAATATATTTTTAATGCAATAAAAGAAGTATAAAAGATGAAATATAAAAGATAGAGATATGGTATCGCGGACTTTTTTGTAGAAATAATTAAGACGAACCAGGTAGTCATACATTGTTTTTAATTTTAAGCAACTGTTTAGGCAGCGCACGCCAATAATTCTGTTTTATGAGGTATTTTTTTCCGACTTGCTAGACAAAAGTTGTGATAGCTCGGTTAATATACATGCTATAAAAACAATTTATAGCCTATAGCACTCAGGAATAATGTAGCTTTCTGCCAGTAAAAAAAATTTTAGAATTGGATTATTAGTTCCAGAGATTACCCCCTACATACAAACTTACAAACTTACAAACTTACAAATTTTACCTCTTTATAATATTAGTATAGATAAGGGACACGTATTTTTTATTTGTAAATTAAACAAAAAATTACAAAGATATAGCCCATTAAAGTTACGTGTAACGTCACGCCGCCCGTGCTAAATTTTTTCGCACGGGGTGACGTCACACGTAACTTTAATAAGCTGTATCTTTGTCATTTTTTGCTTAATCCAAAAAAGAAAAATACGTGTCCGATATTTTTTTATAATCTAAAACACGGACTAAATAAAATGTAGTTATTTTGACCCTGGAAACTACCCTATTCTTAGCAACCAGTGTCAACTTAGGCCTCCCAAACATCCACTATCAAAGCATGGCTTCGCCGTTTCGCTACCGTCGTGGTGGTGACGCGAATATTTAGTTTCTGAAGTAAGTAACGAAACAGCCAAGCCATACATTTTTACTGATATGTAGGATTTGTGAAGTTAGGGTCTGTAGAGTTAAGCCGTGTAGATTCAGAAGCTTGGCTCTACATGAGATCTGATATCTTTTTCACCGGGTAAACCTTATGTAGTCGTCTTGGCAACATTTTACATGAAATGTTTTTGGTGGGATTTCAGTTCTTTTTGTAAGTTGCTAGGCAGTTATTTTTTTCTTCTTTATTTCGGCTTTCTAGCACTTCAGGAAGTACCCTAACATTTAGAAGTCTCATACAAACTTCCACCCCCCCCCCTATTTTAGGGGATGGGGGGCGAAGGTTATATGTTTATGAATTTTTTTGTTGGTTGTAAACTAAACTTAGATTACATACCAAATTTCAGCTTTCAAGCACTTCAGGAAGTAGCCAAACATTTTAATGATCATCAGTGTGTCAGTGAGTATGTCAGTGACGAAATCGGTGTATTTTAGATAATTATCAATAAAATCTAAATTATTAAAGCTATTCAATTGAGACTTCGTATTTTTAATTAGTGTTTGACTGACCTGTTGGTCTAGTGGTTGGTGACCCTGACTGCTAAGCCGGAGGTCGTGGGTTCGATTCCCACCCAGGACAAATGTTTGTGTGATGAGCATAACCATTTGTTCTGTGTCTGGGTGTAATTTATCTACATATGTATGTATTTAGAAATATATAAGTATGTTTATCAGTTGTCTAGTACCCATAACACAAGCTCTGCTTAGCTTGGGACTAGGCGTCGTTGGGTGATAGTTGTGGAATATTATTATTATTATTCTATTATTTAAATCATATCCTGACAATAAGAACTATCTGGTACAATGGAAACCAACTCTATGAGGGTTCAAAAAAACGACGAAACACTTCGAGAAAAGGTAGATAGTGCCCTTGCGCTTCGCTTGGCTCGTCACTGCCGTGCCCCCAGAACAAGAACCACTTATTTAAAAAGAGTAACAATAGAATTTCTTGTCAGTTCTTCTCCATAGGAAGCAACAAATTTGGAACCGTGCACTAGCTTCTGACGTGTTATAAGTGCCCCTGTAGGTCTATGTGATTTTTTTTTTATGACTTGATAAGCTATATCAAATAAAGGACATTTGGGTATTTTTTTTTTTACGGTGGGCAAAAATCATCTTAT
Source organism: Mythimna lalbum (assembly GCA_949319445.1). Taxonomy (NCBI): domain Eukaryota; kingdom Metazoa; phylum Arthropoda; class Insecta; order Lepidoptera; family Noctuidae; genus Mythimna; species Mythimna lalbum. The sequence continues at coordinate 10,945,121 of OX439373.1, forward strand.
CTTATGACAACCCCCGCTCTTGGGTGGAGCGGGAGATAGTGTCAGACTCTTATAACTAAAAACCCACCCCGTTCCTTCTAGCCTCTTCAGACCAGGGCTCGAGTTTCCTTTCGGATAACCCTGGCCCCAGTAGGCTTCGACCCAGCTGGGCCCCTCCTGTTGCTGACAACTCCTTATGGCGCTCGGTCCGGACAGTTACCGGACGGTCGGACAGCGAGCTACTCATGACTCGCCGTCCGCGAGCCCGCGTCTACGGTGGCCGGAAATCGGGATCGAAATTCCGGCGGCGGCGCCGTTGCCTGATGCGGTCGGCCTCCTCCTTTGCTAGCATTACTGCTTCGCAGAAGGAGCCGCCTGCCACTCCTCCTCGCTCCGGACCATGGCTCCGACCAAAGCCCGGCGCGAGAGGTCTCCGCCGCTGATCGCCCCCACGAGGGCACGGCGATGCTCCACCCAAGCAGGGCACACCTCGACGGTGTGCTCCACATAAAGGATATTTGGGTACTGAAATTGTGGCGTGGTTATTTTTCGTTCCAGTCTGCACCCAGCCTAACTCGAGCCACGTATTTAGAGCACAGATAATCAAGCACGTACGAACATCGTCACTCGAGCGCAACGAGTACTTACGAACAGCTTAGAGCATTTAATTTTATATTTAATTACATATTATATTATACGTTTAAGTTTAGATCTTATTTTTGAACCGGTGTATAGAACTGTTTGAGGTTATAATATGTCTTTTAAGAGGGTCCTTTTCCACTCGCATATCGTCAACATCGATGGCTTGTTACTTCATCTAAAGCAATCCAACGCGATGTTTGATGAAAAGGCAACGCAAAAGAGAGAGATAACGCCTGAAAACTCTGTTAGTATTCGGTAATACCGAGATGTACTCGAATATTTCACAAAACTTGCTCCAGGAAATTGGCGTTTTTAAAACGGTTTGCTGTGAAGTGTTAGGTATATCTTTGGAATGATTAGGAATTATAAGTTCTAATAAACTTTATAATCTACACTAATATAATAATAATAAAATATTCCACAACTATCACACAACGCCGTCTAGTCCCAAGCTAAGCAGAGCTTGTGTTATGAGTACTAGACAACTGATAAACATACTTATATATTTCTAAATACATACATATTATAGATAAATTACACCTAATAAAGAGGTATAGTTTGTTTTTATGTTATATGTGAGTAATTTGGCTATATTTTATGCTCGCGGGCGAAGCCGCGGGCAAAAGTTAGTTCCTAATAATAAACCAAAGTTTGATGACATTTTACGCATAAAGAATCAATAAGAAAAATGTTAAAATGCAAAAATTTAATGTCAAAACGCAAAATTAAATGTCAAAACGTAAAATTTAATGTAAAATTGAATGAAAATCAGGAGAATCAAATAATACTTTCTTAGCGACATAGAATTATCGCTGCTTCTCATTGAGTTTATCTCAGCGCAACTAGACACTACGTCTAGCGTATCTACTTTTTACCAAACTGACCTTACAGTTCAAATCAATCTCATGAACAATGACTAACTAATAATTAAGATGAATTCCGTTCGCCCACCCATCCTTTCGCACGCCTCGGTAGGCGTCACTTAACCGAAACGATACACAGACGTCGACAGAACAAAAAAAAAACAATTACAAGTATTTCTTTCATTACTCAAAAGTAGAGCAAGGTTGAAAGTTAATATTGTCAAAATTATTATTAATTGTTAGTAGTAGTAACAAAAAAACAGACGATGTTTTTTGTCATGCAAAAATATCTGTGTCTCTCTTCCTACATTTCTGTTTTGACAACGCTACACCACAAAATAGATAGGTACAGAAGACAATCTACATACAAAACGCGCTCGCGCTACGCACACATAGACACCGCTCACGGACACGACATCTCGGCTCTAACGCCGGTTGTACTCGTGAAGGGGCCCAGTTCTGCTATTTTTATAAATTTGTCATTCGGTAGCTCGCTGTCCGACCGTCCGGTAACTGTCCGGACCGAGCCCAAGACGTCGACGGCGCGCACTGTTTTCGCGCGCCTCAAGGTGTTGTCAGCAATAGGTGGGGCCAAGCTGGGTCGAAGCCTACTGGGCCCAGGGTTATCCGAAAGAAAACTCGAGCCCAGTATGAAGAGGTTAGAAGGAACGTGGTGGGTTTTTAGTCAGTAAGAATCTGACACTATTTCCTGCTCCACCCAAGAGCAGGGGTTGTCATTGGATGAGTTTTATCAGCCGAAAAAAAAACACGATCTCATTGTCGTTTTGCTAAAAGTTCGTAATCTAATTCACATGATCAATGATTCATTGATCGGTCAATACTTTCGTAATAGAGTGGTGGTAGAATGACAATATCGAGTTTATTAGAAGCAATAACTGCACAATGACGTTCTAATGGTAGGTCACTGATTAAAATTAAAGGAACTGTCAAAATATATGCAGACTAGCGACCCGCCCCGGCTTCGCTTGGGAGCAATATTATACATATAAACCTTCGTCTGGAATCACTTTATCTATTTAAAAAAACCGCATCAAATCCGTTGCGTAGTTTTAAAGATTTAAGCGTACATAGGGATATAGGGACAGAAAAAGCGACTTTGTTTTATAACATGTAGTGATTACCACATTTATAATTGTCATTATGTACGAGATTACCATTCTATGCCACTTCTATAAATGAACTATCATTGGTTGACCATTGGAAAGTCATAATGACGCCATTATATTAGCAGATTACCAAACTTGTCAAAATCAACAATTATGAAATTAATGATAGACCATTCTGACACTATTGTAGTAGCAGACTTGAGGGCCTAGTTTAGGTATAAAAAGTGAAGTACATACATGAGATTGACTTCTGTACCTATCTATTTTGTGGTTACACTTCCGTCTCTATGACATTCGCCTCCATCTATGTCATTATTTATAGGGTCGCGTGCGTGCACGCGTGATCTGATCAGAAATGAAGATATCTACAAGAGTAGGTACCGAGGTTACCGATAGAGTTGCCAGGCGTCCGGAAAACCGGACGGGTCAGGCTTTTTGGTTGCGTATCCGGTCAAATCAGGCGGAGTCCGGACTGTCTGGCTTATATTAGACTTTTTAAATTAGACAATTTTATTTTAGATTTATCATGTCTTCTAATTTTCCGGAGCGAGGAGGAGTGGCAGGCGGTCGCCTCCTTTTGCGAAGCAATAATGATAGCAAAGGAAGAGGCCGACCACATCAGGCAACGGCGCCTTCACCGCCGCCGGGATTCCGATCCCGATTTTTGGCCACCGCACACGCAGGTTTGCGGACGGCGAGCCATGGGTAGCTCGCTGTCCGACCGTCCGGTAACTGTCCGGACCGAGCCCAAGACGTCAACGGCGCGCACGCGCACTGTTTCCGCGCGCATCAAGGATATGTCAACTAACCGTTAGGGCCCAGCTGGGTCGAAACCTACTGGGGCCAGGGTTATCCGAAAGGGAGCTCGAGCCCCGGTATGAAGAGGCTAGAAGGAACGGGGTGGCATTTTAGTCAGTAAGAGTCTGACACTACGCCCACGAGCGGGGGTTGTCATTGGATGATTTTTGCCCACCAAAAAAAAAGGGCTCGAAGTCTACTGGGGCCAGTCTTCTTCTAAAAGGAAGACTCAACCCTGGTATGAAAGGCAACGAAGGAACAAAAGTGTGTTTTTAGTAAATAAAAGTTTGACACGCCCAAGAGCGGGAGATATCATTGGATGATTTTTTCACATAAAAAACCTTTTTATAAAAAAAAATTACCGACTTCACCAAAAAATTTAATTGAATTTGAGGAGTTCCCTCGATTTCGCCAAGATTCCATCTTCAGATACGAACATGGTGACTATGGGACCATTTGGGAAGTATACAATTTAACAAGTATACAATTGGGAAGTATACCTTTCTAACAAAAAAAGAATTTTTAAACAACAAAGTTATGCGCGAACAAACATTTTAAAAAATACAAACATCCGAATTTAGAACCTCCTTTTTTAGAACTCTGTTAAAAAAAGTGGCTAACCGTTAAAAATTAACGGAAAATATTATAAAATCAATTATAGTTTAAAGTTTAATAATTCAGGAAGTAAAGTTAAACCTTCGATTGATGTAAACCAAAACAAATCAACATTTTATTCAAAATTAAAATTAAAACTTTAACATTCAGTGTCATTTAACAAATAAGTTAATTTATCGATGAAGACCGTAAATATAAGATAACCGTGACCTGATTACTGTGTTTAATTAACTTTAAGCCGTAAAAAGGATATAAAAAGTAAAATGTATAGTCCATTTGTTAATATCTATTTTTTATATACAAGATTATTTTTAGTACCTATATGCGAAACTTGAATATAGTTTGTTTAGAACCAGTAACTATAAATAATATTCTACAACTACCTATCACACAACGCCGTCTAGTCCCAAGCTAAGCAGAGCTTTTTTTTTGGCGATGGGAAAAATCATCGTATGACAAAACCCGCTTTTGGGTGGAGCGGGAGATAGTGTCAGACTCTTACTGATTAAAAACCCCATCCCGTTTCTTCTAGCCTTCATACCGGGGCACGAGCTCCCTTTCGGACAACCCTGTCTCCAGTTGGCTTCGAACCAGCTGGGCCCCTCCTGCTGCTGACAACTCCTTGAGGCGCGCGAGAACAGTGCGCGCCATCGACGTCTTGGACTCGGTCCATTACCGGACAGCAAGCTACCCATGGCTCGCCGTCCGCAAGCCCGCGTCTACAGTGGCGGGAAATCGGGATCGGAATCCCGGCGGCGGCGAGAACGCCGTTCCCTGATACGGTCGACCTCCTCCTTTGCTAGCATTTCTGCTTTGCAGAAGGAGGCGACCGCCTGTCAGTCCTCCTCGATCCGGACCATGGCCTGAACCAAAGCCCGGCGCGAGAGGTCTCCATTTTTAGTATATGCGAAACCTGAATATAGTTTGTTCAGAATCAGTAACTGAATGGATTCCAATAGTTTTTACACCCTGTTATATTTTTTCCCAAAACAATTTAAAAACATCACAAATTGGATACCACCGACACTAGGTACAACACAGGTCACGGCAGGTCATAGCGGGTATGAGATGCCAGAAAACAGCTGGGTGCAGCGTCAGTCGTCTGGTTGACCCATACCAAGCTTATAACTTTGTGATTTTTCATGATACAGTTATGAAATTTTGTACATAGATTCTTCACATAAAAATTCAAGACCTGTGTTTTGAGTTTCGCATATACTAAAACTGATATTGTGTAATATACAGTCCAATTCGTGCAATATACGTTAATTTCTATTTTTTTTATATCGCACTAGCTTTTGCCCGCGGCTTCGCCCGCGCAGATAATATATAGCCTATGTCACTCACGACTAACGCAACTTTCTATCGGTGATAAAATTTTCGCAATCGGACCAGTACTTTCAGAGATTACCTCCTACAAACAAAAAAAAATCAATCTACCTCTTTATAATATTAGTGTAGATAGCATAATATCATAATCAGCCTTTTAGTATTCTCGCTACTGGGACTCAGGCCTCCTCTCTAGGAGAGGGAATGGGCCGTAATCCATCCATCACGCAGGCCCAGTGCGGGTTGGTGAATGTCATGTCTTCGAATTTTTGGTTCTAGGACATGCCGGTTTCCTCACGATGGTTTTCCTTCACCGTTTTAAGATTATCTTTTTTTTTGAGGTTGAATATTCTGACTATACGTAAAGATTTCATTTCTCCGGAGCGCCCAACCTGAGATACATTTTCATATAATCGCTCTTACGTGATTATACATCTTTCGTCAGATATTTCGGATACACACCTATCTTGCGGATATTAGTTTTTTTTTTTAAATTGATATTTATAAACTAGTGCTTGACTGTGATCCCACCTGATGGTAATGATACAAAAGTTGATGGTGAGATGCACCGCAGTTTATTAAGAGCATATTCACTCTAGCCTTGAAGACACCTAAATTGTAATAGGACAGGAAAACCGCAGCAGGCAAATTGTTTCAGTTCCTCGATGTACTCAGTATACGAAACGCTTGGTCCGTACCGTAGAGGTTTCAACAACGTGAGATATTCCCTGTTCGTCGTGTTGTCCGATGGTAGAAATTATATGGCGGAATCAAGTCATGCAATTCCCGCTAATTCAACATCCACCTGTACGAGATCAAGAATGTTCTTATAATATAATAATAATAATAATATAATTGATATCACGTTCCATTAAAAGCATCTAAAAGGGCCTCTGCGAGTTGGTTTCGGCTCCTCGTACGCCTTCTAAAGGTCCAGGACCTTAGGGTTCTGAGATAAATAATAATAATAATAATATTCCACAACAATTACACAACGCCGTCTAGTCCCAAGCTAAGCAGAGCTTGTGTTATGGGTACTAGACAACTGATAAACATACTTATAAATTTCTAAATACATACATATTATAGATAAATTACACCCAGACACAAAACAAATGGCTGGCCTGTTGGTCTAGTGGTTAGTGGCCCTGACTGCTATGCCGGAGGTCGTGGGTTCGATTCCCATCCAGGACAAATGTTTATGTGATGAGCATGATCATTTGTTCTGTGTCTGGGTGTAATTTATCTATAATATGTATGTATTTAGAAATATATAAGTATGTTTATCAGTTGTCTAGTACCCATAACACAAGCTCTGCTTAGCTTGGGACTATACGGCGTTGTGTGATAGTTGTGGAATATTATATTATTATTTTCATTTCTTTATTTATCACAGGACCCTGAGGTCCTGGGCCTTTGGGAGGCATACAAGGAGCCGAAGCCAACTCGCAGAGGCCCTTTAGGTTATTCTAATGAATCTTGATACCAACCGACGATTATCCCTGTACGCGCTATACTAGTGCACCCAAGGACAATCCCCGGTTTGAAAAACTATTGCGATTTAATATGGAAAACTAAATAATAGGGCTATGGTTTTTGGAGTCTTAAGTGGACTGATAACATGGAACTATGTTAAGACTATGGCCCCTGCCTGAACAATGTCATTAATATCCATCGATAAAAGGCAGGGGGTGACTTGCACACTCAATAAATGGGCCCCCAAAAACGGTCGCTAGCACGAAGTGACGTAGCAACAAGAGGGCAACATATCCTGAGGCGCTTGAGGAGTGGAGAGGCATACCACGGCTATCAGGACAATCCCGGAAGTACGGTCAAGATCCCTACCAGCACCTTACTGGATTATGCATCCTTCTCCCGAGCATGTTTGCTCTTGCGAATCTCCACTCAAGCCAGCCAATAAAGGCAAGAGAGAGGTGGGAGCTCTGTTCCTCGTCAGTGTTCACTACGGCCGGCCAATAAAGGCAAGCCGGAGATGAAGAACAGGAATTCTCCCGGGAGATCGGGTCCGTGGGGTCGCTAATATCCAACAGTTCGCCACAAAACTGCCCTGCGGATTGTATCTCTCTTAGTCTGGCCCCTCACCCTAGGTATGTTACGGTAAAGGAAATTCTACCGATACAGACCTAGGGCATGTTGGAGCACACAAGCCCCACCACGACGTCAACGTAGAGATACGACGATGGGGATAAAAAATTATTATTATTATATTATATTAAATGCATAGCAGTCAGGGCCACTAACCACAAAACCAATAGGCCAGAGGCCAGTCAATACACCTGATACAATTCTAAACTCCAGGATGCTGAAGCACAAACGATTCCATTTTGTTTTTGTCATAATTAGCAGTCATCATTAGCAGCATGATTTGCCATCCGTAAAATATACCAAGACTTTAAATATAGGAACTGGAAAAGGGTTTCCTGGTTGCCGAATCGGAAGTGACCTTGTACAAAATTAGAATTTCACTTGCAATAGTGCGGACGAAGGTCAGGGGCAAATACTTTTAAAAAGGCCTACTAGCACGTCTGTTTTTTTTTTCAGGTGGAGAATTATGAATTTAGAGTAACCTAGAGCAGCCCAGAAGTGCACAGAACTGCCCGGAGTAGCTTAGAGCTGCCCAGAACAATCTACTTCAACGCAGAGCAGCCTAGAGCAATTTAGATCTGCTGAGAGTTGCTCAGCCCTGCCCAGAGCTGCTTAAAGCTGCCTAGAACAGTCTAGAGCAGTCTAGAGCTGCTTAGAACTACCCAGAGTTACTCAAAGCTTCCCAGGGCTGCCCAGAACAATCTTAAGCAACACAGAGCGGCCCAGAACTACCCAGAGGTACTCAAAGCTTCCCAGGGCTGCCCAGAACAATCTTAAGCAACACAGAGCCGCCCAGATCTAACCAGAACTGTCTAGAACAGCACAGAGTAACCCAGAGCTGGCCAGATAGGTCTGAGCAGCTCTGAACTGCTGGCTGGGTAGCCCCAAAACAGTCTAGAACAACACAGAACAGCCTAGAGCAACTAAGAGTAACCCAGAATTAGCCAGAGCTGCCAGAAAGACAGATAGATATACAGACAGACGAACGGACAGATAGACAACGGAGACTTAATAGGGTTCCGTTGTCACCCTTTTTTTACGGTGGGCAAAAATCATCTTATGACAACCCCTGCTCTTTGGTGGAGCGGGAGATAGTGTCAGACTCTTTCTGACTAAAAACCCACCCCGTTCCTTCTAGCCTCTTCGTACCGGGGCTCAATTTTCCTTTTGTATAACCCTGGCCCCAGTATGCTTCGACCCAGCTGGGCCCCTCCTGTTGCTGACAACTCCTTGAGGCGCGGGAACAGTGCGCGCCGTCGACGTCTTGGGCATCCTTTGGATATGAAACCGTAACAAATTACAGAATTTAATACACGAACTATGCGCCCGGAAGCGCTCCACCCGGAACTAAACCTATAAATCATTATGTAATGACATCGATATTGTTTTTATACCTCCATCAGTGTCACGTGAAACAAACGACACAGAAAAAAACAAAACAACAACGCGATTAGTCTGAATAACATTTAATTAGAACAATGATATTTAAATAAACAGATTTGCTAGAGCGCGCACTCGTGAAGACTCGAAAGGATCCTAATTGGGATCCTTGCCTTTAGGCGTCACGCAACAGATCTAGCCATACGCTGCGCGCTGCTACGAAATTAAATTTAAAAAAAAAATGCCTTCGTGTGTGTTTAGAAAGTGTCCCAATTATGACACCAAAGTAAATAAAACACAGGGGATCTCATACCCCAAGTGCTGCCGCTGCTGTGCGGAACACATTTTTCGGTTGATTTGTGAGTGTATAACATGTCTGTTTATTAAAATGTCATTGCTTATGAATCATAAAGTTTATAAAAAATACGAATCTTGTAAAAACTAGTTCAAAAGTTTTGGAGTTATGAGCGCACGAACGTACCTCACAATGGGCCTCATCAAAAGGTTTAAAGTCATCCAAAAAGCAATGGAAAGGGGGCTCGGAGTTTCTTTGTGTGATCGAATCAGAAATGAAGATATCCACAGAACCAAGGTTGCCGACATAGCACGAAGAATCGCCAAACTTAAGTGGCAATGGGCAAGGCGCACTGTTCGCAGAACAGATGGCCGTTGGGGCCGAAAGGCTCTGGAGTGGCGAACGCGTACCGGAAGATGCAGCAGACGTTGTAAGGTCTATTTTTTCTTCCCTTCCCGTCCGTTGTTTGGACTCGACATTCTGCACTTGTCTATTCTGTGGCTTTTCTCACGTCACATGCCTCACTTTTAAATAAATAATATTTTCTTAATTTTTATTTTTTTATTTCACTATTTATGTACACACAAAACAACAAAAGAAGATAATACATAAGAGACCTTAGTACAAAGGTAATGCTTATTTCCAAATAAATTTCTTCCAGCAGAACTGCGAAAGGAGAAATGAAAAAGAAATGTAGACAATAGTGTGTAGGAAGCAAAAGAAGAATGTGTGAAGTCTTAATCCAAATATAATTAAACTAGCTGCTCTCAGCGGCTTCGCCCGCGTGATAGCTTAAATCATCCCAAGAGAACATACTTTTATCCTTGTACCAAGTTTCATCAAAATCGGTTTTGCCATTTAGGCGTGAAGACGTAACAAACAAACAAACTCACTTTCGCTTTTATAATATTAGTAAGGATAAGCTGGTATATATAAATAAATATCACAGTTGAGAGGAAAAACAGTGCTTTTTTACTCGATTTTTTAAAAGTGAGATCGATTTTGAATCTCGAATGCTAGGCTTAATTTGTTTATGTGTATGAAACAAGTTAATTTCTTCCTATATTGTTTCATAAATGCCTGTTTAATGATTTTGAATATAAAACTGTTTTGTGCGGCAAAAGCAAAAAGGTTTTTACTGTTTTTTATATATATATGTATATATTAGTATATGTAAAAATGGTCCTGTATTTTTTTATTGTTGTTTTTTCCTTTTAAGGTGCACCAAGATCTTATTTCAAGTTTGTTTATATGAAAAACTAGCTTTTGCCCGCAGCTTCGTACATAAAATATAGCCTATGTCAGTCAGAAATAAAGCAGCTCTCTATCGGTGAAAAAAATTTTGCAATCGGATCTTCCAGAGATTACCTCCTACAAACATTCCGACGTCTGGCTCCCAAGCTTCTCCGGGCTGGGGCTGCTCTCAAGCGGCTCCTGCCCAACCTTGGGGGTCCAGACGCCTTCTGCCGGAGGCTCTACGCGGGGATCGTTCGGTCCATGGCCCTCTACGGGGCGCCGGTGTGGGCGCCGTCGCTGGCAAAGCGACCGGCGTCCATACTGAACGCTTGCCAGAGGGTCATGGCAATACGGATGGTGCGGGGTTACCGCACGATCTCCCGCGAAGCGGCGAGCCTTCTGGCTGGCCTACCACCGTGGGATCTGGAGGCAACAGTCCTTGCACACATGCACGACATGCGCGTGGAGATGCAACGCCGGGGTGAAAGTCCACTGCCGCAACATGTCAAGGCATGGCGGACAGAGCTCCGGCGGGATCTCATGGTGAAATGGCGTCAACGGCTATCGCAACCCAGTGCTGGGCACGCCACGATTATGGCGGTAAGTCCCCTCTTTGAGGCGTGGCTGGAAAGACCTCACGGCGTCCTTACCTTCCGCATGACGCAGGTCCTCACCGGACATGGCAAGTTCGGGAGGTTCCTGCATCGGATTCAAGCGGAAGAGACGCCCGGGTGTCGCCACTGTGCGCAACGCCCGGAGGACACGGTGGAGCACACCGTCGAGGTGTGCCCTGCCTGGGCGGAGCATCGCCGTGCCCTCGTGGGGGCGATCGGCGGCGGAGACCTCTCGCGCCGGGCCCTGGTCGAGGCCATGGTCCGGAGCGAGGAGGAATGGCAGGCGGTCGCCTCCTTCTGCGAAGCAGTAATGCTTGCAAAGGAGGAGGCCGACCGCATCAGGCAACGGCGCCCTCGCCGCCGTCGCCGGGATTCCGATCCCGATTTCCGGCCACCGTAGATGCGGGCTCGCGGACGGCGAGCCATGGGTAGCTCGCTGTCCGATCGTCCGGTAATGGACCGAGTCCAAGACGTCGACGGCGCGCACTGTTCCCGCGCGCCTCAAGGAGTTGTCAGCAACAGGAGGGGCCCAGCTGGGTCGAAGCCTACTGGGGACAGGGTTGTCCGAAAGGGAGCTCGTGCCCCGGTATGAAGGCTAGAAGGAACGGCGCGGGGTTTTTAGTCAGTAAGAGTCTGACACTGTCTCCCGCTCCACCCAAGAGCGGGTTTCGTCAAAGATGATTTTCCCCGTCGACAAAAAAAAAAAAAAAAAACCTCCTACAAACAAAAAAACAAACTACCACTTTATTATATTAGTGTAGATATATGTTATTCGTCCCGTCTTTCCTTTCAATGGGTTGAAAGGCAATGTCATGGCTAGAAGGGATTGCATTGACATTGATACTTTGAGCCCTTTGTTAAAAATATTGAAAATATCTGGTTATTATGTTAAAACACAACAACTTGCTTGCTGCGGTCTTCCCGTCAGATTTTAATCTGGGTGTCTTCAAGGCTAGGAGTGAGCGGAAGAGACGCCCGGGTGCCGCCACTGTGCGGAACGCCCGGAGGACACGGTGGAGCACACAGTTGAAGTGTGCCCTGCTTGGGCGGAGCAACGCCGTGCCCTCGTGGGGGCGATCGGCGGCGGAGACCTCTCGCGCCGGGCCTTGGTTCAGGCCATGGTCCGGAGCGAGGAGGAGTGGCAGGCGGTCGCCTCCTTCTGCGAAGTAGTAATGCTAGCAAAGGAGGAGGCAGACCGCATCAGGCAACGGCGCCCCCGCCGCCACCGCCGGGATTCCGATCCCGATTTCCGGCCACCGTAGACGCGGGCTCGCGGACGGCGAGCCATGGGTAGCTCGCTGTCCGATCGTCCGGTAACTGTCCGGACCGAGCCAAGGCGTCGACGGCGCGCACTGTTCCCGCGCGCCTCAAGGAGTTGTCAGCAACAGGAGGGGCCCATCTGGGTCGAAGCCTACCGGGGTCGGGGTTATCCGAAAGGAAACTAGAGCCCCGGTATGAAGGCTAGAAGGAACGGCGCGGGGTTTTTAGTCAGTAAGACTCTGACACTGTCTCCCGCTCCACCCAAGAGCGGGTTTCGTCAATGATGATTTTCCCCGTCGACAGAAAAAAAAAAAAAAGCCTAGGAGTGAATAGGCTCTTAATAAACTAGTGCGCCTCACCATCAGAGATTGCATCACTGCTTACCATCAGGTGGAATCGCAGTCAAGCGTTAGTTTATATGAGAAAAAAAAAACTAAAGCTCTAGCTTTAATTTTTAATATTTCTGACCAACTTTTTGTAGGACGTGTGCGTTGCACTATTGCATTCAGTATGTTCTATTTTTCTCCTACAAAAAATCAGCCACCGACTATTAGACGTGGGGAGCAGCCTTATTCCTGAGTGACATAGCCTATATTTTATGTACGCGGGCAAAGCTGCGCGCAAAAGCTAGTATATTATATTACTAATGATAATAATGACAGCAGTGAGGTAGGTTGTGACCGTGACGCTGTCAAAGCACATAAAGATAATCTGTAATACCATATATGCATAATATAGATTTCGCGACGATATGCTGCCATTTCCGTATATAGAAAAAGTTCACATTTTACGTCAGTAGCTCAAAATATACAACGTGTAACGTTGAATGCCCAAAACCTCAGACACCCCAATTGATTTTTTATTTAATTGACATAATATCCGCAAAATTTCTAGTATAAGTTTACCAGCTTTCCTCTCCTCGGTGCACAGTACTGAAACATTAACCAGGAATATTTTATCTTCCACACTGGCTGATGTTGAGGTACCGTGCTTGTTCGATGCGTTGAACGCTTGGAAAATGGCTTGTCCCAACACGGATTTGCCCGACAACCTGTCCTCACAGAGACGGTGGGATGTGCCGCTCTGCAGTATTGTACGGAATAACCTATTGAATACGTCGTCAAGTACTGCTGAGCGTGCGCGTCTGCTGGCTGTGGGGGAATGGGAGTCGGGTTTATGGCTTCAGGCACTCCCGTCATCCACCATAGGTACTATGATGGATGACGCCTCGTTTCGGCTAGCTACCTGTCTACGCTTAGGCGCACCTTGTGTTGCTCCACATCGGTGCCACTGTGGAGAAGCTGTCGACAGTCTCAGACACCATGGCCTGTCTTGTTGCAGGAGCGCAGGCCACTTACCACGACACGCTAGCATCAACGATATTATTCGTCGAGCTCTTGTCACCGTCGGCGTACCTGCCGTATTAGAACCAAATGGCTTGGTACGTGACGATGGGAAGAGACCAGATGGTATGACGTTGGTACCGTGGAAGGTGGGTAGGCCTCTGGTGTGGGACGCAACCTGTGTCGATACCCTTGCGCCATCCCATATTCCAAGTACGGCGGGCTGTGCTAGTGCTGCTGCTTCTGCTGCTGAGACCCTTAAACGGCGCAAATACTGTAACCTTATTGGTAATTACAGTTTTGAGCCGTTTGGGGTCGAAACGCTTGGTTCATGGGGTCCGAGTGCGCGTCTCCTTTTCAAGGATATTTCACGCCGACTGATAGACACTTTACGTGACCAGAGGGCTGGCTCGTTCTTTGCCCAAAGAATTAGCATTGCCATTCAACGTGGCAATGCTGCCAGTCTTCTGGGCACATTTCCGGATGACAGCGATGTGGAGGAGTACTTTGACGCCTGAGCGTGCTTTGTCTTTTTGTATCATATTTATGTACATAGTTAGGTTTTAGTTTAAATAGTTTATTTAGTATTTAAGTTTTTTTTTATGTATATATGTAATAAATTTTCAGTAGATATATAATAAATTAATTGACATAATACTGTGAGAAAAAAATCATCCTTACTAATATTATAAAATCGAAAGTCAGTTTGTTTGTTTGTTACGTCTTCACGCCTAAATGGCAAAACCGATTTTGATGAAACTTGGTACACGGATAGACCATGTCCTGGAATAGGACATAGGATTTTTACTTTTTATCCCGGAAGTATGTTCCCTTGGGATAATTTTCTGCTATCACGCGGGCGAAGCCGCTGGGAGCAGCTAGTTTAAAATATAATTAAAGAATTTTTATGTGCAGTTCTCGTTTGTTTAAAATTAATATCTGCATTACTTCTGTTTTGTTACTTTTGTTATTTAGTTATAAGTATGCGTCTAATTCACGTAAATAAAATGTTTTTCTTTCTTCTTTCTTTCTTTCTTCTTCTTCATTAAAATAATTTTATTATCCCGTGTACGAGAAAATTTGATTGCACTACAGCCATTTTGTGTTTGTTCACCTATTTCGGCGGGTTTGCGCACGTGATGGCTTGACCTATTCATTATTAGACAGGGCGACATTTAAAATGAAGATTTTTTCAATGTAAACTATATTAAAAAGTGGTTTAATTGATTCTGCTCGTTATTCTGATCAAAATATTGTGTGTTGTTTATTGTGTGTTGTTGTTTTTGTTGTTATTGTGTTGTTGTTGTGTGTATTGTTGTTTTAGTTGTAGTTTGTTGTTGTTTTGTGTAGTGTGTGTTGCATTGTATTGTTGTATGTGTGTCTATTTTCAGGTTTTGCGCATTTAACGTTACACGTTGTATAGGTACAGAAGTCAATCTACATACAAAGCGCGATCGAGCAACGCACACACAGACACTGCTCACGCTTAAATCAACAAACATGTAATTTTATTGATTAACTTTAGCAATATCCAGCTCACAAGTTAACGAGATCGATTTTAAAAATAAGTATTTTGATGACGATTTACACGGAGTTGGGGCCGTCGCACACCAACTCGTTTTTAAAGTATTGTTACGTCCGTTGGTCAACCAAATGCCGATTTACCAATACTGTTACGCCGCTAAACTTGAACACGTCATATCTCCGAAAAAAATAAAGAGTAGCAATGAATAATTGCATAATTGCAAACGCATTGCTGTTCGAAAGCTCTAGAACAAAAGTACCTACCTAACCCGGCAAGATCTGGAACATTCCTTCATAAGTAGTATCTACTACTCCACCCACCCATTCTCAGATAGCGTTTTGGGAACACATTTATTGTGCATGGAGCCAAGGAGTGGAATTCCCTGCCGGAGTCTGTATTTCCTAATAGCTACAACTTGGGGGTCTTTAAGTCAAGAGTGAAAAGATTACTTCTAGGCAAGCGTGCTCCAACGTCGACCACATCATCGCTTACCATCAGGTGAGATGGTGGTCAAACGCGAGCCTATCAATAATAATAATAAAAAAGTTCGTACTAATTGTTATTTCATTGTGTGTGCCAAATAAACGTGTTTTCTTTCTTTCTTTCTAATTTTCTAGCAACAACACAAGGTTTGGTTTTTTAAAGGAACATAGGTGTGGTAAAAAAGTTTTGTTAGTAAAAATCTGACACTAGCCCTCTCGCTACACACATCCATCTACATTCTGCGCAAATAAATCAATATTCTATTCTATTCTATTCCATTCTGTTTCATTCTGTTCCATTCTGTTCCATTCTGTTCCATTCTGTTCCATTCTGTTCCATTCTGTTCCATTCTGTTCCATTCTGTTCCATTCTGTTCCATTCTGTTCCATTCTGTTCCATTCTGTTCCATTCTGTTCCATTCTGTTCCATTCTGTTCCATTCTGTTCCATTCTGTTCCATTCTGTTCCATTCTGTTCCATTCTGTTCCATTCTGTTCCATTCTGTTCCATTCTGTTCCATTCTGTTCCATTCTGTTCCATTCTGTTCCATTCTGTTCCATTCTGTTCCATTCTGTTCCATTCTGTTCCATTCTGTTCCATTCTGTTCCATTCTGTTCCATTCTGTTCCATTCTGTTCCATTCTGTTCCATTCTGTTCCATTCTGTTCCATTCTGTTCCATTCTGTTCCATTCTGTTCCATTCTGTTCCATTCTGTTCCATTCTGTTCCATTCTGTTCCATTCTGTTCCATTCTGTTCCATTCTGTTCCATTCTGTTCCATTCTGTTCCATTCTGTTCCATTCTGTTCCATTCTGTTCCATTCTGTTCCATTCTGTTCCATTCTGTTCCATTCTGTTCCATTCTGTTCCATTCTGTTCCATTCTGTTCTATTCTATTCTATTCTACTCTATTCCATTCTATTCCATTCTATTTCATTCTATTCCATTCCATTCCATTCCATTCCATTCCATTCCATTCCATTCCATTCCATTCCATTCCATTCCATTCCATCCCATTCTATTCCATTCCATTCTATTCCATTCTGTTCTATCCTAGAGCAAAAAAAAATCGTCTGATAATTTCCCACAAAAAAAAATGGTGGGCACAGGCCTTTAAGCACAGTAACCAGTCTTCGAGGCTAACCGCTTCTTAAGTGAGTAATAAGCGATATTTGTGATTACGTGTAGAAAGGCAATGGCCTTAGAGTTGTGATCACAAATCTTCTATAAATAATGTGTTTATTGATATATTTGTTGTGTGATTGTCTCGTTAAACTCGTTAAAAAAAAGAACTTTTTGACATTTGAGAAAGACCCTAGAATGTAAATTGGAACGAAACTGAATGAAACAATAATATAATGATCAATTATATTTAACAAGCTGTTCCCAGCGGCTTCGCCCGCGTGATAGCAGAAAATTATCCCAAGGAAACATACTTTCGGGATAGAAAGTATCCTATGTCCTATTCATATTTTTAATTTGTCTTTAATTTTTTTTTTTCTGTTTTGTTTATTTGTTTTTTTTTAATTTATCCTATTATTTATTTTAACCAATACTTCTTTTTTATATAATGTCGTCTTACATGGGCTATAAATCTAAAAACTGTAAATATACTGTCTCCCAAGATACAGGTTTTTGCCTAGTTTGGGAGACAGCAGGCTATAATTTGTTATATAATTTGTTCCTGTCCTAGTTACTAAGACCCGATTTATGGTTGTGTTCCAAATAAAATTATTATTATTATATTATTATATATTCCAGGACATGGTCTATCCGTGTACCAAGTTTCATCAAAATCGGTTTTGCCATTTAGGCGTGAAGACGTAACAAACAAACAAACTCACTTTCGCTTTTATAATATTAGTAGGGATGTGCTATGGGTAGCTCGATTCTTCAGGCTATATCAGCAACCTCGGTTCTCCTGCAAGAACAAAATACCATTAAGAAACTGTTCCTTCAAACTCAGGGTTATTCCGATGCTTATTTAAGCAAGATGAAATACTTAAATTATAAATGAACCGTTAAGTTTAATAACAATAAAGATAAGCGTAATTTTAACGACTAGAGCATTTAATTATGATTTTGCAACGAGATTATTTCATATCGTCATATATGCACGATTCTTAAGTGTGACTAAAATGTGAAGATCGATTATTTATGAGTAAATAAATAAAGCATAGCAAGCTTAATCAGTCCTTTGATTCGATCGAGACCTGGGCTGTACTGCAGTCTCTCCAACGGTGCCAGATTGACTATCGGTACATCGAAGTGCTGAAGTGTTTGAAAAACGCCACCATGTCAGTCCAACTTCAAGACCAAACATCGAAACCTTTTGCAGCGAGGTGTGAGGCAGGGAGACGTTATTTCTTCTAAACTGTTCACGGCTGCAATTAAGGATGTCTTCAAGGTTCTGGAATGGAGAGGACTAGGCATTAATGTCAGTGGCGAGTACACTCACCTTCGGTTTGCCGACGACATAGTAGTCATGGCTGAGACTACGGAAGAACTCAGTACAATGCTCCGTGACCTCAGTAGAGCTTCCGAAAGAGTGGGTCTTAAAATGAACATGGACAATACCAAAGTTATGGTTAACATCCATGTAGCACCCACTCCTAATAAGATCGGAGACTCTACACTCGAAGTTGTGGACGATTACGTTTACCTGGGACAGACGGTCCAGTTGGGAAGGTCTAACTTCGAGAAAGAGGTCAATCGTCGAATCCGACTCGACCGGGCAGTTCGGGAAGTCGCGCGGTGTCTTCTCGTCTAATATACCACAGTGTCTCAAGATGAAAGTCTATGACCAGCGTGTTGCCAGTGATGACTTATGGCTCCGAAACGTAGTCTCTTACAATGGGCCTTATAAGAAGACTCAAAGTCACCCAAAGGGCGATGGAAAGAGCTATGCTCGGAGTTTCCTTGCGTGATCACATCAGAAATGAAGATATCCGCAGGAGAACCAAGGTTACCGACCGGCTCAAAGAGTCGCCAAACTTAAGTGGCAATGGGCAGGGCACATTGCACGCAGAACAGATGGTAGATGGCGACGAAAGGTTCTGGAGTGGCGACCACGTACCGGAAGACGCAGCGTTGTAATGCCTCCAACAAGGTGGACAGACGACCTGGTCGCGGGAATCCGATGGATGCGTGACGCACAGGACCGGTCGTTATGGCGACGCTTGGGGGAGGCCGATGTCCAACAATGGACGTGTATCGGCTGAAATGATGAAGTATATAAATAAAGCATAGCAAGCATAATCAGCCTTTTTAATGTTCCCACTGCTGGGACTCAGGCCTCCTCTTTAGGAGAGGGAGTGGGCCATAATCCACCACGCGGGCCCAGTGCGGGTTGGCGAATGTCACATGTCTTCGAATTTTTGGTTCTAGGACATGCCAGTTTCCTCACGATGTTTTCCTTTACCGTTTTGAGAGCAGTGGTGTTGAAATAAATTACACAAAGTAATGGACCTGGCTGGGTTTAAACCCGCGACCAACAACTCGTATGTCAGGGCCGTTACCACCCGCCATCGAAAGTAGCGTAATCTAAATTGGTCGATGTAAATATAACATCCTACTAATATTATAAATGCGAAAGTTTGTATGTTTGGATTGATGTCTGGATGTTTGTTACTCTTTCACGCATAAACTACTGAACGGATCCCGATGAAACTTGGTACACGAGTAGACCATATCCCAGAATAACACATAGGATACTTTTTATCCTGGGATTATGTACGCGGGTGAAGCCGCGGGCAAAAGCTAGTCCTAAATATTTGTATAGTTATGGATTTATCAGGTGACAGTTATGTTATGTCAATATATCTATGTTATCACAGTATACGAATCTTCGCCGAATCGTTCGTTTTGTTTATCAATTTCAATCCGGGACAGGTGATATCATATTTGTGGTAATAAAATTGTTAAACTAGTGAAGAATTGAATGATAGACATCTTTTTTTAGATGGGAAATCTTCCAATGACATCTCCCGCCCTTGGGTGGACCGAAAGGGCGTGTCAGACGACAACGCGATGTTTGACGAAAAGGCAATGCCAAAAAAGAGAGATAACGCTTGAAAACTCTGTTAGTATTCGGTAATTCCGAGATTTACTCGAATATTTCACAAAACTTGCTCCAGGAAATACTTAGCTGTTTTTTTTTAATCCTTAAAAGTTTTTGAAAACAGTTGTCGTCATTTAGAATCTTTAGAAGATTTTTAGAAGTATTACTTTTTTTACTTTTTTAGTTTTTTAGCCAATTATGAAGTGTCAAAGTTCATGCAAAATAGGAGATTTTCCGAGGCTTTTACTGGATTAGTTTAACACAAATTTAAAAATTGATTTCAATAGATGCCTAGATAATATCCACAAGATACTGTGTTTCCAAAATATCGAATGAAAAATGTGTAATAACGTCATAATCGGTTATGAGCGATTGTATGAAAAACAGTGAAAATGTGAGTCGAGATGCATCACCGTAACATCAGGTGTACCTAATAGTGGTCAAGAGTGGGTCCATCAGGAACACAAAAAAAAATCTGTAGTTTTCTACTGGACCATTTTATTCAGTTAGATCAAACATAGATAACAATTTTGAGACCTTACGTTTTAAATAATCTTGCGTGATAATGACGTCAAACGCTACGTGTGAACCAGTCATAACCTTCTATAGAACTACGTAGTAGGTACAGTCGCGAGCATAAATATGTAAGAAACATTCAAAATTCCGCAGGCTTGCGGACAGTGAGCAATAGGTGGCTCGCCATCCGACCGTCCGGTAACCGTCTGGACCGAGCCCAAGTCGTCAACGGCGCGTGTGTTAGGGCAGAAGATGTCATTAGATGATTTAGTCATAGAACAAAAGTTGTTGTTTATGATGTTAGTAATACAGTCCTGCAAGGTTGTTAGTGTTTTATAAATAACACTGTACGAAAATACTAGAGTGACCACTTTTCTGACCACCACAACTCGTTGGCTAGGCAATACGGCATCCTCAAATGATCAATAGAATTTAGACCATTATCCACCCTTCATTATCAGCCTTTTTAATGTTCCCACTGCTGGGACTCAGACCTCCTCTCTAGGAGAGGGAAAGGGCCGTAATCCACCACGCGGGCCCAGTGCGGGCCCAGTGTGAATGTCACAAGTCTTCGATTTTTTTTGGTTCTAAGACATGCCGGTTTCCTTACGATGTATTCCTTCACCGTTTTGAGAGCAGTGGTGATGAAATAAATTACACAAAGTAATGCGCCTGCTTGGGTTCGAACCCGCGACCTACCAGTCGTAAGTCGGGGTCATTACCACTCGGCCACCACCGCTCTAACCTCCCCCCTTTAATTATCCACCCTTTGTTGTTGAAAGTTCTACGCTCCTGACGTATGTCGAAGGACTGGAACAATTTACTTACTGCAGTCTTCCCTTCCGACTATAATTTAGATGTCTTCAAGGCTAGAGTGAATAGGCTCTTAATAAACTAGTGCGTCTCACCATCAACGATTGCATCACTGCTTACCATGAGGTGGGATCGCAGTCAAGCACTAGTTTATATCAATAAAAAAAAATCCCAGACTATCATTAACACCAATTTTTTTAACGGTGAGCAAGACCCAAGAGCGGGGGTTGTCATAAAATGATTTCATTTTATGACAACCCCCGCTCTTGGGTGGAGCGGGAGATAGTGTTAGACTCTTAGGTAAAACCCCGTTCCTTCTAGCCTCTTCATACCGAGGCTCGAGCTTCCTTTCGGATAACCCTGGCCCCAGTAGGCTTCGACCCAGTTGGGCCCCTCCTGTTGCTAATAACTCCTTGAGGACTGCGCCTCACCATCAACGATTGCCTCTCTGCTGACCATCAGGTGGGATAACAGTCAACCCCACTAATTTATATCAGATAAAAAAAAAAAATCTGTGAAATATTCGAGTAAATCACGGAATAACTGAATGCAAACAGTTTTCAGGGGTTATTCCTCTTTTTTCACGTTGCCTCTTCATCAAATATCGCGTTCGATGGATTGCGTTAAATGAAACGATATAAAAATCTTACTGTAAGACATTTATGTTAATAACTGTACCTACATGAACAATATGTTTTACTGCAACAATTAATTTCGGAAATACTTTTAATGTTTAAGCTATAAAGTTTACATTTCCGCTTCCGTTTTAATTTGACAAGCCAGATAATGTCGCGAAATATTGTGTAAGAGAAATAGTTTTTATTATACATTTGTATGACGTCAAGAGGAACCTTGGATCGTCACCCTAGGCGAGATCATTATGAATTTACATAACGGCAGGTTTGCTATTCTATAGGCGCAGGCTTGCGGACGGGGAGCTTGGGTACCGGAGTGAAAGTCCACTGCCGCGACATGTCAAGGCATGGCGGACAGAGCTCCGGCGGGGTCTCATGGTTAAATGGCATCAGCGACTATCGCAACCCAGTGCTGGGAACGCCACGATTATGGCGGTAAGTCCCCTCTTTGAGGCGTGGCTGGAAAGACCTCACGGCGTCCTTACCTTCCCCATGACGCAGGTCCTCACCGGAAATAGCACGTTCGGGAGGTTCCTGCATCGGATTCAAGCGGAAGAGACGCCCGGGTGTCGCCACTGTGCGGAACGCCCGGAGGACACGGTGGAGCACACAGTCGAGGTGTGCCCTGACCGGGCGGAGCATCGCCGTGCCCTCCGCGCCGGGCTTTGGTCGAGACCATGGTCCGGAGCGAGGCGGATTGGCAGGCGGTCGCCTCCTTTTGCGAAGCAGTAATGCTAGCAAAGGAGGAGGCCGACCGTATCAGGCTACGGCGCCCTCGCCGCCACCGCCGGGTTTCCGATTCCGATTTCCGGCCACCGTAGACTCGCGGACGGCGAGCCATGGGTAAATCGCAGTCCGACCGTCCGGTAACTGTCCGAACCGGTAAATGACTGAAAACTAAAATATAACCGAATGTCAATTTTTTGGGTGAAAATGGCCGAACACGAAAAAGTTTATTCGGTCGCTCACCGTCGACATGCCCGTGCTTACGGTGGCTGATAATTGTCCTGCGACTCTTGCCTGATACAAAGGGTTTTTATTTTTACGTTGGGCAAAAATCATCTAATTACAACCCCCGTTCTTGGGTGGAGCGAAAGATAATGTCAGACTCTTACTCACTAAAAGCCCACTCCGTTCTTTCTAGCCTCTTCATACCGGGGCTCGAGTTTCCTTTCAAATAACTCTAGCCCCAGCTGAGCCCCTCCTGTTGCTGACAACTCCTTGAGGCGCGCGTGAACAGTGCGCGCCGTCGACGTCTTGGGCTCGGTCGGGACAGTTACCGGACGGTCGGACAGCGAGTTACCCATGACTCGCCGATACACAGGGTACTTCCTTATGTAGCGTAGGTACAGGTGTAGTTTCATGTGAAAATACCATGTTTGGTATTCGCTGTTAGCATTAAGCCGAGCATGTTTTGTTAACCTGATACGAATAGCTGGAAAGGAGTAGGCTATGTTCACACCGCGGTGGGTTTTTATAGGTTTCATTTAGCGTTGCCAGGCGTCCGGATAAAGCCGGACATAGTCAGGCTTTTTAGTTGCGTGTCCGGCCAAATTTGAGCATTCTTGGCTTTTGTTAGGCTTTTTAAAGACCATTTTATTTAGAATTGTCATTAGAGTTTTGCCTTACCTTGTATCGCTAGCACAAGTAAAGCGGACATGCAATAGTCTAGCAATAATATCATTTAATTTTATTGTTTTTTCTTCAGAATTCAAAAAGATTTTATGAATTTTATTAGACTTAAAAAAATATCAGCCTTTTTGACTAAATGACCGGCTAGATAGGATAGATTGTCCGGCTTTTCAGTTTCAGGACCTGGCAACTCTAGTTTCATTCCTGCTAGTAGAACCACACTTGATGAACAGCGGTGGCCGAGTGGTAACGGCTCCAACTTACAAGTAGATAGTAGGTCGCGGGTTGAAACCCAATCAGCTAAATAGTGGAATTCCCTGTCGGAGTCTGTGTTTCCTGGGTAGGTAAGTGCACTCCATCTTCGACCGTATCGTCGCTTTCCATCAGGTGAGATTGCGGTCAAACGCGAAAATGTAACCAAACATTATATGTAACACATAATATGATTTAAAAGAGTGTCCATGGAGTTTCTTGCACGTTCTTCTCCATAGAGATCTACACTTTGGAACGTGCAATTTAGCTTCACTTTTGTTGGACTGACCGACATTTGACTATTCAAAAGTGCCTACATTTGGTCTATTTGAAATAAATGATTTTGAATTTGAAAAAATATCAAAAGTATGCATTACTTAGTATAATTTATTTCATCACCATTGCTCTCGAAACAGTGAAGTAAAACATCGTGAGGAAACCGACATGTCCTAGAACAAAAATTCGTAGACATGTAATATTCAACAAACCGCACTGGCCCGCGTGGTGGATTGCGGCCCTTTCCTTCTCCTAGAGAGGAAGCCTGAGTCCCAGCAGTGAGAACATTAAAAGGCTGATTATGCTATGAAACTACGAACCATACCTGTAAGCATAACTAATTATACCTATAGAGGTATCATGAGGTATGAGCAACAGGGTGAAAAGATCCGCAACGCAATCTCTATTGAAAAAGGAGGATCCTCCGACCAGACAAAAATATACCAGCCAAGTTACAACCGTCTCGTTTGCGTTGAACGCTTTGAGTTGACCTTGCCGCCAATTCTTTTGTTCTGACCACGTGACTGAGCGTTGAGACGACGTCGTTCCCGTACATTTGAATCTTTCTACTAGCGTTAACTATTGCAGGTTAGCAACTTGGCTAGGGGTACAGATATAAAACTAGAAAAAAATATAGCCCACATTTTTTTTGAGGTGGGATGTCATCTAATGAATTTTCCCGCTCTAGGGTAGAGAGCGTGTCAGACTTTTACTCACTAAAACTCACTCCTATGTTCCTTCTTTGCCTTGCGTCCCAGAAATACTTCTGGCCTAGTATCCATTTCAATATGGCTCCATTATGAGCAAAACCTAACAGTAAACATGCTCCAATTTCAACAATTACAATTGCAGTACTTCGTAACCTCAGTTCAACACCAGTTAACAAGGAAACACTACCATTACACACGAAAAGTCAACAATTCCAATCACTATTTGAAAATCTTTCAAATATTTCATAAAATAATAATCATCGTTGTCAAAATAAATTCTACAACTAAAAATGATTTTGAAAATAATAGTAAAGTTCCATTTTCGAATGTAGAATTCACGTTTTATTAGTTAAAATATAGGTTTTATTATAATAATGACGAATAGTATTTATTTTGTGCTAGTATTTCTATTGTTTAGTTTGAAAAATATTTTAAGTGTTAAAAGTAAAATTGAATGTGGTTATAAGGTATGTACACTAATATTATTTTAAGGGCAAGCACTTTGACATAGCCCGAAGGTTGCCGACATAGCCCGAAGAATCGCCAAACTTAAGTGGCAATGGGCAGGGCACATTGCTCGCAGAACAGATGGCCGTTGGGGCCGAAAGGTTCTGGAGTGGCAAACTCGTACTGGAAGACGCAGCGTCGGAAGGCCTCCTGCAAGGTGGACCGATGACCTGGTGAAGGTTGCGGGAAACCGATGGATGCGAGACGCGCAGGATCGATCATTGTGGCGACACTTGGGGGAGGCCTATGTCCAACAGTGGACGTCTGTCGGCTGAAATGAATGATGATGGATGAATGACTTTGACATACATTTTCACTGTGTTTCATAAAACCGCTCTTACCCGGTTATGACGTCCTTACACATTTTTTATTAGATATATAGAAACACAGTATCTTGTGGATATTATCTAGGCTCCTATTGAAATCAATTTATAAATCTGTTTAAAACTAATCTAGTAAAGACCTCTGAAAATCTGCTATTTCGCATGAACTTTGAAACTACATAATATTATACTCAAAAATTCAAAGAAGCATAACAATAGAAGCCTTTTAGAATTTGAATTTTAATAAAATTAGCATTTTATCAAAATTCAAATTGACCACAATTTTTTTCAAATACTTTCAAGGGTTTAAAAAAAAACACGTGTTTCCTGGAACAAGTTTTCTGAAATATTCGAGGAGTTTTCAGGTGTAAACTCTCTTTTTCCACGTTATCTTTTCGTCAAAAACTGCGTTGGATTGCGTTAGATGAAGTAATAAGCTTTTAAACCTGGCTCGATAAGCGAGTGGAAAAGCAGCCTCTTAAAAGTTTATGGTAAGGCCTCAAGTCTGACATAAGATTACATTTTGTTCTAGCAATGTCCACAAACAAGAGATGGCGCTTTAAACGTCCATTTGATACCTCATTCCCACATGGACGCCGGATGGGTGAAGACTTTCGATGAATACTACTATGGAAGTAAGTTATTATATCTATAAGAGGGTAGTCTATAAGGGCTATATTTCACCTCACACCATGGCGGCGCGACCATTCGCCGCTACCAACAAAATGTATACAGCTCTATAGAGAGTTACTCACCTGGTGTCCGTTTGGTTGCGCAACCAATTTGGTGGCGCGACCAGCTCAGACGTGTGGTGACTCTGGTGTCTAGTTTGGTAGCTTAGGGCTATATTTCACCTGGACACCATGGCAGCATGCATGCATCAGCATGGGTCGATTTAGCTGTATTTGAGAGATATGAACAATATTTTTTTTTTGACCGACATTTGACTATTCAAAAAGGCTTGTAATTGATCTACTTAAAACAATAGATTATTGTTACTAACACTACATGAGTTTTGCTAGAATAATTTCAGTTTTTGTCTGTCAACATTTCAGCTTTTGGCTGAAATATTACGTCCATTGCTGGACGTAAGCCTCCTCAAGTGTCGCCACAATAAACGATCTTGCACGTCTCGCATCCATAGGATTCCAGCGACCCTGACTAGGTCATCGGTCCACCTTGTAGGAGGCCTTCCAACCTTTCGGCCCCAACAGCCATGTGTTCTGCGAGCAATGTGCCCTGCCCATTGCCACCCAAGTTTGGCGATTCTTCGTGCTGTGTTCCTTATTCAATCACGCAAGTAAACTCCGAGCACAGCCCTTTAATTGCCTTTTGGGTGATTTTAAGTCTTCTGATGAGGCCCATTTTAAGCGACCACATTTCAGAGCCATATGTCCTCACTGGCAACACGCACTGGTCGAAGACTTTCGTCTTGAGACACAGATCTATTATTATTATTAGCCAAGGTCAGGGTTTTTTATGATGATAAAATCTTCTAATGACAACCCCCGCTCTTGGGCGGAGTGGTTGGACAGTAAGAGTCTGACAGATAGTGTGATAGACTCTTACTGACTAAACACCCGCCCCGTTCCTTCAAGCCTTCATACCGGAGCTCGAGCTATCTTTTGAAACTTACCCAGGCCCCCAGACTCCAGTAGGCTTCGACCCAGCTGGGCCCCTACTGTTGCTGACAACTCCTTGAGGCACGCGGGAACAGTGCGAGTCATCGACGACTCGGGGCCAGGGTCAGGGCGAGGGTGGTGACCAGGCGTGTCTTAATCTTCAATGCCTTCTGTTTGTTACAGCTAAAACTACAGTCAGCACGGCCAATGTGCAGCTGATCTACCACTCGGTGCTCTCTGAACTATTGCATGATAAGAGACGAAAGTAAGTTTGAAAAATAGATAAATAAGTTATTTAAAATAAAAATAGAAAAAAAGAAAATATAAAATAATCAGAAAAAAGTAAGACAATAATAAATAAATAAAGTATTCGACAAAAGAAACTGGTCAAGTGCGAGTCGGACTCGCACCCTGAGGGTTCCGTACAAAGTTATCTATGTAAAGAGTTCTTTTCTCAATTGGAGTCTTGCAGTTCTTTCCAAATCATTACATTTTTTTTTGTGACGTAACAATAAATTTTCAGTTTTCAGATTTATTTTATGCAAAATTTCAGGATTTTGGGTTAACTAGAAGTACCCTAGAATTTTAGTTCCCTTGAGTGTCAAAATATACGTTTTTTGCGACATAAACGGCCATAACTTTTTTTTTCGTTAACCTAGAAGTTTAAATTTCCTTCAGTTGCAAGGGACCGCAAACCTGAGTATACATATATTTCAGCTCGTTACTTCCAAGTATTCCCTTGGAAAAGGTCTTGACAGATAGACAGACAGATGGGCGGACAACTAAGTGATCCTATAAGAGTTCTGTGTTTTTCCTTTTGAGGTACGGAACCCCGAAAAACTGGATGCGTGGTGAGAATATGTCAATATGCTCTCATCTACTCTTCCTCTCCACAGGTTCACCTTCTCCGAAACAGCGTACTTCTGGCGCTGGTGGAAGGAACAGCGGCCCACCACGCGAGCCACCTTCAGATCCTTGGTCCAGGAAGGTCGCTTGGAGTTCGCTGGCGGCGGCTGGGTCCACAACGATGAGGCTACTCCTGATTACCTGCACATTATTGACCAGTTTACTTGGGGATTGAGGTGAGTTTCCATGCACACAGTCGAGGTGTGCCCTGCCTGGGCGGAGCATCGCTGTGCCCTCGTGGGGGCGATCGGCAGCGGAGACCTCTCGCGCCGGGATTTGATTGAGGTCATGGTCCGGAGCGAGGAGGTATGGCAGGCCTTCTGCGAAGCAGTAATGCTAGCAAAGTAGGAGGCCGACCGCATCAGGCAACGGCGCTCTCGCCGCCGCCGCCGGATTCCGATCTCAATTTTCGGTCACCGTAGACGCGGGCTCGCGGACGGCGAGCCATGGGTAGCTTGCTGTCCAACCGTCCGGTAACTGTCCGAACCGAGCCCAAGACGTCGACGGCGCGCACTGTTCCCGCGCGCCTCAAGGAGTTGTCAGCAACAGGAGGGGCCCAGCTGGGTCGAAGCCTAGTCAGTAAGAGTCTGACACTATCTCCCGCTCCACCCAAGAGCGGGGGTTGTCATTAGATGATATTTGCCCACCGTAAAAAAAAAAATAGTTGAGTTTCCATTATCTGCTTCCTAGTCAATCATCATCAGTCCCGTAACCTGGCCTGGGCGAAGAGGCCAATAGGTCACGGCCTTGCACCCAAAGGGCCTCTTTAAGAACAAGGGTTTTTTTTATAATTGATAGGCTCGCGTTTGTCCATTTTTTCACCTGATCGTAAGCGATGATATGGTCGTATACTGGGTTGCGACAGTCACGGCGTTTTTTTTTTACGGTGGCCAAAAATCATCCAATGACAACCCCCGCTCTTTGGTGGAGCGGGAGATAGTGTCATACTCTTACTGACTAAAAACCCACCCCGATTCTTCTAGCCTTTTCATACCGGGGCTCGAGTTTCCTTTCGGATAACCCTGGCCCCAGTAGGCTTCGATCCAGCTGGGACAGACACGGCCTCGTTTCCGAATTTGTAAAAGATAAAGGCTTCTCTGATATGCCATGGAGTTTCTTGCCGGTTCTTCTCCATAGGAAACGACCAATTTGGAACCGTGCACTAGCTTCTGACGTTTTATAAGTGCCCATGTAGGCCTATGTGAAATAAAATATTTTGACTTTGACTTTGACTGAAAAAAACGTGTTGCGCCGACCCCAAATAAAAAGGGATAAGGGCAGGAAGATGATGATGACTTTGACTTTGACTGCGCCCACATCTCCCACTCAACTATCTCTGAGAGGAAGTGTCAAAGAATCGATCTACTACGACATCACAATACTGATGGAACTTTAAATTTGCAGAAAACTGAACGACACTCTTGGCCCGTGCGGCAAGCCGAAGGCCGCGTGGCAGATAGACACGTATGGACACACGAGGGAACAGGTTTCTTTGCTAGCTCAGATGGGGTACGATGGACTATTCATAGGTAAGCTCAAATCGTCAGGACCTTTTTGTTGTGATTGTTATTGTGAGGAGAAGGTTCTTATGGAAAAAAAAATAGGGTAGTGTAGGGTAGAGTAGGGTAGAGTAGGGTAGAGTAGGGTAGAGTAGGGTAGAGTAGGGTAGAGTAGGGTAGAGTAGGGTAGAGTAGGGTAGAGTAGGGTAGAGTAGGGTAGAGTAGGGTAGAGTAGGGTAGAGTAGGGTAGAGTAGGGTAGAGTAGGGTAGAGTAGGGTAGAGTAGGGTAGAGTAGGGTAGAGTAGGGTAGAGTAGTGTAGAGTAGTGTAGAGTAGGGTAGGGTAGAGTAGGGTAGGGTAGAGTTGGGTATAGTAGAGTGGAGTTGAGACGAGCGGGAGCGAAGCCGCGCGGGCAAAAGCTAGTAGATATTATAAAAATGGCCTCAACTGTTTCGAGAGAAAGATGGTATGACCGTGCCACTGCTTTTGCTCGCCTTGGCGGGGGCACTACAGTGCCATCAGATATTTTAAAGTAAAATTACTTATAAATATTAAGGGCCTTTTACACTACGCTGAATAACGCGTCCGATATTCAGACTCGTCTTATTTTTCTTCCCGAGTAAGACAGTCTGGCCCTTATTACACTACGCGATACATCAAACCATAGACTAAAACGGTCTGAATAACGCGTAGTGCAATAGTAATAGGCCCTTAACTACATTATGAAAAGCCAAAATTCACACAAAATAACAGATTTTCAGAGGTCTTTACTGGATTCCGGTACTTATCAAGCTCGTCTCTCCACCTTCTCCACCTGGCCCGCAATGGCCGAAGACAGACGTGTGTGGAAATGGGAGAGGGAGGCCTTCGCCCAGCAGTGGGACATAAATGGGCTAACTAACTTAACTTACTGGATTCGTTTTACATAAAATGGTTTGATTTCAATTGAAACCTAGATAATATCCACAAGATATCTGCTTTCCAAAATAACTAGAGAAATATGTGTAATAACGTCATAACCACGTAACAGCGATTCTATAAAAATGTATCTCGGGGTTGACAGCACATAAATAAAAGTTTATAGAAACAGCATTGACAGTTATTAAAATTCGATCATGCATATAACTTCTATTAAATAGATTCACTCGGGCATAAAATCAGCTATTCATATTTCTAAAGACCAATATAGGCTCAATTTCCTACGACCTTTGCCTCATAACAGCTGTCAAGAAATCAACTCGTGCTAGACGTTTGTACCATAAACGCAATATGCGTGGGAAAAAAATAAAAAAGGCGCGAACTTCCTTTGTCCTTAGCTTTATGACAGCTGTCAAAACCTTTTTGGACAAGTATTCTGCAGTGGCGTAGCTAACGAAGTGCTGGATGAGGCAACGCCCCGAGGCCCCCAAACTCGAGGGACCCAAAAATCTGATTAGCAAATCTCTTATTGAACTGCCGAAAAATTCTCTCACCTTCAAAATCTACGTCCTCACCTTCCGCATGATGCAGGTCCTCAATGGACATGGCAAGTTCGGGAGGTTCCTGCATCGGATTCACCACTGTGTGGACCGCTCGGAGGATACGGTGGAGCACACGGTAGAGGTGTGCCCCGTTTGGGAAATGCACCGCCGTGTCCTCGCAGGAGCGATCGGTGGCAGCAATCTCTCACGCCGAGCATTGGTTCGAAGGGAGGCGGAGTGGAACGCGGTCGCCTCCTGCGAAGCAGTAATGCTAGCAAAAGAGGAGGCCGCACGCGTGAGGCAACGGTCCTCACACCTCAACCGCTGCTGGGATTCCGATCCCGATTTCCGGCCACCGTAGGCACGGGCTTGCGGTCGGCGACCAATGGATAGCTCGCCTTCCGACCATCCGGTAATCGTCCGAACCGAGCCCAATAAGACGTTGACGGCCAGTATTGTTCCACGCGCGCCTCAAAGAGTTGTTAGCAAACTGTTGGGGCCCAGGAGGGTCAAAGCCTACTGTTCCGTGAAATTTACTATTAATAAACTTATTCAGGAAATAGATTCCTTACATCCTCCGTCCAAGAACTGGGATATCATTGTTATGATTTTCCCAACCTAAAAAAAAAAAAACTTTCAAAATCTTAATAAAATAGGTGGAAAATCCCTACAGTACAGTGCGTTTCACTTAAGAAGTTACATTGCTGTCATGTTGGTAGTATTGAAAATAATGTTGCCATATTTTTAGCAATGAAATTACTTAATATTAGAGAGAAAGTAACGAAGTATCAGTTAATACTTCGTTACTTTAACAATTGCCTTTTTTTATTGTTACTATTTTTGTATAAAGTATAGGGCGCTGGGCTCCATTCCGATTGTCTTACAATTCTTTCAAATAACGAAAACGCCACGCCACAGTATCGTTCCTCTCTATTAACAACTTCCTTTGAGACCTACTTTTTTAAAATAAAATCCCATTCCTCTCATAATTTTCCAAAAAGTGTTGCAGCTACCGTTAAAATCGATTTCGTTTCACATTTCGGGGAACAATTTTGGTAGAGTAGGCAACTCTTTCCTTTTTTCCCTTCTTTTTGTGTAGACAGACAGGGGAGCCAACATTACGCCGATGTAACTTCTTAAGTGAAACGCACTGTAACTGTTCATTAGTTAGACAGTACGTCAGTTCAAAGCGCTTATTGTTGTCACGCAGTGTCACGCATTTAATACAACGTATGACGTGAAATGCGCAAAACCTCAGACACCCCAAATGATTTTTAATTCGATTGACCTAATTATGTGAGAAAAAAAACATTTAAAAAATTTAAAGGTTTTATGAGCAGTTTTAGTTTGTTTAAAATTCATATCCGTACTGAAATATGAACTTTTATTATTCCGTGTAAGAGAAAATTTGATTGGGTTACAACTATTTATGTTTGTTAACCTATTTGGGCGGGTTTGCGCACGAGATGGCTAGACCTATTCATAAATAGACAGGTCGAAGTTTTTAATGAAGATTTTTTGAAAAATGTAACCTATATTAAAAAGTGGTTTAATTGATTCTGCTCGTTATTCTGAACAAACTAATTTCAGGTTTTGCGCATTTAACGTTACACGTTGTATAAATAACCTTATACCCTTTTGGTCACACTAGACACTGAGTTGGCTATGTCGCGCGGTTTTTCGCACCGACGTAACCTATGTTTAACCCTTCAGATACCGTCAATTAGAGACACAATAGTAAGACAAAAGATGCGCGGCCACCGGTGGTCGCTTGGGGATTCATGAATTAACGCACAACCGAAACTACAGGGCCTAGTAGCGTAATATTTTGCACAAAGTCTTCTTTTATGGCACAAGCGAGCACTAAGGGCTATATTTCACCTCACATCATGGCGGCGCGACCAGTCGCCGCTACCAACAAAATGTATACAGCTCTACAACGTGTAACGTTAAATGCGCAAATCCTGAAAATAGTTTGATCAGAATAACGAGCAGAATCAATTAAACTACTTTTTAATATAGGTTACATTTTTCAAAAAAGTCTTTGTCGCCCTGTCTAGTTATGAATAGGTCAAGTCATCACGTGCGCAAACCCGCCGAAATAGGTAAACAAACACAAATGGTAGTCGTCCAATCAAATTTTCTCATACAAGGGATTATGAAAGTTCTTATTTCCATGCAGATATAAATTTTAAACTAAGTAAAACTGCACATAAAACCTTTAATTTTTTTTTAAACGTTTTTTTTTTCACAGAATTAAATAAAAAATCATTTGGGGTGTTTGAGGTTTTGCCCATTTAACGTTACACGTTGTAAAGAGAGTTACTCACCTGGTGTGCATTTGGTTGCGCAACCAGCTCGGACGTGTGGCGACTCTGGTGTCTGTATGGTGTCTAGTTAGGGATACCATGGCAGCGCAACTGGGCGCGCCGCATTGGTGCCCCGGTGAATAAGAGAGGTTAAGAGAGGATTTTCCAAAATTCAGTCCAGGGGGTCCAAAGTTTGTATGAAGGAACTTAGTTTTACGCGGGCAAAGCCACTAGTAACACCTAGTTTAAGGCTGCTCGCCCACGTCCGATAATCGGTGACCGATTTTTTTTAGGAGAAAAATAGAAGACACTGATAGCAATAGTAAAACACACACGTCCTACAAAAAGTCGGTCAGAAATACAGAACAATGTCACAAATAATTTATTTTATTTTCTTAATATAATAAATTATTTGTGAATGTGTTATGGGTACTAGACAACTGATAAACATTTCTAAATACATACATATTATAGATAAATTACACCCAGACACAGAACAAATGATTATGCTCATCACACAAACATTTGTCCAGGATGGGAATCGAACCCAAAACCTCTGGCATAGCAGTCAGGGTCACTAACCACTAGACAAAGAGGCCAGTCAATATGATTTGCTTTAAGAGTTAAATTATTGCAAAATATTAAATCACACCTACGTAAACTACGTACATATTTATTCGCAATTAAGCTATGTTATGTGTTCCGGTTTGTCAAGTGCGTCCGGTTTGCTGCCAAATTGGTCCAGTTATTTTTTATTTCTGCGCATAGCGACACATTAAAGCTAGAACTACGCTGAAAGAAAGAAAGAAAGGAAATTATTTTATTTGGCACTAGCTTTTACCCGCGGCTTCGCCCGCTTTTATTAATATACTTTACTCTTTCTTCCCCTTTTCTCGCTTTAAAAAAAAAATAGCATAATGTCCGTTTCCAGGGTCCCAACTAGAGATGTGCTGTTGCCGACAATATTGTCGTGAAGTTGGAATATTGCCCGATGTATGAATATTGGTGGCAATATTGCCAGCAATATTCCCAGATTGCCGGCAACGGCACATCTCTAGTCCCAACTATCTCTGTCTGTACCAACATTCTTCAAAATCGGTTTCGTTCGGAATGATTTTGATTGATTATGTACGTCATTACAAACACATTTTTAATAATATGATTATTAGTACTTAGGTCACTGAATATGTCTGCATAATTACATAATCAATTAATCAATGCGGTATTTAAATATTGGTTTAGCATATCATTATGTTATTATGGATTCATTATTTAATGTCATTACTTACGCACATAAAATACTAGCTTTTGCCCGCACTCGCGCTTCGCTCCCGCTCTTCCCTACTCTACCATACTATACCCTACTCTACCCTACTCTACCCTACTCTACCCTACTCTACCCTACTCTACCCTACTCTACCCTACTCTACCCTACTCTACCCTACTCTACCCTACTCTACCCAACTCTACCCTACTCTACCCTACTCTACCCTACTCTACCCTACTCTACCCTACTCTACCCTACTATACCCTACTCTACCCTACTCTACCCTTCTCTATCCTACTCTACCCTACTCTACCCTACTCTACCCTACTCTACCCTACTCTACCCTACTCTACCCTACTCTACCCTACTCTACACTACTCTACCCTACTCTACCGTACTTTACCCTACCAAACTTCACATAAACCATCTACTAAATAGTCCGAACAAAGCCAAAAAATTTGGTTTGGATAGGTGAGCCCGTTCTTGAGTTATAAAATAACAACGAAAAGTGGCATTGATTTTTATATATATAGATTTGAACCTTGTTATAAAATAAATAATTTTAACTATCTCCATATTTAAATATCTAATAAATAATAATATTCCACAACTATCACACAACTCCGTCTAGTCCCAAGCTAAGCAGAGCTTGTGTTACGAGTACTAGACAGCTGATAAACATCCTACTAATATTATAAATGCTAAAGTTTGTATGTATGGAGGGATGTATGGATGTTTGTAACTCTTTCACGCAAAACCTACTGAACGGATCTCGATGAAACTTGGTACACGAGTAGACCATATCCCAGAATAACACATAGGATACTTTTTATCCTGGGATTATGTACGCGGGTGAAGCCGCGGGCAAAAGCTAGTACTTATATATTTCAAAATACATACATATTATAGAGAAATTATACCCAGACACAGAACAAATGATCATGCTCATCACATAAACATTTGTCCTGGGTGATCTGGGTGGTCCGGCCAGATTTTTTGTAAATATATGCTGTTTGCCACAAATCTATATACAATACTATTTTTAGTTTATGCGAAACCTGAATATAGTTTGTTCAGAATCAGTAACTGAATGGATTCCAATAGTTTTTACACCATGTTATATTTTATCCCACAAATATTTAAAAAGGTCACAAGTTGGACACCACCGACACTAAGTACAACACGGCAGGTCATAGCGGGTATTAGGTGACAGCATACAGTAGGGTGCAAGTGTAGAACAACCCCTCAGTCGCCTAGATGACCCGGTGACTATGTATTTTTGCTGACATAAGCTTTTCTACATTATTTTAGACTAGCTGCTCCCAGCGGCTTCGCCCGCGTGATAGCAGAAAATTATGCCAAGGAAACATACTTCCGGGATAAAAAGTATCCTATGTCCTATTCCAGGACATGGTCTATCCGTGTACCAAGTTTCATCAAAATCGGTTTTGCCATTTAGGCGTGAAGACGTAACAAACAAACAAACAAACTCACTTTCGCTTTTATAATATTAGTAAGGATTCAAACTACAACTTTTGCATGTCTAAATATGTACTGTACCCATATTTACTAAATAAATTACTAACTTTCTCTACACAGGTAGAGTAGACCATAAAGAAAGAGAAGCCATGATAGAAGAAGACAGGATGGAGTTCATGTGGAGAGGATCTGACGTACTAGGTGAGTAGGATTAATTATAGTATAAGCATAAATAAAGGCTCAAGTCTTTGGATAGGGCCATGAACCAACCAAAGTGGATGCCATTTTTTGTTTATTCTTTTCCTCCTTGCGTCATTTATCCTCAATGCTGATCGTGACCTCGACCCAAATCTCTATTAACCCTTCAGATACCGTCAATTACAGACACAATAGTAAGACAATAGATGCGCGGCCACCGGGTGTCGCTTGGGGATTCATGAATTAATCTACACTTCAGGCGTGTCCCACGTGTGTATCGGTCTAATGTAGTGCCCGCTTAATTCCAGGCAAGATGTCGGACATCATGACCCACACTCTATACAACCTGTACAACGCCCCAGAAGGCTTCTGCTTCGATTTCCTCTGTAACGACGAGCCCATCATCGATGATCCTGACAATAAGGTCTACAATGCTGATAAAAGGGTAAGATTTCAATAATATTTTAGGTTAGTTCAGGTGCGGGCTTGCGGACGGCGAGCAATTGAAAGCTCGCTGTCCGACCGGACCGAGCACAAGTCGTCGACGGCGCGTACTGTTCCCGTGCACCGCAAGAAGTTGTCAGCAAACCGTAGGGACCCAGCAGGGCCGAAGACTACTGAGGGCTTGGACTGGTTTCTGAAAGAAAGGACCTATGAAGGGCTAAGAAGCAACGGGGTGGGTTTTTAGTCCGTAAAAGTGTCCTGCTCCACCTAAAGGCGAAAAATATCATTGGATGATATTTACCAACGAAAAAAATTAAGGGCAGTTTTGGTAAACTTATTAAGCTTATTAATTATAGCAAATTAGCTTCACTTTTCTTGGACTGACCGACATTTGACTATTCAAAAGTGCCT
Organism: Mythimna lalbum; assembly: GCA_949319445.1. NCBI lineage: Eukaryota > Metazoa > Arthropoda > Insecta > Lepidoptera > Noctuidae > Mythimna > Mythimna lalbum. Next base: position 10,982,031 of record OX439373.1, read on the forward strand.
GCATTTGGTCTATTTGGAATAAATGATTTTGAATTTTGAATTCTGAACAAACTATATATTCAGGTTTCCCATATACTAAAAATGATTTTGTATTTTCGCTTCCCAGGTAAACGACTTCATATCCCAGATAGAGAGACAAGCGAAGTACTACGACCACGACAATATCATGGTCACTATGGGCGGGGACTTCACCTACCAGAGCGCAGCCAACTGGTTCATGAACATGGACAAACTTATCAAGTAAGTCCTTTATTTATTAAAGCTGCTCGCCCACGTCCGATAATCGGTGGCCGATTTTTTGTAGGACAAAAATAGAACACACTGATAGCAATAGCGCAACGCACACGTCCTACAAAAAGGCCGTCAGAAATACAGAACAATGCTACGCTGCTTGCCCACGTCTGACTGTTTGTAGGACAGATAATCGAGCTAATTTTGTATATTTGTGACATTGTTCTGTATGACATATTTTGTAGGACGTGTGCGTTGCACTATTGCTATCAGTGTGTTCTATTTTTCTCCTACAAAAAATCTGTCACCGGTTATCGGAAGTGGGCGAGCAGCCTTCTCTTCTGAGTCGGTACACTCTTGCCAGAGTGGTCGTGCTCATCACTGTGAATCACGATAAGTGATCATCTTTGAAATGCGGCGCCTGTCATCGCAGACTGCAGCTTTCCGGGTACATTCATAAACCGAGCGCTTAGTTGCGGCCTTGATCTGGTCTGTCCATCTCATTGGTGATCTACCACGTGGCCTGGTACCTGTTGGACGCTCTATGGAGTCATTACTACGACGCGATACATGACCAAAGAAGGTTAAAATGCGCAACTGCACTGTGGATGATAGGCGCTGTCTGATGCCGAGTTCTGTTAATATGGAATCATTCGTACGAAACTCTGTCCACGATACAGCACTACATTTCCAACGCGTCAACTTTCTTGGATTCACAAAGCGTCCATGTTCACGAGCAGCCTTACAAATATACAAAATCGGTCCGATTATCTGTCCTACAAAAAGTCTGACGTGGGCGAGCAGCGTACTTCATGCAACATAAAGGTACAAAGGTGGACTTAATGTCTTAGGCATTCTCTACCAGTCAACCAAGGGTGGTGAAGAGAAAACATGGCAGGTGCTTAAAAAAACTGCGCAAGTGCGAGTCGGGCTCGCGCACGCAAAGTTCCGTAGTATATTTCACCGAGACACCTTCCTGGTCCTGGATCGCAAAATAAAGAAGGACTATAGGTGCGGTTTTAGTCAGTGAAAGTCTCACACGCCTTCTCGTTCCGCTCCGGAGTGGAAGAAGTCATTTCTCACATTAAAAAATCGTCAAAAATATAGAGGTTAATATTTGTTTTTTTTTTCCAGCCACGTGAACACGCATCCAGCAAATTTATCAGATATCAACATTTTCTATTCGACGCCATCTTGTTATTTGAAAGCCATTTATTTGTACGGAAGGAGGGATAAAGCTGTGTATACTGAGAAGGTATTTTTTCCAATACATTTACTTGATCTCCTATTTTAGACATGCAATTATCTATTTTTCGGACTAGTGCGGAAAAGTGCGCGAGCTCGCCTCCGCCAAAATTTATATCTTCTTTAATTTTTTAACGTACACAAAGGCATGATAAATTATACGCCACTATTTTTTAATAAGTACCTACAAAAAAAATAGGGCTCTATCTGTACCCGTTACTGATTGCTCTCCCCCCGTTACTGGTCTAGTGGTTAGTGGCCCTGACAGCTATGCCGGAGGTCTTGGGTTGTATTTAGAAATAGGTACATATATAAGTATGCTTATCAGTTGTCTAGTACTCGTAACACAAGCTCTGCTTAGCTTGAGACTAGATGGCGTTGTGCGATCCATCCCTCCATCCATCCATCTGCCTTTTTTAATGTTCCCACTGCTGGGACTCAGGGCTTTTCTCTAGGAGAGGAAATGAGTCGTAATTCACAACGCGGGCCCAGTCCGCACTGGACCCATTGGTGAATGTCACATGTCTTCACATTTTCGGTTCTAGGACTCACGATGTTTTCCTTCACCATTTTGTGAGCAGTGGTGATGAAATAAATTACACAAAGTAATGCGCCTAGCTGGGTTCGAAACCGCGACATACAATTTGTCAGTCGAAGCCATTACCACTCAGCCACCAATGCTCTACTGTTGCATTGTTGTGCTATAGTTGTTGAATATTATTATTATTATTTTCAGGGCGACGAGTTACCTTATGGCAGTGACTCCATGACGTATTGGACGGGGTACTACACGTCAAGACCGAGTCTGAAGTACTTTACCAGAAGAGCGCATGTGTTCTTACAAGTAAGTCGTTTACATCACTATACTACATACTTACGCATTATTTACGACTACAGTTTTCTGTTTGTCACTTGGAGAACTCTGGGCTATAGAATAGAATAGAATAGAATAAACTTTATCATACACCAAAATAGTAACAATGACATAGAAACTTAAATCTATGGGTACAATGGCGGTCTTATCGCTGACAGCGATATCTTCCAGACAACCTTGGGATTGAATATAAGAACTTAAACTAAAAAAATGGGGGCAACTGGTCACGCCATCATGGTGTCCCGGTGAAATATAGCCCTAAGGGTATTTTACTCTATATGCAAAAAAGTCTTAAAATATAGCTTAGGCAAAAAAATTTCGGTAAGTGTTCATTTTAGTTCATAAAATACCAAAATTATTTTTTTAATTCAATTCAAAGATTTCAGTTTTTTATTTATATTTTATTACCATGAGTTAGCCATGTTATTACGTCATTCAGCTGTATAAACTATAGTGACAGTTGTCAACTGTCAATTGATCGGCCATACTATATCATTATCAGCGCATTTGTTTATAGAGCCAACTGACGTCACGACCTCGGAGTAAATATGGCACTACGTTCTGCATTATGCGCGAAATTTGAAAATGTTTTTAAATACATTTTTAGGGTACTTAGCGACTGAATAAATTTTTTGTGTATTTTTTAGTGGTTTATTAGCACTATAGAATCTAATTGAGACACTTTTCAAAAATGAGTGTAATGTGGTAATACCCTATTGCGCGATGCAGGATTTCGCAGTTTAGTTCTTTTGTGGCGCTATAGATGTCGCTACAGCACTTGTAATATTCGCAGGTAGTGAAACAGTTGTCAGTGCTCGCCCGTCTCGGAGACTCGTATGAGCTACATCTTCTGAGACATGCTGTCAGCCTGGTTCTCCATCATGATGCTATTACAGGTAAATAAACTAGATTAAATACTAAACTATATCTTATCTCCTCCTCCTCCTTGCGTCGTTCATCCTCAATGCTGAGGGTCGTGAACTCGACGAATAATCTTCTTATGGACTAGTAGACTATACGCGCAGCGCGCCCGCGTCGTGGACGCGGCGCCCGCGTCGCTCACACGCCCGAGGAACGCGCCCGCCTAATGTGGGTGCCGAAAAGGACGCTCTTTAACTGTTTAACAAAAATTATCCAAAAGAGTTAATGTTTCAACGTCATCTTCTTTAACAGGGACAAGTCAGCAACACGTCACTTTTGATTTCATCAGAATCCTGAGTGAAGCCATCGATGCGTGTACCAAGAAAGTCTCGAGCTTGCTCAGGTATGTTCATTATATGCCATAGTTGCTTAACTTAGGGCTATATTTCACCGAGACACCATGGAGGCGCGACCAGTCGCCGCTACCGACAAACTGTATATAGCTCTATAGAGAGTTAACTCACCTGGTGTCCGTCTGGTTGCGCAACCAACTTGGTAACGCGACCAGCTCGGACGTGAGGTGACTATGGTGTCTAGTTTAGTAGCTTAGGGCTGTATTTCACTGGGACACCATGGCGGCACAACTGGTCGCGCCGCCATGGTGTCCCGGTGAAATTAGTCCTTAGAGCATCCCTTTGATAGAGAAGGCTATCTTTTCGTTCTCAAGTGGAGGTGCTGCAAAACACAAAAAATAATAATGAAGAACCCAAATAATATAGCCCTAAGCTACCAAACTAGACACCATACAGACACCAGAGCCGCACACGTCTGAGCTGGTCGCGCCACCAAATTGGTCACGCAACCAAACGGACACCAGGTGAGTAACTCTCTATAGAGCTGTATACATTGTATAGCGACGATTGGTCGCGCCGCCATGGTGTGAGGTGAAATATAGCCCTAAGAGGTGTTTCTTAAGGACTCTTCCCTTTCTCATCCCAAAAATACCCTACTGAATTAATTAGGTGATTAATATCTGTCTCTTTTTACAAGCTGTTATTTAGTTACCTGTTCCGATGTTTGTCTATCATCAAATCTTGTTAATTATATTTGACCCACATCCCGGTTACCGATTGAGCTAAAATTTTGCATGCATTTGTAAATCAGATAACAACGCAAAATTATTATGACAAGGAGTTGATCTGATGATGGAACCGGAAGGTGGCTATAGGAACTTGGTAGTTAAACGACACAACCCCATCGAGTTTGGGCTCGTATGACTCGTCTTGACGAGTATTAATTATATAGGTATTACACCTTGCTATAAAAGCGTGCTATGAAAAAAATATTTTCATTAAAAACTTGTTTTCAGTTATTTAACTCCAACTTGGGGTGGAAGTCGCAGGACAAAGAATAACCAGCAATTTATAATCTGTCACCAGCTAAACATGAGTCAATGTAGAGTAAGTAGCTTTTCGAGTCCGACTCGCACTTGACCGCCTTTTTAACCGACTTCAAAAAGAAGGAGTTCTATGTTTAGCTAAATATACAACGTGTAAAGTTAAGAGGGTCCTTGTCCACTTGCATATCGTAAACATCGAAAATGGTTTAAAAGCGTGTTACTTCATTTAATGCAATCCAACGCGATGTTTGACGAAAAGACAACGCAAAAAAGAGAGGTAACGCCTGGAAACTCAGTTAGTATTCGGTAATTCCGAGATTTACTCGAAAATTTCACAAAACTTGCTCCAAGGATTAGCTGTTTTTTTTAAACCCTTAAAAGTTTTTGGAAAACATTGTCGTCATTTAGAATCTTAATAAAATTTGCAAGGTCTCTAGAGGATTACTTTTGTGATTTTTTTAATTTTTAGGTAAATTATGAAGTGTCAAAGTTCATACAAAATAGGACATTTTCAGCGGTTTTTACTGGATTAGTTTTACACAAATTTAGAAATTGGTTTCTTTAAAAACCTAGATAATATCCACAAAATACTGTGTTTCCAAAATATCTAATGAAAAATGTGTAATAACGTCATAATCAGTTATGAGCGGTCGTATGAAAAACAGTGAAAATTTGAGTCATGATACACCACCTTAAATGCGCAAAACTTTAGACACCCCAAATTATTTGTATTTCATTTGACCATATTCTGAGAAAAAAAAATTAAAGGTTTTATGTGCTATTTTAGTTTGTTAAAGATTCGAATCTACATTGAAACAAGAACTATTATTATCCCGCTTATTAGAAAATTGAAATGGACGATAACCATTTGTGTTTATTTACCTATTTGGGCGGGTTTGCGCACGTGATGGCTTGACCTTTTTATTAAATAGGGCAACATTTTCAAAGAAGATTTTTTTGAAAAATTTAACCTATTAAAAAGTGGTTTAATTGATTCTGCTCGTTATTTTGATCAAACTATTTTCAGGTTTTGCGCAAAACGTTACACATTGTATATTTTTTAATGTATTTTCACCGATTTCAAAAAAATCGATCAATTGTAAACCGATTTTCAAAAAGGATTTTTTTATTGAAAGTTTATGCTTCCAAATTGGTCCCATAGAAATATTGTTATGATCTGATGACAACTCCAAAGATATGGAACGGAACTCCTCATAAGATCACAGCAGAACTGACGTAACAAATAAAATTGCTATGTTTATACTTGTGGTCGATGACCGATTGAAAGAAGAGGGGGGGGACCCTTCTTAAGTCTGTCTACTAATGTCCTACCATGTTCTTCCATCACCAGTTCACAGAGAACCAAGAATCCATGCTCCTGATAGTCTACAACCCTCTTAGCGTAAAGACTTACCACCACGTGAGACTGCCAGCCATCGCGCTGCATTACTCCATCAGAGATTTTAATGGTAAGCTTAATTTGATTCACCGTGGCCATAGAAGATAGAGCTAGATAGATATACGACAACAACTGCTACAATTACAATATCTGCATCAACGACAACAGCAACAACAACTAAACCACAGCGGCTACTATTATCACAACTACAACCACAAAAACTTCTACAATGTCAACAACTGCTACAATTACAACAACTACAGACACAACTACAGCTACAAAAACAACTAAACAACAACTGCTACTATTACAACAGCTACAACAGCTGCTACAATTACAACAACTACAGACACAACTACAGCTACAAAAACAACTAAACAACAACTGCTACTATTACAACAGCTACAACAGCTGCTACAATTACAACAACTACAGACACAACTACAGCTACAAAAACAACTAAACAACAACTGCTACTATTAAAACAGCTACAACAGCTGCTACAATTACAACAACTACAGACACAACTACAGCTACAAAAACAACTAAACAACAACTGCTACTATTACAACAGCTACAACAGCTGCTACAATTACAACAACTACAGACACAACTACAGCTACAAAAACAACTAAACAACAACTGCTACAATTACAACAGCCACAACCACTACTAAACAACTTCTGCTGCTATTAAAACAGCTTCAGCAACAAAAGCTGCCACAACCACCGCTACAGCAACAACGAAACAACAACAGCTACAACAAAAACAATAGCCACAACTCGTACTATTACAGCCACAGCAACTGCTACTATTACAACGGACCAACAACAACGTCTGCTACTACTACAAGCCTACAGCTATAACAACTACAGTCACAACAACAACTAAACAAAGACTGCTACTATTACAACGGACCAACAACAACATCTGCTACTACTACAAGCCTACAGCTACAACAACTACAGTCACAACAACAACTAAACAAAGACTGCTACTATTACAACGGACCAACACCAACATCTGCTACTACTACAAGCCTACAGCTACAACAACTACAGTCACAACAACAACTAAACAAAACTGCTACTATTACAACGGACCAACAACAACATCTGCTACTACTACTAGCCTACAGCTACAACAACTACAGTCACAACAACAACTAAACAAAGACTGCTACTATTACAACGGACCAACAACAACATCTGCTACTACTTCAAGCCTACAGCTACAACAACTACAGTCACAACAACAACTAAACAAAGACTGCTACTATTACAACGGACCAACAACAACATCTGCTACTACTACAAGCCTACAGCTACAACAACTACAGTCACAACAACAACTAAACAAAGACTGCTACTATTACAACGGACCAACAACAACATCTGCTACTACTACAAGCCTACAGCTACAACAACTACAGTCACAACAACAACTAAACAAAGACTGCTACTCTTACAACATCCACTACTAATACTACTACAGCCACAATAACCTATCACCCTAGGTTGACTGGCAGAGAATGCCTAAGGCATTAAGTCCGCCTATGTACTTTCTGTTGCATGAAGATTAAATAAATAAATAAACAAGAACTAATACAACTTTTTTTTTTATTTGATATAAAGTAGTGCTTTTTCTTTTCTTTTAATGCGTTTTCACTATTATCATCTTTTCCTTTAGATGAGGAGGTGGAATACCAGCTCCTACCCCTACCAGCAGCCGTCATCAACCTGCCAGGTAGATCCTCTACAGCAATCCAGGAGTTGTGCTTCGAAGCGGAGAACATACCGCCTCTTGGGTTCACAGCCTACTACATAGCTCCTGTGAGGGATCAATTGGTGAGTTACGCTGTCTCTCAGCTCAGGAGATGTGCCGTTGCCGGCAATATTGCTGTGAAGTGGGAATAGTCGTGGCAATATTGGTAGTAATATTCCTACTTTATACGAATCAACATTGCCATCCAGCGTGACAATGCTGCCAGTGTTTTGCACTTTTCCCATTGACATCGATGTGAACGAATTTTTTTATGCCCTATGAGTTGCCTTTTTTTACCCGTTTGTACATATTATTATTTTAAGTTTTTGTATACCTATTCATTTGTAATATTTAATAGTTAAGATGTATATTATTTAGAGACATACTTATTATCCTAAAAAAAAAATTGAATGCATTTAATAAATATTGATTCTTTTGAAACAGGAGGAGAATGAGTTTGCGAAAAAGTTCTCCAAATCGAGTTCAGGTTCCAAACCAGGTTCTGAATTAGACGCTGAGCAAGAGATTCTTCCGTACATCTCTAACGAGGTAAATGTCAAGAAATATTATTATTATCTCTAGCCTATACCACAAAATATATAGCTACAGAAGTCAATCTACACACAAAGCGCGCTCTCACAACGCACACATAGACACCGCTCACGGACGTGATATCTCCTCGCCCTCGGCCCGCTCGTCGAACAGTTCCGGCTCAAACGCTCATTAGTGTGCGTCCACCGAGCGTAGGTGTACAAAGTGAAGTACATACATGAGATTGTAATTTGTATACTATCTAGTCCCACAGCTCGTCGCCCTCCCCGCTATCTGTCCTATCTCACAAACTGGCGTATCTGCACTTATATCACTCATAACATTATCTCGAATAAGTTCTCTCTAATCGTCGTATCTGTATCGTTTACTGTTTAGAAGATTATCACGTATTTTGTTTTGTGTAAGTGCAAAAAATGGAAAAAAAAAATCTCACCACCTTCGTACTTTAGGGCTTTAGGGCCACTACTAACTTAAAGAATAAGCCAAGAGCAATATAAAACACTTATTGATTCATTAATAAAGTTGAAGGGTAATCTTTTGTCTTGGTATGGTCATATAAAGAGGAGGGATGAAAGTGATGAAACGCATGTTACTAAAAGAGTTATGAGTATACATGTGAATGCGTGGAGAGGGAGAGGGAGACCGAAGAAAAGATGGATGGATTGTGTGAAGAACTGAAGAGTGATATGAAAGAAAAGGAAGTTAGTGATAGCATGACGGATGACAGGATAGAATGGAAGAAAAAAACGTGTTGCGCCGACCACAATTAACACGGAACAAGGGCTGGAAGATGATGATTCATTAATAAAGCTACAGAAACATGATTGTAACGCCCGAACGAAAAACGGCTGCCCTGGAAAAATATATCAATTGCTATAATAGACAGAGTACCACCTATAGACAGATTAGTTTTATTATACGTGCAAGTAGACAGTTCAATAATATGTGTGAGCAGCATGCCTTGGATCCTTTTACAACTAGTGTGGCGTCCGCCAGAAGACGCATAAGCCTCGGTAAGTCCCCTCTTTGAGGCGTGGCTGGAAAGACCTCACGGCGTCCTTACCTTCCGCATGACGCAGGTCCTCACCGGACATGGCAAGTTCGAGAGGTTCCTGCATCGGATTCAAGCGGAAGAGACGCCCGGGTGTCGCCTCTGTGCGCAACGCCCGGAGGACACGGTGGAGCACACCGTCGCGGTGCCCTGCCTGGGCGGAGCATCGCCGTGCCCTCGTGGCGGCGATCGGCGGCGGAGACCTCGCGCGCCCTGGTCGAGGCCATGGTCTGGAGCGAGGAGGAATGGCAGGCGGTCGCCTCCTTCTGCGAAGCAGTAATACTTGCAAAGGAGGAGGCCGACCGCATCAGGCAACGGCGCCCTCGCCGCCGCCGCCGGGGTTCCAGCCCCGATTTCCAGCCACCGTAGACGCGGGCTCGTGGACGGCGAGCCATGGGTAGCTAGCTGTCCGATCGTTCGGTAACTGACCGGACCGAGCCAAGGCTCCAACGGCGCGCTGTTCCCGCGCGCCTCAAGGAGTTGTCAGCAACAGGAGGGTCCCATCTGGGTCGAAGCCTACCGGGGTCGGGGTTATCCGAAAGGAAACTAGAGCCCCGGTATGAAGGCTAGAAGGAACGGCGCGGGGTTTTCAGTCAGTAAGAGTCTGACACTATCTCCCGCTCCACCCAAGAGCGGGTATTGTCAAAGATGATTTCCCCGTCGACAAAAAAAAAGACGCATAAGCCTCAGGTTTTTTAAGTAGCCTTTTAATTTGTTTCCCTAATTTTTTGCAAGACAGAAAAGAATGGAATAACGGAAGGGAGGCCTTTGCCCTGCAGTGGGACACAACGGGCTCATAATAATAGTACATTATGATATAAGTGTGTAATGTTAGCGATTACCGTTGAGGCGGTATTTAGACCTGAGCCATGGCGAGGGTCTTAAGAGAGCCGAGAATGGTAGTCATTAATTACTCACGTGTATCATACGACGTTTTTCAATACACTTGTGAATAAAATAACTGTAAAACTAGTAAACTTTTGTGTTTTCATATGCGCGCCCATTTTGATTTTCTTTTGTTCGTGGGGACCTGCGCCCATCCTGATACGATACATGTCATAAAATGATGACGGCGGAGAGGTTAAACAATAAGGTTTTAACCACATTATAGCACTAGTGCGTAATGGTAATCAAAATGTCACAGTTTGGTAACAAGTGCCATTATATACCTAAGTGCAGTGCAATAAGAGCCACTTTATGAGCAAGTGTATTGAAAATAATAATTTTCATTACTCATACTCTGAAAGTAGGTCTGAAGTTGCCTGAGGAGCGGGCTGAAAAGTACCACACTTTTCATCCCTAGGGAGTTTTACTTTCAACTAACAGCCGTCAAATTATTTAAAAAAAAAACTAGGTCTATCTTCTTGTATTCGTAATGAAAAGCACAGTGCTTACCTCGGGGTTAAAGTAACTTATTTCGTCCCGAGAAGGAGTTGGCGGCCGAGCGCAGCGAGGTCGCTTATTCGAGGGACTAAATAAGTAACTTTCACCCCTAGTGTAACAATGTACTATTTCTGCAATGTTTTTATTATTTTTACTGTTACTCATTTTTCTGAAAGGTTTGTAGTTACTACTCGTTTAACCCTTGCAATTGACTTTGTTTATGTATCTGTAACATTTTAATAGGCTTCATCAAGCATTGTCTAAAGCGTGCTATACTCACTTCTCAATTGTCATTCTGACACTACACGTGAGGATTTGTAATTGGCTTGCAGGCGGCTATGTTTGTTTTTATTTTTACTTAGTTTGCTTAAGCTAAAAATAGGTAATGAATAGAATAGAATAGAATAAACTTTATTGTACACCAATGAGTAACACAAAAAAAAAAACATAAATTCAGCCGAACATAGAACCTCCTCCTTTTCGAAGTCGGTTAAAAAAGAATAGGACAGTTAGCAGGGAGGGTGCCGAGCTGGGCAAGGGACTCCCTCCTTTCCTTTCATAGTTGTCTTCTCTAAGCTACTTCTTCCCTGCGTTCTTCGTTCTTCCTATTTCTGAAATACCAAGTTTTCGATGTTAGTGCACCATTACGAATCAGGCGATTCGTTGACGTGCTAAGAGCGCTGATATCATAATTGGTAACACGAGTGTTAATTCCTATGGCCCACAGCGACTCATTGTAAAGAAAACGATACGTTATTTTTAGGAATCTGATCAGTTGATCGGATCGTTGCTTTTTTTCCGCAGTACCTGAAAGTATCGGTAAACAAAGCGACTGGTCTCCTGGAGTCCATCCAGCACGTGGAAGGGGTCAGGATCGACGTGTCGCAGAACTTCTACTTTTACGCCCAGGGTCAGCAGACCCTGCAGTCGGGAGCCTACAGCTTCAGACCTGATCGCCAGCGGCCTCTTCCTGTAAGTAATTCTGTACCTACATCCTTAAAAAACCCATGAGTTCTCGGGCCAAAGAGTATCAACCCCAAAAGACTTACCGTAGGCACGGGCTTGCGGACGGCGAGCAATGGGTAGCTCGCTGTCCGACCGTCCGGTAACCGTCCGTACCGAGCCCAAGACGTCGACGGCGCGCATGGATCCCACGCGCCTCAAGGAGCTGTCAGCAACAGCAGGGGTCCAGCTGGGTCGAAGCCTACTGGGGCCAGGGTTAATTCGAAAGACAGCTCAGCCCCGGTACGATAGGCAACGGAAGAACAGGAGTGGGTTTTTAGTCAGTAAAAGTCTGACACTATAATCTCCCGCACCGCGCAAGGGATGTAATTAGATGATTTTCCCACCGGAAAAAAATACCTTCTCTCGTTCTGGGTAGAGCGAGAGGGTGTGCCAGACTTTTACTGCCTAAAACCCACGTGTGTTCCATCAGTCACCCTTTACGTTCCAAGGGTCCTCCTCCATCCTCTCTTCCGATCAATTCCGCAACCCCAACAGTTTTCTAATCCCCATTATTTTTCCAGGTGACTGACAAAGTAACCTACCACACGGTTCGAGGGTCCCTGGTCAAGGAGATCCGCCAGAGGTTCAGTGACTGGATCACACAGATCATCAGGCTGTACCGTGGCGAAGAGTTTGTGGAGCTGGAGTGGATTATTGGACCTATTCCTATTGGGTAAGTGTGTTGTGGATGCACAGGATCGATCATTGTGGCGACACTTGGGGGAGGCCTATGTCCAACAGTGGACGTCTGTCGGCTGAAATGATGATGATGATGATGAAGTGTGTGCTGTCAAAACCAAACAGTAAATAATGATACAAGTAAAAAAAAAACTAGTGCGCCTCACCATCAACGATTGCATCACTGCTTACCATCAGGTGAGATCGCAGTCAAGCACTAGTTTATCTATACTTAATAAATCTGTAGAGAGGTCAATTCTGTACATGAAATATATTTATTTTATTAGTGATCGATACTGATGCTAAAAATGCAAACAGTAAAATTTTTGTCTGTCTGTCTGTCTGTCTGTCTGTCTGTCTGTCCGTCTGTCTGTCTGTCTGTCCGTCTGTCTGTATGTTCTTTATAGAAACAAAAACTACGCGATGGATTTTAACGAAACTTGGTACAATCATTCTTCACTCATTCAACACAATACTCCTGGGCAGGTTATAGTATACTTTTTATCACGCTACGATCAATAGGAGCAGAGCAGTGAAGGGAAATGTTGGGGAAACGGGAGAAATTACTCCATTTTTAAGCTTCCGTCGCGTTTGCAGCCTTAATGGTTAAAGCTACACAGAAATCATGTATCACGGAAATATTCTCCTTAAAATTATATAAAAAATATCCCAGACAGCATATGTCTATCTTTTATGGTTGACTCACAATAACACGTGTAACTCCTGATAGCTTAGCAGTTCGGAGCTTTCTGTTTATTTTTGTCTACTCTTACGTTTATAACACTCTCACTCATCCCTAATATTAAAAAGTTAAGATTATTATCTATTCAATAAAAAAAGAATCATAGAAATCGGTATAGAAACACCAAAGTTATACATGAAATACGCTAATAAGCCATCGCGCGTGAATACTGAATCCAGTCCCCCGGCTCTTAGAATTCGATATCAGACGTTTCAGATCTTTGATTTTGACGACCCCGTTGTCACTGGCATAAGCAACAGGATCCGCGTACGAAGTCGCTGGCAGAAGCTAGTATAAGATAAAAAAATGCAGAAAATTTGTTATTGTGACCGAGGCGGCATTCAGAGTGCAGTGATAAATTTGCATGTGTATCGAACGACGTTTTTCAATACACTTACGACTCGTGGGGGTTGACACGCGCCCAGTCTGATGCGATAAATGTTATAAAATTGTGCCGGAGGCGAGCATGTGCACTTTTCTGCACTAGTGCGGAAAAAAGTTAATTGCTTGCCTAAAAGCGGTGGGATTACAACGAGTTTTCGAGTACGTGTTTTGAAAAGTATTTTCTCACCTCTCACCTTCATCATCAGGACGGATCTTGGCAAGGAGGTGGTGAGTCTCTTCTCTTCAAACGTCACCAGTAACGGCGAATTCTTCACCGACTCCAACTCTCGGCAGATGATGAGACGGACTTGCTGGAACGAATCTGCAAGTAAGAAATCAGAAACGTTTATTTCAAATAGACCAATTACAGGCACTTTTGAATTGTCAAAATGTCGGTCAGTCAAAAAAAGTAAAGCTAAATTGCACAATACGGATGGCGCGAGGATACTGCACGGTTCCCCGCGAAGCGGCGAGCCTCCTTGCTGGCCAGCCATCATGGGAGGCAACACCCAACACACAACACGTCCTTGCTTACATGCACGATATGCGCGATGCAACGCCGCCGCCGGGGTGAAAGTCCGCTGCCGCAACAGATCGCCGCATGGCGCGCAATCGCTGAGCGTAAGTATGAAAAGTGAAGTACATACATCAGATTGACTTCTGTATCTATCTACTTTGTGCTACTGAACTGTGCGTTCAAACAGTAGTAGTACTGTGCTGTCTCACTGTTCTACTATTCGTGTGAAACCAGCAATAAAATATGTTCCATCTTTCTTTCTCCAGGTCAACAGCAAAAGAAACCGATTGCTGCATGCTACTACCCCGTGACATCACGCATCTGTATCCATTCTATGAACACTAGTGTAGAAATGTGTGTCCTAGTCGACAGGACACAGGGAGGAACGTCTTTTAATGATGGCGAGGTGGAGCTTATGGTGAGAGGCCATTTTGTTATAAAATGTATTATATAATATACTAGCTTTTGCTCGCACGGCTTCGCTCCCACTCTTCCCTACTCTACTCTACCCTACTATTACCCTACTCTACCCTACCAAACTTCACATAAACTATCTACTAAATAGTCCGAACAAAACCAAAAAATTTGGTTTAGATATGTGAGCCCATTCTTGAGTTATAAAATAACAACGAAAAGTGGCATTGATTTTTATATATATAGATAAAAGCGAAATACCACTCGCTGATTAATCACGAAATCTCAGAAACTATAATACCTACAAACTTAAAATTTGGCAGGGGTGTTCTTTATAGGGTGTATCCACAGATTTCACAGAACTCCACCCCTTTTGATTACCGTCGAGCGGTAATCATTAATTAAGTACTCACGTGTATCATACGACGTTTTTCAATACACCTGTGAAGAAAATAACTGTAAAACTAGTAAACTTTTGGGGCGGTAATAGTACATTATGATATAAGTGTGTAATGTTAGTGATTACCGTTGAGGCGGTATTTAGACCCGAGACATGGCGAGGGTCTTAAGAGAGCCGAGAACGGTAATCATTAATTACTCACGTGTATCGTACGACGTTTTTCAATACACTTGTGAAGAAAATAACTGTAAAACTAGTAAACTTTTGTGGCGGTAAAAATCTGTTTTCTCTGGGGAATTATTAACGACCTGCGCCCAACCTGATACGATAATGTAATAAAATTATGGCGGGGGAGAGGTTGAACAATGAGGTTTTAAACACATTAAAGCACTAGTGTGTAATGGTAATCAAAATGTCACAGTTTGGTAACAAGTGCCATTATATACCTAAGTGCAGTGCAATATGAGCAAGTGTATTGAAAAAATCTGTTTTCATATGCGCGCCTATTTTTTTCCTCGTGGGGGACGACGCGCGCCCACCCTGATACGATAAATGCAATAAAATTATGACGGGGGAAAGGTTGAACAATAAGGTTTTAACCACATTATAGCACTAGTGCGTAATGATAATCAAAATGTCAGTTTGGTAACAAGTGCCATGTATGAGCAAGTGTATTGAAAAATATATGACTATTTTTTGTTTTCAGGTTCACAGACGCCTTCTAACTGATGATGGCTTTGGACTTGAAGAAACGCTAAATGAAGAAGCTTATGGAGTGGGCCTGGTCGTCAAGGGGAAACACAGGATCCTGTTCGGGAGTTACAGGCAGGAAGGTGAAGGTCTACTGGCATTTTCTTTTTATTATCTTTGATAATCAGTCCAGGAATAAGCTTAATCAGCCTTTTAATGTTTATCTATCTTTCTATATTATAAAAATGACCCCCGTTTTCCGTTGTCACGACATGGCGTGAAAACGGCTTGACCGATTTGGCTGATTTTTTTTTTGTTGTGATTGTTATTGTGAGGAGAAAGTTCTTATGGAAAAAAAAAAATTAGGGTAGTGTAGAGTAGAGTAGAGTAGAGTAGAGTAGAGTAGAGTAGGGTAGAGTAGGGTAGAGTAGGGTAGAGTAGGGTAGAGTAGGGTAGACTAGGGTAGACTAGGGTAGAGTAGGGTAGAGTAGGGTAGAGTAGGGTAGAGTAGGGTAGAGTAGGGTAGAGTAAGGTAGAGTAAGGTAGAGTAAGGTAGGGTAGGGTAGAGTAGGGTAGAGTAGGGTTGAGTTGGGTATAGTAGTGTGGAGTAGAGACGAGCGGGTGCAAAGCCGCGCGGGCAAAAGCTAGTCCATTATATATAAGTATGTTTATCAATTCTCTATCACCCACAATACAAGCTCTGCTTAGCTTGGGACTAGACGGCGTTGTGTGATAATAGTGAAATATAACAAAAAAATGTTCCCACTGCTGGGACTCAGGCCTCCTGCACTGGACCTGCTGTGGGCACATTATAAGACTGATTTTGCAATTATTAGAAATTATTGTAGGTAAAATGTAAGAGTTGAGGTGTGCCCTGCTTGGGCGGAGCATCGCCGTGCCCTCGTGGGGGCGATCGGCGGCGGAGATCTCTCGCGCCAGGCCTTGATGGAGGCCATGATCCGGAGCGAGGAGGAGTGGCAGGCGGTCGCCTCCTTCTGCGAAGCAGTGATGCTAGCAAAGGAGGAGGCCGACCGCATCAGGCAAAGGCGCCCTCGCCGCCGCCGTCGGGATTTCGATTCCGATTTCCGGCCACCGTAGACGGGGGCTCGCGGACTGTCCGATCGTCCGGTAATGGACCGAGTCCAAGACGTCGACGGTGCGGGCGAGTACTGTTCCCGCGCGCCTCAAGGAGTTGTCAGCAGCAATAGGGGCCCAGCTGGGTCGAAGCCTACTGGGGACAGGGTTGTCCGAAAGGGAGCTCGTGCCCCGGTATGAAGGCTAGAAGGAACGGGATGGGGGTTTTTAGACAGTAAGAGTCTGACACTATCTCCTGCTCCGCCCAAGAGCGGGTTTTGTCATAAGATGATTTAAAAAAAAAAGTAAAATGTAAGAAATCAACGTAAATAACTTTTATACATAAAAAAATGTCTGTCCCCGCACACGGGCATCAAAAAAAAGCCGCTTCAAGCTTCTTTTTGAGGCGGCCTTTTTTTGTGGCTCATGTGCTGCGGTGCCGCCACAAAAAAAACGCTGGAAGCCGCTTCAAGCTTCTCCGGCCACAAGCTGTCGTGCGGTTGAGCTGTTTTTTGCAGCGGCTTCTAGCTTTTTTTGTAGCCGCTTCTACCGTTTTTTTGTGGCTCGTGTACACAGTAACTTGATATATTACTTAACGTTTGTTTCATCGCAATCGGTTGACTATATCGAAAGATATACTACATTGACTGTTAGGCGGTACGAAGTTCGCCGGGTCAGCTAGTATACCAGGTGTATGGGACCGCCCTCGGCAAACTTTAAGGTCTTGTTCAGTAGACGAAACTGAACAACCTTCGGGATTCCGATCCCGATTTCCGGCCACCGTAGACGCGGGCTCGCGGACGGCGAGCCATGGGTAGGTCGCTATCCGATCGTCCGGTAATGGACCGAATCCAAGACGTCGACGGCGCGCACTGTTCCCGCGCGCCTCAAGGAGTTGTCAGCAGCAGGAGGGGCCCAGCTGGGTCGAAGCCTACTGGGGACAGGGTTGTCCGAAAGGGAACTCGTGCCCCGATATGAAGGCTAGAAGGAACGGCGCGGGGTTTTTAGTTAGTAAGAGTCTGACACTGTCTCCCGCTCCACCCAAGAGCGGGTTTCGTCAAAGATGATTTTCCCCGTCGACAAAAAAAAAAGCCATCTATACTAATATTATAAATGGGAAAGTGTGTGTGTCTGTTTGTCCGTCTTTCACGGCAAAACGGAGTGACGAATTGACGTGATTATTTAAGTGGAGATAGTTGAAGAGATGGAGAGTGACATAGGCTACTTTTTGGCTATTTCTAACCCCCCACTTCCCGGGGAACCGTTTTACCCCTAATTCTACGCGAGTGAAGCCGCGGGCAAAAGCTAGTATGTATATAAAATATAGTTTATTTTGAGGTTTAATGCTTCGGCAATGTGGCGCCAACCAAAATTAGTCGCTGCATCTGTCAGCCAAAGGTTGACTTAGAAGCCCTAACTTACTTGGCAAAAGGCTCGGTAGATGTTGAAAATTACGGTGTATTTTCAGTGGACGAACAAACCTTCTCAGAGAGGATGACACTGTCTTCTAGAAGATGGCAGTACGAGCCCTGGCTCTTCCTGACTTCGGGGGAAAAACTGAACAGGAGGAAATGGCAAAACGTCAGGAACAAACGAGTGAGTGGATATAGAAACTTCTGATTCTGTAGAATTTTACATACATTCCTGTAATAAATGAGATTCTATGTAACTATGTAAATTCCTTGGACTGTATATTATGGACTTTTGTTATGAATTTTTTTTTTGTTTGTGATTTTGACTTCTATTTATTTGTTAGTTTTTTTTTTTGTATTATCTTTTATATGTTCGACATTCTTTATCATTTGACATTGTATTTAATCGTTTGTGGACTAAGTATAATCTACCACTCTGTATTTGACTTGTAAAAATCCCTTACCAATGTTTTGCCACTCTTAAAAAATTCAGTTGATCAGGACTGGAAGTACAGAAAAGTGATCCGATCGAGTTCCATTCTGATCAACTAGTTGATCGGTTCAGTTGATCGGACTGGAAGTGCAGAAGGTGATCCGATCGAGTTCCATTCTGATCAACTAGTTGATCGGTTCAGTTGATCGGACTGGAAGTACAGAAAAGTGATCCGATCGAGTTCCATTCTGATCAACTAGTTGATCGGTTCAGTTGATCGGACTGGAAGTACAGAAAAGTGATCCGATCGAGTTCCATTCTGATCAACTAGTTGATCGATTCAGTTGATCGGACTGGAAGTACAGAAAAGTGATCCGATCGAGTTCCATTCTGATCAACTAGTTGATCGGTTCAGTTGATCGGACTGGAAGTACAGAAAAGTGATCCGATCGAGTTCCATTCTGATCAACTAGTTGATCGGTTCAGTTGATCGGACTGGAAGTGCAGAAGGTGATCCGATCGAGTTCCATTCTGATCTACCAGTTGATCGGTTTAGTTGATCGGATAGGAAGTACTGCAATAAACTACTATGACTATGACTAACAATTTAAAAATTCCGGCCAAGTACGAGTTGGAGTCGCGCACGAAAGGTGTACGTAGGATAAAATGTAAAAAACACGTTTATTGCATGGGAACCCCACATAAATATTTATTTTATTCTGTTATTAGAAAGAAAAAAGAAAGCAAGAAATAGTATGTAAGTAAATACAGTAAGTTTAGTAAGTGAGCAGTGGTGTGAGTGGTAACGGCCTCGACTTACGAGTTGTAGGTCGTGGGTTCGAACCCAGCCACGCGCATTACTTTGTGTAATTTATTTCATCACCACTGCTCTCAAAGCGGTGAAGGAAAACATCGTGAGGAACCGGCATGTCCTAGAACCAAAAATTCGAAGACATGTGACATTCACCAATCCGCCCTGGGCCCGCGTGGTGGATTACGGCCCATTCCCTCTCCTAGAGAGGAGGCCTGAGTCCCAGCAGTGGGAACATTAAAAAGGCTGATGATGATGATGAAGTAAAGTATTATACCTCCCCTGGATAGGGTGGTTCCTCCGACCAGACGGGTGTTATGTCTTGTGGACGAACTGCCCGGCAGATGATTTTGGGCTGTTTTATATATGTGACGCCATAGATATTGTTACAAGTATTTGTAGTTAAAGTGGCAACAGAAATACATTATCTTTGATTTGAACTGGCTAGCTATCACGACTCATGAGATACATCCTGGTTACATACAGACGGACAGCGGAGTCTTAACTATAGGGTTGCATTTTTACCATTCAGGACATGAAAACCTAAAAAAAAACATAACCCTCCTTCTGAAGCGAGTGCTAAAAACTCCGACCCCGACACCCGACAAACCCTCGGCCAACTGGGAAAAAAAGTCTTAGAACTCTGAAATCTGGCAGTACTTTTCACTGACTGTGAGCAGAACCTGTTGCTCGTAGAACATAAATGGCCGATGGTTTGGTTAGGGTCGCGGACTGGACGAGGATGGCGGATGGAAGCGAGCCACCTGGTGCGTCTGTGGACCAGTCGTTGTAGCACCACTTGGGGGAGGCCTATATCCATTAGTGAGGTTTTTCGCCTGAAATGATGATTAGTACTTATTACTATTAGTTACGAAGACATGTGACTTTCACCAACCCGCCCTGAGCCCACGTGGTGGATTACGGCCCATCCCCTCTCCTAGAGAGGAGGCCTGAGGCCCAGCAGTGGGAACATTAAAAAGGCTGATGATGATGATGTTGAATTTTCAAGTTCATCATCATCATGATCATTTCAGCTGAAAGACGTCCACTGTTGGACATAGACCGTCTCTAAGCGTCACCACAACGAACGGACCTATGCGTCTCGCATCCATCGGATTCCCATGACCCTCACCAGGTCATTTTCAAGTTGGTCAAAACCAAAACTCAACACTTTTTCCACAGTTTTCAGTACTGAAGGCGCACGGTCTACCGCGACATATACACGTCCTGACTCTGGAGCCTTGGAAGGCTGGAACAGTGCTGCTACGCCTGGAGAATACCCTGGAGAATCCTATTAGAGGTAAATACTCAAAACTTTATATCTTTTTTCTGACTTTTTTATTATGTATAGGCTCGCGTTTGACCACTATCTCACCTGATGGCAAGCGATGATGTGGCCGACGATGGAACACGCTTGCCTAGAAGCAATCTTTACACTCTCGACTTGAAAGATCCCAAGTTTATAGCTATCAGGAAACACAGACTCCGGCAGGGAATTCCACTCCTTAGCTGTACGCATAATGAATGTATTCCCAAAACGCTTTGTACGTATGGGGGGGATGTCCACCATGTACCGGTGGCGCAACGCCGTACGTCTTGTGGTCCGATGATGGAACGGACTTGGTGGAATTAAATTGTGTAGCTCTAGTGCACACTCCACGAAATGTAAACGATAGAAAACGGACAGGCAAGCAATTCGGCGTCGATGCTCAAGACATTGGAGTTTTGACTTCACAAGTGCATCATTGCCTATGATCTTCTTGGCACGCCTATATAACGGTTATGGGTTACAAATAGAGCCCCATATTTTTTGGACTATTTAAAAAATAGGGGTAAATAGTTGCTTATAATACTGGAGGAGTTCCCTTGATTTTTCATGGCTCAAAAGAAAAAAACTTATTGTAGACAAAACAGTCCATAAAAATTGTTAGTAACAATAATTTAACTTAATAATAATAATAATCCACAATTATCACACAACGCCGTCTAGTCCCAAGCTAAGCAGAGCTTGTGTTATGGGTACTAGACAACTATTAAACATATATATATTTCTAAATACATACATATTATAGATAATTACACCCAGACACATTAAAAAATATCATGCTTATCACATAAACATTTGTCCTGGGTGGGAATCGAACCCACGATCTCCGACTTAGCAATCAGGGCCACTAACCACTACACCAACAGGCCAGTGTAATGTATAATTGCTTATAATATTGGAAGAATTCCCATGATTTCTCATGGATCCCATCACCAGAAGTGGATTATGAAAAAAATTATAAAATATAAATAATGAATACTATTTTCATTACTTGGTGGATTACGGCCCATTCCCTCTCCTAGAGAGGAGGCTTGAGTTCCAGCAGTGGGAACATTAAAAAGGCTGATGATGATGATGATGATGATCTTCATTACAGAACGCTACAGAACAGACAAGACCGAGAGCCCAGATGACTATAACTCCAAGCCCACTCACATCACGGTGGAGTTACGGAAGATATTCTTACAAATGAACATCAAGATGGTGCGGGAGACCACGTTGGCTGCCAACCAGTGGCTGGACGACGCCCGCCAGATGGATTGGAGCACGAGGTGAGCAGTGGTGGCTCATGGTAACTGCACCAGCTAACAACTTCAAAAAAAACTTTTTAGTTTTAAAATTGTGAAGCTAAACAAAAAAAAACTGAGCAAGTGGGAGTCGGACTCGCGCACGAAGGGTTCCGTACCATTGTCTATACAACATAAGATTCCTCCTCCTCGAGTCGTATTCCTCATTACTGAGGGTCGTGAAGTTCCCGCTGGATTAGCTTCTTGTTAATGGTATCTGGCCATCTGTGACGGTTCTTAGCGTCATGAAGTGCGACGTGTAATTGGGTGTCCAGTGTGGAGCGGACCAGATCTGCCCATCTTATTGGGTTGCGGCCCCTTGGTCGTTTGCCATCAACCATGCCAGTTACCAGTTCAAGGTTGTCGCCATTTTTCCTGGCAATGTGGCCAAAGAACTTTAGTACTCTGCCCATGCAGGTAGTCGACAGTCTGATCTTGATGTTCAGTTCGCGTAAGATAGTGCGGTTTGTACGGAAAAAATTAGATTAGACACCATCTTCCTCCTGCCCTTGTCCCGTTTTATTTGAGGTCGGCGCAACACGTTTTTTTCTTCCATTCTGTCCTGTCACTCGTCATGCTATCACTAACTCCCTTTTCTTTCATATCACTTCTCACACAATCCATGCATCTTTTCTTTGGCCTCCCTCTCCCCTTCCATCCATCCACATGTAAACTCATAACTTTTTTAGCAACATGCGTTACGTCCCTCCTTTTCATATTAGATTAGATTAGACACCATATTATTATTATTAATATCGAATAAAAAATTGCAAAAAAATCACGTTTGTTGTATGGGAGCCTCACTTAAATACTTATTTTATTCTGTTTTTAGTATTAATTGTTATAGCGGCAACATAAATACATCATCTGTGAAAATTTTAACTCTCTAGCTATTACGGTTCATGATTAACAGACAAAGAAAGAGTGGACTATAGGGCTTCCAGGGTCAAAATACCCACATTTTTTTGTCTGTATTATAGATTATAAAAAAATTTTGGAAACGTATTTTTTCTTTTTTAGATTAAACAAAAAATTACAAAGATATAGCCCATTAACCCTTCAGATACCGTCAATTAGAGACACAATAGTAAGACAATAGATGCGCGGCCACCGGTGGTCGCTTGGGGATTCATGAATTAAAGTGACGTGTAACGTCACACCGTGCTGCATTTTTTCGCACGGGATGACGTCACACGTAACTTAATTCCCACTTATTTTTGAGTAATCTAAAAGACGGACTAATTAAATTTTTTACAGTAACTACAACTAGCCTATTGGATCCCGTTTTTTCATCTTGAGGTTTGGAATCCTAAAAATGACAGCTGAGAAGCGTAACAAAAAATCAAGCACTACGCAGCATTTAAACATGTCCAATTTGTTCACAGATACGTATACAGTGGTGCTGACGATGGTATCCTGCCAGAGGATGCCGAAGACGTTGAGGATAAAGCTCTGAAAGCGGCTCCTGACAATAAAGATTCAGGTAGGTTACATAAAGAACCTGTAAAGGGCTGCGAGCACTGCGGGATCGTTCGCAAGGTAACTGTGGCTCTTGAACGTAAATGGAAGCTGAAGAACACGGATGAGCTGTAATCAGTAAAAGCACTAAATGTTCGGTACAGAAGACAATCTCATGCATGTACTTCACTTTTTATACCTACGCTCGGTGGACGCACACTAATGAGCGTTTGAGCCGGAACTGTTCGACGAGCCGGCCAAAGCGATCCCAGATATCGTGTCCGTGAGCGGTGTCTATGTGTGCGTTGTGAGAGCGCGCACAGTATGTAGATTGACTTCTGTACCTATCTATTTTGTGCTAGTACTAACCAAATTATCTCTGTATGTACCATGCCACTAGCAAGCAGCACCCAAAGACAAGCCCCGGGTGAAGAAAAAAGACTTTTAGTGGAAAACTAGCTGCTCCTAGCGGCTTCGCCCGCGTCATAGCAAAAAATTATCCCAAGGGAACATACTTCCGGGATAAAAAGTATCCTATGTCCTAATCCAGGACATGGTCTATCTGTGTACCAAGTTTCATCAAAATCGGTATAGCCATTTAGGCGTGAAGATGTAACAAACAAACAAACTCACTTTCGCTTTTATAATATTAGTAAGGATATATACCTACATATTAATATATTTTGTTTAATTTTTATCCACAGCTCATGCATCAGAAGAAGTCGTCGATTATTCCCGAAAAAAATACAACCGTCCCCGTTTCACAGACAAGAGTCGTTCAAAAATCAAAACACCGCTATACGCAGACTACAAAAGAAAAAAACGATCTGTCAACGTGACAGCTAACGTCATGGAAAACATCATTAATGACACTTCGATCGATGACATTAAAATGAATGACACTACAGAACGTACGACCATCCATACAACTTTAGGCTTCTCAACCCAACTTGGTATGAATTGTACAAAGTACCCTGAACAGTTCAAATTGTCAGTCACGCAAAAAACTCCCAGGTTGAGTTTTTTGAGTAGAATGAAGCCTAGTAAGTTGACGCCTGATTGGGGGGGAGATACAGAAGAAATAGTGTCTTCTGAAGAAGATTTCTCTTCTAATTTGAAGAAGAGATCGCCTAGAAAGAGGGGGACGAAAGGTCCGAAGAGGACAAAGACTGAGGGTTAGTTTTTTACCCGACTGCGCCAAAAAATTTTTTTCGAGTATATACAAGGTGTAACGTTAAATGCGAAAAACCTGAAAATAATTTGATCAGAATAACGAGCAGAATCAATTAAACCACGTTTTAATTCATGAATCCCCAAGCGACACCCGGTGGCCGCGCATCTATTGTCTTACTATTGTGTCTCTAATTGACGGTATCTGAAGGGTTAATATAGGTTATGTTTTTAAATCTTCATTAAAAATTTCGATCTGTCTATTTATGAATAGGTCAAGCCATCACGTGCGCAAACCTGCCGAAATAGGTAAACAAACACAAATGGTAGTAGTCCAATCAAATTTTCTCATATAAGGGATAATAAAAGTTCTTATTTCAATGCAGATATATTTTTTTTAATTATTAATTAATTTACAAACTAAAACTGCACATAAAATCTCTAAAAATTTTTTTAATGTTTTTTTTTCTCACAGAATAAGGTCAATTAAATTAAAAATCATTTGGGGTGTCTGAGGTTTTGCGCATTTAACGTTACACGTTGTATATTTGTCTATTTCTTTGACATGCTCTAGATTCTAAAGGGCTTGTTGCATTTTAGCTTGAGAGTGTTGTTAGATTCGGCTGATGTTTTTAACATCGTGATAATTTCGAAAATATAATTGGCGCTGAATGCCACTTGTTTTTATGTATTTTTTAATCGCGATTAAAACGTTTACTGCTTCTGATTTTCTGCAGGCCTAGCCAAGTTACGTATACGTCTCATTTCAGTTCTCTTGCGTCGAACGCCTCGAGTAGGCCACGCCTCCGATTCCTTTGTTCTGACAACGTGGCTGAGCGTTGAAGTGACGTCAGAACAAAGGGATCGGAAGCGTGGCCAACTCGAGGGGTGCAAGTTTTTTTAATAATATGTTCCACAACTACCACACAACGCCGTCTAGTCCCAAGCTAAGCAGAGCTTATGTTATGAGTACTAGACAACTGATAAACATACTTATATATTCCTAAATACATACATATGATAGATAAATTACACCCAGAACAAATGATCGTGCTCATCACACAAACATTTGTCCTGGGTAGAAATCGAACCCACACGACCTCCGGCATAGCAGTCGATTAACATGCCAGTCAAAATGCAAGGTGTAAGGGACAGCCCTCCGCAAACTTTAAGGGCTTGCTCAGTAGACGAAACTGAACAACCTTCCACAAGATTTATAGAGATAGCCTCACCATACAAAATTATAAATTTGATTGGACAGTTTGTATGGAGAGGCCAATATTTTTTTTCGTTTCCTGAAAAAAAAAAGTTGCTGAAAGTTGTTCAGTTTTGTCTACTAAGCAAGCCCTTTAACCCTTCAGATACCGTCAATTAGAAACACAATAGTAAGACAATAGATGCGCGGCCACCGGTGGTCGCTTGGGGATTCATGAATTAAGTTTGCGGAGGGCTGTCCCTTACACCTTGTATACGCCTTAGACGTGTCGATCGCATTAGCGTAAAACAAACTCGCACTATAAACTCTGTTATTAAAATAAAACGACATTCTCCAATCCCACAGAACCAGTAATAGACGACTCAGACGACGGAATAACAAAGTCAATATACGAAATGTACTACAAACACCGTCCAAGAAACCGATACCGCTCCCATCCTAAGAGTTCAGAAGAAGACAAGCCAAAGAAGAAGAAGGCCAGAAGAATGCGAGAGAAGAATGATTATGATTACGAAGAACAAACGACGCAGAGGTATCCAAATTTTTTTGTTCAGTGCACTTTTCTTCACTTTATGTCGACACAGCCACTGGCTCACGCTGAAAACCAGCGCTGTGAGCTCATTCCATTATGCGTGAGGCCGCAGCTTTATGATGATGTGACTCATATTTTCCCTGGGCACGCCACAATTATGGCGGTAAGTCCCTTCCTTGAGGCTCAAGGAGTTGTCAGCAACAGGAGATGCCCAGCTGAGTCGAAGCCTACTGGGGCCAGGGTTATCTGAAAGGAAACTCGCGCCCCAGTATGACGGCTAGAAGGAACGGGGTGGGGTTTTAGTCCGTAAGAGTCTGACACTATCTCCCACTCCACCCAAGGGCGGGGGTTGTCATAAGATGATTTTTGCCCACTGTAAAAAAAAACGCATATTTTCCCTATCTATCTATAATATAAAAATGAATCGTATCTATCAATAATAAATGTATTGCTAAGCGCAAATCTCGAGAGGGTAGAGTAGGGTAGAGCGGGAACGGAGCCGCGGGCAAAAGCTAGTACATTATGTTTATTACCTACAGTGGCGTAACTATATTATCTGAGGCCCATGGCAAATCCTTTTAATGGGGCCCCCAAAAAACCATATCTCATTTATTTATATATATATACTTTATTGTACATCTCATTGTTTTTTTTTTATATATTTTGGGTTACTTCTTGTGAGCTCGTGGCCTCTAAGGCTGGAGGCCACGTCGGACCGGGGGCCCGTGGCATTTTGCCAGCCTTGCCACCCTATAGTTCCGCCACTGATTACCTAATTTTAAGATTGCATCATTAAGGGCATGAAACTCGACACACATTTTTACTGTTTTTCATACAACCCCGCTCTTACCTGATTATGAAGTTATTACACACTTTAAAAAATAAAAATAAGAACCAGTTTTGTAAAATATTCGAGTAAATCACGGAATTACCGAAAACTAACAGAGTTTTCAGGCGTTATCTCTCTTTTTTGCGTTGTCTTTTCATCAAACATCGCGTTGGATTGCGTTAGATGAAGTAACAAGCTTTTATACCATGTTCGAAATTGACGATAGGCGAGTGGAAAAGCAGCCTCTTAAATAAACTGTTTTTCTTTCTATCTTTCTTTCAGGTATTTTAGGACAAAGACTAAAAAAAGACGACGAGGATTTGCAGCTGATATGCCATTCTTTATTACTAATGGTAGGAGGTACAACAAGGGGGAAAGAGAGCATTTGGTCATGGATGGTGGGAGGAGGGAGAGGGAGAAGATGGCGGCTGGAGATGGTCAGCAAAAAGGTAATCGTAAATACCGTTAGATTATAATCTATCCTGGCGAGATTATAACGTGTCGAAAAATAATAATAGTAATTTGACGCATTATTTTTCGGTAGATTATAATCTGTTGAAGTGATTCTGTTAAATCACAATCTGTCGCGCGTTAAATTGTCAACCGTCTGAAAAAAAATGTCCCTGATTGAACGGTCTTACAGAAGGCCATTTTACACTCAGCCGTTTTTAATGTTCCCACTGCTGGAACTCAGGCCTCCTCTCTAGGAGAGAGAGTTGACCATTCTGTGTCCATAGAATTAAGAATTGTGGCCTTCAAGAATTGTGACATATGTCTCATACCTACTGGAATTCAGCTGCATTCGGTTACATAGTTTGGCATAGATAAGATACAAGATTTTTATAAATTTTACTGGCCTGTTTGTTGGTCTAGTCATCTAGTGGTTAGTGGCCCTGACTGCTATGCTGGAGTACGTGGGTTCGATTCCCATCCAGGACAAATGTTTGTGTAATGAGCACATGACCGTGCCTTGTTTTTAGTATAATTATACCCAGACACTGCTGGGTATAATTATACTATAAAATGTATGTATTTAGAAATATATAAGTATGTTAATCAGTGGTCTAGTATTCATGACACAAACTTTTCTAAGCTTGGGACAAGACGGCGTTATGTGATAGTTGTGGAATATAAAATAAAAATAAAAAAGTTGTGGAATATTTATTATTATTTTCAGAAATTCCACCACAATCGACAAAGCCCCGTTCGAGGAAACGGAAAGACAACAGCGGTATGGAAGTCCAAGACTACTCTGATGAAGAAGACACGGATAACGTGGAGAAGGAGACTGCTGATAGAACTCCAGAGAACAACAGGAGAAAGAGGTAGGCAGGTCCATACTACTGGAGACGGGTTTTTTTTTGGTAGTTAAAAATCATCCAGATGACATCGACTTGGGCGGATCAGGAGATAGTGTCAGACTCTTATCATCATCAGCCTTTTTAATGTTCCCACTGCTGGGACTCAAGCATTCTCTCTAGGAGAGGGAATGGGCCGTAATCCACCACGCGGGCCCAGTGTGGGTTGGAGAATGTCAAGTCTTCGAATTTTTGGTTCCAGGACATGCCGGTTTCCTCACGATGTTTTTCTTCACCGTTTTGAGAGCAGTGGTGATGAAATAAATTACACAAAGTAATGTGCCTGGCAGGGTGTGACCCCGCGACCTACAACTTGTAAGTCGGAGTCGACCTCCACTACTCTCATCAGACTTTTACTAACTAAAAAACCCATCCCATTCCGTCGTTGACTTTCATACCAGGGCCGAGGCTCCTTATCAGAAATAGACCCTTGGCCCCAGTAGGCTTCGACCCTGCTTGGCCCCTACGGTTGCTGACAACTCCTTGAGTAGGTTACCGGACGGTCGGACAGCGAGGATTGCTGGCCGACTGGTTGCTGGCTCGCGCGTGCGGCCTCCTCCTTTGCTAGCACTACTGCTTTGCAGAAGAAGGCCCGCGCCTGTCACTGGCCATGGCCTGTACCAAGGCACGGCGCGCGAGATCGCTGCCGCCGAACGCCCCCACACGGACACTGCGGTGCCCTACCCAGGCGGGGCACACCTCTACCGTCTTCTCCGGGAGGTCCACACTATGGTGGCTCCTGGGCTGGCAGTAACATCTAAGAATACGATTATTAGTAATGCAAAAAACTACAATGACTGTGTATATATTTTCAGAACACTGCTAAAAGATGAAGAGCCTCCAGTACCTGATGCAGGGACCTCGGAGCCAGTTGATGATGTAGACTACGTCGTCACTCTACGGCCGACACAGATCCGAACATTTGTCATTTGGTTCGAAAACAGGAAGAATTTTAACGCGAGAGGAGTCGAATAAAGCCCTTTTTCTCTTCTTATCCCAAATAAGGTCTTATTTTATCCCCTACTTTTCCGTTACTACTAAAAGTAGAACTACACTGCCATGTACGCCGATCTGGGCGAGTCGGTCTCCATACATTTTATATAGCAAGTCATCGACATATGATCTATGAAAATTCACTTCAATCGACTCAGGTGTAATGTAGTCCGTACACCTTGAACATTACACTATATTGAACGAAACGCGTAAGTGCCAAGAAATTCATGGCGCTTATGAAATTTTGGTCGCGAAAAAGTTCATCTATCATCATCTAAACGCTATCTTAGCGCTGCATGTTTTAATAGTTCTGTTAGACGACATAATGCCAATGTAGCGCTGCAGCGAACTTTTGTTTTAACTTTTCAGTATTTTGACAAATTGTTTCCATGAACGTGCTTGTCTATCCCTAGAATACAAGTCGATGTGGCAACTAGACTTGTAGAGTTACACTAGATCCACGCCACGCGACGTCGTTCTACGAACAACTCAGGCGTGTTACACGCGTGCGTCGGTCTAATGTAGTTCTAGCTTAATTTCAGTAGTGTTGACCCAATGACATTTTTTTTTGTCGACGGGTAAAATCATCTTTGACAAAACCCGCTCTTGGGTGGAGCAGGAGATAGTGTCCGACTCTTACTGACATTAAATCCCCGCGCCGTTCCTTCTAGCCTTCTTACCGGGGCACGAGCTCCCTTTCGGACAACCCTGTCCCCAGTAGGCTTCGACCCAGCTGGACCCCTCTTGTTGCTGACAACTCCTTGAGGCGCGTGGGAACAGTGCGCGCCGTCGACGTCTTGGATTGACCCAATGACATCAAATATCAATGTGTTGACCACTGAACCTAAATACTTATTTTAACTATAGTTATAATAGAGTTTTATTTTTAATAAAATTGTTATTTATCTTATGATTAAACTGTTTTTGTAAATAAACTTGATCCTGTGTTTCATTTTAATTTTATTTTCAAATTGATACTACAAGAAATAGCACTACAATGCGTTTCACATAAGCCTACCATCAGGTGAGATGTGATCAAACGCGAGCCTAACAATAATAATAAAAAAAAATACTTATAGGATTATTAGAAAAGATCTTATTAATATTGTTACGCCGTTAAACTTCAACACGTCATATCTCCGACAAAATAAAGAGTAGCAACGAATAATTAAAACTCATTGCTGTTCGAAAGTTCTAAAATCAAAGTACCTACCTAGCCTGGCAAGATCTGGAACATTCCTTCATAAGTACTCGTTGTACCTACTATTTAGTAGGTATGTAATCTTTTGGTATCTGTAGGTGGATAAGGGAAATGGTACTTTCCGCCATTAACAATAGAATCGAAATTCGCGTGAAAGTGACTCGCGAAGGACAAAGTAATAAAATTGATTTATAGCCCCGCGACGCGACTCTATTGTTCTGGATCTATCCTGAGACGTCAGTATCTAGAATTTTCTTTGCTCCGCGTATAAATTATACGGGCCCCCGAAAGGAAGTGAGTCCGTTTTGATTTCGACTGCGAACGAGAGCGATCTACCTAAGTGTGCGAAGTGATTTTATCTAACGACCGAGGCGATAGTGTAGCGGAACTCAAGTGCTAATTGTGATTTGGATTATTGTTGACTGGTCTAATTACTTATTGTTTGTGGTAAATAAAGTTCTTTATTGATAAATTGGCATTTAATTACCTACGTACGTAACAATATTAGCATCGTAATAAGGCGGTCAACTTTCTAGAGAGACAAGATTGAGGAAATGTTAGTGGTGATGATGATTTTCTCATAAAACCGAGGTGTAGCCAGCCAGAAGTAATCTTTCAATATATCTGATGCTAAGTTTAAGAGCTGACTTCAAATTCACTTCACAAAATAAAAGTAGGTAGGTAGGAAGGTAATTGAAATAAAAAAAACGACATATTTTTATTAAACCGAAAATGCTCTTGGTTCTTGAAATCTTAAATCTTCAAAACAGTATTTTGCCGTGGTTGAATCTTCAAAAAGTATTTTTCCGTGGTTGAATCTTCAAAACAGTATTTTTCCGTGGTTGAATCTTCAAAAAGTATTTTTCCGTGGTTGAATCTTCAAAAAGTATTTTTCCGTGGTTGAATCTTCAAAACAGTATTTTGCCGTGGTTGAATCTTCAAAACAGTATTTTTCCGTGGTTGAATCTTCAAAAAGTATTTTTCCGTGGTTGAATCTTCAAAACAGTATTTTGCCGTGGTTGAATCTTCAAAACAGTATTTTTCCGTGGTTGAATCTTCAAAACAGTATTTTGCCGTGGTTGAATCTTCAAAACAGTATTTTGCCGTGGTTGAATCTTCAAAACAGTATTTTGCCGTGGTTGAATCTTCAAAACGTATTTTTCCGTGGTTGAATCTTCAAAAAGTATTTTTCCGTGGTTGAATCTTCAAAACAGTATTTTTCCGTGGTTGAATCTTCAAAAAGTATTTTTCCGTGGTTGAATTTTCAAAACGTATTTTTCCGTGGTTGAATCTTCAAAAAGTATTTTTCCGTGGTTGAATCTTCAAAACGTATTTTTCCGTGGTTGAATCTTCAAAAAGTATTTTTCCGTGGTTGAATCTTCAAAACGTATTTTTCCGTGGTTGAATCTTCAAAAAGTATTTTTCCGTGGTTGAATCTTCAAAACAGTATTTTTCCGTGGTTGAATCTTCAAAAAGTATTTTTCCGTGGTTGAATTTTCAAAACAGTTTTATTTCGCAGTTGTTTAAATTTTCAGTAGAATAGAGGCAGTTAATAGTGGGTTTGCCAAGGAGTGTCTTCAATAAGATAGTGACAGGGCGTACTAAGTTTTTGGGAGGCTTTTTTTGTAGGGCAAAAATCATCCAATGACAACCCCCGCTCTTGGGTGGAACAGGAGATAGTATATAGGAGGAGATAGAATAGGCTTTTTAGTCAGTAAGAGTCTGACACTCTTACTAAAAAGCCACCCCGTTCCTTCTAGCCTTCATACTGGGGCTCGAGCTTCCTTTCGGATAACCCTGCCCCAGTAGGTATCGACCTAGCTGGGCCCCTCCTGTTGCTGATAACTCCTAGAGGCGCGCGGGAGCAGTGCGCGCCGTCGACATCTTGGGCTCGGTCCGGACAGTTACCGGACGGTCGGACAACGAGCTACCCATGGCTCGCCGTCCGCGAAAGTTTTTGGGAGGCTATGTAGCGGTAAAACTAAATGCCCACAATACACTATAGCTAAACTATGTCACCATGTGTATTATGTAAGAGCAGTACCCCTAGGCAAGTTGAAAATCTGCAATCGTTAACGCTAGTAGAAAGCTTCAAATGTACGGGAATGACGTCATCTCAACGTTCACTCACGTGGTCAGAACAAAAGAATCGGGGGTGTGGCCAATTCGAGGTGTTCGACGCAAGCGAAACGGTTGTAACTTGGCTAGGGGGGGCTAGCCTGACCCCTGACTGACGACCAAATGAGGGTCCAAGGAATCCGATGGTTGCGAGACGCACAGGACCAGAAGTCAATTTGCGAATGATTAAAACAGTCAATGAACTTCACTCAAAGAAATCCCGCTTCGAACTCCTTGTAAACTATCGTATTTTGGGGGTATGCGGAACAGAGAGTAAAGTCCCACATACCTCCGTTGAAAAGGGGGGATCCTTCGACCAGACAGGTGTTATATCTGGTGGGCGACTGCTCGATAGATGTTGTCGGGCTGTCGTATATATTCAAATCGCGCGGAGAACTTTGATTGCGCGATGCAGGATTTCGTATTTTCTTCGTAGTTCTTATGTGGCGTCATAGATGTCGCTATAGTATCTTCATTTCTGCTGTTTTCATTTTAAGCTTTATAGATTCTTGCACAAAATTCTTCACCCATCAACTTCTTCTGTTGAAAAATCTTCTCTTCACGTTCAAATCTTGTAGTATAAAAGTTTGTTCTTGTTGTGTAACCTTTTAACTACCCTCGGATATATCCAACAAACACTCTCGCGTTTATTCCGCCAGGGTCGCACATCCACGACAAAATATTCTCTATCGAAAGCTCTTTTCACCTATGAGGATTGAAGAGCTAAACGAGATGGAAGTACCCAGTCGCGAACACATGACCTTGGCGATTAGGACACGAAAACTCGTCGAACAAATCAGACGCGTGTGGGTAGGATGAATTTTTGCTGAAAATAAAGGACAGATCTTTCGATCCGTTTTGACCACGTTTTCGACAATCTGCTAGAAATACAGAACCATATTTATTTTTTGGCGGCTACATCTTTTTTCTTTTTTACAAAAACAAACTCAAAACATTTCACGAGCCAATTTTTTCTCGCGTTACAATAATGCCGCCTTTATCGTAACTTAGAAAATATATTTTTTACCGCCATCTTATATTTTTTCAACGGCGCCGTCTTTATTTTTTTAGTTGTGTTCTTTTTTACAAGTCTATTATTTATTAATAATATTAAATATAACTAGTATGTACATTATCTGCGTCGCTCGTTTCTGCGAATATTTTTATTGCTTTGCAAGTACTTTTCCGAAGCATTTTGACATTTAAAATCAAATTGAGATAGAAAGTTCCTTAACTCATTAAAAACAGATAGAGGCACTTAGAATTTAGACATCAATTAATTATCTATAACAAAATATTACACTAAAAATTCTTAGTTTCAAAGAGAAATCTTCGCTCAAATCTTACGTCAAATTTTGACGCCGTATTTTTGCAATCAATCAGGTAGTCAAACTCATGGTGAGTGTTCAACATTATCTATGGACATCTGCATTACAAGATGTACCACAGATGCGTCCCCCACTCTTTTCAAAGATCTCATTAAATCGATTACACGTCTAACGTAAGACTTGACGAAAATTTCAAACGAAAAACTACCCTAATTCTCTCATAATAAGCGTCAAAATTACATTCACAAATCCTGGTTCCTAATACCAATTCTTCTCTAGTTTTGTATCGAGAGAACGAGCGTGCGCACCTTAAGACTAGGAACAAACGTTTGATTTATTTACAAAAAGAATAGAAATAAAACTAAAATATCTAGCGATTAATGGCTATGATTAAACCAGGCTGGGCTATCAAGCTTTCTTCTTTAAATTGGGTCATGGACTAAGAACTGTCGCTGAAGTTACACTGCTCCCGAGCTGCGCGAGGGATCATCGGCCATTCTCCAGATCAGTAGTAGTAGTGAAGTTTCACCCCGAAAGAAAAATAACAGGTCATGGACTGAGATCTTGCGGCGGAAGTTACACTGTACCCGAGCTCCGCGAGGGAACGCCGGGTTAGACCTATCCACCCTAGATATCAGAAGATATTCATGTGTAATTTGACCCCGAAAGAAAAATAACAGTTCATGGACTGAGATCTTGCAGCAGAAGTTACACTGCACCCGAGCTGTGCGAGGGAACACCGGATTGGACCTATCTACCCTCTATATCAGGAGACATTCATGATTGTTGAATTTCACCCAAAATAACAAAACGGACTGGGATCTTGTCCTTACGAACATTTCTCTAATTGGACAAGTCGTTATAAAGGCCCTTTACTCTGGGGTTTTTTCCACTTCCATAACCATTAAGGGATAGCCCTTCATTAGAAGTCTTCAGGATGAGAATTTGGGAATATTTCTGGTCGAACTGACCCATAAATATGTTTTTTTTTTATTGTATACTATCTGCTACCAGCAGCTATGTCCGCAAGATAATAGAAAATTCTACGAAGGGAATATAGTAATAGCATGTTACCTTGGAATAATTATCTACATCACGCGGACGAAGCCTGTAGCAGTTTTTTTATGTTTGTAACGAGTAAATCTCTGGAACTACCAAACGGATTAGAAAAATCTTTCTACATGAGAAAGACAGGTCCATGACGAATATTACAGCTCATATAACATCAAGCTACGACCCCATACAAGCGGAACAACAAACCAAGACGCGGGTGAAACCGCAGTGGACGGACAGGACGATCAAATTTCTACCTTATCCCCATTGATAAAAGATTTATTTCTCTCTGTTCCTAAAGCGTATATCCCCAGTCCATGGCACAATTTTACATCCATACCAATTGCAGAACAGTTAAACATTACATTAGTAAAAACGAGACAATAAAAAATCAAAACAAACCTATGAGATATATTTTGAAAAACATTGAGACGTTCTTAAGGCTTCCAAAAATCGTATTTACACGTTGCCTGTATCGAAAAAGAGACTATAACGTTGACCTGCAACTAAAAACTAAATAAACTGACTGTTTATAAATTAATAGGCACTAAAATTTAGTCACAAAACACTCTATTTGAAACATGATTAGACTTTTAAACAAACTTTATTTAATGTTCGTACAAGCAATTTTGACTTTTATTACTATGGTAGCAAGGCAAATGGCAGCTGCAGCAAATAGTTGGTATTGTAGCCACTTCAATGCCAACCTTATGCCTACGAAATAGAAGTCAAAACGGTTTGAACGGACAGTAAAAAAAGGTATATTTAAATATCAAATTTTATTTGGATTAATACTGGCCACGTGTAAACTATTAAAAGTATTTTTTTATTGCTTTATGCGCGTCCAAACATATCAATGTTTATTTTCAAAATATATCCTACTTAAAACTAGTATAATAATAAAAACTAAAACTATATAATTTATTAATAATTAAAAATTAAGAATTATGTAACATTATTTTGAAGGTATAATTTTCATTGGTTGGACGAACGATACTGTATCTTGAAAAATCATTTGGTAATATATATTGGACCACATACTATATAAAAGGAAAAACTGACTGACTGACATATCAACGCACAACCGAAACTATTAGGACTAAGTGCGTGAAATTTTGCACAAAGCTTCGTTTTATAGGCGAGCACTAGGAGAGGGTAACACTAAATTCACCCCCTAAGGGTAGGAAATGGAAGACAGAGACATGCTTTAACACGGACCAAGCCGCAGGTAGAAGATAGTCTCAAATATAAAACCGCGATTTCATTAGATACAGTTTAAAACGTCCATAACTTCTGTTAACATGTACAGGGTTATTTGTAAAACACTAACCACCTTGCAGGACTGTTACTAACATCATAAACAACAACTTTTGTTCTATGACTTTTTATAAAACATAATTCATTTACCAAAAACCAATTTTCAATATATCGTTGTTTTATCTAACACATTTCAACTCTGCATTTTGCTAGACGCGACGCAAGCGCAGTAAGCACCCCCCCTTCCATCTACAATTGTACTATCGCTTGCCACGCATAGACTTCGTAACATTTAGAACGTTAAATTTAAATATTTCTATTTTTATATGAAATCTGATGAACTAATGATATTTTCATAAAATTCATAGAGCAAAAGTTGTTTTTTATGATATTAGTAACATAGTCCTGAGATATTGCCAGTGTTTTACAAATAACCTTGTATAAGAAGGCTTTCGCCTACATACGTAAGGGTCCATGAAGTGTTATAGAAAGTCAACGATTAAGTAAACAAGCATTGAAATAAGTCAATTGATGATAGATCTAACAAAGAAAAAAAATCTTTAAGAAATACCGCCCCATAGTTTTTTTAGTCCAAGAGCTAGAGATATAGTTTTGTATTGTATTTTTTTTTTATATTGAGTATTTTCTATTATTTGTCAATCTACCCGCTAAAGGTAAAAACGGGTAGATTAATCTATATGCAGCTATGGTTAGCAC
Source organism: Mythimna lalbum (assembly GCA_949319445.1). Classification (NCBI taxonomy): domain Eukaryota; kingdom Metazoa; phylum Arthropoda; class Insecta; order Lepidoptera; family Noctuidae; genus Mythimna; species Mythimna lalbum. The sequence goes on from OX439373.1 coordinate 11,019,193, forward strand.
TACATTATTGCTAAAGAATTATGATTCTTAATTTAACTTCATTACGATTCATAATTCATGCACCCAGTGTCTTGAGTACATTACCAGTCGACAGCGATGCGGAGGAGTTTTTCGACACTGTACTTAAGAGTCTTTATTTTATTCTTGTACTAGCGACCCGCCCCGGCTTCGCTCGGGCGCAATATTATACATATAAACCTTCCTCTTGAATCACTCTATCTATTAAAAAAAACCGCATCAAAATCCGTTGCGTAGTTTTAAAGATTTAAGCGTACATAGGGACAGAAAAAGCGACTTTGTTTTATACTATGTAATGATATATATTTTTTAATAGTGAGGTGTTTTTTTTTTATGTAAATATTCAATCTACTGACCTGTCCGTGGCGACTATAGTCACCGGCGGACTTTTGTTGAATATCGTTCACTTTAAACGGGTAGAAAACTAAATCCAGTAGTTAATAGTTGATTAAGGATTACTAGATGGCGCTATCTGAAATTTTTTCATTAGTTAAAATATATTTTATCTGTAGAATGTCCATTCTATTCTATGTTTTGATAATGGCAAATAAAGTCGATGTCGACTACTCTGCCGATGTCCAAGTAAATTAGAAAAGCAAGTGGTGTGTAAAATTTAAAAGAGAGAAGTAGTACTGGACTTTCTGGAAGCCTCCGGGCTAAAAGAGTTACTATAACAAGATGGCGAGTCACAATAGATCTTTTAGGTCGCAGTGACTACATTCCCTACACTACGGGAGATGCATAGCCCCTTATCTTCAAAATAATAATAATAGTACTGGATTGCAACTCTTGTAAGGAAATATGAACGCTCTGTAGAATGTCAACAAAATATTTAATAAATGGCAGTGACATTTTTTTTTAATTTGTTAGTCTCTCGTTTGACCACTATCTCACCTGATGGCAAGCGATGATGTGGCCGACAATGGAGCCTAGTTAATATTTTAGTAATCAATTTTAATGAATTTAAATTCACTCTGTACGCTAACTGCTTCATGCTAACCATAACTTTGCGATTAGTCAAGAAAATACTCAATATAAAAACAATGACTTAAAAAAAACGTTCGCTAGCTCTTCACCTATAACTCTAACAATCCTTTACCCATAAGACTCCTAACTTCCGAAGCGTACGTATAAAGCTTTTGTCAATATTCGTGTATCATAACTATACTGAACGTTAGTTTAATAGCACTGCCCCAGATGGCTAAAAAGACGTATCTAACAAAAACGAAAACGGATAAAAAAATGTTTTAATGAATGAAACGGGAAATCGGGCCTTTTTTCCTTGTGTTAAAACCACACTGGAGAATGTTAGCAAAATATAAATATGCGCTTTTTTCCTGATTCCGGCAATGTATATAACTTAAATCTGGAAAAACTGTTAGATGCGTCTTTTTTACTATCGGAGGCAGCAGATCTCCAAATCGATTTTTAAATCGAGTTGAGTTTTGCATCGGCTTGAGTTTTGAATGTAACGAAAAACGCTTTTTGTTAAGTGTCGATTTAATATTTGATCCTTTTCAATACACTTGCTCATAAAGTGACTCTTATTGCACTGTGACATTTCGATTACCATTACGCACTCGTTCTATAATGTGGTTAAAACCTTATTGTTCATTGTTCCCCCGCCATAATGTTATTACATTTATCGTATCAGGATGGGCGCGCGTCATCGCGAGGAAAAGACCAAAAATAATCGGCACGCATATGAAAACAGATTTTTACCGCCACAAAACTACTAGTTTTACAGTTATTTTCTTCAAAAGTGTATTGAAAAATGTCGTATGATACACGTGAGTAATTAATGATTACAGTTCTAGGCTCTCTTAAGACCCTCGCCATGGCTCGGGTCTAAATACCGCCTCGACGGTAATCACTAACATTACACACTTGATATCATAATGGCATGACATGACATTACAGACTTCAGCAGAACATTTCGTATTTTTTTACAATATAGCAACTTGTATTGAGTTAGGAACCATTTTGATCTAGCACTGACTTTTATTTCATTTTCTTGCATTGCTAATTTATGTAAGGCACTAAAAACATTTACTTTTCTTTCTATCTTTGTTTCATTTCCCATGTTAAACGGATTTTTCTGAATTTGAGTAAAATATTTTCTCTTTAAGGCGATTTCACGAACTTGCCGCTGTGAGCGGTAGCTCAGGCGGGGCGGCGAGCGGTAAGAACGTGGAAAATCTTTGGAGAAACGCACACGAGACGCTGCTCATAGCGTCGCGCGCCCGCTTACCAATGCCGCCCGCCCCGCTCGCCGCGCCGTTCAGACGGAAACCACGTTGATAAACTTACACGTATTTTTTGATATTTCCTTGTATAAATCTACACTAATATAATAAAGCGGTAAAGTTTGTTTATTCGTTTATAGGAGGTAATCTCTGGAAGTACCGGTCGGATTGCTAACATTTTTTCACCGATAGAAAGCTGCTTTATTCCTGAGTGATACAGGCTATATTTAATGTACGCGGGCAAAGCCGCTGATAAAAGCTAGTTAACTGTAAAACAGTCCCTTGATCGCAGTTCAGTTGATATTGTTATTACACGAATATAATGACGTCAGCTATAAAAAAAGATTTGTGAAGCCAGAAGATTAAATTTTTCCGCCTCCACCATCTTTCTTTGCAGCCCAGCCTTACCATAGCTTCGGAAAAAGCGATTTCCAATAACAACAAAGTATCTAAGTGTCGACTAAGTCTGGCTAAATTTGAACTTGTAATCTTCTAGTCATAATGACGGGAAGACTTTTATTCTCACATTATATATAAGCGCTTCAGAAAGCCTATGTATATAAATCTTATCGCTATTTGTTTTTTGGAGTACTTATTATTTGTTTAGTTATATATACTGTTTCTTTTTTTTTCATTCCAATAGTAGTGTATAGTTTTAAGGCCCATCCCTATCACCACTGCACGGCGCCGCCACCGTGCAACGACACGGCATCGTTCCTTTGCACGGTGGGAGGTTGGTTGGGAGTATTACAAGCTTTTATTTAGTTTCACCTGTCCCGATGTGTGTCTGTTATCAAATCTTGTAAATTAAATTTGACCCACTTCCCGGTTACCGATTGAGCTGAAATTTTGCATGCGTGTGTAAATCAGATGACAGTGCAAAATTATTATGACAAGGAGCTGATCTGATGATGGAACCGGAAGGTGGCTATAGGAAAGTGGTAGTTAAACGACACAACCCCATCGAGTTTGGGCTCGTATGATTCGTCTTGAGTATACCGAGCTATAAAAGCTTGGTATGAAAAAAATATTTTCATTAAAAGCTTGTTTTTTTTTAAAAAAAAAAATATTTTAGAATGACTAGACGTGCCTCTAATTAACGAAACAAAAAAGTCTGTATCGATATTTTCCACCATTTTGTTTTACACACATGCGCGCACGCCAACTGCGTAATATCGACTGAGAAATCTGAGAATACGCGCGCGCACCGTTTGTGGCTAGAGATGTGCCTTTACCGGCAATGTTGCCGTGAAGTGGGAATATTGCCGGCAATATTACCCAAAGTACGAATATTGGTGGCAATTCTGCCAGCAATAATCCCATATTGTCGGCAACGGTACTTTTCTATTCGCGGCACCGTGCGACGTATGGCGTCGTGCCGTTGCACGGTGAGGACGTCGCGCCGTGGTGATGGGGCCGGGCTCTTACTGATAAAAATATCAGTAGAAATACGTATTTATAGCTTGTTTTTATTTTTAGAGTCTATTTGGTGTTTATCGTTTTAAAGTGAATAAAAGCTCTAGGGTAGTCCGCGAATTACAATTTATTTTTTCGAGTTTTTCTGCATTTTGCAAGTGTATGGATTGTAAGCCGACTTCCGATGATGCGAGAAAATTGTTTGACTTTATGGCCCTGATCCATTGATCTCGTTTGGTAGGCAATAATATGTCTTAGAGTATGATGGGACTTACATACGCTGTGCGTTAAAAAAGTCCGAAATTTTTAAAGAATAAGAAAAAAAAAATGTTTGGATTAATGGACTCTGACAGATTGGATACGATTAACTGTCGTACGACTTTTATTGCGTTGACAACAGATTGTCATAACAGTGGGAACGGCTAGCACGACATAAAATTATCAATGTTAAACCGTGACTGTAATTATGTTACGACTATCTGTCGTGGCCACGATAAAATGTCGTTATACTGGAAACAGCAAGAGACGATAGTCGTCCGACGATAAATTAACCGTTACGACACAGTGGGAACGTGGCCTGATGGTCGCCAATTTCCATCTACAAAATGCAAATAACTTAAGAAAATTTGAATTTCGCGATTTACCTTTGAGCATTTCTCTTAGGCGTCCTTTATACGATAGGTTTTGCTGTGCTGCCACAATCAATATTTTGATACTTGATAATACCTTCTAAGGCAGGGCGCAAACGTTTATCTTGTGTCAGATACAAGCTACCGATAAATATTTGATTTCTATAGAACCAGTATCAAATCATCCACTCCCTGCGCATACGTAAACATTTTTTGTGTCCAGTTGCTTCCACTTTACACATACTCATGACTAGAGATGTGCTGTTGCCGGCAATATTGCCGCGAAGTAGGAATACTAGTGGCAATATGGCCGGCAATGTTGCCCGAGATAGGAATACTGGTGGCAATATTGTCAGCAAAATTCCCACATTGGGCAATATTGCCACTAGTATTCCTACTTCTTGGCAATATTGCAGGCAAGAGCTTGTCTCTACTTATGACGATCAAAAAGTGTTCGGTGTCGGTTACTGACAACTAAAAGGGTTTATATATGTGCAGCGCCTGACGCGATGACTAACGTTTGCAAAGACTGACAAAAACAATCATTCAAGTTTGACGACATTTATTGACGCCTGCATAACCGTGTACTGGACGCCTTAGAGCAGTATTTTATATTAATATTTTACGTGCCTAAGTCCAATTGTATTGTATATTGCTTTTATTTTTTTAATATAAAGGACACGGACATATTACATGTATTTAAGGGACATTTATGGTGTTAAAATGAGAATAGGAATGGCGTATGCATTGTGTTCAAATATTAGAACCGACCAGAAATATGTCATCATCATCATTATCATCAGCCTTTTTAATGTTCTCACTGCTGGGACTCAGGCCTCCTCTCTAGGAGAAAGAATGGGCCGTAATCCACTACCCAAACTAAATCATATTATGAGTTAAGAAATATGTACTTAACTCATAATATGATTTAAAAGAGTGTCCATGGAGTTTCTTGCACGTTCTTCTCCGTAGAGATCTAAGCTTTGGAACGTGCAATTTAGCTTCACTTGTTTTGACTGACCGACATTTTGACAAATCAAAAGCGTCTGTAATTGGTCTGTTCGTAATAAACATTTCTGATTTTTGATTTTTTTGATCTTTTTTAGAGGAGTTCCGTATCTAAAAGGTTACTACGTGACCCTAATACTAGGTATCCACTGTCCCGTCTGTTCATCGCCAAGCTTTATCTCCTGAACTATGATAGTTAAGACAGTTGAAATTTCCACAGATAACGTATTTCTGTTGCCGCTATAACAACCAATACTAAAAACCAGAATAAAATAGTGTAAAAAAAATTGTATAGATAGTACGGAACCCTTCGTGCGAAGTCCGATTCGTACTTGGCATTCATAAAAAAAGAAGATTAACCTCGAGATTTAAGAGTGTAAGAATCCAAAAGAAAAAATACTGTGAAAATTTCAAATGTCTAGCTACACCGTTCCTAAGATACCCGGTGACAGACAGACAATTAAATCTTAGTAATAGGGTCCCGTTTTTACTCTTTGGTTACGGAACCCTGAAAAACAATGTTCGCTCATTTCTATTCTCATTCAAACCTACCCTCAGATTCAAAACCTTACTATAACTACTCGTAAAATCGAATCGAAATTCTATTATTTTTCTTTCGTTATAGCTAAATTCTGTATAGGAGGGTAGTTGGAGGACAAAATCAATGAGGTAAGTCCGAAAACGCACTAGTGGGCTTCCTTAACGCCTACAACTCAGCGAATAGCAAAGCAGAACCTTCTAAAGTGTTCGTAACTGTAGATGACCATGTATTTGTGCGGGCAACCAGGTAACATGAAGCAATAACTTTGTGATTTTTCATGATACAGTTATGAAATTTTGTACATAGATTCTTTACATAAAAATACTAGACACGTGTTTCGGGTTTCGCACATATTTGACTCACTTACTAGCTCATTACCGCCCTACCCAAACGCTCGGGCTTAGAACGCTGAGATTTTACTCAGAGGAAGGTTTCTTTAATGTTATACTCAAAGAATAAGCAAGGATTTTTGAAAATTGACCCTGTAATGAAACGGGGGTAGAAGTTCGTTTTTTTTTTTTGTTTCTAGGAGGTAATCTCTGAAAGTAGTGTTCCGATAGCCACAAATTTTTCACCGATAGAAAGCTGCTTTATTCCTGAGTGGCATAGGCTATATTACTTTTCAGCAAAAGCTAATTCTAATATACTAGCGCGACCTGCCCCAGCTTCGCTCGGGTAACAGTATTTTTCCACTATTTAGTAGATGTTATTATACATATAAACCTTCCTCTTGAATCACTCTATCTATTAAAAAAACCGCATCAAAATCCGTTGCGTAGTTTTAAAGATTTTAGCGTATACGGACAGAAAAAGCGACTTTGTTTTATACTATGTAGTGATTATTAGATACGCAAAGGAGGAAAGTGCGCAGTGAGGTCGTTTATGAACATTTATAAGATTCTGCCACGCTCTAGGCGCTAAGAAAGCCATCCGCTAGTGTTTTTTGGTCTACGGGGAGTCAAATGTTGTATATCTAGTCACAATACCGCGACATATAAATATATATATCTAATTCGATGATAGCAGATATAAAGTATAAATTTAGAAGAACATACCATACTTCGCAGAGAAGCTAAGTTCGAGTATCATATCATATGCTAGATTGGTGGTACATCCACGACCAAATACTACATCTCGTCAGCTCTTCTGTCACCTATGGGGATTGAAGAGCTAAACGAGATGGAGTACCCAGTCGCAAACACACGACCCTGGCGAATACGACGCAAAAACACTCGTCGGATCGAAAATATATGTTTAGAGGTAGGCGGAACAGAAAGTAAAGTCCCGCATACCTCCTTTGAAAAGGGAGGATCCTCCGACCAGACAGGTGTTATGGTCTGGTGGGCGACTGCCCGATAGTTGATTTCGGGCTGTCGTATATATTCAAATCGCGCGGAGAACTTTGATTGTGCGATGCAGGATTTCGTTTTTTCTTCGTAGTTCTTATGTGGCGTCATAGATGTCGCTACATAGTCTATGTTTGTAGAACCGAAACAGGGCGTTTTTAATTTATACCAAGTATTGCAATTATACGAAGTATAACTTCTATTTAGAACGAAAAGAAACTAATAAACACTATACTCTACATATTTTCTGTGTACGAATTGCTAATCAGAATTACCATTTTTTGCCAAATATCGCATTTATATGAAGTATTATATCAAATTGAAAAAGAGTAGAAAATAAAAACGAAATAAGGCATTACTGTGCGCGCTTTTTGGTGAACTGAATACCAAATATCGGCTTTATACGAAGTTTAACACCTACTTTATGTAAAGTATTGCAATTATACGAAGTATCACGTCTACTTTCAAGGTGAAGAAAGGTAGTATAAAAACAAATCTAAATAGCCTGCTATATTTTACATATTTTCTGTGACCAGCTAATCAAAATTACTATTTTATGGCAAATATCGCATTTATAAGAAATATGACGTCAAATTGAAGAAAAGTAGACAAGACGCTTAGTGTGCACACTTTTTGGTGTACTAATTAATATTTTATGCCAAATATTGGCTTTATACGAAGTTTAACCCTTCAGATACCGTCAATTAGAGACACAATAGTAAGACAATAGATGCGCGGCCACCGGGTGTCGCTTGGGGATTCATGAATTAACGCCGATTTTTGAGGTTAAGAAGAGTATTTAAGTAAAACTTAGTTTTCATACGATATATTCTAAGCGTATCGTGCGCTTTAACGCAATAGGCTTACTGACCACGGACGCGTAGCTTCATAGATGCGTATTTGTCATACGCTTGTTCTACTGAGTAAGCGCTGATAAGAGCAGTGGTGGCCGAGTGGTAACGGCCGCGACTTACAAGTTGTAGACCGCGGGTTCAAACCCAGCCAGGCGCATTACTTTATGTAATTTATTTCATCACCACTGCTCTCAAAACGGTGAACGAAAACATCGTGAGGAAACCGGCTTGTCCTAGAACCAAATATTCGAAGACATGTGACATCCACCAAACCCGCACTGGGCCCGCGTGGTGGATTACGGCCCATTCCCTCTCCTAGAGAGAAGGCCTGGGTTCCAGCTGTGGGAGCATTATAAGGCCGACTATGCTATGCTACGCCTGCGTGAAGCTTAGATACACGGTACAGGCGTGCCTTCATGTAGTTGCAACTCCGTCGATACAGCTACATAGTTTAGTATGTAAGCTTCACGCCAGCGTATACCAAGCATATAGTGACGAATACGCGCCTATGAAGCTACGCGGCCGTGGACAGTAAGCTCAAGTCCCAAGAACAAAATCGACTATGAAAAACCTTTTTATAAAAAAAAATAACCGACTTCACAAAAAAAATTAATTGAATTTGAGGAGTTCCCTCGATTTCGCCAAGATTCCATCATCAGATCCCAACTTGGTGACTATGGGACCATTTGGGAAGTCTACCCTTTCCGACAAAAAAATATTTTTTTAAATCGGTTGGCAAGCGACGAAGTTATGCACGAACAAACATAAAAAAAAAAACATACAAACATCCGAATTGAGAACCTCTTCCTTTTTTAGAAGTCGGTTAAAAATTATTGGTTTACGGTACGAGCTTTTCAAGTTCTGTGTAAATAATAAATTAGTGTTTAATTGGTTATTTCTAAAAAAAATCGGCTTCTTCATACAAAATTAAGAATTTGATTGGACAGTTTGTATGGACAAACCGACTTTTTTGTTAAGTTTCTGGAAAAAAAATCTCATGAGAGGTTGTTCAATTTCATCTACTGAGCAAGCTTATAAGGGCTATATATCACCTCACAGCATGGCGGCGCGACCAGTCGCCGCTACCAACAGAATGTATACAGCTCTATAGAGAGTGACTCACCTGGTGTCCGTTTGGTTGCGCAACCTTTGGTGGCGCGACCAGCTCGGACGTGTGGCGTAGAGCGTGTCTGGTAGCGCAACTGGTCGCGTCGCCATGGTGTCTTAATGAATTATAGCTCTTGAAGTTTGCGGAGAACAGTCCCTTACAATTTGTATGTATGGATAAGATTTTAATCTAGTAGTACGGTCAACAAGCGAAATTCCTAGTGTATCCAGTGCCTTCGGTACATAGATGTGAAGTGTACGGGTCCTGTGAGGAGAGCGCGGCCGGGTGCGGCGCTAGGCTCGCCGGTGTCAACGTCGCCACGAGCGGTCCTCGTCGGCGTCCTCCTCTTCCTCCTCGTCGAACCGCAGGAGCGTGTCCTCCGGGAGTTCTACTGGCGTCTGTTGGGGACAATGGAAAACGTTTTATTAATATTATGTAACTACATAGGGTTTAGCCCTTTCCATTGCCCTTTGGGCGACTTTAAGCCTTCTGATAAAGCCCATTGTAAGCAACTGCGGCAATCCGATAGATGCGAGACGCACAGGACCGTTCATTGTGGCGGCACTTGGGGGAGGCCTATGTCCAATAAATTGTGTACGTCTTTCGGCTGAAATGATGATGACATAGGGTTTTTTATGGTAGGGAAATTATCCAATGACAATCCCCGCTCTTGGTCGGAGCGGGAGACAATGTCAGACTCTTCATCATCTTCCTGCCCTTGTCCCGTGTTATTTGGGGTCGGCGCGACACGTTTTTGTCCTCCATCCTGTGTCAAACTCTTACTGACTAGCCCCGGTACGAAAGGCAACGAAGGAACAGGAGTGGGTTTTTAGTCAGTAAATGTTTGACACAATCTCACGCACAGTACAAAACCCCCGCTCTTGGGCGAAGCGGGAGATAGTGTCTTTAGATAATAATATTCCATAACTATTACACAGCGCCGTCTAGTTTCATGCTAAGCAGAGCTTGTGTTATGGGTACCAGAAAGCTGATAAAAATACTGATACAAATGACCATGCTCATCACCCCAGTATGAAGGCTAAAAGGAACGGGGTGGGGTTTTTAGTCAGTAAGAGTCTGACACTATCTGTCGCTCCACCCAAGGGGGGTTGTTATAAGATGATTTTTGCCCACCGAAAAAAAAAACCATGCTCATCACACAGACACTTGTCCTGCGTGGGAATCGAACCCACGACCTCCGGCATAGCAGTCAGGGCCACTAACCACTAGACCAACAGGCCAGTAGATGATTTTCCCATCTAAAAAAGAATGAATATACTATAGGTATTTCCGCAGAAAGCTTACCATAGTAACCTCGTCCTTCTCGTCGCGTGTGTCACCGTTGCGCGCGGGGCGGGGCTCGGGCGCGGCGCGGGGCGTGCTGTTCGTGCTGTTCGTGTTGTTCGTGCTCGCGTTCGTGCTCGCGTTCGTGCTCGCGTTCGTGTTCGCCGTCCACGTTATCTGTGCAACAAACATGTTTTATTTTTTACACCACCTGCTCGATAATGCCCTTTTATACATCAACAAGTCATTCTATCCCTAAGGAGATAATGTAGTATGGGCGATCCCTAGGGAATAATGAGATTTGCATTTGGAACATCAAAAATCGTCAACATAAATGAATTAAAATGTACGAATATTAAAAAAGTTTCATTCAAAATTCAAACTGGACACTAACAAAAAAAAAACATGATTAAACACCCCTCACAATGTTCGTGAGTTAATTTTATAAATCCCTCACTGTCGTTCGGGATTGAAATTAGCAAACTTTGTTCGGAATTCAATATGCCGCCCGTGACTTAAAGACACTGCTTTATGCCCTAGTCACATAATCTACTATTATTAATTAGAAAAAACAAACAGCGATATTAAAAACATGATAACATAAATATCTACACTGATATTATAAAGAGGTAAAGTTAGTTTTTTTGTTTGTAGGAGGTAATCTCTGAAAGTACTGAGCCGATTGTTAATATCTTTTCAACGATAGAAAGCTGCTTCAATCCTGAGTGACATAAGCTATAATTTATGCACGCGGCCGAAGTCGTAGGCAAAAGCTAGCCTTAAATAATAATGTAGTCCACAGTGCTGTTAATAGATTAGGCGGAGGCCTTCCAATGCACCTTGTAGGATTACAAGTTGAACTGGTTAGGGGTCGCGGCGAACAGCAGTCACTGCATAAACTAGTGAGCCTCACCATCAACGATTGCATCACTGCTTCCCATCAGGTGGGAGCGCAGTCAAGTACTAGTTTATCATCATCTGTCATCATCTTCCTGCCAGGGCCGAGCCGCCCATATGTGCGAAGTGTGCGACGCACACAGGCGCCAAGGCTCATGCCTTAGCGCCGGATGAGATGCCAGCACCAATTTTTGTAAATGTTTTTGTTGCACAACAACAAATTCTTTATAGTTGAACACATCGGTACATCGGTAACATCTCCTAAGACAATATTTATGTCTCTTGTTTAGCTTTACACTATTAGCTGTTTCCATATCGAAAAAAGACAACAAAAAAAGAGGCGCTCCATGGGTTTCGCACACAGACGTTTGCTGGGGTTGGCTCGGCCCTGCTTCCTGCCCCTGTCCCATACATGTTATTCGGGGTCGTCGCAACACGTTTTTTTCTTCTATTCTATCCTGTCACTCGTCACGTTATCACTAACTCCCTTTTCTTTCATATCACTCTTCTTTTCGCCCTCCCTCTCCCTCTCCACCCATCCACATCGTTTGTCATTAAAAAAAAGAAACAAGTAGCTCACCGATAGCGTCCTATCGTTGTAATGCTTGCCGTTGGCGGCGGCGTGCTCGGCGTGTTGTCGGCACTTGTACTGGAGGACCAGCTGCGGGACGGACAGTTCCACTTCTTTGCTTATCACTTCGCCGTATTGCTGGAATAAATAGAGAGGTTTTTATGGTACTGAAGTTGATATGGCCTAATAGGGTTTCCTTAACCCATTGCAAATACAATGCCAGTGCGGAGCCCCTTCACAGGATATGTGTCACCTCCTTTCCTGCCCAGCTTGCACAACTACCTACACCCTCCATGACTTATACGAAGCCAACGACAGAGTTGTGTCCAGGTGGCTTAATATTCATCATCATCAGACTTTTTAATGTTCCCACTGCTGGAACTCAGGCCTCCTCTTTAAGAGAGGGAATGGGCCGTAATCCACCACGCGGGCCCAGTGCGGGTTGGTGAATGTCACATGTCTTCGAATGTTTTAGTTCTAGGACATGCCAGTTTTCTCACGATGTTTTCCTTCACCGTTTTGAGAGCAGTGGTGATGAAATAAATAATAATAAATATTATATTATTTTTATTTAACTGGCCTGTTGATCTACTAGTTAGTGGGTAGCCCTGGGTCCGTTTCCCAACCAAGACAAATGTTTTTGTGATGAGCAACACCATTTATTTGTTCTGTGTGTGGATTTAATTTAACTATAATATGTATGTATGTAGAAATATACAAGTATTAATTATGTTTATCAGCTGTCTAGTAGCACAAGCCAGAGTGCTAAAGAACGCTATTCTAAGTTTTAACAAAACCTATAACGTATAATAATAATAATTTAGTCCGGCGGCGCTTTGCGACTAATTTGAAGGCGTCCTTTGAGTTAAATTAGTTATTCGTATGTTAGGCTAGATTGTAATCAATTATCAAGAAAAAAAATTGTTCTCAATAATAAAGAAAAAGGAATGTTCATTGTAGCGGCACTTGGGGGAGGCCTATATCCAACAGTTGACGTCTTCTGGCTGAAATGATGTGATGATGATGATGATGATAAATAAAGAAAAAAAAACTTTTAAACTTACAGAGAAATGCGCCAACAAGGCCTCCAGCTCATCAGCCTCGAATCCAGAAATGAGCAGCGCCCGCGGCCGGTGGTCCACGGACTGGTTGACGCTGAACATCTTGCTGGTGATCCCACCTCTGGTGAAGCGGGTAGCAGTGTTGAACCTGCCTCCCCTGTAGATATAATAAGCGTTATAATTAAATTTCCCTGCTCCCAAAACGATCTGAAACGAGGCCCACGACAGAGCTGTCCAGGTGGCAAAGTATTGGTCGGACAAAATCTGAGTCAAATCGACACGAGAAGAAGAAGATTAAATTTCTTTAGCTATGAAATTGCCGTTTTTTTTTTATTATTTATTTATTGGAATTAGTTCAAATAAATTTCATATTGAAAGTACGTCATTCTTTTTTAAATGAAATTAGGTATCTATTTTAGTGTGTATATGCGAAACCGGAATGAATAGTTTGTTTAGAATCAATAAGTGAATCGATTTCAATTATTTTTACACCAGGGGGTCTATACTCGCTTTCTCCGAAACGAAACTTTCGTAAACGAACGATATTCATTTGACGTTAAAATTGCAAACAATCCTATGTCATAATTAGGTATATTTTTTTTTTCGAAACATGACTAATTAGAGTAGGTTTAGAGATTCGGTAAGTCAAACAATTACCGTTCGTGCGAAATTTTGGGAACGAAAGGAACCGTGGTAGGAAACACGCGAAATTTTAATCGAAACTTCGTTTTTCGGAGAAAGCTAGTAGAGCCCCCTGGTTATATTTTTTCGCAATAATATTTAAAAAGGTCACAAGTTAGACACCACCGACACTAAGTACAAGACTCACGTCACGGCAGGCAATAGCGGGTATGAGGCGCCAGCAAAAAGCTACGTGCAAGTACCACAACAACCCCTCAGTCGCCTTGATGGCCCGGTGACTATGTATTTTGGCTGACATAACAAGCTTATAACTTTGTGATTGTTCATGATACAGTTATGAAATTTTGTACATAGATTCTTTACATAAAAATACTAGACACGTTTTTCGGGTTTCACATATACTTAAAATAATGTACGAGTATATTACTTAAAATTATAAATATCTATCATCTCACCTAATTTTCCTCTTCACAATACGATAGCTTGAAAAGTCAATAAAATCATATTAAATCGAATGATTTAAAAGCATAACTCTCCTTCTGGCACAGTCGGATAAAAACTCTTAACCTTACAATCATCAACGTCGGATATATCCGACAAGCAATCTCGCGTTCATTCCGCCAGGGTCGCACATCCACGACCAAATACTCGTATCTCGTCAGCTCTTCTATCACCTATGGGGATTGAAGAGCTAAACGAGATGGAGTACCCAGTCGCGAACACACTACCCTGGCGAATAGGACGCGAAAACACTCGTCGATGTACGATTTTAAAACTATTTGTTTTTCATTCATATATGGCGCCATATGTCTTGGTATGGTCATGTGAAGAGGTGGGATGAAACGCATGTTGCTAAAAGAGTTATGAGTTTACACATAGATGGATGAAGAGAAAAAGGGAGGCCAAAGAAAAGATGGATGGATTGTGTGAGAAGTGATATGAAAGAAAAGGGAGTTAGTGATAGCGTGACGAGTGACAGGACAGAATGGAAGAAAAAAACGTGTTGCGCCGACCGCAAATAAAACGGGACAAGGGCAGCAAGCGAAGCAGTAATGCTAGCAAAGGAGGAGGCCGACCGCATCAGGCAACGGCGCCCTCGCCGCCGCCGCCGCCGCCAGGGTTCCAGCCCCGATTTCCGGCCACCGTAGACGCGGGTTCGCGGACGGCGAGCCATGGGTAGCTCGCTGTCCGACCGTCCGGACCGAGCCCAAGACGTCGACGGCGCGCACTGTTCCCGCGCGCCTCAAGGAGTTGTCAGCAACAGGAGGGGCCCAGCTGGGTCGAAGCCTACTAGGGCAATGGTAATCCGAAAGCAAACTCGAGCCCCGGTATGAAGAGGCTAGAAGGAACAGGGTGAGTTTTTAGTCAGTAAGAGTCTGACACTATCTCCCGCTCCACCCAAGAGCGGGGATTGTCATTGAATGATTTTTGCCCACCGTAAAAGAAGGGCAGGACGACGATGATGACGATATGGCTTCATATATGTCACTATAAGTTTAAGCAGTAGTTCTAAATATATCCTCCTTGCGTCGTATTCCTCAATGCTGAGGGTCGTGACCTCCTTGCTTCATCACTTTATCTCTTATGATGTCTTTCCATCTGTTTCTGTCTCTGGCGTTCTAAATATATGAAGAGTATAAATTCTATGATTACCTTGCATGCGGCCTCCTCATCATACTGTGCGAAGGGAACTGTATCGCCATCTGTCTCCGCAGCTCAGCGATCTTCTTCGTCAGGTCTGTGACGTCTTGACCTTCCTGTTAGAATAGATAAGTGGTAGTAAGCATGAAGCCTTTCCTTTTTATTGTTACGATCATAGCAGTGTTCAGAATACAGAAACGTTTATTTCAAATAGACCTATACTGTAATTTATTAGTACGCTAGCGACCCGCCCCGGCTTCGCTCGGGTAACAGTATGTCTCCACTATTTAATGGATGTTCCTCTTGAATCACTATCTATTAAAAAAAAAACGCATCAAAATCCGTTGCGTAGTTTTAAAGATTTAAGCGCACATAGGGATATAGGGACAGAAAAATCGACTTTGTTTTATACCATGTAGTGATAATTTAATATTAGTAGTTTGGTTTGTTCCTCTATTTCAAGCTTATTCTTTATTTCTAGAATTGCCAGAACAAAGTTAAAAGAAAAAAAAGAATTGGAAAAAAAAATATGCTACCTACTTATATTCACGTAAATAGGGAGGGAAAGCTTGGCTTCCTTTTGCTGACGAGGGGGAGAAAGTTCATATTTGCAAAAACTTGAACGGCCCCGTAGCAGGGACGGTAAAAGAAAAATATTTACCTGCTGCTTAGTGAACAGGTCCAGTTCAGCATCCAGGATCTCCTTCTGCGCTTCCTCCTTAGTCTTCGGTTTCTTGGCCTGCTAACAAACGTATGGAAGCCCAGTTAAAGCTATGTACAAGGCTTTTGATACATGATGGTCATGAGTGAAGCGACTAGGTTCGTAATTACAGTTAAACAACGTCATTTTTAGTATATGCGAATCCTAAATATATATTACTAGCGACCCGCCCCGGCTTCACTCGGGTACAATATTACATATATAAACCTTTCTCTTGAACCACTCTATCTATTAAAAAAAACCGCATCAAAATCCGTTACGTAGTTTTGAAGATTTAAGCGCACATAGGGATATAGGGACAGAAAAAGCGACTTTGTTTTATACTATGTAGTGATAGTTTGTTCAGAATCAATAACTGAATGGATTCCAATAGTTTTTACACCATTTTTATTTTTTCCCAAAAATATTTTAAAATGCCATAAGTTTGACAACACCGACACTAAGCACAACACAGGTCACGGCAGGTCATAGCGGGCATTAGTCGCCAGGTGCAAGCGAAAAACCGCCCCTCATGTGTGTGGGATGGCCCGGTGACTATGTATTTTTTGCTGACAATAACAAGCTTATAGCTCTGTGATTTTTCATAATACAGTTATGAATTTTGTACATAGATTCTTTACATGAAAATACTAGACACGTGTTTCGGGTTTCGCATGTACTAAAACTTATGTTGTATAATTAATTACATTTGATTTTATTTTTTTTTAATTAATTCCATTAAATTAATTTCATTAGATGTTTGTTTTTGTAAAATATTTACTTATTCTTGCCAGTGAATAATAAACTTTATTTTCAGTACATTAAAGTTTACATATATCTATGCAAGACCATACAACTCTGTTAATAATAAATATGGTACTAAAGTGTATTTTCCAATGTCATTTAGAAATTTTTGTTACATATCCCCATGATAATGAACACAACGCATATCATTTTTAACCCATTTAAATGAGATTATATTAGATCAGTTAAGTATTTATGTTTGTATAATGCGTTCCAAATGAGAATAGGATCGATTGCATGTTGTGACGTCACGATTTACTGTCAAATCGAGGAAAGAAATTTTGAAACTTTAACTATTTTACGAAAAAAATTAATTTATTTACAAACTGTGAACGAAAAAAATTTAATCAGAATTCAGTTCTTCAATTTTACTCATCTCCAAGTCCCTCAATTTTGACCAAATTTTTTAGATTTGACAGTAAATCGTGACGTCACAATAAAAAATCGATCCTATTCTCATTTGGAACGCACAGTATGTATTAACACAAAAATGAACCCGTCCTATGAGAGTGTACACAAATGCGCAATGTTTAAACATGGACTATATTAGCGAGTTATTTTAAACAACTTTTCCTGAACACCATAGAGAGCAGTGGTGGCCGAGTCGTAACAGCCCCGACTTACGGGTTGTAGGTCGCGGGTTCAAACCCAGCCAGGCGCATTAGATACATCACCACTGCTCTCAAAACGGTGAAGGAAAACATCGTGAGGAAACCGGCATGTCTTAGAACCAAAAATTCGAAAAGTCAAAGTCAAAGTCAAAATATTTTATTTCACATAGGCCTACATACGACGAAGACAGCGTGGTGGATTACGGCCCATTCCCTCTCCTAGACAGGAGGTCTGAGTCCCAGCAGTGGGAACATTAAAAGGCCAACTATGCTATGTTAACCTTCTGACCCCCACAGTTGTGTATATGTCGTGGCTAGATTTTAGACCAAATGCTCCATCTCGTCAGCTCTTCTGCCACCTATGGGGATTGAAGAGCTAAACGAGATAGAGTACCCAGTCGCCAGACCCAGTCGCGAACACGACGCGGGTAATCGAGATGCGTTATATATTCCAAATTCTTGATTTAGATAAATACATTTGTTACACTTTTACAATGATATCAAGCTAAGTACAATATTAAGAAAGCAGCGATTAGTTTCACAAAAAATACACACTTCAACACTATAAATTAGATACACTAATTTACACAACTCTGGTACATTTACACACGAACAAAACCAATGCCAATGTGGATACAGAAAGATTGCAATATAAACCGCGGTTGGAAATACCGAGACCATTTTTTATTCTGGATTTATAGAGGTGATTATCAAATCTATTTTACTTTCTCGAACTTGAGATAAATATACTGTACCTACTCCGATCTATGTTTATCAATAAGACCAAGATTTTAAAGACAGAAGCTTGAAAGAGAGAGTTACCTATCCCGGGCGCCGGGTGCCTCCATCTGCGAAGTGGTAAGCTAGAACTACATCAGAACAACGCACAAGTGGACCACGCCTGATTTGTACGTAGAACGACGTCGCGTGGCGTGGATCTAGTGTAACTCTACAAGTCTAGTTGCCATATAAAATGTATGGAGACCGATGCGCCCAGATCGGCGTGATGCAAGCAAAGGAGACTCCGCACGAGGGAACCGACTTCCTTACGCCCCAGCCGCCGAGATCCCGATCTTAACTACCAACCGTCGTAGATATGGACATGCAGATAGCGAGCTATGGTTAGCTCGCCGCCCGGCCGTCCAGTTACCGTCCGGACCGAGCCCAAGTCATCGACGGCACGTAATGTTCCATGCGTGAATAGAGATCATCGCGATCGGCGGCTGAGACCTCACACGCCGCGCCTTGCCACGCCATAGTCCGGAGCGAGGAGAAGTGGCAGGCGGTCGCCTCATAATGCGAAGCAGTAATGCTAGCAAAGGAGGAGGCCGACCGCATCAGGCAACGGCGCTCGCAACGCCGCCGGGATTCCGATCCCGATTTCAGGCCACTGTAGACGCGAGCTTGCGGACGGCAAGCAATGCTAGCTCGCTGTCCGGACCGAGCCCAAGTCGTCGACGGCGCGTACTATTCCCACGCGCCTCAAGGAGTTGTCAGCAACAGAAGGGGCCCCAGCTGGGTCGAAGCCTGCTGGGGCCAGGGATAGCTGAAATTGTCTAGCATTCATGCTGAACTGGACCTATTTTGGTCCAAACGTGAGGCACACAACAACTATATTTTATTGCTTCTTTTATTTTTAATTCGAGTTATCTAATTATTGTGTTTGTGCCTTGTGCTGTAGCAAATAAATTATTTTTCTTTCCATTCAAATTAAAAAAAAAGATATCCAAATAAAAAAAAAAACATCGATCTGTATCCACACTTATAGTATTATTTACATAACAACGCTATATGATATACTTATGGCATGATTGCAACAATGGCACACAATTAGTTACTATGTATTTCATACAATGACCAATGAGGAACGAACACAATATTACAACCCTTAAAACCACCCGCGTCAGATAATTCCGACGAGTTTTTTCGTGTCCTAATCGCCAGGGTCGTGTGTTCGCGACTGGGTACTCCACAGAACAGATGAAAGAGGTTAGAATAGGGTAGTTTCCAGGGTCAAAATAACTACATTTTATTTAGTCCGTATTTTAGATTATAAAAAAAATATTGGACACGTCATCATCATCTTCCTGCCCTTGTCCCGTTTTATTTGAGGTCGGCGCAACACGTTTTTTTCTTCCATTCTGTCCTGTCACTCGTCACGCTATCACTAACTCCCTTTTCTTTCATATCACATCTCACACAATCCATCCATCTTTTATTTGGCCTCCCTCTCCTAATACTGGACAAGTATTTTTTTTTTTTTTTCGATTAAATAAAAATAACAAAGATATAGCCCATTAAAGTTACATGTGACGTCACCCCGGGCGAAAAAATGCAGGCGTGACGTTACACGTTACTTTAATGGGCTATATCTTTGTCATTTTTGGTTTAATTTACAAATAAAAAATACGTGTCCCTTATTTTTGAATAATCTAAAAGACGGACTAATTAGATTTTTTACGGCAACTAGCCTATGGTCTTGTGGTCGGGGCAGGCGTGCAACAAAGTAGGGCTATGCTCATAAATCAACTACCAATGCCTCTGTTGACTATGCCTATTGCTTTGTACTTTCTTCAAAAGACCATCTCAGATAAATCTGCATGGTTCTCATATGATTTGACCATTACATATTTACTGTTTGGACTTTAAAAGACACTTTGACCCCTGAGTTTGTTTCGGTGTTTCTTCTCCGGGTAGTCAGATAGGAATTGTAATGACTCTTTTTAAATGAGAATAAAATGATTTACATTTTTTTATTTTGATTTCAAACACCGGCTTCATCTAGTTTAAATTGACAAAAGTGTTTTTTTTTTTTAAAGCTATATGCAAAAACCTTTTTATAAAAAAAAATAACCGACTCCACTAAAAAATTGAATTGAATTTGAGGAGTTCCCTCGATTTCGCTAAGATTCCATCATCAGATCCCAACTTGGTGACTATGGGACCATTTGGGAAGTATACCCTTTTCAACAAAAAAAAAAAATTCTAATCGGTTGGCAAGCGACGAAGTTATGCGCGAACAAACAAAAAAAAACATACAAACATCCGAATTGAGAACCACCTCCTTTTTTAGAAGTCGGTTAAAAATAAATATCATTTATCATCAATAGCCAACTTGCGATCTACGTGTGCGTGGTCTGTTAGTTGCGTAACGCGTTCCTATTGTTTTATTGCCTGTAGTGCAGTTAAAGGGTGGGAGACAGACGGCGACACTCGTAGTACAAATCAGAAAGTATTTCCTTTCTAACCTCTTTCATCTTCTCTGTGGGGTACTCCATCTCGTTTAGCTGATGGAGTATTTGGTCGTGGATGTGCGACCCTGGCGGATAGACAGGAGTGTTGGTCGGATATATCCGACATAGACGATTAAAGGGTTAATGTATTTTATTGTATATGAATTATGTACAATATAGAGTGACTATTTTAAGACAAATAGAACGAGTTGCGGAACGCATGTGCGGTGCTACTTTTGCTCAAATATATACTACGCTATATTACGAACGAAGATAATCAGATCAAATGTCCTTTCTTTGGTATTGTTTGTTAAATCATTGAGCTCCTTAGTAGTCCTAAATTTAAGCTACGCGAGTCCAATGACCTGTAGGTAATAGTCGGCGTTGCGTACTAACTACCTACAGGTCATTGGACTCGC
The DNA here is from genome assembly GCA_949319445.1 of Mythimna lalbum. Taxonomy (NCBI): domain Eukaryota; kingdom Metazoa; phylum Arthropoda; class Insecta; order Lepidoptera; family Noctuidae; genus Mythimna; species Mythimna lalbum. The sequence continues at coordinate 11,040,222 of OX439373.1, forward strand.
TCAGCTAACGTTTTGACCTGACCTGTAGGTAGTTAGTACCCAACGCCGACTATTACCTACAGGTCATTGGACTCGCTCAGCTGCCGTTATCTTAAAGAAAATAATTTCGTACATGCGTAAATTAATACGAGTTTATTTTTTTTTTACTTTTTTAATTTTGTCGTTACAAATCAAGTTTTCCATGTACCGAATCGACCCTCCACGGGATTAAAACCGATCAAAATTTAGCGGTGTATATGTTACCTACATCGATTTCGTACATTTTACGTGATGCGCGTACAACTAAAAACTTTACAGATTTATTATATGTATAGTTAATTGCTATGTTTGAAAAAGATTTTTTCTTATATACGATTGTAAATTATGATTTTTAATTCATGAAAACGAATCGTAAATAAATATGAAAACCACTGACATGCACACTTAAAATATAGATGGTAGAATTATACAAAGATCACTTCGTTTGAAATAGAATTATTGCATATTTTTTTAATAATGGCATCCCTTGTACATTAGGTCCAAAACAAGAAAATATTGCTATAATAAACTTGGACAGACCAAACGAAAAATGTATGGAAGAGATAAGTTTTCACGAACCGCCATAAAGGTATATTATTATATGAAGAAATGAGAATCAAGATGCATCCCATACACAAATGCAGTATTTCATAAAAAAAACCATTCAAGAACCACTTTACATTGAAAATTGTTAAAATCGTCAATGTGCAATGACTCTTTTAAATATTTCAGCTAAAATCCTAAGTTTTATGCGTCCTGATTTACAAAATTGGTCTTTAATTGTATGACGAGAAACTACATATTCACAAAGTAAACTAAATAATAGCACTGACCTAAGTAAACTCAGTTATGTAATACTAAATTTGCACAGTACTAAATTGAGTTAGGCACTTCTAAATTCAATTGGGCACTACTCGATTCAGTTGGACACTATCAAATTCAATTAGACACTACTAAATTCAGTTGGTCACCATTAAATTGAATTGGACTCTATTAAATTCAGTTGCGACATCATTAAATTGAATTGGACACTACTAAATTCAGTTGGACACCATTAAATTGAATTGGACACTACTAAATTCAGTTGGTCACCATTAAATTGAATTGGACCCTATTAAATTCAGTTGCGACATCATTAAATTGAATTGGACACTACTAAATTCAGTTGGACACCATTAAATTGAATTGGACACTACTAAATTCAGTGGGACACCATTAAATTGAATTAGACACTACTAAATTCAGTTGCGACAACATTAAATTGAATTGGGACTCTTTAGTTGGACACCATTAAATTTAATTTGACACTACTAAATTCAGTTGGACACCATTAAATTCAATTGGACACTACTAAATTCAGTTATTTCGCTACAAATTCGGTTCTTTTTCATATTCGTCTGTCACTCACACATTTTTTTTTCTTGTAAGAAGCTAAGTCGTAGAGGAGGAATGTTGTCTACGGATTTCTTTAAGTAAACAAAAATCTGAGAGGACTCTCTCGCTCCACCCAGAGCAGGAGGTTATTCGATAGTATCCTACCCCCAAAAAAGGGGGGTAAAGTATTTCCACTACGTTTTTAGCTGAATATTTATTCGTAAAGATGCAAGTAAGTAGTGCACGGCATGCGAAACGCAACTGCTCGGTACCTGTGCCAGCTGCAGGCGCGACATATTCCTCGCGACCGACTCGTCCTGTCGTGTCACAAGCATTTTATTGAAACAATCGTGTATTTATTATGGTCGTTTGGAGGTAGGCGAGAAAGAGACTAAAGTCCCACAAACCTCCGTTGAAAAGAGAGGATCCTCCGACCAGACAGGTGTTATAGTCTGGTGGGCTACTGCCCGATAGTTGATGTCGGGCTGTCGTATATGTTCAAATCGCGCGGAGAACTTTGATTGCGCGATGCAGGATTTCGTATTTTCTTCGTAGTTCTTATGTAGCGTCATAGATGTCGCTACATCAAGTCAGAGTAGTGCTGCTGGCACCCGACTTGATGTAGCGACATCATTACAAGTCAATGTCAACGCTTGCGTTATGAATTTGTTTCATATTATATACACATCAACGATCGCAAAATCGGATCCAATAATGACAAACTTTATAATCAATCCTTTAAAATACAATTTCGACTAGCTTCACATATAAAAAAGCTATCTATACAGGGTGTTTGTAAAACACTAACAACCTAGCTGGACTGTATTACTAACATCATAAACAACGACTTTGGTTTTACGACTTTTTTCAAAACGTAATACGTTTACCAAAAACAATCCTTCAATATTACCTGGTTATATTCGGCGGGGGTGCTTGACGCGACGCTAGCGCATCAAACCCCCTCCCCTCTGCTATTGTATTATCGCTTGCTTCGCATAGAATTCGTAATATTTAGAACATTAATTTAATTATTTTTATTTGAAAATCTGATGAACAAAAATATGATAAATTTTTAAGTCATAGAACAAAAGTTGTTGTTTATGATGTTAGTAACATAGTCCTGAGAGGATGCCAGTATTTTACAAATAACCCTGTAGAAGGCGCCAGGGAACCGTGGAATAACAGTACATTGACCTTTTCGTAATATCTCAGCGTAGGTACCCGAAAAACAAACAATGAACTGCTTTTCATTACAAGATCATGTAAAGGATCACGATACATGTCGATTCAAGACAGCTTTATGTCTTTATTTCCGTTTTTTAAATTAAGAATGTCAACAGATGTAGGACGGTCAATGACCGTTATTCCACGTTTATTTGGCGCCTACATTATTAGAGATAACGTTATATAATGCGTTCCAAATGAGAATAGGATCGATTGCATGTTGTGACGTCACGATTTACTGTCAAATCGAGGAAAGAAATTTTGAAAATTTAACTATTTTACGAAAAATTTAATTTATTTACGAACTGTGAACGAAAAAAGTTTAATCAGATTCAGTTTTTCAATTTTACTCATCTCAAAGTTCCTCAAATTTAACCAAATTTCTTAGATTTGACAGTAAATCGTGACGTCACAAATCGATCCTATTCTCATTTGGAACGCACAGTACTTGGTAAAGATACCTGGGTGAACTTTTACCGGTAAACTGACTTAACTTTTATCGGTAAATAGTAATATTACAATGGCCCACTGACCTCTAATATATACCACTGGACAGGCTGTTACATATACAACGTGTAACGTTAAATGCTCAAAACCTGACACCCCAAAGGATTTTTAATTTAATTACCTAATACAGTGAGAAAAAAATCATTAAAAAAAATTAAAGGTTTTATGAACAGTTTTAGCTTGTTTAAAATTCATATCTGCATTGAAATAAGTACTTTTATTATCTCGTGCATGAGAAAATTTGATTGGATTACAACCATTTGCGTTTGTTTACCTATTTGGGTGGGTTTGGGTACGTGATGGCTTGACCTATTTATAAATAGACAGGACGAAGTTTTTAATGAAGTTTTTTTTTTTTTTTTAAAATGTAACCTATATTAAAAAGTGGTTTAATTGATTCTGCTCGGTATTCTGATCAAACTAATTTCAGCTTTGCTCATTTAACGTTACACGTTGTATATGTATACCCTATTCGCGTTATGATTAGACATTTAAAGAAACCTTTTTTACTGTCTGTTCAGCCGATTTTAACTCCTATTTCGTAGGCATAAGGACGGCATTAAAGGCAAAAAAGTGGTTACAATACCAACTGGGGGGGAGACGCCTAAGCACCTTTTGTGAGAATGCGGGCTCCTTATCCACAAACGGAGTATCCATCTGGGCCGACACATTATTCGCCCGGAGGAGATTAAAACTCTTAAAGCTAGGAGTATTCTAGACTACCTGGAAGCCTCCAGCTAAAAGAGTTACTCTAACAAGGTGGCGAGTCACAATAGATCTTTTAGGTCGCAGTGACTACATCCCCTATACTACGGGAGATGCATAGCCCCTTATCTTCACAATAATAATAATAATAATATTATGAAGGACGGGACGGTTGACGTGTGTCGGGCATGTCATCGTCCGGGTGAGTCTATCAGACATATTATCTCTGGTTGTTCTCGTCTGGCTAACGGCGAGTACTTGCACAGGCATAACCAAGTAGCCAGGATTCTTCACCAGCAACTTGCTTTAAAATACAACCTAGTGGATTCTGAGGTACCGTACTACAAGTATGTGCCCGACCCAGTTCTTGAAAATGACCATGTCACGTTGTACTGGGATCGGTCTATCATTACTGACCGGACTATTGTAGCCAATAAGCCGGACATAGTGGTGATAGACCGATTAGCGCGCCGCGCAATGATAGTCGATGTCACCATCCCGCATGAAGAAAGAGAAACAAATAAAATATCTCGACTTAGCACACGAGGTTGTCGACATGTGGAATGTGGACTCAGCTATCATTGTGCCGATTGTCGTGACCGCCAATGGCCTTATAGCCAAAAGCTTCGACGACCATCTGTCGAAGCTATCGTTGCGCGGTTGGATCAAGGGCCTGATACAGAAGGCTCAGTACTCCTCGATACGGCACGCATTGTGAGGAGGTTCCTGTCTCTGGAGCCCTAACCACCGGTAGCTTGGACCCTGCTCCCGACACCGGCGGAAACTATAGTTTTATATTTTTAAATGTTTTTTTTTTTTTTTAATATGATTTTGTTAAAAAATATTTAAAAATGTAATTTTATATGTGTAAAAAATAAATAAAGAGATAATAATAATAATACTATTGACTTGGCTCGCGAGGTTGTCGACATGTGGGAAGTGGATTCAGCGATCATTGTACCGATAGTTGTTTCAGCCAATGGCTTAGTAGCCAAGAGCCTCGACCAATACCTTAAGAGGCTCTCGTTAGGCGGCTGGATCAAGGGCTTGATTCAGAAAGCGGTACTTCTGGACACGGCTCGTATAGTTAGGTTTCTTTCTCTGGAGCCCTGACCGCCGGTAGCTTGGACCCTGTTCCCGATACCGGTGGGCTACTATTTTTTATATTTTTAAATGTTTGTTTTTTTTATATTGAAATATTTAAAAATGTAATTTATGTGTTTATTGAAAATAATAATACAATACCAACTATTTACTGCAGCCGCCATTTGTCATGCCAACAACGTAATAAAAGTCAAAATCGGTTGAACGGACAGTAATAAAAGGTTTTCATAAGTTTCTAATGTTATTTTGAAGAGAGGCACATACCTGCATCTGTTTCAGCGTTCCGTTGTACGCGACTAACTCTTTACGAAGCTTCTCGATGCCTTCCTGAGCGGAATTGATAGCTTCGAGTAAGGCCGCCCGCTGCGGACCGGTTACGTTGCCTGCGGATAGGAAAATAATAGTTTATTTATGATATCCGAGGGATTGCTTACGAGTGAAATTCAGTGGCTAAGGGACGACGCTGCGTTGCGCGGTCCCATACAAAAGTGCTAATTCGCGGTTTGCGGTCCGTGTCTAAACCACTTCGCAGATATTTGGAGGCGGGTTGAGAGAGAAAAAGGAAATTCTAACGTATGGATGGACGCACAAAGACAGAAGGATGATAATTGAGACTGATATTGAGAGATATGGGAAGGAAGAGAGGGTGACAGTGAGAGATTGGAAGAGACAGTGAAAATTAGTGAGAGTGAGCGAGAGTGAGTGCGAGATGGTGAGAGTGGGTAAGAGTTAGATGGGGGGAGACGGTAAGATTGAGTGAGAGACGGTGAGATCGAGTGAGGAGAGAGGGAAAGTCTACCGTGCGCACGCACCATTAAGACAGAGATAATATTAGACTCACCAGTTTCTAACCGCTGTATCAACAGCATCTGTTGCTGCAACTGGGTCTCCAACAACGCCTGCGCTCTCTTGTGCATCTCCATGACCTGTTTGCTTTTCGTTATCGACTGTTTCACGATCTCCTTCTTTGGTGGTTCTTGCCCGTTCGCTAGCTCCTTCTCCTTTTCTTTTTCTTGCTGTAAAGGTAAAAAGGGCGTCAAGTTACAGTGCGTTTCACATAAGAAATCCCTTTGCCGTAATGTTGGCTCCTACAGAAAAAAAAAAAAGAAAAGAGTTGCCTACTCTAGCAAAAACTTTATTTTTATGATTTTATGTTTGTAGGAGGTAATCTCTGAAAGTACTGAACCGATTGCAAAATTTTTTTTCATCGATAGAAAGCTGCTTTATTCCTGAGTGACAGGCCAAATTTTTATGTACACGGGCGAAGTCGCGGACAAAAGCTAGTTATAAATAAAAATACATCAAGATTGTTTACATTTAGTGAAATACCTAAACAGATGGAGTATGGGATCTGAAGTGAAGAGTGAATAGATTACTTCTAGGCAAGCGTGCTCTATCGTCGACCACATCATCGCTTACCATCAAGTGAGATAGTGGTCAAAAGCGAACCTATACATCTACACTAACATTATAAAGAGATGAAGTTTGTTCTTTTGTTTGTATTAGTTAATCTCTGGAAGTCCTGGTCCACGTTTGACCACCATCTCAACCACGGAATAAAGAAAACTAGAGGAAGTGCCTCTTAAATATGGCGCGTGTGTCAACAGTAGGCGAAATTCGCCTATTACATATTATATACTAGTGCAGGTGAATATGGCGTCTATTTCAAAGGCACTAGCGTTCTGAATAGAATAAATTGGTTACAGCGCCATCTAGCGTTGAGTAGCCGAACTCGTTGTAAATTGGTTAAAACTTCTTTATTGTTCGTGTCATGTCAAATAATAACAACTTTCTTACGTTGTAATAGGACCTAATTTATGAAAGCAATAAGAATATGATTTGTAAAAGTTAAGTTTGTAATTCGTAGCTTCGTAGCCAATCATATTACTGTTTTTTATGTGTGTAATGTACAATTTGATACGCAAATGTGTGAGTTTGGCGACACTGGTTCCCGTGCTTAGCCACGTTAGGGGCACTTCTACCTATATTTTCTGTTCTGTGATCTCAACCATAGGTGAGCGATGATGTGGTCGACGAAGAAGCACGCTTGTCTAGAAGCAATCTATTCACTCTTGACTATCAGGAAACAAGATTTCCACTCTATGGCTGTACGCACAATAAATGTGTCCCCGAAGAAAAAAAGCTGCAGTCGAAAGCTAGTAATAAATAATAATGTTTTCCTCACCTTCTCCGCCAGCTGCTTAGCGTTGTTATCTGCGGTGGCCTTAATGTTGTCTCTGTTGATGAGCACCTTGTTATGCGACATGGGGTGCTGCGAGTTCTGTCTGTCCGTCTGTTTGTTGGCCAGCTGACCGCCCGGGGCCATGTTCTCTTGTTTGTTCTGTTGGGGATAAGGCTATATTGAAATTTAGTTTAGATTTGGTTTTTAAGAGGAGAGTCCTAAATTGCGAGATGAGAAGGCAAAGTGAAAATGTATTCCGGTATTGTTGACTATCCAGCTGTGCTAAAATAAATATGAAATGAAATGAAAAATGAAATGAAAGATGAAATGAAAAAAAAATGAAATGAAAGATGAAATGAAAAAATGAAATGAAAAATGAACAGAAAAAATGAAATGAAATGAAAAATGAAATGAAAAAAAAAAGAAATGAAAAATGAAACGAAAAATGAAATGAAAAATAAAATGAACTAAAAAATGAAATGAAAAATGAAATGAAATAAAAAATTAAACAATCTGTCTAAGTCAAACCACTTGGGTAATTATTTTCTAAGGTAAAATGAAATCTGATGTATCCAACACTGGTTCAATAATCAAGGTGGATTAAGAGATCTTGATCATTGTTTAATAATAGAAGAACCTTATAAAAAGTATTAAATATAAGTGTTTTTTAAATGATTAAATATTATACAAAACTACCAAGTCCTTTGACTTTTTAGACAGACTATAATTTAAATAGTTGTACAAACCTCCGGGTTATGCCAGAAGACCTTGATGAATCTATTATTGAGAACAGCCTCCGTGCTCTTGTAGGCTACGTTTGCTTCTGTGGGATTGCTGAACGTTATCAGGGCCGCTTCTGGGTCCCCATCGTACGACACCTGGGGGAAAAAATATATTTGATTAAAAATAGGTTATTTATAAAACAACCTTGCATGACTGTATTACTAACATCATAAATAACAACTTTTGTTCTATGAGTTTTTAAAAAACATAATTCGTTTATCAAAAACAAACCTTCAAGATTTCGTTGTTCTATCTAACACATTTCAACTCTGTTGTATATAACTACCTACGTCTGTATGATGCGACGCAAGCTCATCAAGCACCCCGCCAGCCGATGCCCGCTCCCCTCCGCTATTGTACTATCGCTTACTTCGCATAAACTTCATAATATTTAGAACGTTCAATTCAAATAATTTTATTTTTGTATGGAAATCTGATGAACTAACATATGATAATTTTTTTTAAAGTAACAGAACACAAGTTGTATATGATGTTAGTAACATAGTCCTGAGAGGTTGCCGGTGTTTTACAAATAACTCAAATTTGATATGGCTTTTTATGAAAAATATCTAGATTTTTGGGCTGAAAGAGCAGAGTTGAGCAGTTTCTGCTCTAGCTGGGGGCGCTGCAGAGGCTCGACGTGTGCGCACTCCCTCCTTCTCCTTGGTGATACGTGGTCAGGTTTAAGACTAGCCTCCTCCCAACATCATGTATTTAAAAAAAAAATAGTTTTTAAACACGCCAAGTCAGCCGCGGCGCGAGACAAACTGCTGCTTTTCGGTTTAAAAATCGTGCGTGATATCTTACTACATCCCCCCTTCCCCCTTGTGATATTTCGTGATTTTTGTCAAACCCCCCTTGTAAGCTTCACGTGATTAATGGAAGGCCCCTTTCGACCAACGACGAGGACCTTCGCGGACCACGCCTCCACCACCGGCCAGTAATCGGCTCCTTAACAGACGACGAGCTACCCATTGCTCACCGTCCTGGTGTAAAACCTAGTAAAGTGTAAATAGCCCACCTGAATGTTAACGATCTTGCCGAACTTGCAGAAGTGATTGTTCAAATGTGTGATGTCGTTGAGTCCGCGCGGCACCTTCTTCACTTCCAGCGAGCAGTTGGCCGCGTTCGCCGGGAGCGGCGGACGGGGAGCTCCTGTAATGAACGACGATTACATTGAGACGAACATAAATCTTCCTGCCTTTGTCCCGTTTTACTTTGGGGTCGGCTCAGCACGTTTTTTTTTCTTTCATTCTGTCCTGTCAGTCATCACGCTATCACTAACTCCTTTTTCTGTCATATCACTTTTCACACAATCTATCCATCTTTTCATTGGCCTTCCTCACCCTCTCCATTCATTCACGTATTTAATGTAGATAACAGATATGGTGTTAATTTGTGGAGAATCCCGATACATTTTGCCTTACGGCGTGCAAACAGCGGCGATTATCACACTGCTACGCACCACGCAGCGTAGAGTGAATGCATGTTTTAACGTTGCTTATATTTCCAACACACCGAAAATGCATCCACGTGCCTATATGCAGACACATGCAATCACGCGCGGGCGAGAGGGGTGGCGGGCTGGGGCGAGTAGTGTCGCACCATTGGAAGACCAGCGTCAGACAGTATTTTTCTGTCCTAACATTGCTGAAATGAACCTTTTTGGCGCGGCCGTGAGGCACACACAATGATATTGTTTTTATTTACTTTTTACATATTTTTTTTTGCTTTTTTTTTAAGTTGTGTGATCCTGGTGAGAGTCGTCAAATAAATATTTTTTCTTTCTTTCTTTCTTGCTTTCTTTCTTTCTTTCTTGCTTTCTTTCTTTCTTTCACCGTGATGCAGATTTGCACTATTTCCGCAAGTACGCGCGTAGGTGCGTTAATACGCAACATGCAGCGCGATGAGTGCCAGTGTGATAATCACCTATATACCTTTCGATATAGTCAACCAATTGCGATGAAACAAAGCCTAAGTAATACATCACGTTACACACAATTTTAAGGTATAAAAGTTCTGTAAGAGGTGTTTTAAAGAGTCTCCCCTTAAGGGTGCGCTGTGTACTCACCAAACCGGTTGTAGTCGAAGTTCTTCTTGTGCGGCAGCGGCAGGCGCGGCGGCGCGCCGGCGCCGGCGCCGCGCAGCGCGGGCGCGTCGTGCCGCACTCTAGAAGTAAATCTACTAAACATGTACTAAACTACTATACTAGCGAACAACATAAGTGTGTCACGACAACGTCCTAAAGCTTTGGTTTCCTAGGATAGCGGTGCCGTCATATAGCGGCCGTTTTCCGGAACAACGACTATTTTCCTCTTCTGATGATAGTTCATCCTCCAAGTAAATTACTAAAGCTAAATCAAGGCCGTCCATTTTCTATCTTGGATACTTTTCGTTTCACGTTTTTTAAAAAAAATTAATGACGGTGTGTTAAAACGGCCGTGGAACTTTCCATATGTCGTCACCGTAAAGACAGCCGACTTTTTGCGTCCGTAATATTACAGCCACTATATGACGGCACCGCTTTCCTAAGCAACCAAAGCTTGACCCACCACGCGGGCCCAGTGCGGGTTGGTGGATGTCGCATGTTTTCGAATATTTGGTTCTAGGACATGCCGGTTTCCTCGTCGGATAAGTGGCAAAGCTGTCTCTTATGTGAATTGAGATGAGAATGAGAAGAGAATTACCTAGGTATGGGTATGAGTTCCCTGGGCGGGTGCGGGTGGTGCGGGTGCGGTGGTGGGTAGGCGGGGAAGCCGCCGCACCAGATGTCCGGCGTCAGCGGGTTGTACTCTGGGGACAAAACAAATTGTTAATAACTTGTTTAACCTATTAACCGCCTACGTCGGATATATGTGACAAACATCTAGAATGTTTGTCGCATATATCCGACGTTTATTCCACTAAAGTCAAAGTCAAAATAATTTATTTGTTAAACATAGGTAATATGGTACATGGTATAAAAAAATTGTGTTGTATCACTATGTTTTACCTTGCAAGGCGTACAAATTAGGCGTAAAAATACAAGCCAAGTAAGTCTATTTCAAAACAAGTAAAGTCGCAAAATAGGATAGATTAATAAGTGAATCGGACATTTTTATTTTATGCTTTTATCATCTAAAAACTCATTGATCGAGTAGTAAGCCTTTTCAACCAGGGTCGCATATTCACGACCAAATACTCCATTTCGTCAGCTTTTCTGTCATCTATGGGGATTAAACAGCTAACAGAGATAGAGTACCCAGTCACAAACACACGGCCTTAGCAAATAGGATGCGAAAACACTTATCGGACTAATCCAACGCGGGCAATTAAAGGGTTAACGGCCTGGTCACGACTGCGAGTGGGGCGGCATCAGTAAGTTTAGCCACAAAATGGCTAGGTGCAGAAGTCAATCTCGATACTGTGCGCGCTCTCACAACGCATCCCGGCGGCGGCGGCAAGGGCGCCGTAGCCTGATGCGGTCGGCCTCCTCCTTTGCTAGCATTACTGCTTCGCAGAAGGAGGCGACCGCCTGCCACTCCTCCTCGCTCAGGACCATGGCCTGAACCAAGGCCCGGCGCGAGAGAACTACATACCTGAGATTGTCTTCTGTACCTATCTATTTTGTGGTATCGTGCTGCAGAACAGCATAAGGTAGTAACTGACCTGGCACAGCGGGCGTGGGAGGCAGCGCCAGGACGGAGGACAGCGCGGCGGAAGCGTCCTCCAGCACGACGGGGTCGCTACCGTGGTCCCACTGGCAGAGATCGCCGCGCATGCAGTAGCCTTTCTCTGTGGAACAAACAAATCTATTATACACCAATATTTCTTAATTAGTCCAAAAAAAATGGGGCTCCATCCGTTCCCGTTACTGATCATTTGTATATTCTCTTGCTAGATCACACACTAAGATAATGTGGGCAGAATAGAATAAAAGATAGTAAAATAATTTAAACTAATGTATTGTTCCAAAAATTAAATGTAATTTTTTTTTTCCTTATTATTAATTCATGAATCCCCAAGCGACCACCGGTGGCCGCGCATCTATTGTCTTACTATTGTGTCTCTAATTGACGGCATCTGAAGGGTTAAGAATAAATTTTCTTAATAATTCATTAGAATCTAGCCTAAAAGACTAACTGCCGCACTCAGAGACGTCATTTAACTTTAATGTCAAAAGCAAAACCTAAGGTACTTAACGTCATAAAGATATAGACTATTATTCAATGACAAAATTAGTAAATCAGAGATTAGCGTTAATGGGCGTCTCTGAGTGCGGCAGTTATAAGTATTTTAATTTTATACGGCTTTGTTTAAACTAAGAATAGCGTCCTTATGTAGCATTTATAGAAGTCCATAGCACTTTCATAGAGTCTGATATAGATAAAAACACTTTGTTCATGTGTTAAATGCATAGCACAGCATTGATCACTATTATACACTAACTTTAAACACTACACTAACTCAAAATGTAAAATGAGCTAATAAACTGATATTGTTTGTAATGAGTGACACGTGGTCCTGGTTGGCCGTCATGAGATCGCCCGACTTGATGACTCGAAGCGAACTGATGAAGTGTTGACTATTATAAAGTAAAATGACTATGAGGCAACAACGCTGACTTGCAGTATGTGCGGTACAATATATGTGTAGTCAAATGTCAAAAAAATAAATCCTTTTGACCGAATTAAACTGCATACAAAAGGAAGTTTCAAAACCTGCAAAGTCTGCAATCTTTTTATATCTCAAGTAATATTTATTTTTGAAACTTACAAAAAAAAGAAAGACAGAAAAGTGAATTTTCTATTGCACCATCGCGATAATTTCTATCTGATAACTTAAAAAAAAATCGCTTATATTCAGCAGCGCGACGCCAAACCAAACCCTTTGAAGTTTTCGTTTTGAGTGCTAGCAAAAATGAACTTAGCGGTGGTCAGGCGGAAGTGTTACGATGGTACATAGCTGTGAATGGTAAGATCTGATAAATCGAAATCATGCGGAAACAAATAGAGTTGCTCTTGCAAGATATAAAAATACATGAAAAAAACGGACTATGCGGGTTTAGAAACTACAACGTCCCGTTGACGATCTTGCCGCTGTAAGCGGTAGCTAAGCGCGGGGCGGCGAGCAGTAAGTACAAAAAGTATGAAAATGTTTGAAGCACGCCACGAGACGCCACTCGTGGCGCCGCGCTTCTCTCCCTTCAAATATTTGTTGCGTGCGGGAACCGAACCCGCGATACGCCGCGCCGCAGTCAACCTCTCAACCATGCCGTTAAATAGGGTTACTCACCATCAAAGTCCCGACAGCGTCGTTTGTAAGCGTCGTTGTGTTCCAATCGAGTTTCGGGGTGAGGAGACGTCGAGCCTCGCGAGCGGTCACGTGATCTCTCGCGCGATCTGACAATGTAACAAAATTGGTAATAATATTATACTGGGTGTATACCACGTACGTCGAAGGACTGGAATAATTTAAGAAAGAAAGAAAGAAAAATAATGCAGCGACATCTATGACGCCACATAAGATCTACGAAGAAAATACGAAATCCTGCATCGCGCAATCAAAGTTCTCCGCGCGATTTGAATATATAGAACAGCCCGATATCTACTATCGGGCAGTAGCCCACTAGACATAACACCCGTCTGCTCGGAGGGTCCTCCTTTTTTATTGGAGATATGTGGGACTTTACTCTCTGTTCTGCATACCTCCAAAATAATAACAACCTAACCACTAGCTTGGACCTTGCTCCCGACACCGTCGGACATCAATTTTTTTATATCTTTAAATGGTTTTTTTTAAAGAAATGTTAAAAAAATTAAATTATATGGATTGAAAAATATATCAATGAATAATAAAAACCTTTTTTCAGACATAAATGGTGTGAAATAAATGTTTTCCATTACACAGCCTTTCAAATTAAAAATCCAAAAAGCACAAAAAAGTATGTATTTGGTATATGTAATGTATTTGGTACGGATACCACGTCCTTTAAGCCATGCATTAGTATTAATAGTTCATTAATTTGCCACGACTCAGACACTTCACAACACCGTGACGCAGATGTGAGCAAAATTGCAAAACTGGATTTTGATTAAGCTTTTTTTGTTCTTTAAAAAAATATTATTTAAAAAAAAATTGTTTCGCTAGTCCTAACCAATTTTTCGATTTGACTGCTAAGACATTACAAAATGGTGTAAAAATCGATCACATTGTAAAGTAGAAATCTAGTTAAAACAGTGTTAATCTTACCGTTCCCTATCTCTAGAGCGAGACAGCCTGTCCCTATGTTCTCTGTCGCGCGACATTCTGTCTCGCTCCAACTCGCGGGGCACGCGCAGCCTCTCTCTCTCACGCTCATGGTCACGATCGCGGATGGTCGGTGACCTTGATCTGCGGAAGGGAAAAGCAACCACAATAAAATTTAATTTTTTAAACCTGTGTCATTTTTACTACAGATTACAAGCACATCTTTGGATTATAACACCATCATCATCATTTCAGCCGATAGACGTCCACTGTTGGACATAGGCTTCCCCCAAGTGACGCCACAAAGAACAATCCTGTGCGACCCGCATCCATCGGATTCCTTCCAACGCTACGTCTTCCTGTACGCAGTCGTCACTCCAGAACCTTTCGACCCCAACGGTCATCTGTTCTGCGAGCAATGTGCCCTGCCCATTGCCACTTAAGCTTGTCGATTCTTCGTGCTATGTCGACAACCTTGGTGCTCATGTGGATATCTTCATTTTGGATTTGATCACGTAAGGAAACTCCGAGCATAGCACTTTCCATTGCTCTTTGGGTGACTAAACATTCTGATTTGGGTGACTTGAAGCAGTTGTCTAGTACCCATAACACAAGCTCTACTTAGTTTAAGACTAGATGGCATTGTGAGATAGTTGTGGAATCATCATCAACATCTTCCTGCCCTTGTCCCGTTTTATTTGTGGTTGGCGCAACACGTTTTTTTCTTCCATTCTGTCCTGTCACTCGTCACGCTATCACTAACTCCCTTTTCTTTCATATCGCTTCTCGCACATCCATCTTTTCTTCGGCCCCCCTCTTCCCCTCCATCCATCCACATGTAAACTCATATTTTTTTGTGAAATAAAAAGAAATAAAAAACCCAAGGCCCTAACACATATTTATTTCTTGCGGGAATCGATCCCGCGATCCGCGGCGTAGAAGCCAATCTTTCAACTACTACGCCAATTGCTAATAACATGCATTTTCACTATTACGGTGGTAATACGCACCTAGATCTGCTGGTCTGCCTGTCGACGGTGGGCGGGGGAGGGCTTCGGTTTCTGTAGCGGCCGCGCGGAGACGGCGAGCGAGACAGCGGCCGTCTGGCAAACAAGCGAATATAGACTTTATTTACTTTCATTATAAGAGTGATAACTGCGATACAGAAGTTCTTGCCAACAAAATAACAATTCCGGAAGTGGAAACGTTGCTTTTACAGTGCGTACAGACTATGTAACATGTTATACTATAACTTGTGTACAGTGCGTTTCACTTAAGAGGTTTCTTCGGCGTAATGTTGGCTCCCCTGTCTGTCTACACAAAAAAGAAGGGAAAAAAGAAAGAGTTGCCTACTCTAGCAAAATTGTTCCCCGAAATGCGAAACAAAATCGATTTTAACAGTAGTTGCAACACTTTTTGGAGAATTATGAGGGGAATGGGATTTTATTTAAAAAAAGCAGGTCTAAAAGGAAGTTGTTAATAGAGAGGTACGATATTGTGGCGTGGCGTTTTCGATATTTGACAGAAATGCAGGACAATCGGAATTGAGCCCAGTGTCCTATACTTTATTCAAATATAGTTTAATCTCCTTAGTATTAAGTAATTTAATGGCTAAAAATATTGTAACATTACGGAAAAACAGTTTCCGTATTGCCAAAATTACGGCTTTGTTATTCAACATTGCAACATAAAACAATACTGTACACATTACAGTAACAATTCAATATAACAGTGTTATATAACCATTGTCGTTTGTCATTCTTCCGTGCTATCCATATACAACGTGTAACGTTAAATGCGCAAAACCTAAGACACCCCAAATGATTTTTTTAATTTAATTGACCTAATTCTGTAAGAAAAAAAAAACATTTAAAAAAATTTAGTGATTTTATGTGCAATTTTAGTTTGTTTAAAATTAATATCTGCATTGAGATAAGAACTTTTATTATCCCGTGTATGACAAAATTTGATTGGACTACAACCATTTCTGTTTGTTTACGTGTTTTGACGGGTTTGCGCACGTGATGGCTTGAGCTATTCATAAATAGACAGGTCGACATTTTTAATGAAGATTTTTCTGAAAAATGTAATCTATACTAAAAAGTGGTTTAATTGATTCTGCTCGTTATTCTGATCAAACTAGTTTCAGGTTTTGCGCATTTAACGTTACACGTTGTATAATATTGTTGTACATATCAATAACATATTTTATAACATTCAGTGTCCGCATTATCTGATACATGTTATCCTTTCATGCGTTTGGCCTCTATTGCGCAACTCCGCGGAGCTGTCACAGTGCGCCCGGCCGAAATCGTGCCATTTCTCCGCGTTCACTAAAACTACGATAGCTCCTAAATTAAAGAGCGCAGCTCCACACACCCTATGTCACTGAATTCGTTATGAAATAAGCTGTCTGATTTTCTATAGTTTTGTACAGTTTTATTGTGGAATCTATTGTTGATTCGAAATTGAAAGTAGGGTTATCTACTTTTGTTGGAATATAACAAAAACAAATCCATCCTGCTTCAACACTATGGTCTTACTCTTTCTAACCAATAAATATTATATTTAATAGACAGAGTCCCGTGAGACCACTTGACTGAAATCCTTCGTATGGTTATAGTTACCGTATTCCTTCTGCCTTGCTTAGGAGCACACGTCTCACGTAATATTACTGAAACACACCTTCCAATATAAAAAAAAGGATAATAAACAGTTATTATTTAAATCCTTAAAACGCTGTTTCTCTTTGGTGTCCCAATAACCCCAACAACTTTTTCCCAGTTGTTGGTACAAAAGTCGTCATATTAATAAAATAAACGCGTTTTTTTCCAAAGTTATTATTTTATTTACATAATAACACATTATACAATAATCAAGTAAAATAACACACATTTCTATACATATTTTTCATCTGCAAGCTGAACAAAAACACGGCTCAGGTAGTCAACCCGTACACCGAAAAAAAAAGAGTATGTTTACACATTTATTCTGGGAACTCGGTAAGCCCATTTCGGCTGTTTATTATAATTTATTACATAGCTTGGTACACAATCTTATCGCAGACAAAGTGCTAGCTGTTGGAATTGTTTAACTTACGAACTATAAGGCCCGGTATCCACCAAAGCGGAGAGGAGAGGAGACGAGAGGAAATGTGTTTGAATAAACCAATCCGATTTCGTTATTTCCACATCTCTTCTCCGCTTAGCTTTGGTGGAAATGGGTCAAGCGGAGAGGAGAGGAGATGTCTCATGTTTTCTATAGAATTTTGTGCAGCGAGCGAGCAAGCCGCGCGGCAGAGCGGAGAAGTGTCTAGTCGGGCGGCCGGGCTGCGCACCCCGCACCCCGCTGCCTTCCCCGCGCGCCTCCCACGTCCCGAAACGTCATTCGATTGACTGGCTTTGAATGCAAGCGTGTGTCTCCTCTCCGCAACGCATCTCTTCTCCGCTTTGGCGGAAATAACCTGCCAGCTTCGCGGCACATCTCCTCCCGTCTCCTCTCCTCTCCGCTTTGGTGGATACCGGGCCTTAGTCTCAATGCAAACACTTGAAAAAGAGCTCTAAGAAAGACCCTTTCATAATTTTTATCACAGAGCAAGTACTATTGCATTTATTCAAATTCTGTTTTTGCAATTCACATGGTGACTATATTTACTAATGGAAAAATACAACACAAGGCCATGTTGCCTAGCAAAAACATTAACAAAATCAACATCAATCATTAATTTCAGTAGAGTACGCGTCAAATAACTTTGCCGCTCTGAAGTTAGGCTTTCCTTACAACGGCGCAGGTACTATCGAGTGGTATAGGTGCGAGCGGAACACAAGCTGGTATCGGACGTATACGAGCGACTGAGATAGAAACGTAACACTGAGGTTTGCGCATGCGCAGTGCTGTCTTTTTCGTAAAATTGACTAATGCGCAGTGAATGTAGCCAACTTCAGAGCGGCAAAGTTATTTGACGCGTACTGTACAAGAATTCCAAAGACACAGTATAGGATACAACTAGGTCACATCTGAACAACAGAATAAAAAAATAATGAAAATGAAGCAATTTTCAGACAGGTTTCGGATTATTTTTTTATAAGAAAATATAGTTTATTAAACAACATTAAAAATATTGTTACGAACGTGAGTAATCAAATGCCTGTTTACTGACTGAGAACTTTATTCACCACAAACAATAACGTTTGTCCAGTCAACAGTAATCCCGAATCGGGCCGGGAGGCGTGAATTTATATGCGAAGCCAGGAACATTCTAGATATCGACGAATCCAGAATATAGTAGTTATACGAATTTCAACTCTATTGTTAAGCGCAGAAAGCACTAATTCCCTCATCTACCTACAGTAGGTAGGTAGATAACTACTTACGCAAGTACCTTCTATTATTATTCGGACAATAGCTCGCATGTACCATGGTGCATGGTTCGAGAAACTTCTAGAACTGAGTACGTACTTCTATTCTAGAACCTTCGTAAAAAATGCGTTTTAACAAATTGAATCAACTTTTGAATTTCTAGAAGATATGGCGTGTTCGACTTTCACGGCGTAACAATACTTTAAAAAAAATGTTCTACGCACATCACATTATTAGATGAACATCCTACAATTCGCCAATAAAACGAAAAAAGGTCCCGTACAAAAATATATACAATATATAGATACTTACAAAGAAATAAATATTTATAAATATAGTAATCTATATATATAAAAATGAAACCCGTTTTCCGTTGTCACGACATAGCATGAAAACGGCTTGACCGATTTGGCTGATCTTTTTTGTTGTTGTGATTGTTATTGTGAGGATAAGGTTCTTATGGAAAAAAAAAATTAGGGTAAAGTAGGGTAAAGTAGGGTAGAGTAGGGTAGAGTACGGTAGAGTAGTGTAGAGTAGGGTAGAGTAGGGTAGAGTAGGGTAGAGTAGGGTAGAGTAGGGTAGAGTAGTGTAGAGTAGGGTAGGGTAGAGTTGGGTATAGTAGGGTATAGTAGGGTGGAGTAGGGAAGAGCGGGAGCGAAGCCGCGCGGGCAAAAGCTAGTAAATAAATAAATTATTGATGAAGGGTACGGAAACAGATGTTCATACACACAGCCTTGTTGCAACCAACACAATATGTATGCACCAGTTTACGGCAATCCACGTTGGTGCACTTCCGCCGCTGGCGTTGGTGTTTTGACTGAGCTCCAAATGGATACTCAGCCAGGTAGTGGGAGCGCGCGTCGTAGATTGCCGTATTCTGGTGAATACTCGGTGTGGTTGCAGGCTGCAAAGTAGGGAGAGATGCGGAATGTTTGGAAAGAAGGGCTTTTACGAGACAGATACGGAAATTTCGATGACTTAAAGAAGTAGAACGAGTAGAAGTAGAAGGAGAAGAAGTAGAAGGAGCAGAAGTAGAAGAAGAAACTGAATGACAATGAATAATAAAAGAATTCAGAACGGAGACATTTAATAGTCTCCGGAATAGTTTTTTGTACCAGACCCTTGTTCGTTTCCGCTCGATAGGGTACATGGCCAACATCTGATCTTTTTTGTCCACCCCACCCATCATGATATTGTAATCATTTATCAAGATGGGTTTGGTGGACAAATCCCGAGCTTGAGAGACGCCGTTGCCATGGTATGTCGAGATCATAGCGACCCTATTGTGGTCCCTCCATACCATGACATCAACGTCTCCCGAGGTGAGACCAGTGATCTGATCTTTGGCCATGTTCCCCTTGGTCAGACTGTGCAGGGCCTGCGGAACAAACTGACGATTGGTTCGCAGGGTCCCTACACAGTCAAAGCCCAACACCTTCAGGTATCGAGCAAGGCATGGCGAATTATAAAAATTATCCATCCACAACGTGTGACCCTTGCCCTCAAGACCTTTTGTAAGCCTTAGGACGATTGCCGGCGTGGATGCTTTCATTGGGTCTTCATACTGCTGCGGTGGACACCTTTGAGACTTACCGATAGCGTGAACCTCAAACCGCCATAGGTAGCCGGTTTGAGATTCACAAATTTCGTAAGTCTTGATCCCCACCGTAGCAGCTTTATTGGGAATCAATTGGCTGATGTCCAACCAACCTTTCCACTGCAGAAGACTTTCGTCCAAGGCAATGTTTTGCCCCAGGCGATAAAGGGATTGAAATTTGTTGTTCAGATGTGACAACAATGGCTGCACCTTAAAAAGTTTTGCCTCGGAGCCTCCCAGACTTTGCTCACACATGTCATGGTTGTTCACGAAGTGTAAACACTTACTAAGCATCATGAAACGATTCCCAGACATGTGTGCGCTAAATCCGGGTGTACAGAATACGTCAACAGATGAATTCCAGTATTCCTCGATGCGTGACTTGACCACAACCCCCATCGCAATAACCACACCGAAGTAGACGTACAGCTCGTCAACAGTAGTATTTCGCCACTTTCGTATGCGGCTATTGGGAAGGAGGGTACCTTCATCGAGCATACGGGATTTCAACTGCTGAGCGTACCTGTTCGTCTCCGTGGCAATGTACTCCATAAATTGCCGATCCCATATGCTAACGAAAATCTCATATGGGTCGACACATGGAGCTGTCGGACCTACATCTTTGTGCGAAAACATTTCCCGTCTCGATTCAGGTGGAATCGGAACATTCGGAAACGGTTTCCAATCAAATTCATACAAACCCCAAGGCTGGTCCGTCGCGGTTGGGGGAACATATGGGTCGTTGGCGTCCACGGCGTTGGCTGCAGGCTGGAGTTCGGCTGCAGGCTGGTCGTCGGCATCATCAATGTCCAAGGGCGTCTCCCAAAAGCTCCTCTGCACCCTTGGAATGAGTGAAGGAAACACGTCATCTTCGTCGCTCACATCAGAGTCTGGTTCGCTTCCTGTGTAACAATAGGTAGGTAAAACATCTGGTGGGAACTGAAAGTTTGCCCCTAACCCTGTCCCAAGCTAAAATCAACAGTATTTACCATAAAAGAGCTGATCATATTTTTGATCATCTCGCAGACTCCGTTGAGGAGGAAGCATTGATGATGCCGATTCACACTCCAATAACCTGAAAAAATTTTGCATGTGAGACATGGTGTTTAAAATAAATACAAATTTAAAAAAAGATTAATTTAATAGTCATTAAGATACTTACAACGCCGGCGAGGGTGTCGCTAATACGTCCTCCATCTGACGTGGTGCTGGACTGGGTAGAGGGACCTCCTCTACCCAAACCTCAGCCATCTGAGGTGGTGGTGGGCTAGGTGGAGGGACCTTCTCCACCACAACCTGAGGCGCCAGCTGAAGTGGGTCGATTGGTGCAGGAACAGCCCTGAAAACAGGAATTATTTAAAATTATTCTTGCTAATGGTAAATAACCAAGATATAATTTAGAACTACTTACGGTGGCCACCGGCGCTTCCTGTAAGGGTGCAGAGCAACCTCTAGAGGCCGACCCACCGGCAGCTCATTAATGTCGTACATATTTAATCTGAAATACAAAATTCAATTTATTAACACTGTCTAAAAGCAAAAGCAGTTTAAAAATAACGATGACATGCAAAACCAACTCACCAAACAAATATAAAACACATCAATAAAATTAAAATAATTTAAACCTTCTTTTTTTCTAAGTCGGTCAAAACATTGCTCTACTGACCATTTTCCTGAACAGTGTACGAAACACAAAAAAACATGGCGGCTTGGAGGTCATAAACGTCAAATGTCCGTCTGCTAAAAAATCTCCTGGAGATTCGATTTTCGATTACGTTTTTTAATTTCAATATTTACACAATTTTTTTACGAATGTCACTAATAAAATGGCTAATACATACGTAGTAACGTATCTAAATTATGTTTCTAACAACATTTTGTCGTCTCTAGTGTATTTTCTACTCACAACAAGTAGAAATGTACCGGCATGGTGCGCGAATTTCGATACAATGTTTGATGAAATTAAAGATTCTGACCAAAATCTTTAAAAAATACACAATGCAGCTATTAAAAACTGTTTAGTACTTACTTATTCACGGATAAATCTCAGCACACAACACTAAACTCGAAAATAACACTTTAAACTTTACCGCCGCGTACGTTGACATAAACGAAATGAAGCCGTTACAACAGAAAAACATTCCGATAACAAATGTTGTTGAATGTTTAGCATGTGATGTTTTATGCTTTTCTCATTCTTTCACCTACAGTCTGTGTAAGTTAGAGTAAGAAAGGTATACTCTAGACAGGCAATATTTGGCATTTAATCCGATCCGATCCACGAAATCTCCAGGAGATTCCCACCAGACGCGCGTTTTTTGACAGAAATCTCCTGGAGATTTATTAACGGACGGTGGTTATGCAATGTTGTATAACATGTTATGTTATATCGGGTGTAAAAAGACCCTTAACGTAAACGAAAACTACGTATTCTACCCATCACTGGGACAGTTTTTTCTTCTACAACTTTCCTGGGAATTCAATAGTTTCGGAGATATTCAAGGTCAAAGTTGAAATAAAAAAAAAAAACATTTTTTTTTCTTCAAAATCGTATTCTAAACATCATTAGAAAACTTTCTTCTGAACAAACATTATCAAAATTATTAATTTTTCATAACAAATTAATCATTTGAAGTTACAAAAATGCAATGAACACAAAATACTACGCACGCACACTACCGCGCGAGGTTCCGAGTTCAACGACCAATGCAATACGGGCTCAGCTGATCGACGCGCGCGATTTTACGTTTTCAACAAAAACTTTGATTATTGAATTTTGAAATTGTTTTAATTTTGAAATTGGGTAGGTAGGTACCTACTACCTAAACGCGACTGCGCTGAAGCAGATCTTCCCCAATCTGGCAGGTCCAGACGTCTCTTTCCGGAGGCTCTACGCGGGGTTTGTCCAGTCCCTGTACGTTAACGGAGCCCCGGTGTAGACTCGGTCGCACGGACTGAAGACGACTCAAAGGGTTATAGCTATCCTCATGATACAGGGATAGGTACTGCACGGCATCCTGCGAGGCGAGCCAAATGCGGCCTGTCATCGTAGGATTTTGGAGGCGACAGTCCTCACATGTGAAGGTGCAACGCCACCGAGGGGAAACTCCGCTGCTATGATGATGGTATACCATGGCCGCGTCAAAGGGCAACTGAAGGAACAACGATCGGAGAGAGAGAGGGAGCTTCAGACTTTTACTGACTAAAGATCGGTAAAAGTCCGACACTCCCTTTCATTTCACACAGAGCGCGAGGGGTCACTTATCTAAAAACTAAACTTGAAATCCTAGGTTTAAACTTCTACCTAGGTTCAAGCCCTACCTACATTTAAAATAACAACGTAATAAACCTCACTAGGTACTTGTGTCGTTTTAACGAATATTGTAGGCATTTTTGAAGATGATTTCTAGTAAGGATGGCTTCTAATGCATAAGGCTGTAACGCCTAAGCAATAAAAACCCGTCCTGTTAAGTATGATTGTAAATAAATCTCGTAAGTACCTACCTACCTCACTTTATAAAAATGTTTACTAGGTAGGTACCGACTAAATTACATTTCAAAACATGGAACGAGCACGCGGCGCGTTTTATCTGTGTAAATTCCTTTGTTTGTCGATCGGAAGTCACAAAGTGAAACCAGCCACCTTAGACGCAGGCTTGCAGACGGAGAGCAATGGGTAGCTCTCCGTTAAATAACTACCAAACCCTGGTGGACGGCGCGATGTGGAAGCTGTCAGCAAAACTGATGGGTCCCGAAAGAAACGATGCCTGAAAGGGTCGCGAGAACGTTCTAAATAGTTATCGCGACCTTGAAACGCAAAGGCAACTGAAGGAACAACATTGGGTTTCAGTCAATAAAAGTCTAAAATTCCCTCTCGCCCCATCAGAGCGCGAGGTAATTTTGATGGTTTCCCAACATCAAAATAAATCGAAGCTGCACAATTGCAGCAGTCTGAACTAAGATACTTACCGACTGCGGCCTTTACAACTACCTACTAGCCACGTATTTTACAAATACTAATCAGAATTTAGTCAGAATTTCATTTTTCTGTGTTCATTGATAATTTTTTTTTTAAATAGTAATTTACGTAAACTGATTTACGCAAACCCAATTTAGGTAATTATTTATAACTAGAGCGATATTTTGTTATTACACCATGCTGGCGCTGGCGCCAGCAGCCAGTAGCATGCGAGCGGCTTGTGCTCAAAGAAAGTTACCGCCCACCGTAGCGGTGCGCACCTGTGACATCAAAAGAGCCGCCCGCGGTCCGACCTCCTCCCTATCCCCGCAAACAATTTATAGGAATTTTATTTTTATTTTTATTTTTATTTATTGCGAATTAGTTCAATTTCTTGCGTCATCGAATGCACTCGTGGTTTTTTTTGTTGCGAATTACTGTTATTAGGTTTGTGTTGTTTTGTGTGATAGTCTGACTGATATTAGTGAAAGTGTTAGAGTGATAGGCTTAGTTTCGATATTGTGAGTGTGTTGTGTGTTTGTGTGTGAAGTGTCTTTTTAGGATTATTTTAGTAGGTAGTAGGCACCTTTCGCGAGTTAAGATGCCTTTCATGTTTATTCGGCGCGCGAGTACCCACTTACGTGAATATGGTTTACTGTTACGGCATGGCTCATGGAAACGCTACTGCAGCCCTGCGAGTGTACGGGATTGATGGGATTCGTGGGCGTGTCAGAACACGGATTCACAGTTCTTCACTTCAACGATTGCTGGACAATCAACCGATTGTACCAATTTCTTTGGGAGGCGACCGACAAGTACGACCGGCAGCAGAAGAGGCCATTCTCGTTGTGATGCGGGAAAACCCACGGTTGGGCCAAAATATTGCGGAGGCGGCATGGTCATCACGCTCGGCACACGGTTTCCCATTCAACTGTGCATAAAGTGTTGAGGAGGGATAGGCAACGGCATTATTTTTACCGACGAGAGTACTTTCACAAATAATGGATTGTGGAACCGCCGAAATACCTATTATTGGTGCTTCGTCAATCCAAATCAAACTATGGAAACAGGCTTCCAGACACGGTGGAAACAATGTGTCTACGGCGGGCGTTGTGGGAAACCAGATCCTAGGCCCAGTTTTCTTGCCACCGGGAATGGACGGGCCTGCCTACCTCCATTTTATTACTGGGTACGACGAGATGCGACTAGCTCAGAGGCTTGGGTTGTGGTGCCAGCACGACGGTGCGCCGCCTCATGTCGTGAGACCAGTTTGTGAGCAACTGACTATGCTGTTCGGAGACAACTTAATCGGACGATTTGGGCTTCACGCATGACCAGCTCGCTCGCCTGATTTAACCTCTCTGGATTTCTTTTTGTGAGGTTACGTCAAAAATAGGGTGTTTGACCGCCCATGCGAGACCGCTGCTGAAATGCGACAGAAAATTATTGATGTGTTTGAAGAACTTAAGCAGCGGTCAGCTCAAGAAGGAATCCTAGAACGGGTTCATGAAAACACGCGGGCTAGGGCGCGCATCTGTCTCCGCGTGGGAGGTCGGCAGTTCGAACCGGAGCTCGTCAGTGTCGAGAGGCCACCTGTGTTGGATGACAGCTGAAGCGACGGACAGTGTAGGTAAGTACTCAAGCTATTTAAAAACTGTACCTACTTATTTCGTGTAAACGTAAGTAATTGAACACAACACAGAATTTTTTTATTACCAAGAGCCTACTAAAGGGCTCCATGGTTGTAATGCCAAATGCCATGTCACTACCAAGGTGACCTTGCTAGTTGCAATCCGTGGCGCGTTTTTCCAACCACCGAACCTGTTGGCGTGTGGTTTACATCCATGCAGCCGCAGCATAAACCAAGGCCACCTTGGTTAGAACCAAGTTGGAACGCTAGTTTGCAACCGTGTAGCAAACCTTTAACGTAATACCTACACCATTCAAAGCGCGCGCGACACCCGGGCGCCGCGCCTCGCCTGTCGTATACGTACTACACACACACACCGGCACAATCAGTTGGACGCTTTACGTTGCGCGCTAGGAAAATCGTCATTTTTTTAAAGGTTGAAAAAAAAGTTTGTTTCCCAGCAATATTTTTTGGCCAAAATGACTTAGTTATATGTACAGAATGTGTAGTTAACGGGTATGTGATCGGTCTTTTTACACCCTGTATAGTCTGTACGGACCGTTAAGCGTTGCTCTTCAGCAAGTGCTTAAGAGCTGCTAACACGAGGTACAATTTCATACAACCGCTCTTGATTATGATGTTATTACACATCTTTCATCAGATATTATAGATACACAACTATCTTATGGATATTATCTAGACTTCTATAGAAATCAAAACATAAATTTGTGTTGTGTAAAACTAATCTAGTAAAGACCTCTGAAAATCAGCTATTTTACGTGAACTCTGGCCTTCCATAATGTAACCATAAACTTAGCAGGTCTAATTTCTGACTACCCACAACAACTGTCAAAGATCTAAAAGCCTGTAAAGATGAAGAAAACCGCATAACTTACCTTCTGATATCATTGTTGTGTTCGTTGTCCCGCCCATGTCTTCTGGCACGCGCCCGTCGCTCCCAAGACCTGGAGCGACGTCTCCTTCTGTCTGTGTCCCGAGTCTGTTGGTAGACAAAATTATATTAGCCTCTCGAATATCAAAACAATCTACCCAAAAAAGAAGTCTATACCCTATTCGCATTAAAGTGATGCATCTCGACATACATTTTCACTGTTTCTCATACAACCCGCTCATAACCGATTATGAAGTTATTACACATTTTTCATAACATATTTTAGAAGCCCAGTATCTTGTGGATATTATCTAGGTTTCTATAGAAACCAATTTCTAAATTTGTGTAAAACTAATCCAGTAAAAACCTCTGAAAATCTCCTATTTTGTATAAACTTTGACACTTTATAATTTGCCTAAAAATTTAAAAAGTCAAAAAACTAAAACTATAGCCTTGCAAATTTTATTAAGATTCTAAATGGCGACAATTTTTTTCAAAAACTTTTAATGATTAAAAAAACAGCTATTTCCTGGAGCAAGTTTTGTGAAATTTTCGAGTAATTCTCGGAATTACCGAGCACTAACAGAGTTTTCAGGCGTTGTCTCTATATTTTTGCGTTGCCTCTTCGTCAAACATCGCGTTGCCTTTTCGTCAAACATCGCCTTGGATTGCGTTAGATGAAGTAACAAGTTTTTAAACCATTTTCGATGTTGACGATAAGAAAGACGAAAAGGACCCTCTTAAGAATAGAAATTTAAAGAAACCTTTTTTACAGTCTGTTCAACCGATTTTACCTTCTATTTCGTAGGCATAAGGGAGGCATTAAAAGCAAAAAGTGGTTACAATACCAACAATTTACTGCAGCCGCCATTTGTCATGCCACCAACGTAATAAAAGTCAAAATCAGTTGAACGGACAGTAATAAAAGGTTTTCATAAATTTCTAATGTTATTTTGCACAGAGTATAGAATACTCACTGAATCTCCTCTCCTGTCTCGTCTTCTGGGGGGCTGGTCTACTGGTTCTTCTAGCAGTTCAGTCAATGGTAATACCTGAAGCAAATGAAAATATCAGACACCATACTATACAGAGATAAGTACCGAGTATTATACAGAGATCAGGGGGTCTACCCGCTTTCTCTGAAACGAAACTTTCGTAAACGAACGAAATTCATTTGACGTTAAAATTGCAAACAATCCCTCTGTCATAATTATTTTTTTTTTTTCGAAACATAACTAATTAGAGTTGGTTTAGAGATTCGGTACTTCAAACAATTTTCGTTCGTGCGAAATTTCGGGAACGAAAGGAACCGTGACACGCGAAATTTCAATCGAAACTTCGTTTTTCGGAGAAAGCGGGGAGACCCCCAGGTTTCTTTTTTGTTTGTAGGAGGTAATCTCTGAAAGTACTGGTTCAATTGTTAAAATTTTTTCACCTACAGACAGCTACTTTATTCCTAAGTGATGAAAGCTATATTTTATACTAGCTTTTGCATGCGGCTTCATCCGCGTACATATAATATGGTCTGTCACTCAGAAAAAAGCAGGTTTCTATCGGTGAAAAAATGTTTGTAATCGGACCAGTATTTCCAGAGATTACCTCATTCAAACAAAAAAAAAAACAATTTTATAGATATCGGCACGGAACTTGAGTTCTAGGCGTCAGAGCAGGGATCAACTCAAAAACGGGCTCACCTATCCAAACCAAATTTTTAGGCTTGGTACGGACTATTTAGTAGATGGTTTATGTGAAGTTTGGTAGGGTAGAGTAGGGTAGAGTAGGGTAGAGTAGGGTAGGGTAGAGGAGGGTAGAGTAGGGTAGAGGAGGGTAGAATAGGGTAGAGTAGGGAAGAACGGGAGTGAAGCCGTGCGGGCAAAAGCTAGTACTTTCTAAAGAAAAACATGTACATACCTTGACAAGCGTCTGCTCATTATGTGGGTTCCCCCTGGGCGGCTGTGGCGCGACAGGGGCGGGCGCGGCCAGCTTGGCGCCGCGCGACACCACGAGGCGCGCGCGCACGGCGGCGCCGCCCAGCGCCGCGGCGCCCAGCGCGGCGCCCGCCAGCGCGCCCGCGCACGGGGAGCGCCCGCGGGGCTCCGCGCCCGACACCGGGGACGGGATCAGGGGGGCGCCCACTGAGGAAGGCACACATAGCTTAATACAATAGCTAGAAAATAGCACACGAGCATTTTGAAGGGGAATGTCTGTGTCCCACTGATATATATAAGACGTTCACAACCAAAAAGATTAAATAGATACAATAGAGCGGCCATCAGAAGAAATGTCTTAGAAAAACTGTCATCCTATGCTTCAGTGAAAACGAAAAAGATTTATTTATTTATTAAAACTTCATGCAACATAAAAGTACAAAGGCGGACTTAATGCCTTAGGCTTTCTCTACCAGTCTACCTAGGGTGGTAAAGAGAAAACGTGGTAGGTGCATAAAAAAAAAATTAAAATAAAAGTTAACTAAGAAAAAAAAAAATAAACGAAAATAAACTGGAGTTAGGTCCAGTCGTTTTGCCATAATACGATTTTTAATGGTGCAATGAGCAACTCGGCATATTTCTCCAAAAAATATTTTCTTTTGGTGCGTATAGCGGACACAAACGCGACTTGACAGGTACAGGTGACAGCGACTTGTTACTACTTTAGTAACAAGTCTCGGATTACAATTTTGTTCGCTATGTCCTGTCTATTGGTAGTATATGTTTAATGTCTTTGTTCACAACTAAGGAGTCTTCCCGATCTCCGACTTCTCTGCCGAAGTTTATGTTTCCAGTTAACGGACGGGCGTTGGAACTTTGTTTTCTTGTAAAGGGAACAGTTGTTCAAAAAAGGGTTGGGAAACTGTGGTTTAAAGTAAGATAAAATAGTACATTGTTACACTAGGGGTGAAAGTTACTTATTTCGTCCCGAGGAGTCGGCGGCCGAGCGCAGCGGTGAAGTCGCTAATTCGAGGGACTAAATAAGTAACTTTAGCCCCGAGGTAAGCATTGCGCTTTTCATTACGAATACAAGAAGATAGACCTAGTTTTTTTTTTTTAAATAATTTGACCGCTGTTAGTTGAAAATAAAACTCCCTAGGGATGAAAAGTGTGATATTTTTCAGCCCGCTCCTCAGGCAACTTTAGACCTACTTTCAGAGTATGAGTAATGAAAAATACTTATTTCTGAAACAATCATTATAGTTGTATTTATAAACACTATTGAGACCACCTCGTAGTATCAAAGTTAAATACTCCCATGCCACCTGCCACAGATCAAAAATAGAAATTCTCCCAACGAGATTTACTTATTTACATTCTTTGGGGGGGCCATATTATCCATCTCTGTAAATTTGTGTGCATGAAGTATCCATACTTCCTTACTAATATTATAAAAGCGAAAGTGAGTTTGTTTATTTATTTGTTACGTCATCACGCCTAAATAGCAAAACCGATTTTGATGAATTTTTGTACAGAGATAGTTGGGACCCTGGAGACGCACATGGGCTGTTATTTTTTTTATTTTGAGAAAAGGGGGAGAAAGAGTAAAGTATATTAATAAACGCGGGCGAAGCCGCGGGTAAAAGCTAGAAAGCTAGTAATATTATAAATGGGAAAGTGTGTCAGTTTGTCCGTCTTTCACGGCAAAACGGAGCGACGAATTGACGTGATTTTTTAAGTGGAGATAGTTGAAGAGATAGAGTGACACAGGCTACTTTGTCTCTTTCTACCCCCCCCCCCCCCCCCCACTTCCCAGAGGAACGAAACGTGTTACCCCGAATTTAACGCGAAGCTAGTAAATAATTCAAATAAATAAATGTTCTATGGAACCCTTTAACTACTCGCTTTGGATTGGTCCGACGAGTATTTCTGTGGCCTATTCGCCAGGGTCGTGTATTCGCGCCTGGTTACTCCATCCCGTTTAAGTTTTCTATGCCCATAGGTTTTTTTTTCACCTATGGACGACAGAAGAGCTGACGAAATGGAGTATTTGGTCGTCATTGTTTTTTTTTTTTTAATGTGAAAATCATCTAAAGAACACAGGAAGGTGTGTCAGACTTTTACTGACTAAAAACCTACTCCTGTTCCTTCGTTGCTTTTCATACCAGGGTCAAGTCTTCCTTTCAGGAGCAGACCCTTGGCCACAATAGGCTTCGGCCCTGTAGGGGCCCACCCTACGGTTTGCTAACATCTCCTTGAAGCGCGCCGTCGACGACTTGGGCTTGGTCCGGGCGGTTACCGGACAGCCGGACGGCGAGCTACCTATTGCTCAGGGTCACTAAACACTAGACCAACAGGCCAGTCAAATATAAGGTATTTTCTTACCATGGTTTTCAATGACGGGTTCCTTCTTAGCCTCGACGATGTCGGCTGGTGGTGGCGAAGGCTGCTTCTCATCTTCCCTGCCAAGCTTCAGATAATCATTGCCTTCTAGCGCCTTGAACAACATCTCCACAAACGGTTTCGTTTCTGTTGATAAGAAAAACGTAATTAACTATGATATAACTAGATTTCAGGGAATCCAATCCTGCAAACGCGGGATTCCGCTCCTTTCCTGCGGGATAGGAAATGCGGGGTTTTTCATGCGGAATCGAAGTTTTTTATAAGAAAAATGAATTCCAGATGATCAGAGACCCAGGATGATTCCTCATTAAATTGATGAAACAACTTTACGTGAAACTAGTGACATTCTTTAGAATTTGTCTGGAAAAGTAATTATTTTGTTTTCGATTTATAAATATTTGTTTTTGATTTATTTCGATAAACGATATTGTGCGTCCAGCATCCATGGCAACCTTCCTTGTAGAAAGGTTGCTGGAATAATTAACGATTTTTTTTAGGTGGGAAATCATCCAATGATTTCTCCCGCTCTTGGGCGAAGCATACCACTCGTAAATCGATGTGGATGGCGTTACCACTTTACGACCACTGCTTTTTTGAAATGGTAAGTTCATTATCGAAATAAAAATATAGTAAAATTGTGTTATGAGAATGGAACCTCTTCGTCGTCAGACACTCACCCTGCTGCAGGAACACATCGAGCTGATCGACCATCACCTCCCGGAGCTCGTCCAGGGGTTTGTCCTTCTTGACCAGGGCATAGACATACTTGGCCAGAGCTGCTGGATCCGCATCGCAGCTGGAAAAAGATTAAATAGTTTTTTTAATATTTATCGTTTATTTCAAGCATTGACTCATAGTAACATTATTGAATTAAATGGAACTGTTATAACATAATTAATAAATTAAATACTTTAGGTTTAGATTATTTAAATTATTAAAACTTTGCTAAAATTATTGATAAATATTATTGAATGTATAATTCAATTCTTTTATAGTTTGTTAGAATTTATATTGTTATAATATTATAAATGCAAAAGTTTGTATGTATGGATGGATGTATGGATGTTTGTTACTCTTTCACGCAAAAACTACTGAACGGATCTCGACAAAACTTGGTACACGAGTAGACCATATCCCAGAATAACACATAGGATACTGTTTCCTAGGATTATGTTCGTTGGGATCATTTTTACGCGGGTGAAGCCGCGAGCAAAAGCTAGTAATGTATAATGTAGGTAAATTTCGAATAAACTAAAATTAAAATAAAATATTCGGCAGTATATTCAGTCGGCCTTATAATGTTCCCACTGTTGAGACTCCGGCCTCCTCTCTGAGAGAGGGAATGGGCCGTAATCCACCACGCGGGCCCAATGCGGGTTGGTGGATGTCACATGTCTTCGAATTTTTGCTTCTAGGAAATGCCGGTTTCTTCATGACGTTTTCCTTCAGTTTTTAGAGCAGTGGTAATGAAATAAATTACGCAAATGCGCCTGGCAGGGTTTGAAGCCGCGACCTACAACTCGTAAGTCGGGGCTGTGAAATTTTGCTTAATTCATGAATCCCCAAGCGACCACCGGTGGCCGCGCATCTATTGTCTTACTAGTTTTCTTTATTCCGTGGTCTTACTATTGTGTCTCTAATTGACGGTATCTGAATGGTTAAATATTTGTTAGATATTTAATATTTATCTTTGGATTAAGTTTCTTTTGGTTCTCTCTAATGGTACCTATATAATTTATTGCCAGATTAACTTATTGTATTTGTAATAGTGATCTTTCATAATAAAATAGATAGCCATTTATAGATACCAACCAATTTTTTTGTAATAATTTACTAGATCTTATCACGATAGCGATAAGAGTTACTTTATTATTACGTAAAGTATTATGAAGTATTTTTTTTAAGTGTTAAAATTAGAGAGGCGCCGAAAATTCGAATTATATTCGGTATTCGGCGTACTGTGCGTTTCAAATGAGAATAGGATCGATTTTTTGTTGTGACGTCACGATTTACTGTCAAATATAAGAAATTTGGTCAAAATTGAGGGACTTGGAGATGAGTAAAATTGAAGAACTGAATTCTGATTAAACTTTTTTCCTTCACAGTTCGTAAATAAATTAAATTTTTCGTAAAATAGTTATAGTTTCAAAATTTCTTTCCTCGATTTGACAGTAAATCGTGACGTCACAACATGCAATCGATCCTATTCTCATTTGGAACGCATTGTAACTATACCTATTCTAGGTACAGCAGCGTGAGAGCAGTGGTGACCGAGTGGCAACTGCCACAGAAAGAAAGAAAAGAAAGAAAGAAAAACGGTTTTTTCGAACCTCACATTTTTAAATTAAAAAGCAGTAGAAATACGATATCTGTTATTTGTTTATTGTGCAAACCTACCATAGTGTCGTCTTTTTTAACCCAAAGGTCGACTGGTAGAGAATGCCTTGTTGCATTAAGTCCGCCTATGAACCATTATTGTACGTGAAGTTTAAATAAATAAGTAATACAGAAAATACCATACAATTTAGTATGATACCTTACAAGATATATTACGAGTTGTAGATCGCGGGTTCAAACCGAACCAGGCGCATTACTTTGCGTAATTTATTTCATCACCACTGCTCTCAAAGCGGTGAAGGAAAACATCGTGAGGAACCGGCATGTCCTAGAACCAAAAATTAGACATGTGACATCCACCAACCCGCACTGGGCCCGCGTGGTGGATTACGGCCATTCCCTCTCCTAGAGAGGAGGCCGGAGTCCCAGCAGTGGGAACATTATAAGGCCGACTATGCTATGCTATGCTATGCTATCCTTACTAATATTATAAAAGAGAAAGTAAGTTTATTTGTTTGTTACGTCTTCACGCCTAAATGGCAAAACCGATTTTGATGAATTTTGATACAGAGATAGTCGAGACCCTGGAGACGGACATAGGCAATTTTTTTTATGTGAGAAAGGTGTTGAAAGAGTAAAGTATATTAATAAACGCGGGCGAGGCCGCGGGTAAAAGCTAGTTATTTTATACTGTCCATCCAAAATTCAAGATGGTAACATGCTTATGTCAGACATTATAAATAAATGTTACGAGATGTTTAAATTCTATTTCTGTTAGACACACACAGAGGTTATAATTAACCGAGGCTTGTTTATTTTTAAACAACGCAACAGTTAACTGTAATATAAATGGTTGAACCACACAAGTGTTACGGAAATAGAAATATGTATAAACTTTGCTTGCAGCTGTATCATCTCTGCCTGACCACTTAAAAAAAAAAACCTGAACCCTGCAATGCAGCGCCAAACCAAGCTCCTTGAAGTTTTCGTTATGAACTTAGCGATGGTCAGGCGGAAGTGTCTTTGATGGTACCTATTAAATCTATATATGTACTTATTATTAAAAGGAAAAACTGATTGACATATCAACGCATAGGAAACTACTGATATAGGTATCGACATGGATCTTGAGCGCTCAGCGTCAGAGTGCGTAAGGCGTTTTACGCATTGGCGAGCCAATCGTCGTCGTTGTTAGATACATGCAGCAAGCGCAGGAACGAATCATGAGTGACGTCAATGACGCGATGGCGTGGCGAGCCAATTACTGACGCTCCCTGCCCCCGCATCTCACTTCATACCACTAAATAGGCCCGATATTTGACTTCGGCGCAATTTGAAACCGCTGCGCGTGCTGGTATCTATACTAGGATTATGAAACTTCATCTTATGGTCTAGTTTCCGCACTTATTGCCGCACACAGAGACGTCATTTTACTTTAATGTCAATTATAGCAAAACCTAAGGTAATTAACGTCATAAAGATATAGACTATTATTCAATGACAAAATTAGTAAATCAGAGATTAGCGTTAATGGGCGCCTCTGAGTGCGGCAGTTAGTCTTTATCGGACCATTGTACATTGAAACTTTGCACAAGGCTTTCTTTTATGACGTAGGTGAGTACTAGAAGTTTTTTTTTTTAAATTGACCCCCTTAGGATATGAAACGGGGATTTAAACGGACCTATTCTTGCTAAGATTCGACGCACAACTTGGATTCTTAGATCTTAATGGTAAAATTGTGTTTTTTCGTTTATTTTTATGTTTTTTTTTTCACTGTTTATTTTCTTATGTTTGTCTCTGTTGAAGCCAACGTCAAAATGCCAAAGACAACAAAGAGTAGTTGCAACAGATAACCTGCACAACTCTTTTGTCTATGGTGTAGGTGCAATCACAGAGTAAATTGTTACTCAATACATTTAAGCCCTGTATACATGGCCTGGCAGGCATTTTTTTTCTGTAATGATTTGTACGTCTATTTAGGTGGAATAAACATGTTTTCTTTCTTCTGTTCTTTCTATTTCAAAGTAAGTACAAAGAAACCTATTTTAATGCAGACAAAGCCGCTGACAGAAGCTAATTAGACATTCAATTCAATGATATGGTTGAATTTTATTAACCAATTAACCTTTCGAATACTGTAATTAGAGACAAAACAGAAAGACAATGAGAGAGCGAACGCCGGCATTCGCCCAACCCCCAAACCCCAAGTTTGGGGGTTAGGTGAATTAAATTAATCCAACGAATATTTTCCTATCCATTTTGCCGAGGACATACGTAACTGATTGATTTTTTTGTTATTTCAAACTAGTGCATAACTGCAATCCCACCTGATGGTTATCAGTAGAAGAAAAAAACGTGTTGCGCCGACCCCAAATAAAACGGGACAAGGGCAGGAAGATGATGATGATGATGGTTATCAGTGATGCAATCATTGTTAGTGAGACACTAGTCTGCCCCCGTTAGTAAAAAAGACACATCTAACATTTTTTCCAGATTTGAGTTATATACATTGCCGGAATCAAGAAAAAGCGCATCTGCCTGTATTTTTAATATTTTGCTAACTTTCTCCAGTGCGGTTGCTAGCACAAGAAAAAAAGGCCCCGATTTCCTGTTTCATTCAGTAAAACATTTTTCTATCCGTTTTCGTTTTTTTTAGATACATTAAAAAAAAATTAATAGAACATTCTAAATGTTACAAAGTCTATGTAAAGCAAGCGATAGTACAATAGCGGAGGGAAGCAGGGAATGTACACGGGAGGCGTAGGTAGCTACAGCAAAATTGTAATGTGTTACATAGAACAACGAAATCTTGAAGGTTTGTTTTTGGTAAATGTATCGTTTTGTAAAAAGTCATAGAACAAAAGTTGTTGTTTATGATGCATGCATAGAGATTTGACAAATTCTCAAATACAAAAAAAAATACTTTAAAACTACATGCACAAATGTGTAACCCACTGCAATGTTCTCATCTGGACACATGATTAACAGAAGATTTAAAGTTTTCATGCATACATGGAGATTTGACAAGTTCTCAACTTCAAAACTGATTCAGAAATCTGAAGTTAGTCATAAACAAATAATAATTAGATTCGTATAATGACTCATTAGTCTAATTAGACCCCACTAATACAAAAGTTTTATTTTTAAAGGTTACAAAATTCTAGTTAATAAGATAAAGAAAAACAGAAGTTTATCTAATCTATTCAACAATATGGACACAAATCTAAATCAACGAGATAAAGTTAACAGTAGTAAAATTGACCAAATCAATTGACAATTTCATCCCAACAGATTCCAACTTATATTGTCACCAAAATCGAATAATAACCTCATCACTCCATTAAAAATT
The DNA here is from genome assembly GCA_949319445.1 of Mythimna lalbum. NCBI lineage: Eukaryota > Metazoa > Arthropoda > Insecta > Lepidoptera > Noctuidae > Mythimna > Mythimna lalbum. The sequence continues at coordinate 11,076,800 of OX439373.1, forward strand.
TATATTTTGTAAGGATTCAAAGCCATTAGCTGAAACCTAAATAGAGTTCTGCATTTAAAATCTTTTCGGTCACGAAAATAAACGCCATGTGTAATTGTGTATGTCAAATAAAAAAATAAAGCTAAATGAAACTTGATACTTTTACTCATAAATTATTCATGTTGCGAGGAAATACTCCCGCTAACTGAATCAATTTAATTATTGGAGGAATAACTCACTAATAGCGAATTTCTAATTATTTTTTGCAGTAATGTAAATAATAAAATATGGCAGAGGATGTACTCACAGAGGCTCCAATATGGAGGTCAACCACGACTTGAAAGCGTCAGGATTCTCAATAATCATCTCGTCTCAACTATTGTATCGGCCACAGATGACAATCCATCCACAAAGCACTTCTTAAATTAGATAAATTACAATTATAACCACAGCAAAATCTACAATCACTTGAAAATAATCGTCCTTCACGTTTCTGTACACTTCACTTTTATGTAACTTTTTTGATAAATGAAGAAATTTCTAGTTGCAAGGGTGTCAAGTTATTCGGCCTAACCAATGTTGCTAGAGGGAAAAATATATTTTATCACTTAATACCACAGACTATAAACTCCTTCATACCGTGTGTTCAGTAAATTAAACGCGGCGAAACGGGGAACTATAATATGAAATGTTGACAAAGTTATTTTCCGCGTCAATATCTTTATCCTTCGACTCTTTCTAAGCAACTGAACGCATTTTTGTTGTTTAGATCGTTTTGCACGATAAGTTTGTGACCATCAGAATGGTCGGTCACTATTTATAATAATTTTAAATCGAAATAGTTGCTTTTAGTTGCTATTCTACTCCCTTGTCCTACTTTTAAACTTAAACTTTTAGTTAATTTTAAACTACTATTTAATTATCCGTAAGGTAAAGAAGATCCTTGCTATGCACAGATCATAGGTTTTTAGCCATTCTGACATTGGTTAGCCGGCACCATCTAGTGGGGTGGGAACCAACTTCGCAAATATGTATTCAAATAATGTTTTGGGCCTCAACTTTTAAGGATAATTTATTTTTATTTTTTAAGGATAGTAGATTATTTATATAGTAGATAGATTATTAGGACATTATTTTGATGCCTTAATACCTGTATGGCTGCAGAATTATTATTTTTTTAATCGGGCTTACGATTCTACAACCTAAAAGCAACTAGTTAACTGTGTGATAGTTGTGGAATATTATTATTATTATATTATAACTAGGTAGCAACTTTGTATAACTATTTCGATGTAAAATATGAGTTCGATGGATTTGATTCTGGTGTTCAAAGTTTTTATGAATAATACCTTTTTTTTAACTAAAAAAAAATGTTTTGTAACAAAATCGAAAACTCGTTTACTTAGGCTACATTCAAAAGGCTCCTTTTCCACTTGATTATCGTAAACATCGAGCATGGATTAAGAGCTTGTTGTTACATCTGACGCTATCCAACGCGATGTTGGACGCAAAGGCAACGCAAAATAGAGAGATAACGCCTGAAAACTCTATTAATATTCTCGAATATTTCACAAAACTTGTTCAAGGAAATAGCTGTTATTTTTAAACCCTTAAAAGTTTTTGAAATATTTTTCATCGTTTAGAATCTTAATAAAATTTGCAAGGCTTCTATAGTTTTACTTTTTTGACTTTTTAATTTTTAGGCAATTTAAGAAGTCTCAAAGTTCATACAAAATAGGAGATTTTCCGAGTTCTTTACTGGATTAGTTTTACACAAATTTAGAAATTAATTTTAATAGAAGCCTACATAATATCCACAAGATACTGTATTTCCAAAATATCTAATGAAAATTGTGTAATAACGTCATAATCGGTTATGAGCGGTTGTATGAAAAACAGTCAAGTGTGTCGAGTTGCATCCTCTTATGAGAAACTTTAAAGGAATGTGCCATGGAAAGATAACGTGGTGTGCCACATAAATAAGTTTTATTTCACACTTATTTCTATTCACACTGCAAAACATATTTGTGCAGTGACATAATTGTAATAATGTGTGTACCCACCATTTCAAATAGTCATTAATATTAGCTTTGCAATATTTCTGTATTTTTCTCTATGGCTTTTTATTCTTATAGAAACAAACTTACTTTTGGCGCGTAAAGTGAATACAATCATAAATAATTTCTTGTTCCTATGTCTTCTTCAAGTAGTGACTGTTATTCTCAACAATTCATCATAATTTCAGCCGATAGATGTCCTCTGTTGGACATAGGCTATTGCGTACTTGTGGTGTTCAAGAATACACGCTACACTTTATATATTTATTACGGTGTCCGGAACTCGGGTTTAACACGTCCGACTCGCTCAGTGGCTAGCTCACAACTGAGCTGAGGGTCGACTACCCCACCACCTACCGGCCAATCTACGCACTATGCGTCACGTGCATACTGTACAGCACAGTACTGTAAGATATACAAAAATAGTTTTAATACAATGCGAAACCCAAAACACGTGTCCAGTACCTATTTTTATGTAAAAAATCTATGTGCAAAATTTCATAATTGTATCATGGAAAATCACAAAGTTATAAACTTGATAATTCAGCAAAAATACGTAGTCACCGGGGCATCCAGGCGACTAAGGGGTTGTTTTGCCCTTGCACCCAGCTGTTTGCTGTGTTGTACTTAATGTCGATGGTGTTCAACATATGACCTTTTTAAATATTTTTGGCAAAAAATATAACATGGTGTAAAAACTATTGGAATCCATTCAGTTACTGATTCTGAACAAACTATATTCAGATTTCACATAAACTAAAAATTATGTTGTATGAGTACCTATAAGATGTAAGTACAATGCGTTCCAAATAAGAATAGGATCGATGGACATGTTGTGACGTCATGATTTACTGTCAAATCGACGAAAGAAATTTTTAAACTTTAATTGGTTTACGAAAAATGTAATTTATTTACGAACTGTGAACGAAAAAAGTTTAATCAGAATCCAGTTCTTCAATTCTACTCTATTCTATTCTATTTTTTGTTGATGGCAAGTAGAGCCGATGTCGACTATTCTGCCAATTTCCAAGTAAATTAGAAAAGCAAGTAGTGTATTAATATTAAAAAATGAAAACGGACAGTAACTGAAGACTTAAAATTCTTCGAGTGATACAGTTGTACTTGATGGGTTAGTACTGGACTGAAACAAACAAGAAAATAAAATACATAAATATTATGATTGTTAAAACATTAAATATACACGTAAACCACAACTATACAGACAGAATATTTGGAGCTATGGACTCATAATTTTATGTTGTTGTGACGGATGAAGATCATCAGCGCCACAAGTAATTCTGGAGAAGGATAGGTTAAGAGGGCGGGGAAATTGATTGGGAGAGGAATTTTAAGTTTCGGGAGACGACCATATAGGTCTAAAGGTGGGACGTTGTTTGTGCATTCAAAAAATATGTGATCCAGTGTGCCTTCTTCTAAACCGCACTCGCAAAGAGAAGAGTCACGAACACGAATCTTTTCCAAGAAAACAGGCGTGCAACAGAATCCTAAGCGAATTCTACAGATGACAGAGATAATAGTTTTAGACATCTTTTTATAAGTGTAGAACCAGGGTTTTGATTTTATGGTTGGCTGAACTGCATAGTAAAACTTACCCTTCTTTTTACCAGTGGTATTCCATTGCTCCTGCCATGCACATTGAAGACTTGCTTTTGGCAGGTTCAGCAAGTCATACCCCTGGATACAATTGTGTGAAAAGTCAGCTGTGGTTGACGAACAAGCATCCTTGGCTAAGGCATCGACGCGTTCATTGCCCTTGATACCACAATGACTGGGTATCCAAACTAACTGAACTTCCCTTTGACTAGTAGCACATGAAAACAGGGATTTTTTAATTTTTAGAAGGAGCAAGCTATGCAATTTACTTCTGAATGGGTTCTGGGTTAAAGCTTGTAGACAGCTAAGAGAGTCTGTGAAAATTACAGCTTTGCCGATGTTGTGGTGTGCCTCTATAAAAAGACATGCTTCCAGTAAAGCCACACATTCGCCTGTAAACACAGAGGACTCCTTAGGACATTTAAATTGTAAAATAATACTAGAGCTTTGGTAAAATACTGCCGCTCCAGTGTAGCTGGAGTCACTGAGTTTTGAAGCGTCTGTGTAAAATTTTTGAAAGCCATTCCATCGCTCGCCCACCACTGCATTGAAGGCCGAATTCGCCGAGGGGGAGTTTTTGGATATACCAATGTTATAGAATATTTTAGGGGTGAAACATAGAACGTCATATTCGAAATTAAAAAGGGGTAATTTGGGATATTGGACAGGAGGGTATTCAAAATTTTTAGTCTCGCGAAAATGTTTAAGGATTAAGGGGATTTCTTTATTTTTCCAATAGTTTGAGGTACTGAATAAGGTATTTAACTCGTTCAGTTTTGCAATGAGGGGGTGGGAAGATCTACATATTACTCTGGATAGGAAACGGGAGGCTAGATATTGTCGTCTTAGGGCAAGAGGGGGCTCAGCGCACTCGACTTGCAAAGCGTTGACCGGAGTGGACTTCATACATCCAGAGATGATCCGAAGGCACTTAGACTGGACCCTATCGAGTCCAGCCAGAGCACCTCTATTGCATGGAATCAAGTGGAACGTACCATAGTCTAATATGCTACGGACTAGGGCATTGTACACCAGTTTCATGGTATAGGGGTGGGCACCCCACCAGACACCAGCGAGGGCTTTTAGAATAGAAATGACGCGTTCGCATTTTTGTATTATTGAATTTATGTGATTTTTACCTGTCAATTTTGAGTCAAGAGTAACACCTAAAAATTTCACTTTACCTGTTAATGGGATATTTATCCCTGAAATGGTTACTGATATGGGAGGGAAAGATCTTTTCCGGGAAAAAATTACTGCCGAACTTTTTGGTGCGGATAGTGATAACCCGTGGTTTAAAAGCCAATGATTCAAGGAGTCCAGAGAGAAGCTCAGAGATGATGCAGCGTCAGAAATGGAGGGATCTGTCACATAAAGGACTAAGTCATCAGCATACTGCAGGATGTGACAGTTATTATTTAGACAGGAGCCAATGTCAACTGTGTACAGGTTGTAGAGGAGGGGACTGAGTACAAAGCCCTGTGGGAGGCCCCTCCAAGTTTGCCTTTTGTCAAAGTCCTCACCCTGGACTCTCAGAACCAATGAACGACAGAGCAGTAGACTACATATGCATTCGATCATCTTGACCGGAATACTCAGCTGGAGCAATTTCTGCCTGAGAACAGGAAGAAGAACGTTATCATATGCAGAAGACACATCTACGAAAGCTGCAACCACAGACTCATTCTTAGAGAATGCTATATGGACGTCTGTTACTAAAACTCCAACACTGTCCATTGTGCTGAGCCCTTTCCTAAAACCGAATTGGTAGTTCGGCAGCAAGTTTCTGGACTCAACTATCCACTCTAGTCGGTTTTTAATTAAGTGTTCCATTAATTTGGCTAGGACTGAAGACAAAGCAATAGGTCTAAGGCCGTTCGGATCATCTGCATGTTTGCCTGGTTTTAATAGAGGAATAACAATTTGTAATTTCCATTGGTCTGGGACCCAACCGCGATTATAACAAAAATTAATTATGTCTAGGAAATATGATTTAGCTTTTTCACCAGAATGTGTTATAAAAGAGTATGGCACACCGTCAATACCAGGTGCTGAGTCCCGGACATGGTTGAGCACCATATTCAACTCTTTTAATGTGAATGGCATGTCAAGAGGGTCTTCAAAATCAATATGTGGTGGTGCATTAAGACATTCAGAAGGAAGTGGGACATAAGGTGGAGCAATTTTATCAAAGAAAAGTTCAGCTGTTTCCCTAGTGATTGGTGACGATATTGATGGTACGCAACCACATCTAAATCTATTAATATTTTTCCACACAACTGAGATTGGGGTGGAGGGGGATAGGGATGTACAGAACCTGACCCAACCTGCACGTTTCTTCCTACGTAAAAGACGTTTGGACCGAGCATAGACTTGCTTATAAGACAACAGATTTTGGGTGGTCATTTCTCTATTATACAGTTTTTCAGCCTCGTTCCTCAACTTAACCACTGAGGTGCATTCTTGGTCCCACCATGGAGGTGATGGGATTTTGTTCCGGGCACTATTTTTCAGTGGGAAGCAAGAATCTGCGCTAGAGGTAACGGCTTCCATAAAACCTTTATAACAGCTCTTGGCATGGTTGTGATCAGAAGGATCAGATAAATTTAAATTTGGAAGAACACCAATTTTCTCCTCCAGTAATGAGGCAAACTTTGACCAATCTGGTTTGGATAAATTGTACCTCAAAAGTGGGGGAGAAGTTTTTTCCAGATAGGTCCGGTTAATCAGAGAAATAACAATAGGGTAATGATCACTACCATGCGACAGGGTTGTACATTCCCAATGGGTTGAAGCTGCTAATTCGGCAAAGCAAAATGTCAGGTCAACACAACTCTTCTGTTGTCCGGGGGAAGGCCTACGTGTTGGGCAACCATTATTTAGGATACAGAGGTCCATATCGTCCAGAATTTCAACTAGAGCTGCACCAAACGCATCACAACGCTCAGACCCCCATCTGTAATGGTGACAATTAAAGTCACCCATGACCAGAATTGGTCCCTGAGCATTAGAAAATATATTTTTGAGAAGAGCTAAGAAGTTTTGATGGGGGTGAGCAATGTATATTGCAAAAACTGTGATGCCTTCCATCCTTCCAGATACGACGCTCATATCTCCTGTGAGTGGAGGCAGTGGTAAGGGGGAAAGTGGCACCCGATTGTTGATAAGGAGAGCTGACCCTCCATAGCCATCAGATCTGTCACATCGGAGGATGTTATAGTGTGGCATACGAAAGCTAAGACCTGGGGTGAGCCAGGTCTCTGCTATGGAACAAGCTAGAGGCTTATATTTGTTAAGTAGGAATATGAGGTCGTGCTTTTTATGCCACACGCTCCTCACATTCCACTGTAGAAATGTTTGGCGAGACGCCATTTCTAATGTCTAAAAGGGTTCTAAAAAGTTGATCGGCAACGTTGGACGGTACTTGGGAATTAGAGGGAAGAGTAGGAATAATAGAGGGTAGAAGTTTAATGAGAAGTTCTAAAATTGAGACTGTGTTGTTGGGAGAGATATTATTGTGGTTAAGAGCACAGCCATTAGGTTGTGAGGGTTGGGGGGAGCTAATAATTTGGTGATGAGTAGATTTGTCATAGGATGGGGAAAGAGGGGCATGGGTCTTGGACTTTAGTGTTACAGTTTTTCGGTAGGATTGTGTTTTAGCTGCATTGGCATAGTTGCGGGATGGTACAGGGATTAATTTGCTGGCCTCGACATAAGGGATGGACTTCTCAGCCATAACTGTTTTGATGGCTTTCTGTCTACCATGCTCGGGGCATGACCTGCTGTTAGCAAAGTGATTCCCCGAGCAAAAAATACAAAAGGCCTCGCCCTCGGAAATGTTGCAACCATCACCTGGGTGATCGTGGCCACATTTACAACAGCGTGGTTTGGATCTGCAAAGGTTAGCGACATGACCAAATCTACAGCATTTTCGACACTGGATGGTAGGATAAATATATTGTTCTACAGGAAGGGAAGTGTAGCAGCAAAAAACTCGTTGTGGTAGCACTTGGCCATCAAAAGTGATGACACAAGTTTCCGTAGGTTTCCACTCAATCGCACCGTCACTTTGTACTTTCCTGTTAATGCGGCGGACTTTCAGGATTCGCCCACATCCAGAGGGCACAGACAAAAAAGATAAGGCTTCTTCTTCCGAAATATCACTTGGAACACCTGTGATCACACCCATCCTTGTGATATTAAAAGTGGGAATTGAGGCAGTATAACTATATTTCGCAAGAAGGTTATTCACCAAAAAGGCATTTGCGTCTTGAGGGGAAGTGAACTCCACGGATACCCGGTTTCGGCCAACTCTTTTCACACCATCCCGGAGGACATTGGCTATGTTGTTTGAGATGAGGAATTTTCCAAAATTAACTGGGTGTAGAGTGGTGCCTGCGTTTGGTGCAACTTCGATTCTGGAGACATGAACTATATAGGGGCCCTTATCCAATGCTGAATATTTTGTACGGCCAATTTGGCTCTTGGGTTGTTTGTTAGGTGGGGAAGGAGCAAGCGTATCCACGCCACTGGCGCGTTTACGAGTGTTTTGGGTCACATCTATACCTGAAACGCTACAGACAACGTCGGCAAACTGGGAAAGTGGGTTTGGGGACAAAAGGTTTGGGGAAGTTGGGATGTCGGGGGGGTCAGGGTCGGGAGGCTTGTTTTGGTCCATCTTGGATGTTAAAACTATTAGGTCACAATACAAACCTGTTTACAAACACAAGGACACCACAATTATATAAAAATAATACACAAAAGTAACAACAATCACTTAAAAACTGTCAGAACTCTCAAAACACACGTGCTATCTAGAAACCCGTGGCGAGAATCTTCAATTCTACTCATCTTCGAGTTCCTAAAAGACAACATTTCTTCGACTTGACAGTAAATCGTGACGTCACAACATGCAATCGATCCTATTCTCATTTGGAACGCATAGTACTGGTCCGATTGCTAAAATATTTTCACCGATAGAAAGCTGCTTTATTCCTGAGTGACATAGGCAATAATTAAGGTTCGCGGGCGAAGCTGCGGGCAAAAGCTAGTATAAAATATATTCTAACTTTTACTTTGGTATCGGAAAAAAATACCTTAGCAGCACCGATCGCCGCGCTGCTCGCAAATTTGCGATAGTCACTTTAAGACGCGGCTTCCAACGCAAACTGCTCATCATCATCATCATCATTTCAGCCGAAAGACGTCCACTGTTGGACATAGGCCTCCCCCAAGTGCCGCCACAATGAACGGTCCTGTGCGTCTCGCATCCATCGGATTCCCGCAACCCTTACCAGGTCATCGGCCCACTGTCCAAACTGCTCAGTTTCTCGCAATCTTCTTGAGGAGGAGGAGGATGACGTTGTTATACAAATGTTATTGAAACAGAAGAAAAGAAATGGCGTCACGACATTTTCATGAATAGAGAGGTTGAGGCACAGAATTGATAGGTACAGAAGACCGCCTCATGTATTCCTGGTGTTGAAGCAATAAGCTCTGGAGGCACAAAATAGATAGGTACAGTAGCCAATCATGTATGTACTTTTTTTAAGGTGGGCAAAAATCATCCAATGACTCTTACTGACTAAAAACCTACCCAGTTCCTTCTAGTCTCTTCATACTGGGGCTCGAGCTTCCTTTCGGATAACCCTGGCCCCAGTAGGCTTCGACCCAGCTGGGCTGACGACTACTTGAGGCGTGCGGGAACAGTGCGTGCCGTCGACGCCTTGGGCTCGGTTCGGACTATTACCAGGCGGTCGGACACCGAGCTACTCATGACCCGCCGTCCGTGAGCCCGCGTCTGCGGTAGCCGGAAATTGGTATCGCAATCCCGGCGGCGGCGGCGAGGGCGCCGTTGCCATCTCAAGTATGTACTTCACATTGCATACCTACGCTCGGTGGACGCACACTAATGAGCGTTTGAGCCGGAACTGTTCGACGAGCGGGCCGAGGCGCTCCGAGATATCGTGTCCGTGAGCAATGTCTATGTATGCGTTGTGAGAGCGCGCACAGTATGTAGATTGACTTCTGTACGTATATATTTTGTGGTTGAGGGTTGTTTTAATACATACATGATATAAGTGTGTAATGTTAGTGATTACCGTTCTCGGCTCTCTTAACACCCTCGCCTTGGCTCGGGTCTAAATGCAGCCTCGACGGTAATCATTAATTACTCACGTGTAGATGTTTTTCAATACACTTCTGAAGAAAATAACTGTAAAACTAGTTAACTTTTGGGGTGGTAAAAATCTGTCGCGCGCTTTTTTTTTTTTTTTCTTTTCCTCGTGGTGGACGACGTGCACCCATTCTGTTATGATAAATGTAATAAAATTGCCATTATATACCTAAGTGCAGTGCAATAAGAGTCACTTTATGAGTGTGTATAAAAAAAAAACATTTATATACTAACGATGTTTAAAAATGGCGCCAGTGACTGAAAAATTGAAAGATCTTGGGGTCATGTGAAGCGGAGGGCTGAAGCGCATATTACTAAAAGAGTTCTGCGTACACATGTAGATGGATGGAGAGGGAGAGGAAGGCCGCAGAAAAGATGGATGGATTGTGTGAGGAGTGATATGAAAGAAAAGGGAGTTAATGATAGTTTAACAGGTGACAGGACAGAATGGAAGAAAAAAACGTGTTGCGCCGACTCCAAGTAATATGGGATAAGGGGAGGAAGAAGATGTCAAGTTACTAAAAACTTCTTTGTGTCCATTTAATTTCGGCCAGATATTCAAGGGACAGAAAGCCATTGGTCTAAGTCTACAGAACAGTATTAATAGGGTAGTTTTCAGAGTCAAAATAACTACATTTTCTTTAGTCCGTATTTTAGATTATAAAAAAATATTAGACACGTATTTTTTCTTTTTTCGATTAAACAAAAAATAACAATGATATAGCCCATTAAATTTACATGTGACGTCATCCCGTGCGAAAAAATGCAGCACGGCGTGACGTTACACGTAACTTTAATGAGCTATATCTTTGTCATTTTTGGTTTAATTTACAAATAAAAAAATACGTGTCCCTTATTTTTGAATAATCTAAAAGACGGTTTAATTACATGTTTTACGGCAACTGTTAAGTATTGCCAGTTTTTTGTCTCTTATTAGAATTTCTCACGTCCGCGATTGTTCGTTTTTTCCTGCAGACCTTTTTAATTCCCATTACGACTACGGGAAATATTGTGTCGAGTTCAAGGGAAGAGGAATCGTCCAGTCCAAGTTCCTCTTTGTCAAGCTCATTTATGATTTCGTAGTTGTTATTTTCAGCGTTTTGTTGCTCATCTTTGCCGATAATTGCCGCTCCTGTGACGTCGATCATAAACTTAGTGGCGAGCGTTTTTCTGAAAAATAAATCACTATAATATAGTGATTTATATTTTATACAGCATATGTATATATAACTGTGTATCTATTATAATACATTTAATTATGTTTAATTTTAGTTTGTCACACCTATGACAGCCCCATTTCTTGTCCAGACAATTACTGTCCATCCCAGGTTGCCTGGAAGAGATCGCGGAATGCGATAAGGCCGCCCGTTGAATGTATGTGTTTAAGTTTTAAGTTTTCTTTTTGCATGTGTAATGGTGTACAATAAAGTATATAATAAATAAATAAATATATTTATTTTCAGAAAACTCTATCAAAGACTGATTGGAAAATAAAACAAGTATTTTAATGGTATTATAATGTTCTAATAGGCCAGTTGCCGTAAATAATGTAATTAGTCCGTATAGATTATTAAAAAATAAGGGCCAATCAGATGACAATGCAAAATTATTAAGACATGGAGCTGATCTGATGATGGAACTGGAAGGTGGCTATAAGAACTTCGTAGTTGAACGACACAACCCTGTCGAGTTTGGGCTCGTATGATTCGTCTTGACGAGTATTAATTATACAGGTATACCGAGCTATAAAAGCTTGCTATGAACAAATGATTTTCTTTAAAAGCTTGGTCCATTTGCCACTACTCAAACATTGCACACAGGGACGCAGAGATGAGAAAAATTAAAGAACTGTATTCTGATTAAACTTTGCTTTTCGAAAATTCGTAAGTAAAGTGAATTTTAAAAATTTCTTGTTTTGGTCGCCCTACCTAATTTCTTCGATTTGACAGTAATGACGTGACGTCACAACATGGCAATCGATCCCATTCATATTTGAAACGCATTGTAATATACAATTTCTTTGACGATCAGCGCCATCTAGCGAGCACATGGCAACACTAAAAATAGCTTACCTATATTTTATCATTTCTTTTGGGATTCCTTGCTCCTTGTATTCGTTAGAAACGAATACACCAAACGAAGTGAGAATGTTGCAAATCTTTTGTTCACCCATACTCCATATAAATTTTTCAATTCTTTTTGTATATCTCAGCCATTTTATAAAGGGCTGGTCTGATTCCTAAAAAACAAAAAAGATGTGCAAGTAGTTGTTGAAACTAACTCATACAAGGAATATGAGCAGGGGGCAAATCCGCTACCTGATGAGTGCCTTTACAGGGCACTTTGGAACCAACGACATGCTCATGGAAATGGGTCTAGCCGTGACTCCCATGTGCAGGTTGTGTGAGGAACATACAGAACGCTTGGAGCACCTGCTGTGCACATGCGATGCTTTGGCTACTAAGCGAATGAGTCTTCTAGGGGTAGGATATATAAGACAAGAGGATTACAGGCTCTTATCCCCGCATCTCGTTGTGAAGCTTATGAAGGAGATTTTCAACGAGTTTGGGGAGGAGTAATCTATCTAAAGGACCACAAAAGATCCATATGGGTCGAAGTGTCCGAGTTGTTTCTCGGCCCCTCAATAAGATAAGATAAGAACTCATACAATGTCGGGGCAAACCGGGCATTTGCCCAGAGTGATTCCGATTCCGGTCTTCCAACCTAGCCATCGGCCATCCACACACCGGTAAGTCCCTTCTTTAAGGCGTGGCTGGAAAGACCTCACGGCGTCCTCACCTTCCACATGACGTAGATCCTCACCGGACATAGCACTGCCGCCGGCAGCCGGCACTAGCTTCTGACGTCTTATAAGTGCCCATGTAGGCCTATGTGAAATAAAATATTTTGACTTTGACTTTGACTTTGACATAGTAAGTTCGGGAATCGGGAGGTTCCTGCACCGGATTCGTGCGGAAGTGACGCCCGGGTGTCGCCACTGTGCGGAACGCCCGAAGGTCATGGTGGAGCACACAGTGGAGGTGTGCCCCGCATGGGCAGAGTATCACCGTGCTTTCGTGGTTCTTTAATAAACAGTGCACCTCACCTTTCAAATCGATACCTCCACGACTTCCCGAGATAAAGGGTCTTCAGACGAACAACAAAGTAATCCTAAGCCCAAAAAATCGCTTACCGCACTCAAGTCTGGGTATCTATCATGATAGTTTCGAACATACAACGTATCGACTGCAGCCAGTTCGGGTTCGCTCCACTCTTCTTGTATTTTGGAAGATGGCGTTTCACTCTGATCCATGTTTGATGTACTGGGTGCAGTTTCGGACTGTACATTTATTCTCTTCAGCTTCGTGAAGCAACCGAATGTTATATTTTGATCGTGTTTTTTTATACACTTGATAATAGATTCCATCGACGCATTGTCGAACCCTGAAAAGAGTTTAGAGAATACGTTAGCGTTTTGTTTTAAGGAAGAAAAAAACTAAAGAAAGAACAAAATTTACAAACAACAAACCACAAGGAATCCCTACTAATATTATAAATGCGAAAGTAACTCTGTCTGTCTGTCTGTTACGCTTTCACGCAAAAACTACTGAACGGATTTAGATCGGTAGGTAGGTAGAAGAGACACTGGAATAACACATAGGCTACCTATAATTCCACTGCTGAGCACGGGTCTCTGCCCGCGCGATATAAACTGTAGTCCATGCGTGCGAAGCCGCGGGCGGAAAGCTAGTAAAAAATAAAATGGTGTTTCTAATGGCTCAGTCCAATTAAAAGTACAGGGTGTAAGGGACAGCTCTCCACAAACTTTAAGGGCTTGCTCAACAGACGAAACTGAACAACCTTCCACAAGATCTTTTTTCAGGAAACGAAAAAAAATCGGCCTCGCCCAAGGATATCGGCATCGCCATAGAATTCTAGAAAGCTTGTGGATACGCGGGCTTGTGGACGGCGAACAATTGGCAACCGCAGAGGCCCAGCTGGGTCGAAGCCTCCTGGGCGCCTGCACTGTGGATGATAGGCACTGTCTGATATCTGATGCCGATTGCCCACTTACCTAATGCAGAAACTATTGGATCGTCCCTGAGAGCTTCTCTTACCAGATCCATAGCTTCATCTTTCTCATCGTCCCTCAGAACTCTCACCACAAATCTGTAATACAAAATGGATAATATCATAACGGTTGTTCTATCTCTATGATTGTGAAGTCAGGTGGATCGCTGCGCCTGAAGGAACACGGTGGATCATAGCGACGAGACACAAAATAGATAGGTACAGAAGACAATCTCATGTATGTACTTCACTTTTTATACCTACGCCTGGTGGACGCACACTAATGAGCGTTTGAGCCGGAACTGTTCGAACAGCGAGTCGAGGCTCTTCGAGATATCGTGTCCGTGAGCGGTGTCTATGTGTGCGTTGTGAGAGCGCACTTTGTATGTTGATTGTCTTCTGTACCTATCTATTTTGTGGCCGAGACGCTGCGTTGAGCGGACGTCTCCGCACCACAAAATATACAACGTGTAACGTTAAATGCGCAAAACCTTTAACACCCCAAATGATTTTTAATTCGATTGACCTAATTATGTAAGAAAAAAATAAAAAAAATAATTAAAGGTTTTATGAGCAGTTTTAGTTTGTTTAACCCTTCAGATACCGTCAATTAGAGACACAATAGTAGATGAGTAGATGCGCGGCCACCGGTGGTCGATTGGGGATTCATGAATTAAAATTCATATCTGCATTGAAAAAAATAAAAAACTTTTTACAAAAAACAATTAAACCGACTTCAAAAAGTACAAAATAATTTTAATTTCGGAAGTCGGTGTTTCTATAATAGATACCTAATTTTGTCCAAAGTTTTTTATTTTTCACTTTTTAGTTATGGTAGCACCACAAAAAAGTACCTACCCTTCAGCTAAACATTAATTACCTTATAGCCAGAGTGCATCTCATAACAATTCTAATAATCCAAAATACGGTTATATTACATGAATTTACCTTCCGGCAGATCATAAAATTTTTTCTATGGGACCAACTTGGAAGCATAACCTTTAAACGAAAAAAAAAAATTTTTCAATATCGGTTTACAATTGACCGAAATATCGGTGAACATACATACAAAAAAAAAAACATGCATTCAGCCGAACATAGAACCTCCTCCTTTTAGAAGTCGGTTAAAAATAATTATTATTATCCCGTATATGAGAAATTTGATTGGACAACAACTATTTGTGTTTGTTTACCTATTTCGGCGGGTTTGCGCACGTGATGGCTTGACCTATTCAAAAAAAAAAACAGATCGAAGTTTCTAATGAAGATTTTTTTGAAAAATGTAACCTATATTAAAAAGTGGTTTAATTGATTCAGCTCGTTATTCTGATCAAACTGATTTCAGGTTTTGCGCATTTAACGTTACACGTTGTATATTTATACAAAAAAAAAGTGTTTTGACTCACTGTCCGAATTTCCACTCGCAATTCTTGAGGTCTACACTGTTTTCCCAGTTAACGATCATTTGATTCAGACACATTATTTCACTCAATAAATAGAACTAGCGCTCTGATCGTAGGCAGGCAAATGAGGAAAATAAAACGCGCAATGCATTACAAATCGACGCATTATCTTTTAACAATTAGGTACTAACGACATTTGCAATTCTTTTTTTAGAATATTAAATTGATAACTCGAATCACATACTGTTATGTTGACTCGAGTATTGCAACTGAATTTTTTATTATTGATCGGGTCGCGTTTGACTTTGACCTCTATCTCATGATGGTAAGCGATGATGTGGCCGACGATGGAGCACGCTTGCCTAGAAGTAACCTATTCACTCGTGACTTAAAGTCCCTTTTTTTTCTTTTTTTTTTCAGTGGGTAAAAATCATCTTATGACAACCCCCGCTCTTGGAGCGGGAGATAGTGTCAGACTCTTCCAATATACCACAGTGTCTCAAGACGAAAGTCTATGTCATAACCAGGGTGATCACATATGGTGCCGAAACGTGGTCGCTCACACACAATAGGCCTTATCAGAAGGCTTAGCAAAAGTCACCCAAAAGGCAATAGAAAGGGCTATGCTCGGAGTTTCCTAGCGTGAATAAAAAATGAAGATATCTGCAGAAGAACCAAGGTTGCCGACGTAGCACGATGAATCGCCAAAATTAAGTGGCAATGGGCAGGACACATTGCTCACAGAACAGATGGCCGTTAGAAGACGCAGCGTCAGAAGGTCTCCTACAAGGTGGACCGATGACCTGTTGAAGGTTGCGGGAATCCGATGGATGCGGGACACATAGGATCGTTCATTGTGGCGACACATGGGGGAGGCCTATGTCCAGCATTGGACGTGTATCGGCTGAAACGATGATGATTGAATTTGATGAAATGATTAAATGAAAAAAAATAAAAAAAACTTTTTACAAAAAAAATATAACCGACTTCAATGATAAAAAACACTGAAAAGTATCAAATAACTTTAATTTTGGAAGTCGGTGTTTCTATAATAGTTTAGTCTCTTCGTTATTTAACACCGACTTCCAAAATTAAAGTTATTTGATACTTTTCAGTGTTTTTTATCATTGAAGTCGGTTATATTTTTTTTGTAAAAAGTTTTTTTTATTTAACACTTTTTAGTTATGGTACCACCACTAAAAAGTACCCCTCAGTCAAACTTAAATACCTTATAGTCAGAGCGCATCTCATAACGGTTCTAATAATCCCAAACACGGTTAGATTACATTAATTTACCTTTCGGCTTCATCATCAGATCAGTTCGATATATCCTCTCCCCCTCTTCTTTCAAACAGTCATTAGACTAGATGCTGGAGAGGGAAAGGATATATCGAACTGATCTGATGATGAAGCCGAAAGGTAAATCTTTCAATCAGTCATTAGACTAGATGATTTATGTCAACATTGCAATGAACTTAAAATTTAGTCTTGTTTAAAATGAGCCCAAACACGACTACGGTGCTGTAATTTCAAGGTTTGTACTTTTCCTGATGCTCCTGGCTTCAGCATCAGGTCTCTATGTACTTCGGTGTTCTTTATTAGCAGTACGTTTATCTACACATCGAGCCGTTTTCAATGAGCCTAAACTCGATATATCTGCTGTTTGTTGTCGAGGACTTAGGTACTCTGCAGACTATCCTGACTGCAGCATCAGGTCATGACTTGATGATCATGAGACCAATTGTGGCAAATGCCCTATCAAACATCAAAACAATTTACTAAAACAGTCCTTGCCTGTTCGAGTAACTTCTTACTGTTAAGGAGTTGTACCTTCCATCATCAGCCCAGCTACCTGAGATGGTGACGACCATACGCAAATATACACAAGATACTTCATAAAATATGCGAAAATCAATAAGTGAGCCTATAAAATTTGAAGGTTGCCCTCGATTTCTCCAAGATCCCATCATCAGATCCTAATTTGGTGATAATGGGACCACCTCAGAACTATCTACTTTCGAACAAAAAAAGAATTTTGAAAATCCGTCCACATTTGGGGGAGTATTCGACGAACAAACATACAAAAAAAAAAAAAAAAAAAAAAAATAAACATACAAACAGCCGAACGTAGTACCTCCTCCTTTTTGGGAAGTCGGTAAAAATGAATGAAAAATTCGCATATTGAATGCGCGAATTGACATTACATTATGACATTTTTATTTTTTTGATTATATTTAATTACCATCATTGAATTAATTTTGACATACCTAGCAAATAATTGGAATTTACCTTTCGCATGATTAATATTGTATTTTTTTTTCTATGCATGCAACCATATTTGTACGCCTCTAGGCATAACACAGCGACCTATGAACTTTTATAAGATCTGTATCCACTACCTGTGTTATACAAATAATAAATGATTATTGATTATTATTGATTATTGATGATGATGAAAGTTTTTCGGTGGTAAAGGTCTAAAGACCGATTCTAGTCCGTAGTCCAGTTTTGGATTAGGATTTACGTAGTCAGTGGGGGGCACTGGGTAAATGGTAGATGATAATCTGGCCAATCGACTGTTCCAGGGTTATCCATTATTTACGCCACACCCTGTATATTTAGAAATATATAAGTATGTTCATGTCTAGTACCCATAACACAAGCTCGGCTTAGCTTGGGACTAGACGGCGTTGTGTGATAGTTGTAGAATATTATTATTATAACATTACGCCTACCAAAATGAAGTTGTTCACGACGAACTACTGATTGCGATGTACATTTTGTCAGGCGTTTGCTGTGCAGGTCGGTTAATCCGTTTTTGTTCATTATGTTTAAATTAATTATGATATAAGTATGTAATGTTAGTGATTACCGTCGAGGCGGTATTTAGACCCGAGCCACGGCGAGGGTCTTAAGAGAACCGAGAACGGTAATCATTAATTACTCACGTGTATCATACGACGTTTTTCAATACACTTGTGAAGAAAATAACTGTAAAACTAGTAAACTTTTGTGGCGGTAAAAATCTGTTTTCATATTTTTTTCTTTTCCTCGTGGGTGACGACCTGCGCCCATCCTGATACGATAAATGTAATAAAATTATGGCACTGGAGATGTTGAACAATAAGGTTTAAACCACATTATAGTATTAGTGCGTAATGGTAATCAAAATGTCACAGTTTGGTAACAAGTGCCATTATATACCTAAGTGCATTGCAATAAGCGTCAATTTATGAGCGTATTAAAAAAAAAAAAAAATTGTCACCTTTCTGTTCCAGTCATTTATTTCATCACCACTGCTCTCAAAACGGTGAAGGAAAACATCGTGAGGAAACCGGCATGTCCTAGAACCAAAAAACTCGAAGACATGTGACATTTACCAACCCGCACGGAGCCCGCATGGTGGATTTTCTTTATTGATATAAACTAGTGCTTGACTGCGATCCCACCTGATGGTAAGCAGTGCTGAAATCGTTGATGGTGAAGCGCAATAGTTTATTAAGAGCCTATTCACTCTAGCCTTGAAGACACCCAAATTATAATCGGACGGGAAGACCGCAGCAGGTAAATTGTTCCAGTCCTTCTATGTATGCGGTATAAACGACGAGGCGAAACGCTTAGTCCAGGCCGTAGAGGTTTCAACAACGTAAGGGTGGATACTCGCCGTACGTCGTGGTGGTAGAAAGGAGATGGCGGAATCAAGTCAGTTTTGTAAATGGTAATAAAGAAAGAAAGAAAAATAATACCAACCAACCAATCGCATCTTTACTAAAACAAGGGTGATTTATATTATACTAGCTTTCCGCCCGCGGCTTCGCCCACGTGGACTACAGTTTATATCACACGCGGGCAGAGACCCGTGCTCAGCAGTGGAATTATAGGTAGCCTATGTGTTATTCCAGTGTCTCTTCTACCTACCTACCAAATTTGATCTAAATCCGTTCAGAAGTTTTTGCGTGAAAGCGTAACAGACAGACAGACAGAGTTACTTTCGCATTTATAATATTAGTAGGGATAGTAGGGACTAGAACTACATTAGACCGACGACGCACACGTGTAACACGCCTGATTTGTACGTAGAACGACGTCGCGTGGCGTGGATCTAGTGTAGCTCTACAAGTCTAGTTTCCATACAAGATGTATGGAGACCGACGCGCCCAGATCGGCGTGTGTGGCACACGTGGGCAGTGTAGTTCTAGCATAATTATCTCACTAGACAAAAAACGGTGTAATAAAAGGGCATTGACCATTTATGTGTGGCAAGTGGCGGCACGTGGTCCTACGACCATGTGTGGCCCGGAATGGTTAACTACATACATATTATTATAGAGTTTCTTATACATATTACAACCAAAGCTCTTCAAAGTCGATTTGTCATTGGTATATCAATAAAAATGACTTGATTGTAAAAAAATATTGTTAAAGTTGCTTTTTTACCGCGTGCTCAATTTCGATGACCGAGCAAGCGGCAAATCATCATCTTCCTGCCCTTGTCCCGTTTAATTTGGGGTCGGCGCAACGTGTTTTTTTCTTCTATTCTGACCTGTCACCGTCACGCTACCACTAACTCCCTTTTCTTTCATATCACTTCTCACACAATCCATCCATCTTTTCTTTGGCCTCCCTGTCCCTCTCCATCCATCCACTTGTAAACTCATAACTCTTTTAGCAACATGCGTTTCATCCCTCCTCTTTACATGACCATACCAAGACAAACGGTTTCCTTTCAACTTTTCAGTCACTGGCGCCACTTTCAAACTTCCCCTAATTTACTCATTTCTCACTTTATCCATTCTCGTCCCACCACACATCTATCTCAACATTCTCATCTCCGCTACACGCAATCTTTTTCCATCCGTCTTTTGACAGCCCAACATTCTGATCCATACAGTATGACAGGGCTTATTACGATCTTGTAGATTACTTGTGAATTTACTTCTACCTCCACGGTCCCAAATTTATCATACAACTTTTTTTTATTTGTTAAAAACCCAGACTCAGTACCTCCTTGGTGTACTTTTTTGCATTTAGTAATTTCTCACTGAAGTAGGATGAAAAGGTACGTGTTGTACTCGAGTGCAAAGATTTTTCACCTCTTGCTCTTTTGATTCTCTCGCTGATGCTCAGGATTCTAATTTTTTAAAAAAGGAGGAGGTTCTCAATTTGGATGTTTGTATTTTTTTTATGTTTGATCGCGCATAATTTCGTCGCTTGCAAACCGATTTAAAAATTTATTTTTTTGTTGGAAAGGGTCCCCGTCCCAGTCTCATAGTCACCAAATTGGGATCTGATGATGGAATCTTGGCGAAATCGAGGGAACTCCTCAAATTCAATTCTATTTTTTAGTGAAGTCGGTTATTTTTTTAATCCTTTGGTGGCTTGGTCATCAAAATTGAGCACGCGGTTGTAGCGACATCTATGACGCCACATAAGAACTACGAAGAAAATACGAAATCCTGCATCACGCAATCAAAGTTCTCCGCCTGATTTAACCCTTCAGATACCGTCAATTAGAGACACAATAGTAAGACAATAGATGCGCGGCCACCGGTGGTCGCTTGGGGATTCATGAATTAAACATATACGACAGCCCGACAACAACTATCGGGTAGTAGCCCACCAGACTATAACACCTGTCTGGTCGGAGGATCCTCCCTTTTCAATGGAGGTTTGCGGGACTTTACACTCTGTTCCGCATACCTCCAAACGGTTAAAAAGCAACTTTACAATCAAATTTTTATTGACTCATTTTACGAATACCCACTACGTATAATTATTATTTTACATAATTACTGAATGGTGATGATTTCTAATAAGTTATTCATGAGTTGACACATTGACCTTTTGAATACATCGTGGTAATAGTTTCTAAATCAGATTTTTAAACTAACAATTTCTTTTCCAATGTTAATCTTCTTTCTTCTAATATTAGGTCTTTACTTATAAAATTGCCGTTTTGTATAAAAAATTTAAACGATTTTTTTTCATGTATTTTTTATTTGTATTAATTCATGAATCCCCAAGCGACCACCGGTGGCCGCGCATCTATTGTCTTACTATTGTGTCTCTAATTGACGGTATCTGAAGGGTTAATCGAAGTAATCACCCATGCAATCAATACATCTTTGCCAACGCAGTGGCAGTTTATTGATGCTCTTCTTAAAGAAATCAGCTGGACGGGAGGCAACAAATTCGTCAAAGGCATTTTGTACTGCCTCTCGGGTATTGATTTTTTTTCCCGCCAAGAAGTTATCCAAATTCTGGAAAAAATAGTAGTCTGTAGGCGCAAGGTCTGGTGAGTAGGGCGGATGACGGAGAGCTTCCAACCCCAGTTCTTGCAACTTGGAGACCGTCTGCTGTGCAGTATGAGGTCGCGCGTTGTCGTGCAGGAGCAGCGGAGACGAGCGATTGACCAATGCTGGTTGGAGATGTGCCAGCTTCTCCATCATTGTGTTCAGTTCTTCCCCGTTCCCCGTTCGTTCGTGTGTTCGTCTCTTGACCTATTATTATATATAAAATTTCCATGTCACAATGTTAGTTCGTACTCCTCCGAAACGGCTTTACTGATTTTTATCAAATTTTATATGCGTACTAGCTTTGCCCGCGCGGCTTCGCTCCCGCTCTTCCCTACTCCACCCTACTATACCCAACTCTACCCTACACTACCCTAATTTTTTTTTCCATAAGAACATTCTCATCACAATAACAATCACAACAAAAAAAAAATCAGCCAAATCGGTCAAGCCGTTTTCATGCCAAGTCGTGACAACGGAAAACGGGGGTCATTTTTATATATATAGATTCAGTAGGTCTGAGAATCGGCTACTATCTATTTTCCATTCCCCTAAGCATAGGTATAAGTTATTTAGGTATATTTCTATGCCCCTAAGTGATAAGGGTTGTTTACTTACCCTTAAATTTTTTATTTTTATTTTTTGACTAAATTTTTTGTTTTTATTTTTTTTATAATGTGGCATTAAAAAATACATACAACCCTAAATTTTTACTTTTTTATCACCAACCCCTATTTTTTTATAGCAAAAATAATTTATTAGGCAAAACAACGTTTGCCTGGTCAGCTAGTAATATCTAAATCCGACTATTTTGTCGTTTTTAACCCTTCAGATACCGTCAATTAGAGACACAATAGTAAGACAATAGATGCGCGGCCACCGGTGGTCGCTTGGGGATTCATGAATTAACATTAAAAAAAAACTTTAAATCACTCTCCTGTAAAGAACTCAATGGCGCATTTAGTTAAAAAATAGTATATAGGCCATCATCATCGTGAACAAGAATACCTCAATCCTCGAAATATCTCTTACCATTCACGAGATAATGACGTCCAAAAATCTCTATTTTTGTCACTGACGCACTTATTTATCTAAATATTGAACTATCTCCAGGTTAAACAGGAAATTGAAAATTGGCATAGCGGTTTGGTAGAGTTATTGGACAATTATACAGGGATATTGTAAAATACTAACAACCTTGTTTCAGCTTTTTTTTATGGTGGGCAAAAATCATCCAATGACAACTCCCGCTCTTGGGTGGATCGGGAAATAGTGTAAGAATCTTACTGACTAAATACCCACCCCGTTCCTTCTAGCCTTCATAACGGGGCTCGAGCTCCTTCAGATAACCCTGGCCCCAGTAGGCTTCGACCCAGCTGGACCCCTACTGTTGCTGACAACTCCTTGAGGCGCGCGGGAACAGTGCGTCTTGGGCTTGGTCCGGACAGTTACCGAACGGTTGGACAGCGAGCTACCCATGGGTCGCCGTCCGCAAGCCCGCGTCTACGGTGGCCGGAAATCGGGATCGGAATCCCGGCGGCGACTGGGGCGTGAGTGCCGTTGCCTGATGCGGTCGGCCTCCTCCTCTGCTAGCATTACCGCTTCTCAGAAGGAGGCGACCGCCTGCTACTCCTCCTCGCTGACCATGCCATGGATCACGGCCTGATCCAAGGCCCGGAGGAACTTGGTATGATTTTTATTTATTTATTTTATTATTAATTCATGAATCCCCAAGCGACACCCGGTGGCCGCGCATCTATTGTCTTACTATTGTGTCTCTAATTGACGGTATCTGAAGGGTTAAGACATACGGTACACAGTTTGTACATTTACATATTAAGAGACTTTGGAAATGATCAAAGAATGACATTGACAAGTTAGACAATGGATCCCAAACTAGGCAAGGCCTGTATCTTGGTGACCCAATAATATGAAATTATGAAGAGAAACAAGATAATCTAAGAGAAAGGAAAAATTATAGTCTATATATTATGCAAAATAGATGCCTATATGTAAGTATATATAACGAAACTAAACGAAAACAATTCTTAGTCTTTAGTCGCTTATGCTCTGCACTGTGTCGTAGGCCTTAGTAAACACGCATCAATAGTAAAATTGCACCTACCCTCATTTACTAATTTTTTTTGTGCATATTATAGCATAGCATAGTCGGCCTTATAATGTTCCCACTGCTGGGATTCCGGCCTCCTCTCTAGGAGAGGGAATGGCCGTAATACAACACGCGGGCCCAGTGCGGGTTGGTGAATGTCACATGTCTAATTTTTGGTTCTAGGACATGCCGGTTCCCTCATGTTTTCCTTCATCGCTTTGAGAGCAGTGGTGATGAAATAAATTACGCAAAGTAATGCGCCTGGTTCGGTTTGAACCCGCGATCTACAACTCGTAATATATATCTTGTAAGGTATCATACTAATTTTTTTTTTTTTTTTTTTAATTCGTATAAACTAGTGCTTGACTGCGATCCCACCTGCACATTACACTTCACTTCATGTACATTAGTGGTACATAGGCGGACTTAATGCAACAAGGCATTCTCTACCAGTCAACCTTTGGGTTAAAAAAAACAACACTATGGTAGGTTTGCACAATAAACAAATAACAGATATCGTATTTTTACTGCTTTTTAATTTAAATGTATGTGTGAGGTTCGAAAAAACCGTTTTTCTTTCTTTCTTTTCTTTCTTTCTGTGGCAGTTGCCACTCGGTCACCACTGCTCTCACGCTGCTGTACCTAGAATAGGTATAGTTACAATGCGTTTCAAATGAGAATAGGATCGATTGCATGTTGTGACGTCACGATTTACTGTCACTGCCTATTCTCATTTGGAACGCACAGTATATTCATTCATTCTCCTTATACATAGCTAATGAGTGGAATTCCCTTGCGGTGTCTGTGTTTCCTTATAGCTTCCACCTGGGGCTCTTTAAGGCAAGATGATATCTAGTTGAGCGTGTATCATCGTCGACGACATCACCGTTCATCTTCGGATGAATATGATTAAAAGTGAGCCAATCAATAATAATTTGTATAATAGGCTAGTTGCCGTTAAAAATGTAATTAGTTCGTCTTTCAGATTATTCAAAAATAAGGGACACGTATTTTTTTATCTGTAAATTAAACCAAAAGTGACAAAGATATTATTATAGCCCATTAAAGTTACGTGTAACGTCACGCCGTGCTGCATTTTTTCGCACGTGGTGACATCACACGTAACTTTAAATGGGCTATACCTAATCTTTGTTATTTTTTGTTTACTTAATCGAAAAAAGAAAAAATAGGTGTCCAATATTTTTTTATAATCTAATACGGACTATGACTAAATAAAATGTGGTTATTTTGACCCTGAAAACTACCCTATAACTTTTATTTAAAGCAAAGGCAATGAAGAGAACTTTGCAGTCTTTCACAAAGATATTTTCGGTAGGTTCTATCCTACAAGTATGGCAAAGTATCGATTAAACAAATCGATTCTAAGGCGGCACAGCACAACTGTAATTCTAAAAGTGGAGCAAAGATACCCATCAAAGTTCAGGGATCACACGATAAAACTTACCTAACGAAACAAAAAAGCGCTTCAGAGCGCTTCCCTCCCACGCTCACACTAGACGCACAATAACACAAGGTCATACATCGCTTAATTTCAGTGTCACAGTGTCAGAGTTACGCGGTCGCACACAACGCGTGAACAAATAATATAACCAGCCAATTAAACTGTTTCATAAATAAAATTAAGTGTTTGTTGATTATAATTATAACGTAGTAATAATAAGTGAAAACAGTAATCGTGCTGAACGGTTGAGTGTGAGATTGGCGTTGGGCGCGAACGGTTGGCATATGTCAAAGATTGGCGGGAAATACGATCAGTCATGTGCAAGCAGTGACAGTGTAGTGATGTGATAAATTTTTGGACATTTTTTATATTTTATGTTTACGGTTATATTTTTTATCGTATTTGTTTTAGTTTTTGTTGTTATTAAGTTATTGGAGTGGGCTGAGGATTATAGTGAGTAATTATATTTTTATTTGAAATGCATGTGTTACACGTTAAAAAAAAAATGCGCAGTGTTTTTTTTTTGCTCATTGTGTATTTTTCCCGATTTATAAGGTGATTTTAATTTTTGATTGAGCTTATAGGCCCTAATTTTGATACCAAATTATTTTTTACGTAGTAAAAATTAAAAGTCACACAATCGCGTAACAAAATACATTGAATAACAAATCTTAGGAATTGACGACAGTGTCGACTCATTTGCATATAATAGCATATATGTATTGTTCTTGCTCTTTAACATTTAACAGTGTATTCGAATACATTTACCTCTGAGGCCCAGAAATATATTAAGCATCGTAATTATTGTTCTAAATAGGGCGTTTTGGGAACTTTTATTGTGCGTACAGCCAAGGAGTGGAATTCCCTGCAGGAGTCTGTGTTTCCTGATAGCTACAACTTGGGGGTCTTTAAGTCAAGAGTGAATAGGTTACTTCTAGGCAAGCGTGCTCCATCGTCGACCACATCATCGCTTACCATCAGGTGAGATGTGGTCAAACGCGAGCCTATCAATAATAAAAAAAAAACCGAAAACTTGAAGGTTTAATTAATCTCGATATTTAAGCGTAATCATCATCGTCATCATCAGCCTTTTTAATGTTCCCTCTGCTGGGACTCAGGCCTCCTCTCTAGGAGAGAAAACATGCCGGTTTCCTCACGATGTTTTCCTTCACCGTATATTTAAGCGTGATAAGAGATTATTTTTATCCTTGTTTACTGTAAGCTGACTAATTTAATTTTTTATTTATCTCGTCGGCAAATCTACAGAATTATTCTTCGAATATTTCTTTGGTATTGTTCGTCAAGACGTTGAGTTCCTTAGTAGCCTTTTTTTTGTCGACGGGGAAAATCATCTTTGACAAAACCCGCTCTTGGGTGGAGCGGGAGATAGTGTCAGACTCTTACTGACTAAAAACCCCGCGCCGTTCCTCCTAGCCTTCATACCGGGGTTCTAGTTTCCATTCGGATAACCCCGAACCAGGTAGGCTTCGACCCAGCTGGGCCCCTCCTGTCCTTAGTAGCCTTGAGCTTTGCGAATACTGATAAATGCTTGCACTGACTGGACAGGTCCACTGAAATCTGTTTAGTTCTTTCTTCAAAAGACCGTCTCAGACAAATCTGCATGGTTCTCATGTAATTTGACCATTACATAATATTTACTGTATGGACTTTAATTAACCTCTGAGGTTGTTTCAGTGTTTCTTCTCAGGGTAGTCAGCTAGAAAACACCGGTGTTATCTAGTTTAAACTGACGAAAAAAAAAAGTTGACGTGTAAGTGTTTTTTAAAACCTGTTTGCAAAATAAATATCATTTATTATTAAAATGAATGAATTTGTCCTTAAATTAAAAATGTGCATGAATTCAAAATAGCTACAAGGAAATGTGTATAGTAGTTATTATTTTACGAACAATAGTGATGTGATTTTAAAGGTCATTTAGAAAAAAACCGTAAAGTAGTTTTAGTCCTACGACTTAAAAAAAAAACTGTTTCAAATAAATCTGATTCAAGACACAAATATAAGCTTACATTTTTGAGATAGGAAATCATTAAATATATCTTTGACTAGCTTTTGCCCGTGGCTTCGCTCGCGCTATGGCTTCGATCGGGGTAACACGGTTCTCTGGGAAGTGGGGGTTAGAAAGAGACAAAAAGTAGCCTATGTCATTCTCCATCTCTTCAACTATCTCCACTTAAAAAATCACGTCAATTCGTTGCTCCGTTTTGCCGTGAAAGACGGACAAACAGACACACACACTTTCCCATTTATAATATTAGTATGGATTTTCTCCCGCTCAGTGTGGAGGGAGAGAGATTGTCAGCCTTTTACCGACTAAAACCTACCTGTGTTTTTTCAATCGCTCTTTACGTCCCAGGGTCTCTCTAACTAATCTACGTTATCTAGGTATATGAATACAAATACAAATTGTGGAGATCACTACTGATCTAATATGACTGGCCTGAGGTCTAGTGGTTAGTGCCCCTGACTGCTATGCCGAAGGTCGTAGGATCTACTCCCACTCAGGACAATTTTTTGTATGATGAGCACGATCATTTGTTCAGTGTCTGGGTGTAATTTATCTATAATATAACATCATAGCTATTTGGCTATTTTGTTGGCTATTTTGCTGTACTAAATAAATAAATAAATCATCTTTTAGAAATAAGTATGTTTATCAGTTGTCCAGTACTCATAACACAAGCTTTGCTTAGCTGTATATTTATTAATGAAACTGTAGTAAATTAGTATTAATTTTGGTCACTAGATGGCGTTGTTAGATTATGTCATGCTATGGTTTCGTTACAGAGCTTTCATAGGGTCTCGACCGAATTATGATTAGACGTCTTTGTCTTAGTAACATTGATTTTATTCATAATTGTGGAAAAAAAGTACTCTAA
This sequence comes from Mythimna lalbum, assembly GCA_949319445.1. Classification (NCBI taxonomy): domain Eukaryota; kingdom Metazoa; phylum Arthropoda; class Insecta; order Lepidoptera; family Noctuidae; genus Mythimna; species Mythimna lalbum. Next base: position 11,104,861 of record OX439373.1, read on the forward strand.
AGTTCGCCTGTACAGTGTACTCTGTTTGCGTTTCCTGATAACTACAATCTAGGAGTCTTTAAGTCAAGACTGAATAGGTTACTTTTAAACAAGCGTGCTCCACCGTTGACCACATCATCGCTTGCCATCAGGTGATATAGTGGTTAAACGCGAGCCTATCACTAATAAAAACCGGGCTTTTTTGGTTCTAAAACATACCTTTACCCAAACGCCTTTTTCGCCAAAACCGACAGAGTAGCTCGTAGAATTTTTTATGTAGGTAATTTCATTTGCTGCTCAATTTCAAGTTGTATGTTGATTATTTATTTATTAAATTAGGTTCACCAACGATTATAAAACACTGAATACAGCAACATAACACATAGGTATACAACGTGTAACGTTAAATGCGCAAAACCTGAAATTAGTTTGATCAGAAAGGAGGAGAATCAATTAAACCACTTTTAAATATAGGTTAAATTTTCCAAAAAAAAAATCATTATTTAAAACGTCGACCTATCTATTTATGAATAGGTCAAGCCATCACGTGCGCAAACCCGCCCAAATAGGTAAACAAACATAAATAGTTGCAGTCCAATCAAATTTTCTCATACACGGGATAGTTAAAGTTCTAATTTCAATATGAATTTTAAACAAACTAAAACTGCACATAAAACCTTCAACTATTTTTTTATGTTTTTTTTCTCACATAATTAGGTCAATTGAATTAAAAATCATTTGGGGTGTCTGAGGTTTGGCGCATTTAACGTTACACGTTGTACAAAATTAATCACTTCAGGTAAACACAGCATGCGTGAAACAATAAAATAATAAATTAACCTATAAATTAAATACGCACTTATTTTGCGTTGTACGCACAATTCGCGCTTTGGTCATGGAGTTGCGGAAAACAGCCCGTTGTACCTATAAATTAAATAATAGATAAGCCTTTCGAATTCCGTTATTAGAGACATAAAAGAAAATCAATTTTTATATATACTTTATTGCATATCAAGTTTATATACTTACTTACAAAAAGGAACAAAAATAAAACACAAAATTGGCGGCCTTATCGCACCAGGCGATTTCTTCCAGGCAACCTTGAATGGACAGAGATTACCTGGACACAAAATGGGGTTGCACTTGGTGAAAATAATTATAAAAGTAAACAAAACTTATTCAATACTTAATGCTAAAAATAAATACACACAATAAGAGAGCGAAAGCCGGTATTCGGTTTAATGTTTTAAAATATGGAATTATAGTAATTAAAATCAACAATATACAATCCTCTAAGTTCGTCTTACAGTCTAACTCAATCAAATAACTAATTTCATAAGAAAGTCGACAGAACTTTAATAAAAAATAATAATTTCGCGGACTATCTTGTAGCAACGGCCTTTATCTAACATGACCAGAGAAATTACAGTAGGTATAGATAGAACTGGATAGAACTACACTGCGCACACGTGTGCCACACACGTCGATCTGGGCGCGTCGATCTCCATACATTTTATACGGAAACTAGACTTGTAGATCTACACTAGCTCCACGCCACGCGACGTCGTTCTACGTACAAATCAGGCGTGTTACACACGTGCGTCGGCGTCGGTCTAATGTGGTTCTAGCAAAGTTCTAGCTTATTTTTCACACTTCGCAATACCTAAGAGCTGGCTTTTATCTTGTAAAAAGCATACCTAAGCAATTGCCATACACGTGGTAATGTCACCAGTCTTTTGAGCACATTACCAGTAGACAGCGATGCGGAGGAGTTTTTGACGCCATCTTTTTTTTAGTTTTTTAGGTTAGTTATTAACCGCCTACAAATAGAAGGAGGTTATAAATTGGTTAAGGGTTTTTATTATTCCATTGTTTTACTGTAGGTAGATATAATTATCGTTTGTTATGTGTAATTTAAATATGTAATTATACTTACAATGGAAATAAAGAAAAAACAGTATTTTAACCGACTTCTAAAAAAGAAGGAGATTCTCAATTCGGAAGTTTGTATTTTTTTTAATGTTAGTTCGCGCATAACTTCGTCACTTGCCAACCGATTTGAAAAATTCTTAGTTGGAAAGGGTATACTTCCCAAATGGTCCCATAGTCACCAAGTTGAGGTCTGATGATGGAATCTCGGCAAAATCGAGGGAACTCCTCAAATTTAATTTAAGTAATTTTTTAGTAAAGTCGGTTATTTTTTTAAATAAAAAAGTTTTTTATTCTATAGTGACTAGCTTAGCGTCTTGCCTGAACTTCGTACGAGTGTTATGTGTGTGTGTATCTTAGAAATTTTCACGACGACTTGGAGTGGTACCATTTCGGACGGATACGGCGAGCTATCCAATGCTCGCCGTCCGCAAGCCCGCGCCTACAGTGACAAGGGTTGCTTACTTAACCTTGGAATTTTATCCGGGTGGCTGATGACTCACACACGAGATCCACTTAAGTGGGGCTTAGGGTGCTATTCAAATATGACGTCAGCACTACAGGGGGAGGGGTCATGGAGGGGGTCTTTGCTTTGCTTATGTTTCATGACATGGGGGATGGGGGATCTGGATGGTGATTACGTCAGCAGTATATACCTACTACATAAGTTACGAGAAAACCGAAACACGAGTCTAGTATTTTTATTTAAAAAATCTACCTATGTACAAAATTTCATAAGTGTATCAAGAAAAATAATATAATAAAGCACACAATAACAAAGTTATAAGCTTGTTATCTCGACAAAAAAACAAGACCACCGGCCTATCCAGGCGACTGAGGGGTTGTTTTGCACTTGCACCCAGCTTTTTGCTGGCGCCTAATACCCGCTATGATCCGCCATGACCTTAGTGCCGTTGGTGTCCAAGTTGTCCAACAGGTAAATGAAATATTTTTGGGAAAAAAATGTAACATGGTGTAAGAACTATTGGAATCCATTCAGTTAATGATTCTGAACAAAACTAGGTAAGTACGTTCAGGTTTAACTAAATTAAAAATAATGTTGTTATAAAAAAAAACTTTGAGATATTGGACAAAGTAGATAGTAAGCAGATAAATGACAATAAGAGGATTTCCTCGGAGTTCACTGTAAAAATAGACCATTCAGAAAAATAAATAAAACTTAAAAATAATCGAAAGTGACACAGTTTGTCGAACTGTGTCAAAAGAAATGTGGTCAGCTCGCATAGTGCCCGCGTGCCTCAAAGATTTGTTAGCCACCGTAGGAGCCCAGCTGGGTTGAAGCTTACTGGGGCCAGGGTTATCCGAAAGGGAAACTCGGTCCCGATATAAAAGGAGGAAGGAACGGGGTGGGTTTTTTAGTGAGTCTGACACTTTCCTCGGCTCCACTCAAGTGCGGGGGATGTCATATGTTCGCTCGCGTTTAATTCGGGGTAACACGGTACCCCTTTCGGTCTATTTTTTCAACATCTTCAACAAATATCGATAATGTACACAGAAATAAATGTAAAAACTTAACAAATTTTATACTAAAACCTTGCTCAAGAATCACGCTATCGAGTGGTGAAAACTGCTTGAAAATCGGTGCAATCGTTTTTGAGTTTATCGCGAACAGACAGACAGACAGACGCGGCGGTGGACTTTGTTTTTATTATAATTATTCATGATAAAAAAATATGTAGGCTGTGATATTGAAAATATCCGAGATTTCGCATTTCTTCTGTGTTGACAATCTTGGAATGTTTGACTGAATGATAGAATGTATGACCGAATGATGGAATGTTTGTCTGAATGGTAGAATGATTTTAACCAATGTATTAGCTGTCATGCATTTGACAATTACTGTCATTTGCCAGTGGATACACCTGCGTGATAAAAAATTATCCTGAAGCAACATAATCCTAGGATAAAAAGTATCCTTTGTGTTATTCTATGGCATGGTCTACCTTTGTACCAAGTTTCACCGAAATACGTTCAGTAATTTTTGCGTGAAAGAGTAACAAACTTCCATACATACAAACAAACTTTCGCTTTTATAATTAGTACGGATTATTAGGATTTTGTTGTAGTTTTCTTTTTTTTTTACTTTGTTTTATAATAATGTTTATATTTTCCTATTTTATTATCTTTTCCATACAACGTTTCTTATCTACACTAATACAATAAAGAGGTAATGTTTTTTTGTTTGTAGGAGGTAATCTCTGAAAGTACTGATTCGATTGCTAAAATTTTTTCACCAATAGAAAGCTGCTTTATTCCTGAGTGACATAGGCTATATTTTATGTACGTGGGCGAAGCTACGGGCAAAAGCTAGTTGTAAATAAATAATGAATGACTTATGAGTTTGTTCTTAAAAAAAACTAGCCGACTTCACTCAAAAATTGAATTGAATTTGAGGAGTTCCCTCGATTTCGCCAAGATTCCAAGTGACTATGGGACCATTTGGGAAGTATACCCTTTCCAACAAAAAAGTAATTTCTCAAATCGGTTGGCAAGCGACGAAGTTATGCGCGAACAAACATTAAAAAAAAAACATACAAACATCCGAATTGAGAACCTCCTCCTGTTTTAGAAGTCGGTTAAAAAAATGTTGTTATACCTTTGACATCTGACCCCTAGTCAAGTTATGACTGTTTCGATTCTCTTGTTTAGAACGCCATATCAACGTTCAGAACAAAGGAATCGGAGGCGAGGCTAACTCGAGGCGTTTGACGCAAGAGAATAGAAACGAAACGGTCGTAACTTCGGCCTTGGGCTGTACCTATAAGAATTTAGGAACTTACCTAGACCTATGAAATGTTGTAGGTACAATAAGCTTTTGAATAAATAAAAATATATTATATAGACCTCCGATTATGCGGAAGTTGAATCAAAGTGAAGGGTACTCTTATAATTTCCGTATTTTTCCGAAAATTGTGGCCCTTCACTCGTTGGTCGTCCACTGAGGGAAGAGCCAAAATATTTAGCGTTTTGGGAACACATTCATTATGCGTACAGCTAAGAAGTGGAATTCCCTGCCGGAGTCTGTGTTTCCTGATAGCTATAACCTAGGGGCGAGCGCGCACTACGATAAAAAATCGTTGCGAAAAAATATCGCAAATCTGTGAACCACAGAAATACACTACAATCCGCGCATTGCGAAAATAAATCGTGCGTGTATGAAATATTGTAGTTTGCGATTTTATTTCGCATGAAAAAAATCGCAACGATTTTTTATCGTAGTGCGCGCTCGCCCTAGGGGTCTTTAACCCTTCAGATACCGTCAATTAGAGACACAATAGTAAGACAATAGATGCGCGGCCACCGGTGGTCGCTTGGGGATTCATGAATTAAGTCAGGAGTGAATAGAATGCTTCTACAGTGCGTTTCACTTAAGAAGTTACATTGCTGTCATGTTGGTAGTATTGAAAATAATGTTGCCATATTTTTAGCAATGAAATTATTTGATATGAGGGAGATTAACTGATACTTCGTTACTTTAACAATTGCCTTTTTTATTGTTACTATTTTTGTATAAAGTATAGGGCGCTGGGCTCCATTCCGATTGTCTTACAATTCTTTCAAATAACGAAAACGCCACGCCACAGTATCGTTCCTCTCTATTAACCACTTCCTTTCAGACCTACTTTTTTAAAATAAAATCCCATTCCTCTCATAATTTTCCAAAAAGTGTTGCAGCTACCGTTAAAATCGATTTCGTTTCACATTTCGGGGAACAATTTTGGTGGAGTAGGCAACTCTTTCCTTTTTTCCATTCTTTTTGTGTAGACAGACAGGGGAGCCAACATTACGCCGATGTAACTTCTTAAGTGAAACGCACTGTAGGCCTAGGCAAGCGTGCTCCATCGTCGGCCTCATCATCGCTTACCATCAGGTGAGATAGTGGTCAAAAACGCAAACAAAAAAAAAATTAATAAAAAAAATTCAATACCTATATGTTTTTTGTAATAGTGAAAGTTTAATAAATTTAAAAATTAAAGAATTCGGGCGCCAGGTGACAATTAAACTGCCAGCGGAAGGACTATGAGAAAACAATAAAATATAAACACTGAATCAAAACTTGTATTTTAATTTTTCCCTTCCCGTACTTTACAATAGGTATTTACATATTAAAACTAGTGTGCAATTGTATCAGGATTAATTACAAAAAGAAAATCCTAATTAAAGTCTCAACATAGTTTTTTTTTTAGGGACTTTAAACTCAATCAGCATGTCAGCCCCATCGTACCCTAAACTAAATTTACAAAAACAACACAGTTATTAAACATGCTGAATACATAAACAGAAATAAATAAATATTCGCTAACTTCTTTTTGCTTCAATATTGAAATTTTTTCAATTTTATTTTTTGCATATTTAAAAATCTGGGCAAGTTTGAGTCGGACTCTAACACTCCGTACAAACTTACCTTGGTCAAATTTAATTTACAAGATTTGATGACAGACAAACATCGGGACAGGTGAAACTAAATAAAAGCTTGTTATAAAATAAAGATGTAATAAGATTAAAATAAATTCAATGTTTTTGTGACATTCAAATGCGAATATAATTATGTATGTTCGCACTTTATAACATATACTTGGTAGGCTTTGAATAATATGTACTTACGTGTTTATTTAATCAGTGTATTGTATGGCTTCAATTGGCGATTCGCAGTATTGTGATTGCTTTTATTTGTACCACAAAATAGGTAGATAGGTACAGAAGTCAATCTACATACAAAGCGCGCTCGAGCAACGCACGCATAGACACCGCTCACGGACACGATATCTCGGGGCGCCTCGGCCCGCTCGTCGAACAGTTCCGGCTCAAACGCTCATTAGTGTGCGTCCACCGAGCGTAGGTATAAAAAGTGAAGTGTAATCCCTCGATGTACGCGGGTTTCAACAACGTAAGGGTGGATACTCGCCGTACGTCGGTTTGTCCGATGGTAGAAATGAGATGGTGGAATCAAGTCATGCAATACCTGTGCACCTGCGCACTCGAAAATGCAACCATAAAACACCGAAAGGCTGGCTACCCTACGCCTGTGCTCAACGCTTTGAAGATTGGACTTAACCATATCTGGATCACCAAGCAGCCTCTTCGCACGCCTTTCCACCGAGTACTACCTACCTACCTTATGTGCGTCTCATCACGCGTTGTAGTTAAAAATCTAGACGTGAGGCAACACTTCGTCTGGCAGTGTGAGTTGCGCTTTAATGAAAAATATTAAACAGCAATGTTTGTAATAAACTTGACTGATTTATTTGTAGTTAAATTGAGAAGATAAATCCAACATCTTTACCGGCTTCCCAGCGTCATGGATTGTTTGAAAGAGTCAAGCTAGAACTACACTGCGCACACGTGTGGCACACATGCCGATCTGGGCGCGTCGGTCTCCATACATTTTATATGGAAACTAGACTTGTAGAGCTACACTAGATCCACGCCACGCGACGATGTTCTTCGTACAAATCAGGCGGGGTCCACGTGTGCACAAAATAGATAATACAGAAGACAATCTCATGTATGTACTTCAATTTTGATACTACGCTCGGTGGACGCTCACTAATGAGAGTTTGAGCCGGAACTGTTCGACGAGCGGGCCGAGGCCACCCGAGGTGCTCCGAGATATCGTGTCCGTGAGCGGTGGCGAAGTGTGCGTTGCTCGAGCGCGCTTTGTATGTAGATTGACTTCTGTACCTATCTATTTTTTTTTGTATAAATATACAACGTGTAACGTTAAATGCGCAAAACCTGAAAATATTTTGATCAGAATAACGAGCCTACAATTAAACCAATTTTTAATATAGGTTACATTTTTCAAAAAAATCTTCATTTGAAATATCACCCTGTCTATTTATGAATAGGTCCAGCCACCACGTGCGCTAACCCGCCGAAATAGGTAAACAAACACAAATGGTTTTTTTTTTGTCGACGGGGAAAATCATCTTATGACAAAACCCGCTCTTGGGTAGAGCGGGAGATAGTGTCAAACTCTTACTGACTAAAAACCCCGCGCCGTTCCTTCTATTCTTCATACCGGGGCACGAGCTCCCTTTCGGACAACCCTGTCCCCAGTAGGCCTGCTGCTGAAAACTCCTTGAGGCGCGCGGGAACAGTGCGCGCCGTCGACGTCTTGGACTCGGTCCATTACCGGACGATCGGACAGCGAGCTACCCATGGCTCGCCGTCCGCGAGCTCGCGTCTACGGTGGCCGGAAATCGGGATCGGAATCCCGGCGACGGCGGCAAGGGCGCCGTAGCCGGAATGCCGGATACGGTCGGCCTCGTCCTTTGCAAGCATTACTGCTTCGCAGAAGGAGGCGACCGCCTGCCATTCCTCCTCGCTCCGGACCATGGCCTCGACCAGGGCCCGGCGCGAGAGGTCTCCGCCGCCGATCGCCCCCACGAGGGCACGGCGATGCTCCGCCCAGGCAGGGCACACCTCGACGGTGTGCTCCAGCGTGTCCTCCGGGCGTTGCGCACAGTGGCGACACCCGGGCGTCTCTTCCGCTTGAATCCGATGCAGGAACCTCCCGAACTTGCCATGTCCGGTGAGGACCTGCGTCATGTGGAAGGTAAGGACGCCGTGAGGTCTTTCCAGCCACGCCTCAAAGAGGGGACTTACCGCCATAATCGTGGCGTGCCCAAACACAAATGGATGTAATCCAATAAAATTTTCTCATACACGGGATAATAAAAGCTCTTATTTAAATTCAGATAATAACAAAGTAAAGCTGCATATAAAAACTATAATTTTTTTTTTCACAGTATTAGGTCCATTGCATTAAAAATCATTTGGGGTGTCTGAGGTTTTGCGCATTTAACGTTACACGTTGTATATTTTATGCATATAAGTAGTGTTTATTTCTACTATCTTGTTTTAATATTAACCGTTTTCTCAAAATTCTTACGGTATCCGTAATTTGTTAGTGATTAATCATGTCTGTATTTTGTTTTAAACTGTCTTTTTTATGTTTTTTTGTATGCGACTGTTTTTAACCGAATTTTAAAAAAAGGAGGTTCTCAATTCGGATGCTTATTTTTTTTTTGTTTTTGTTCGCGCATAACTTCGTCGCTTGTCAACCGATTTGAAATTTTTTAATTTTTTTGGAAAGGGTATACTTTCCAAATGGTCCCATAGTCACCAAGTTGGGGTCTAATGATGGAATCTTGATTTGATTTGATTTGATTTGATTTGGCGAAATCAAGGGAACTCCTCAAATACAATAAAATTTTGACGGGTTACCTCGATTTCGCCAAGATTCCATCATCAGATCCCAACTTGGTTTGATCGTTAAATATTAATTTACACTAAGATTAGGTAGTATAAATGAATATTTATCAAACAAAACATTTCATCTGACTGTACAAAACAGTTTTTTTTTTTTATCAGTGTCCAAATCGTCACCAAAATAAAAATTTAAAATTAAAAAGTGTCAATTGGGACGCTATGTCCGAACTTGACGTGTCCCAAACGACAGTAAGCTGTATTTACACGTTAGTTTCGCTATTGGATAATAGTTTGTTTTTTTATTATTGATAGCCTCGCGTTTGACCACTATCTCACCCATCTCACCTGATGGTGAGTAATGATGTGGTCGACGATGGAACACGCTTTCCTTGACACAAAGACTCCTAGATTGTAGCTATCAGGAAACATATTCAGTCATGGAATTCCACTCCTTAGCTGTACGCACAATATTCCTAAACGATTCATTCGTGTGGCCTTTATATTATTAAACTAGATGACATACAAACGTACGCGTCAGTGGCGTACACAGAACAGAAAATATAGGTAGAAGTGCCCCTGACGTGGCTAAGCACGGGAACCAGTGTCGCCAAACTCACACATTTGCGTATCAAATTGTACATTACACACATAAAAAACAGTAATATGATTGGCTACGACGCTACGAATTACAAACTTAACTTTTACAAATCATATTCTTATTGCTTTCATAAATTAGGTCTTATTACAACGTAAGAAAGTTGTTATTATTTGACATGACACGAACAATAAAGAAGTTTTAACCAATTTACAACGAGTTCGGCTACTCAACGCTAGATGGCGCTGTAACCAATTTATTCTATTCAGAACGCTAGTGCCTTTGAAATAGATGCCATATTCACCTGTACATGTAATAGGCGAATCTAGTCTGCTGTTGACACACGCGCGATATCTAAGAGGCACTTCCTCTACTTTTCTTTATTCCGTGGTGGCGTAGCTAGTCCTAATGGGCCCCATATTAAATAATATCCTTTATTTTTCTCACTACAATATGTTTGTCATGCTCACTTAAACGTCTCGCTGCTGGTGGCGCGTGTATTGGGTCATTCGGTTCCCTTGAAAATGGCTGAGCTAAGTGGGGCTGATGCACGCGTCCTGCTCGTGAACGGGTGCCGTCAGTTGAGACTGGTCATCTCTTAACTGCCAGTAGCTTAATTCAGTTTTTATCTTTTAATATATTTTTTATTTTAATTTTATTATCTACATTGTGCTCACATAATAGAAGCAACATGAAAAATGTAAACAAACATTATATGTAACACATAATATGATTTAAAAGAGTGTCCATGGAGTTTCTTGCACGTTCTTCTCCATAGAGATCTACGCTTTGGAACGTGCAATTTAGCTTCACTTTTCTTGGACTGACCGACATTTGACTAATCAAAAGTGCCTACATTTGGTCTATTTGAAATAAATGATTTTGAATTTGAATTTGAATTTGAAAATATATAGTAATTAACAATTATTTCAATGAGTATAAAAAAACACAAATAAATAAACCAGTTACAATTATATATTGTAGGAGACTGGTGCCTAAGCTAGGCTTTAGGCCTGTGTTTCAGGACACCAGGTTCCCACCCTTTAATTCATGAATCCTCAAGCGACCACCGGTGGCCGCGCATCTATTGTCTTACTATTGTGTCTCTAATTGACGGTATCTGAAGGGTTAACTATTACATGACTTAAGTAGATTTTGTACTAAACGCGCTGACAATGTAGTGAGATACTCGACCACTTTATATTTTATTTATTTATTTATTTATTTAATTTAAATAGAACGGCCAAAGCCAATTACACTATTTAAACACACATAGAACATACAAAAGACAAAACAACAAAGTATAAAACAATAATAGAACATTAAAATGAACACAGACAAGTTACATGACGCGCAGGACTTTAGGTGTAGATAGACTTATTAATAAATGTAGATACAGTCATGCAATCATCTCACAGAATTTCATACATTCTGACAGTATCGTTTTCCATTCTTCCGCATATGAAGACAGTAATTAGTTTTAATTTAAGTAAAAAGGTAAAAAAACACTACCTGTGTTAGTACAGAATATGCGTAGTGTAGTGTAGGTGTATGTGTGTGTGATGGCTTGCGTGTGCATGTAGGTGCGTTTGTGTGGATCTAGTTTTAGTTTTAGTTACCTAAATATGATTAGACAATACTATTGTTCGGTATCGTCATAGTTTAAATATTTTTGAAAGGATCATTCAGAAGGTTGGAGTTTTTATTGTCGTCTTATATGTTAAATGATAAATGATAAATGATGATATTTATTTTTGCAAATAGGTTTAAAAAAACACTTTTACACGTCAATTTTTTTTTTTGTCTGTTTATGCTAGATGAGGCCGGTGTTTCCTAGCTGACTACCCTGAGAAGAAACACCAAAACAAACTCACGGGTCAAAGTCTCTTTTAAAGTCCATACAATAAATATGTAATGGTCAAATCACATGAGAACCATGCCGATTAATCTGAGATGGTCTTTTGAAGAAAGAACCATACAGATTTGAGTGGACCCGTCCAATCAGTGTAAGCATTTGTCAGTATTCGCAAAGCTCAACTCAGGACTACTAAGGAGCTCAACGACTTGACGAACAATACCAATGAAAGGACATTTGGGTAGGCCGCAGAAAATACTCAAATTGCCAGACAAACGGTTACGAGAAATAAAAAAGTAACCAACATAGTCCTCACATTCACAATAATAAAAAAAAAGTTAATTTTTACAATGTAAAAATACTTACAAAGTAAATATTTATGTCAAAAATTAATAATAATAAACATTATTTAATGTGTTATTCTAAAACGAGAGAAGCGTGCTAAAAACTATTTACAGAGTACCATATTATAGTCATTATAAACTCACTACTAACCTTTTATCAATATGAGAATTTAAGATTGTGGATAACATGGATAAACATTTAGGCATAGGTCGGGGCCCCTGTAGCTCGGGGGCCCCGTATCATTGGTATGGCTGATACTGCGGTAGCTACGCCCCTGGTACGTGTGTACAGTCATTGTTGTCCAATTGACATTTTCCTTGAACAAATTTTTAGCATAATAGCACGCAGATAAGATTGTGTATCTAATCTAACAAAAGATTCTACTTTCTGTTTATGTGTGGCCTCTAATATTTAAGACGAGATAGGTCGGATAAGCTAACGATAAAAAATATATCAATACATATGTACTATCCTTATTATACTAATATTATAAAAGCGAAAGTGAGTTTGTTTGTTTGTTACGTCTTTACACCTAAATGGCAAAACCGATTTTATTGAAACTTGTTACACGGATAGACCATGTCCTGGAATAGGACATAGCATACTTTTTTATCCCGGAAGTACGTTCTCTTGGGATAACTTTCTGCTATCACGCGGGCGAAGCCGCTGGGAGCAGCTAGTAGTATTATAAATGGGAAAGTATGTGTGTCTGTTTGTCCGTCTTTCACGGCAAAACGGAGTGACGAATTGACGTGATTTTTTAAGTGGAGATATTTGAAGAGATGGAGAGTGACATAGGCAACTTTTTGTCTCTTTCTAACCCCCCACTTCCCAGGGGAACCGTGTTACCCCGAATTTAACGCGAGCTAAGCTGCAAGCAAAAGCTAGTACCTACATATTATAAAACAAAGTCCCCCGCCGCGTCTGTCTGTCTCTCTGTTCGCGATAAACTCAAAAACTACTGCACCGGTTTTCAAGCGGTTTTAACCTCTCGATAGCGTGATTCTCGAGGAAAGTTTTATTATATAATTTGTTAAGTTTTTGTATTTATTTCTGTGTACAATAACGATATTCGTTGAAGAAGTCGGGTAAAAATAAGCCGAAAGGGGACCGTATTACCCCGAATTTAACGCGAGCGAAGCTGCGGGCAAAAGCTAGTATAATCTAATCGTTGACTATACAAGGCGCCAGATAAACTTAAAATATAGTACATTGACCTTTTCCTAATATCTCCAACATATCGAAGGTGCCTGAAAAACGATCAAAAAGTGTTTTTCAGAAAAGGTAAAGGATCACGATAGATGTCGATTCAAGACAGCTTTGTCTTTAAGGATATGCATCACGACTCACATTTTCACTGTTTTTTATACAACCGCTCATAGCTGATTAAGTATGACGTTATTACACACTTTTCATTAGATATTTTGGAAACACAGTATCTTGTGGATAATTCTGTAGGTAATTCCGAGGAAATAGCAATTTTTTTTAAAACCTTAAAACTTTTTAAAAAAGTTGTCGTCATTTAGAATCTCAATAACATTTGCAAGGCTTCTATAGTTTTACTTTTTTGACTTATTTAATTTTTAGGTTAATTATGCAGTGTCAAAGTTCATACAAAATAGGAGATTTTCAGAGGTCTTTACTGGATTAGTTTTACACAAATTTAGAAATTGATTTCATTAGAAGCCTAGATAATATCCACAAGATACTGTGTTTCCAAAATATCTAATGAAAAATGTGTAATAACGTCATAATCGGTTATGAGCGGTTGTATGAAAAACAGTGAAAATGTGTGTCGAGATGCATCACCTTAATTCCGTTTTTGAAATTAAGAGGGTCAATGACCGTTATTTTGGCGCCATCGACTTTTTTCACCTACCTTAGTACTTCATCATCATCATCATCATCATTATATCAGCCGAAGACGACCACTGTTGGACATAGGCGTCCCCCAAGCGTCGCCACAACGACCGGTCCTGTGCGTCACGCCTCCATCGGATTCGCGCGACCCTGACCAGGTCATCGGTCCACCTTGTTGGAGGCCTTCCAACGCTGCGTCTTCCGGTACGCGGTCGCCACTCCAGAACCTTTCGTCCCAATCGACCATCTGTTCTGCGTGCAATGTGCCCTGCCCATTGCCACTTAAGCCTTAGTTATCAGACCGAATTTCCGGTTTCGGCCTAGTTTCATTAAAAGCTGTTTTCGGCCTAACTCCACTTTGGTTCACTTCCAAACTGAATTTGACAGTGCTTCCATTGGTGTAATGTTTTCTTTTATAAACAAAAGCAGATCAACAAATCCACCATTTCACAGAGACGCCAAGGCAGCGCGACCAGTCGCCGCTACCAACAAAATGTATACAGTTCTATAGAGAGTGACTCACCTGGTGTCCGTTTGGTTGCGCAACCAATTTGGTGGCGCGACCTGCTCGGACGTGTGGCGACTCTGGTCTCTGTATGGCGTCTAGTTATGTAGCTTAGGATTATGTTTTACCGGGACACCATGGCGACGCAACTGGTCGTGCTGCCACGGTGGCCCGGTGAAATCCAACCATTTGCTAAGCGCCATCTTTAGCGAATGGTTGGATTACAGTACCGCACTTGAACGCTTTGTTTTGCGGCGCCCGCCGCGGCAACGCAACGCGGTATGCTGTTTCGGCCCTTATGGTGCTACATAATAAACATATTCGACGGGTGCAAAGTAAAAAAAGTTATCTGCAATTTTGTGATTTTCTATCATCTTTATTGAATGCAATGCAAATAAATAAGCAGTTATTTAGTAGGTAATTTTTTTTTCAAAAATATTATTAAAAAGAAAACTATTAGGGTAAATACGCCAAATGTCGGCCCCCCTTAGCGATTTTCTGACTGCCGATCGCTCTAGCACCTTCAGTTTCCAACCAAAAATAGCTTCTTATGCGGTTTTGGATAGTTTAACTAATCTATTTTATGTTTATAGGCATAAGATCGACATTTCTGCTAAAAGAAAAAAGTAATAAGGTTTAGATGCGTCGAGAACAGAAAAACCCTAAAGTCGGCCATTCACGGCCCATGGTCGGTCGCGTTTTTCCCAAATGTCGGCCGAAAAAAAAAAAAAAGGTGTTTTAAATTAAGACAGTGACCAATATTATTATTAATGTGATTTATTTTGGCAGGATTCTAATATAACACTTTGTTTAATACTTAAATATATGTATTTTTATTTCCCCTCATCAATATTAGATAAGTTCTAAAATTATAACAAATTAAAACATAAAAATGAAATAAAACAAGAATTAATAACTTTAGTATGTGATAAAAATCAGTATTTAAACCAAAAATAAAATAGAATTTTAAATAAGTTTAAAAAATTCAAATAATACGTTCAAAAGTAATTGTTTGATAAACTTTTAACGTCTTCGGAACAATATTTATTAATTCATGAATCCCCAAGCGACACCCGGTGGCCGCGCATCTATTGTCTTACTATTGTGTCTCTAATTGACGGTATCTGAAGGGTTAATTATTTTTCAAACAAGTCGGTAAACATTTAAAAAATTCGTAACCGCATAATTTTTTTTGATTTCGTGAAGGCTTTAGATCTCCCTGTTTTGTCATTGTAGTACCTACCTTAAATTAAAATCACTAAGTGAAAACAAACTTAGTACTTATCTAAGGGCCGCTTTTTGGTACAACAAAGATTCTCGACCAACCATTTATATGTTTTAAGCTAATAAGAAGTGTTTAATAGATAGCAAGTTCCAAAGAGAAATTCATATTTTTTTTATCTTAAATTCCAAAACCATAAAGCTACCATAAAATAATGTCTTCTTTAAATAAGTTTGATAAACAGATAAAAAATCACTACCCAATCAATGAAGAAATACAAAAGCATTTTTTCATCAACCTGTATCTGTAGTACCTGTATAGTGGTAGAGCAGTGGTGGCCGAGTGGTAACGGCCCCGACTTACGAGTTGTAGGTCGCGGGTTCAAACTTAGCCAGGCGCATTACTTTGTGTAATTTATTTCATCACCACTGCTCTCAAAACGGTGAAGGAAAACATCGTGAGGAAACCGGCATGTCCTAGAACCAAAAATTCGAAGACATGTGACATTCACCAACCCGCACTGGGCCCGCGTGGTGGATTACGGCCCATTCCCTCTTCTAGAGAGGAGGCCTGAGTCCCAGCAGTGGGAACATTAAAAAGGCTGATGATGATGATGATGATGATGTATAGTGGCCCTCTAATTCGAGGCTGGTCGACATTACGATCTTTAATGTTTCTAATGTCGGCCCGTATTCCTTGTACCTTATTTCTCGAGATTCGATTAATATCACCCCGGCCGTTATTTGGCGATTAAACGTAAAATAGATTTATTTATCTAGAAGCTTTGCAAATTCTCTTATTTAGCCAATGGAATTGGTACAATTGGAATTTATAAAACAGACTGCATTTACTTTAAGTCGGCCACGGCCGAGAATCAGGTTTTAAGTCAAAACTGTTACCCTAATGGCGGCCTCCTATTTTGCCCTGAAAAATATACGCAAAACGCTGAAAAAACTATCTCAAAATATAGTAAAAATAACCCTTTAGTGATAATAAAGCTTAAAACAAAAATAAAGAAATGTCTTATCGTTGTAATATCAATCCCCGAAGTGTGAGTATTCACATCAAGTAAGCTACTTTTAATGCAAACTTGACGCTTCATCGACATAATCCCTGCTGATGCTCAGTGTGCGAAAAGCAAGTGACTTAATCGGATAATAACGGTTTGTACATATAGAATGTATGTGTGTTACCTTTTAGAGAAAAGGTCGACTAAGAAAGTTATTTAGTGTACCTACGGGGATTGTTATCAGGTTATTTAAATAAAACGACCAAAACGGGTAACATACCCTTTGTAACACACACACACAAATAACACAAATATCACAGATAACATCAATCAACAACAGTTGGAATCAATAACTTATATACTAGCACTTACTGTAAGATGTTGCTTACTCCGAAAACTGGACTTGAAAGAGACTCGAAGCAGCGCGGCGTGTCTTTTTATAACCTCTCAAACTGTCAAAAAGCGCCGCGCTGTCAAGTCACAGTTCGGTCCAGTTGTCAGTGCAAAAGTACATTTTAATGTTGCTAATACAGAAAATAATTAGTGTCTGTAACATTATCATAAGAATCGCTAACAAGAATATGAACTAAAGTTGCAATTCGAGAGGTAAAATTATCACTTAATTACCTTTTGAATGAATGCAAGCTAAAAACGTGCAGACGGCCGACGATTGGAGGGAGGCCGACATTTGGCGTATTTACCCTACAGTATTGTAACTCGGCCGTATCTTTGAAATAAATGCCTACAGCCGCGCGGTACGTAAACATGCGATAGGGCTGCCCGCCTCCAGCATTCTAATTACGTTTGTCTAGTTTGTTTTCGTTTTTTTTTTTTGTAATATACTTACTTTTATATAATAAACAAAATACTTTGTGGATTGAATAGGAAGTGTTCAATAAAAATGCGTGTTGTTTTTTGATTGGTAGATTTAAATAAAATGCTTTTTTTAGTATTATTCATACACATAGTACAATAAACCATTATTATTAATAATAAAATACCACGTCTTTACTTTGAATTATACAAACTAACAATAATCGCGCGATAATTGTAAAAAAACCGTCGTGTCCGCTCGTCACTGCGGCACAGTTGCGACGGTCGCGACTGTCTACATGCCGAGGCCATGCTACAACCGAGGCGCGTATATATCGCGTTATAGCTCGCGTTTCATCGGTTTGTATGAAGTTGGAATACTGTATGATATTATTACCGTGGTTATAGTATACGTTTGTAGATTTCTAGGTTATAACTTCAGTGCGAAAGCAAATAAGTGTTATTTGCTACTGAAACTTACTAATTGACAATTCAAACATGCGCAATAAGAAACGCGGCGTGGTTCTATATACTAATAACTAGCTGTTCCCAGCTGGGCACGCCACGATTATGGCACCGGACATGGTACGTTCGGGAGGCCACCGTCGGCAGACGCGGGCTCGCGGACGGCGAGCCGTGGGTAGCTCGATGTCCGATCGTCCGGTAATGGACCGAGTCCAAGACGTCGACGGCGCGCACTGTTCTCGCGCGCCTCAAGGAGGTGTCAGCAGCAGGAGGGGCCCAGCTGGGTCAAAGCCTACTGGGGACAGGGTTGTCCGAAAGGGAGCTCGTGCCCCGGTACGAAGGCTAGAAGGAACGGCGCGGGGTTTCAGAAAAGGTAAACAATCACGATACATGTCGATTCAAGACAGCTTTATGTCTTTAATTCCGTTTTTGAAATTTTGAATGTCAATAACTACTTCATCATCATCATATCAGCCGTCTCTCCCAAGCGTCGCCACGACGACCACTGTTTTTAGTCAGTAAGAGTCTGACACTATCTCCCGCTCCACCTAAGAGCGGGTTTTGTCATAAGATGATTTTCCCCGTCGACAAAAAAAAAGCACTCATCATCATTTCAGCCGACAGACGTCCTCTGTTGGACATAGGCCTCCCCCAAGTGTCGGCACAATGATCGATACTGTGCGTCCCGTATCCATTGGATTCCCGCAACCTTCGATTCACCGGTAATCGCTCCACCTTGTAGGAGGCCTTTCGGGCTGCGTCTTCCGGTACGCGGTCGCCACTCCAGAACTTTTCGGCCCCAACGGCGATCTGTTCTGCGAGCAATCTTCGTGCTATGTCGGCAACTTTGGTTCTCTTGCGTATATCTCCATATCTAATTCGATCACGCAAGGAAACTCCGAGCATAGCTTTTTCCATTGCCCTTTGGGTGACTTTAAGCCTTCTGATGAGTCAAGCACTATAGTGCGTTTCACTTAAGAAGTTCCTTTGCCGTAATTTTGGCAATACGAAAAAACAGTGTTGCAATATTTTTAGCAATTACTTAATATTAGGAAGATTAACTGATGCTTCGTTACTTTTAACAATAGCCTTTTTTTAAATTATTTTTGAATAAAGTATAGGACGCTGGGCTACATTCCGATAGGTAGTCCTGCAATTCTTTCAAATACTGAGAACGCCACGCTACAATATCGTACCTCTCTATTAACAACTTCCTTTTAGACCTGCTTTTTTTAAATTAAATCCCATTCCCCTCATAATTCTCCAAAAACTGTTGCAACTACCGTTAAAATCGATTTCGTTTCGCATTTCGGGGAACTATTTTGGTAGAGTAGGCAACTCTTTCCTTTTTCCCTTCTTTTTTAGATAGACAGACAGGGGAGCCAACATTACGCCGAAGGAACTTCTTAAGTGAAACGCACTGTAGTTCATATCAATTAAAACAAATCATAACAAAGCCAATCATCCAAACTTTTCCTCTTTGTTATCAGTGCCCAATTAAATAAACAAGTAATAACAAAAACTACACACAATCAATCAATCCTCGCTATTTTTTATCTGCGTGAACGCGGCGTGTTCAGAAGAGGCTATCGCTAACGTCTAGAACATGTATTGAATAAGAGGTACTGATAAAGGTAGCACACGTGTGCCACACACGCTGATCTGAGCGCGTCGGTCTCCCCGGAAGACACAGTGGAGCACACAGTCGAGGTGTGCCCTGCCAGGGCGGAGCATCGCCGTGCCCTCGTGGGGGCTGCGGAGACTTCTCGCGCCGGGCTTTGGTTGAGGCGAGTACGGAGCGAGGAGGAATGGCAGGCGGTCGCCTCCTTCGCCGCAAGGAGTTGTCACCTAGCAAAGCAGGAGGCCGACCGTATCAGGCAACGGTGCCCTCGCCGCCGCCGCCGGGATTCCGATCCCGATTTCCGGCCACCGTAGACGCGGGCTCGCGGACTGCGAGCCATGGGTAGCTCGCTGTCCGACCGTCCGGTAACTGTCCAGACCGAGCCCAAGACGTCGATGGCGCGCTTTGTTCCTACGCGCCTCAAGGAGTTGTCAGCAACAGGAGGGGCCCAGCTGGGTCGAAGCCTATTGGGGTCAGGGTTATCCGAAAGGGAGCTCGAGCCCCGGTATGACGAGGCTAGAAGGAACGGGGTGGGTTTATTGTCAGTAAGAGTCTGACACTATCTCCCGCTCCACCCAAGAGCGGGGGTTGTCATAAGATGATTTTTGCCCACCGTAAAAATAAAAACCCGTCGGTCTCCACACATGTTATAGGGAAACTAGAGTTGTAGAGCTACACTATCGTACAACTCAGACGTGTAACACGTGTGCGTCGGTCTAATGTAGAATAGCTTTATCTACGCAGCGGTATCCTGTGGCTATGAGGAGTATGAGACCTTGCTTCTTGCCAAATTTCAGGATTCTAGGTCAACGGGAAGTATCCTATGACTTTTGATTTCGCTGTCTCGAAATAGACTTTTTTTTGCGACATAAACGGCCGTATCTTTTTTTCTGTTAACTCAAAAGTTTGATCTTTTCACAGCTTCAAGGGACCGCAGACTTGAGTATATGGTTTTAATTTCAACTCGATACTTCACGCGTTCCCTTAGATAAAGGATCAGATGTACAGACAGATAGACGGACAACAGAGTGAGAAACCTTTTATTTTTTATTCTTGTATAAATTTAGGGACTTTTGGTCACAGAAAGACCACGCCAGTCCCATCGTAACCTAATACAAGTAAAGCTACATTGACTCTTATTTACTACTAGGACTCTAATACCTTACTGACTAATTTATAAACAGCGATAGCTGCGTTAGAGAGGGGTTCGGACAATATACACTGAATATAACCAATATTAATTAAATTAATTTTGAAAGTATTCATCAGCACCTCTCTAGCAGCTCGTGTCCTGACGCATTCCACCAACAAGTGGTGGACATCCTCCACCGTGCCGCATTCTGCACAATTTGGGCTATCACTTATTCTCATTAGATGCCGAAACTTGTTGAGTGGGACGTGTCCAGACCGCAGTCTATGCGCTATTATTATAAACTTTCTCTTAAGCTTAATGTTGGAAAACCAAGGAATACGAGGAGGTTCACATTGAATTGTCTTGTACCAGATTCCCTTTTCTAGTGATGTTCTATTAAAATATTCTTTCCAATTCTTAAAGCATTCAATTTTATATTTTGGTAAAAGTTCGGAGTAGCTTGGAGTAATATTCATCTCAATACCATCCGACACAAGTGTGAACCCTAAAAATCACTTTGCAAACGGTTTACGCTGCCCCCTACTTCAGATTTTTTGTAGGACAGGAACCGGGCCTATTTTGTATTATTAGTAACATTGTTCTGTATTTCTGACCGACTTTTTGTAGGACGTGTGCGTTGCACTATTGCTATCAGTGTGTTCTGTTTTTCTCCTACAAAAAAAATCGGTCACCGATTATCGGACGTGGGCGAGCAGCCTTAACGTGGTTTCTGAGGTACAGAGGAATCTTACGAGATGGTCACCCATACATAGAGCGACCTCGCTAGTGTTGCCTAACCTTGGGAATCGACCCGTGTGACTGTTATTATACCTATTAACTATGAGCTAAATTATATATTATATGTATATATATACATATATACTAGCTTCTTCCAGTTGCGTCGCCTGCGTGTGGTGATAAGTAATAGAATAATAAATACATCTATGTCACTGAGTGGCAAAGTACGAGTAGTGCTCTACAAATTTTTTTTTTTTTTTAATCGGTCCATTAGTTTTGAGTTCATTCATTGCAAACAATTTTTGTTCCTTAATAATAAAAAAAATTGAATATGATTAATGGCAAATATTGTTCTTCCTACTATACTAATATTCTATAGAGATAGTTTGTTTTTTTGTTTGTAGAAGATAATATCTGAAAGTACTGTACCGATTGCTAAAATTTATTCACTTATAAAAAGCTGCTTTATTCCTGAGTGACATAGGCTATTTCACATTTTCTTACATGTACCTGGGTACGATGTACACGGGTGAAGTGGCAGGCAAAAGCTAGTAAATAATAAATCAACTAGACAACTAGTAAATCAGTCCCTCACCCGTTCAGACAGAAAATGACAGAACAAATGTCATCCAAAGTCAATCTTAGACATATGATTTGCCCTTTATTTCACTTCAGAAGATAAAATCATCTGTCCTATTTCACCTTCACAGCGCATGCGCTCCCCGAACGAGAAATGTCAGTCTCTGACACCGTGTCGACATTTGAACTTCGATAACCGTTATTCCGATAGCGATAAAATAACAAGCTGTGAAATAACCGATATCGGATATCGAGTCTTCCTCATCACTAGTGTTTTTCTTTTTTTATGCATGTGTAATGGGTGTGTTTTTGAGTGTTGCCAGGTGTTTTATGAATTTTGTTTTTGGTAGCAATGAGGATGATAAAGGTAGATTTTTTTTATTTTACTTTATATTCATTTTGTATTTATGTAACAGTGCTAGAGAAGATATTTTACTCAGCATAATGCGATAATAACAAGCTGTGAAATAATCGATATCGAGTCTTCCTCATAACTAGTGTTTTTTTATGCATGTATAATGGGTGTGTTTTTGAGTGTTGCCAGGTACTTAAATAACGCACCCATTGTCTTTCTATTGTGTCTCTAATTATCACGATTGAAGAGTTAATGAATTTTGTTTTTGGTAGCAATGAGGATGATAAAGGTAGATTTTTTTTATTTTACTTTATATTCATTTTGTATTTATGTAACAGTGCTAGAGAAGATATTTTACTCAGCAAATATCGAGCCTTTTTAGGAAGAACATCGTAAGCGACAGTGAGCGTTTTTGCAGTACTAGTAGATTTTCTCTTCCATAATTAAAAATTATTAATTTATGATAATAAATAAAAAATAAAAAAAATAACTTCATATATCTACCGATCTAATAGAATTGTTGCTACTACATATTTTCGTAAGACTTTATAGGTAGTCTTGGTAGTAGTCTTGGTAGTCGTGGATTACCAAGACTACCAAGACATCGTGATAAGTGTAACTTAGCTTCTGCCATAAATGTTATTTTATTCTATTCATAATTGATAAATGGTCTTAACAAACAGACAGACGAACAACAAAGTGATCCTATAAAGGCTCCATTTTTAGCGTTCCGTACGTCAAAAGGAAAAACGGAACCCTTATGGGATCACTTTTTGTCCGTCCGTCTGTCTGTCTGTCTGTCAAGACTCTTTATCTCGCAAACGCGTGGAGGTATGGAGTTTAAAAAAATAAGACTTCTAAGTTAAAGGAAAAAAAAAGTGCAGCCTTTTATGTCGTAAAAAACGTATATTTTGACACTCAAGGGAACCGAAATTCCTTCGAAAGATTCAGAATCCTGAAAGTTAGTAATAATAGAAGTATAGGAATAAATCTGACAACAGAAAATTCGTTGTTACGTCACATTTCCTTAAATTTATTTATAAAAAAAACACTTAAAAATTAAAAAAAAAAAACAAATACAGATAAAAGATCACAAAGGTGCTGCTTATTTCAAATGTAATTTCATCCAGCAGACCTGCGACAGGAGAGTTGGATAAAAGATGTGTTTACAAATAAATTTGAAAAATAAAAGTATACTATTAACATCTTGTTTTGTGATTTGATTCCAGACTCCGATCGGGAATCGAACTTTTTACATATTGTAAGTTAGTACGGAACCCTCAGGGCGCGAGTCCGACTCGGACTTGCACAGTTTTTTTTTAAAGTACGGAAACCTACAAAGCCCTACGCTCGCGTTTTCCACCATCTCATGATGGTAAGCGATGATGTGCCTGACGATGGAACACGCTTGCCTAGAAGTAACCTATTCACTCTTGACTTAAAGACCCCTAGGTATCCCTACACCTATCAATATATATAAACGCTTCACATTTCTACGAGGTTCTCGATAATAGCATCCGCTCGCAGGATGGAATCTCATCGATTTTCATCAACGGATTCCATCTGGCACTCGAAGTTATGTGTCAAGAATGGTCAGAAGGTCCATTCATAACGTTATGGGGACACTCTTGCCCTGGTATCTTTTTTTCTTTCTCTGTCAAATCCATCCAACCAAAGGTTGTCTGTAAAAAATCGCTTTTAGCGATAAGACCGCCCATTGTGACACCCTGTTATTTTTAAGTTTCTTGTGGAATTTATTTATTTTTGGTGTAAAATAAAGAATTTATCTATCTATCCATCTAGTTGAGGCCTGTAGAGCGTTGTTACATTAAGGCGATGCAACTCAACACACATTTTCACTGTTTTTCATACAATCCCTCATAACCGATTATTACACAATTTCATTAGATATTTTGGAAACACAGTATCTTGTGGAAATTATTCAAGGCTTCTATTGAAGTCAATTTCTAAATTTGTATAAAACTAATCCAGTAAAGACCTCTGAAAATATGAACTGTGAAACTATAGAAGCCTTGCAAATTTTATTAAGATTTTAAATGACGACAACTTTTTACAAAAACTTAAGGGTTTAAAAAAAACAGCTATTTCCCGGGACAAGTTTTGTGAAATATTCAAGTAAATCTCGGAATTTCCGAATACTAACAGAGTTTTCAGGCGTTACTCTCTTTTTTTGCGTTGCCTTTTCACACACAACAAGATTTTAAACCATTTTTGATGTTCACGATAGGCGAGTGGAAAAGGAGCCCTAAGAGGCTCCTTTTCCACGATAATGATAAAGGCACTATATCGGCAGACTGGTACATAGTAATCGTTTTGCCCCACCATTTATAGCGCCGTACGTCGAGGGACTGTCTTCAGTAATTTTCTCTCCGGCATTCGTAACGAAATACTCGTAATGTCTACTTGAACAATGCTGAGAGAAAGGACCAGTAACCCTAGCCAAGATATTAACCCTTCAGATACCGTCAATTAGAGACACAATAGTAAGACAATAGATGTGCGGCCTCCGGTGGTCGCTTGGGGATTCATGAATTAATCTGCAATAGTTAACGCTAGTAGAAAGCTTCAAATGTACGGGAATGACGTCATGTCAACGCTCAGTCACGTGGTCAGAACAAAAAAATTGGCGGCAAGGACAACTCGAAGCGTTCGACGCAAGCGAAACAGTTTTAACTTGGCTAGGGGGGCTGGGCCCGATCTAAAGGGGGCGCTAGCCGAGCATTTGCCCAGAGCGGCAAAAAATGAGGGGGCGGCAAAATTGACTTATTCCTATCTTCCAACCTTGGGTAGCCATCCACACCTAAGTTAGCAGGTTGAGAATGTTATATGCCACCTTCCAACCTACTTCAGGATGGATAGTGGAAAAGATGGATATTTAAGACTTGATGACACACTTATTGAAGACAAAGGGTGGTGAAAATTATGTTAATTATGAGCGGCGAAATAGCTAGATCGGGCCCTGGAAAGGACAATCTAGTCTAGAAATCATCGCCTGAACGATGTTGGAGCTAGCCCGCACTCTGTTCATCAAGGATGTTGCCTGTATGGTTGTACAATGTGATACTTCTGCACATTTCGTCCAATGATTGAGGAGTCCAACTCAAAAGAATTTACGTCGGTATTGTCGGGCACTTCGTATTCCTAATGCATTGTCAAGTAGTTTTGTGATGTTATTATTTAATAATAGATATTTCTCATTCTATTGTGGCGACATCTAAGCCCCAAAGGGACTAAAATCCTGTGTCACGGTATTAGGAAGAAAGAAAACATGTAAATAGATATATTAGAGTTCTTTTCGCTATTAGAACGTACTATACATATACACCGTTATTTTTTTATCGTTTCTATCCCGTGGAGGGTCGATCCGGTACATACAACTCTATCGATTTGTAACGAGAAAATTAAAAAAATAAAGTTAGAATAGAATAGAACAGCATTTATTCGGAGCAAGCAACACAAAAAACCACAACATAAAAAATAATAAAAACAACAAGGAAAAAAAAAGAAAGAGTACAGAGACAGTTGAAGAAAGAGCACAAGTTGGTATCTTTTTATAAAACTCGTATTAATTTACGTATGTACGAAATTAATTTCTTTAAGAAAACGTCAGCTGAGCGAGTCCAATGACCTGTAGGTAGTAGTCGGCGTTGCGTACTAAGTATTTTTTAATTTTATCGTTACAAATCGTAATGCCGTTCGTAATGTGTTCGTGAATCTATAATAATCAAATATTTTTTTCAAACCTATTAACCTGACCGTTACCGAGGAGTAGGCTTCAGAAAGTCACTGTTTTATTGCACTGTTCCGGCATCATCATCAGCCGAAAGACGTCCATTGTTGGACATAGGCCTCGCTCAAGTGTCGCCACAATGAACGGTCCTGTGCGTGACGCATGCACCTGCATCGGTCCATCTTGTAGGAGGTGTTCCAACGGTACGTCTTCCGGTACGTAGGCGCCATTCCAGAACCTTTCGGCCCCAATGGCCATCTGTTCTGCGAGCAATGTGCCCTGCCCATTGCCACTTAAGTTTGACGATTCTTCGTGCTATGTCGGTAACCTTGGTTCTTTTGCGGATATCCTCATGCTCACTGCTCGGGCGCTTGGGCCTTAATGGGCAGAGGAAATCTTGTTAGCCACTGGGCTTCGACCAGCCACCGATAATCTCAATACATTCTAATAATAGATCGAGAGCAAGATTAATGCACAAAAGACGCTTCGAGAAAATAATAAACTGCAGTTGTAACCATGACATCTTGACTTCAGTACAGATTAGCTCGAAATGATAACACTTACATGATATAACCTATATACGAGAATTATTTGCGTCTGCCGTCTACCCGTCTGTCGAGGTCAAGACCACAGAAAATATGAAAGAGGTTAGAAAGGAAATACTTTCCGATTTGTACTACGAGTGTCACCGCTTGTCTCCCACCCTTTAATTCATGAATCCCCAAGCGACCACCGGTGGCCGCGTACATATTGTCTTACTATTGTGTCTCTAATTGACGGTATCTGAAGGGTTAACTCCACTACAGGCAATAAACCAATACGAACGCGCATTACGCAACTAACAGACCACGCACACTTAGATCGCAGGTTTGCTATTGGTAGTTGAACTATGAGCATTGCCCTACTTTGTGGCACGCCTGCCCCTCCGTAAGGCCATTCTAACCTCTACCTTAAGCCTCTATCTATACTTTCGTAAAATAAGTGTGTATCTATTACATTCATACATGCAATTTCAACTCTTTATAATGTCCATAGATATAAAAAAATGTTATTATAAATTTAAATTAAGTATAGGAAGATTACATAAAACACTATTAGCACAAAATAGATACGAGTAGGTACAAAAGACAATCTCATGTACGTACTTAACTTTTTATACCTATAATCGGTAGACGCACACTCACTAATGAGGTATCGTGTTCGTGAGCGGTGTCTATGTGTGCGTTGCTCGAGCGCGCTTTGTATGTAGATTGACTTCTTTACCTATATATTTTGTGCTAGTACCAAGTCACACAAACATGTAACTGCCCTAGTTTTCTAGTAAACAATATTGTATTTCATATTCATAACGTTAATGAACTAAACACGCCTACACGAATGACGTTAAAGTTCTTACTTACAACTTATTGCTATTTAATTTGCGTAGGCGTTTAAATGTGACGTTTCATTGCTAAAAGTTAAAGAACAGGCGTTCGTTGGATTTTCATTGTTTCGTAAAAAGCTTTTTATAAAAGTATTTTTATTTTGTAAAAGGTTTTTTTTTATTAGTTGGTGTTTCTATATAATAGTTTTGTCTCTTCGTTATTTGACACCGTCTTCCGAAATTAAAGTTATTTTGCACTTTGTAGTGATTTTTTTAACATTGAAGTCGGTTGTATTTTTTTGTAAAAGGTTTTTTATTTTACACTTTTTAGTACCACCACTAAAAAGTATCCGGGTATCCCTCAGCTAAACTTAAATAACTTATAGCATCTCATAACAATTTAAATAATCCCAAACACCATCAACAACCATCATCATCAGATCAGTTCGATACATCCCCCCCCCGTTCATTCAGTCAGTCATCGACTACACGTATAAACAAAGCAATTTTACTTGTTACGACAGTTCTGCTGTGATCCTATGAGGAATTCTTTTCTATATATTCGAAGTTCATGATCAGATCATGACAATATTTTTATAGAACAAACAACAACACAACACAACGAGGGGATGCAACTTGACACACATTACCTATCACTGTTTTTCTTACAACCGCTCCTACCCGATTATGACGTTATTACACATTTTTCATTAGATATTTTGGAAACAAGATATTTGTGGAAATTATCTAGGCTTCTACTGACGTCAATTTCTAAATTTGTGTAACACTAATCCAGTAAAAACCTCTGAAAATCTGCTATTTTGCATGAACTTTGACACATCATAATTTACTAAAAAATTTAAAAAAGTCAAAAAAGTAAGACTATACTTAGAAGCCTTGCAAATTTTATTTGATTCTAATTGACGACAATTTTTTTCAAAAACTTTTAAGGGTTTAAAAAAAAGAAGTATTTCTTAGAACATGTTTTGTAAAATATTCGAGTAAGTAAATCACGGAATAACCGAATACTAACAGAGTTTTCAGGCGATTTTCTCTAATTTTTTGCATTGCCTTTTCGTCAAACATCGCGTTGGATTGCGTACCATTGCGATGTTGACGATAAGCGAGTGGAAAAGGAGCCTCTTAACCCTTCAGATACCGTCAATTAGAAACACAATAGTAAGACTATAGATGCGCGGCCACCGGTGGTCGCTTGGGGATTCATGAATTAATCATAAAAGTAGAATTTTCAAAAATACATTCAGCCAAACATAGAACCGCCTACTTTTTGATATCGGTTAAAAATCAAATCAAATTGAACAATTTATTCGCATAGATTAATGTTATTTATTTTCTTCCAGGACATAAGATGGCCGAGCAACAGGACCAGGCCCGTTGTTCGTCAAGTGAAAGCGATAACTTTGAGAAAATCGACTCTGAAGAGGCAAAGGAAAATGTGAGTAACAGCTTTTACTTCTCACAAGCTTTTATTTAGTTTCACCTGTCCTGATGTTGCGGAAAGTCCCCTGTTTGAGGCGTGGTTGGAAAGACCTCACGGTGTTCTCATACCTTCCGCATGACGCAGAGTCTCACTGGACATGGCACGTTCGGGAGGTTCCTGCACCGGATTCGTGCAGAAGTGACCGGGTGTCGCCACTGTGCGGAACGCCGGGAGGACACGGTGGAGCATACAGTCGAGGTGTGTCCCGCTTGAGCAGAGCATCACCGTGCCCTCATGAGGGCGATCGGTGGCAGCGACCTCTCGCGCCGGGCCTTGCTACTGGCCATGGTCCGGAGCGAGGAGGAGTGGCAGGCGGTCGCCTCATTCTGCAGCAGTAATAATGCTAGCAAAAGAGGAGGCCGACCGCATCAGGCAACGGCGGCGCTCACAGTGACCCAGCCGCCGCCGAGATTCCGATCCCGATTTCCTGCTACCGTAGGCGCGGGCTTGCGGACAGCGAGCATTAGGTAGCTCGCTGTCCGACCATCCGGTAACTGTCCGGACCGAGCCCAAGTAGTCGACGGCGCGCACTGTTCTCGCGCACCTCAAGGAGTTGTCAGCAACAGGAGGGGCCAGGGGTAAGGACGCCGTGAGATCTTTCCAGCCACGCCTCAAAGAGGGGACTTACCGCCATAATCGTAGCTCTATAAGCCTAGTTGCCATATAAAATGTATGGAGATCGACGCGCCTAGATCGGCGTACGTGGCCCAATAAAGGTCTACCTTAATTCCTAGTGTGAGACAAAGTTAAAAAAAACCGTGTCGGTTTCAGCCGTAGTTGGATGACAGCCGAAATCAAAATTAGACTGAATCTCGTTTTTTTGCCGAAAATTCAGTTGGACATTACTTAGAATAGTTATCTCTCTATTTCCAGGGTAACGCTGCCAACTTCGTGATAGGCGAGGAAGTAGAACAGGAGCCAATAGATGATGGACCAGCTCATGAGGGTCGGGACTCCTTCCCTGGGGCCCCGATTCCCCGCCCAAATAGACCGCGGCCTATGACTGTGGCACAGCAGCTCGCTCTAGCGGAGAAAAGGAGCACTTTAAGGTAAGTGATTTAAAAGATAGATGGCGTTGTTTTTAAGTTTGATGTTCGATTGAACTTCGATTTTATTGTTTTTTGTTACGTACGAATTTTGACATTGGTTTTCAATGAATATGGATTAAGATGATTGGGACTTTCAAAAATATGGTATACATTTACGTAAATTATTGTTAATTGTGAATATACTTACAGCTATCTGCATCGATAGTTTTTTTTTACATTTCACGTTTAGAACTTGCTTTATTTATGTTTTTTTTTAACTATAAGTTACCTTTTATGCCTTACCAAATAAACCACAGACTTAGCCAATATAAGTCTGTGAAATAAACCTAACAATGAATGGCCTTGATTGAATATTATGAACGAATGAAAAAGGAGTGAATGATACCCACCGTGATGTGAATGAAAAAGGAGTGAATGATACCCACCGTGATATGAATGAAAAAGGAGTGAATGATACCTACCGTGATGTGAATGAAGAAGGAGTGAATGATACCCACTGTGATGTGAATGAAAAAGGAGTGAATGATACCTACCGTGCGGCTTTTCGAAGAGACTGAAAGTGAATATTTTTTTGAGCTTTCTCAAATGAATTCTTTTTTAAATTTATTTTTGTTACTTTTACAATATTGTTATATAATAGACAGAAGCGTAGCTAGGCTTGCGCGAGGGCTCTTCAAGAACGAGGTTTTTTTTATAATTGATAGGCTCGCGTTTGACCACTATTTCACCTGATAGTAAGCGGCGATGTGGTCGAACACTGGGTTGCGAAAGTCGCTGTCTCGTTTTCGAATTTATGACAGAAAATAGGCTCACTGATTCGCCTTGGCCCACGTCTAAATTAGCCCTCGCTACGCCACTGTAGATACTCGCATCATCATTATTATATCAGCCAAAAGATGTCCACTATTGGGCATAGGCTTCCCCAAGCGTCGCCACAACGACCGGTCCTGTGCGTCACGCACTCGATATATATTAAACTAGCGACCCGCCCTGGCTTCGCACGGGTGCAATACTTATGTAAATATACCTACTACAAAATGTCCTTATACACCACGTTCACAGCTTTTTTGTCATTAGACAATACAAACATGTTTTGCTTAGAGGGAGCTCCGATAAACGCGTGCGATCGCTGCAAATCATGAGGTCCTGTAGGACGAAGCGCGTTTTTTTTTTTTATGAGTTGCCTCTCGCAGGTCAACCTAGGAGGTTGTCGTCTGCTCAACCGATCTTGCCTGTGGCGGCCCTGAATAAAATCAAAGCCTCCAGCCAGGGCTTACTTAAAAACTACTTTAAAATTAAGCGACAACGCTAAGGGCACCCCCTGTGAGGTACGAGCCTCGCCTTAGGGCGTCGCTGGGGGAGGGCAGCATTGGGACGGGCTGGATCGAGCAAAAGGACGAAGCGCGGCCATCAACGCGCTATTTATAGGCGCGGCGCCGCAACAACTACGTCCCTGCATTAATTTGTAATATCTTTGGAAATATTCACTTAAATTACATGCTGTAAAAAGCATATTGATCTATAATAAATGCACAATTTATTTATAGTACTTAATTGGATAACGATTAATGCTGCATTATCTCGTAGGGTATAGCCAGCGTTTGCAATATAAGCGTGCTTATTTACGACATCACATTAGAAACCTCTAAATTTATCAGTGTTTCTCTAATATATTATGCATGTATTATACATATAAACCTTTCTTAAGAATCACTCTATCTATTAAAAAAACCGCATCAAAATCCGTTGCGTAGTTTTAAAGATCTAAGCATACATAGGGACAGACAGACGGCGGATAGCGACTTTGTTTTATACTATGTAGTGATATATATTACTATATAGTATGAATGATGATGATGACATTAGACCGACGCACACGTGTAATTACGGTTTGTACGTAGAACGACGTGGCGTGGCGTGGATCTAGTGTAGCTCTACAAGTCTAGTTTCCATATAAAATGTATGGAGACCGACGCGCCCAGATCGGCGTACTTTTTTTTTATAATGGATATTCTCGCGTTTGATCACTATCTCACCTGATGATAAGCGATGATGTGACCGACGATGGAACACGTGGTCTACGTGTGAGCAGTGTAGTTCTACCTATCCTGCTTTGCAGTGGAGTGGAGTTAGATTTGGAGTCTACTATTTCGTTTTTCGCTTACGATTGTTACATAGCAATTAATCTGTGGTGGTACCTAATTACCTAATAGTTCCGTAATGCATTTTTCGTCACAATCCGGTCCAAAATCCCTTCATTTCTGGACCGGTTTGACGAGGAAATGAAAGCTTTAACATGCGATCTATGCAGATCAGACAAAACATGAGACACATACCCTTTCTTCACGTTTTTGTATTCCGGACTGGACTCCACAACTCCACGCCTTAGGCCAGTGATTGGCGTACGGGGGGGGGGGGGGGACAAATGTGTCATTTGATCCACCCGTCCCTTAATTCATGAATCCCCAAGCGCAAGCGACACCCGGTGGCCGCGCATCTATTGTCTTACTATTGTGTCTCTAATTGACGGTATCTGAAGGGTTAAGACGGTCTCTCGCCTATCGTCAACATCGAGCTTGGTTCAAAAGATCTAATGCCATCCAACGCGATGTTTGATGCAGAGGCGACGCTAAAAAAGAGAAATAACGCCTGAAAACTCTGAATATTTCACAAAATTTGTTCTAGAAAATACGTGTACTTTTTAAACTTTAAAAGTTTTTCAAAAAATTGAGGGTCGCGGGAATCTGATGGATGCAAGATACAAAACCGGTCATTATGGCGCCATTTGGTGGAGGCCTATGTCCAACAGTGGACGTCTATTTGATGAAATATTTCTATAATACTTTGGTTATCGAAATATACTGTAGGTATTTTCTAACAAAAATAAGGTGGTAACTGGCAACACTAACTACCATCTAACTACCAATGCAAACGCGCCTCAATTAACTTTTTCAACTTTTTCACACATCTGTAATATAGCAAGCAGTTTTATGTAACGCCGAACTGGAAATAGAGAACGAAAATCCACTTTCCAGTTTCCACGACCGACTGAATAAAGCATCGTATAAAATGAACAAGCGATTTAATAACCGGTTATCAAAATGCAATAAGCGTCAAATTACGTAATCGGTCAGGAGCGGCCATTTTAATATTATGACGTTTGAACATTTTCGCGGCAAAGCCTTTAGTACCTCTCGGCCGTTGTTCGCGACACAACGTTCTATTCGATTCCAATTGACCACATCGTGTTACTATTTACGAAGTGATTTCCGACACTGGGTTTACTCTGTGTTTTTGTGTGTAGTGAATTTTGAGCGGGAAGTTTTTGAAGTTCTGTGACGTTTGGATTTTTTTTTCTGGATTTTTGGTTTGTGTTTGTTTATGGATGTTCATTTGTTTTTTTTTTAATTAAGAAAAATACCCTCCAGTTTCGTTTAGCATTTATTTACCTGTTGGATATTTCTTCTTTTATTATAATTATGAATACCTATTTTATAACGCGTATAAAAATATACTTAGGTAAATTTGACAATAAAAAAAACACACAGTTTGTAAAGTTGTCAAAAAATAAGAGGCCTGTTTTGATATTTATTTAACGCGCCAAAAGATTTAGATGTTGTTATTGTTGTTATTTAAATGTTTAAAAAAAAAACCTAATTTTTTAAACATTTATGTAATTAACCCTTCAGATACCGTCAATTAGAGACACAATAGTAAGACAATAGATGCGCGGCCACCGGGTGTCGCTTGGGTATTCATGAATTAATGATTATTTTATTGTTTTTTTTTTCTATTCCTTCCAAGTAGGGTTGCCAGGTCCTGAAACTGAAAAGCCGGACAATCTATCCTATTTAGCCGGACATTTAGTAAAAAAGGCCGATATTTTTTTAAGTCGAATAAAATTCATAAAATCTTTTTGAATTCTTAAGAAAAAACAATAAAATTAAGTGATATTATTGCTAGACTATTGCATGTCCACTCTACTTGTGCTAGCGATACAAGGTAAGGCAAAACTCTAATGACAATTATAAATAAAATGGCCTTTAAAAAGCCTAACAAAAATTTGGCCGGACACGCAACAAAAAAGCCTGACAATGTCCGGCTTTATCCGGACGCCTGGCAACGCTATTTCCAAGTTACATTCTAGGATCCTTCTCAAATGTCAAAACGGCCCTTTTATTTTTAACAAGTTTACTATGCTAATTATAGGTATACCTACCAAATATTCACTAAATACCTACTTATAGACGTTCCAAAACTTTATTTTATCTAAATCCAATAAAAATAAATAAACACACAGCCTTGGTTTATATACAGGTATATCCATTATCTAATCTATTACAATATTAAACCAGGTAGGTAAGTCTCTACCTAACTTCAAAACAATATTATGAATAGCTGTAGGTACAGCTATCCCCCGCGGTTTCATTCACGTCCATGGTTACTGCTCCAGTTCTGTGGGTCTATATTATACACCACTAATTTTTAATTAGGACAAATACTTAAAGGGCTCATTAGAAAAGGTCTTATTATTAATTAAGTAAAGTCTCAATAAATGATATTCATAAACAGCAAAGTTATTAGCGTTTGTGTATATCCCAAAATGTCACTCAATTTGTGGATATATTGTACAGGCTATTGATTATGAATGAATAAATTACGATCAAAATGGAAAAACCCTGTTCGTAGTATTTTTTAGTAGCAATTGCTATAAATAATTCATTAATAAACTTACTGTTGGGTTTAATAGATCATTAAAGAGAAACAGCGTTTTAAGGATTTAAATAATAACTGTTTATTATCCTTTTCTTTATAATGGAAGGTGTGTTTCAATAATATTACGTGAGACGTGTGTTTCTAAGCAGAGCTAAAGGAATACAGTAACTGATACAGTAGCTGATATGATGATGAAGATAACAAAAATATGATCTGTAACGGGTACGGATAGAGCCCCATTTTTTTGTACTAATTAAAATAATGGGGTTGTATAGCATGTCCTAAAAATTCGTAAAGAACCTGGTTATGCTGAACAGATTTCTTTTTTCCAATCCAAATAGTATTTTCAGAGATTAGCACGTTTAACCCTTCAGATACCGTCAATTAGAGACACAATAGTAAGACAATAGATGCGCGGCCACCGGTGGTCCCTTGGGGATTCATGAATTAAACAAACATACAAAAAAACATTTCCGCTTTATTATACACTAGCTGCTCGCAGCGGCTTCGCCCGCGTGATAGTAGAAAATTATCCCAAGGGAACATACTTCCGGGATAAAAAGTATCCTATGTCCTGTTCCAGGACATGGTTTATCCGTGTACCAAGTTTCATCAAAATCGGTTTTGCCATTTAGGCGTGAAGACGTAACAGACAAACAAACTCACTTTCGCTTTTATAATATTAGTAAGGAAGTAAGGATATCTGTATATACCGACCTAGTTATCGGAATGAGATTAACTGTGTATAATCTTTAATATTGCTGATATTACTCATTATTATTGAATAAACGATATCATACGAGTATTTTCATTCATATTGTAATGAATCTAGTCAGTGGTTTCAATATTTATCCAGACAGGGATTTTTTTCCAGAATTTTTTTAACGACCATCGACGGACTCTCGCTTAGAGTTACCATATTTCAGGATTTGTCCTGAAATTTCTGAGGTTTGGGGCTGGAGGCCTTCCAATGCAGTGTCTTCCGGTACGCAGTTGCTATTCCAGAACCTTTCAGACCCCAACAGCATTCTGTATGTGGTATTTCCACTGTTACCAGAAAAATAAATTTTATTACCCATATTTTGCAATTAAAGATTAAATGAATAATTTATTTTCAAAAATAAATAAATAAATTAATTAATTATGTATTAATTATATATTAATTAATTTAAAAAAATTATTGGTTTTGTACAGTCGCTATACAGTATGACTTTTTCATTAAAATCTTTCACAGGGTGACAGTAGTCAGGGAAATGCGCAACTCTTATTATTGGCCAAATTTTGTAATGATTATGACGTACAAGACCCTTTAGATTCTTTAGTTCAGTTATGTTCGCGTCATGGGAAACACCAGAATTTTTTAAAAGATCAAGAGTGTTAGAAGTGTATAGTATTTTAAATCTATTATTATTTATTTATTTAATTTAAATAGAACGGCCAAAGCCAATTACACTATTTAAACACGCATAGAACATACAAAAGACAAAACAACAAAATATAAAACAATAATAGAACATTAAAATGAACACAGACAAGTTACATGTCGCGCAGGACTTTAGGGGTAGATAGACTTATTAATAAATGTAGACACAGTCATGCAATCATCTCACAGAATTTCATACATTCTGACAGTTTACGCGAGTAGGAGTTTTTTTTTCTTTTAACCCTTCAGATACCGTCAATTAGAGACACAATAGTAAGACAATAGATGCGCGGCCACCGGTGGTCGCTTGGGGATTCATGAATTAAACAGTTATATCTTTATAAGCTGTAAGTCTTTCGAAAATCTAATTTAAAAAAGTCGTGTTCTAAATATTTTTTGGTTTTTTATTATTGTTCGTAAATTTTTAATCACCTTTTACACTTATCGTGATTTTATGCAAAGCAAAAACCTAGTCTTAGCAATTTTCTTAGACAGCGTTTAAAACTAAGATTTGTCACGTATCGCATAAACTAAACAGTTTTACTTAGTTCAGCAAATTCCTAAACGTTGAAATATTCAATACAAGTGGCACTAACATCAAATGCTACTGCCATAGACAAAAATTAAGGTTTTTTTTGTGTGTATGAGGGTGGAACATCAAAATAAAGTCTCCCATTTTGAGTAGCTAGTAATACAATCAAGATTTATAATCGGTATCGGTTTGGTTGTGATTTTTTTTAGGTAAGTTTTTCTCTAAAAAATATTAATGACTAGCTTTTGCCCGCGGCTTCGCCTGCGGCTTCGCCTGCTTACATAAAATAGCCTATGTCTCTCAAGAAAAAAACTACGTTTTATAGGTTGAGAAAATTTTGCAAACGGACCAGTAGTTTAGAGATTACCTCTTACAAACAAAAAAACATAAAAAGAAAAACAACTTTACCTCTTTATAATATTAGTGTAGATTACTTTAGAGAAATTATCTATTTTAAAAATTGCCGAAGTCCGACATATGACTTTCAGAATATGTGTATAATGCATTAAATGATGTATAAGTATTACATTTTACCACAAGGCGAGGAAGGAAAAAATCAAGTAAACAGATAAACGCTGCCTAGTTTACAAAAAGGAATATCCTCATTAAACTTCCTGTCATGGTCACCTACCTACTTAGAGTGTAACTCAACTCATAGATATCTATTCAGGTAATCTATACATATAATAAATCTGTAGAAATTTTAAGTTGTGCGCGCATCACGTAAAATGTACGAAATCGATGTAGATAACTTTTTCAATACACTAGCTCATAAAGTCACTCTTATTGCACTGCACACAAGTGGCAATAATGGCACTTGTTACCAAACTGTGACATTTGATTACCATTACGCACTAGTGCTATAATGTGGTTTGTTCAACCTCTCCACCGTCATCATTTTATTACATTTATCGTATCAGGATAGGAGCAGGTCGTCCCCCACGAGGAAAAGAAAAACAAAATGGGCGAGCATATGAAAACAGATTTTTACCGCCACAAAAGTTTATTCGTTTTGCAGTTGTTTTCTTCACAAGTATATTGAAAAACTTCGTATGATACACGTGAGTGATGAATGATTACCGTTCTCGGCTCTCTTAAGATCCTCGCCATGGCTTGGGTCTAAATACCGCTTCGACGGTAATCACTGGTAATCTGTGCAC
Organism: Mythimna lalbum; assembly: GCA_949319445.1. NCBI lineage: Eukaryota > Metazoa > Arthropoda > Insecta > Lepidoptera > Noctuidae > Mythimna > Mythimna lalbum. Next base: position 11,142,594 of record OX439373.1, read on the forward strand.
GGGGAAGCGCTTGCCGTCTCCCTTGACATCTCGAAGGTTTTCGATAGGGTCTGGCATGCAAGCCTTCTTGCTAAGCTTCCTTCCTTCGGTCTACCTACTGGTCTGTGTGATTGGATCGCGGACTTCTTGAGGGATCGATCCATCCGAGTAGTTACTGATAGCTGCTCCTCTGATCAAATGGATATTAATGCCGGGGTCCCTCAGGGGTCAGTGCTTTCGGCAACACTGATTTTGCTGCACATAAATGACCTGCTTAAACCGTAAACCCGGTATTTTTTTGTATGCAGATGACAGCACTGTTGCTGAGAGATATGTGTCTGACGCACGGGCTAGTGGGTCGCAGATACCGTCATACTAGAATGTATGGTTGAACGCTTGAACGTTGGGCTGGGTTTAAAAAGTTCAAAATGAGCTGTGGAATAGAACCTGGCCTTCAATGCGTGTTCATTTTAAAGACTGGCTCATTATTACATCTTCAGTAGCAACTTGACCAAGAGCGTGTATAATGTCGACGTCACCCTATTGACTAAAGACACAAACGGTATGCTTCGACCAGTGGCGTAGCTAGATGACCAAGGGCCCTGGGGCAGAAACAAACTAGGGCCCCTAAATTATTTAGACTTTATCAATATGACTGGCCTGTTGATCTAGTGGTTAGTGACCCTGACTGCTATGCCGGAGGTCGTGGGTTCGATTCCCACCCAGGACAAATGTTTGTGTGGTGAGCATAATCATTTGTTCTGTGTCTGGGTGTAATTTATCAATAATATATGTATGTATTTAGAAATATATAAGTATGTTGACCAGTTGTCTAGTACCCATAACACAAGCTCTGCTTAGCTTGGGACTAGACGGCGTTGTGAGATAGTTGTGAAATATATTATTATTATTATATACGTTGCTTTATATTTTATATAAATCCCTAGTTACAAGAAGATTTTTTTTTTAATTATTGATAGGCTCGCGTTTGACCACCATCTCACCTGATGGTAAGCGATGATGTGGTCGACGATGGAGCACGCTTGCCTAGAAGTAACCTATTCACTCTTGACTTAAAGACCCCCAAGTTGTAGCTATCAAGCAAGATTAGCAAGATTTATCATTAACATGCACACTCAATGATGTGGAGACGTGGTCGTCGTTGATATGATCGCCAAAGATGTCTTCCACAGCTTAATAACTGAATCTTCATCAGTAGGCTTTTCAACCAATACTACATTGGTCACATTATCTCATTCACTATCACTATCAACCGAATTAATATTTCCTGTAAAATTTTTCGTTCATTCAATAACCGGTTTGTTGATCAGGTTTTGGGGGGCCCCCAAGTTTGAGGGCCCCGGGGCACTGCCCCGCCTAGCCCCTTAGTAGCTACGCCGCTGGCTTCGACCTTCACAGTTGTTAAACTTTGCACTTTACTTAATTCATTACTTGGTACACATAAATGGACACATAAACGTAAGTTTGTATAAGTAAATACATTCGAATTCGCGTCGCATCCGTGTTCGTAATCAGCAGAAGAAAACTTAGAATGGTAGCTCGCCATCCGACCGTCCGGTAACCGTCCGGCCGGACTCGATATAATAGCTATTTAGCTGCTCCGGGCAGCCACAATTAAGGCGGTAAGTCCCCTCTTTGAGGCGTGGCTGGAAAGACCTCACGGTGTCCTTACCTTCCGCATGACGCAGGTCCTCACCGGACATGACACGTTCGGGAGGTTCAAGCGGAAGAGACGCCCGGGTGTCGCCACTGTGCGGAACGCCCGGAGGACACGGTGGAGCACACAGTCGAGGTGTGCCCTGCCTGGGCAGAGCATCGCCGTGCCCTCGTGGGGGCGATGGGCGGCGGAGACCTCTCGCGCCGGGCCTTGGTTCAGGCCATGGTCCGAGCGAGGAGTGGCAGGCGGTCGCCTCCTTCTGCGAAGCAGTAATGCTAGCAAAGGAGGAGGCCGACCGGCGCTCTCGTCGCCGCCGCTGGGATTCCGATCCCGATTTCCGGCCACCGTAGACGCGGACTTGCGGACAGCGAGCCATGGGTAGCTCGCTGTCTGACCGTCCGGTAACTGTCCGGACCAAGCCCAAGACGTCGACGGCGCGCCTCAAGAAGTTGTCAACAACAGGAGAAGCCCAGCTGGGTCGAAGCTTACGGGGGCCAGGGTTATCCGAAAGGAACTCAAGCCCCGGTATGAGGCTAGAAGGAACGGGGTGGGTTTTTAGTCAGTAAGAGTCTGACACTATCTACCGCTTCACCCAAGAGCGGGAGTTGCCATCGGATGATTTTGCCCACCGTAAAAAAAAATCGCCAAACTTAAGTGGTAATAGGCAGGGCACATTGCACGCAGAACAGAAGGTCGATGGGGACGAAAGGTTCTGGAGTGGCGAGCGTGCCGGAAAACGCGTTGGAAGGCCTCCAACAAGGTGTACCGATGACCTGGTCTATCCTTTCTCTTCTTTGGCCTACGGTTGCCTCGAAACTAGAAACTTATGTTAAAATTATATTTTACAAAACTCTTTAAATGGTTTGTGGGTCAACGAACTAAAACACTTAAAATATACAGGGTGACTTAAAAGGCTGATGACATTTTTCAAGATCATTTTGGTTTCTTTATTCCTTTAGGTTTTTCGTTCTTAAGGTTCCATACCCAAATGGTAAAAACGGAACCCTATTTCTAAGACTTCGCTGTCTGTCCGTCCGTCTGTCACCAGGCTGTATCCGCAATAGCTAGACAGTTGAAATTTTCACAAATTATGTATTTCTGTTGCCGCTATAACAACAATAACACTAAAACCAAAATAAAATAAATATTTAAGTTTGGCTCCCATACAACAAACGCGATTTTTTTGCCGAATTATCCTAAGGATGGTACGAATCCCTACGAGCGCGTATCCGAACCGCACTTGGCCAGTTTTTTTTTTTACTCTGCGATTACGATGATAAGGCTGTCGTTTTAATTTTAGAGAAAAAAAAAACGAAAAAAAGGCACGCTACCTGCATAATGTTTTAAGGTTAGGTCACGGTAATAATATCATACAGTATTCCAACTTCATACAAACGGATGAAACGCGAGCTATACCTACGCGCCTCGGTTGTAGCATGGTCTTGGCATGTAGACAATCGCGGCCGTCGCAACTGTGCCGCAGTGACGAACGGACACGACGGTTTTTTTTTTTAAATTATGGCGTGATTATTATTAGTTGGTATAATTCAAAGTCAAGACGTGGTATTTTATTTTTAATTATAGTGGTTTATTGTACTATGTGTATGAATAATACTAAAAAAAAAGCATTTTATTTAAATCTACAATCAAAAAACAACACGCATTTTTATTGAACACTTCCTATTCAATCCACAAAGTATTTTGTTTATACATATAAGTAAGTATATTTAAAATCACAAAAAAAAAAAACGGAAACAAACTAGACAAACGTAATTAGAATGATGGAGGCGGGCAGCCCTATCGCATGTTTACGTACCGCGCGGCTGTAGGCATTTATTTCAAAAAGACGGCCGAGTTACAATACTGTATGATACTATTACCGTGGTTAGGTATTTCTATTCGCATAATAATATGTAAAGTATAAGAAACAACAATAAAAACAAAAGTAAGAATAATTTCCATACGATATAATGCCAATCCTACTAATATTATAAATGCGAAAGTTTGTGTGTATGGATGTTTGTTACTCTTTCACGCAAAAACTACTGAACGGATCTCGATGAAACTTGGTACACGAGTAGACCATATCCCAGAATAATACATAGGATACTTTTTATCCTGGGATTATGTACGCGGGAGAAGCCGCGGGCAAAATCTAGTTATATATATGTTTGAATAACCTACATGCATTGTGTGATTAAGTCCTCATGCTTCTTCAAATAAATTACTTGGATATACCTATTTACTTACCTAATACCTATTACCTAGTTGTCCAACCTGAGGTTGTCTAGGCATCGCAGTTACCGATAAGACCACTATTGTATCCATAGACTAAGTTGAAAGAAAAAAAAAGAGTTTATTTACCAAAAACATGGCGCATACCTTAAAAAATAAAACACATAAAATAAAAATAAACAATATAGACTCTATACAACGTGTAACGTTAAATGCGCAAAACCTCAGACACCCCAAATGGTTTTTAATTCAATTGACCTAATTATGTAAGAAAAAAAAAACATTAAAAAAAAGGTTTTATGTGCAGTTTTAGTTTGTTTAAAATTAATATCTGCATTGAAATAAAAACTTTTTTTATCCCGTGTATTAGAAAATTTGATTGGATTACAACTGTTTATCTATTTCAGTGGGTTTGCGCACGTGATGGCTTGACCTATTCATAAATAGACTCTTTTCTTCTCAGTCGTACACTCTTGACAAAGTGGTCGTGGTCATGTCTCGGTCGAGTCCCGCACCACCGCCTCTCTCGCGATACGACGCCATGGAGCTCTGTGTTTGGCGGCTTGGCAGCCTTCATTTACGCTGCTGGGTGTCACAGTTTTGATGAGGTCCGTCCACCATGTTGGAGAGCGTCCACGAGATCTTTTGCCCTCGACTTTCCCTTGCACCACCAAACGTGCCATCGATCATAAATAGACAGGTCGACGTTTTTAATGAAGATTTTTTTGAAAAATGTAACCTATATTAAAACGTGTTTTAATTGATTCTGCTCGTTATTCTGATAAAACTAATTTCAGGTTTTGCGCATTTAACGTTACACGTTGTATAATAAGTAAACACGTTGTTACTTTAGGTATACAATAAACTATATTCCATTCTACGTTTATTTGAATCAGCAAACAATAAAAATAAAATTGTATAATTTATGCATTCATAAATTGGTAATTGTTCTCCGCAAATAAAGAAGTTCCCAACGAAAAAGTAACAGGTCTTGGAAAATATAATCGTAATAAGATTTTATTATCAATGCATATTAATAACATTGTTCAGGTCTTAAAGGTGAAGTCCCTTGGACATTTTCTTTGCGAAATATTGATTGACCAGCAATTTTTGTTTTAAACATCTTTCTAAAGATCAAAGCCGTTTGAAAGGAGTAGGGAAAACAAGCGAAAAAATATCACATTGTAAATTTTTTTTTTTGGCAATAGTATTAATCGCACAAAAAAAATATATGTCAATAATGTAGTTTATGAATCTACAATAAACACAGATTTTTTTCAAACCTTTTAACCTCGCCGTTCAGGAGTAGACTTCAGAAAGTCACTGTTTAAAGGCACTACTCTGGCGCTAGGATCTTAACATAGTTCTTGGTAACCATACTACAAGTCCACTTTAGCCTCCACTCCACCACATCACAGTCTTATCTTTGTTTTCTATATGTCAATTAGGTTCCCATCAAACATGGATTGTCTTTAGGTGGTTTAGCATAGCGCGTACAAGGATAATCGTTGGTTAGTACCTCCTACCCGTTCCATCTCAAGTACCTAAGAGACATCTGTGAGCTGCGGCCACTCGTACGCCTTCTAAAGGATCAGAAACCCCATGCTCATGAGATACATCATCATCATCATCTCCCTGCCCTTGTCCCGTTTTATTTGGGGTCGGTGGCACACCTTTTGTCTTCCATTCTGTCCTGTCACTCGTCACTATCATTAACTCTCTTAATGCTCTAGAGATACATAAACACAAAAAGGTCCAGAATCCCAGGGTCATGAGATAAATAAACAAAAAAATAGTTAAGTAAACATGCTAAATGCTGAGAATATTTGTATTATTTTTGCTGAGTATCAACAAAATTTCACTCAAAGGTTGGCTGTAAGAGAATGTTCGAAAGCGAGTCGAAGTCCGCCCATGTGCCACTACTAGACATATTTAAGCTTTAAATAAATAAAATTCAAAAAAGATCTCTTCATAAAGATCTTTATCATAAACTGCGTGTAAATATTTCGAAAACAATATAGTATTTATCAAGAGATACTGCGAAAATATCCTCTGAAGTGTTTTTAATGGCATTTTAATGATTCTGATTGCCCAGATCATCTTTATTGCACGTTAAAAGTGTTCAAAACGATTAGAGTGGCCACTTACCATTAAACAGCGTTGGTTATCTGCTATATACCTTTTTAAAGACAAGATTACCGACATAGCCCAAAAAATCACCAAACTTAAGAGGCAGTGAGCAGGCCAGATTGGTCGCAGAACAGATGGTCGATGGGGACGAAAAGTTTTGGATCCGAAACGCTGCGTTAGAAGGTCTCATACAGCGTTGGAAAGCCTCATTCAAGGTTGACCGATGACGTGGTGAGGGTCACGGGAATCTGATTCCAGAGTACAGGATCGATCGTTGTGGCGACACTTGGGGAGGCCATATTATTATTGACTATATCGAAAGATATACGACATTTATTGACTGTATGAAGTTCGCCGGGTCAGCTAGTAGTATCTAAAATGTCCAATATATATTTATTGTCAAAACCAAATCAACCTGTATAGTGCTTAGTGGGTGGAAACTATAAATGGTGCATATACCTAAGTTACACGATTTCTATTTTCCTTTTTGGATGTTTTTTTATTGGCTCAGGTATAATGCAACTTCGGTACAGATCCTTTTTAGAAATGTCTATTATAGGAACGAGAACGTGAGATAGTTTCAGTCAGCGGGTTCGCCCGCATTAAATTAGGAGACTAGCTGACCTGATGAACTTCTTACCGCCTAACAGTCAATGACTGTAGTATCTTTCGATATACTGAACCGGTTGCGATGAAACAGCCTAAGTAATATATCAAGTTACATTGTTAAGATTAAATTAAATACTATATTAGGACAATTATTAAACAAATTAAATTATAAAATAAACTTAAATAATCAAAAATAATATATAAACTAGGCCTTTCCTAGCTAAATATGACGTCAAAAAACTCCTCCGCATCGCTGTCGACTGGAAGTGTGCCCAAAAGGCTTTTTTTTTGTCGATGGGGAAAGTCATCTTATGACAAAACCCGCTCTTGGGTGGAGCGGGAGATAGTGTCAGACTCTTACTGACTAAAAACCCCACGCCGTTCCTTCTAGCCTTCATATCGGGGCTCAAATTTCCTTTCGGCTCAAATTTCCCGGCCCCGGTAGGCTTCGACCCAGCTGGGCCCCTCCTGTTGCTGACAACTCCTTGAGGCGCGCGCTTCTTCCGCTTGAATCCGATGCAGGAACCTCTCGAACTTGCCATGTCCGGTGAGGACCTGCGTCATGCGGTAGGTAAGGACGCCGTGCGGTCTTTCCAGCCACGCCTCTAAGAGGGGACTTACCGGTGCCTAAAAGGCTGGGGGCATTGCCACGTTGTATGGCAATGCTTAATCTCTGACCGAGGTAGAAGCCAGCCCTTGGGTTACGCAAATAAATAATTACATCAAAATAATAATAGGATATTTAGTAGGTTATACCTTAGGTTATGAGTCTAGTATCACGTGAAGACGCAGGTAGCGGCTAGTTATAGACAAACCTATAATTAAACTTCATTAATTTTTAACACCCAAACAAAAAAAAGTATTGATTTCAACAATATGATCAGATCTACGATCAGATAGTAATTTTAACTAAAAAAAAACATAAAATACAAGTTTTGTTAATTAAACAACAAACAAATCAAGGTTGTGTTGAACAAAAAGTTTTAATGCATTTGATGTTTACAGGAAATCAGTGATAATTGTCTACCAATACGTGTCTAATATAGTAGGAGTACATCACTTTAATTCATGAATCCCCAAGCGACCACCGGTGGCCGCGCATCTATTGTCTTACTATTGTGTCTCTAATTTACGGTATCTGAAGGGTTAAGTTAGTCATATAAGTTTAGTAAAGTAAGGATAGACGGACAACACTAGACTCTGGATTATGGCGACCACGGGATGTGGTTGGACTACGAGTAATAATAAGATATGAAAACCTTTAAAAAAAAAAAACCGACTTCACTAAAAAATTGAATTGAATTTGAGGAGTTCCCTCGATTTAGCCAAGATTCCATCATCAGATCCCGACTTGGTGACTATGGGACCATTTGGGAAGTATACCCTTTCCAACAAGAAAATTTTTTTTCAAATCGGTTGGCAAGCGACGAAAATATGCGCGAACAAACTTAAAAAAAACATACAAACATCCGAATTGAGAACCTCCTCCTTTTTTAGAAGTATTTCCTAGGCACATCACATATTGTTTTATTGTAATCAGTGACACGATACATAATAGATACTAGCTTCTGCCAGCGACTTCGTACGCGGATCCTGTTGCTTATGCCAGCGACAACGGGGTCGTCAAAATCAAAGATCTGAAACGTCTGATATCGAATTCTAAGAGCCGGATTGGATTCAGTAATCACGCGCGATTGCTTATTAGCGTATTTCATGTATAACTTTGGTGTTTCTACACCGATTTCTATGATTCTTTTTTTATTGAATAGATAATAATGTTAACTTTTTAATATTAGGGATGAGTGAGAGTGTTATAAACGTAAGAGTAGACAAAAATAAACAGAAAGCTCCGAACTGCTAAGCTATCGGGAGTTACACGTGTTATTGTGAGTCAACCATAAAAGATAGACATATGCTGTCGTGGGATATTTTTTATATAATTTTAAGGAGAATATTTCCGTGATACATGATTTCTGTGTAGCTTTAACCATTAAGGCTGCAAACGCGACGGAAGCTTAAAAAATGGAGTAATTTCTCCCGTTTCCCCAACATTTCCCTTCACTGCTCTGCTCCTATTGATCGTAGCGTGATAAAAAGTATACTATAACCTGCCTAGGAGTATGAAGAATGATTGTACTAAGTTTCGTTAAAATCCATCGAGTAGTTTTTGTTTCTATAAAGAACATACAGACAGACAGACAGACCTACAACTCGTAAGTCGGAGCCGCTACCACTCGGCCACCACTGCTCTCACCATCTCACATGATGGTAAGCGATAATGTGGTCGACGATGGAGCACGCTTGCCTAGAAGTAACCTATTCACTCTTGACTTTTAAGACCGCTAAGTTATAGCTATCAGGAAACAGATTTCGGCAGGGAATTCCACTCCTTGTATGTTGATTAAAATACGATTTACTTGGAAACCTGTTAGGCTCTTAATAAACTAGTGCGCTTCACCATCAACGATTGCATCACTGCTTACTATCAGATGGGATCGCAGTCAAGTACTAGTTTATATCAATTTAAAAAAGCAATTGCAATCCTCCTTTTGAAAAAACAAGGGTTAAAAAAAAAGAGTTGTTGGCTATTCGGATACTGACCGAATTAATACATTTTTATTTCAATATTTTGTCACTCTGACGACACTATTTAGTAAAGCCGCGTAAAAAGTTTTAAAATACTCCACTATTTTTTAAGTAGTACAAAAAAATGGAGGTCTATCATATTGTGTAGTCAAAAGTAAAAACAAAAAACTAAATTCCAAAATTGTCCACGAAAATCCTTACATTAATTTACTAATATTACAAAAGCGAAAGTGAGTTTGTTTGTTACTTCTTCACGCCTAAATGGCAAAATCGATTTTGATGAATTTTGGTACAGAGATAGTTGGGACTCTGGAGACGGACATAAGCTATTTTTTTTAAGGTGTATTTATGTATCAACAAATGTTAACATTTAAACGATCTGGCCAGTTTTAGTTGGCCATATTATGAAGTGATAAGTTCTATGATCTGGCCACGACATATACAGAAATTTTATACATAGGAAAGTCATTTACAAGATATACCCTAAACAAACATACATACGTTGCATATTAAATAAAAGCTAGTTAATAAAATATTTGACCTCCCATTAAACAGAGCATATTTCGTTAAGTATATGTAATCAAAATGGGTTAACTTCAAACAGGTTTCATAGAGACTATATTGGTTTATTTTTTATGTTAATTTATTCAAAAATTGTTTGTCTTTGAGTCAATAGAGTATCATCAGATCTTTGGAAATACCGGATGTATGCGTAATAATCAAGGCGCACACGTGTGCCACACACGCCGATCTGGGCGCGTTGGTCTCCATACATTTTATATGGAAACTAGACTTGTAGAGCTACACTAGATCCACGCCACGCGACGTAGTACTTCGTACAAATCAGACCTGTTACACGTGTGCGTCGGTCTCTATATGATTCCTGTGCTCTGTGGTCGGTCTAATGTAGTTTTTTTTTTTTTTTTTATAATGTATAGGTTCACGTTTGACCACTATATGACCTGATGGTAAGCGATGATGGATGATGCTTGTAGGAGGTAATCTCTGAAAATACTGGTCCAATTGATAAAATTCATAAATTTCTCTTTTTTCTTTTATTTCTGAGTGACTTAAGCTATACAAGGTGTAAGGGACACCTATACAAGGAGTAAGGGCTATCGGAGATAAACTTATGAATTTTATCAATTGGACCAGTATTTTCAGAAAAGCCTAGCTTTTATCTGAGTGACTTAAGCTATACAAGGTGTAAGGGACAACCTCCACATATTTTAAAGGCTTGCTCAGTAGACGAAACTGAACAACCTTCCACAAAAATTAAAAACTTGATTGGACAGTTTGTATGAAGAGACCGATTTTTTTTTTAAATCTTTTGGAAGGTTGTTCAGTTTTGTCTACTAAGCATGTCCTTATAGTTTGTAGAGGGTTGTCTCTTACACACCCTGTATTTTAAGTACGTGGGCGAAGCCGCGGGCAAAAGCTAGTATGTACCAATTCAGATTATAAAACAAAGTCCCCCGCCACGTCTGTCGGTCTGTTCGCGATAAACTGAAAAACTACTGCACCGATTTTCAAGCAGTTTTCACTACTCGATAGCGTAATTCTCGAGGAAGATTTTACTACATATATAATTTGTTAAGTTTTTGTGTATATTTCTGTGTACATTAACGATATTTGTTGAAGATGTCGGGAAAAAATAACCGGCTTCACTAAAAAATTTAATTGTATTTGAGGAGTCCCTCGATTTCGCCAAGATTCCATCATCAGATCCCAACTTGTTGACTATGGGACCATTTGAGAAGTATACCATTTCTAAAAAAAAATCAAATCTGTTGGCAAACGACGAAGTTATGCGCAAACAAACATAAAAAAAAATATACAAATATCCGAATTAAGAACCTCCTCCTTTTTTAGAAGTCGGTTAAAAAATAAGCCGATAATGGAACCGTGTTACCCCGAATTAACGCGAGTGAAATCGCGGGCAAAAGCTAGTACATTATAAACGAGATTATTCTGTCTTGAATCAACTTGTATCTAATAGAGTAGCTATAGGGCAAATTCTTCGTTCTCACATTGTCGTTATTTTTTAAAGCTCAAATAAATATGATTAAAACATTAAAATACAATATTTATGTTCCTTTCATTTACATTAATACCTCAAAAGCTAAACACGAAGAAAATATTAACTTAATTATTTATAAAGTCTTGGATAATTTGTTATCTAATGAACGGGTCTGTGAGACCCACCCCAACGCCTGTGTAACACTTTTCCACCCCCATGACCCTGGGTTAAGTACGCTGGCGAAACTGCCTGCATAAGCTAATATACCTACTACTAATATTATAAATGCGAAAGTTTGTATGTAAGGATGGATGTATAATATAGTAATAATAATATTCCACAACTATCACACAACGCCGTCTAGTCCCAAGCTAAACAGAGCTTGTGTTATGGGTACTAGACAACTGATAAACATACTTATATATTTTTAAATACATATTATAGATAAATTACACCCAGACACAGAACAAATGATTATGCTCATCACAAAAACATTTGTCCTGGGTGGGAATCGAACCCACGACCTCCGGCATAGCAATCAGGGTCACTAACCACTAGACCAACAGGCCAGTCAAGTATGGATGTTTGTTACTCTTTCACGCAAAAACTACTGAACGGATCTCGATGAAACTTGGTACACGAGTAGACCATATCCCATAATAACACATAGGATACTTTTTATCCTGGGATTATGTACGCGGGTGAAGCCGCGGGCAAAAGCTATTGTATTATAAACGAGATTATTATGTCTTGAATCAGCTTGTATCTAACATAGTAGCTATAGGGCAAATGCCTCTCATTAAAGTTACTAACGATCTTTGGTAAACACGTTTATTTAGTGCGTACTGGAAATAACGTAAACAAATAATCTATTTGAATTCAATATTCGAGGTAATTGTAATCAAGAATCGACTGTAGTGAAGTGTATTTAAAGTTGATTTTGAAGTGGTATTTTTATTAACCCTTCAGATACCGTCAATTAGAGACACAATAGTAAGACAATAGATGCGCGGCAACCGGTGGTCGCTTGGGGATTCATGAATTAAAGTGGCAAAGTTTGAGTTGGGTTCGTACGCGAAGGGTTCCGTGATACAATATTAAAATAGTGTAAAAAAAACCCTGGAAAAATTACGTTTTTTGTTTGGAAGGGTTGTTCTATTATTTTTTTTTAATATTTGTTGTTGTTCCCGTAACACAAGTGTACAGAAAATTTCATATCTCTATCTCTCGGACAAACGGACAGACAGCAAAGGCTTAGTAATACGGTCCCGTCGGTGCTCTTTTTATACGGAACCCTAAGTCTTGAAAATTAGCTGCAAAGCAATTTGAACTTTGTCTTCTATGACATAGAGTTTGTTGTTTAAAAACTGTATGACTATCTCGAATTTTGAATGCATAAAAAGATTGCCTTTCTAATACCAAAACAAGTACCACTGGTATTTTATTGAAATTTATTTTCCATTCCGAACGAATACCAACCATTTGAATTTGGTAAAATCAGCTCAGTCAAATCTAACCAAAATAAATTTAAAAAATCAGTCCAAACAAATACCAGTGGTATTAAAATTGGATACATGAACAAAAAAATATAATTATTATACAATTGCAGTTATCTTACATGACCTATATTCTTATTTATCTACCTACCTCAAAAAAGTGACAAAAAAAAAACAAGTGACAGTGCTGTGAAACAAAACAAAAATGAACAATCAGTGAATTCATGAACTTTTTCGGATCAGTTTTCCAATACGTGAGCAAATCCTTCACGATGATGAAAAGAAGGACTTCGAAGCGTTTCGTGCTTGGCGATAGCACGGAACAGCAGAACTTTGACGATGATGAGGTTACCGAGGTGCTGCCGAACCTGACGCAGAAGTTCCAGATGACTTTGAGCATGGATCCGGAGGAGAGGAGACATGATGCGGAGCAGAAGCAGCAGGATGGGAGACTGCTTAGAACTCCGAATTCTGGGACTTTACAGTAAGTTTGTGGTGGTGGTTCTTTGATAGGTACTATAAAAATGTTTAAGAGTTTTAAATATCTATTTAGACAGACACTACATCCCTATTTTTTAATTTCCTTTCTCGATAAATGGGCTATCCAACAATAAAAGATTTCCTCACTTAAAATATTGAAGACCACGTTCAAAAAACACCCTCTTCATCTTTATACAGGGTTATTTATAAAACACTAACAACCTTGCAGGACTGTATTACTAACATCATAAACAGCAACTTTTGTTCTATGACTTTTTACAAACATAATACATTTACCAAAAACAATCCTTCAATATTCCCTTTTTCTATTCGACGGGGATGTTTGACGCGACGCTAGCGCATCAAGCACCACCGCCGACTAATCCCCTCCCCTCCACTACTCTACTATCGCTTGCTTCGCATAGATTTTGTAATATTTAGAACATTAATTAAATTATTTTTATTTTTGTATGAAAATCTGGTGAACTAAAATATGATAAATTTTTAAAAGTTTATTGTTAGAACAAAAGTTGTTGTTTATGATGTTCTTAACATAGTCCTGAGAGGTTGCTAGTGTTTTACAAATAACCCTGTAAATTATACCTATAGCTTAATAAGTAGCTATAGTACCTAACCGAGATATTTGTAATACATAATATGACTGAAAATAGTGTCCATGGAGTTTCTTGCACATTCTTCTCCATATAGATCTACGCTTTGGAACGAGCAATTAGCATCATTTTTCTGACTGACTGACTTCTTGACATTTCAAAGTGCCTCTAAATGATTTATTTGAAATAAAATGCTTCGAATATTTGAATACATTATAACAACAGAGCAATTTACAAGACTCTACACTTAGATAGTCCAGTCATAATGTAGCCAGTACCAACTATCTACTAGTGTTACCTTAAACAAATACTAGTCTATCCAGATAACTTAGTTTGACGAGGTCACGCAGTGTGGCTCAGTTAATGAGTAATCTGTTGTCAATTTAGTAAGATGTAGAGTCTGCAGCAGCAACTTTCTGTTTGCGTTTTTTTTTTTGATTCTATGATAATATATTTTTTTGATCTAATGAAAAATCGGCCAAATGCCAGTCGAAATAATGCACGAAGAGCTCGGTATCATCCGTAGCAAAAAAAAACAGTAAAAAAAAAAAGTTTATTGTATGAAGCCCCTCTTAGATATTGATTTTATTCGGTTTTTATTATTTGTGGTTATAGTGGCAACAGAAATACTAAAAAAAAAATATTAAAAAATATTGCTACTCAATTGACAACAAAATTAGTATATTATATTTAATGTATAATGTTAAAATCCGAATTCAGTTAGTTCAAATTTAATTTAATTTAATTTAATGTTCAAATTCTGTTTTTGTGTTTACTCTTCATTATTTATTCTGTTTTTATTTTAATTATTATTATAATGTGTTAAGCGTATAAATTAGTGCATGTAGTGCTCTTCTTTAAGTGATGGGGCACTCAGACGTAAGATTGAATTGTTTTTCTTTATAATTATGTAATAGTGTACTCATTGTTGAAGAGCCAAATAAATAAAAAATAAAAAAAAATACATCATCTGTAAAAATTTCAATTTCAACATACAGCCTGGTGACAAATAGACGAACAGCGGAGTGATAGCAGTCAAGTACTAGTTTATATCAGATAAAAAAAGCAATAGGGCGGAACTCTGTTTAAATTTTGGGTACGGGACCCTAAAAAATGAGTCACTTAGTACCTAATTAACCCTTCAGATACCGTCAATTAGAGACACAATAGTAAGACAATAGATGCGCGGCCACCGGTGGTCGCTTGGGGATTCATGAATTAACCCTTCAGATACCGTCAATTAGAGACACAATAGTAAGACAATAGATGCGCGGCCACCGGTGGTCGCTTGGGGATTCATGAATTAACCCTTCAGATACCGTCAATTAGAGACACAATAGTAAGACAATAGATGCGCGGCCACCGGTGGTCGCTTGGGGATTCATGAATTAACCCTTCAGATACCGTCAATTAGAGACACAATAGTAAGACAATAGATGCGCGGCCACCGGTGGTCGCTTGGGGATTCATGAATTAACCCTTCAGATACCGTCAATTAGAGACACAATAGTAAGACAATAGATGCGCGGCCACCGGTGGTCGCTTGGGGATTCATGAATTAACCCTTCAGATACCGTCAATTAGAGACACAATAGTAAGACAATAGATGCGCGGCCACCGGTGGTCGCTTGGGGATTCATGAATTAACCCTTCAGATACCGTCAATTAGAGACACAATAGTAAGACAATAGATGCGCGGCCACCGGTGGTCGCTTGGGGATTCATGAATTAACCCTTCAGATACCGTCAATTAGAGACACAATAGTAAGACAATAGATGCGCGGCCACCGGTGGTCGCTTGGGGATTCATGAATTAACCCTTCAGATACCGTCAATTAGAGACACAATAGTAAGACAATAGATGCGCGGCCACCGGTGGTCGCTTGGGGATTCATGAATTAACCCTTCAGATACCGTCAATTAGAGACACAATAGTAAGACAATAGATGCGCGGCCACCGGTGGTCGCTTGGGGATTCATGAATTAAATGCGAATTGAAATAGAATATGAGATCAATATCTGTTTTATTTTTAAGTTATCTACACTAATATTATATATAACTAGATAAAGTTTGTTTTTATGTTTTTTTTTTGTTGTTGACGATTCGGAGTCGTGCACAATATTATTATCACATTTTTATTTCAATATTTTTTTCTCTAGCTAACGTTTCGGACACATACTGTTTAATACAGTCGGATTAAAAGTTTTAAAATAATAATAATATATGGGGAAAAAAGCGTTATCAAAACTGTCGTGCTGTGTCTGTTCTGAATAAAAGTATTTCTATTCTATTCTATTCTATTCTATTCTATTTAATTCATCATCGCTTACTATCAGGTGAGATAGTAATCAAACGTGAGCCAATCAATGATATTAAAAAATAGGCATTTGAGCCGGCAACTGCAGGTAATATTTTTGATAAAATTATATTTAAATACTTTTTTATCTGACTGTACTAAACAGTGTTAATTTTGGTGGCCAAATCATCATTGAAATAATATTGTAAATAAAATGTGCCTATTCGGACACTGTCCAAACAGTCAGCAAGTCAAACCAACGGGTATCCACTTGCAATCCCCTCCCAGCATCCATGACAGTGAATTAGTAGTCATCTATATCATCATCAGCCTTTATTGTTCCCACTGCTGGGACTCAGGACTCCTCTCTAAGAGAAGGAATGGGCCGTAATCCACCACGCGGACCCAGTGCGGTTCGGTGAATGTCACATGTCATCGAATTTCTGGTTCTAGGATATGCCGGTTTCCTCACGATGTTTTCCTTCACCGTTTTGAGAGCAGTGGTGATGAAATAAATTACACAAAGTAATGCGCCTGGCTGGGTTCGAACCCGCGATCTACAACTCGTGAGTCGGGGCTATTACCATTCGGCCACTACTGCTGTCAGTCAGTCATCTAGCTAGTCATCTATATGGAATAAAATAAAAAATCAAAGAACATTGAAAATTCAAGGAAATAAGACGTCAACAGTTTTCCTTTAATTGTCACTTGTTGTTTTCCTTATCCGAGCTGTTATTTATAATTTTTTGTTATCATTTATTTATTAACGCTATATCAATTACTCAATTTGACATTTCATTTACATAAGCATTAAGTAATATCTGAATTAATTCCATTCTTTCTGCACTAAGTGGCAGTAGGCAGGGCACATTGCTCGCAGAATAGATGGCCGTTGGGGCCGAAAGGTTCTGGGGTGGCGACCACGTACCGGAAGACGTAGCGTTGGAAGGCCTCCTACAAGGTGGGCCGATGACCTGGTAAGGGTTGCGGGAATCCGATGGATGCGAGACGCACAGGACCGTTCATTGTGGCGGCACTTGGGGGAGGCCTATGTCCAACAGTGGACGTCTTTCGGCTGAAATGATGATGATGATGATGATGATGAATTAAATCCAAAGTTTTTCTTTTTAAATTAATGTTACGGTCACTTATTTTTTTACACACAAATCAATTTTAACAACCTCCATAATGACGTAAGTTTTCCAAGAAAAACTACTAATCTGCCAAAAACTAATTGAATAATAAAACTGTCAACATTTTTTCTGTGACTTTTTTATTTTAGTGATGGGATTTTATCGATATTTCACTTGATAGATTCAAATCATTTAATTCATGAATCCCCAAGCGACCACCGGTGGCCGCGCATCTATTGTCTTACTATTGTGTCTCTAATTGACGGTATCTGAAGGGTTAATATTTAAAATTTTGGTTTTAAACTATGAAAAACTTGTTTTTAACCGACTTCTAAAAAAGAAGGAGATTATCAATTCGGATGTTTGTTTTTTTATGTTTGTTTGCGCATAACTTCGTCACCTACAAACCGATTTCATTTTTTTTTTTTTTGTTGGAAAGGTATAATTCCCAAATGGTCCAATAGTCACTAAGTTGAGATCTGATGATGGAAACTTCGCGAAATTGAGGGAACTCCTTAAATTCAATTAAATTTTTTAGCGAAGTCAGTAATTTTTTTTTTTATAAAAATGTTTTTAATAACAGTATATATTACTCATTTAAATTAAAACGTGTGCCAAGTTTATGTCTAAAGTATTTGATTATAGATTTTGTGCCTCCCGGTTAAGTAAACAAGGTTTAAGGTGAGACCAGTAGGTACTGGTACTCGATAAAGACATAATTGTTAAAAATTATATGGCTGAAAAGCGCCTGGGACGGAATTTCACCCCACGCACGTGATCGTTCAGCTTCGAAGTTCTGCTCAGCATCACAAGTTCTAGTTGTAGTTTGTTCAATTTGTTATCAAAATGAATAGATTTGTTTTATTAATAATAAAAAAAAGAAAACAAAAATATCTAAAGACATAGTAAACTTTAGTTTTTTCCGCTTTTGTTTATTTATTTCGTGTTTATTAAATTAAAATATTTAAATTCCATATTATTTATAGTAACATATAAATACTAGACAATATTTAAACGCTTTTAAATGCGTATTAGACTAAATTACCCTAAAAATATATAAATTAAATTGGTCTTCATATTCACGCCATGCGAGTAAAACATAAGAAAATTAGATCGCGTGAACTGTACTACCCCCGTTAGTAAAAAAGACGCATCTAACATTTTTTCCAGAGTTGAATTATATACATTGCCGGAATCAGGACATAATGGCGCATCTGCCTGTATTTTTTATATTTTGCTAACTTTCTCCAGTGCCGATTTCCCGTTTCATTCATTAAAACATTTTTTTATCCGTTTTCGTTTTTGTTAGATACGTCTTTTTAACTATCAGGGGCAGTATAGTGTTAATTATCTTCCTAAACTAGACTTTATTTACATTTCAACACGACCTCTGCCATTTCATTGATCTAAATACCGCACATTGATCTCGGTAAACATACTCTAATGCAAATCTGTAATAGCTTGCACTATCGACCTTGAATGCTTTATCAATAAACTGGGGTTCAAAGAATGATAATAATAAATAAAATAAAATTTTCCACATGTCGCAATAGTTTTCCAAATTTCCACCAACCGGGGATTGTCCTTGGATGCGCTAGCATAGCGCATACAGGGATAATTACCGGTTGGTACCACGTTCCATTATAAAAAAGGTTTTTATAAAAAAAAACAAATTTGCATTCAGCCGAATATAGAACCTCCTCCTTTTCGAAGTCGGTTAAAAATAAAAATAACCGACTTCACAAAAAAATTGAATTGAATTTGAGGAGTCCCCTCGATTTCGCCAACATTCCATCATCAGATCCTAACTTGGTGACTATGGGACCATTTATGAAGTATAAACTCTTTCCAACAAAAAAAATATTTTTCAAATCGTTTGGCAAGCGACAAAGTTATGCGCGAACAAACAAAAAAAATACAAACATCCGAATTGAGAACCTCCTCCTTTTTTAGAAGTCGGTTAAAAAGGCTGATGATGATGATGATAAATGTCTAATGCTATTTTGAACATAGTATAGATACGGTTCAGATATCAAAGTTATCCTTGAATACTTAAAGATCAAACAGTGTTTTATTTGCTTAATGATTTGCAAGTGCGATTAAGGCAAGCGTCAGTCATATTTTCGTTGAGTTATTTACACCTTTGTGTTGAGTTATTTCCGTGAAAAGATATATAATTGTATATCCGTGTACCTAAGTATTAGCGAACCGATTTTTAACATATCCAAAAACATATACAATGCCTTTTTTTGGGGTTGAGACATCTATAAATATGTTTACTTAATAAATCTGTTGAATTTTTTTTTAAATTGATATAAACTAGTGCTTGACTGCGATCCCACCTGATGGTAAGCAGTGATGCAATCTCTGATGGCGAGGCGCACTAAGTTTATTAAGAGCCTATTCACTCTAGCCTAGTTTACACATTAAAATTGTGTGTAACTAGATATATTACTTAGGCGTTGTTTCATTGCAATCGGTTGACTATATCGAGAGATATACTACATTCATTGACTGTTAGGCGGTACAAAGTTCACCTGGTCAACTAGTCATCAAATAAGTGGTCATCTTCAGTGGCTCTTTGCATTCCAGGGCTGCGCTGACTCTTTGGAAAAATCCCGTAGCTCTAACAGGCACCTGCCCTGCGATCTCTGTCAATTTATTATATTGATATCTCATACATAAGATACATACACAAATGACTTTATAAATAGGTCAAATAGCATAATGAGCTGTATAAGAGCTGTATAAAGGTTCATGTTTACACTCCATGCTGTATAGAGATTGTATAAGTGCTTATACAACTCTTATAAGTGCAAAAATGGCCGCAAATTATACAGTTTTAAGCATTATTAGACCATTAGGGGTTTTATTAGACATCTGAGTTAATAGATTAAACGTAACACTTAATAACGTGTAAAAAAAGTATTTTTAAAACCTGTTTCTAAATAAATATTACTTATTAAATGCATTTTTTAGTAAAATTGTACAGTCATCGATGTTTAGGTGTGTCCTACTGGGGACAGGGTTGTCCGAAAGGGAGCTCGTGCCCCGGTATGAAGGCTAGAAGGAACGGCGCGGGGTTTTTAGTCAGTAAGAGTCTGACACTATCTCCCGCTCCACCCAAGAGCGGGTTTTGTCAAAGATGATTTACCCTGTCGACAAAAAAAAAAATGTTTAGGTGTGTCAATTTTTAATGAAAACAAAAATTGATAGTAAATATAATTAGATGCGTGAGGTGCGTCATTCAGTTGTAGCCAAATCTTGGAATTGATCACTTTGTGATATGGCCAATTAAAATTGCCCAGTTCGTTTAAACGTTAGCGTTTGATGATAATTATAAATAATCAATATTTGGAGGTATGCGGAACAGAGAGTAAAGTCCCACAAACCTCAGTTGAAAAGGGAGGATAGTTGATGTCGGGCTGTCGTATATGTTCAAATTGCGCGGAGAACTTTGATTGCGCGATGCAGGATTTCGTATTTTCTTCGTAGTTCTTATGTGGCGTCATAAATGTCGCTACAAGTACAAAAAAAAAATATTTATTATCCTTAATACTTATTGTGCCTTGTGTTGTACCAAATAAATTATTTTTCTTTCTTTCTTTATTTGGCCATATCAATACTAGAAGAGCATATGTTAGTGCATAATTAGTATTTTTAATGAAAAAAAAACACATTTTATAGTAAAAAACCAGAAATACATTGAGGAACAGTGACATCTCACGGTGGACAACGTAACTAACGTTGTCCACCGTGAGATTTTACGATATAATCAGCCATGATTATGAAATAATCATTATAATGTTGACGGCCTGTTGGTCTAGTAGTTAGTGGCCCTGATTATGCCGGAGATCGTGGGTTTGATTCCAACCCAGGACAAATGTTTGTGTGATGAGCACGATTCGATAATTTGTTCTATCTCTGGGTGTAATTTATATATAATAGGTATATATGTATTTAGAAATATAAGTATGTTTATCAGTTGTCTAGTATTCATAACACAAGCTCTGCTTAGCTTGGGACTAGACGGCGTTGAGTGTTGTGGAATATTATTTCATGAAATCAACGTCAAAAGTCAAAATATTTTATTTCATATAGGCCTACAAGAGCACTTATAAAACGTCAGAAGCTAGTGCACGGTTCCAAATTGGTCGTTTCCTATAGAGAAGAACCGGCAAGAAACTCCATGGTTACTCTTTTAAAAAATGTGTTTATTACAATATTCATTGATTTATGTAAGAACAGTGTAGACCAGTCAACACTGTACACAAAAGCACAAAATTAATCATAATAAAATAAAAAATAAAAAAAGTAAGTTGTAATAGAAAGTTATCTAAGTGTTTGTGGATTATACAGTGTTCTCACATTCACATTCCAAAAAGAGGCTATATAAATAATTACAACAGAAAAATTTAAATGATTACAACTGTTAACAAAATAAATTACTAACAAATTCAATGCAGTTGAAGTCTAAATAATAAAAATAAAAAATATTGCAAAAGCAATTCGTTAAAGGAAAAATAAATATATGTATATTAAAACAAAGGTGGAGCAGTTAATAGACACAATATTGATGATTTACCAGGGGGCCACATGTGCAGAGGCAGTCATTGCCAAACATGCGTGTCTTCGACATAGTCTTTAACCTTGTAAAATGCTTTTTTGGTTAGGACACGCTTAATATGAGTTTTGAATTTTCCCTCACTAAGTTCAGTTACCGCCTTTGGCAGCTTGTTGTAAAAGCGTATGCTGTTTACTAGGAATGACTTGCTGGTCTTGGCTAATCTCCATTTGGGTAATACAATTTCGTGTTTACTACGCGTATTTTTGTTGTGAAAATCGCTTCTAATTTTAAAGAGTCCTAAGTTTTTACGAACATACAAAATGCATTCTAAGACATAAAGAGAAGGCAGAGTGAGAATGTCGATTTCTTTGAATTTATTTCTGAGGGACTCGCGAGGACCCATCCTATAAATAGCCCGGATAGCTCTCTTTTGCAATATGAAAATTGAGTCTACATCAGCTGCAGATCCCCACAGTAAAATGCCATAAGACATAAAACTGTGGAAATAATCTGTCAATTGCCTTATTTTTCTAACTGCATATGCAGCTGAGCTTAATCTTCCCGAGAGAGTTCTAATATGAGCGCCCCACTGTAGTTTAGAATCAATAGTTAAACCTAAGAACACAGTGTTCACAATAACATCAAGTTTTTTGCCATCAAGAATTAGACTGACGCCAACTTGAGGGACATTCGGTAATGAAAACTTTATACATTTAGTTTTATTCGCATTTAATAGGAGATTATTAGCTGCGAACCATTTCGAAAGAACAGCCAGACTTTCGTTAACACGCAAGACATCCCCATCTTTTCTATCTACTTTAAAAAACAGAGAGGTGTCATCATGGCCGGCCAATCAAATGGCCGGTTATATCATGAAGTAATCAATTTTAAGATCTGGCTGCAACATAGATATAACGAGTCGGTGTTTATTCGACGATTAACTCATTGATTCAATAAAACAGCTGGACTTCGGCGGTGAGATAAGATAATACCAACAGTTGATACAATATGGCGTGACTATACAGTGAATAATGTTTAATAATTAGCAGCAGTTTGCGTTAAATTACTATAATCTGTTTAAAAAGTCAAAAAATGGCTTGAGAATTTTATATAATAATAAATGATTTCATCATCATCAGCCCAGGAGGGACCCAGCTGGGTCGAAGCCTACTGGGGCCAGGGTTATCCGAAAAGCTCGAGCCCCGGTATGAAGGCTAGAAAAAACGGGGTGGGTTTTTAGTCAGTAAGAGTCTGACACTATCTCCCGCTCCACCCAAGAGGGGTTGTCATAAGATGATTTTTGCACACCGAAAAAAAAATCATCATCAGCCTTTTTAATGTTCCTACTGCTGGGACTCAGGCCTCCTCTCTAGGAGAGGGAATGGGCCGTAAATCACCACACGGGCCTAGGGCGGGTTGGTGAATGTCACATGGTTTCGAATTTTTGGTTCTACGACATGCCGGTTTCCTCATGATGTTTTCCTTCACCGTTTTGAGAGTACTGGTGATGAAATAAATTACACAAAGTAATGTGCCTGGCTGGGTTTGAACCCGCGACCTGCAACTCGTAAGTTGGGGCCGTTACCACTCAGCTACCACTGCTCTCAATCATTTAAAAAACTTATATTTGATACTTTTTATAAGGTTCTTCTCTTAGTAAACAATGATCAAGATCTCTTAATCAACGTTGATTATAGAACCAGTGTTGACTACATCAGATTTCATTTTAGCCTAATAATTAACCAGGTCGTTTGACTTTTTAGACAGATTCTACTAGTTGGTTTAAAATTTTACACAAATACTTCCGTATGGGCCCAGCAGAGTCGAAGCCTCCTGGGGTCAAGGGTATGCTTCTGGAAAGAACACTCGGCCATGGTAGGAAAGGCAACGAAGAAATAGAAGTGAGTTTTTAGTCAGTAAAAGTCTGACACACCGCCCAAGGACGTGAGATGTCATTAGATGGATTTTCCCACCTAAAAAACCCGTGTAGGAAAACATCGTGAGAAAAACATGGAACAGATGGTCGATGGGGCTGTCGGCTCCATGGACCTATCAGTTAAGCCATTAACATATCGTTTTTTTTTTTTTTATTATGTACTAGCTTTGCCCGCGCGGCTTCGCTCCCGCTCTTCCCTACTTAGGGTAGAGTACTCTACCCTACTCTACCCTACTCTACCTTACTCTACCCTACTCTACCCTACTCTACCCTACTCTACCCTACTATACCCTACTCTACCCTACCAAACTTCACATAAACCATCTACTAAATAGTCCGAACAAAGCCTAAAAATTTGGTTTGTATAGGTGAGCCCGTTCTTGAGTTATAAAATAACAACGAAAAGTGGCATTGATTTTTATATATATATAGAAGATAGAAGATAGATAGATAGATAGATAGGCTCACGTTTGACCACTATCTCACCTGATGGTAAGCGATGATGTGGCCGACGATGGAACACGCTTGCCTAGAAGCAATCTATTCACTCTCGACTTAAAGACCCCTAGGTTATAGCTATCAGGAAACACAGACTCCGGCAGGGATGAGGCTAATCTCCGCTCTTGGGTGGAGCGGGAGATAGTGTCAGACTCTTACTGACTAAAAACCCACCCCGTTCTTTCTAGCCTTCATTCCGGGGCTCGAGCTCCCTTTCGTATAACCCTGGCCCCAGTAGGCTTCGACCCAGCTGGGCCCCTCCTGTTGCTGACAACTCCTTGAGGCGCGCGGGAACAGTGCGCGCCGTCGACATCTTGGGCTCGGTCCGGACAGTTACCGGATGATCGGACAGCGAGCTACCCATGGCTCGCCGTCCGCGAGCCCACGTCTACGGTGGCTGGAAATCGGGATCGGAATCCCGGCGAGGGCGCCGTTGCCTGATGCGGTCGGCCTCCTCCTTTGCTAGCATTACTGCTTCGCAGAAGGAGGCGACGGCCTGCCACTCCTCGCCCCGGACCATGGCTTGAACCAAGGCCCGGCTCAAGAGGTCTCCGCCGGCGATCGCCCCGACGAGGGCACGGCGATGCTTCGCCCAAGCTGGGCACACCTCGACTGTGTGCTCCACCGTGTCCTCCGGGCGTTGCGCACAGTGGCGACACCTGGGCGTCTCTTCCGCTTGAATCCGATGCAGGAACCTCCCGAACTTGCCATGTCCGGTGAGGGCCTGCGTCATGCGGAAGGTAAGGACGCCGTGAGGTCTTTCCAGCCACGTCTCAAAGACTTACCGCCATAATAAAAAACAGATCTGCATAACGTTTAGGGGAATTTAAGCGAAAAGTTATTCGTTTTGTAGTTATAACGTGACAACGAGTACAATGTCGGGTTTGCGTCTTTCCTTCCTTAAGCGACAAGTTGACATTGAAAGCGATAACGTAACATAATGATTATATTACTCGCTTTTACTTTGTATTCATCGCTCAATATAAAGATCCTTATTCTGTTAAATGACAGTTTCTCCTTCCATTTACTTGTAATGGTAATATCTAATATCTAATAATATGCAAAACGAATACACACATTCATTCACTCTCACACACGTTAGGTACTCACACACACGGCACTCATTAGTGATTAACTTATTTTTGTATTTTTATTTCTTCTCATAATATTGTATAAGTTCATAAAATTTTTTTCTTTAGTCTGGAACAATTATCCCTGTCACTGGAGTCGGGCGTTGATGGCTGCGCCACAGTTTTAACTTTTGCAGCCATCATCGTTTTTATTATTATTATATCTTACTTAAAATTGAAGAGATTGTTTTTCTTTCTAAGATTTGTTTTTACAGTGTATGTATTCATGCGTATCTACCAAATAAAATGGTTTTCTTTCTTTTCTTTTTATTCATTATTTCTTTCTTATATTTAATTTCTTTTCCTTTCTTCTATTTTTCTTTTCTTTCTTCACTTTCTATTTTTTCTTAGATTAGAAAAAATCTTTCTAATTCTTTACTTTTCGATGCAAATAATAAAGACAGTTAAGTTGACTATTCCATTTTATTTCTATTGAGTTCCAAAAACTGAGCATCATAGTTAAATTCTATCAAAAACTCCACTCACAAGATCTTTCAATTCAACTAACGATCGAGTGTAAAACCATAATGTTTTCAACAACTTTGATGTTTATTTCCGTATAAAAATTGACATTGAAATAAAAAAAAACTATATACACGTTACAGTCAGTACTGTTAATTAGTTAAAACTAGTTTTTACTGGGATTAGTCAAAACTCTTGTTAAGTTAAAAGGCTGTTATTATCATCATCTTCCTGCTCTCGTCCTGTCTTACTTGTGGTCGGCGCAACACGTTTTTTTCTTCCAATCTGTCCTGTCACCCGTCACGCTGCCACTAACTCCCTTTTCTTTCATATAACTCCTCAAATCTTTGCATCTTTTCTTTGACCTTTTTCTCTCTCTATCCAAAGTTTTCAAATTTAGAAAATTAGTATTTTTTACAGATTTTGTTTAAATTGTCTGTCCTTAAGTATCTACCTACCTTTTTTTTGGTGGGAAAATCATCCAATGATATCCCCCGCTCTTCGGCGGAGCGGGAGATAGTGTCAGACTCTTACTGACTAAAAACCCACCCCATTCCTTCGTGTCTTCATACCGGGGCTCGAGCTCCCTTTCGGATAACCCTGGCCTCAGTAGTTTTCGACTCGGCTGGGCACCTGCTGTAAACCCGCGTCTACAATGGCCTAAGTACCTACCTAGATTCACAAAAAAAAAAAAAGTTTAAAATACACGTCTACATGTCTCTGACATCGGCGCACAAACGAATACCACGGATCCAGTACTTACATGATTCTGGACCCTCAGTGGTGCAATTTTTCGTTGGCTTTTTCCTAATAAAAAATCTTATCAATATTTTTTGATTGAATGATACATAATTTTTAACCGACTTCTGAATCGGCATCAATTCGAATGGTTTTTTTTATGTTCGCGCATAACCCCGTCGCTTGCCAACCGATTTGAAAAATTCTCTTTTGAAGAGTTCCCTCACCAAGGTGAGGGAACTCTTCAAATTCAATTATATTTTTTAGTCAAGTCGGTTATTTTTTTTAATATAAAAAATTTATTTTATCAATTATTGAAATATAGTTTAGTATTGAAGTAAAGTCAAGAGTACTTCTAACCAATTCTTACAGTCAAAACTAGTTTTGACCAAATCGAGTTGTGACGGTGGCTAATACATGTTTATTTATTGATTTTTTACTATGTACACAGGTCTGACACAAATGATGAGCCTTGGTAACTATACCGTAGAACTAATAGCTTAAGGCGACCATTACACGATAGGTTTTGTTGTCAGTTTTGCCACAATCAAAACCTTGATTGACGAAAAACCTACCGTCCAAGGCCGGACGCACACATTCAGTTTCCGGATTAGGTTTTCCGATCAGGAATTCAGATTCGAAATTCCGTGAGAGACGCCCGAAAAAAATTTCGAAACGGATGTCAGTTTTTTTCTGTTCCGTTGATTTTGGTTTCCGAATCTGAATTCCTGTTCGGGAAACCTAATCCGGAAACCGAATGTCTGCGTCCGGCCTTATGCGTTGCATGACGGTTTTTAGTACTGATTGACGAAAACCTTCATTCACCATCATTCATGATTGATGGAATTGACTGACGCTTGCATGACCGTGTAATGTTTGCCTAAGATTTGTATGCAAGTAAAAAAAAAGATCACTGTATCAAGTTTTTTCTACGTTGCTTGGCGCTAGCTTTGATTTGGTTTTCCCGAATATCTGGAGGAAAAATACAGCGTAGTATATAATCTGCTTTATGTTGCCTTACGTAGTTTTTTTTACAAGCTTTTATTTAGTTTCACCTGTCCCGATGTTTGTCTGTCATCAAATCTTGTAAGTATGCGTAAATCAGATGACAATGCAAAATTATTATGACTTGAACATATACGACAGCCCAACATCAACTATCGGGCAGTCGCCCACCAGACTATAACATTTGTCTGGTCGGAGGATCCTCCCTTTTCAAAGGAGGTATGTGGGATGTGTCCCACCTACCTCTAAATATTTTTGCATGTGTATTATTGAATCAATGATTATTTTAATTTTGAAAGGTAATGCAAAAATGGATTTTTGTCTACAACTTATGTAGTTATCTCTCTCTTGCTTCCTAGTAGATGTATTATTCTAATATAGTTGACCTTTTGTTGTATGTAATGTAACTATATGATGTGTATCTTAGAGTGTGTATACTAGGTGTAAGGGACAGCCCTCCGCAAACTTTAAGGGCTTGTTCAATAGATAAAACTAAATAATCATCGACAATTATTTTTTTGAGGTTACGAAAAAATAGTCGGCCTCTCCATACCAACTGTCCAATCAAGTTTATAATTGTGAGGCTGAATTTTTTTCGTTTCCTTGGAAAAAATCTTGTGGTTGTGTGTGTTATGTGTTAAAGTTTGCGGAGGGCTGTCTCTTCTACCTTGTAGAGAATCATTTTATGTTTGTACTTCAGTGATTTATCCAAGGTTAAATACAAGAGTTCTGAAGAAGAGAATCAGTTTTTCTGGGGCTCTATCCAATGATTTTGCCACGGGTCTCGGACGGTATAGGCTTGACGCCACTGCACAGCCCCCCTAGCCAAGTTACAACCGTTTCGCTTGCGTCGAACGCTTCGAGTTGACCTTGCCGCCAATTCTTTTGTTCTGACCATGTGACTGAGCGTTGAGACGACGGTAATGACTACCGTACATTTGAAGCTTTCTACTAGCGTTAACTATTGCAGATTAGCAACTTGACTAGGGGTACAGGTCCATCTCTAAGGTAAAACGCCATTCGCTGAGGTCAGTCTAGAGATGGGTAATCGTCTAAATATGCCTGGATAATTTTCCTTGTCTCGGTTGGCTATCATCAACGCCGACTCATCGAGTGTCGAGCCACGAATTTGCGATTGAGTTTTTGCATACATACGCATTTTTACCTCAGTATTAGGAAAATAGAGGTTTTTTTTTACGCTGGGCAAAATTCATCTTATGACAACCCCCGCTCTTGGGCGGAGCGGGAGATAGTATCAGACTCTTACTGACTAAAAACCCACCCCATTCCTTCTAACCTATTCGTACAGGGTCTCGAGTTTCCTTTCGGATAACCCTGACCCCAGTAGGCTTCGACCCATTCCTCCTGTCGCTGACAACTCCTTGAGGCGCGCGGGAACAGTGCGCGCCGTCGACGTCTTGGGCTCGGTCCGGACAGTTACCAGACGGTCGGACAGCGAGCTACCCATGGCTCGCCGTCCGATTTTCCTTGTCTTCGTTGGCTATCATCTTCGCCGACTCATTGACCGTCGAGCAACGAATTCGCGATTGAATTTTTGCGTACATACATATGTTTACCTCAATATTAGGAAAATAGAAGTGAAAATGCAATTGGGGAAAGACGTAACGCGTCGCAACGCTTCGTGTTTGCGTCAACCAACGCATTTTTATAAGAAATAAAGTTTTTTTTTTTTAAATACGAAGAATATTAAACTGTATTTCTTAAAATTTGTTTTATGTTTTAAATACATATTTTTTAGAGCGTCTCGCACAACTTTTTAATTTACTGAGTAATTGCTCTACACTCGAAGTTGTGGACGATTATGTTTACCTGGGACAGACGGTCCAGTTGGGTAGGTCTAACTTCGAGAAAGAGGTCAATCGTCGAATCCGACTCGGCTGGGCAGCGTTTGGGAAGTTGCACGGTGTCTTCTCGTCTAATATACCACAGTGTCTCAAGACGAAAGTCTATGACCAGTGCGTATTGCCAGTGATGACTTATGGCTCCGAAACGTAGTCGCTTACAATGGGCCTTATAAAAAGACTCAAAGTCACCCAAAGGGCGATGGAAAGGGCTATGCTCGGAGTTTCCCTGCGTGATCGCATCAGAAATGAAGGTATCCGCAGGAGAACCAAGGTTGCCGACGTAGCTCGAAGAGTCGCCAAACCTAAGTGGCAATGGGCAGGGCACATTGCACGCAGAACAGATGGTAGATGGGGACGAAAGGTTCTGGAGTGGCGACCACGTACCGGAAGACGCAGCGTTGGAAGGCCTCCAACAAGGTGGACCGACGACCTGGTCAAGGTCGCGGGAATCCGATGGATGCGTGACGCACAGGACCGGTCGTTGTGGCGACGCTTGGGGGAGGCCTATGTCCAGCAGTGGACGTCTTTCGGCTGATATGATGATGATGATGATGAGCAATTGTTTATGGTTCTGGTTCGCAATTTTTTGCTTTACAAGTAACATACGATTTTTTCTATTTAAGAAACAAAAATTAAGGTGATGCATCTCGACACACATTTTCACTGTTTTTCATACAACCGCTCATAACCGATTATGACGTTATTACACATTTTTCATTAGATATTTTGGAAACACAGTATCTTGTGACTTGTGAATATTGTCTAGGCTTCTATTGAATTCAATTTCTAAATTTGTGTAAAACTAATCCAGTAAAGACCTCTGAAAATCTCCTATTTTGTCATGAACATGAACTTTGATACTTCATAATATGCCTAAAAATTTTAAAAGTCAAAGAAGTAAAACTATAGAAGCCTTGCAAATTTTATTAAAATTCTAAATGACGCCAACTTTTTTCAATAAGAAACTTTTACGTTTAAAAAAACAGCTATTTCCTGGAGCAAGTTTTGTGAAATATTTCGAATACTAACAGAGTTTTCAGACGTTACTTATCTCTCTTTTTTTTGCGTTGCTTTTTCGTCAAACATCGCGTTGGATTGCGTTAGATAGTAACAAGCTTTTAAACCATTTTCGATGTTGACGATAGGCGAATGGAAAAGGAGCCTCTTAAAAAAAAATCTACATTGGTACAAAGTTAAGGTATTTTTACCGGTACAGCAATACTAACTGACGTCAAATCCTAACAATTTTTTTAGGATAAGTAAGTAAGTTCCGTGGGTATTTTGCTAAAATGGGATATTCCACTTTATTGAAATTAGTCACATTATTACCTCAATGTGGTTTGTTTCAATTATACTTCAGATTGGGCACCGTTACCGAAATTCGGACAAGAGTATCGACTTATATTCTAGTGATAGACAAGCCCTTTCATGGAAACTATTTGTCAAAATACTGAAAAGTTAAAACTAAAGTTCGCTGCAGCGCTACATTGGCATTATGTCGTCTAACAGAATTATTAAAACATGCAGCGATAATATAGCTTTTAGATGATACTATTACATAATCTATATATATAAAAATCAATGCCACTTTTCGTTGTTATTTTATAACTCAAGAACGGGCTCACCTATCCAAACCTAATTTTTAGGCTTTGTTCGGATCATTTAGTAGATGGTTTATGTGAAGTTTGATAGGGTAGAGTAGGGTATAGTAGGGTAGAGTAGGGTAGAGTAGGGTAGAGTAGGGTAGAGTAGCGTAGAGTAGGGTAGAGTAGGGTAGAGTAGTGTAGAGTAGTGTAGAGTAGAGTAGTGTAGGGTAGTGTAGGGTAGAGTAGGGTAGAGTAGGATGGAGTAGGGTAGAGTAGGGTATAGTAGGGTAGAGTAGGGTAGAGTAGGACAGAGTAGGGTACAGTAGAGAAGAGCGGGAGCGAAGCCGTGCGGGCAAAAGCTAGTCTATATATATAAAAATCAATGCCACTTTTCGTTGTTATTTTATAACTCAAGAACGGGCTCACCTATCCAAACCAAATTTTTAGGCTTTGTTCGGACTATTTAGCAGATGGTTTATGTGAAGTTTGGTAGGATAGAGTAGGGTAAAGTAAGGTAGAGTAGGGTAGGGTAGGGTAGAGTAGGGTAGGGTAGGGTAGAGTAGGGTAGAGTAGGGTAGAGCAGGGTAGAGTAGGGTAGGGTAGAGTAGGGTAGCGTAGAGTAGGGTAGGGTAGAGTAGGGTAGGGTAGGGTAGGGTAGAGTAGGGTAGAGTAGGGTAGAGTAAGGTAGAGTAGGGAAGAGCGGGAGCGAAGCCGAGCGGGCAAAAGCTAGTATACTATATACTATATACGGTACGCCTGATCTAGTGCGTAGTACATATAATGGACAGGAGAAATAAATAACAGATCGTCGTCCTACATAAGTTTTATGCCCATATCCATGCAAATGGTAAACAATATACTTTAAATCAAGCAGGAACTGTGACAGAGTGGTATATGTAATATAAAATTTTCTTGAAGGTTATTCATGTACTAGAACCAAAAATTCGAAGACATGTCGAGCCTTTTTAGGAAGAACATCGTAAGCGACAGTGAGCGTTTTTGCAGTACTAGTAGATTCTCTCTTCCAAAATTATAAAGTATTTACGAAAATATGCAGTAGCAACAATTCTATTAGATCGGTAGTTATATGAAGTTATATTTTTTTATTTATTTATTTATTATCATGAATACTAATACTTTTTAATTATGGAAGAGAAAATCTACTAGTACTGCAAAAACGCTCACTGTCGCTTACGATGTTCTTCCTGAAAAGACTCGATGTGACATCAGTAAGTGAGCAGCAGCCGCAGTGGGCCCACGTGGTGGATTACGGCCCATTCCCTTTTTTTTTCGTTGGGCAAAAATTATCCACTAACAACCCCCGCTCTTGGGTGGAGCAGGCGATAGTGTTGGACTCTTACTGACTAAAAACCCACCCCGTTCCTTCTAGCCTTCATACCGGGGCTCGATTTCCTTTCAGATAACCCTAGCCCCAGTAGGCTTCGACCCACCTGGGCCTCTCCTTGGTGAGGAAGCCCAAGTCCCAGCAGTGTGAATATTAAAAAGGCTGATGATGATGATACTTTATTCAGCAGTGTTTGATTGGAAGGCCTCACACGAGGTGGACTGATGACCTAATGAATGCTGCGGGAATCCGATGGATGCGAAGCATAGAACCAATCGTTGTGGTGTCATTTGGGGAGGATTATGTCCAACAGTGGCCGCCATACCAGCACAAATACGGAGCAATATGTCGTGTAAAAAGTTTTTAGTTTGAATGTGCTTTGAATGGGTAGATAGCATATAATGTTCCCACTGCTACACACAAGCCGACGTACGGCGAGTATCCACCCTTACGTTGTTGAAACTACGCGCTTCGCTTCTTCATCTATACCGCGTTCATCGAAGGACTGGAATAATTTGCCTGCTACGGTCTTTCCGTACGATTACAATTTGAGCGTCTTTTAGGCTAGAGTAAATAGACTTTTAATAAACTAGTGCGCCTCACCATCAACGATTGCATCACTGCTTACCGTCAGGTGGGATCGCAGTCAAGTACTAGTTTATATCAGATTAAAAAAAAACTCAGGGCTCCTCTCTATAAGAGGAAGTGGGCCGTACTCCACCACGCGGGCCCAGTGCGGGTTTGTGAATGTCACTTGTCTTCGAATTTTTGGTTCTAGAACTTGCCGGTTTCCTCACGATGTTTTTCTTCACCGTTTTGAGAGCAGTGGTGATGAAATTAATTACACAAAGTAATGCGCCTGGCTGGGTTTGTACCAGGGACCTACAAGACGTATTACTCAGCCTTGCGTTAAAAAATAACCAGAGTCGAGTAGAGTTGCATCCCCGGGTCGTTCTCTTATAACTCGAGTAGCTACCCTAGAGTTAACCCAACTAACTCTAACTCTGAGCAGGGTACAGTGCGTTTCACTTAAGAAGTTCCTTTGCCGTAATGTTGGCAATACGGAAAAACAGTGTTGCAATTAAATTACTTAGTATTAGGGAGATTAACTGATACTTCGTTACTTGTAACAATTGCTTTTTGTTTTTTAACTATTTTTGAATAAAGTATAGGACGCTGGGCTCCATTCCGATTGTCCTGCAATTCTTTCAAATACCGAAACCGAATCAAAAAGATGCGCCACGATATCGTAGCTCTCTAATTAACAACTGCCTTTTAGACCTGCTTGTTTTAAATAAAATCCCATTCCCCTCATAATTCTCCAAAAAGTGTTGCAACTACCGTTAAAATCGATTTCATTTCACATTTCGGGGAACAATTTCGGTAGAGTAGACAACTCTTTCCTTTTTTCCTTTCTTTTTTGTGTAGACAGACAGGGGAGCCAACATTACGCCGAAGGAACGTCTTAAGTGAAATACTTTCTACCTTCCCAGTCAATCAGTCTACTGGAACTAGGCTCTTTTAACCTGTGCCAAGAATAAAGAATACACTTACTTTTTCATAACAAACTGTCGACACAAACACTAGTGTTGTTGTGATTTATTTTTAACAACCATGTTTGAAGCACCGTTCTTTTGACAAGCAGCCAGTGGAGTGAATCACGAGAAATATAGCGTTGTTTGAAAACAATAACACGTGGAGTAGTGATACAATAGAGGCGAAAACATAAACATAGTGCAGTGCCAACGTTTCGTAGTTTACAGTTGATTTTTATGGGTGCGAGTGGGCGATACCTAATATCATTTTCCATACACTTAGTCGAAAACCCATCGCTTTTAGGCACGCTATAGACTGTTTTCCGTACTAGTGCAGAATAGTTTTGGAAACACATTCATTGTGCGTGCAGCTAAGGAATGGAATTCCTTGCCGGAGTCTGTGTTTCCTGATAGCTACAACCCGGGAATCTTTAAGTCGAGAGTGAATAGATTTCTTCTAGGTAAACGCGTTCCATCGTCAACCGCATCATCACTTTCCATCAGGTGAGATAGCGGTCAAGCGCGGACCTATCAATAATAAAAAAAAAAGTGCGCTTGCTCTCCCTATCATTGTCATCATCATTTCAGCCGAAAAAAGTCCACTGTTTGACACAGACCTCCTGAGTGTCTCGCATCCATCGGATTCCCGCAATCCTTACCAGGTCACTGGCCAACTTGTAGGAGGCCCCAACCCTCCCGCCACATTTTTATTGCATTTATCGTAGGTATCAGTCTAGGCGCGCGCGCGTCGAACCCCAATTTTTTTTTGTTATTGATAGCGTGTGAAAACCATCTCACCTGATGGTAAGCGATGATGTGGCCGACGATGGAGCACGCTTGCCTAGTTGCAACCTATTTATACTTGATTTAAAGACCTCGTGTGAAACCTGGCGGAATACTACTAATTCACAAAATACGAATTCCAATAACATTTACGTTTCGTGTTTATTGAATTTACTAGGTCAATTAGAAGTGAATGATGTTAGGTACAGGCACAATACAGATAGGTACAGAAGACAATCTCATGTATGTACTTCACTTTTTATACCTACGCTCGATGGACGCACACTAATGAGCGTTTGAGCCGGAACTGTTCGACGAGCGGGCCGAGGGCGAGGAGATATCGTGTGTATGGGCGGGAGCGAAGTGTGCGTTGTGAGAGCGCGCTTTATATGTAGATTGACTTCTGTACCTATCTATTTTGTGGTGCAGGCGCCAAAATACATTGTGAGCTACTTTGATTGAACGCGCGTAGTTATTTATATGAATAGACCACTTGATGTCGATGTTTAGCAACTGAAACGACCAGGCATTTTACGAGGGGCCAAATCACCGCAGATTCGACAGACTGGCCTGTTGGTCTAGGTGTTACTGGCACTTACTGCTATGCTGGAGGTCGTGGGTCCGATTCCCACCAAGGACAATTATATTTGTGTGATGAGCAAAAACAAATGATCGTCATTTGTTGTGTCTGGGTATAATTTATTTACAACTAGCTTTTTCCAGCGGCTTCGCCCGCGTGATAGCAGAAAAATATCCCAAGGGAACATACTTCCGGGATAAAAAAGTATCCTATGTCCTATTACAGGACATGGTCTATCCGTGTACCAAGTTTCATCAAAATCGGTTTTGCCATTTAGGCGTGAAGACGTAACAAACAATGAAACAAACTCACTTTCGCTTTTATAATATTAGTAAGGATTATATTATATATTATACTAGCTTTTGCCCGCACGGCTTCGCTCCCGCTCTTCCCTACTCTACCCTACTATTCCCTAATCTACCCTACCCTACCCTACTCTACCCTACTCTACCCTACTCTACCCTACTCTACCCTACTGTACCCTACTCTACCCTACTCTACCCTACCCTATTCTACACTACTCTACCCTACTCTACCCTACCAAACTTCACATAAACCATCTACTAAATAGTCCGAACAAAGCCTAAACATTTGGTTTGGATAGGTGAGCCCGTTCTTGAGTTATAAAATAACAACGAAAAGTGGCATTGATTTTTATATATATAGATTAGCAGCAGTTTGTGGGTCAACTATACGCGGAGGGCTCTAGATGCTCTGCGTGTGCAGTATAATAATGGCTTCAGGGTGCTGTTGAGGTTGCCCCGGTTCTGCAGCGCGTCTAGCATGTTTGCGGTAGCGCGTACTGATGACTTTTATGGCATTATGAGTAAAAAGACCGCATCCTTATTAATGAGAATGAGGGCTAGCAGCAACAGCATTTTGAAAACCCTAGCTGAACAGCACGATGCACCTATACTCAGACACTGTGTCCGGTTGCTTGTGCGTCAGTGATGTTTATGTGTGTGTGATTATTTAATTAATTAATACTAACCCTTAGTTGATAAGTTTATTTTTTGTACTAACCAGTGGACCGATGTTGTCAAATTAAATAAATAAATTATTATTATTATATATAAAGATGTGTACGTATTTAAGAAAAATATCAGTTGTCTAGTACTCACAGTACGAGCTCTGCTTAGCTTGGGACTAAACGACGTTGTGTGATAGTAAAAAAACCCTCAGGCATTTAGCGAGGGGCCAAATTAACAAAGATTTGGCCGCTCATACTAAAAAAAAACAACAAAAATTGGTGAGACTTGTATTAGTGATAACTGCATTAAGGAAGCTCCAGGTCATCACACGTGTAAGTGCGTCACTAAGTCCGACTTGTTATATTTATTCAGAAAGATAGAGGCAATCCCTAATGCTTCAATTTGCGCAGATCATCAGCCTAGGGTTTTTAACTTGTTTTTTTTTTTTCGGTTAGAAATATAATCCAATGACAAAACCCGCCCTTGGGTGGAACGGGAGATAGTGTCAGATTCTTACTGACTAAAAACCCACCCCGTTCCTTCTAGCCTTCATACCGGAGCTCGAGTTTCGTTTCGGATAACCCTGGCCCCAGTAGGCTTCGACCCAGCTGGGCCCCTCCTGTTGCTGACAAATCCTTGAGGCGCGCGGGCACAGTGCGCGCCGTCGACGTCTTGGACTCGGTCCAGACAATTACCGGACGGTCGGACAGCGAGCCGTGGCTCGCCGTCCGCAAGCCCGCGTCTACCGTGGTCGGAAATCGGGATCGGAATCCCGGCGGCGGCGGCGAGGGCGCCGTTGCCAGATGCGATCGGCCTCCTCCTCTGCTAGCATTACTGCTTCGCAGCAGGAGGCGACCGTCTGCCACTCCTCTTTGCTCCGGACCATGGCCTCAACCAAGGCCCGGCGCGAAAGGTCTCCGCCCCACGAGGACACGGCGATGCTCCGCCCAAGCAGAGCACACCTCGACAGTGTGCTTCACCGTGTCCTCCGGGGGTTCCGCACAGTGGCGACACCCGGGCGTCTCTTCCGCTTGAATCTGGTGCAGGAACCTCCCGAATTCGCTATGTCCGGTGAAGACCTGCGTCACGCGAAAGGTAAAGACGCCTTTTGGACTTTCTAGCCACGTCTCAAAGAGGGGACTTACCGCCATAACTGTGGCGTGCCCAGCACTGGGTTGCGACAGTCGCTGACGCCATTTCACCATGAGATCCCGCCGGAGGGTTTTTGACAGTTCATATATTATTGAACAAAACGATGATGATGATGTCCTAATTTAGTTTTAACTCATTACAATATAGATTTTGCGGTAAAAGTAAATGGTTAAAAACTTAGCTAAACTGAGTATTGATAAACTGGATTTTCAGGTTATTTCTTTTTAATTACCTACGTGTTTAATAACTTGAAAGTTGAAGTATTGAAACATTTTTATTGGTTTTTATTTATTATTCTAGTATCTTCTGTGTTTTTTATTTGCTGAATTTCAAGTTTAATAAGTGATGATTCCATTACATTGCAGAAAATTTTCTTTACTCAAGGTTTTGTAAAGAACCTTGGCTACCAAAAAGACATTTTACTAATTTATTCTCACGTTACTTTGGACTTTACTCGTAATGATCATTTGTAGATCTAACATAAATTAAACAACGTAATACCTACTCAATATTCATGATAAACACAAGAGTCTAATTATAAATCAACTTATTCATGAATAATAATTAGTAAGATAATCATATACGTTTGATAAACGTGCATCAAATACAATAATAACAGAATGCACGCAAATTATTTTTATCTTATCGAATCGAGTTGACCCTTTCCCAACCCTAACTTTGGAATAAACAAGTTTTCTTATGCAACCTCCTACAATTTTCTGAGTATGGCAACTTTGACCAATTATTATGCCATCTCTTTCACGCGTGCGAGAAAGATTAAGCGCGACCGAGAAAGCACGATCGTATGATCCGTCATGCCAGTTCATTGCGAATCCTTAACGTCAAAATAAGAAGGAAAACAAAACGGTAGCGCATCTCGTATGCAGAAATTTTTAGTTATAACCGTTTTAATGAATTAATTAGTACTGTTATCTGTGCTATTGTGTGAAACAGTGTGTTCAGTGAATTATCATTGATTAAAATGTACCAAGGGCTGAATGGATTGTACTCGGATTCGCCGTACAGGTTAGAAAAAAAATAGTTCTAAGCTACTTTGAATTTTTCGTAATTTAAAGTTATTACGGTACGTAAAATCATTTGGGTTGCTGTTTTAAATAGTTTAGATGCCGATTTTAATGATGGCTAGTCCAAAAAGTAGGAATTACGTGACGAAATGATAAAAGTATGCCACGGTCCGAGATTTCTCTTTCCTTTTCTTTTTCACATACTTAGTAAAATTACTGTTACTAAGTAAATGGTAATATAAAATCGTCATATCATACATTACCGTCATGTGATGTTTGGTTAAGTTTTTCTGATAAGACTTATTATTAACACTTACTATTTAGAAGATACTATTAAGAAAAATTAAGATTATTTACTTATTTGCTCAAAAAATAAGGTGGACGAAAAATAGATCTTCATTCCAATAAAATTTTGTAGTCTACCCAAGTATTGGTGCGATACGCAATATTCATAAAAAATATATATTTATGTAAATATTGCGGTCCTTATTTAATTTATTCAAGAACTATTTATTAAATATTGGTGTTTGTTAGTTTTACTAAGATTTATTTTTAACCACACCAATATAATATTGCCAAGCTGTGTGATAATTGTGGAATATTATTATTATTATGTGGAATATTATGTATTGCCCCTGTGGATAATCAGTAAATAAAACAATAATTTTAAACTACTTAGAATTTTAAATAGAATAATAATATATAATAATAATAGAGCATCATGTTCGAGTTTTAAGAGTTTTTTGTTTGAGTTAATTGAAAATTAAATTCGTCTTCTATATCTTAACCTTTTGAATACCGTCAATAAGAGACAATGACAGCGCGTACGCCGGCTTGGGGTTTAATGACTTTTGTAATGATTTGAATTATTATATCCTCTTTAATATAATTTGCGTGTGTAATTAATGCCCTGGCCAGATCATAGAATAGATCACTTCATGATATGGCTAACTTAAACTGGACAGATCATTTAAACATTAACATTTGATGATATGTCAATCCTCTTTTGGCCATTACATTGATAAAGGGTTTCATTAAAGGTAAAAAGTCTAAAGAAAGTATGCCAAATGAAGATTAAAATGTCATAAAATAGCCTGTCTACGCTACTGTTGAAGAGTCTGCACGTGTGGCCTTCTGCTTACTTTGAGAGAGCGTACGGCATACTCTGGACCTGCTCCTGTTTCGACCTTTTCTGACAGGTCGAAAAAATTATATAAAAGGAGAAACTGACTGACTGATATATCAACCTATAGCTGAAATTACTAGGATGAGAATTGTGAAATTTTGTACAAGGTTTCTTTCAAGGTTTTGGTTTTCGGGTGGCCGAAAACAGAAGTCTAAAATTTGTATGAAGAAACATGTTTTCACGCAAGCGAAGCCGCTGGCAGAAGCTAGTATACCTTATAATATTGTGTTTTTTATGCACCTGCCTTGTTGTCTCTCCACCAGCTTAAATAAAAACTGGTAGAGAGTTCCTGAGGCTTTAAGTCCGCCTTTGTACCTTTGGGTGCATGAAGATGGAATAATACAATCTAAAAAAAATTTGTATGGCGAACATTACATGGTAGGTCTAATGTGTTGCATGATGATTTTAGTATTCATTGATGGAATTGATTGACGCTTGCATGACCATGTAATGTTCGCCTTAGGGAATGAGGAAAGATATTATAGCCTACAGTAATTAAAAAAAAAAACAAACCTGATAAAAATCTATCAAAACATATAAACCTGCAAAGATTGAGAGCTCCTTGTTATCATAATTATAAGTATCATCAGATTTATCAATAATATTAAAAACAAATCTTTGATAAATAACATACTAGCTTCTCCTGTGGCTTCTCCCATGTGAAAGTAATTTACTCCATATAACCTTTGAAACTCTGACTCCCCTTTGGGGGGTGAATTTTTGAAAATTCTCTCTCAGTGCTTGCGTACATTATAGGAGGAACCTTAGTGTGAAATCTCACACAACTAGTTGTTTCAGCTATACGTTGATATGTCAGTCAGTCAGGTTCTCTTTGCATAAATGATCAATTAGCATTTACTAGCGGTATCACTATTGTTATTAAAAAAAAATCGTGATAGAGCTACCCAGTAGCTGATGGCTGATAGGGCTGCATGGGTTATTTAGAACAAAAGATCAATTGAAAGAACCCAGTTTAGTCAGTAAAAGTCTGGCATTCCGTTTCACACCACACAGACTGGGAGAAGTTATTTGACGAACTTCCTATGCGTTAGCAACTGGTTATTCTATCTCGTCTTAATCCTAATAGGTGACAGAAGAGCTGACGAGATGGAGTATTTAGTCGTGGATGAGCGACCCTGGCGGGATAAACGCGAGTGTTTGTCGGAAATATCCGATGGTTACAGGTCCCCAGGGCTGCGTTCAAATTTGAGTTTAGAGCTAACTCTAATGACGTCATAAGGTAATTACTCTACCCTGGCATTTTTGAACGCGAACAGAGTTCAACTGTCAATATCAAGCATTACTCCAACCTACCCTGCTCAGAGTCAGGAACGCATCGCGAGTTTCTACGACGCGACGTCGTGCCGTGTATCGTGGCACTTTACGATGTCGCGACGTAGTTTTTTTACGATGCTCGTCGTAGATTCCCACGACGCGACGTCGCATCGTGAAACGACGCCGCATCGTGGTACGACACGACGTCGTATCGTGTTTAGGTGTCCCGGCCCTTAGGGTTAGTTGCCTTAACTCTAGGGTAGCTACTCGAGTTACAAAAGAACGACCCGGGGTTGCAACTCTACTCGACTCTGGTTATTTTTTAACGCAGGGCATGTAGTATATCAGTGAACAATCGAAACCAATTTCATTGTGTTTAGCCGTATGTGCATGAACGCGTAATACACACATATACAAACAAACTTTTGCCTCTATATTGATATGATATGTAGGATAATGATGTTACAGAGTTATCAAATCAAGATTTTGATTGCCTGATAATAAATTGCATGATAGATAGTTTATTTCAGTATTCCATCGAAAGCCACAATAATCACGTGCAGTTATTTATTCCATTCACAAGTATGTCAAAAGTATTTTTTGTATACCGTTTAATTGTTTATGTCGGATAAATCCGACAATAATTTTCGTGTCAATTTCGCCAAGGTCGTATAATAATAATTTTACTATAATTTGTTCTTTACACAAATTTTTAATTTCTATGCATTATTGCTTGTGTTGGTAAGGTGGGTGGTGTGTATTTTGCTTTTTCTAATTTGTTAATATCGCGTTCTGGCAGTGAAAGCTTCCTCCATTTTGCTCTATTCCGGGATTATTTTTTAATTAGCACAAAAAAGGGACTATCCGTACTAGAGATGTGCCGTTGTCGGCAATCTGGCAATATTGCTACCAATATTCATACATCGGGTAATATTCCCGGCAATATTGCCGGCAAACGTACATCTCTTATGACCGTATTGATCATATTTGTGCAGTCAATAGTAAAAAGAAAAATCCTGAAATTGTCCACGAAACTTCGTCATAGTTGTTAAATTCTTAATTGAATCAATCATTCATAACAATTGCTACAAGAAAATACTACGCGCAGTGTTTTCCATTCGTAATCAGCCTGTACAATATTTCCATAAATTGAGTGACATTTTAGAATTATTATTATTATTATTTTTTTTTTTTTTTTAATTGATATAAACCAGAGCTTGACTGCGATCCCACCTGATGGTAAGCAGT
This sequence comes from Mythimna lalbum, assembly GCA_949319445.1. Classification (NCBI taxonomy): domain Eukaryota; kingdom Metazoa; phylum Arthropoda; class Insecta; order Lepidoptera; family Noctuidae; genus Mythimna; species Mythimna lalbum. Next base: position 11,184,735 of record OX439373.1, read on the forward strand.
GATGCAATCGTTGATGGTGAGGCGCTCTAGTTTATTAAGAGCCTATTCACTCTTGCCTTGAAGACACCTAAATTATAATCGGACGGGAAGACCGTAGCCGGCAAACTGTTCCAGTCCCTCGATGTACGTGGTATAAACGACGATGCGAAACGTTTGGTCCGGACCGTAGAGGTCTCAACAACATAAGGGTGGATACTCGCCGTTCGTCGGCTTGTCCGATTGTAGAAGTGAGAAGGTGGAATCAAGTCATGTAATTCCTGCGCACACTCTCCAAAATGCATCCTGTAAAACACCGAAAGGCTGGCTACCCTTCGCCTGTGCTCAAGACTTTGTAGATTGGACTCAACCAGATCTGGATCACCAATTAGTCTTTTCGCACGCCTTTCCACCGAGTCCAAAGTAGCTAGGTGGCATTTTGCAGCACCAGCCCATATGTGGCTGCAGTACTCCACACACGAACGAACCTGTGCTTTATATAGCGTTAAAAGCTGTCCCGGTGTGAAGTACCGCCAGACCTTTGCAAGGACGCCTAGTTTCCTAGCAGCTATCTTGGCTTTGGACTCAATGAACCGCCCAAAGTTAAGGTCTGAAGATATTTCAACCCCCATGAGCTGAAGGCGGTCGGTGTACTCCACGGATACATTCTGAAAAGTAGGAGCCAAGGTGAACGGGCTCCGTTTGGCGGTGAACAGACACGCTTGTGTTTTGGAGGCGTTGAATCCCACCAGATTGGCTTCACCCCACCTGGAGACTGCCTGAAGTGAGATATTTGCACGCTCTACCATAGCCTCTCTTTCGGTCCGGATTAGCTCCTTACTAGCCCGAGCACTAGGCAAGTATCTCTCTACAACTGAAGAATATAAATAAACTGTAATAACTTTGCTGTTTATGAATATTACTAGCTTTTGCCCGCGGCTTTGCTCGCGTTAAATTCGGGGTAACACGTTTCCCCTGGGAAGTGGTTAGAAAGAGACAAAAAGTAGCCTATGTCATTCTCCATCTCTTCAACTATCTCCACTTAAAAAATCACGTTAATTCGTCGCTCCGTTTTGCCGTGAAAGACGGACAAACAGACACACACACTTTCCCATTTATAATATTAGTATAGATTTATTGAGACTTAAATAATTAAGCCCAAAAACTATTGTACTAATAAAAAATTAGTGGTGTATATTTAAAACCAAATTATCTATCTCTTCTCTCACCTAATAGAGGACTGAAACGAGATGGCGATATACGACCCTGGCGAAATAAACACGAAAATTTTTGTCGGCTTTATCCGACATAGCGTTTAAAGGATTAAAAATATTAAAGGAAGTTTTAAATATGATCCCCACCCGATTCTTGTTAGTTTGTGAAGTGATAATAATCCAGATGTTTACCAGAGATGGTTTATCTCAAGATATTTTTTTTTATTGCAACTATTATTAGCGATTGTGTATTTAAATAAGACTAACTGCCGCACTCAGAGACGCCCATTAACGCTAATCTCTGATTTACTAATTTTGTCATTGAATAATAGTCTATATCTTTATGACGTTAAGTACCTTAGGTTTTGCTTTAATTGACATTAAAGTTAAATGACGTCTCTGAGTGCGGCAGTAAGGGTACGAACTCACGAAGCGGTTTTCACCCACACCCGCCGCAGTTGCGACCCCGCAGCATTAGTAGAATGCAGTTTAAATATATTATTATGTAAAAAATTACCGCAGGGAGAAAGTTACGAACATAGCTTGAAGAATCGCCAAACTTAAGTGGCAATTAGCAGGGCAATAGCGGCGTGCGCGGGTGATAACCGCTTCATGAGTTCTTAGCCTTAGGTCTTTAGTTTTGAGGCAGTGGTTATTAAAAGTTACTTAACACTTGTGTGCTGACATTCAGTTGTATCTAAACTTCATTTGCAATAAGACTCGACATTTATACGAACCTTTTCTACTGACCATTTAACCCATTTTGACTTCTATTGCGTTGGTAGCATGACTTATAATGGTTTGGCTGACCCCACAGTAGGCGTGCGCGTTCCTTGGGCGTGTGAGTAGCGGAAGCGTTGCGTGCGCGCTGCGTGAGCGTCGTATTTGGTACCCTGCGGCGTGTATGCAGTAGAGATGTCCCATTGCCGGCAATGTTGCCGTCAAGTATATTGCCACCAATATATCCACTTCGGGCAATATTGCTCGCAACGGCACATCTCTAGCGTGGAGAGTGCACGCGGCACTCGCGTCGCAGTTTTACCACTTCGCCGGCTACCCTCCGACTGCTAGTTTCCAAAAAATTACGCTTCAGTATTTTCCGCCGTATCCAACCAACCAGTACTGGGCCCGCGTGGTGGATTAGAGCCCGTTCCCTCTCCTAGAGAGGAGGCCTGAGTCCCGACAGTGGGAACATTATAAGGCCGACTATGCTATGCTATTTTCCGCCGTCAGACGTGTGTGCACATCACACGGTGGCAACACGCGACGCTTACGAAGCGCGCTCGCGGCGTGCACGCGGCGTCTACGTCGTTCACACGTCCGAAAAACGCGGGCGCCTAATGTGGGGGAGGTCTCAGTACAGTAAAATGTTCTGAACTTTTTTGCTTTAAATATCATCCTTATGTCTACAGGATAGAATTCAAAATTGATTGAATGGACAGTAAAAAGGTTTGTTCTGTGTCTAATCATATTGCGAATAAAGTATATGTAGAGTTGAAGTTATCTTAACATATTTGTGAAAAGACTAGGCAAATTGCAAGACGCCATAAATCTTAACCAAGGTTTAAAAGTCATTTTGACTTTTTGATTTCATATTGCTACAATGTGGACATCATGGTATGTATCATTCTTAATTTCATATTCTATTCTAGTTATCTATACGTATGTCGAAATCATGTTGTATAAAATAGCGCGCCTATTAGTAATAAGGCGTAGCCGGATTATAAAACCGTAAACTGTATTTTTACTAGGTATATAATATTCCACAACTATCACACAACGCCGTCTAGTCTCAAGCTAAGCAGAGCTTGTGTTATGAGTACTAGACAACTGATAAACATACTTATATATTTCTAAATACATACATATTATAGACTATGGGTTTTCTAGCCTAAAATAAATGAATTTATTTATTTATAAATCATCGTTGTAACGTAGTGCGGCTCACTCATAGTCAGAAGGGTTGCAATTCGGCTCAATTTCAATAGAAATAATAAAAAAAACGTCCAAGAAAACAGGATTTCACCAGGATATCCAGAACAGTGGCGTAGCGTGAACTAAATTAGACGTGGGCGCACATACATCAAGCGAGGTTTTTTTCTTACTTTAATTCGAAAACGAGACAGCGACTGTCGCAACCCAGTGTTCGACCACATCGTTGCTTACCATCAGGTGAAATAGTGGTCATACGTGAGCCTAAGCCTATCAAATATAGAAAACCCTCGTTTAACCTTTCGTATGCCGTAATTAGAGACACAATTGAAAAGTCATTGTGTCTCGCGTATATTAGCGCTCCCGGCATACAACGAGTTAAGAACAACTGAGGACTCGAGGACCCTTGCCTAGTTACGGGACTGGTCTAGAATCGTGTACTGGGTCGATGGTACACGTTTGTATGTCGATGTCATACATAGACACAACACAAAATAGATATGTACAGAAGCCAATCTCATGTATGTACTTCACTTTTCATACCTACGCTCGGCGGTCGCGCTAGGGTCTGCGCGTTGCGCCGAACTGTACGAGTGCGACCGCCTGCGAATGAGCCGAGATATCGTGTCGGTGACCGGTGTCTATGTGTGTGTTGCTCCCGCGCGCTTTGTATGTAGATTGACTTCTGGACCTGAGAGCGAACGCTGGCGTCACAAAATAGATAGGTACAGAAGACAACCTCATGTATGTACTTCACTTTTTATACCTATGGTCGGTGGACGCACACTTATGAGCTTTTGAGCCGGAACTGTTCGACGAGCGGGCCGAGGGCGAGGAGATATCGCGTGTGCGAGCGAAGTCTATGTGTGCGTTGCTCGAGCGCGCTTTGTGTGTAGATTGACTCCTATACCTATCTAATTTATGACTGGCTCAATGGTACACGTTTGTATGTCGATGTCACACGCAGATGCACGGTTTAGATGTAAAAGATGCTCATAAAAACTGGTTTTATGTTAAATTTTATGATCTGTTAAATTTTAATGACTTTTGACAAGTTGACGTCGAGGTAGGGTCAAGAGGGTGATGATTATGCAGCTGAGAAACTGCCAAAGTGTGCATCCATCTTCTTGCGTCGTACTCCTCAATGCCGAGGGTTGTGACCTTCAGAATCTATGCTTCATCACTTTCATTCGAACAATAGTCATCCCATCTGTTTCTGAACCTTAAAAAAAATAAAAAACTCTAGGATCGCGTTTGACCACTATCTCACTGGTAAGTGATGATGGGACACGCTTGCCTAGAAGCAATCTAGTCACTCTTGACTTAAAGACCCCCAGATTATAGCTATCAGGAAACACAGACTCCGGCAGGGAATTCCACTCCTTAGCTGTATGCACAATGAATGTGTTCCTAAAACGCTTTGTACGTTATGGGTGGGATGTCCACCATGTACCGGTGGCGCAACGCCGTACGTCTTGTGGTTCGATGATCTGATGATCTGATGGTGTGAAGGGCATTGTATATCGTAGAGTCAAGAGCGGTGCGGATCTGGTCGGACCAACGTATTGGTCTGCGTCCACGAGGCCTTTTTCCACCTGAGAAAGTGTTTATAATCCACAGCAAAATCTGTCATCATCATCATCGTCATTTGAGCAGAAAGACGTCCACTGTTGGACATAGGCCTCCTACAAGTATCGCCATAAAGACCGGTCGTGTGCGTCTCGCATCTATCGGATTCCCACCCCATCCTCACCAGGGCATGTCATCAACAGGAGGGGCCCAGCTGGGTCGAAGCCTACTGGGGCCAGGGTTATCCGAAAAGAAACTCGAGCCCGGTACGAAGAGGCTAGAAGGAACTGGGTGGGTTTTCAGTCAGGAAGAGTCTGACACTATCTCCCGCTCCACCCAAGAGCGAAGGTTGTCATAAGATGATTTTTGCCCACCGTAAAAACTCAACAAGGCATTCAACAAGGTGGACTGCCTTGTAGGAGGAATCGTCCTATGTCCAACAGTGGACGTCTATCGGCTGAAATGATGATGATGATGATTCTTGCTTTGATCTGTTCTCATTCTTGATCTTTCTTTTCCAGGCCGTCGATGTCCCAGGGCACGGTGATCCACAGCCAGCGGTTCCAAGAGAAAGACTTCACGGTCGCTACCCCTGAGGAGTTTGTCAGGAGGTTCCAGGGTACAAAGCCTATTAATAAGGTCAGTACGAGCGAGCAACTTTGAAATTCTAATAATTAAATTAAACTTTACTATAATATACAATACTAGCTGCTCCCAGCGGCTTCGCCTGCGTGATAGCAGAAAATTATCCCAAGGGAACATACTTCCAGGATAAAAAGTACCCTATGTCCTATTCCAGGACATGGTCTGTCCGGGCGTGTACCAAGTTACATCAAACTCGGTTTTGCCATTTAGGCGTGAAGAAGTAACAAACAAACAAACAAACTCACTTTCGTTTTTATAATATTACTAACTTTCCGCCCGCGGCTTCGCCCGCGTGGACTACAGTTTATATCGCGCGGGCAGAGACCCGTGCTCAGCAGTGGAATTATAGGTAGCCTATGTGTTATTCAAGTGTCTCTTCTACCTACCTACCAAATTTGATCTAAATCCGTTCAGTAGTCTTTGCGTGAAAGCGTAACAGACCGACAGACAGAGTTACTTTCGCTTTTATAATATTATATAGTAGGGATCTACTATCCCTAGGATAGTAAGGACTAGCTTTTGCCAGCGGCTTCACCCGCGTACCTAAAATATAGCAGTCACTCAGGAATAAAGCAGCTTTCTATCGGTGAAAAAATTTTAGCAATCGGACCAGTAAGTGCTAAAATTTTTTTTTTACCTCCTTCAAACAAGAAACATAAATACAAACTTTACCTCTTTGTTATATTAGTGTAGATTAGATATGCATGTATTTATACCCATTATCTCGGGAACGCATGGAGAACCCTTCGTGCGCGGGTCTGACTCGCACTTGACCGATCTTTTTTTTTTTAAATGGATCTATACTTCTCATCTTATCCAGAAAATGGAAAACCAATATTTTATTGTCTGTTGTTGCCCGCAGGTCCTGATCGCGAACAACGGTATCGGCGCAGTGAAATGCATGCGCTCAGTCAGAAGATGGTCCTACGAGATGTTCAAGAACGAACGGGCTGTGCGCTTCGTCGTCATGGTGAGTCTACTACCATAGATAAGAGCGTTGAGACAATTATTATCAGAAATTCATCAACAGCATTTCTTCCGAAAGACGTACAGCTTGACAGTATCGCGATATCCCCTAAGTATGGCGATACTTGATAATAATTATAATTTATCGACTCAAGTAGTCTCCTTCCAGGCAAGGCATGACAGAGAAATAACACGAACTAGGAATGGAACAATTTGCCTGCTGTGGTCTTCCCGTCTGATTATAATTTGGGTATCTTCAAGGCTAGAGTGAATAAAAAGAAAAGAAAGAAAAGAAAGAAAACCGTTTATTCGAACCTCACACATAAAATAAATAATAATATATGATTTATGAATAGGCTTTTAATAAAATAGTGCGCTTCACCATCAGAGATTGCATCACTGCTTACCATCAGGTGGGATCGCAGTCAAGCAATAGTTTATACGAATTAAAAAAAAACAGAGAATGCCTGAAAGAGCTACTACACGGATACACCCGTGAATCAACTATTTAAGGACACTTTGTGTGTGTGTATTCTCCCCATTCTGACCTATGGTGCACAGACTTGGTCTTTGACTAACATCCAAAAGTCCAAACTCAAGGTTTGCCAGCGTGCAATGGAGCACAGCATACTATGTGTTAAATTAACAGATCATGTTCGAAACACAACACTGCGCTCCAAAACGCAAATCGTTGTTGATGTGGCTCACAAGGCTGCCCAACCTAAATGGGACTGGGCAGGACATGTCTGCCGCATGTCTAACGAGCTGTGGGCGCGTAAAATGCAGGATTGGTGCCCGGACACAGCAACGCGGGGCCCAGGCAGACCAAGAAGGAGATGGCGAGACGACATGGATGGCTTCCTCAAGAATTGGAATGAGAAAGCGAGGAACCTTGATCGTTGGAAGGAGCGGAGGGAGGCCTTTGCCCAGCAGTGGAACAATATAGGCTAACTATAATTATAATAAAATAATAATAATTATCGCCCCAACGACCAGTACTATGCGTCTCGCATACATCGGATTGTCGCGACCAGGGGGCCAATTCTCGATATTCGCCATTTATCTCGAGTTCGAGATTGCAAGTCTATCTCTATGTCTATCAAAAATATCTCTATCTCTACCAAAAAATGTCGAATTGAGCAGAATTCCGTATTCTCAGTCAAAATAGAAATAAATTTCACGAAAATGTCGAGTCGAGTGAAGATAATGTTACCATTAGGAAGAACCATAGACTAAGTTCGTGTAATCGGACGTTCCGTTTTATGTAGTTATGAATGAATGAATGATTTGATTTTAAAACGCTGACTAGATCTAATTCTTTATGTATAAAACGGAACGTTTCGTGCAAAAATAATTAGTTTGACAGTTGATTGTCAGAATTCGCGGTTCAAAACTTTTGATTTTGTGAACTGTGCTGTTTATTGTTGTGCGTTTTATACCATAAGAATAAGTTCTGTGTTTTATACTTTAAAAAACATGGAGGGGAAAAAATACTTGACTTCTGTTTCGCTCAAGTCGTAAACATCGACGGCGTGATAAGTGGACTGTTGTCGCCGTGTATGTGCCAGTTGCTCACTACTTTCCAACAACACCGAGATAAATATGTTAAATAAACTCGTCTATTTTTAGTGGTTTCGAGTCCAATCGTGGATATACAAATTAAAAGTCCGTTATTGTACGCGAAAGTCGTTGTTCCAAGAAAATACACGATCCATAAATCACAAAGCAAATCGAAATTCCAATATGAGGACCTAAACCGTATTTTAAAACAAAGAAAACATAGTGTAACGCACTACAAATCTAACAAAACTCAACGAATTCACTCAGAAATGACATATCTCTACAATCGACATGACATTTCTACTGCTCAGAAGCACTCGACATGAACTCTAACGTTATCCTTCGACAAATGTCGAATTCGACATCCCCAGAATAGCGACTTTTAAAATTTGTCGAAAAAATTACGTCATTAGAAATTTTTGTCGAGTTCGACACCATCTCTAAAATCGAGAATCGGCCCCCAGATCGTCGGTCCACCTTGTGGCAGGCCTTCTAACTCTGCGTCTTCAGGTACGCAGTCGCCAAGCTTGCCAGATAATGACTGACTGGTTGACTAGTAAAGAATGCCATGTTGCAATAAGTCCTATGTACCATCAAAGACACTTCCGCCTGACCACCGCCAAGTTCATTTTTGCTTGCACTCGAAACGTAAACTTCAAAGGGTGGCGCCGCAGGATTCAAGCGAAATTTTTGTGAAATGATCAGGCGGCAATGTCCGCGATGGTACTACTACTGTACATGAAGTTTAATTAAATAATAAATATAATTTTTCTCCTCACAGGTGACTCCAGAAGATCTGAAGGCGAACGCGGAGTACATCAAAATGGCTGATCACTACGTCCCTGTGCCTGGAGGGTCGAACAACAATAATTATGCCAACGTCGAGCTGATCGTCGACATCGCAGTCAGGACGCAAGTACAGGTAAATACTGACTATACGAATACTGACAAATGCTTGCACTGCCTACTGGGGCAGGGTTATCCGAAAGGGAAGCTCGGCCCCGGTACGAAAGCAAGAAGGAACGGGGTGGGTTTTTGGGTCAGTAAAAGTCTGACACTATCTCCCGCTCCGCCCAAGGGCAGGGGATGTCATTTGGAAGATTTTTACCCACAAAAAAATGCTTGCACTGACTGGACAGGTCCACTAAAATCTGTGAGGTTCTTTCCTCAAAAAATCATCTGAAACACTAATCTGCATGGTTCTCATATGATTTAACCATTAGGGCGTTTTTAATATAGTGAAAGAAAGAAAGAAGAAAAGAAAGAAAACCGTTTATTTGAACCTCACACATATTAAAAATATAAATTAAGAAATAGGTACAATAAACACAGAAGAATTTGTGCAAGGTCAAAAAGGCACCTAACTCAGCATATGCTGCGAAATCTATAAAAATAAATAACGCAGCGCTGGTATTCTGTTAGGACCCGCGGTGATGCCACTGTCATACTATGTGTGGTTATAGTGTGGTTTTTATCTCGCATTGCTCCGCACGCGTAACCCCCGCAAATGTCTATTTCATACAAGTATTTATTGTAATGCGTGGAATACGAACGCGGGATGCGGGGCGTGATATCGGGCAGCAGCCCCGCATGCGGACAAATTCCGAAAAATTCAAAATGCAAAAAAAAACCGCGTCCCGTATGCGTATTCCACGCATTACATTAAATACAGCAGGACCTCTTTAATCCGAACCCCCTCTAATCCGAACCCCTCTGTAATCCGAATGCCCCCGCGTTACGTAAATTACGAGACAAAGCATTTTATTAACACCACACGACAAACCAAAATACTGGATTTCTTCAAAAAAAGTTGAATAAAATACGTAACGTTTATAGATTATTCATCTATAAACGTTACATACAGACTTTGTATTATTTATGTACCTATTAAGTAGTTTTATTCACAAAAAATACCCTTATCATCTATACCCCTATAATCCGAACGGCGGGGGGGGGGGGGGGTAAAATTTTCAGAGTTCGGATTAAAAAAGTCCTGTTATACTTGTATGAAAAAGACTTGCGAAGGCTACGCGTGCTGAGCAATCCCGCATGCGTGATAAAATCCTCACGGTTTTAAAAACACCCATAGGCCTTCGGCGATAATGACAACCAACACAATGACAGCCGATTCCATTATCACTACTATTTCTCTCTCCTCAGGCGGTATGGGCAGGTTGGGGTCACGCATCCGAGAACCCCAAGCTCCCCGAGCTGCTGCACCGCGCGGGGGTCGTCTTCATCGGACCCCCGGAGAAGGCTATGTGGGCATTAGGAGACAAGATCGCTTCATCCATTGTGGCGCAGACCGCTGAGATACCCACGTTGCCTTGGAGTGGCAGTGGTAAGTCACTTTATATCAATAAAACATTATTTATTTATGTACACCCAAATAGTTAAAAGAAAAGACCAAATACAGATAAAAGAGTGTAGCGACATCTATGACGCCACATAAGAATTACGAAGAAAATACAAAATCCTGCATCGCGCAATCAAAGTTCTCCGCGCAATTTGAACTCATACGACAGCCCGACATCAACTATCGGGCAGTCGCCCACCAGACTATAACATCCTGTCTGGTCGGAGGACCCATCCTTTTCAATGGAGGTTTGCGGGACTTTACTCTCTGTTCCGCATACCTCCAAAAGAGTATAAAGCTGCTGCTTATTTCTAACGAAATTTCTTCCAGCAGACCTGCGACAGGATAGTTTAGGCCATGGTCCGGAGCGAGGAGTGGCAGGCGGTCGCCTCCTTCTGCGAAGCAGTAATGCTAGCAAAGGAGGAGGCCGACCGCATCAGGCAACGGCGCCCTCGCCGCCACCGCCGGGATTCCGATCCCGATTTCCGGCCACCGTAGACGCGTGCTCGCGAACGGCGAGCCATGGGTAGCTCGCTGTCCGACCGTCCGGTAACTTTCCGGACCGAGCCCAAGTCGTCGACGGCGCGCACTGTCCCCGCGTGCCTCAAGGAGCTGTCGAAGGAATGGATGCGAGACGCACAGTCGCACACGCCGATACACGTCCACTGCTGGACATAGGCCTCCCCCAAGCGTCGCCACAACGAACGCTCCTGCGCGTATCGCATCCATCCGTTTCCCGCAACCTTCACCAGGTCATTGGTCCGCCTTGTAGGAGGCCTTCCAACGCTGCGTCTTCCGGTACGCGGTTTCCACTCCAGAACCTTTCGGCCCCAACGGCGGTCCGTTCTGCGAGCAATGTGCCCTGCCCATTGCCACTTAAGTTTGGTGATTCTTCGTGCTATGTCGGCTACTTTAGTTCTCCTGCAAACCTCTTTCCATTGCCCTTTGGGTGACTTCGTCTAAACGTTGTTATTCAATATTAATTTGTATTACAGATCTGAAAGCCGAGTACAACAGCAAGAAGATCAAGATATCTTCGGAACTGTTCGCCAAGGGTTGCGTTACCACTCCCGAACAGGGCCTGCAGGCTGCACAGAAAATTGGTGAGTTTGACTCTATGTTGGGGAATAGGGTAGTTTCCAAATAACTACATTTTATTTAGTCATACATTTTTTATTTTTTTTTTGCCATTCGGAAAAATCTTCCTAGACTCTATTCCGAAATTGAACTTTCTACATAGGTAAGTTTGTACGGAACTCTCAGGGCGTGAATCCGACTCGCACTTGTCCAGTTTTATTAAAATAATAGCTACTAGCTTTTACCTGTTTATTAATATACTTTAATTTAATAATAATATATGTACTTGACTTCCCCTCTTTTACCCCCTTTTCTCAAAATAGCCTATATCTATCTCCAGGGTCCCAACTATCTCTGTACCAAAATTTATCAAAATTGGTTTTGCTATTTAGGCGTGAAGACGTAAATAACAAACAAAAAAATAAACAAACAAACTCACTTTCGCTTTTATAATATTAGTAAGGATTGCTTTACTGCGATCCCACCTGATGGTAAGCAGTGTTGCAATCGTTGATGGCACCAATGTTATCGTGTATTCCTTTGCATTGTCCAGGATTCCCGGTGATGATCAAGGCTTCCGAAGGTGGCGGCGGTAAAGGTATCAGGAAGGTGGATAATCCTGACGAATTCAACAGTGCCTTCAGACAGGTAACATTAACTTTACTCAATACTTTATTTTTCCCCTAGCAAATACTGTCTAAGTTTACTGACATAAATCGAAGAATCATCGCCAACCAGTATTAAGTGTCAGTGGGCAGGGCACATTGCTCGCAGAACCGCCCTTCTAGCCAAGTTATAACCGTTTCTATTCTATTCTCTTGTGTCAAACGCCTTGAGTTGGGTTTTTAACCAAGTATGAGTATTCTTTACTTTGCAATAGCACTGATGACGTCACTATTTCCTTAAGTCGAATAGAGTGTAGTACTGACTCGTTTGACAATGTGTGTCATTGACACATACTATACATTACACATACTAACGGTTTTTATATAATTCTAGGTGCAAGCTGAGGTGCCTGGCTCTCCTATTTTCGTGATGAAGCTGGCCAGGTCTGCTCGGCATTTGGAAGTGCAGCTTATTGCTGATCAGTACGGTGAGTTTATAAATAATCCTTTACTCTCTTTAACCCTTTTCTCCTGTAATAGTACTAGTCTACCAAAAAAAGTATAGGTCTACCAGAAAAAAGTATAGGTCTACCATAGTAGAGAATAAATGCTTTTATTCTATGAAAGACTTCCTTGCCGAAAAATTGCTTTAAAAAAATAAAAAAGGTATAGGTCTACCATAAAAAACTATAGATCCATCATAAATAAATGATTCATGTCTATCCTTTTCCTCAGGTAACGCGATCTCCCTGTTCGGCCGTGACTGTTCGATTCAGCGTCGTCACCAGAAGATCATTGAGGAGGCCCCCGCGGCTATCGCAAAGCCTGAAGTGTTCATTGAGATGGAGAAGGTATGTACTACATGAGATATGTATGGGTATGTTCAAATAAAGGGCGGGGGCGTGGTGGGAAATTGTTACTTGAGAGTTTCCTCATTGGTATGCTCTCGCATAAAGTGTAAAGTCTCGCGCAAAAGGGAGGATCTTCGGACCAGACAGGTGTTGCGTCTAGTCTGGTCAACTGCCAGATACATGATTTCGAGCTGTTGTATGTACAGAAAAATAATCGAGTGAGGATTTAGATCTTTTTTACTTATAACCTTTCGTATTCACTCAAGAAAGTAAGAAAGAAAGAAAAACTGTTTATTTCCGCGAAGTAAGACGCAATCTTATGCCGCGTTCCCACTAACAAGCAAATTGCATGCAAGTTACGATACATTGCGGAGTACTGAGGAATGATGTGATCAAGCGGTCGTTCGTACCATGCAATATTATTGGACTTGCATGCAATTTGCTTGCAGGTGGAAACGCGGCCTTAAAGCTAGCTAACAAACATAACATAAAATCAGTCGATAGGGAAGATATGCGTCACATCCGCGCAAAAAGAAAGAAGAAAGAAAGAAAATTGCGTTTATTAGCATTACAAAAACAGATACACCTTAAAATTAAACAAATAGTACATTGAGTAATGCCAAAAAGACTTCAGCTCAGCATAATGCCAGGTAGTAACACAAGGCCACCACCTGACGCTGATTTTCAGCTGCAGCCCTAGCCCTATGTTTGACCAGAAAACACAACATTTATTAAAAACTAAAAGGTTCTGTGCATACACCAGCTAAAGAAAATTTTGCCGAACGCTCAGCATAAAGCTGCGGCATCACGCCTAATGCGATGAGCTCACAGCTCTGGTTTTCAGCGTGGGCCGGTCACTGTGTGGACGTGAAATTCAGTTACCTTTTGAGTTCATTCGTTGGAAGATCTGCTATGAATGCTCACATTATCCTATTATTTCCTGCTAATCTTTATATTGTTTTAGGCTGCAGTACGTCTAGCAAAAATGGTCGGCTACGTGAGCGCGGGCACTGTAGAGTACCTGTACGAGCCAGCGACGGGTGCCTATTACTTCCTGGAGCTGAACCCTCGTCTGCAAGTGGAACATCCTTGTACTGAGATGGTGGCCGATGTCAATCTACCGGCCGCGCAGCTGCAGGTTTGTAGACTGAGAGACTAAGTAGACCGAGTAGACCTAGGAGACCAAGTAGACCGAGTAGACTTTGTAGTCCAGTGTTAGTGCTAGTTCAGTAGAACCTGAACCTGACTGGAAGACTGGTGACCAAGTGGACTAAGTAGTAGACCGAGTAGACCTAGTAGTCCAGTGTTAGTGCTGGTTTAATAGAGCGCCTACACGGACCAGCGAGGTTTTGAGGTTGAACCCTCGTCTGCAAGTGCAAAATTCGGCAGCATAGTTGCAGGTTTGTAGTCTAATAGACTGATTAAACTAAGTAGTAGACCAAGTAGATCGAGTAGACCAAGAAATAAATTTTTCATTACTCATACTCTGAAAGTAGGTCTGAAGTTGCCTGAGGAGCGGGCTTCTTCAGACCTACTTTCAGTCCCTCGAATTAGCGACCTTGCTACGCTCGGCCGCTAACTCCTTCTCGGGACGAAATAAGTAACTTTCACTCTTAGTGTAACAATATACTATAAAACCTGTGTCAAAATGTATTCCACAGATCGCCATGGGTCTGCCCCTGTACCACGTGAAAGACATCCGTCTCCTATACGGCGAGTCCCCGTGGGGTCTCTCTCAGATAGAGTTCGACGAGCCCAAGCAGCGCCCATCGCCGTGGGGACACGTCATTGCCGCTAGGATCACTTCTGAGAATCCCGATGAAGGTACGCAGGAGAGAATATAATAGAATATTGATTTTTAGGGTTCTGTACCTCAAAAGGAAAAATCGGAACCCTTATAGGATCACTGTGTTGTCTGTCTGTCTGTCGAGATCCTTTATCTCAGGAACGCTTGGAGTTATCAAGATTAAAACCATATACTCAGATCTGCGGTCCCTTGAAGCTGTGAAAAAATCAAACTTCTGAGTTCTAAATTAACAGGGTACTTTCCGTTGACCTGGAATCCACCTGGAATCATGGAAGCATGGTCTTATAGCACAAGTATAGGAATAAATTTGAAAACTGTGCATTTTTTAAGTCTCAAAAATACTTTTTTGCAATTCGGAAAAATCTTCGGACTCCAATCAGGAATTAAACTCTTCACTTGGGTAAGTTTTTATGGAACCCTCAGGTCGCGAGTCCAAGAGAAGCTGTGTTCGTAGCTTTATTAGCAAAATGTCTCTTGGAGGAGTTTACACATCACGTTGTTTATTTAACCCAGGAGGGGTTAGGGGTCCCCCTACATGGCAATATATTATTACTAGCTGCTCCCAGCGGCTTCGCCCGCGTGACAGCAGAAAATTATCCCAAGGGAACATACTTCCGGGATAAAAAGCATCCTATGTCCTATTCCAGGACATGGTCTATCCGTGTACCAAGTTTCATCAAAATCGGTTTTGCCATTTAGGCGTGAAGACGTAACAAACAAAGAAACTCACTTTCGCTTTTAAAATTAATATTAGTAAGGATTTATTTCTATGTCCAGGTTTCAAGCCATCATCAGGAACAGTCCAAGAGCTGAACTTCCGCTCGTCGAAAAACGTGTGGGGATATTTCAGCGTGGCCGCTTCAGGTGGGCTCCACGAGTTCGCCGACTCGCAGTTCGGGCACTGCTTCTCTTGGGGAGAGACCAGGGAACAGGCCAGAGAGTGAGTGTACTTTGAAATAAGAAAATAGAAAGACATATGACTGGCCTTTTGGTCTAGTGGTTAGTGGCCCTGACTGCTATGCCGGAGGTCGTGGGTTCGATTCCCACCCAGGACAAATGTTTGTGATTTTTTTTTTTTTTTGTCGACGGGGAAAATCATCTTTGACGAAATCCGCTCTAGGGTGGAGCGGGAGACAGTGTCAGACACTTACTGACTAAAAACCCCGCGCCGTTCCTTCTAGCCTTCATACCGGGGCACGAGCTCCCTTTCGGACAACCCTGTCCCCAGTAGGCTTCGACCCAGCTGGGCCCCTCCTGCTGCTGACAACTCCTTGAGGCGCGTGGGAACAGTGCGCGCCGTCGACGTCTTGGACTCGGTCCATTACCGGACGATCGGACAGCGAGCTACCCATGGCTCGCCGTCCGCGAGCCCGCGTCTACGGTGGCCGGAAATCGGGATCGGAATCCCGGCGACGATGTTTGTGTGATGAGCATTTGTTTTGTGTCTGGGCGTAATTTATATGTGTATGACGGTTTGTATTTAGAAATAAACAAGGACTATGTTAAGAATATCATAGACAACCACTTTTGTTCTACGAATATTTTATATTTATCATATTTTAGTTCATCAGAGTTTCACACAAAAATACAAATATTTAAATTGATCGTTCCAAATATCACGAAGTCTAAACGAAGCAAGCGATAGTGCAATAGCGAAGCGGCACGGGATCAGGCGGCGGGGTTGCTTGATGCGCTTGCGTCGCGTCATACAGATGTAGGTAGATATAGCAAAATACAGAGTTGAAATGTGTTAGATAGAACAACGAAAACTTGAAGGTTTGTTTTTAGTGAATTTATTATAATTTGTAAAAAGTCATAGAACAAAAGTTGTTGTTTATGATGTTAGTAATACAGTCCTGTAAGTTTCTTAATGTTTTACAAATATCATGGTTGTTTGTTTAACTATATTGTATTTCTTTCCACAGAAACCTTGTAATAGCTCTCAAAGAGCTCAGCATCCGAGGTGACTTCCGAACCACGGTGGAGTACCTGATCACGTTGCTGGAAACAGCTGCCTTCCAGAACAATGATATCGACACAGCCTGGCTGGATGCGCTTATTGCTGAAAGGGTGAGTAGACTGAGAAGACGGGTAGACTGAGTAGACCAGTAGACTGAGTAGACCAGTAGACTGAGTAGACCAGTAGACTGAGTTTACCCAGAAGCTGAATATACCAATGTATGTATATCTAGAGTTTTAGGGCGAATCTAGATTTAGTAGACTAAGTTTATAGGTACACTTGAGGTAGAACAGCGAGAATTATATTTCAGAAACCGATTTCATAATCAGACTTCAAAATCAAACTTTATAATTATACTCCAGAATCAGACAGAATAAGACTGCAGAATCAAACTTCAGAATCATTCTTTAGAATCCAGATTTTTTCAAAATATAAACAAAAATATTCAAAAATCAAAAGTTTTTATCAGAAGCTAGTGCACGACTTCGTGCATGACTTCAGAATTAGACTAGAATTGGACTTTAGAAACAAACTCCAGAATCAGACTGCAGAATCAAACTTCAGAATCGGACTTCAGAACCAGACTCCAGAATCAGACTTCAGAATGAGACGCCAGTTTGACTGATTGCATGTTATTTACTTACAGATGCAATCCGAGAAGCCTGATATAATGCTGGGTGTGATCTGCGGGTCCATCCTCATCGCTGACGCGTACATCACCGCCAACTTCCAGGAGTTCAAGAGCGCGCTTGAGAAGTAAGTCTTAAGCTACAACTACACTGCGCACACGTGTGCCACACACGCCGATCTGGGCGCGTCGGTCTCTATACACTTTATATGGCAACTAGACTTGTAGAGCTACACTAGATCCACGCCACGCGACGTCGTTCTACGTACAAATCAGGCGTGTTACACGTGTGCGTCGGTCTAATGTAGTTGTAGGTGGGACCGTAATAATGGGACCCTATTACCACAAAATATACGAGTACAGAAGCCAATCTACATACTGTGCGCGCTCTCACAGTGCGCACATAGACACTGCTCACACACACGACATCTCGTCGCCCTCGGGCCGCTCGTCGAACAGTTCCGGCTCAAACGCTCATTAGTGTGCGTCCACCGAGCGGAGGTGTACAAAGTGAACTACATTCATGAGATTGTCTTCTGTAGGAAGGAAGTTAAGTTACGAGAGTAATTAATAATTACCATTCTCGGCTCTCTTAAGACCCTCGCCTTGGCTCGGGTCTAAATACCGCCTCGACGGTAATCACTAACATTACACACTTATATCATAATGTACTATTATAATTTGTACACAGGGGTCAAATCCAGGGCTCCAGCGCTCTCTCAAACTGCGTAGAAGTGGAACTGATCCACACCGGGTCCAAATACAAGGTTTCTGCTACGAAGTCGGGTCCAACGTCCTACTTCCTCGCCATGAACGGCAGCTTTAAGGAGATGGAGGTGCATAAGCTTACTGATGGTGGTGAGTACACTATTTTGTGAACTTAATCTATACACAACATTATTTGACTGGCCTGTTGTTAGTGACCCTGACTGCTATGCCGGAGGTTGTGGGTTCGATTCCCACCCAAAACAAATGTTGGTGTGATGAGCATGATCATTTGTTCTGTGTCTGGGTGTAATTTATCTATAATATGTATGTATTTATAAGTATAAGTATGTTTATCAGTTGTCTAGTACCCATAACACAAACTCTGCTTAGTTTGGGACTAGACGGCGTTGTGTGATAGTTGTGGAATATTATTATAAGTGCTATATTTCACCTCACACCATGGCGGCGCGACCAGTCGCCGCTACCAACAAAATGTATACAGCTCTATAGAGTTACTCACCTGGTATCCGTTTGGTTGCGCAACCAATTTGGTGTCTGTATGATGTCTAGTTTAGCAGCTTAGGACTATATTTCACTGGGACACCATGGTGGCGCTTATATAATCAATTTCTTTCCTACCTATAGGTATGCTGCTCTCAATCGACGGCGCTTCCTACACGACATACTTGCGTGACGAAGTGGACAAATACAGGATCGTCATAGGAAATCAAACGGTGGTGTTCGAGAAGGAGAAGGATCCGTCCAAGCTGCGTGCGCCTTCCGCCGGCAAGCTCATCAACACGCTGGTCGAGGATGGTGGCCATGTGGACAAGGGACAGCCTTATGCCGAGATTGAGGTTGGTAATGCTAGTAAAAAAAACTAATTTGTGCCGGTCGATGATGGATCCTTGATGAAGAAAAGCCTTGCTGGTTGATGATGGGCCATGCTGGTGGATGATGGGCCATGCTGGTGGATGATGGGCCATGCTGGTGGATGATGGGCCATGCTGGTGGATGATGGGCCATGCTGGTGGATGATGGGCCATGCTGGTCGATGATGAGCCATGATGGACCAACAAATAAATATAATTGTTATTTCCTTAAATAACGTGTTTTCTTTCTTTCTTTCATCAGGCCATGTTGGCTCATGCTGGTCATCGTTAGGCTATGTTAGACCATGATGGATCTGGAGCTAGATTTCTTATAAATCAATTTATTGTTATTCATCTCATCAACAGGTTATGAAGATGGTGATGACTCTCGCCGCTCCTGAATCCGGCAAAGTGACCTGGATCTTGCGTTCCGGAGCTGTATTGGACATGGGCGCTATGATTGGCACACTGGGTAAGTTTATGTACCTATACAACGTGTAACGTTAAATGCGCAAAACCTCAGACACCCCAAATGGTTTTTAATTTAAAAGACCTAATTCTGTAAAAAAAAAATGATGTGCAGTTTTACTTTCTTAAAATTAATATCTGCATTGAAATAAGGGGTTACCTTGCGTGATCGAATCAAAAATGAAGACATCCGCAGGAGAACTAAGGTTGCCGACATAGCGCAAAGAATTACCAAACTTAAGTGGCAATGGGCAGGGCACATTGCTCGCAGAACAGATGGCCGTTGGGGCCGAAAGGTTCTGGAGTGGCGACCGCGTACCGGAAGACGCAACGTTGGAAGGCCTCCAACAAGGTGGTCTGATGACCTGGTGAAGGTTGCGGGAAGCCAATGGATGCGAGACGCGCAGGAGCGTTCGTTGTGGCGACGCTTGGGGGAGGCCTATGTCCAGCAGTAGACGTGTATCGGCTGAAATGATGGTTGAAATAAGAACTTTTATTATCCCGTGTATGAGACAATTTGATTGGATTGCAACCATTTGTGTTTGTTTACCTATTTCGGCGGGTTTGCGCACGTGATGGCTTGACCTATTCATAAATAGACTGGACGACATTTTTATTGAAGATTTTTTTTTGAAAAATGTAACCTATATTAACCCTTCAGATACCGTCAATTAGAGACACAATAGTAAGACAATAGATGCGCTGCCACCGGTGGTCGCTTGGGGATTCATGAATTAAAAAGTGGTTTAATTGATTCTGCTCGTTATTCTGATCAAACTATTTTCAGTTTTTGCGCATTTAACGTTACACGTTGATAACAGGGTCCATGGAGTTTCCTGCACGTTCTTCTCCAAGAGATCTAAGCTTTGGAACATGTAATTCAGATTCACTTTTTTTTACTGTCCTGTTGGTCTAGTGGTTAGTAGCCCTGACTGCTATGCCGAAGATCGTGAGTTCGATTCTCACCCATATTACCATATTTTTTCTTTGTCTCAATATAAGTATGTATTTAGAAATATATAAGTATGTTTATCAGTTGTCAGTACTCATAACACAAGCTCTGCTTAGCTTGGGACTAGACGGCGTTGTGTGATAGTTGTGGAATATTATTATTATTTTGACAATTCAAAAGAGCAGTGGTGGCCGAGTGGTTACGGCCCCAACTTACGAGTTTTGGGTTCAAACCCAGCCAGGCCTTACTTTGTGTAATTTATTTCATCACCAGTACTCTCAAAACGGTGAAGAAATACATCGTGAGGAAACCGGCATGTCCTAGAACCAAAAATTCGAAGACATGTGACGTTCATCAACCCGCATTGGGTCTGCGTGGTGGATTACGGCCCATTCGTTCTCCTAGAGAGGAGCCCTGAGACCCAGCAGTGGGAACATTGATAGGCTGATTATGATTATGCTAATTCAAAAGTCCTGTAAATGGTCTATCCTACTAATATTATAAATGCGAAAGTTTGTATGTATGGATGGATGTATGGATGTTTGTTACTCTTTTACGCAAAAACCACTGAACGGATCTCGATGAAACTTGGAACACGAGTAGACCATATCCCAGAATAAAACATAGGATACTTTTTATCCTGGGATTATGTACGCGGGTGAAGCCGCGGGCAAAAGCTAGTTTGATATAAACGTAACTGATTTCTGATTAATAACACAATCTTCTTTCCCCTTCTAGAACTAGACGACCCGTCATTGGTGACCACAGCCATACCTTACAAGGGCCAGTTCCCCATCGAAGAGAACCCGAATCTATCGGAGAAGCTGAACCATTCGCATCAGAAGCTGAGGGCTGTACTCGAAAACACGTTGCAGGGTAAGAGAACCTGTTGAGGAGTGGTGGCCGAGTGGTAATGGCTCCGACTTACGAGGTGTTGGTCGCGGGTTCAAACCCAGCCGGACGCATTACTTTGTGTAAAACTTAAAAAAAAAATCGCTTGAATCCTAAAGCGCGGCGCCAAAGCAAACCCTTTGAAATTTTCGTTTCGAGTGCAAGCAAAAATGAACTTAGCGGTGGTCAAGCGTTAGTGTCTTTTATAGTATCTTATTTATAAGAAAAAAGATGACGGAAACAGAAAAATAGGTACATAGGTGATGCTTAGTTCTAAAGAAATCTCTCCCAGCATACCCGCCAAAGGAGGGTGGGAAAAAAAAAGAGATGTGTGTGAAAGTGAAAGGAAAAAAAACAAAGAAAACTGTTATTATTAGAATATACCTACATTATAAATACTACTACTACTACTACTAAACACATAATAGAACTACTACTACTATACTACTATCATAAACATATAATAGAATAAATGTCTAGACTATGGGACCATTTGGGAAGTATACCCTTTCCAACAAAAATTTTTTTTTTTTAAATCGGTTGGCAAGCGACGAAATTATGCGCGAACAAACATAAAAAAATACAAACATCTGTAATGAGAACCTCCTCCTTTTTTGGAAGTCGGTTAAAAATAACCTCTATTTTCACCAGGTTACTGCCTCCCCGAACCATACAACACTCCTCGTCTGCGCGAGGTGGTTGAGAAGTTCATGCAGAGCCTCCGTGATCCCTCCCTACCACTTTTGGAGTTGCAGGAGGTAAGCATGAGAACTGCCAACGAAGATAGACTTGGTAGAAGAATGATATTGGATGCCATTTATATAACGTGGAATCTTTTCACAGTTCAAAAAATGTATTAAATTTTTGTTTTTAGAAAGAAAGAAGATAAGAATAAAAAAAAATACAGTATTTATAGCTTATATAAGATTATTTGTAAAATACTAACAAACCAACAATTTTTGTTCTATGACTTTTTATAAAACATAATTAATTTACCAAAAACAAACCTTAAAAATTTTCATTTCAGCTCTGTATTTATGCTGTATCTACCTCCGTCTCCCGCGCACGATCCCTATTCCCTTATGTTATTGAACTATCGCTTGCTTCGCGTAGACTGTGTAATATTTGAAACGTTTAATTTAATTATTTTTATTTTAACTAAAATATGATACATTTTTAAAACTCATAGGACGAAAGTTGTTGTTTATGATGTTAGTAACATTGTTCTGAAATTGTTTTACAAATAATCCTGTTTAATAGAATAAAGCATATTTTTAGGTATATTTTATAATGGGAGGAAGTACTAAATCCTTGCGGGCGAAGAACTTTATTCTTTTTTCCACCACCAGGTCCTGTCATCAACATCCGGTCGTATCCCGATCGCAGTAGAGAAGAAGGTCCGCAAGCTGATGGCGCTGTACGAGAGGAACATCACCAGCGTGCTCGCACAGTTCCCCAGCCAGCAGATCGCCAGCGTTATTGACCAGTAAGTGTTGTTATTAAACATATACAGTACCAGAGCTTGTATGAACGAGATGGGTTGATAGCAATGCCATGATGGTACGATGTATGACGACTAGATAAAGACTGGCGCCCAACATGGGACTATATAAAGTGGCGCCCAGCACGGGAGTGAGGCGCCGCCGCGGGGGCGCGCTGCTGCCGCACTGCTTTGTTATGCCTCGTAAACAAAAGCCGCGTGAGTGCAGCGCTGCCCCCGCGCGGCCCTGCGGCTGCACAAATTACACCCCCAGTATGGGATAAAATAAAATTGGGACCCACGCCGCGTCTGTAGACTTTTTAGACGTGTATTCGTCATTATACGCTTGGTGTACGCCTGATCACAACATATACGACTTTTTTACGACCTTAAGAAACAGCAAACCTACCAGTATGGTTTTGATTTTAACTTGATACCTTCACGCTGATGGAGGGGGAGAGGGTGGAGGCGTTGATGATGCATGACGAATGACAGTACATAATGGAAGAAAAATCGTGTTGCACCGACCCCAAATAATACGAGACAAGGACAGAAAGAAAAAGACCTTCACGCGTTCCCGAGATAAAAGGTCTTAACAGACAGACAAGAAAAGGTTCCGTTTTTCCCTTTTGAGGTACGGAACTCTAAAAATCAACTTGTTATATAATAATGTATTTTTGTTACAGCCACGCAGCTTCACTAGCAAAGAGAGCAGACAGAGATGTGTTCTTCATGAGCACTCAAGCTCTGGTCGTTTTGGTGCAGAGATATAGGTATGTTACTATATGTCACTATTTCCATCGTTATAACATGAAAATGTAGAAATGAGATGGTTCTTTATATTTTTCTAATTACGACTACTGGAAGACGCAGTTTGGAAGGCCTCTTACAAGGTGGACCGATGACCTAGTGAAGGTTGCGGGAATCCGATGGATGCGGGACGCGCAGGATCGGTCGTTGTGACGACACTTGGGGGAGGCCTGTGTCCAACAGTGGACGTCTGTCGGCTGAAATGATGATGATGACGAGCATTCAGCCATACGTTGTTGAAACCTCTACGGTCCGGACTAAGCGTTTCATCTCGTCGTTTATACCGCGTACGTCGCGTAATTCCGTGTGGTGTCCGAACGTAAAGAATAACACCATCCCATTTCTTCCCGTGGGTTTCGTAAGAGGCGACTAAGGGATATTTTGAGACCGTGCGTACTTTTAAGCACCTGAGGTCATCGCGTGGTGTCGAGTATACCACCAGCGACAGCATTCCAAATCCCTAGCAACTTATTTAGAAACTATAGCTGCTCCCAGCGGCTTCGCCCGCGTGATAGCAGAAAATTATCCCAAGGGAACACACTTCCGGGATAAAAAGTATCCTATGTCCTATTCCAGGACATGCTCTATCCGTGTACCAAGTTTTATCAAAATCGGTTTTGCCATTTAGGCGTGAAGACGTAACAAACTCACTTTCGCTTTTATAATATTTAGTAAGGATAATAGAAAATGAGTTTATACCGTGTACGTCGAAGGACTGGAACAATTTGCCTGCTGCGGTCTTCCCGTCCGATTATAACTTGAGTGTCTTCAAGGCTAGAGTGAATAGGCTCTTAATAAACTAGCGCGCCTCACCATCAGAGATTGCATCACTGCTTACCATCAGGTGGGATCGCAGTCAAGCACTAGTTTATATCAATTTAAAAAAAATACAAAGAAATATGGTTTTATTTTATTATGACCTGGTCAGGGTCGCGGAAATCCGATGGATGCGTGGCGCACATGACCGGTCGTTGTAGCGACGCTTGGGGGAGGCCTGTGTCCAGCAGTGGTCGTGATTCGACTGATATGATGATGATGATGATGAGGATGTTTTAATTCACTCTATTTTTTTTCTTCAGGAATGGTATCCGAGGCAGAATGAAGGCTGCAGTCCACGATCTATTGAAACAGTACTATCAAGTGGAAAGTCATTTCCAATTAGGTGAGACAAATTAACACATTATCGTTATAATTTCGAGCTTCCGGACGGCGAGCAATGGGTAGCTCGCCGTCCGACTGTCCGGACCGAGCCCAAGTCTTCGACGGCGCGTAACGTTCCACGCGCGTGTCAAGGAGATGTCAGCAATCATAGGGGCTCAGCAGGGTCGAAGCCTACTGGGGCCCATGGGTGATGCGAAAGAGACCCCCGAGGGTCTGGAACGAAGGCAAAGAAGGAACAGGAGTGGGTTTTAGTCAGTAAGAGTCTGACACAAAAGGGCGGAAGATGTCATTAATAAATGATCGTTGACACAAACATTTGTCCAGTTAGGGCCTCTGACCACTAGACCAACATGCCTGTCAAATAAATATCATTCAATAGGGTAAGAGAGGAGCAGTGGTGGCCGATTGGTAATGGCTCCGACTTACGAGTTGTAGGTCGCGGGTTCGAACCGAAACTCGTGCCTTGGTTTGAAGGCTAGAAGGAACAGGGGTGGGTTTTTAGTCAGTAAGAGTCTGACACTATCTCCCGCTCCACCCAAAGGCGGGGGTTGAAAAAGATGATTTTTGCCCACCGTAAAAAAAAAGAACCCCGCCAGGCGCATTACTTTGCGTAATTTATTTCATCGGCGGCGACTGCTCTCAAAACGATGAAGGAAGACATCGTGAGGAAACCGGCATGTCCTAGAACCAAAAATTCGGAAACTTGTGACATTCACCAACCCGCACTGGGCCCGCGTGGTGGATTACGGCCCATTCCTTACTAGAGAGGAGGCCTGAGTCCTAACAGTGGGAACATTAATAGACTGATTATGCTTTGCTAATAGGGTAAGATAATTTTGGGGGCTACCTTGAAGCGTTTCCCTTAATATTTTATTATTTGTATGCAGGTTCATACGACAAATGCGTGGTGGCCCTACGCGACCGATATAAGGATGATATGCAACAAGTGTCCAACATCATATTCTCTCATAACCAAGTCGCTAAGAAGAACTTATTGGTGAGTACTTTATTTCATAATTATACAAAGTCATAATTATTTATTAAATAACAAGAAACTTGTATTTTAATTACATTTTTTTTTAACTTTTTAAGTTTATCTGGCGCCTTTTTATATTTAATGAATTAAGAACAAACCTTCAATTAATTTAACTTAATCAAAACTAACTTAAAAATAAAAATAAAAGCCTAAATAACTTAAAAAAATGGCAATATAAAGCAAGGCGTCGAAAAATTCCTCCGCATCGCTGTCGACTGGTAATGTACCCAAAAGACTGGCGGCATTGCCACGCTGAATGACAATGCTTATCCTTTGACCGAAGTAAAAGCCAGCCTTTGGGCCACGCGATGTGTCAACGAGGCGTTTCGAAAGTTCTATAAATAATTCACACTCCACATTCCACATTAAATAATATTATTAATTAATAAATTGAACATTTTCAATTCTTCCAAAACTATCAACGATTGCATTACTGCTTACTATCCATGACCAAATACTCCCATCTCGTCAGCTCTTCTGTCACCTATGGGGATTGAAGAGCTAAACGAGATGGAGTACCCAGTCGCGAACACACGACCCTGGCGAATACGACGCGAAAACCCTCGGCGGACCAATCTGACGCAAGCGATCAAAGAATTAAAGAAATACCCACATAACTTATAGGGTATTTGTGAGACCCCCCCCCCCCCCGTTTATTTCTTGTCTAATTTCCTTGGATATAGACACAAAATAGATAGGTACAGAAGACAATCTCATGTATGTACTTCACTTTATATACCTACGCTCGGTGGACGCACACTTGAGCGTTTGAGCCGGAACTGTTCGACGAGCGGGCCGAGGGCGATGAGATATCGTGTGTGTGAGCGAGCACAGTATAGAGATTTACTTCTGTACCTGTTTATTTTGTGATATAGACTCCTTGCCGAACCGCATAGATCTCTAGGAGTACAGATAATAATATAATATTCCGCCGGTTCTTCTCCATAGGAAACGACCAATTTCGAACCGTGCACTAGCTTCTGATGTTTTATAAGAGCCCATGTAGACCTATCCTCTATAATATAAAAATTAATCGGTAAATGTGTTGCTAAGCGCAAATCGCGAGAACACACACGAGAAGGTTGTTATGGAAGTGTAGGGTAGAGTAAGAGTAGGGTAGGGTAGAGTAGAGTAGAGTAGGGTAGAGTAGAGTAGGGTAGAGTAGAGTAGGGTATAGTAGGGTGGTCTAGGTCAGAACGGGAGCGAAGCCGCGAAAGTACAGCTAGTGTGAAATAAGAAACTTGAATTTAGAACTGATTTAAACTAATCTTATTACTTTTTCCTTACAGGTAACCCTCCTGATCGACCACCTGTGGTCAAACGAGCCTGGCCTCACAGACGAGTTAGCGACTACCCTAAACGAGCTCACTTCGCTGCACCGCGCCGAACACAGCCGAGTGGCGTTGAGAGCGAGACAGGTAACTATTGCTATCTCTTTCCAACGCACCAGCAACTACCCTCAGCGAGCTCACTTTGCTGCACCGCGCCTTCCCTCAACTTTTACCAAGTCGTCGGTCCACCTTGTAGGAGGCCTTCCAACGCAGCGTCTACCCGGTACACGATTGCCACTCCAGAACCTTTCGGTCCCAACGACCATCTGTTGTGCGAGCAATGTGCCCTGCCCATTGCCAGTTAAGTTTGGCGATTCTTCGAGCTGTCGGCAACCTTGGTTTTTCTGCGGATATCTTCATTTCTGATTCGATCACGCAAGGAAACTCCGAGCATAGCCCTTTCCATAGCCCTTTGGGTGAGTTTGAGCCTTCT
This sequence comes from Mythimna lalbum, assembly GCA_949319445.1. Classification (NCBI taxonomy): domain Eukaryota; kingdom Metazoa; phylum Arthropoda; class Insecta; order Lepidoptera; family Noctuidae; genus Mythimna; species Mythimna lalbum. The sequence goes on from OX439373.1 coordinate 11,212,023, forward strand.
GATGAGGCCCATTGTGAGCGGCCACGTTTCGGTATATGTCATCACTGGCAACACGCACTGGTCATAGACTTTCGACAACCTTCACACCTTCAGCCTAAAATCAACAATCACATTTTTTTACCAGGTCCTGATCGCAGCCCACCAGCCGGCCTACGAGCTCCGCCACAACCAGATGGAGTCTATCTTCCTGTCGGCAGTCGACATGTATGGACACGACTTCCACCCCGAGAACCTGCAGAAGCTGATCCTGTCAGAGACTTCCATCTTCGATATTCTGCACGACTTCTTCTACCATAGTAATGCTGCGGTAAGTCATAGTGATATAAGTTTTCACTAATTTTTTTGGTTTAAGTTTTTGGCTTGGATACTAAGTTTATTTATTTATTTATTTATTAAAACTTTATGCACAGAGTTGTGCAATGGCGGACTTAATGCCTTAGGCATTATCTGCCAGTCGACCTTAGGGTGGTGCAGAAACATAACATGGCAGGTGCAACTTAATAAATAGACAAACAGAGTTTCTCGTCATATTGGGGGACAGTTTGTCCTCTAATATATCTGACACTTTAATTCAACAACATAATTAATCAATTAATCAAGTTCCTTATAGTTATTGAGTTTCGAATTGTCATGCTTTGTGCAATACAATATTTAAAAAGGAATGTAATGGTATTATTTATTTTACACTAGCGACCCGCCCCGGCTTTGCTCGGGTAACAGTATTTCTCCATTATTTAATGGATGTTATTATACATATAAACCTTCCTCTTGAATCACTCTATCTATAAAAAAAAACCGCATCAAAATCCGTTGCGTAGTTTTAAAGATTTAAGCGTACATAGGCATATAGGGACAGAAAAAGCGACTTTGTTTTATACTATGTAGTGACTAGACGTGCAGAATATTGCTTTCTCAATGATTTAAGATCTTAGGAGCGTGAACATCGAGTATGATGATTGCAGAATCTGAAACAAATATGTTTTTGTAATGGAAGCGATTATCTAAATAAGGATATTATCTTAATCTAAATCTAATCCAATGCTTTTAATAGATAGCTATCTTTCTATTTATACATTTCTGTTTGTACGGAATCCTCAATGCCCAAGTCCGGCTCGCACAAGCCCAGTTTTTTGATTACAAACAGACACATCAATTGGTTGACTTTCAAGATTGCAGCAAAGGCAGCTATAATATAATAATATTCCACAACTATCACACAACGCCGTCTAGTCCCAATCTAAGCAAAGCTTGTGTTATGAGTACTAGACAACTGATAAACATACTTGTATATTTCTAAATACATACATATCATAGGTAAATTACACCCAGACACAGAACAAATGATCATGCTCATCACACAAACATTTGTCCTGGGTGGTAATCGAACCCACGACCTCCGGCATAGCAGTCAGGGGTACTAACTATTAGACCAATAGGCCAGTCCATGCCATGACCAGTATAGGGATGAGGGTAGATTTGAGCCATACATACAAAGCGTTTTGGGAGCAAATTTATTGTGCGTACACCCAAAGAGTGGAATTCTTTGCCGGAGTCTGTGTTTCCTGATAGCTACAACTTAGGGGTCTTTAAATCAAGAGTGAATAGGTTACTTCTAGGCAAGCGTGCTCCATCGTCGACCACATCATCGCTTACCATCAGGTGAGATGGTGGTCAAATGCAAGCCTACCAATAATAAAAAAAAAATCTAAGTAAACTCACGGAAGTGAACAGCTCCATATCGAAGGCCAGCATGTTGAAAGCGGTGATCACTATAGGAGTCTGCGCGCGCGCCACCATAAAGAGAATCATTCTCCTTACTCTCTGGTCGTCTATTTGCTCCCAACCACTGCTGTAGAAACGGTTTGATGTCTCTACCGACTGGTAACCAAGAATTATGTGGGTTACTTTTTGTCTCAAATGATAAATAGTTATTTGTTATACAAGAGTGCAATGTACTTCACTTTGTATACCTACGCTCGGTGGACGCACACTAATGAGCGTTTGAGCCGGAACTGTTCGACGAGCGGCCCGAGGGCGACGAGATATCGTGTGTGTGAGCGGTGTGAGAGCGCGCACAGTATGGAGATTGACTTCTGTACCTAAACAGGGTTATTTGTAAAACACTGGCAACCTCTCAGGATCATGTTATAAACAGTAACATCATAAACAATTTTTGTTCTATGACTTTTAAAAAATGATCATATTTTTGTTCATCAGATTTGTATGAAACAAAAATAAAAATAATATAATTAAGGTTCTAAATATTACAATGTCTATGCGAAGCAAGCGATAGTACATTAGCGGAGGGGGAAAGAAGTTAGTCGGTGGGGGTGCTTGATGCGCATATTGAAGGATTGTTTTTGGTAAATGAATTATGTTTTGTAAAAAGTCATAGAACAATTGTTGTTTTTGATGGTAGTAATACACTCCTGCAAGGTTGTTAGATTTCTACAAATACTCTGTATATTTTGTGCCGGCGTTCGCTTGGGGTTTAATGAATTAATAAGTAGATTATTTCTTACCAATGCTTTCAACTTGGCTGCGTAGCGGCAAGGCAGATAAATATGAATAACTGCTCCGGTTACGAATATCATATAGCGGAGATCGAACCCATAGCCCTGAAAATCACATACAATTTATTATCATCATCATCACCATCATCACCGCGGACGGTGAGCCATGGGTAGCTCGCTGTCCAACCGTCCGGTATCTGTCCGGACCGAGCCCAAGACGTCGACGGCGCGCACGTTCCAGCTGTGGGTCGAAGCCTACTGGGGCCAGGGTTATCCGAAAGGAAGTTCGAGCCCCGGTATGAAGAGGCTAGAAGAAACGGGGTGGATTTTTAGTCAGTAAGAGTCTGACACTATCTCCCGATCTACCTAAGAGCGGGGTTTGTCATTGGATGATTTTTGCAGGCAATAAATATAGTCAATCCACCACGCGGGACCAGTGCGAGTTGGTGGATGTCACATGTCTTCGAATTTTTGGTTCTAGGACATGCCGGTTTCCTCACGATGTTTTCCTTCAACGTTTTGAGAGCAGTGGTAATGAAATAAATTTTTACAAAGTAATGCGCCTGGCTGGGTTTGAAACTTCTAAGTCGATACCACTCGGTCACCACAGCTCTCTCTAGATTATACTCATCAATAAAAAAGCTATACTTAATACCAAAAAATGGTAACAGGGTAACGTAGGTATTTCTTTTTTTTTTTTTTCAAAGAATATAATTTAAAACGGGTTCTTACCTCGGTAATATGATACAAGCAAGTACATATTTGTATCATTGTGGCTATGAATATGATGCCCAACCATATATTGAAGGTATCCTGTATCACATCTACATATCTGTAAATCAAACGTAATATTTTAAATGGTATTGCATTAGCATAGCATAGTCGGCCTTATAATGTTCCTACTGAAAAACGCTCAGAAGGATGGGGTTCTTGATTTAAACACAAACTTTCACGAAGTACTTTTATTTACTCGTACTGAACAAAAATGAACCCGACGGGTCTCAGAATTTCAATTCGAATGGCGGGCCGAGACAGTGTTGCAAGTTGGACCGTTCGAAAATGAATCGATTAATAAATCGATTCAAGAGTCGATTTAAAACTATGGTTTACTATTTGACAGATTAGTGTTTAAAGTGAATAATATTATAAATTGGTGAAGAATATAAATATAGTAAGCGATAAAATTAATGACTGTTACAGTCGGCCATCCGTCACATAAACGGGTCCCTCCGTTTAAGGTTATTTATAACCTAAATCATTTGTTAACAAACATTAATTTTAATTGAGGAAATAAATCTACTTAATTCTATTGTTATACTTAGATATATAGCTAAACAAAAGAAGGTTACTTCACGTCTTTCACCATCAATTTGCCTTCGCTGCGTGTTATATCATATCACTCATACGTGGTTAGATTCCGCTTGAACTCTGTGCTATGACCTCGAGGACATAACACTCATGTCCAGCTCTTATCTAACCAAGCTCTGTGCTATGAAACACCCTCACTGATCACATAATCATTCTTATGCTAGGCTCAAATCTGCCAAAGCTCTCAATTAAGGTAAGCAGTTTCCTTATCGAAATGCGCTCATGCTCGGTTTAAACCAACCGAAGCTCTGTGCAGGGTGTCAAATGCTCATGTCTCTTTAAAGTCAGTATCTTATGTAAATAATTATCATATTTAATTAACAGTCAGTACTAAATGGATCACCCAATTAAATTCACTTATTAAAATAATCGATTTGATTAAAATACCTATTTAAAGAAACCTATAAAATAATGTTATATAAGCAGATCGTTGGTGCTAAAGTTACATATTTGTGAGGTATAACATAAAACAAAGAAATTAATTGTACTTTTATGTACTAAAAAAAAACACACAACCTTTATAATTTAATATTATTGATCTAAAACTATACGTGTTTATGGAAACATTGTTGAGTATCATTTAGCTAAGTATTGTTGGGTAGGTATAATATGGCAGTCGGTACAATTAAGTTATCATTCACAAATCAATAAATCATAAAGTAATCGCTTATTATAACTAGATACTTTCGTCACTAGAAGAACATGTCGGTGCATCGAAGCTCATCCAGGGGTAAATTTTATCAATCGCTACCACATTCTCGTATGTTTTCCCCTTCCGTGTAAGCGGTGTGTCTACTATAAGAAACCTGTCATTGGGTAAAATCTTTTTGATTCGATACGGCCCTTGGCATTTGGATTCTAGCTTCTTCGACTTTCCTGAACCTGAAACAATAGCTCTTACTACCCTGACTAGGTCTCCCTCTTTATATTTGTATGCTGATCTTCGATGCTTGTCAAATCTATCCTTATTTTTGTTTTGGTTTTCTTTAATGCGATCACTAGCGTCTGCCCTAATTCGCTCCAAGGATTCGTTAGTCTCACTGTTTAAAATCTCTTCAGAGACATTATTTAAAATACCTTGCGATGGGTTGCCCAATTTTCGCCCAAACAGCAATTCAGTTGGTGATCTTTTTGTGACGTCGTGTATCGAAGTATTTGACATCGGGCCTAATTGGACATCGGGGAGGAAGGTATCCCAAATGTCACTGCTTTTCCCGTGAGTCATACTTCCCAAAGAGGCCAAAATCGTGCGATTATATCGTTCGACCTGTCCGTTAGCACGTGGGGTCGCGACTGAGTTGAGTATATGTTTCACCCCAACGGATTGAACAAACGTTTTAAATCTTTTGGATGGAGATCCAAATAAACAAAAAAACGTTTTAAAAACTTTAATGCTTGCCTTTGATTTTGTACTACGGACTGCAGATAAATAGACGTATTTTGTGAAGGAGTCCACAATGACTAAAATATACATGTTACCGTGCTTGCTGCGTGGAAATGGTCCGAGATGATCAGCGTGTATGGTATGTAGTGGGACGTCCACTTTTGGAATCGGATGTAACATACCCTCTTTAGCGCCAGATGGAACCTTATGGTGCGCACACGCCAAGCACGCCGACACATACTTTCGGATAAATTTCCGCATTTTCGGGAACCAGAATATGGACTTAACTCTTTGCAAGGTCTTCTCAAAACCAAAATGACCTACGTCATCATGGTTGGTTTTGAGGACCTGCCAGCGCACACCCCTCGGGACAAGCCATCTTAATGCCCCATCTTCGATCACCCTATAAACGCGACCATTTTTGACCTGATACTCTTTATGAATGGCTGCAATTTTGGCGGTTTCAGGATCCAGTACGATTTCTTTAATACGCCTAACTTCTTCATCAGCGGATTGAACTGTTGAAATCCAATCATCGACATTAACGTTTAGAATATCGAGCACGTGTATTGCTTCTTGTTGGTCTACGATTGCGCCTCTGCTTAAGGCGTCAACATGAGCCATTTTCTCACCTGGACGATATTCAATGCTGCAGTCGTATTCAAGAAATTGGATCCACCACCGCGATATCCGAGGGATAAGATCTCGTTTGGTAAATGTCGACCGTAATGCATTGCAGTCAGACACGATGGTAAATTTTATACCCAATAAGTAAGTGCGGAATTTATTTAACGCGTTTATGACTGCGAGCGTCTCTAATTCGAAAGAGTGGAGTTTTTGTTCGTCTGGGCTAGTTTGACGGCTATAATAAGAGACGGGTTGCCATGCATTATTTGTCTTTTGCATCAAAATGCCTCCCAAGCCGAACTTGCTCGCATCTGTATGCAATTGGGTTTCGGCCCCATGGTCATATAGTGCTAAGATTGGTCTTTCCACTAGCAGCCTCTTCAGGGTATCAAATGCGTTTTGCTGTAACTCTGCCCAATGCCAAGCGGTATCCTTTCTTAGCAGGTTTGTCAGGGGTCTCGCCAATAGGGCAAAGTCCTTGACAAACCTACGGAAAAATCCGGCCAGGCCAAGAAATCTTCTTACATCACTTTGGTTGCGTGGCACAGGGAATTTGGACACAGCTTGGGTCTTTTGTTCTCCAGGTCTGATACCAAGTTTATCGATCTCAAAACCTAAGAAGACTATTTTCTCTTGGAAGAAATTACATTTGTCCATTTTTAGCGTCAACCCAGCATCCAGCAATAAATCAAGGACTTGTTCGAGGCGTAGTAAGCCCTCATCGAATGTCTTAGACGGGATTAAAATGTCATCCATGTATATGATCACGAATGGTACCTTAGTTTTATTGAGGATTTTATGAATTACCCGTTGAAAAACGGCAGGTGCATTTGCCAGTCCAAAAGGCATACGATTGTATTCGTATTGCCCCTCGGGCGTGACAAATGCCGTCTTGTCTTTAGACGCTTCAGCAATGGCGATCTGATGATAACCAGATGCGAGGTCAAGCGTTGTAAAAAGTGATTGGCCTGAAAGCTGGTCAAGTAAGTCCTCGATTCGCGGAAGTGGGTAATGATCTCTTTTTGTGCGTCGATTAAGGGCGCGGTAATCCACGCATAAACGCTTCTCACCCGATTTCTTTTGAACGAGAACAATTGGACTCGCATAAGGCGAGCTAGATTCACGTACTATACCATGTTCTACCATTTCCTCCACCAAACCTTGAACATAGGCACGTTCCGAATGCGAAAGTCGGTAAGGCCTGTATACGACTGGTGTTGAGTCAGTCAAATGAATTTCCATTTCAGCCACAGATGTGTAGCCTAAATCATGTAACCCTGTCGAAAAACAACCCTTGTACTTGGCTAATAGAGCCCGACATTTATCCTTTTCACTAACAGTAAGTCCCTCCCCCATTTTGATGGGAATACCATGAGTTTCATTAACCAAATCTGTATTTATCTTTAGCACATCTAAAACTCGATTTCGAGATAATGTCGTTCTAGCTCGAGAAACCAACGCATCCTTGTTAAAATTAATTTTTTTAGAACTTAAGCTCTGTATTAAAACGCGGCACACTCCATTGGTCATCTGATATTCACCAGGCAATAAATAGTATTCCCTGTCAGGTTTACCCCTTATCGAGCCTCCAACATAGATGCTACCACTATAATTCGTTTTGGCTCCGACTGTCACTGCTCTAAGTCCACCTATGTCTAATTCAAAGTCATCAACTGTAACAAGCAGAAGTCTAACTTCACCACTTACGTCAACCTTTTCGATTCGTAAATCAGTAGCAGTCTTTGTTATTCTTAAATTAGGTCGTTCCGTAAAACTGTGCCCAAGGAGCACTGGAATATTTATAAGTGAATCATCTACTATCAAGACCTCTACCTGTTCTTCTCTTACATCCTGGATCTCAATTGTAACAAGAGCTTTACCTACAGGTACATAGGGAATACTGCCTAATCCTCTCAACAATGGACCCTGTACGGTGTTCCACTGAAGGCCAATTTTATGAGCATCGGTCTTACGGACCAGAGTAGCTTGGCTACCTAGATCAACTTGGCAAGCAATAACCACGCCGTTTATTTTAATGCCTACTCTATACTTGTCATTGCTATCATCATTTATGGACACTTCAAGAACACTTTTCGGTTTACTATCGTTAACATTTTTATTAGAGACGTGACCGTTATTGGAGTTCTTTTTAGGGCAAGTATTTGAGTCGTGCCCTAGAAAATTACATTCAGAGCATTTGGTTATCGGTTTACGACACTGGTAGCTCATGTGGCCAGTTTCCTTACAATTGAAGCAAACTGCATTCCCTTTTGGTCGATTTCTGAGGGTTTTATCAACGATTTTAGATGTCACAGAGCTGGTCGAGGTTGAAGTAGAATTTTGGAAGCGCCTATCCTTACTGATCCCCTCTCTCCTAGTACCCTCGCTGTACTCCCTAGGGTGAGACTTAACTGTCTTAAAGAACTCTAAAGTTTCCTCAGGTTTGTTAAATTTTCCTGCTTGAGCGCTTAACCGAATGCCTTTGTCTTCAATTCCAAATATTAAGCAATCTACGGCCTGCTTACCAAATATTTTACACCTATTCAATAAGTTAATCTTGGAAAAATAGTATAATTCTAAGGAGTCACCAGGGCGCGCCCTTCTATTAAGCATTTCGGTCAGAAGTTCAGCATAGTTCTCGGTAGACGGAAAAGATTCTCTCAAAAGATTCTTCCACTCTTCCCACGAATGCCTAATAGATGGCAAGCCCTGGTACCAGGTCTTAGCGTGTCCTACTAATTTGGGCAAGGCATAGTGAACCGTTTGCCGGTCATTCCAATTGTAGATTTCCGCGCATTCATCTACTTTACTTATCCACATCTCGATGGTCTGTTCTCGAGAAAGCGGGTCAAAATCAGGGAGAACATTATTTAGTACAGGAAACGATTCACGATCCCTGCCCTTAAAAATATTAACAAATTCTTCAAAGAACTTAGCGGGCTCCACAACCTTTGGCCGTGGGGAAACTGGGTTCTTGGTGTCACTTCCGAGGGGGCTGCAATTCATTCTAGACGGGGAAACATGCCGTCGATGGTTATCAGTGACATCGTGTGATATCAAGTTACGGCTACGTTGTCTTATCAACTCTTGCTCTAGCAGACATAGCCTCTCACGCAATTCATCATTCTCATCGTTCCGTTTACGAGTACCACTGCGACTTCGTCGATTAGTTTCTCTACGAGAATGACTACGGTTATGACGGCTGCTCCTAGGTCTACTGCGACTGCGACTGCGTTGTTGATATCCATCACCTATTTCCCGTCTACGACTAGGTCTATTCTCGAGTGAGTTGCGGTTTGTATTCAGATCCCGATGGCATAACTCACGATTATTGTGGTGGCTGCATTGGATGCTCTGGATGCGGTGACGGCTCCGGCTTTGGCTTCGATCCTGACTTCGAAGTTCGTGCCTCACGCGGCTCCGGCTTCGTCGCATATCACCGCTATTCCCTGCATCACGTCCGACTCCCATTGATGGTAGTATGGGGCTCCCAGGTGGTACGGGTGTGCAAAGTCTACGACTTCGACACCGTTTCTCATCAGGGCTACCTCGTTCCATTGTCTGAAACTCAAAACGAACTTCTTGTATTTCTTGTTTTGAGGCTTACTCAAAATTAAAATGGGGCAAGAGATTTTCTAAGGTTAAATTCATTTTCTTAATCGATCTTCATCACGCTAGGGTCTTAAGTTCCCTGTCGTTGGGGATAGGTAATATATTTAACTACCCGCTCTACTATCAAATACGGGTATATTTTTTGACTGATTACAAAATTTTGGAGTTACGTTATAAAATTTGGGACGCCAGATCCCAATATTTGTATTGTAATATAATTACTGTGTGGGACCCACTGTTTTAAAAATACATTATTTAGTCTGTGGTTTTTTTTTTTTATATGGTTTGTGGTTTTCCCAATATTTAGTCTGTGGTTTTTTTTTATGGTTTGTGGTTTTCCCAATATTTACTCTATGGTTTTTCTTCTCTTTGACACTTCACTTTTGGCGGTTTTTTTTTTATGATATAATTTTCTCAATTATTAGGTATATGACTTTTATTTCAGGTTCGCTACTAAAATTAATCGGCGTCAGACGCCAAAATTAAAATTCAAACAATCCAATCGCATCTCATCAATTCTGTTGTAATCGAAATGTTGTAATATGTAGGTTTAGAACTAATTTAGTAACCGATTTTGGTTTATTTCCGATTTATAAAATACTAAGCTGTTTGATTTCTTTTCAAAACACATAGGTACGCCTAGCACAATAATAACGGCTCGAGATGTTCAGTATTCATTTATAAAGATTGTGATGATATTTAAATAAATATCTTCGTAGACAAGGATACACATTTTTACTGGACGTCGCGTCGTATATAATGACGTGTTATTATCCAATGTAAACTTTTGTTGCAGTCAATCTAATTTTGAAATTGTATTGGTTATTACTTTAGCCTCATAAGACAGTGTATAATTCAAGTAGGTATCAGGGAGAGAAAAAAAATCACGTACCTTAGAATATGTTGGCTTGTGGGCGTAGCAAAAACAATATATTTTTGCTGTAATCCCACTTCTGAGCTGAAAAACGCTCAGAAGGATGGGGTTCTTGATTTAAACACAAACTTTCACGAAGTACTTTTATTTACTCGTACTGAACAAAAATGAACCCGACGGGTCTCAGAATTTCAATTCGAATGGCGGGCCGAGACAGTGTTGCAAGTTGGACCGTTCGAAAATGAATCGATTAATAAATCGATTCAAGAGTCGATTTAAAACTATGGTTTACTATTTGACAGATTAGTGTTTAAAGTGAATAATATTATAAATTGGTGAAGAATATAAATATAGTAAGCGATAAAATTAATGACTGTTACACTACTGTTGGGAATCAGGCCTCCTCTCTAGGAGAGGGAATGGGCCGTAATCCACCACGCGGGCCCAGTGCGGCTTGGTGGATGTCACATGTCTTCGAATTTTGTGGTTCTAGGACATGCCGGTTTTCTCACGATGTTTTCCTTCACCGTTTTGAGAGCGTATTGAAATAAATTACACAAAGTAATGCGCCTGGCTGGGTTTCGAACCGCGAGCTAAAACTCGTAAGTCGGGGCCATTTCCACTCGGACGTCACTGCTCTTAGCGAATCTCTGTTGAGTTCAATCGGGAAGATTAAAGCTAGAACTACATTAGACCGACGCACTCGTGTAACACGCCTGATTTGTACGTAGAACGACGTCGCGTGGCGTGGGTCTAGTGTAGCTCTACAAGTCTAGTTTCCATATAAAGTGTATGGAGACCGACGCGTCCAGTAGCCCAATTAACGTAATCAAAACCGTAAGGATATCGTAGCGACTTAGTCTTTTTTGTCATTTTCGTATTCACATCCATCAATCGAGTTTGAACGACACCGATTTTGAAATCGTTCGATCGAAGAGTCGTTGAAGCGTATTCAGCTATGTGAATCGTCATTCAATCGTTGGCTTGAAGTATTCTCATAGATAAACGTTGTTTGATCGGGTCGGATCCCAACGACTAAATGTCAAATACTGCAGTTCAAACCACAGAGTATTTCGGAACAAAGTAGTACTCTGTGGTATCTGGCAACAAGTCGATGATAGATCGTTTAGTTTAAATCCAGTTCAATTGTCGTTCTTTCCAATCCCGATTAAAGAACACGTGAATACCGATTTTGGATAGGACTTCGATCGAACGACTATAAAACTTCAATGATATTTGGCTTGTTTGATTTTACGTGAATTAGGGTACAGATTGACGTCTTTGGCACACGTGTGAGCTGTATAGTTCTACTTTTAAATGATCCTGTCAGCGATAAAATAAAAAAAATCCTGTAATGGAACGGTCTAGTTAAAGGTCTTACCTGAACAGCCGACATTGTTCATTGATAACACCAATGACCCTCCCGCAGACCTCCTCTCCAGGAGCTACCATGGCCTCCTCCAAAGCTTTGCAGTACATATCCATCTTCAGGCAGGCGTGGTTGATGGACAGCCCGAAGAAGCCGTCATAGCCGATGAAGTTGACCACGTACAGGATTGAGCAGTAAAACATGTACAGGAACATCATCTGGAATAGTGCATATTGATACAAGTGCGGAAAGTTTCATTGCGATCGAAATTCGCCCGAGCCGTAGGCGAGGGTGTTATGGAACCGGGAGCCATGGTGGCGCAAGTTGCGTTACCATAGTGTCTCGGTGAAGTAATTAGCCTTTAAGGGGATGCATCATGAATCGCATTTTCACTATTTTTCATACAACTGTTCTGTTTTATTACACATTTTTCATTAGATATTTTGGAAACACAGTATCTTATGGATATTATCTAGGCTTCTATTGTAATCAATTTTTAAATTTGTGTAACACTAATCCAGTAAAAACCTCTGAAAATCTGCTATTTTGCACGAACTTGAATTGAACTTCATAATTTAGTCAAAAATTAAAAAAAGGCAAAAAAGTAAAACTATAGAAGCCTTGCAAATTTTATTAAGATTCTAAATGACGACAATTTTTTTCAAAAACTGTTAAGGGTTTGAAAAAAGCAGCTATTTCCTGGAACAAGTTTTGTAAAATATTCGAGTAAATCACTGAATTACCGAATACTAACATAGTTTTTAGGCGTTATCTCTCTTTTTTGCGTTACCTTCGTTAAACATCGCGTTGGTTTGCGTTAGATGAAGTAACGAGCTTTTAAATCATGTTCGATATTGACGATAAGCGAGTGGAAAAGGAGCTTCTTAAACCTATTTAATAAACTTAAAAAAAAACATCAAAACAAAATCGATTTAAAAAAAAAAACTACCTCAAAATACGGCGACTCAAATCTCACTTCACTTTCAGTAAACGGAATCAACAAGTCATGGATCATGTACTTCTCAGGCTCCGACTTAAAAGTAAAGTTGTATATGTTCAGAACAATAGCCATGACTGGGAAGGTCATCACACAGGTGGAGACGGTGATGGCCCAGCCCCTCTCGCTGTAAATCTGGCAGTTCTTGATGGAGGCCCGAGCTAGGTCCTTGTAGACATCGGAGCATTGGTTGAAGAGCTCATGATCACGGTTGATTTCGTCCAGGATCTCTTTGGCTTGGACTCTCTTGTGGTACATTAGGATCATCTGGAAAGAAAAGTCTTGTTATAGATTGTTCTACCGTTGGGACTGAAAGGTTCTGGAGTGGCGACCACGTACTGTTAGACGCAGTGAAGGTCTCCTACTAGATGGATCGGTGACTAAGCCAACTACATTGGAAGTAGTGGTGGTCGAGTGGTAACGGCCCCGACTTGCGAGTCGGTCGCGGGTTCAAACCCAGCCAGGCGCAATACATTGTCTAATATATTTCATCACCACTGCTCTCAAAACGGTGACGGAAGGCATCGTGAGGTTTTTTTTTCTAGGACATGCCAAACCGGCATGTCCTAGAAAAAAAATCTAAGACATGTGACATTCACCAACCCGCACTAGGCCCGCGTGGTGGTTTACGGCCCATTCCCTCTCCTTGATACGAGGTTTGAGTTCCAACAGTGGGAACATTAAAAGGCTGAATATGTAGCAGCCTTGCGGATGGCGAGCAATGAGTGCTCCGGTAGCCCGAGGCGACGGCATGTGTTCCACGCGTGTCTCAGCTAGCTCGCTGTCCGTCCTTCTGGTAACTGTCTGGACCGAGCTCTAGTCTTCGACGGCGCTCACTGTTCCCGTGCGCCTCAAGGAGCTGTCAGCAACAGCAGGGGCCCAGCTGGGTCGAAGCCTACTGGAGACAGGGTTATCCGAAAGGAACTCGAGCCCCGGTATGAAGGCTAGAAGGAAAGGGGTGGGGTTTTTAGTCAGTAAGAGTCTGACACTATCTCCCGCTCCGTCCAAGAGTGGGGGATGTCTGCTCTTGGACGATTTACCCACCGAAAAAAAAAAAACTAGGGGTCTATCCTTACTAGAGCTGCAGAACAGGGAATATGCAAGTAAATCTTCAATTAATTGTTAAATTTCCTCATTTTTAGAGTTCCTTACCTCAAAAAAAAAAACGGAAACCTTATAGGATGACTTTGTTGTCCGTCTGTCTGTAAAAAAAGTAAAAGCAGTAACTTGCCTTGAAAAATCCTCCAAGAAAGGGCCCCACCACGGTGCTGTGCCGGATAATATTGACTATGTCCTTCGCCATCCAACATTTGTACATGTCGTAGAAGATCATTAAAGCGAGAGGCGCTATGGATGTGACTAATAAAGCTGTGGAATAGAATTACATACCATTAATGGGCCGGTTTCACAAAAAAAAAAAAAATACAACGTGTAACGTTAAATCCGCAAAACCTGAAAATTTTGATCAGAATAACGAGCAGAATCAATTTAACCACTTTTTAATATAGGCTACATTTTTGAGAAAATCTTCATTTGAAATATCGCCCTGTCTATTTATGAATAGGTCAAGCCATCACGTGCGCAAACCCGCCAAAATAGGTAAACAAACAAATGGTTGTAGTCCAATCAAATTTTCTCATACACGGGATAATAAAAGTAATTTTTTCAATACAGATATGAATTTTAAACAAACTAAAACTCATAAAACTTTTAATTATTTTCAAAAGTTTTTTTTTTACATAATTAGGTCAATCGAATTAAAAATCAGTTGGGTGTCTGAGGTTTTGCGCATTTAACGTTACATGTTGTATATAGCTATCAGGAAACATGGACTCCGGCAGAAAATTCCACTCCTTGGCTGTACGCACAATAAATGTGTTCCCATAACGCTTTGTATGTCTGGCAAATGGGCGCATTGCCATATAGCCATCTAGCGTTCATTTTCCTATACCTGAGGTCATCTAAATCCGATCAGGCGTTTAAGCGTGTAAAAGTAACAAACATACATACACAAAATTACATACCAATTGTCGCCTTTATAATATTGAAATGGAGCCATTAAAGCCCGTCCCCATCACCACGGCGCGGCGCCACCACCGTGCTGCGAACGGTGCGCCGCGTGTATTTTTCAGTCGGTATTTCGTAATTGGTGTGTGTAAAATGGTGGTAAATATCGATACAGACTTTTTTGTTTCGAAACGCACGGAGGGACGTCCAGTCATTTTAAAATATTTAAAAAAAATTTATGCCCAACCAACCGTACGCTCGTGCTGATGGGAACGGGCTCTTATATATTAGTCTTACGTATGCTAGCCAGCCTCCATTTCTCAGTCCTCGGATTCGGGTATATCATACCCACGCTTAGTGCGAATGTTATCATCTTGTATGTGTCGCTGAACGGCTTGAATTCCAGCTCTTCGTCGGCCATCTTAACGTCTTCCTCTAAAAAAAAACTGAACTAAAAAAACTGTTAAAATTATACAATAGGTAATATACATTCAATACTTTAATTCATGAATCCCCAAGCGACACCCGGTGGCCGCGCATCTATTGTCTTACTATTGTGTCTCTAATTGACGGTATCTGAAGGGTTAATAAATAAAAATAAAAATAAAAACGTTTATTTGACACAGATTTACATGTTGTAGTTATAGTCACATTTAACAAGTACGATGTTTCACAATACATTTGATGATAACCACCAAACTAGGCCGATGGCCTGTATCATGGTGGTCCATCGTTCAGCCATGAAGTTCTGATAAGAAGTAAAATACTTGGAGAGTATCGCTACATTGACACTTGTTTTGACATAAAAGACATACTATAATAATAACCAAAACATACAAGTAAGGAACAACATGAGACAAAAACAAAACAAATGGCAAGTAATATAATTCTGTATGTGGAGGTGTAGTGAGGTATGTGATTGTATATTATGTGAGAGTGTGTGAATTTTGTGTGTGTATGGGAGTATGGTTAAGTACGCACCATGATTATAATTTTTGGCTCCCATGCCTATACAATGAAGGTTAGTAGACCTTCTGTGGCGTAATAGTCAAGTGTTAGGAGCCACTGTGTTAGCTTCTTTTTGACCTCTATACGCGTGAGTCTACCTATATCCAGCCTTTCATTTGCAGTATTATACAACTTGCAGCTTAAGGTGTCAAACTGATGTTTAGCAAAAGCAGTTCTGCATGGGGCAGCGGGAGAGATGGAAGTTTTTCGGCGTTTATTTGGATCTGGGAGAGGCGCAGATGGTTTAATTTTTTGGATGGACCTTAACACATAGATTTGGCGCACTGTAAGGACTTTACATTCTTTATAAAGTTCTGATGTGGGGAACCTGTATGGTTTCTTGGTCATGACCTTTAGTACCGCTCTTTGCGCCCTTTCCAGACCCAACAGATAAGTCTTTGCCGCGCCTCCCCATACGGTAATGCAGTACTGCATAATGGACTGGCATAAGGCAAGGTAGACAGTTCTTAATTTTTCTATCGTAGCAGATTCTCTTAAGGTTTTAAAAACATGTATTAGTCGCCTGGTCCTCGAAATAACATTGTCACTCTGCTTATCCCATCTCAGTCCATTATCAATATGCACCCCCAGATACTTGACGGTATTCACATGTGAGATAATTTGGCAGGTACAGTCCAACTGATTGTCACAGAGATGTGCTTTTATGGAGTAATCCTGTGGGGGTTTAGTGGTTTGTCTTATAAAGAAAGGTAGGAAGTTGGTCTTACTTAGATTCAGTGTCAATAGGTTTTCTTTTAGCCAGGACATTATTTTTGACAAGGCAAACTCGGCTCTTTGCTTGACAGACTGCCAGTTTTGCCCCCAGATGAAAACTGCGGTGTCATCTGCGTATGTGAAAATCCTTGTGTTAGGGAGCTCCATTTTGCAGAGATCGTTTACATACACTTGGAATAGGGGAGGACCCAAAATGCTCCCTTGTGGGACTCCGTAGGAGATAAAGTAATCATCACTAAAGTAGTCCCCTATTTTGACACGCTGTTTACGCTGAGCGAGATAGTCTTTGAATATATGGTAAGGTAGACCTCTGACTCCCACTCTTTTTAGTTTATTCAGGAGAATGAGGACAGAAACTGCGTCGAAGGCTTTAGATAAATCTAAGAAAATACAGAGACATCTATTTTTTTCATCTAAGGTCTTAACAGCCAATCTCGTCAGATCCAAAACAGCGTCCTCTGTAGAAACACCCGCCCTAAAACCGTACTGATTACTTCCTATGATTTTATAGTGGTTTAGGAAATCTGTAAGTGATTTATGCAGAACTTTTTCCAATATCTTAGATAATGCTGATAGCACGGAGATAGGTCGGTAATTGCCGATGCAGTCTCTGTCTCCACTCTTGTGAATGGGATGAACTATTGCTTTTTTTAAAGCGTCTGGGAAAACTCCAGTGGTGATGGCTCGATTACAAATATGGGTGATAAGGGGTGTCAAAACGTGTCTACAGTCTCTGAGTATAGAAGATGGAATTCCATCCCATCCAGTGGCACAGTCAGGTCGGAGCTGAAGTATTATTGACTCAATGGCTGCTTCGTCCACTTCTAGTATGACAAGTGAGTTGGGCTGGTGCGGGGGGCCGTTTGGGACAGGTTGTTGTGTTAAGGTGTTGTTGGTAGACGAGGTTTGAGCGTTAAGTATATTTTTTGCTAAATTCTTGCCCACTTCCGTGAAATATTTGCAAACTGAGTTGGCTGCTGCTTTTGGATTATTTGCTGTTTGGAGGAGTTCTAGTGGGCTGGCTTTTATTTTCCTAGTATTTGTGATTTCCTTTATAGCTTTCCATAAAGCTTTAGAAGCTAAATGAAATAATTTTTAGCTTTAATAAACAAAATAAGTGAAAGGAATAGCTACAGCTTAGAGGTCTTTAAGCCAAGAGTGAATAGGTTACTTCTAGGCCAGCGAGCTCCATCGTAGACCACATCATCGTTTACCATCAGATTTTTTTTTTACGGTGGGCAAAAATCATCTTATGACAACCCCCGCTTTTGGGTGGAGCGGGAGATAGTGTCAGACTCTTAATGACTAAAAACCCACCCCGTTCCTTCTAGTCTTCAAACCAAGGCTCGAGCTTCCTTTCGAATAACCCTGGCCCCAGTAAACTTCGACACAGCTGGGCCTCTGCTGCTTACCATCAGATTAGATGGTGGTCAAACGCGAGCCTGTCAATAGAAAAAAAAGGAATTTTTTAAATATCTCCGAAAAGATAATCACCGATTTTTTTTTTAAATAAAACAAATTAAAGGTTTTAATGTGACTGAAAGGCTCCTAGGTTGTAACTATCAGGAAACACAGACTCCGGCAGGTAATTCCACTCCTTAGCTGTACGCATAATATATTTATTCCCAAAACCGCTTGTACGTATGGGTGGGATGTCCACCATGTACCGGTAGCGCCACACCGTACGTCTAGTGGTCCGATAATGGAACGGACTTCATCATCATCATCAGCCTTTTTAATGTTCCCACTGCTGAGACTCAGGCCTCTCTAGGAGAGGGAATGGGCTGTTATCCACCACGCGGGCCCAGTGCGGGTTGTAGAATGTCACATGTCTTCGAATTTTTGGTTCTAGGACATGTCGGTTTCCTCACGATGTTTTCCTTTACCGTTTTGAGAGCAGTGGTGATGAAATAAATTACACCATCACTGCTCTCAGCAGGAACGGACTTACCCAACCTTTTCAAGCAGAGAAAAACATTTTAATGACAAGCATTCAATGATTATGGTAAATGGAATTATAAAGAGCACCCTAATCAATTGAAATTAAGACATTACCAGTCAATTCTTTGCATCAAAAGAAACGCCCGGAGGGTTGAGCTTTGATTAAATCCAGCAATTGTTTAAATGATCTAATGATTCCATTTTACTTTACCTCGTAATGGTTAGTAGTGATTTTAATAATTAGAACTTAATGTCTTTTAGTGAATGGTTTTCTTTGATGGGTTAAATACGATGTGATTGTCATGGGATAGTTAGTGCTCGTGACTATGCTTGCCATTTGCATTATTTTTATTATTATTGATTTTTGCTTGCGTTTGATAATCATCTCACCTGATGGTGAGCGATGATGTGGTCGACGATGGAACACGCTTGCCTAGAAGCAATCTATTCACTCTTGTATTGTATTGCACATTGTAAAAACGATGACAATTCATTGTTTCATTTTGAACGACGTCAACTTGGCTACGAATTTTCCATTCGTTTGTTCTGACCACGTGACTTGACGTTGAGATGACGTTATTCCAATATATTTCATTCGTTTTCGACAGCCTTAACGATTGCAGATTAAGAGGGTCCTTTTCCACTCGCCTTTCGTAAACATCGAAAATGGTTTAAAAGCTTGTTACTTCCTATATTGCAATCCAACGCGATGTTTGAAGAAAAGGCAACGCAAAAAAAGAGATAACGCCTGTAAACTCTGTTAGTATTCGGTAATTCCGAGATTTACTCGAAAATTTCACAAAACTTGCTCCAGGAAATAGCTGTTTTTTTTAAACCCTTAAAAGTTTTTGGAAAAAGTTGTCGTCATTTAGAATCTTTATAAAATTTGCAAAGCTTTTATAGTTTTACTTTTATGACTTTTTAAATTTTTAGGCAAATTATGAAGTGTCAAAGTTCATACAAAATAGGAGATTACAGAGGTTTTTACTGGATTAGTTTTACACAAATTTAGAAATTGGTTTCTTTAGAAACCTAGATAATATCCACAAGATACTGTGTTTCCAAAATATCTAATGAAAAATGTGTAATAACGTCATAATCAGTTATGAGCGGTTGTATGAAAAACAGTGAAAATGTGAGTCATGATGAGACCTTAACAACTTGGCTAAGCGTGCTGTTCGTCTCGCATCCATCGGGTATCGGATGTGGATCGGATATGATGAGCGTCACGATGATATTTGTGATGTGGGGAAAAACGACAAAAAAAAAATTACAACTTGATATATTTTCCCTTTTTTTAAACGGCTTTCTTTAGCCAAAAAATTGCTGGGTAGGTGTTGTTCCGAATGTACATAGCATATGTAAATCAATCAATATTTCGCAAAGAAATTGGATTTAAAAATCAGTGGGGCCGGAATTAAATGCAGACATACTCGTACTGCTGCTTATGCGGTAGTATGAGTATTATCATCATCATCATATCAGCCGAAAGACGTCCACTAGGCCTCCGCTAAGCATCGCCACAACGACCGGTCCCGTGCGTCACGCATCCATCAGATTTTCGCGACCCTGATCAGGTCATCGGTCCGCCGTGTTGGAGACCTTCTAACGCGTACGAGTATGTGTGCATTTAATTCCGGCCTGATGTTCAAGGGACTATACGCCTTAACACGACATGGTAAGGCTCCAGGAAACACACCCACAGAGATATTTCTTTTGAAAATCTTTTCTTTCTAAGTTTTTTAACGCTCTCATCGTCTTCCCCAGGTATGCAACGCTGCCCTAGAAGTGTACGTCCGTCGCGCGTATACATCATACGACATCACCTGCCTTCAACACTTGGCGCTGTCAGGAGAACTGGGCGTCGTCCACTTCCAGTTCATTTTGCCCACTGGACATCCTAACAGGTATGTGTCACCATTTAGCTCGCCGTCCGATTGTCTTGTAACCGTCCGAACCACGCGCGTCTCAAGGAGATGTCAGTAAACAGTAGGGACCCAGCAGGGTTGAAGCCTACTGGGGCGAAGGGTTTGCTTCTTCCGGCAATCGCAGGCGCGGGCTTGCGGACGGCGAGCAATAAGTAGCTTGCTAATCAACCATCCGGTAACCGTCCAGGCCGAGCCCAAGACGTCGACGCTGTGTATTGTTCCACGCGCGCCTCAAGCAGTTGTGAGCAAACCGTAGTGGCCCACCAGTGTCGAAGCCTACTGAGGCCAAGGGTCTGCTTCTTCCGGCCACTGTAGGCGCGGGCTTGCGGAAGGCGAGCAATGGGTTGCTTGCCATCCGACTGTACTGAACCCAAGTCGTCGATGGCGCGTACTGTTCCACGCGCGCCTTAAGGAGTTGTTTGAAACCGTAGGGACCCATCAGCGTCGAAGCCTACTGGGGCCAAGCGTTTGCTTCTGAAGGGAAGACTTAGCCCTGGTATGAAAAACAACGAAGGAATAGGAGTGGGTTTTGAGTTAGTAAAAGTCTGACACATCAACCCGCTCCGCCTACGAGAGCGGGGATGTCATTGGATGACTTTCGAGCGGGGAGGCATTGGTAGGCACGCGGGTTTTCGCTATGAGCACCGTCTCGTGGCATGCTTCAAACATTTTCATACTTTTGATCTTACCGCTCGCCGCCCCATGCTTAGCCACCGCTCATAGCGTCAAGGTAATGAACGGGCTATTATATAATGTTTTTCTTTCTTTTTGAACTTAAATCCTAAAACTCTTTCTCCTTCACCCAGGATCCCCATCAGTCAAGCAGAAATCGAGCTGGCCGCGGGTTCAGATGCCGAAGGTATTCCTGCGGAGCTGAGCACGGCAGCCATGAGGAAGTGCCATCATCGCACTGGCGCGCTGGCCTCCTTCGAGTCCTTCGAGCAGTTCGTCCAGTACTCTGATGAGCTACTTGACCTGGTGCATGACTTCGCCAGCTCTGCCACTGTGAGGAAGGAGGTGAGTGAAAAAATACTCCTGAAAAAAAAGTAGCTTACAAATTACCCCTAAGTGACTAAAAAAATAAGGGTAAAATAACCCAGATTACTAGTTAAATTTACCCAAGAACATTTATGGCTCCAAATGGCCCCTGCAGAGGGTCATAAATTACCGCATCGTGGTATAAACACGACACTAACATTGGCTCGTCAAGGACTTCCTTAAAAGAATCCGAATAATAATTGGGTCAGAAGGTACACCGTGGTTTTCCGGCCACCGTAAGCGCAAGCTTGCGGTCTGACCGTCCGCTAACCGTCCGGACCGAGGCTAAGTCTTCGACAGCGCGTAGTGTTCCACACGCGCCTCTAGGAGTTGTCAGCAACCGTAGAGGCTCAGCAGGGTCGAAGCCTACTGGAGCTTGGGTGATGTGAAAGAGACGGAACCCTGGAACAGGAGTAGATTTTTAGTCGGTAAAAGTCTGACACTATCTCCTGCTTCGCCCAAGAGTGGGGGATGTCATTAGATGATTTACCCACCTAAAAACAAAAACACGGACTGTTTTTCTGGGTAATCATCCAATGACTTCTTCCGCTTTAGAGCGGGCGGCAGGATGTGTCAGACTTTTACTGACTCATACCTCTCCTCCTTCTTTGCCTTGCGTTCTAGGATCCATCGGAAGCCGACCATTAGTCCCAGTAGGCTTCGGCTCTGGTCACCTAGTCAGCCTCTGCAACATGTTTTTGAGGCTGACCATAATGTTTTTGTCCCAGGACTTAGCAGCGTTGCAGGACGGCAGCGAGAGTCGTGGTGACAGCACCAGCATCAACGTTGGCATGGACTTCAAGCCCGCTGAAGCTGATGTTGAGGTATGGAACTTTATTTTTAAGCATGGACATACAAGGTGTAAGGGACAGCCCTCCGCAAAATTTACTGGTTTGCTTGCTCAGTGGACGAAACTGAACAACCTTCCACAATTTTTTTTTTTCAGGAAACGAAAAAAACATCTGCCTCACCATACAAATTGCTCAATCAACTTTATAATTTTGTGTGGTGAGGCTGATTTTTTTTTCGTTTCCTTTCATACCAGTTCTCGCAATGATTGCTCTCATACTCTATCTTTCTTCTGTCATCGTTCATTCATAATGGGTAAGGCTCCCATTTTCTAAATTTATTTAATCTTAGCATTTTTTATTTTTGGGAAAAATAATGGTTTCAACTTCATTAAAAGCTTTTATTTAGTTTCACCTGTCCCGATGTTTGTCTATCATCAAATCTTGTAAATTAAATTTGACCCACTTTCCGGTTACCGATTGAGCTGAAATTTTACATGCATGTCTAAATCAGATGACAATGCAAAATTATTATGACATGGAGTTGTTCTGATGATAGAACTGGAAGTTGGCTATAGGAACTTGGTAGTTAAACGACACGAACTCCATCGTGTTTTGGCTCGTATGATTCGTCTTGACGAGTATTAATTATATAGGTATACCGAGCTATAAAAGCTTGCTATGAAAAAATTATTTTCATTAATTCCTTGTTTATTTATCTTTTGCTCTTGCAGTATTCTTAAATTCTAAAGTTTCAACTTATTATAGTGCAAGCCTATTACAATTTATTCTTAACTAACTACCAATTTGCTAATTTTAATGTTTTCTAATTTCTGTTAATCATATAGACATTACATTATTTGCTTATTTGTCTCTACCAGTTGCCATCGCCGTCCTATGTCTATGCTTTGTAGATAGACCGTCAGAACCGCAGTTTCTTATAGAAATAATACTAATAATGAGCTTGTAAATAGTATTACTCCTTCCTACAGGCACCCTTAGAGCCCATTCATATTCTTATGATCGGAGTGCGTGACTCCGGTGAGAGCGACGACAGCGCTGTCTCTCGTCGCTTCGGCAACTTCTGTCGCGCGCACCGACATGAACTGCACCAGAAGAGGATCAGGAGGATCACTTTTATGTTGCTTATTAAGTGAGTAGACTGTAGGGGAACTTCTGGAACCCATACCATGCCTTCTAGGTTTGACTCGGGCGAGAAAGATCGACAGAGCTGTGTGGCGTCGCTTCGGTAACTTCTATAGCGTGTAATAGCACAAGCTATAACTAAAGAGGATCAGAAGGATCACCTTTAAGTTGCTTATCAAGTAAGTAAACTGTGTGGGACCTTGTGGAACCTATCTCGTTCTTGTTACGTCATACTCGCCGGAGTGGCGCTAGCGCTGTTTGGCATCGTTTCAGTAACTTCTGTCGCACGTACAGACACAAGCTACACCAGAAGAGGATCAGGAGGATCACCTTTATGTTGCTTATTAAGTGAGTAGACTGTGTGGGACCCTCTGGAACCCATACCATCCCTTCTAGGTTTGACTCGAGTGAGAGTGTTGACGGCAGTGTCTCGCGTGGCTTCGGTAACTTCTATGGCGTGCCTTAGCACAAGCTATATCTAAAGAAGACCAGAAGAATCATCTTTATGTTGCTTATTGAGTGAGTAGACTGTGTGGGACCCTCTGGAACCCATACCATCCCTTCTAGGTTTGACTCGAGTGAGAGTGTTGACGGCAGTGTCTCGCGTGGCTTCGGTAACTTCTATGGCGTGCCTTAGCACAAGCTATATCTAAAGAGGACCTGAAGAATCACCTTTATGTTGCTTATTGAGTGAGTAGACTGTGTGGGATCCTCTGAAACCCATACCATTCCTTCTAGGTTTGACTTGAGTGAGAGTTATGACGGTAGAGTCTCGCGTCACTTCGGTAACGTCTGTCGCGCGCACTAACACGAACTGCGCCAGAAGAGGATCAGGAGGATTACCTTTATCTTACATATAAAGTAAGTTGACTATGAGGTGGCCCCTGTGGGACCCATCCCATCCCTTCTAGGTTCGACTCGACTGAGAGTGATGACGGCAGTGTCTCGCGTCGTTTCGGCAAGTTTTGTCGCACGTATCGACACTAATTGGACCAGAAGAGGATCAGAAGGATCACCTTTATGTTGCTTATCAAGTGAGTAAAATGTGTGGGACTCTCTGAAACCCTTTCCATCATTTTTTTGTATTATTGTTTCAAGCTAGAACTACATTAGACCGACGCACACGTGTAACACGCCTGATATGTACGTAGAACGACGTCGCGTGGTGTGGATCTAGCGTAGCTCTGCAAGTCTAGTTTCCATTTAAAATGTATGAAGACCGAAGCGCCCAGATTGGCGTGTGTTACCTTTATTTTAATTTGTATTATTCCAAAACTAACCCAGCCATATTTTTCTCAGGCGTCAATTCCCCAAATTCTTCACATTCCGCGCCCGCAACGACTTCACCGAGGACACTATCTACCGTCACTTGGAGCCAGCATCAGCCTTCCAGCTGGAGCTGTACCGCATGAGGAGTTACGAGCTGGAAGCACTGCCTACCAGCAACCAGAAGATGCACCTGTATTTGGGCAAGGCTAAGGTAGGAACTAACCAAACGTGAGCTGCCTTCAAAGCAAAATAATTTTGCTTTGAAGGCAGTAATATTGCTGCTGTTAGCACATTTCAAATCTAAAATATACAGGGTTATTAAATTTGTAAAACACTAACAACCTTGCAGGACTGTATTACTAACATCATAAACAACAACTTTTGATCTATGACTTTTTACAAAACATAATAAATTTACCAAAAACAAACCTTCAAAATTTCGTTGTTCTATCTAATATATTTCAACTCTGTATTTTGCCGTATCTACTTACGACTCCCATGCACTGTTCTCGTAATAATAGGAAGCAGGCTTCCGAAACATTTTCATCACACCTTTCTAGTGTCCCCACACTAGAAAATTGATACGCCAGCATAGACTTCATAACATTCAGAACGTTCAATTTAAATATTTTTGTATGAAAATCTGATGAACTAAAATATGATAAATTTTTAAAAGTCATACAACAAAAGTTGTTGTTTATGATGTAACTAATATAGTCCTGAGAGGTATCCGGTGTTTTTCAAATAACCCTGTAAACATTTAAAAATAACAAGAAATATCAGCAAATCTACTAACCACCTTATGACTGTCTACAGGTGAAGAAGGGACAAGAAGTAACAGACTACCGGTTCTTCATCCGCTCCATCATCAGGCACCAGGATCTCATCACCAAAGAGGCTAGCTTCGAGTACCTACAGAATGAGGGAGAGAGGTAAGCTTTTTTTTATCTAGTGACAGCAATTTTTTAAGGTTACGGTACTTCTTAAAAAAATATCGTCTGTCTGTCTGTCAAGCCCAGAACGCGTGGAGGTATCGAGTTGAAATTAAAACCATAAACTCAGGTCTGTTCTGCGTGCAAGAAGACAAAGAAGGAAGACGTAACGTTAGAAGGCCTCCAACAAGGTGGACCGATGACCTGGTCAGGGTCGCGGGAATCCGATGGATGCGTGGCGCACAGGACCGGTCGTTGTGGCGACGCTTGGGGGAGGCCTATGTCCAGCTGTGGACGTCTTTCGGCTGATATGATGATGATGATGATGATGACGACTCACGTCTGCAGACTTTTGAAGCTATAAAAAAAAACAATTTGGACACCACCGACACTAAGTACAACACAGGTCACGGCAGGTCATAGCGGGCATTAGCAAACAGCTGGGTGCCAATGTAATACAACCCCTCAGTTGCCTGAATGGCCCGGTGACAATGTATTTTTGCTGACATACCAACCTTATAACTTTGTAATTTTTCATGATACAGTTATGAAATTTTGTACATAGATTCTTTATATTAAAAATACTAGACACGTGTTTCGGGTTTCGCATTTACTAAAAATAATGTTGTATAGTTGTTGAGACGTTGTTTTCTTCCCTCAGAGTACTTCTGGAAGCCATGGATGAGCTGGAGGTGGCGTTCTCGCACCCCCTCGCTAAGAGGACGGATTGTAACCACATATTCCTCAACTTTGGACCCACCGTCATCATGGACCCGGCTAAGGTATGAATCATAAAGCATTTATTAGTTTTTGCAAATATGGTGATTGATACATGTTTTCTTATAATTCTATTGAGCCTCTACCGTCGCATGGGCATGTAAATAACATACTAGAGTCCGTCTACTGAAAGCGTGACCTGAGAAAAGGAGGTTGAAACCCAAAAATTTTAATATGGTATTATTGAAATAGTAGGAGAAAAAAGTTTTGGTACTTGAGTATTTTTTTATATATGACGATTGTACAATAGTTGTATAAGAACTTAAAATTGTGTAGATTTATTTATTGGTAGATGTATGGTAAAGGTTAATAATACACAAAATGTTAGATATTATTCCAAATTTATTTTATCTGTTCTCTCAAATGCCGTATATATAATATTCTTTATTTACAATTTGGCATTTTGGCCTTCCGACAAGAATACCAAGAGCACAAAACTGCGATAGTCAATTAAAATAGTCATCATCATTCATACCGTAAAAATATCTAGTGGTCAGTCAACAATGATCAAGATTAAAGTGTCACACTAACTTAAAAATCCAAGATCGTGTATAAACATTGTTGTTTTTCTTAGAAAACAACTTCTTTCTCTTCTTGTTTTTGTTTAAACTCACTGATGATAGTGTGTAGCTGCTTTCGCACATAACTTTATATTGTTTTACCCATGATAAAGCAGTTATTGTTGATAAATAAATAACTGTTTCAAAAAACTGACAATTGCAGTCATAGACTTAGACGTGATTTTGGCGGCAAAATAATGTTGCCACTTTAATTAAAAAAAAAACTCCAGGTTACGCTTTCATTAGACAGACTCTATTCACAAATTTACAGAAAAAAATATATGAAATTAGCTCTACCCTCGCCAGTGGTGAGAAAAAGTATTTAGATTAATAATTACAAATTATACCTTCGCCCGCGTGATGATCCTTTATCGCTTGATTCTAAAATAAACCTACTCTACCCTACTCTACCCTACTCTACCCTACTCTACCCTACTCTATCCTACTCTATCCTACTCTACCCTACTCTACCCTACTCTACCCTACTCTACCCTACTCTATCCTACTCTATCCTACTCTACCCTACTCTACCCTACTCTACCCTACTCTATCCTACTCTACCCTACTCTACCTTACTCTACCTTACTCTACCTTACTCTTCCCTACTCTACCCTACTCTACCCTACTCTACCCTACTCTATCCTACTCTACCCTACTCTATCCTACTCTACCCTACTCTGCCTACTCTACCCTACTCTACCCTACTCTACCTTACACTACCCTAATTTTAATTTTTTCCCCATAAGAACCTTCTCCTCACAATAACAAACACAACAAAAAATGAATTAGCGAAATCGGTTCAGCTGTTCTCGAGATTTGCGCTTAGAAACACATTTAGCGATTCATTTTTAAATTATAGATTATATTGTTTAAATGTCAAGCACAAGGTGGACCAATGCGGGACGCACATGATCGGTCGTTGTGGCGACACTTGAGAGAGGCCTATGTCCAACAGTGTACGTCTTTCGGCTGTAATTATGATGATGGTGTTTCTTTCGCAGATTGAAGAGTCAGTGCTCGGCATGGTGATGCGGTACGGCCCTCGTCTTTGGAAGCTGAGGGTGTTGCAGGCTGAAATCAGATTCACGCTGCGTATTGGTAAGTTACATACTGAATGGGTACTGTGTCTGCTTCTGCTTCTGAGTAAAAATATCTACAAATAACTGCTGTGACTTAATTTCTATAGAATTATGTTTTTAAATAAAAAAAAAGACGTGTGTCACTCGGAGACTGCTGCGGTAAAGCTATTGCATAGGATTTTTTATCAACTTATTTGTGATTGAAGTTGACAAGTTGCCATGACAACCATTTAGTGGGGGGTGTTAGGCTTTTTCGTTACGGAATTTCTGGATTCGGTCTCCACGCTCAGGGCCCGCGATAGAAGCTATGCAATAGCTTAATATAATTCTGTTTGGTACAGGACCCGGTGCGCCCACAAAGAACGTGAGACTATGCTTGTCCAACGGCTCCGGCTACTCCTTAGATGTCTACACTTACGAAGAGATCTCCGATCCTAAGATCGGTGTGGTAAGACTCGTGTTTTTGTACTAAAATTTTTTTTTTTCCAAAATAAGCTAGTTGCCGTAAAAAATGTAATTAGTCCGTCTTTTAGATTATTCAAAAATAAGGGACACGTATTTTTTTATTTGTAAATTAAACCAAAAATGACAAAGATATAGCTCATTAATGTTACGTGTAACGTCACGCCGTGCTGCATTTTTCGGTCTTATAATGTTCCCACTGCTGGGACCCAGGCGTCCTCTCTAAAAGAGGGAATGGGCCGTAATCCACCACGCGAGCCCAGTGCGAGTTGGTGGATGTCACATATCTTTGAATTTTTAGGTTCTAGCCTGCCGGTTTCCTCACGATATTTTCTTTCACCGTTTTGAGAGTACTGGTGATGAAATAAATTACACAAAGTAATGCGCCCGGCTGGGTTCGAACTTGTTAGTCGGGGCCGTTACCACTCGGCCACCCTCAAGGAGTTGTCAGCAAAAGGAGGGGCCCAGCTGGGTCGTAGCCTACTGGGGCCAGGGTTATCTGAAAGGAAACTCGAGCCCCGGTATGAAAGCTAGAAGACACGGGGTGGGTTTTTAGCCAGTAAGAGTCTGACACTCTCCCGTTCCACCCAAGAGCGAGCAAGGTTTGTCATTAGATGATTTTTGCCCACTGTAAAAAAAAAACCACTCGGCCACCACTGCTCTCAGTTTTACTAACATTTGTTTTTTTTGCAGATAATGTTCCAATCGTTCGGTCCCAGACAAGGTCCCATGCATGGTCTACCGATCTCCACTCCATACGTTACCAAAGATTACCTGCAGCAAAAGAGATTCTTGGTAAGTGTGTTATTTTGTACCTTACGGATTACGGAGCGGTGCGGGATCAGTAAGCGGGCGCGCGGCGCTGTGAGCGTGGCGTGCTTCAAACATTTTCATACTTTTGTTGTTACCGCTCGCCGCCCTGCGCTTAGTTACAGCTCTCAACGGTAAGGTCATGAACGAGCAAATACGATGATAGTAGTTGAGGTACGAACGAGAACGAGATTATTTCGGGCTGAGTGTAAGATGCGCTCGGGTGAAGGGCGTGCGGTGGACACATGGCCATAAAAATGTATGTATCGCTAAATCGGCGCCGTCATCTTGTTCTCGGTGACGTGCCGGTGTCGGCGGTGGTGGACAAACAGCCTTATACTTAAAACATACAATTGGCGTCAATGTACTTTATTTGACGGTTATCTTGCGCCTTCTATAGGTAGTCTTAATCAATTTTTTTTCTTCTCCAGGCCACGTCACAAGGCACGACCTACGTGTACGATATCCCCGACATGTTCCGTCAGATGATAGAGAGGAGATGGCGGGAGTGTATCGAGGATGGCAGCGTTGAAGGTAATGTTTTTGTTATGTCTTTTTTAACATTAAATCCGCCTCTGTACTTTTGGGTGCATAAGGCGTTTAATCCTTACTAATATTATAAAAGCGAAAGTGAGTTTGTTTGTTTGTTTGTTACGTCTTCACGCCTAAATGGCAAAACCGATTTTGATGAAACTTGGTACACGGATAGACCATGTCCTGGAATAGACATAGGATACTACCTATATATACTTGATGAATTTTGGTACAGAGATAGTTGGGACCCTGGAGACGGGCATAGGCTATTTTTTTTTTTTGAAGTGAGAAAAGCGAAAAAAAGAGTATAGTATATTAATAAACGCAGGCAAAGCCGTGGGTAAAAGCTAGTAAATAAATAAAATCATGTGTAAAAAGTATGTGTATGGCATAAGTTTTTTTTTTTTTCATTTATTTATTTTAAATTAACGTAATTATTCACTGGGTAATATTACAGAAATTACAAAATTAAAAGCTTTTAACAAAAAAAAAAAAAAAAACATCCGGCTTCAATGTAAAAAAAAAACACTGAAAAGTAAAAAAATACTTTATCATGCTCATCACACAAACATTTGTCCAGGGTGGGAACCGAACCCACGACCTCCGGCATAGCAGTCAGGGCCACTAACCACTAGACCAACAGGGCCAAATTTGAATGATTTGGATGATTTCATACCGGTTCTATAGAAATGAACTATTCATCGGTAGCTTGTATCTGACACAAGATACAAGAGTGTCCATTTTTGCACTCTGCCTCTGCCAAAAGAACTAAATCACCAATTTGTTATCTCAGGTCCTATGCCAGACAATGTTATGACCGCAGTGGAACTGGTGGTGGAACCGGACGGTGAGCGACGTATCGTTGAAGTCACCAGGTTACACGGACAAAATAACGTAAGTTAAAGTGTTGTTTGTAGAGTGTGAAGTGTGTGTGTAACGCTGTGTATGTGTTTTTAGCGTTATTAGTAAAACTGACAACCTCTCAGCACTATGTTACTAACATCATAAACAACAACTTTTGTTCTATGACTTTTAAAACAATATCATATTTTAGTTCATCAGGTTTTCATACAAAAATAAAAATATGTAAATTGAGCGTTTTAAATATTACGAAGTCCATGCGAAACAAGCGATAGTACAATAGCGGAGGGGAGCGGGATCGGGCAGCGGGGGCGCTTGATGCGCTTGCGTCGCGTCATAGGGACGTAGGTAGGGATAGCAAAATACAGACTAGAAATATGTTAGATAGAACAACGAAGTCTTGAAGGTTTGTTTTTGGTAAATGAATTAAGTTTTGTAAAAAGTCATAGAACAAAAGTTGTTGTTTATGATGTTAATAACATAGTCCTGAAAGTTGCCAGTCTTTTACAAATACTCGTAATCCTGTATATAAATTCGTTTAGTAGAGTAACAACCATTCTCCAACGTTACTTATAATATTTTTCTTTCCCAGGTCGGCATGGTAGCATGGCGTCTAACTCTATACACACCCGAATGCCCAGACGGTCGCGATATAATACTAATAGCCAACGACCTCACCTACTACATGGGGTCTTTCGGACCCAGCGAGGACTGGGTGTATTACAAGGCGTCAGTGTACGCCAGGGAGCTCAAGATACCCAGAGTAAGTTATAAAATAATATTCATCATCATCATTTCAGCTGAACACATGGCCATTGGGGCCGAAAGGTTCTGGCTGGCCGCATACCGGAAGACGCAGCGTTGGAAGGCCTCCAACAAGGTGGACTGATGACCTGGTGAAGGTTACGGGAAACCGATAGATGCGAGACGCACAGGATCTTTACTTGTGGCGACGCTTGGGGGAGGTTTATGTCCAACAGTGGACTAATATCGGCTAAACTAATATTGTATATAATTAATTCATAATAAGCTACATGGGGTCTGTCAGACCCAGGGAGGACTGGGTGCACTACAAGGCGTCCGTGTATGCAAGGGAACTCAAGATACCTAGAGTAAGTTATAAACTAAATAACACACAATAAGTTATATGGGGTCTGTCAGACCCAGCGTAGACTGGGTGTACTACAAGACATTAGTGTATGCCCTCAAGATAACTAGAGTAAGTTATAAAATAAATAACACATAATAAGTTACGTAGGGTCTATCGGACCCAGCGAGGTACAAAGCCTCTGTATACGACAAAGAGTTTCAGATACCTTATTTTTTTAAGACAAAGATAACTTATTTGTTAAAAAATAGGGTATACATGCTGTTTTAGCATACGTTACATATGTTACAATATTAATGTTTTGTCTGTACATGTTTCCCCCTTATGGCTTACAAAATTAAGTTTACAATTATTTACAACAAATAAATTACAAAAGCCACTTTAAGGTTGATTAATCAGTAAAACCAATTAATAAAGCTTTGAGCTTGCAATATCTTAATGTTAGAAATAAATAACACAAAATACCACTTGAGGTCTGTCGTACCCGTCGAATCCATCATCTGTCTTTTTTTTTATCAGATATAAACTAGTACTTGACTGCGATCTCACCTGATGGTAAGCAGTGATGCAATCGTTGATGGTGAGGAGCACCAGTTTATTAAGAGCCTATTCACTCTAGCCTTGAAGACGCTTAAATTTTAATCGGACGGGAAGACCGCAGCTGGCTAATTGTTCCAGTCCTTCGATGTACACAGTATAAATGACGAAGCGAAACGCTTAGTCCGGACCGTAGAGATTTCAACAACTAACTTTCTTCTGTGTGTGTTGTTGTATAAAATTAATATTTACAGATTAAATTGGTTCTCCACAGGTATACATCAGTGTGAACTCAGGCGCTCGCATAGGAGTGGCCGAGGAAGTGAAGTCGGAGTTCAACGTGGCGTGGCTGGACTCGGAGCGGCCTGACCGCGGCTTCAAGTACCTCTACCTCACGCCCGAGTCCTACTCCAAGCTAGGTGATTATTACGTCATTTTTCACTACGTGGCTTGGATGCGTTATAAGAAACGATGACGTCACTATTTTCTTTACATGAATGAGTTGTACTTGACTGGCCTGTTGGTCTAGTGGTTAGTGTCCCTGACTGCTATGCCGGAGGTCGTGAATTCGATTTCCACCCAGGACAAATGTTTATGTGATGAGCATGATCATTTGTTCTGTGTCTGAGTGTAATTTATCTATAATATGGATGTATTTAGAAATATATAAGTATGTTTATCAGTTGTCTAGTACCCATAACACAAGCTCCGCTTAGCTTGGGACTAGACGGCGTTGTGTGATAGTTGTGGAGTATTATTTATTATGATTTAATTTTGTTCAGGCTGCCACAGGCAAGTTCTTTTAAGCAGAAGACCATTTCATAGGCTGACGTGATGAAAAACATTGCTCATCACGATGTCTGTTCTTTTGTCCACATGTCATTTTTTAGAGTTCCTTACCTCAAAAGTAAAAAACGGTACCCTTATAGGATCACTTTGTTGTTTGTCTGTCAAGACTCTTTATCTCAAGAACGCGTGGAGGTATCTTGTTTAAATTAAAATTATACACACAGGTCTGTGGTCCTTTGAAGCTGTGAAAAAATATATTAAATATATTTTCTGAGTTGAAAAAAAAATATATACGGCCGTTTATGTTGCAAAAATGACGCAAGAATGTCGAAATGTACGTTACATTTCGACATTCTCAAGGAAATCAAAATTCATAAGAGTACTTCCCGTTGAACTAGAATCTTGAAATTCGGTATATGAAGCAAGGTTTTTTAGCACAAGTATAGGAAAAATATCTGAAACTAAATTATGACACAAAAAAAAATGTTTTGCGATTCGGAAATCTTCGGGTCTCTATTCGGGAATTGAACTGTTTGCATTGGTAAGTTTGCACGGAACCCCCGAGTCTAATTGCCTAGTTTTTTTTTTTGAGTTCCGGAACCCTAAAAATGCTCACCATGATATCCGCTCCTTTGTCCACATGACATTTATTGTTTTATAGTTATTATTTTTGGGGAGAGCAGTGGTGGCCGAGTGGTAACGGCCAAGACTTACGAGTTGTAGGTCGCGGGTTCAAACGCAGCCAGACGTTACTTTGTATGATTTATTTCATCACCACTGCTCTCAAAACGGTGAAGGAAAACATCGTGAGGAAACCGACATGTCCTAGAACCAAAAATTCGAAGACATGTTACATCCACCAACCCTGGGCCTGCGTGGTGGATTACGGTCCATTCCCTCGCCTAGAGAGGAGGCCTGAGTTCCAGCAGTGGGAACAGTAAAAGATAATGCTATTAATATAATTTTAAAATGTCTTAAATATATTTTTTTCTCTAGGCCCGCTAGGCTCAGTAAAGACCACGCTGATAGAAGACGAGGGCGAGTCCCGCTACAAAATCACCGACATCATCGGCAAGGAGGACGGGCTGGGCGTGGAGTGCCTCCGGGACGCCGGCCTGATAGCTGGCGAGACCGCGCAGGCCTACGAGGACATCGTCACCATCTCCATCGTCACCTGCCGCGCCATCGGTATCGGATCTTATGTAGTTCGGTATGTAGTCAAGATTTTGTTTTTAAATTTATATAAACTAAGGTCTTGTAGTGACATCTATGACGCCACATAAGAACTACGAAGAAAATACGAAATACTGCATCGCGCAATTAAAGTTCTCCACGCGATTTGAATATATAAGACAGCCCGAAATCAACTATCGGGCAGTAGCCTACCAGACCATAACACCTGTCTGGCCGGAGGATCCTCCCTTTTCAATGGAGGTATACGGGACTTTACTCTCTGTCCCACTTACCAAAGTCTTAAAGGGCTATATTTCATTGGGATACCATGGCGGCGCGACCAGTTGCGCCGTCATGATATCCCGGTGAAATATAGCCCTAAACTACCAATCAAGACACGCTCGTCGCCACACGTCCGAGCTGGTCGCGCCACCAAATTGGTTGCGCAACCAAACGGATACCAGGTGAGTAACGCCGCCATGGTGTGAGGTGAAATAGACCTTAGAGGGCAGTGGTGGTAACGGCCCCGACATACATTCGCAAGCGGCTCGCGAACGTCGCTTTCGTCAGATCTAGTACCTCTCGTCAGATCTACACACGAGTTACAGGTCGCGAGTTCAAACCCAGCCAGGCGCATTGCTTTGTATAATTTATTTCATCACCACTGCTCTCAATACGGTGAAGGAAAACATCGTGCGGAAACCGGCATGTCCTAGAGCAAAAAACCCTGCACCCGCACTGGGCCCGCGTAGTGGATTACGGCCTATTCCCTCTCTAGAGAGGAGGCCTGAGTCCTAGCAGTGGGAACATTAAAATGCTGATTATTTTTATGCTAAGGTCTTTTAACCTTTTGAACGCCAATCACTTATATACAAATCGTGATGTTCGTGCCCTCAGCGCCACTACTTGATTAGAAGTAATATTAGTCTTCTATATATATAAAAATGACCCCCGTTTTCCGTTGTCACGACTTGGCATGAAAACGGCTTGACCGCTTTGGCTGATTTTTTTTTTGTTGTGATTGTTATTGTGAGGAGAAGGTTCTTATGGAAAAAAAAATTAGGGTAGTGTAGGGTAGAGTAGGGTAGGGTAGGGTAGAGTAGGGTAGAGTAGGGTAGAATAGGGTAGCAGTGACGAAGGTTCCATACAACTCGATTCCCACCGGCTTCCCTTCAGAAGTTTAGAACACAACCACTCTCTACCGTAATTGAGAAATGGCACAATCAGTAATTATAAAACTACAAAGAAACATTACAAAACGCCTACACTAAGTATACACTATGGACATTAAATCAACAAAATTTGCTTTTCAACAACATGTTGCTTTAACATAAGCCGCAGGCGCAATCGGCTTTTTAGCGTTTAAATTTCTATACAAGAATACGTCATGACGTCACACAAAGGTCGATGAACCTGCGCGCTCTAAAGCGCTCCGGCAAGCCGGTTTTTTTTCGAGTTATTTGATAGAGTTTTATTGAATCGGCTTAAAAACTACTAGACTGTTTTTAAAAATTCTTTCACCACTCGAAAGCTACATTATCCACGAGTAACATAGGCTAAATTTTATTTTGGAAAAAAATAGGGTTCCGTAAGATATTTGGGTTTTTCGGACACAAGGTGTAAAAAATCAACCAGAAACATTACTTATTTTGCGTACGCTGCCTGAACTATTAAAGATAGAACCGTAAAATGTTCTAATTAATTGTAGATCTTATAAATATCTACAAAAAAGTCAGCGAAACAGTATACCTATCTATGTCGAGTGAGGCACAACAACCATTTTTTTATCTAATCATCTTGATTTTTTTTTTGGATTACATTTGAACGCATTTATTTTACTCATGCTATTGACCCTTATCAAAATAAATTATTTCATCACTAAGTACAGTTTATGTAGATAATATTTGGTCTTTGAATGATTAAAATTGGACGTTTGGTTTTGAAGTTATGGCGAAATTAAAATATTACGATTTATGCTGGACGGCCCAAGCGTCACCAAGGCGGGGCTCGGGGGTGCGCGTGCGGGAGGTGAGTTTAGATCTATGAGTAAGGTCGTGCGCGAAGTCTGATAATTTTCGTGCGATTTTTTTTAGATTTTGTTCTTAAAACTACACCTACGCAAAAGTTCTTCTCAGAGCTGGTTTTTTTAAACATTTTCATATATCCCTTTACAATAAATATCCATTATATATATGGAAGGCCTCCAACAAGGTGGACCGACGACCTGGTCAGGGTCGCGGGAATCCGATGGATGCGTGACGCACAGGACCGGTCGTTGTGGCGACGCTTGGGGGAGGCCTATGTCCAGCAGTGGACGTCTTTCGGCTGATATGATGATGATGATGAATAAATATCAACATGCGTAATTCAAAAACAAGAACGATTATCTGACCTAGCAATTATTTCTATAGAAAAACGTTCTTTACTAAAAATTAAGAATCATCCCGGCTTTTATGTCTTAGCGCACTTTGTAAGAAAGAATAGACGAACAGCTTTAGAGTATAAGTAGTATTATTAGTACTTAGTCGATTAAGTTTTGTTTAATTTACATCATAATTATCATCATTTCACCACAAACGGCTTTTATCAAAGCCACTTCTATTATGCTTGCAAGTAGCGTTGCCAGGCGTCCGGATAAAGCCGGACATAGTCAGGCGGTCCGGTAGGGTCGGGCGTGTCCGGCCAAATTTGAGCATTTTTGGCTTTTGTTAGGCTTTTTAAAGACCATTTTGTTTAGAATTGTCATTAGAGTTTTGCCTTACCTTGTATCGCTAGCACAAGCAAAGTGGACATGTAATAGTATAACAATAATATCACTTAATCTTATGGTTTTTTCATTAGAATTTAAAAAGATTTCATGAATTTTATTAGACTTAAAAAAAATGTCGGCCTTTTTGACCAAACGTCCGGCTAAATAGGATAGATTGTCCGGCTTTTCAGTTCCAGGACCTGGCAACCCTACTTGCAAGACACTGTTTCAATATCTCAGTGCTTACACGTATAGTAAAAGTGGACTGAAGATACATCTGCCTATACAAGACTGAAGCCAGGATGCCAATCACAGATTTTCGGTAAGGACTCAAGACTGCGTGCCCGCGCTCGGAGTAGGCTAGGCAAGCATTTTTTTTTTTGCTCCGGCTTACCTCTCGGGTAGTTCTAATTTCGAAAAAGAGTTCAATCGTCGAATCCGACTCGGCTGGGCAGCGTTCGCTGAACTGAAGGTGCGCTGTATTTTCTCGTCCAACATGCCTCAAGACGAAAATCTGAGGTGTACCCCGCTTGGGCATAGTACCGCCGTGTCCTGGAAGAGGCAATCTGCGGCGGTGACATCTCGCGCCAGGCCTTGGTTCGGGCTGCGAGGAATGACTGGCAGGTGGTGGCCTCCTAAGAAGCCGTAAGGCTAGCGAAGGAGGAGGCCGCACGTGTGAGGGAACGAATGTCCTCACGCCCCAGCCGCCGAGATTCCGACCCCGACTACCAGCCACAATAGACGCGGGCTTGCGGAAGTCGAGCAATGGGTAGCTTGCCGTCAGGTAATTGACCAAACCGAGCCCGGCCGACAACAACGCGCAGTGATCCACGTGCTCCTCAAAGAGATGTCATCACACCGTAGGAGCCCAGCAGGGGCGATGCCTGCTAGCTAGGACCACCGGGAATTTCTAAAAAGGAAACCCATAGCCCTAGAACGCAAAGGACAGTTGTAGGGCACAGGTGTGGTTTTAGACTGTTAAAGTCGGACACCCCCTCCTGCTCCGACCAGCGAGAGAAATCCTTGGATGAATTCCACACTTAAAAATAAACAGACGAAAGTCTATGACCAGTGCGTGACTTTTCGGAATTTTAGCAAATCCTCTCTTGATGGTCGTCTACGTAATAAATAGAAACCTTGTGCATAATGTCACGCTCCTCGTTCCTTTCAATCCCTCGCTCATTGTGCAAAATTTCACTCGCATACCAGTAGTTTCGGCTGTGCGTTGATATGTCAGTCAGTCAGTTATTCCTTTTATTAATAACTAGCGGGCCGTCTTGGCATCGAACGGGCAATAAATATAGCTTACTAGCTTTTGCCCGCGCGGCTTCGCTCCCGCTCTTCCCTACTCCACCCTACTATACCCAACTCAACCCTACTCTACTCTACTCTACCCTACTCAACACTCTTTCACTGCTTTCACAATCTTTTACTGCTTTGTCCTTCTCATACTTCTGATTTTGTTCATTCTTCCTTTCATGTTCAGTCTATACTTCTGTGGAATGCGCTTCCTCTTGACATCAGGACGGCCACCAGTCTGTACGCATTTAAGCGGATGTTGCGGAATTATTTATTAAATAGATAGTGAAGTCGTCTCAAAACCTCTTTCTTGTACTTCAAACTATAAATATATATATATATATATGTATATATAATAATATATTTTATATTAAATTATATATGTATGTTTATTTTGTATTTGTTTTTTGAGTCCTTTTTTTTCATAGTCTACTTTTATGTTAATTTTATTTTTTTTATGCACCTACCACGTTTTTCTCTTTACCACCCTAGGTAGACTGGTAGAGAATGCCTAAGGCATTAAGTCCGCCTTTGTACTTTTATGTTGCATGAAGTTTTAATAAATAAATAAATAAATAAACACTACTCTACCCTACTCGTACTACTCTACCCTACTCTATACTACTCAACCCTACACTACCCTATTTTTAACAATCACAATAACAATCACAACAAAAAAAGAATTAGCGAAATCGATCCAAGCGTTGTTGAGTTATGCGCTTACCAACACATTTTGCGATTCATTTACATATATAGCCTATGTTACTCAGGGTGAATGTAGCACTCCAACGGTGAAAGAATTTTTGAAATCGGCACAGTAGTTTTTGAGTTTATTCAATACAAACATACACACAAAAATACAAATTTTCCCTCTTTATATTATTAGTGTAGATATAGATATATACTTAAATGAATCTTTTTTGGGCATTAACTCTTCAATCGTGATAATTGGAGACAATAGAAAGACAATGGTTGCCCGAACGCCGGCTTTCGCTTGGGGTTTAATGAATTAATACTTAACACAAGTGTCATTCTTATTTCTTCCACAGATTAGGGCACAGGGTAATCCAAGTAGAATCGTCATACATCATCCTGACGGGTTACGCAGCCCTCAACAAGGTGCTGGGGCGTGCGGTGTACGCGAGCAACAACCAGTTGGGCGGCCAGCAGGTCATGCACCACAACGGAGTGTCGCACGCCGTCGCTCCTACGGACCTGGAGGCTGTGAGGACTGCGCTGAGGTGGCTGGCGTTTGTGCCCAAGGTGAGTTACGCGGCCCTCAACAAGGTGCTGGGGCGCGCGGTGTATCATTGTGAATAATTTCAAAACCAATTACTTCTGTTAGGGATAAAATTGAGGTGTCACAATACTGCCCTGGTAGTCGAAAGGGCAGGAAGTCGAAGGTCGACTCGTCAAACGAACTGTCTTCCTATGTAGACACACAAACACATCCAATACAAAAACATACACAAATACACACAAACAACAAAACACACACACAAACTCAAATCACACACAAACCAACACACATACATACACATCATATTCCAAATCGATAATTTAAAAAAAAATGTTCACCTTCGACTTACTGCCCTTTCGATTACCAAGGCAGAATACTAACATCGCTGCGCCAATACTGCGTCTTCCGGTACGGTTCCAGTTGTGGTGGCGACGCTTGGGGGAGGCCTATGTCCTTTGTGACAGTGGACGTCTTTCAGCTGAAATGATAATGATGATAATTTATAACATTACCTCTCTCTCCCCAGGACAAACTAAGCATGGTCCCCATAATGCGAGTGTCGGACCCCGTCGACCGCCCCGTGGAGTGGACGCCCCCGCGCGCGGCGCACGACCCCCGCCTCATGCTGGCGGGCGACGCCGCGCGCGCCGGCTTCTTCGACGTCGGCACCTGGGACGAGATCATGAAGCCGTGGGCGCAGACCGTCATCACCGGTCAGTACCTGCTATACTCTATTCACGTTAGGATTACACATTTAAACAAACCTTTTTTACCGTCTGTTCAACCGATTTTAACTTCTATTCCGTAGGCATAAGGACGGCATTAAACGCAAAAACTATACAATACCAATTATTTACTGCAACCGCCATTTGTCATGCCACCAACGTAATAAAAGTCAAAATCGGTTGAACGGACAGTCATAAAACGTTTTCATAAATGTCTACTGTTATTTTGAATAGAGTTTTAGTTATTGTAGAGTTACCAATTTTCAGAGATTGGAAAAAGTGAGGGTAATTTTTTGTGGTGGGGTTAAAATAAAGTAATTTTGAGATTATTTATAAATGGGCTCGTAATTGAGAAAATTTGTAGTCATTTCTAACTCATAATTTTTTTTTCATTTGTCACAAAAAATGTTTAAAATTTCTAATCAAAAGTTAATAATTTTTCTCTTTCCTTCATTTCTCTCTTATTTCGATTTATTTTTAACCTTAATAAATAAATAAGAATTGGCCTCTCCATACAAACTGTTTAATCAAGTATTTAATTTTGTATGGTGAGGCTGATTTTTTTTTCGTTTCCTGAAAAAAAAAAGTCTCGTGCAATGTTGTTCAGTTTAGTCTAACCAAGACAATCAAGAACAAGAGAGTGAGTGTGGTGAGGGAGTGAGTGAGTGAGTGGGTGAGTGGGGGTGTTGAGTCAATCGTGATAATTAGAGACACAATAGAAAGACAATGGGTGCGCGAACGCTGGCGTTCGCTTGGGGTTTAATGAATTAACCCTTCAGATACCGTCAATTAGAGACACAATAGTAAGACAATAGATGCGCGGCCACCGGTGGTCGCTTGGGGATTCATGAATTAAAGTTAGTGGAGGCCTGTCCCTTACACCTTGTATGCTTATGTTCCTCAGGCCGCGCCCGCCTCGGCGGTATCCCAGTAGGTGTGGTGGCCGTGGAGACCAGAACTGTCGAGCTGACGCTGCCCGCCGATCCTGCCAACTTGGACTCCGAGGCTAAGACCTTGCAGCAGGCTGGACAGGTAACCAACCTTTTACATAGTGTTTTTTTTATCCAATCTGGATCTGACCTGTCCCTTTGCCATCCTCCCCCCAGCAATGCTTGAATTTGAGATTTCGCCAAGATTCCATCATCAGATCCCAACTTGGTGACTATGGGACCATTTGGGAAGTTTTCCCTTTTCAAAAAAAAAAATAATTTTTCAAATCGGTTGGCAAGCGACGAAGCTATACGCGAACAAACATAAAAGAAAAATACAAACATCGGAATTAAAAACCTCCTCCTTTTTTAAGAAGTCGGATAAAAAAAAGTGCTTTTCGAACAACTACATAAGTTGCTTTATCTTACACTTTTATTAATTCCTCGATCTTCTCAACAGGTATGGTTCCCCGACTCCGCCTACAAGACCGCTCAAGCCATCAACGACTTCTCCCGCGAAGGTCTGCCCATCATGATCTTCGCCAACTGGAGAGGTTTCAGCGGTGGACAGAAAGGTTAATATACTTAGTTCAATCTACACAGAGCAGTGGGCGAGTGGTAACGGCCCTGACTTACGAGTTGTAGGTCGCGGGTTCAAACCCAGCCGGGCGCATTAACTTTGTGTAATTTATTTCATCACCACGGCTCTCAAAACGGTGAAGGAAAACATCGTGAGGAAACCGGCATGTCCTAGAACCAAAAAATTCGAAGACATGTGACATTTACCAACACGCACTGGGCTCGCGTGGTGGATTACGTCCCATTCCCTCTCCTAGAGAGGAGGCCTGAGTCCCAGCAGTGGGAACATTATAAGGCTAACTATGCTATGCCATCTACACAAGGAAACTACCTAATTAAGTCAGCGTTACCTGTGCAGTGCGTTTTCGCCCTTAAACAGTAAAATCTTTCTTCCCCAACAGACATGTACGAACAAATCCTGAAATTCGGCGCGGAGATCGTCCGAGCACTCCGCGGGGCCACAGCACCCGTCATCGTGTACATCCCTCCCGGAGGAGAGCTGCGAGGAGGCGCCTGGGCCGTCGTGGACCCCTCCGTCAACTCGCTGCGCATGGAGATGTATGCCGACCCCGAGGCCAGGTGAGCTACAACACTCCTCCGTCATCGTGTACATCCCTCCCGGAGGAGAGCTGCGAGGAGGCGCCTGGGCCGTCGTGGACCCCTCCGTCAACTCGCTGCGCATGGAGATGTATGCCGACCCCGAGGCCAGGTGAGCTACAACACTCCTCCGTCATCGTGTACATCCCTCCCGGAGGAGAGCTGCGAGGAGGCGCCTGGGCCGTCGTGGACCCCTCCGTCAACTCGCTGCGCATGGAGATGTATGCCGACCCCGAGGCCAGGTGAGCTACAACACTCCTCCGTCATCGTGTACATCCCTCCCGGAGGAGAGCTGCGAGGAGGCGCCTGGGCCGTCGTGGACCCCTCCGTCAACTCGCTGCGCATGGAGATGTATGCCGACCCCGAGGCCAGGTACCAGCAAATTGCTCGCAGAACAGATGCTTGATGGAAGGTTCTGAAGTGGCGACCACGTACCAGAAGACGCAGCGAGACGCACAGGATCGGTCATTATGGCGACACTTAAGGGTCTTATATCCAGCAGCGGACGTCTTTCGGTTGAAATGATGATGATGATGATCATTTTCAAGAAATTATATTTATAATATAATATAATATTCCACAACTATCACACAACGCCGTCTAGTCCCAAGCTAAGCAGAGCTTGTGTTATGGGTACTATACGACTCATAAACATGCTTATATATTTCTAAATACATACATAATATAAATAAATTACATCCAGACACAGATCAAATGATCATGCTCATCACATAAACATCTGTTCTGGGTGAAAATCGAACCCACGACCTCCGGCATAGCAGTCAGGGCCACTAACCACTAGACCAACAGGCCAGTCAAGGATTTGGAATCATCATCTGATCATGACGGTGTGTTCACAGGGGAGGAGTCCTTGAAGCTGAGGCTATCGTAGAAGTGAAGTTCAAGCAGCGAGATATCTTGAAGACCATGCACCGACTGGACCCTGAACTACAGAGAGTCGGTGCGAGGATTGCAGGTATGTCACTTAACTTAACCGCCTTCAAAAATGTTTGGAGGTAGGCGGAACAGAGAGTAAAGTCCCGTATACCTCCATTGAAAAGGGAGGATCCTCCGGCCAGACAGGTGTTATGGTCTGGTAGGCTACTGCCCGATAGATTTCGGGCTGTCGTATATATTCAAATCGCGCGGAGAACTTTAATTGCGCGATGCAGGATTTCGTATTTTCTTCGTAGTTCTTATGTGACGAAGGGTTTTGTGGCGATGCGGACAGTGAGCAATGGGTAGCTCGCTGTCCGACCGTCCGGTAACCGTCCGGAGCAAGCCCAAGTCGTTGATGGCCCGTAATGTTCCACGCGCGCCTCAAGAAGTTGTCAGCAACCGTAGGAGCCCAGCAGGGTCGAAGCCTACTGGGGCCATGTGTGATGTGAAAGATATCCCCGGGGCCCTGGAACAATAGCAGGGAAGGAACTGGAGTGGGCTTTTTAGTCAGTAAAAAGTCGGCCACGCTCTCCCGCTCCTCCCAAGAGCGGAGAATGCCATTTAGATGATTATCTAACCAAAAAAAAATGGTTCTGTGGCGATCTTTGAGTTCAGTAGTGTTTTTTTGTATGTTTATAGTGAATAGATTTTCGTTTAGTAAATAGTGACGTTATTTTAGTCGCTCAGCTGAGGCTTGCTCCTTCATCATTATGTGGTGTTGCCACTTTATATAAATAAATTTGAAGAGCCACTTATTGGGTCCTATTGAACGCAAGGCGACATCGCGGCAGACCAAGGCGAAGGTGGAGAGATGAGCTTGATAAGTATTGGAGGGACTGGCCCGCAATGACCGAAGACAGACGTGTGTGAAAAAGGGAGAGGGAGGCCTTCGTCCACCAGTGGGACATAAATGGGCTAACTAACTAACCCTATTTTTTATTTATAATCCATCTGTATTTTTTTTTCTATCCAAATCTATTTGTACACTGCTACATGCCGACGTCTTTATGTCGACACCGCTACGTTGAAAACCAGCGCTATGAGCTAAATAGGACATTGTTACACTAGAGGTAAAAGTTATTCCGTCCCGAGAAGGAGTTGGCGGCCGAGCATAGCGAGGTC
The DNA here is from genome assembly GCA_949319445.1 of Mythimna lalbum. Classification (NCBI taxonomy): domain Eukaryota; kingdom Metazoa; phylum Arthropoda; class Insecta; order Lepidoptera; family Noctuidae; genus Mythimna; species Mythimna lalbum. Next base: position 11,256,428 of record OX439373.1, read on the forward strand.
GCTAATTCGAGGGACTAAATAAGTAACTTTAACCCCGAGGTAAGCATTGTGCTTTTCATTACGAATACAAGATAGACCTACATAGTTTTTTTTTTTAATAATTTGACAGTTGTTAGGTGAAAGTAAAACTCCCTAGGGATGAAAAGTGTTGTACTTTTCAGCCCGCTCCTCAGGCAACTTCAGACCTACTTTCAGAGTATGAGTAATGAAAAATATATTTGTTTTATTGGTTTAACAAACTACGTGGGAAACTTAAACGCTCACCAGCTGCGTGGAATTCCACCTAGAACGCCGCTTTAATTGTACGCACAATGAATGCGTTCATAAACCTGAAATGAGTTTGAAAGTAAATAATTTGTGTTGTTGCAGAGTTAAAGGAGCAAATCAAGGAGATCTCGAAGGGCCTGGATCGTAGAGGGTCCGTGGATGAGAGCCTCATTAGGACAGACGCCGGCAGAGCGGGTAAGACAGACAGAAATACATCTCTAAACAACATTATTTTTAGTTTATGCGAAACCTGAATATAGTTTGTTCAGAATTAGTAACTGAATCAATTCCAATAGTTTTTACACCATGTTATATTTTTTGGTTTTTGGTTATAACGGGTATGACGCCAACAAACAATTGGGTACAAAAGCAACCGCTCAGTCGCCTGGATGGCGAGTTTCAAATTTCGCTACAAGAACATGTATGACGCGAACCAAGCGCATCAAGGCGACCGACCGACTAGTGAGGGTCGCCCGTAAATAAGTCAAGTTCATGTCCAGCTTCCCTCCGTTATTGTACTATCGCTTGCTTTGCATAGACTTTATAATATTTAGAACGTCCAATTTAAATATATTTTTTTTTGTATGAAAATCTGATGAACGAAAATGTGTCAAATTTTTAAAAAGTCATAGAACACAAGTTTTTGTTTGCGATGTTAGTAATACAGTCCTGCAAGGTTGTTAGTGTTCTACAAATAACCCCGGTATAAAAGGCGAAACTGACTGACGGTCCAAAGAGACCTAAACGAAGGTCATCTCGACATCGACATGGCACAAAATCGTGCACTATGGAAGAAATATTCAAGGAGGGCCGACCCCAAATAAATGGGATATGGTCTTGCCAGAAGAAGAAGAAAAGGCGAAACTGACTGACAGACTCAACCACCACCAACAGCCACCAACGATCACCATCAACGATTGCATCACCGCTTACCATCTGGTGGGATTGGAGTGAAGTACTAGTTTATACCAGTAAAAAAAAGACATATCATCACACAGCCGACACTACTGGTAATTCGGTCGGGACTGTTAATCGAGTAAAATGTTTGTCTTTCAGCTGAAACCCGTGTACGGGAACTAGAAACGGAATTATTAGCCGCCGAGAAAACGGCTAAGGCGCGCGAAAAGGAACTCAGCCCTATTTACCACCAGGTATGATATTGTTACGCCGTTAAACTTCAACACGTCATATCTCCGACAAAATAAAGAGTAGCAACGAATAATTAAAACGCATTGCTGTTCGAAAGCTCTAGAACCAAAGTACCTACCTAGCCTGGCAAGATCTGGAACAATCCTTCACAAGTAGTATCTACTACTATCATTATTTAGTAGGTAGATAAAGGAAATGGTACTTTCCGGCTGTCAACAATAGAGTCGAAATTCTCATGAAAGTGACTTTCGGTACATGGAGCAATAAAAATGATTTATGGCCCCGCGACGCGACTCTATTGTTCTGGATTTATCTTGAGACGTAGGTATCTAGAATTTTCCTTGCCCCGCATATAAATACGAGCACCCCGACCGGAAGGGAGTCAGTTTTGACTTTACTCTCTGTTCCGCATACCTCCAAATCATCTCTTACGCCCTTGCCGCTATGAGCGGTAGCTAAACGCGGGGCGGCGAGCGGTTGATGCTCGGTAGCACTATGAGCGCTCATAGTGCTACGCAGCTAACACTGCTCCCAAAACGGTGAAGGAAAACATCGTGAGGAAACCGGTATGTCCTAGAACCAAAAATTCTAAGACATGTGACATTCACCAACCCGCACTGGGTCCCCGTGGTGGATTACGACCCATGCTCTCACCTAGAGAGGAGGCCTGAGTCCCAGCAGCGGGAACATTAAAAAGGCTGTTGATGATAATTCTGACCTCTGCATATAACAAACGTGAAGATTTTTTATTCTTCCTGCGTGAGTCCGACTCACACTTGACTGGTTTCTAAAACAAACAATTTTATTTCAGATCGCCGTCCAATTTGCAGAATTACACGACACAGCTGAAAGAATGTTAGAAAAAGGATGCATATTTGTAAGTTTTAATTTCACTTAATAATTATATCACACTAAGATAACAAAAGCGAAAGTTTGTTAGTGTATGTGTTTCTGTGTTTTTGGGTACACAAATCCTAGAACAGTACATAGGGCCTTATTATACTATTCATACTAGCGAATTGCGAGGGTCTTCAAGGCGTAGTGGGTGCGCGACGACCACTCCGCGCCAATTTATTGCAAACGGACACCAAGATATGGTTGTCCTTATATAGGGCCTTTCAACAAGGACGGGTCGGTGTTGAATTTGAATAAAACAAACTGCGTATGATTTAATAACGATATTATTTTTTTATTTGAAAGCCCCATTGATGCCATTATGTGTGGAATATAACATCGTTCAAATGTCCGCCGCGGCTTCGAACGGTGACACGAATCCGAGAGGCCAAATTTTCAATTACTCTGCTGCATAGATCCGGCTGAATCTGACCGGTCCTCTTCCAAACGGTCCAAAGCCCAGTTAGCGAACAAACGGCGCTGCCTGTGGTCACTAACTTTGAGTTCCTGGGTCAGTTGGATCTTGTAAGGGTACAGGCTCAAGTCCCGACGCAAAATACTTCACGTTGATGTCTGTGAACCGATTGTTTCTAATTTGGTCACCAAACGTTGGAGAGTCGACTTTGAAGGGCCACCGCATCACCGCATGGACGTAGTGTGCGCAACGTTTACACTAACGAACACTGATTTTGATAATAAAGTTTTATCATTTGGACATGCTGCTCAATCGTGTAACTTGCCATGGTGATTTGGCATCAGGGAATCAATACGAAACCATAGCTTTGGCAGTTGCCGCCAAAGCAACATGGCCAACACAAACTGTCAACATCGACTCCCTCTAGATGAAAGACCCTTTATATGCATCTTCGAAGTAATAAAGCCAACAGCAGTGTCTCCTCGTCGAAATTCATTTTGGTTACCGAGTGTATAGTACGACGTTAACTTGCTACATATACGCATTGAAAACGTAGCCAATTCCCACGCGTCGCTGCGCGCCCACCCCGCCCCACAGCCGCGAGCAAACCGCTCTAGTGTGATAACGCCCATAGGGTATGGCACATATTGCCTTGGGACAATTTTCTGCTTTCAGGCGAGCGAAACTAATGTTTATATTGTGTTGAAGCGGTTACAAGCCAACAGGAGGATTTTTGGCTACTCCACGCTTCGATTTTGTAAACATGGTCCACGTTTAGCCTTTTTAAGAGTACTTTCATGTCCTATTCGCCAGGGTCGTTTGTTCGCGACTGGGTACTCCATCTCGTTTAGCTCTTCAATCGCCATAGGTGACAGAAGACCTGACGAGATGGAGTATTTAGGCGTGAAAGTGCGACTGTTTCGGGATAAATGCGAGAGTATAAGTCGGATAAATCCGACGTAGACGAATAGACCGGCCTAAATAAACCTATGAGGAAGCAAATTATTAATTCCCGTCTCTTTTGCTTCTCCAGGACATAGTCCCGTGGCGCGACTCCCGCCGCCAATTCTACTGGCGTTTCAAACGTCTCCTACGTCAGAACGAACAGGAGCGGAGGGTACAGGAGGCGGTGAAGCCAGCAGACAAGATGGAGCAGGGACCCGCCGCCGCCACGCTGCGGCGCTGGTTCACTGAGGACCGGGGGGAGACGCAGGTAACTAGTGTGTCATGTGGACGTAGTGGAGGTGACACGCACAGGAGCGAGGCTCCAGGAGGCGGTGCAGACGCCACAAGATGAGCAGGGACGCTGGTTCTCTGAGGACCGGGGAGAGGGGCAGGTAACTAGTGTGTCATGTGGACGTAGTGGAGGTGACACGCACAGGAGCGAGGCTCCAGGAGGCGGTGAAGACGCCACAAGATGAGCAGGGACGCTGGTTCTCTGAGGACCGGGGGGAGGGGCAGGTAACTAGTGTGTCATGTGGACGTAGTGGAGGTGACACGCACAGGAGCGAGGCTCCAGGAGGCGGTGAAACGCCACAAGATGAGCAGGGACGCTGGTTCACTGAGGACCGGGGGGAGGGGCAGGTAACTAGTGTGTCATGTGGACGTAGTGGAGGTGACACGCACAGGAGCGAGGCTCCAGGAGGCGGTGAAGACGCAACAACTGGTTCACTGAGGACCGGGGGGAGGGGCAGGTAACTAGTGTGTCATGTGGACGTAGTGGAGGTGACACGAACAGGAGGCTCCAGGAGGCGGTGAAGCTGCCACAAGAGGCAGGGGTCCCCCGAGATGATGCTCCTTCCTGGAACTTAGTGACCCTTGCTGGCTTACAATAGCCATTATTAGCCACAGTCTCTCCTCATAATAGGATGACCCATCATACCCTATTGTATCAATGAGCCACGGGATTCCGAAGCCGTGAGCTTAAGCTAGTTGAATATATTTTATTTCTATTACTGACCACCATATCTTATTCCCACAGTCCCACCAGTGGGAGCACGACAACGAGGCGGTCTGCAAGTGGCTAGAGGCTCAGGCCGGAGACGACAACTCGGTGCTGGAGAGGAACCTACGATCCATACACCAGGACGCGCTCTTGCAAGCAGTTAATAACCTCGTTGTGGTGAGTACATATTTCGTCGACTTGGCCTTTCGTAGACTGTAGTGGCCCATGCTGGTCTATAGTAGCCCATGCTGGCTTGAAGTGTTCCATGCTGAACTATAGTGACCCATGCTGGCCTGTAGTGGTCCATGCTGGGTTATAGTGGCCGGTGCTGGCCTATAGTGGCTAATAATGGTCTATAGTGGCCCATATTGTCCTTAAGTGGTCCATGCTGACCTTAAGTGGCCCATGCTGGCCTGCAGTGGCCCATGTTGGCCTGTATTGAGCATGCTGGGCCATAGTATTTGGTGATGGTCCACTGCTGATAGACCACAATAGTCCATTTTGGCCTATGGTCAATGGTCACTGTGTTATTTACTGAAGAATTAAAAACTATTTCTTATTAATCTTTATGGAGAATTATAAGGGGAATGGGATTTTGGAAGTAGTCAATGGAGAGGTACAACATTGTGGCGTTTTCGGTATTTGAAAGAATTGCAAGATAATCGAAATGAAGCCCAACGTCGTAGGCTTTATTCAAAATAGTTTATAGTATTATTAAAAAAATTATGAAGCAATTGTTAAAGTAACGAAATATCAGTGTCCCTAATATTAAGTAAAGTTTCTTTGCTAAAAATATAGTGCAGCAACACTGTTTTTCCGTATTGCCGCACTATAAAAAGCGTTTTATAAAATCTATTTACAAAATAAATATAATTTATTTCTTTCACAGGAACTCACACCGTCACAACGGGCAGAGTTCATCAGAAAATTGACAGCCTTGGAGATGGAGCATTAAACATTAATATAATATAGTTAATTTTAACGAATTAGGACGAACAAATTACGTAGGGTATATATTTATTGTTGGGGCTTTCTAGTTGCGAAGCGGGTCTGTTATATTTACTGTGCGAGGCTTCAGAAACTCTGACCGTACCGCTGTGAGCGGTAGCTAAGCTCAGTGCGGCGAGCGGTAAAATGCACTAACAAATATATGAAAGTGGTTGAAACACGCCACGAGACGCTACTCATAGCATAAACGCGCGCAGTTACCGATGGTGCACCGCTCGCCGCGCCGCGCGTCTCTAAGACCGAACTCGTGACTAGGTCGTAATATAATCAGCCTTTTAATGTTCCCACTGCTGGGACTCAGGCCTACTCTCTAGGAGAGAGAATGGGCCGTAATCTACCACGCGGGCCTAGTTGGTGGTTGTCACATGTCTTCGAATTTTTTATACTAATTTTTTATTTTGAAAGATGTCTAAATATAAGTATATTTTGCAACAATAAATATAACAGACTCGTATGTTTTAAGTTCAGAATTTACTAAAAAAATTAAGTTTCACAGCTTGACGGAAAACTATAAAAAAATATATCCCTATTTGTTGGATTTTTCTTCTTTTAGGACTTTTTCATTACTTACGGCTTTCAGTCTTCTAATGTTCCCACTGCTGGGACTCAGGCCTCCTCTCTAGGAGAGGGAATGGGCCGTAATCCACCACGCAGGCCCAGTGCGGGTTGGTGAATGTCACATATCTTCGAATTTTTGGTTCTAAGACATGCCGGTTTCCTCACGATGTTTTCCTTCGCCGTTTTGAGAGCAGTGGTGATGAAATAAATTACACAAAGTAATGCGCCTCGCTGGGTTTGAGCCTACGACGAGCTAACCGCCAGTTGGGGCCCTTACCACTGAGCTGTTCAATCGGCTGAGCACTTTCTTTTCGACTTTGTTGTCATAGAGATTCTTTATCAATGATATATGGCCAAACGAGGATTGACAGATCATCAAATGTTAACGTTTAAACGATCTGGCCAGTTTTATTTGGCCACAGTGAATTGATAAATATTTACCACTACATAGTATAAAACAAAGTCGCTTTTTCTGTCCCTATATCCCTATGTACGCTTAAATCTTTAAAACTACGCAACGGATTTTGATGCGGTTTTTTTTTTAATAGATGGAGTGATTCAAGAGGAAGGTTTATATGTATAACTAGCTTTCCGCCCGCGGCTTCGCCCGCGTGGACTAGTTTATATCGCGCGGGCAGAGACCCGTGCTCAGCAGTGGAATTATAGGTAGCCTATGTGTTATTCCAGTGTCTCTTCTACCTACCTACCAAATTTGATCTAAATCCGTTCAGTAGTTTTTGCGTGAAAGCGTAACAGACAGACAGACAGAGTTACTTTCGCATTTATAATATTAGTAGGGATAACATCCATTAAATAGTGGAGAAACACCCGAGCGAAGCCGGGGCGGGTTGCTAGTTCTCTAATATATAATCTTCCGTTTGGCTGTGAAACTAAGTGACATGACAATTTTTTTGTATAGAGTTTTTTTTTATTTATTTGTTAACTTAGATACACCTAGATACCTCTTGGTACGAAACGATGGACGGTGGTCCTTTTTTGTTAGCTTACTGATCGTTAGGAGTCGGCCGGGCCAGTTTCTAGAAGTGAAAATTATCGGAAAACTAGCTGCTCCCAGCTAGCGTGATAGCAGAAAATTATCCCAAAGGAACATTCTTCCGGGATAAAAAGTATCCTATGACCTATTCCAGGACATAGTCTATCCGTGTACCAAGTTTTATCAAAATCGGTTTTGCCATTTAGGCGTGAAGACGTAACAAACAAACTCACTTTCGCTTTTATAATATTTGTGATTTGTGAGACAAATTTTCAAAAGTTTCGTTGTAACAACGATAATTACATGCGTTGGAAGGCTTCCAACAAGGTGGACCGATGACCTGGTCAAGGTCGCTGGAATCCGATGGATGCGTGACGCATCGGTCCTTGTGGCGACTCTTGGGGGAGGCCTATGTCCAACAGTGGACGTCTTTGGATGATAATTACATTCCAGAAACTGGTTGAACATATAATGAATGTGTAGGCTTAGTATAGATAGAGTCAATTCCGAAATAAAATAAATAATAATAATATTTTTGCTTGGTTTTAAGAAGCTTAAAGCGCAAAATTAAGAATAAAATTAATCTGTAAAAATCAGAATTGACATATCTTTACTAAGCATCTTTTGTTATAGCTAAGTAACTCAGTTCGCCATTTAATTTACGGCCTAGCCAAGTAACTAAATGGCGGTGTTATAGTCAGCCGGTGCGTCTAACTGTCTCCAAACATAGGCATCAAACAAACGCCGCCACAAAAAACAGCTGAAGCCCGCGACAGCGCGGCAGGGAAGCTTGAAACGGCTTCAAGCGTTTTTTGTGGTGCCACAAAAAAAGTCCGCCTCTAAATAAAGCTTGACGCGGCGTTTTTTTTTTTGAAGATTGTGTGTGGGGACAGTAATACAACAATTAGGCTTGTTTTTCACGGACGCGTAGCTTCATACACGCGTATTTGCATTAATATATAAACATTAATTAATTGGCAATTGTTAAAGTAACGAAATATCAGCTAATCTCCCTGATATTAAGTAATTTCATTACTAAAAATATTGCAACACTGTTCCTTCGCTGTAATGTTGGCAATACAGAAAATTGCCAACATTACGGCGAAGGAACTTCTTAAGTGAAACGCACTGTCTAAGTCGATGTCACTTCACATCATGTCGTTGCTTCGTCGACAGTCTCATAGTATATTGTATGTCAGCTTCACGCAGGCGTACATCAAGCGTATAATGACGAATACGCATCTATGAAACTACGCGTCCGTGGAAATTACGCCTAATACAACATTTATTTCCAGTCCAAATCCTAACGATCAATAAGCAAAATTAAATCTGTTTAAATTCTCAAAAATGTATAAATTATACATTAAATTGTATAATCTTGTGTATATTTGTTATACTTGTTGCGATTGTAAATGTATATTGACAGCTAATTCGAGGCATTTGTAATGTTTAATTTCAATTTTATGTGGCTTGGAAAATTTCTGACTAGCTACTAGTGTACATTTTCCGATATTTCTATCGGAAAATGTATCAGTTTTTACAAGCTTTTATTTAGTTTCACCTGTCCTGATGTTTGTCTGTCGTCAAATCTTGCAAATTAAATTTGATCCACTTCCCGGTTACCGATTGAGCTGAAATTTTGCATGCATGTGTAAATCAGATGACAATGCAAAATTATTATGACATGAAGCTGATCTGATGATGGAACCGGAAGGTGGTTATAGGAACTTGGTAGTTAAACGACACAACCCCATCGAGTTTGGGCTCGTATGATTCGTCTTGACGAGTATTAATTATATAGTTATATCCAGATATAAAAGCTTGCTATAAAAATTAAGATTTTCATAAACAACTACTTTTGTTTTATGACTTTTTACAAAACACATTTACCAAAAACAAACCTTCAAGATTTCGTTATTCTATCTAACACATTTCAACTGTGTCTTTTGCTATCACTGCCTACGTCTGTATGACGCGATGCAAGCGCATCAAGCACCCTCGTCGCCCGATCTCGCCCCCCTTCGCTGTTGTACTATCGCTTGCTTCGCATAGACTTCGTAATATTAGAATGTTGAATGGGTTACTTTTAGGCAAGCGTGCTCTATCGTCGGCCACATCATTGCTTACCATCAGGTGAGATAGTGGTCAAACGCGAGCCTATCCATAATAAAAAAAAACATCTTTATAGCTCCACGCGTTCTTGAGGAATAATAAGGTTATTAGACAGAGATTTTCCGATCCACATATTACTATCTAAACATAAAATAATTATTGTTGTGTTCATAAATCGCTATGCAATTGAATGTGTGAATTGAAAACTGCAATATGTACAAAATGTGCAATAAATACATTCCCATGGTAAAATTTGTTAAAAGATTTCTATATTGTTGGCAAGCTTGGGCTTTTGAGCCGACAGCTGAGAGGATATGCGAAACCCGAAACACGTGTCTAGTATTTTTATGTAAAGAATCTATGTACAAAATTTTATAACTGTATCATGAATACAAAGTTATAAGCTTGTTATGTCAACAAAAATACATGGTCACCAGATGACCATCTGGTGCTCCTGCAATCTGCTGTGCGCTGGCGCCTAATGCCTGCTATGACCTGCCGTGACCTGTGTTGTACTTAGTGTCGGTGGTGTCCAACTTGTAACCAGTTTTAAATATTTCAGGAAAAAAACCATTTCATATAAAAAAAATAACCGACTTCACTAAAAAAATGACTTAATTTGAGGAGTTCCCTCGATTTCGCCAAGATTCCATAATCAGATCCCAACTTCGTGACTATGGGACCATTTGGGAAGTATACCCTTTCCAACAATAAAATTATTTTTCAAATCGCTTGGCAAGCGACGAACAAACATAAAAAAAAACATACAAACATCCGAATTGAGAACCTCCTCCTTTTTTAGCAGTCGGTTAAAAAATATGACATGGTGTAAAAACTATTGGAATCTATTCAGTTACTGATTCTGAGCAAACTATATTCAGGTTTCGCATAAACTAAAAATAATGTTGTATTATCAAAGCAGACCTCTTGCGCCAATGGCGACAACTGGTGGCAATTTAAACAATGAAGTTTTAACATACCAATGTTTTTTTTAAGTGTAGCAACACTCAAACGCTAAAAGCCGCTATCTAAATATGTAGTGATATTAATATTATTTGCGCGAACACGAAGCACGTTATTTATTATTTAATGTTATTTACTTATGTTTAAAATGGGACCAAATAAATACATGGTGTATATTATGATTTAATGAATGTTTTATTTTATTTCTTATCCTTTATCCTTTCTTGGGAAAAAGAGCTGGAATAGGGTTTTTTTACGGTAGGCAAAAATCATCTTATGACAACTCCCGCTCTTGGGTGGAGCGGGAGATAGTGTCAGACTCTTACTGACTAAAAAACCCACCCCGTTCCTTCTAGCCTTCATACCGGGGCTCGAGTTTCCTTTCGGATAACCCTGGCCCCAGTAGGCTTCAACCCAGCTGGGCCCCTCCTGTTGCTGACAACTTCTTGAGGCGCGCGGGAATAGTGTGCGCCGTCGACGTCTTGGGTTTGGTGTGGACAGTTACCGGACGGTCGGACAGCGAGCTACCCATGGCTCGCCGTCCGCGAGCCCGCGTGTGGCCGGAAATCGGGATCGGAATCCCGGCGGCGGCGGCGAGGGTGCCGTTGCCTGATGCGGTCTGCCTCCTCCTTTGCTAGCATTACTGTTTCGCAGAAGGATGCGATCGCCTGCCGTTCCTCCTCGCTCCGGACCACGGCCTCGGCCAAAGCCGGGAGAAATCCATTATTGGTTTTTGGGTACCTAAGCAGAGATATTTTTGACTCGAGCAGATTCTCCGCAGGAGAACTAAAGTTGCTGACATAGCTCAAAGAATCGCCAAACTTAAGTGGCAATGAGCAGGGCACATTGCTCGCAGAACAGATGGCCGTTGGGGCCAAAAAGGTTCTGGGGTGGCGACCGCGTACCGGAAGACGCAGCGTTGGAAGCCCTCCAACAAGGTGAACTGATGACCTGGTGAAGGTTGCGGGAAGCCGATGGATGCGAGACACACGGAATCGTTCGTTGTGGCGACGCTTGGGGGAGGCCTATGTCCAACAGTGGACGTGTGTTGGCTAAAATGATGATGATGATGAAAAAAAAATGGTTTAAATAAACATGAATTTCAAAGCACGTTTGACGTTTTCTTTTTTTGTCGACGGGGAAAATCATCTTAAGACAAAACCCGCTCTTGGGTGGAGCGGGAGATAGTGTCAGACTATTACTGACTAAAAACCCCGCGCCGTTCCTTCTAGCCTTCATACTGGGGCACGAGCTCCCTTTCAGACAACCCTGTCCCCCGTAGGCTTCGACCCAGCTGGGCCCCTCCTGCTGCTGACAACTCCTTGAGGCGCGCGGGAACATTGCGCGCCGTCGACGTCTTGGACTTGGTCCATTACCGGACGATCGGACAGCGAGCTAATCATGGCTCGCCGTCCGTGAGCCCGCGTCTACGGTGGCTGGAAATCGGGATCAGAATCCCGGCGTGGGCGCCGTAGCCTGATACGATCGGCCTCCTCCTTTACTAGCATTACTGCTTCGCAGAAGGAGGCGACCGTCTGCCATTCCTCCTCGCTCCGGACCATGGCCTCGACCAGGGCCCGGCGCAAGAGGCCTCCGCTGCCGATCGCCCCCACGAGGGCACGGCAATGCTCCGCCCAGGCAGGGCACACCTCAACTGCGTGCTCCACCGTGTCCTCCGGGCGCTCCGCATAGTGGCGACACCCGGGCGTCTCTTCCGACTTAATCTGAAACAGGTACCTCCCGAACGTGCCATATCCGGTGAGGACCTGCGTCATGTGGAAGGTAAGGACGCCGTAAAGTCTTTCCAGCCACGCCTCAAAGAGGGGACTTACCGCCATAATCGTGGCGTGCCCAGCACTGGGTTGCGATAGCCGTTGACGCCATTTCAACATGAGATCCCGCCGGAAAATATGTTCCCTTGGGATGTATTTCTTACATTACTAAGCAGTTATCTGCAGCTATAGTTTCTCTTTACAGAATATAAGTTACACGCCGCCACGGGCAGCTGCTACAAACACCATAAGAAGCCCAGCTCCTGGGTCACAGCACACAAGATATGCGCAGCCGAGGGAGCCCACCTGCTCATCATTAACAACAAAAAAGAGGCAGACGCTGTCAAAAACGCCTATTTGGATTCACCATCCTATGGCAGTTGGGGAGAAGCGACCCACATCGGCCTACGAGACTGGAATGGAGACCATACCTGGCTCTCTATTCACGGTAGGTATTCATCATCATCATCATCATCATCATCATCATCATCATCATCAGCCTTTTAAATGTTCCCACTGGTGGGACTCAGACCTCTTCTCTAGGAGAGGGAATAGGCCGTAATCCACCGCGCGGGCCCAGTGCGGATTAGTGGATGTCTTACGTCTTCGAATTTTTGGTTCTAGGACATGCCGGTTTCCTCTCGATGTTTTCCTTCACCGTTTTGAGAGCAGTAGGTTTTAAGAATCCAATCCCGTAAATGCGGATACGTATGTGTGTATGTTCATCTTTTTCCTCATAACTCCTAAACTACTTATCAGAACTCGACAAATGAGGTGTTGAGAATCGTCTCACGGGCCTCAAAAAAACTCCGCCACAAAAAAACGCTAGTAGCCGCCGCAAAAAACATCTGAAGCGCGCGACACCCGGCCCATTCACGACCTTAGCGCGGCGAGCGGCAGCGACGTGCGGGGCGGCGAGCGTTAAGAACAAATGTATGAAAATGTTTGAAGCACGCCACGAGTCGCCGCCCATAACAAAAATGCGCGCTGTTTTGTCAGAGCGAATAACTGCAGCGGCGCGCGGTGCGGGGAGCGGCGAGATCAAAAGTACAAGTGAGAGAGCGTGACGCCACGAAACAGAGCGGCGCGTTTGGCGGCGCGGATAGCGGTGTAGGTGTGACGGACTCGGCGGCGAACTCGTATACAAAAAATTTTAGACGATTTTGTGGCGGTAATAGATACCGAGGCGCTTATTACTGAAATTTTAAATCGACCCCCTATATGGATGTCAAAACATCCTCAACATAAATATAAAAACGTTATAAAAATGTTGTGGGAAGAAATAAAACAATGTTTTCCGGAATATCATGGTAAGTTTAATATAAATTGTTAACATAATAACGTAGTATCAGCTACCATAATTATATTGTCTGTACACAGTAGGGATAATTTTGATAACGCCATAATTTTGAGCACGTGCCGACTACCTAAATACGTCCACCTGGGCCGCTGCCGCTCGCCGCTACTGAGGGTACGTGGCGTGTAAAACGCACCGCTTGCCGCCGCCGCGCCGCCTGCCGCGCCGCTCGCCGCTACTGAGGGTACGTGGCGTGTAAAACGCACCGCTTGCCGCCGCCGCGCCGCCTGCCGCGCCGCTCGCCGCTACTGAGGGTACGTGGCGTGTAAAACGCACCGCTTGCCGCCGCCGCGCCGCCTGCCGCGCCGCTCGCCGCTACTGAGGGTACGTGGCGTGTAAAACGCACCGCTTGCCGCCGCCGCGCCGCCTGCCGCGCCGCTCGCCGCTACTGAGGGTACGTGGCGTGTAAAACGCACCGCTTGCCGCCGCCGCGCCGCCTGCCGCGCCGCTCGCCGCTACTGAGGGTACGTGGCGTGTAAAACGCACCGCTTGCCGCCGCCGCGCCGCCTGCCGCGCCGCTCGCCGCTACTGAGGGTACGTGGCGTGTAAAACGCACCGCTTGCCGCCGCCGCGCCGCCTGCCGCGCCGCTCGCCGCTACTGAGGGTACGTGGCGTGTAAAACGCACCGCTTGCCGCCGCCGCGCCGCCTGCCGCGCCGCTCGCCGCTACTGAGGGTACGTGGCGTGTAAAACGCACCGCTTGCCGCCGCCGCGCCGCCTGCCGCGCCGCTCGCCGCTACTGAGGGTACGTGGCGTGTAAAACGCACCGCTTGCCGCCGCCGCGCCGCCTGCCGCGCCGCTCGCCGCTACTGAGGGTACGTGGCGTGTAAAACGCACCGCTTGCCGCCGCCGCGCCGCCTGCCGCGCCGCTCGCCGCTACTGAGGGTACGTGGCGTGTAAAACGCACCGCTTGCCGCCGCCGCGCCGCCTGCCGCGCCGCTCGCCGCTACTGAGGGTACGTGGCGTGTAAAACGCACCGCTTGCCGCCGCCGCGCCGCCTGCCGCGCCGCTCGCCGCTACTGAGGGTACGTTGCGTGTAAAACGCACCGCTTGCCGCCGCCGCGCCGCCTGCCGCGCCGCTCGCCGCTACTGAGGGTACGTGGCGTGTAAAACGCACCGCTTGCCGCCGCCGCGCCGCCTGCCGCGCCGCTCGCCGCTACTGAGGGTACGTGGCGTGTAAAACGCACCGCTTGCCGCCGCCGCGCCGCCTGCCGCGCCGCTCGCCGCTACTGAGGGTACGTGGCGTGTAAAACGTACCGCTTGCCGCCGCCGCGCCGCCTGCCGCGCCGCTCGCCGCTACTGAGGGTACGTGGCGTGTAAAACGCACCGCTTGCCGCCGCCGCGCCGCCTGCCGCGCCGCTCGCCGCTACTGAGGGTACGTGGCGTGTAAAACGCACCGCTTGCCGCCGCCGCGCCGCCTGCCGCGCCGCTCGCCGCTACTGAGGGTACGTGGCGTGTAAAACGCACCGCTTGCCGCCGCCGCGCCGCCTGCCGCGCCGCTCGCCGCTACTGAGGGTACGTGGCGTGTAAAACGCACCGCTTGCCGCCGCCGCGCCGCCTGCCGCGCCGCTCGCCGCTACTGAGGGTACGTGGCGTGTAAAACGCACCGCTTGCCGCCGCCGCGCCGCCTGCCGCGCCGCTCGCCGCTACTGAGGGTACGTGGCGTGTAAAACGCACCGCTTGCCGCCGCCGCGCCGCCTGCCGCGCCGCTCGCCGCTACTGAGGGTACGTGGCGTGTAAAACGCACCGCTTGCCGCCGCCGCGCCGCCTGCCGCGCCGCTCGCCGCTACTGAGGGTACGTGGCGTGTAAAACGCACCGCTTGCCGCCGCCGCGCCGCCTGCCGCGCCGCTCGCCGCTACTGAGGGTACGTGGCGTGTAAAACGCACCGCTTGCCGCCGCCGCGCCGCCTGCCGCGCCGCTCGCCGCTACTGAGGGTACGTGGCGTGTAAAACGCACCGCTTGCCGCCGCCGCGCCGCCTGCCGCGCCGCTCGCCGCTACTGAGGGTACGTGGCGTGTAAAACGCACCGCTTGCCGCCGCCGCGCCGCCTGCCGCGCCGCTCGCCGCTACTGAGGGTACGTGGCGTGTAAAACGCACCGCTTGCCGCCGCCGCGCCGCCTGCCGCGCCGCTCGCCGCTACTGAGGGTACGTGGCGTGTAAAACGCACCGCTTGCCGCCGCCGCGCCGCCTGCCGCGCCGCTCGCCGCTACTGAGGGTACGTGGCGTGTAAAACGCACCGCTTGCCGCCGCCGCGCCGCCTGCCGCGCCGCTCGCCGCTACTGAGGGTACGTGGCGTGTAAAACGCACCGCTTGCCGCCGCCGCGCCGCCTGCCGCGCCGCTCGCCGCTACTGAGGGTACGTGGCGTGTAAAACGCACCGCTTGCCGCCGCCGCGCCGCCTGCCGCGCCGCTCGCCGCTACTGAGGGTACGTGGCGTGTAAAACGCACCGCTTGCCGCCGCCGCGCCGCCTGCCGCGCCGCTCGCCGCTACTGAGGGTACGTGGCGTGTAAAACGCACCGCTTGCCGCCGCCGCGCCGCCTGCCGCGCCGCTCGCCGCTACTGAGGGTACGTGGCGTGTAAAACGCACCGCTTGCCGCCGCCGCGCCGCCTGCCGCGCCGCTCGCCGCTACTGAGGGTACGTGGCGTGTAATTTGATATAATGATTAATTTGATATAATGATAAAATTAGTATATAAATTTATATTTATTATTATAAGTTGTTATTTTTAAGTAAGTTAATTAAAAGGAATTCGGCAAATTTAAATATTCACTTGTTTATCAAAAACATGTCTTTTTGAAAATAATATAAAGTCTAATCTGCCCACTGATGAAAAATTAAAGGGCTGCAGTAATTTGACTGTACAAAGGTAGCATAATCATTAGTCATTTAATTGATGACTTGTATGAAAGATTGAATGAAATATTAACTGTCTCTTAATTATATATGTTGTAGAATTTAATTTTTTAATTAAAAAGTTAAAATATTTTAAAAAGACGAGAAGACCCTATAGAGTTTTATAATTTTATTAATTAAGATTATTTAAATAATTATAAATTAAAATTATTAAAATTATTTTGTTGGGGTGACAAAAAAATTAAATTAACTTTTTTTTTATGGGTAACATATATAAATGGGTATTTGATCCAATAATATTGATTATAAGAAAAAATTACCTTAGGGATAACAGCGTAATTTTTTTTTTTAGTTCATATAAAAAAAAGAGTTTGCGACCTCGATGTTGGATTAAGATAAAATTTAAATGCAGAAGTTTAAAATTTTTGATCTGTTCGATCATTAAAATCTTACATGATCTGAGTTCAAACCGGTGTGAGCCAGGTTGGTTTCTATCTTTTATTTAATAAAATATTTTAGTACGAAAGGATTAAATATTTAAATTAAATTTATATTAAGAGAATTTTAATAATTTTAATATAAAAAAAAATATTAATTAGTATATATATATATATATATATATATATATATATATATATATATATATATATACTATTTTGGCAGAAAATTGTGATGATTTTAGAAGTCATTTATATATAATTAAATTATATAGGTAGTATTGTATATTTTTGATGTTTATTTAATTGTAATTGGATTATTAATTTTAATTATTGGGGTATTAGTAGGGGTGGCATATTTAACTTTATTAGAGCGTAAGGTTTTAGGTTATATTCAAATTCGGAAAGGTCCTAATAAGGTTGGGGTTTTAGGAATTTTACAACCTTTTTCAGATGCTATTAAATTATTTACTAAGGAGCAAACTTATCCTAATTTTTCTAATTATATTTGTTATTATTTTTCTCCTGTAATTAGATTTATTTTATCTTTAATAATTTGATTATTAATTCCTTATTATTTTAATTTAATTAGATTTAATTTAGGGGTTTTATTTTTTTTATGTTGTACAAGATTGGGGGTTTATACAGTAATGGTAGCTGGATGGGCTTCTAATTCAAATTATGCCTTATTGGGGGGTTTACGGGCTGTAGCTCAAACTATTTCTTATGAAGTTAGTTTGGCTTTAATTTTAATATCTAGAATTATTATAATTATAGACTTTAATTTATTTAAGTTTTTTTGTTATCAGGAATATATTTGATTTTTATTTTTAATATTTCCTTTAAGATTATGCTGAATGAGATCTAGATTAGCTGAAACTAATCGAACACCTTTTGATTTTGCTGAGGGGGAGAGAGAATTAGTTTCTGGATTTAATGTTGAGTATAGAAGAGGAGGGTTTGCTTTAATTTTTTTAGCTGAGTATTCTAGAATTTTATTTATAAGAATATTATTTGTTTTATTATATTTAGGGGGTTTTAATTTGAGAGTTTCATTTTATTTAAAAATAAGATTTATTTCTTTTTTATTTATTTGAGTTCGTGGGACTTTACCTCGATATCGTTATGATAAATTAATATATTTAGCTTGAAAAAGATATTTACCAATTTCTTTGAATTTTTTATTATTTTTTTTAGGTATGAAGGTTTTATTAATATAATTTAATTTTTTTTTAGTATAAATTAATAGAAAAATAATTCTTTCTTAAGTTTTCAAAACAAATGCTTATTCTCAAGCTCATTAATTGTTAATTAAATAAAAGATTGTCTCAATATTTATTAATAAATGGGTTTATAATGAAATAAGAGAAATAAAGAATTGTTAATATTTGTCCAGTAATAATATAAGGGTTTTCTACTGGACGAGCTCCAATTCAAGTTAATAAAATAACAATTGTTACTATTGATCAAAATAAAATTTGATTAATAGGATAAAATTGAATTCCTTGAATTTTTTTATTAAAGGTAAAGGGGAGAATAATTAAAATTAAAATAGATATTACTAGGGCAATTACTCCTCCTAATTTATTAGGAATTGATCGTAAAATTGCATAAGCAAATAAAAAATATCATTCTGGTTGAATGTGAACTGGGGTAACTAAAGGATTAGCTGGGATAAAATTATCAGGATCTCCTAATAAGTAGGGGTTTGTTAATGTTAAAATAGTTAATAAAAATAATAAAATAATAAATCCAATTAGATCCTTAAATGTAAAGAAGGGATGAAAGGGGATTTTATCTAAATTTCTGTTTATACCTAGTGGGTTGTTAGATCCTGTTTGATGTAAAAATAATAAGTGAATTATTGTTATTATTAATACAATAAAAGGTAATAGAAAATGAAATGTATAAAATCGAGTTAGGGTTGCATTATCTACAGCAAACCCCCCTCAAATTCAAGTTACAATTTTTACTCCTAATGAGGGAATGGCTGATAAAAGATTTGTAATAACAGTTGCTCCTCAAAATGATATTTGACCTCAGGGTAAAACGTATCCTATAAATGCTGTTGCTATTAATAAGAATAAAATAATTACTCCCACTATTCAAGTATATTTTAAATTAAAAGATTCATAATAAATTCCTCGACCAATATGAAGGTAAATGCAAATAAAAAAGAAAGATGCTCCATTAGCATGAAGAGTTCGAATTAATCAACCATAATTTACATTTCGGCAAATGTAATTTACTCTATAAAATGCTATTTCAATATTTGCTGTATAATATATGGTTAAAAATAGTCCTGTTAGAATTTGAGTGATTAAACATAAGGCTAGTAATGATCCAAAATTTCATCAAGCTGAAATATTTGATGGGGAGGGTAGATCAATAAGTGATCCATTAATAATTTTTAAAATGGGATGAGTTTTTCGAATGGTAATAAATTTATTTATCATTTAAATTAATTTGATGATGATCGAATAGGACCATAAAAAATATTAGTAATTTTTACAATTGCAATTAAAGTAATAAATAGATAAATTACTAATATTATTATGATTAAAAATGTTTGGTTGTTGTATAATTTTCTTAAGTTAATTTTATTTTCATTATTAATAAATAAAATTAATTGATTAATATTATCTATATCTGAATTTACAGATAAGTTTATTCAGGATAAGTTGTTTATGTATATAAATTTAGTTGTTATTATTAAAATTAATAAAATAAAAAATATTTTTTTTATATTAATTATTAATTTAAATATTTCATTTGAGGCAATACTTGATACATAAATAAATAATACTAATAATCCCCCTAAAAAAGTAAGAAATAAAATGTATGCAAATCAATAAGTTTTAATTAATATTCCTCTTAATAAACAAGTTAATAAAGTTTGGATTAAAATTATTAATCCTATAGATAGGGGGTTATTTAAAAATAATATAAAAAAGGAAATTGTAATTATCATAAGGGAAAAGATTAATTTTAAGATTTCAAATCAAGGAATAGTTTAAAAAAAATAATAATTTTGGAGATTATTGATAAAGATATTCTTTTTCTTTGAAGTTTTTAAAGTATAAAACTTAACTTTGATTTACAAGACCAATATTTTTTATAAACTATAAAAACAAATGATAATTTTAAATATATGATTTGTTTTTATTTTAATATTTATTGTAGGTAATTTGATTTTTATTTCTAAACATAAACATTTAATAATTGTTTTACTTAGATTAGAATTTATTGTTTTAAGAATTTTTTTTTTTATGTTAATTTATTTAATATTTATTAATTATGATATATATATATTGATAGTATTTTTAGTTTTTTCAGTTTGTGAGGGGGCATTAGGGTTATCTATTTTAGTTTCTATAATTCGAACTCATGGAAATGATTATTTTCAAAGATTTAATTTATTATAATTAAATAATTAGATATAATGATAAAATTTTTAATTATAATAATTTTTATAATACCTTTATGTTTTATAAAAAATATGTTTTGAATGGTTCAAATAATTTTATTTTTCATGATATTTTTATTTATAAATTTAGGTTTGAGATTAAATTTATTTTGTAATATAAGATATATGTTATCATGTGATATTATATCTTATGGTTTAATTATGTTAAGAATTTGAATTTCTATTTTAATAATTATAGCTAGAGAAAATTTAAATAAAATAAGTTTTTATGTAAATTTTTTTTTATTTAATATTCTTTTTTTATTAATTATATTGTATATAACTTTTAGAACAATAAATATGTTTATATTTTATTTATTTTTTGAGGGTAGATTAATTCCTACTTTATTATTAATTATTGGTTGAGGCTATCAACCTGAACGTATTCAGGCTGGGGTATATTTATTATTTTATACTTTGTTTGTTTCTTTACCATTATTAATGGGAATTTTTTATGTTTTTAATGAAATATATTGTATAATAATATATTTTTTAAAAATTTTTAATTTAAATTTTTATATTTTATATTTTTCAATAATTTTAGCTTTTTTAGTAAAAATGCCAATATATTTTGTTCATTTGTGATTACCTAAAGCTCATGTTGAAGCACCTGTTTCTGGTTCTATAATTTTAGCTGGTATTATATTAAAATTAGGGGGGTATGGTTTATTACGTTTAATAATTTTTATGCAGGAAATTAATTTAAAGTTAAATTATTTAAGAGTTGTTATTAGTTTAATTGGTGGATTTTATATTAGATTAAAATGTTTTTGTCAAGTAGATATTAAATCATTAATTGCTTATTCTTCTGTAGCTCATATGAGAATTGTAATTAGAGGTATTATAACTATAAATTATTGGGGGTTTGTTGGATCTTATATTTTAATAATTGGTCATGGATTATGTTCTTCAGGTATATTTTGTTTAGCTAATATTAATTATGAACGTTTACATAGACGAAGATTATATATTAATAAGGGGATAATAAATTTTATACCTTCTATGAGATTGTGATGATTTTTATTAATATCTTCTAATATAGCGGCTCCTCCTAGATTAAATTTAATAGGAGAAATTAGTTTAATTAATAGATTAATAAGATGATCTTGGGTTTCTATATTTTCATTAATATTAATTTCTTTTTTTAGAGCGGGATATAGTTTATATTTATATTCATTTATTCAACATGGGAAATATTATTCAGGTGTTTATAGATATTATATAGGGGTTTCTCGTGAATATTTGATGTTAATATTACATTGATTACCTTTAAATATTTTAGTTTTAAAAATTGATTGTAGAATAATTTGGTTTTATTTAAATAATTTAAATATAAAATATTGATTTGTGGTATCAAAAATATGAATAAATTCATTTTAAATTATTAATAATATAAAATATTCAATTTGTTTTATTTCTTTTATTTTTTTATTTTTGATAAGAATAATTAATTTTTTTTTTACAATTTATTTTATTATAAATAATATAATTATTTTAATAGAATGGGAAATTATTTCTTTTAATTCTATATCAATTGTAATATCTATTTTATTAGATTGAATATCTTTGTTGTTTATAATATTTGTTTTTTTAATTTCTTCTGTTGTTATTTATTATAGAAAAAGATATATGAGATCTGAGTTAAATTTAATACGATTTATTTTATTAGTATTATTATTTGTTTTTTCAATAATATTATTAATTATTAGCCCTAATATTATTAGAATTTTATTAGGTTGAGATGGTTTAGGTTTAGTTTCTTATTGTTTGGTAATTTATTATCAAAATTTAAAATCTTATAATGCGGGAATATTAACAGCTTTAAGAAATCGTGTTGGAGATGTTTTTATTTTAATAGTTATTGCTTGAATAATAAATTATGGTAGTTGAAATTATATTTTTTATTTAGAATTTATAAATAATGATTGAGAAATAAATATAATTAGTAGACTAATTATTATAGCTGCAATAACAAAAAGTGCTCAAATTCCTTTTAGTTCTTGATTACCCGCTGCTATAGCGGCTCCCACTCCTGTCTCTGCATTAGTTCATTCTTCTACTTTAGTAACAGCTGGGGTATATTTATTAATTCGATTTAATATAATATTGCTTGATATATTTTTTTTAAAATTATTACTACTATTATCAGGGTTAACGATATTTATAGCTGGTATTTCGGCTAATTATGAGTTTGATTTAAAAAAAATTATTGCTTTATCTACTTTAAGACAATTAGGTTTAATAATAAGAATTTTAAGAATAGGTTTACCTGATTTAGCTTTTTTTCATTTATTAACTCATGCTATATTTAAAGCTTTATTATTTATATGTGCTGGGGTAATTATTCATATAATAAATGATATGCAGGATATTCGTTTTATAGGGGGAATTAGTTTGTTTATTCCATTAACTTCTTTATGTATAAATATTTCTAATTTGGCTTTATGTGGAATTCCTTTTTTAGCTGGGTTTTACTCTAAAGATTTAATTTTAGAATTAGTTAGATTTAGAAATTTAAATTTAAGAATTTTTTTTTTATATTATTTTTCTACGGGTTTAACTATATTTTATACTTTTCGTTTATTAATATATTTAATAGTAAATGATTATAATTTAATAAGAGTTTATAATTTATATGATGAGGATTATGTTATATTAAAAAGAATGTTAGTTTTATTGTTTATAAGAATTATTAGAGGAAGATTTTTAAGATGATTAATTTTTTCTTATCCTTATATAATTTATTTACCTTTCAATTTGAAAATAATAGTTATTTATGTTAGTTTAATTGGTGGGATTTTAGGTTATTTAATTAGAAATATAAAAATTTATTCTGTTAATAAATTTATTATAACTTATAATTTAAGAAATTTTTTATGTATAATATGATTTATACCTAATTTATCAACTTATGGTTTAAGATATTATTTTTTAAATTTTGGGCAAAATTTATTAAAAAATATTGATTTAGGATGAAGAGAATTATATAGAGGGTTTGGGATAGTTAAAATTTTAAAAAAATATTCTGTTTTTTATAATATTTATCAAATAAATAATTTTAAAATTTATTTATTTAGATTTATTATTTGAATAATAATTTTATTTGTGTTATTATTATTTAATAGTTAATTTAAATAGCTTATAAATGAGAGTGTAATATTGAAGATATTAAGGAGATATATATTATCTTTAAATATAATTTTTGTAGTATATTTATAAAAATAATATATGTATATTTTGTTTTTACAGTGAAAATGTAAAGTTTTAATTTAAACTATATAAATAGAAATATTAATGGAATTTAACCACTAAAAATTAAGTTAGCAGCTTAGTTTTAATCTTTATATTTCTGGTTTAATTGGAATATGAATTCAATGATATCATTAACAGTGATATACCTCTTTTTTGGTTTCAATTAATATATATATATATATATATATATATATATATTAAATAAGGAGTTTATATAAACTCTTTCTTTTAAGTCGAAATTAAATGCAAAATTGCTTCTTATTTAAGATAAATTATATAAATATAATATTTTTTGAGTGCAAATCAAATGTTTTATTAAACTATAATCCTATTTAATTTGTTCAATTTAATATATTTTGATTTCATTCATGATATAATCCAATTAGTAAAATTAAAATAAAAAAAAATCTAATTTTTGTTCAAAAAATAAAATTTACTAGCTTATATAGGGGGATAATTGGGAAAATAAGGGCGATTTCCACATCAAAAATTAAAAAAATTACAGTAATTAAAAAAAAATGTAGTGAAAAAGGTATTCGAGCTGAAGATTTAGGGTCAAATCCACATTCAAATGGGGAACATTTTTCTCGATCTGAAAATGTTTTTTTTGATAAAATAATAGATAAAAATATTATAATATTAGAAATTAATATGATAATAATGAAAATATTTGTTATTAAAGTAATTATTTATATTAAAATTTTTAAACTTTTTGATTGGAAGTCAAATATACTAAATATATTATATAAATAATTAATTTCCTCATCAATAAATTGAAATATAAAGGAATAATCAAACTACGTCAACAAAATGTCAATATCAAGCTGCTGCCTCAAATCCAAAATGATGGTTTCTAGAAAAATGATTATTTAAATGGCGAATTAAGCAAATTAAAAGAAATAATGTTCCGATAATTACGTGTAAACCATGGAATCCTGTTGCTATAAAAAATGTTGATCCATAAATTCTATCTGCAATAGTAAAAGGTGCTTCTAAATATTCATATGCCTGAAGAATAGTAAAATAAATTCCTAAAATAATAGTGATAAATAAGCCTTGAGTTATTTGGGAATTATTATTTTCTATAATAGCATGATGAGCTCAAGTAACAGATACTCCTGAGCTAATTAAAATAATTGTGTTTAATAGAGGAATTTGAAAAGGATTAAAGGGAATAATTCTAGTTGGGGGTCAAATAGCTCCAATTTCAATATTAGGTGCTAAACTTCTGTGAAAAAATGCCCAAAAAAAAGAAACAAAAAAAAAGATTTCAGAAACAATAAATAAAATTATTCCTCATCGAAGTCCTTTAGTAACTAGAATTGTATGTTTACCTTGAAGTGTTCCTTCACGACAAATATCTCGTCATCATTGATATATTGTTATAATAATAATTAAATATCCTAAAATTAATAAATTTATATTAAAATTATGAAATCATTTTACTATTCCTGTTACAAGAACTATAACTCCAATAGCTCCTGTTAAAGGTCATGGTCTATAATCTACTAAATGAAATGGATGATTAAAATTTGTTTTCATTAATTTACTTCTCTAGAATATAAGGTTCTTAAAATTGCAATAACATAAGATTGAATGACTGCCACTGCCGATTCTAAAATTAATAATAAAATTTGTACAATTACTAATATAATAATTAAATAATTAGGTATATTAGGGCCTGTCCCTCTTAATAAAGTTATTAAAAGATGTCCTGCAATTATATTAGCAGTTAAACGTACAGCTAAAGTTCCAGGGCGAATAATATTACTAATTGTTTCAATTATTACTATAAATGGTATTAAAATAGATGGGGTTCCTTGGGGAATTATATGAATAAATATATGTTGTGAGTTGTTAATTCATCCATAGATTATAAATCTTAATCATAAAGGTAAAGAAATAGATAAAGATAAAGTTAAGTGACTTGTTCTTGTAAAAATATAAGGAAATAACCCTAAAAAATTATTAAATAAAATAAATGAAAATATTGAGATAAAAATAAAAGTTGATCCTTGAAAATAATTATTTTTTAATAATGTTTTAAATTCATTATGTAGTTTAAGTAAAATAAAATTTCATAAATAAAAATGACGATTAGGAATTAATCAAAATGAATATGGAATAAATATAATTCCTAGAATTGTTCTAATTCAATTAAAGGAAATGTTAAATAAGTTAGTTGAGGGGTCAAAAATTGAAAATAAATTACTTATCATTTTCAATTAAAATTTTTAAGTTTAATATTAAAATTATTTTTATTTAAGTTTTTTTTTTCAAAAATATAATAATTTATAATATTAAAAATTAAATAAATTAGTAAAAAAAAAAAAAAAGAAATTAATCAGTTAATAGGTATTATTTGAGGTATAAAAGAATATTACATATTTAAGTAATAATTTAAATTTGACATATTTATGTTATATTATTAACTAATTCTTTAAATTAAAATATTTCATTAGAAGTAAATGCTAATTTACTATAAAATGGTTTAAGAGACCAGTACTTGCTTTCAGTCATCTAATGAAGAATAATTATTAATTCAATTAATAAAATTTTTAATTGAAATTCTTTCGATTACAATAGGTATAAAACTGTGATTAGCTCCACAAATTTCTGAACATTGTCCGAAAAAAATACCTGGACGATTAATAAAAAAATTAGTTTGATTTAAACGTCCTGGATTTGCATCTACTTTTACCCCTAATGATGGGATAGTTCAAGAGTGGATTACATCTGTAGCAGTAACTAAAATTCGAATTTGGTTATTTATTGGTAAAATAATTCGATTATCTACATCTAATAGTCGAAAATCTCTAGGATTAAGTTCGTTAGAGGGGATTATATAAGAATCAAATTCAATATTATGAAAATCTGAGTATTCATATCTTCAGTATCATTGATGTCCAATAGATTTTAAAGTAATTAATGGATTATTTAATTCATCTAATAAATATAGTAAACGTAATGAAGGAAGAGCAATGAAAATTAAAGTAATTGCTGGTAAAATGGTTCAAATTAATTCAATTATTTGACCTTCTAATAAAAATCGATTAATATATTTATTGAATAATAAACTTGTTATTAAATAACCTACTAAAATTGTGATTATAATAAGAATCATTAAAGTGTGGTCATGAAAAAAAATGATTTGTTCTATTAAGGGAGATAGATAGATAGATAGATAGATAAATTCTTTATTGTACACCAAAAATAAAAATTACATAAGAAACTTAAAATTAATAGGGTGTCACAATGGGCGGTCTTATCGCTAAAAGCGATTTTTTACAGACAACCTTTGGATGGATTTGACCGAGGAGGAGAAAAAGATACGCAGGTAGTTCGTGGTGTACTATTTACATATACACAATACATAAACTAATAAATTACATATATTACTAATAATATAATATAATATAATATATATAAATATATATGTATATATAATTATAAAAGCAGGAAAATACTGTACTTAATGACAAACATTCAGGAGGAAAGATAGTGTTTAGCAACCTCATTTTTAAAAGTTGTGAGTGTTTGAGCTTGCCTTACCGACACGGGCAAAGCATTCCACAGCCGCACAGCCTGAACTGCAAACGACTTGTCATAAAAGTTGGTGGAGTGACTTGGCATTTCTAACCTCAAGTTTTCCGATGACCTAAGATATCTTGTATGTGTGTCATGAAGGAACTTGAAACGTTCTTTAAGATACGCGGGGGTTTTAGGATTGAACAGAACACTGTAGAGTAGAGACAAGATGTGTACATTCCGGCGAAGACGTATTGGAAGCCACTTGAGTTTTGTACGAAAATCGGATATGTGATCATACTTGCGCAAGCCAAATATAAATCGTATGCAAACATTTTGAAGTCGCTCAAGTTTATCAAGTTGTGCCTCAGTGAGATCGAGATAACTGACATCAGCGTAATCAAGGATAGGGAGTAAGAGGGACTGAGCAAGTGCAATCTTAGTGGCAGTGGGCAGAAAGTTTCGCAATCGTCTCAGGGACTTGGCGGAAGCGAATATTTTGCGACTTACCTCTTGTAATTGGGGACCCCAAGAAAGATGTTTATCTATCCAAACCCCTAAGTTTTTAACTTTCTCACTTATAGGAATAGCAGTACCGTTAAATAGTACCTGTGGTAGCTGGGACCAGTTTACCTTGGGCATCAGCCTCGAGCTGCCAACAACAATGACTTGAGTCTTCGATGGATTGACCATCAGACCGTGTGCCTCACTCCACTCACAAATTGAAGCCAAGTCCTGGTTAATGGTATTAATAGCGGCATCTAAATCCGTATAGGGAGATTGTCTATAAACTTGCAAATCGTCAGCATAGAGGTGGTAGAAGGAAAGAAGTTTTTTGGAAATAGAATTTATAAATATTGCGAAGAGTAAAGGAGATAAGACGCCACCCTGAGGTACACCGGCAAAAGTATAACACCAAGAAGAGCAAGACTCATCTATGGAAATACGTTGCCGGCGGCCATACAGGTAACTACGAAACCAGTCAATCACCGTTGGAGATATGTTAAGAGAGCGAAGTATGGCGAGTAGGATATCGAAATCGACGGTATTGAAAGCGTTGCTAAAATCTAGCAAGCAGAGAACCGTCATATACCCTTTATCCATACCCAGACGTATGTCATCAGAAACGTTTACTAGGGCAGTGGTCGTGCTATGACCAGGACGAAATCCAGATTGGAATGGATTCAGCAGACTATTCTTACAAAGAAAAGCACTGAGCTGATTGTGGACCAGGCGTTCTAGGACTTTAGAGAGGAAAGGCAGGATGGAGATTGGTCGATATTCTGAAAAGGAAGTAGGATTTGATTTTTTGGGTAGAGGAATAATTTTGGCTTCTTTCCATGTTGATGGAAAGACACCTTTGGAAATAGAATAGTTAAGGATATAACACAGGATAGGAAGGATTTCATCGAGGACAGGGAGTATCATTTTCCGACTGACACAATCACTGCCAACTGCGTTAGATGTGATTGAAACTATGCTCTTCTTAACATCACAATCAGAGAATTGACTAAAATTAAATGGCGAATGATCCGGAGTTGGAAGGTTTGAAAGATGGTTTAAAGTTGATGCTTTCGTGGTCCCATTATAGTAGGACGAAGATGAGAAGTGTTGATTAAGAAGATCCACGTCTAAGTCTTTAGGAATCGATTCTTGGCAGGATTTTCCAACTCCCATAGATTTTAGAAACTTCCAGACTTTAGCTGGATCACCGTTTTCAACAGAATCATGAACATGGTGGCGTAGTGCATCCCTACACACCCTATTGCTGCGATTGCGTGCTTTGACATAAAGGTCACGGTTTGATGATGTGGGCCTGCATTTAAATTTGGCTTTACATACTGCTTTCTTGTGCATGACATCCTTTACGTCATCTGTTAGCCAAGGCGCTGGAAGATGTTTGAGCTTCACTGCACGGATGGGAGCATGAACGTCGTAAAGCTGTACCAGTGCATCCGTAAGCAAGTTTACTTTTTCATCGATCGACTCAGCAGTAACTAGAGGGTTCCAATCAATGTTGCTGGCATCTCTATGCAGATTATCAATATTCATACCACTAAAATTGCGAAGCAGGAGAGTTTTGGGCTTGAGTTTAGGTGGACGAATTTTGTAAGAGAGGAATATTAGGTCATGGTAGGAAAACATGTCAGCTGCGCATTGGCCATGCTTGCTGACGTGTTGGGGAGAGGAGATAATGGCAAGGTCTAAAAGTGAGGGATTACAGTTGGGGAAGTGGTGTGTGGCACTTGATGGGAGAATGGACAAGTTTGACGACTGAACTATTGATAGAAGTAAGGAAGAGCGAGAATCATTTTTCAGTAAACAAGTGTTGAAATCCCCCATGATAATCGTATGACTGTAAGAAGGTGTTAGATTTTCTAGGATCTTATCAAAGGAAGGAAAGAAATTTAAACGTGACGAAGGGCTGTAATAAACACCTAGAAGTACTTTTACGTGATTCAGGTTTACTTCTAAAAAGAGATGCTCGCCTGCGTTGTGCGAGGGAGGCTGTGCTGACATATCAATAATTGTAAAAGGAATTTGTGGACGAAGGTATATGGCAACACCACCTCCACCGCCAGACACACGATCATTTCTTATCAGTTGAAAACCTGGCAAGGAATAGGAGGTTGAAGGGAGACATGGTTTTAGCCAAGACTCGGAAACAAGGATAGCATGGATGTTCTTACAGTCAAAGTTAGCTAGCATGTCAGAGTAATGAGCCGGAACACTTTGGGCATTTATATGGACTACATTAAAATTCTTAGGCACATCAGAAAAATGAGATTCAAGAGTGTCGGCGAGAGACGGGTAACCAACAAAACTGTCATTGCTAGAAATTGAAAAACTTTCGGTGTCGCTGTCATTGTTTACAGACATCGATAATATAAAAAAAATAAATAAAAATAATAATAATAAATAAAAATTAATTAATTATACCTACTAAAAATAAATATGTTGTGTAGGTATTTAACAAACTATAAAAATGTAATTGATCAAATCCACCCGCCAGTTGAGTGCTAACACTCTGTAAACGGGTTTTAGAGCAACATAAACAAAACAGAAACGGATAACTAGTGTCGTCCGGGCAACAGAAAGAAACTAAATATATAGTTGTACTGTTCAACAAATACACAGGGCACACTGATTTCTGAACGAAAACAATTATGACATTGACATTAAATTTTTCTTAACTTTTGACAGTACAAACAGCTGACAGATAGAAAAACAGAAATAGAATAAAAATACTTGTCGAAACATGAAGGGTAAGAGATATTATAGCACCTACTTTATTAAAGTGAATTGAGAGGGTATCAAGTTATGCAGAAAATAAAGAAAACAGTTACCCGGACGGCGATTCTACACAAAAGTGCACATTTGTACAAAAATATTACTTCCTCGCAGCGGCACGTCGGGCCTTCTTCGGTGCTGGCGACGATGGGGATGGCGACGACGACGACGCAACAAGCGACATGACCTTGTCACTGACCTGCTCGATGTTGTTGAGGTCGTTATGTGAATTTACTCGATGCCGGGAGCCGTCGGAGCCGAGGACATAAATTAGACCATGCTTAGTCCAGCAATTATTTACACCAAGCTTTTCACGCGCAGACATAAACAGCAGATGCCGTGGCCTCGTCAAAAACTCGGATACTGTTATGCCGGTGCCCTTCAACTTAGTCTTGGCATACCAAACGCTGTCTCTGAGATTGACATCCCGCAGCTTGCAAAGTATCGGCCTAGGCTTAGCGGTACCTGCTTGTCTCCCCATCCGATGGCACCGCCTGATGTCCCCAATAGTGAAGTCTGGTAGCTTCAGATGACACCGCACGACCTCAGCCACCACCTGCGCTGTGTCCTCTTTGGCCTGTTCTGTGACACCATGAAGCAACACCATCTTGCGCCGCCCCCGCATCTCCAGATTGTCCAGCCCAATCGCCAGCAAATCCACTTGCTTCTGAAGACAATCCAGCGCCTCAAGAATGAACTTTTTGAACGAGGTGAAGTCCGAAACTAAATTGTCGCTTCTGGTTGAAGTTCCTGGAGGATTCTTGTGCAGCTCATCTTCAAAATTGGACATCCTATTTTGAAATAGGGTCATCATTTCAGTGAGCGTACCTTTTAGTGCTTCCATTGTTGATTAGCTTTGTGTCGTTATGATGTTGAGAAATGGTGTTTTAGGAGATAACACTATACTGGCGGGAGGAGTATGTTAGCATGTATGTGTATACATAGAATAGTTAAAATTATAACGATTTTGATTTTTATTTCAATTTTAAAAAATGGAGATGCCCCATTTTGTAGATTAAAATTAGATCATGTTGCAATTTCTAAAAAAAGGATATTCCTTTATAAATGGGGTTTAAATCCATTACATATAATCTGTCATATTAGAATAAGTTTCTTAAAATAGGTAATTCGTTATATGAATGTTCAGCAGGAGGGAGATTTTGATATCATTCAATTGATGATGATAAATTTAAGGAGAATAAAGCAATACGTTGGTTAATTAAAGATTCTCAAATAATAATTAATATAAATATAATAGCTAATAAGGAAATATAAGATCCTAAAGAAGAAATAATATTTCATGAAATATAAGAATCAGGATAATCTGAATATCGTCGAGGTATACCTGCTAAACCTAAAAAATGTTGAGGAAAAAAAGTTAAATTTACTCCAATAAATATAATAAAAAATTGAATTTTTAAAAGGTAGGGGTTTAAAGATAATCCTGTAAATAAAGGATATCAATGAATAAATCCCCCTAAAATAGCAAATACAGCTCCTATAGATAAAACATAATGAAAGTGGGCAACTACATAATAAGTATCGTGAAGAGTAATATCAATTGATGAATTTGATAAAATTACTCCTGTTAATCCTCCAACTGTAAATAAAAATACAAATCCTAATCTTCATAAAATAGAGGGAGAATAATTAATTTGAGTACCGTGGAAAGTAGCTAATCAACTAAAAATTTTAATACCTGTTGGTACAGCAATAATTATAGTTGCTGATGTGAAGTAAGCTCGAGTGTCAATATCTATTCCTACAGTAAATATATGATGAGCTCAAACAATAAATCCTAATAATCCAATAGCTAATATTGCATAAATTATTCCTAAACATCCAAATGTTTCTTTTTTTCCTCTTTCTTGTGAAATAATATGAGAAATTATCCCAAATCCTGGTAAAATTAAAATATAAACTTCTGGATGACCAAAAAATCAAAATAAATGTTGATATAAAATTGGATCTCCCCCTCCAGCAGGGTCAAAAAAAGATGTATTGAGATTTCGATCTGTTAAAAGTATTGTAATAGCTCCAGCTAAAACAGGTAAAGATAGTAGTAATAAGAATGCGGTAATTCCTACCGCTCAAATAAATAAAGGTATTTGATCAAAGGATAAATTATTTAATCGTATATTAATAATTGTAGTAATAAAATTAATGGCCCCTAAAATAGAGGAAATTCCTGCAAGATGTAGGGAAAAAATAGCTAAATCTACTGATCTACCCCCATGTGCAATATTAGATGAAAGAGGAGGGTATACTGTTCATCCTGTTCCTGCTCCGCTTTCTACAATTCTTCTTGAAATTAATAAAGTTAATGAAGGTGGAAGTAGTCAAAAACTTATGTTATTTATTCGTGGGAATGCTATATCAGGAGCTCCTAATATTAAAGGGACAAGTCAATTTCCAAACCCCCCAATTATAATAGGTATAACCATAAAAAAAATTATAATAAAAGCATGTGCTGTTACAATAGTATTATAAATTTGATCATCTCCAATTAAAGATCCAGGAGTTCCTAATTCAGCTCGAATTATTAATCTTAATGAAGTTCCGACCATACCAGCTCAAATTCCAAAAATAAAATATAATGTACCAATGTCTTTATGATTTGTTGAATAAAGTCATTTTCGCTAAATAAAATGGCTGAGGGTTAAGCGATAAATTGTAAATTTATTTACGGGAATATTTCTCTTTTATTATATTTATGGGCTTTATATTCAAGAATGATATAAAATTGCAAATTTTAAGGGGTAGAAGTTTCTATTAAGGCTTAAAGAATATTTCTTTATAAATAATTTTGAAGATTATTAGTTTAATTTAACTTAAAACCTTAATAAAAAAAAAAAGTTCTAAGAATTATCCCAAATAAAGAAATAAATGAAAAAAAATTAATTATTAAAAAATAATTGTTTTTAATAAAAAATTTAAATCACTTTATTTTAAAATAATTAAATATTAATGCAGAATATCTAATACGGATATAAAAAAATAATATAACTAATCTTATTATAATAAAAATAAATGTTATTATGTATATATTATTATTAATTAAAAAATTAATAATGATTCATTTAGGGAAAAATCCAATAAAGGGTGGAAGTCCCCCTAATGAAAGAAAATTAATAATTAAATTAATTTTAATAAAAAAATTTATATTATTAATAAATAATTGATTAATAAAATATATATTTAAAATATAAAATAAAAAACATATAATTCTAATTATAAAAGAATATATAAATATATATATAAATCATAAAGTTTCACTAATTATAATTGATGAAAGTATTCATCCTAAATTATTGATGGATGAAAAAGCTATTAATTTACGTAATGAAGTTTGATTTAATCCTCCAACAGCTCCAATTATAATGTTTATAATAATAATGATAATAATAAAGTTATTATTTAAATAATAAGATAAAATAATTATTGGGGTAATTTTTTGTCAAGTTATTAAAATAAAATTATTTATTCATGATAAACCTTCTATAATATTGGGGAATCAAAAATGGAAGGGGGTTCTTCCTATTTTTATAAGTATAGAGGAATTTATTATTATAGAGATAAAATTATTTATTTCAAAGTTTTTTATAAGGGTTATTTTAACTAAAATTGTAAATAAAAAATTAATTGAAGCAATAGATTGGGTTAAAAAATATTTTAAGGATGCTTCATTAGATAATAAATTATTAGAGTTAGAAATTAAGGGGATAAATCTTAAAAGATTAATTTCTAATCCAATTCAACATCCAAATCATGAATTAGAGGAAATAGAAATTAAAGTTCTAAAAAATAATATAAAATAAAAAAATATTTTATTAGAATTAAATAAAAAATAAATTTAAAATAAGAAATTATTTCTTTTAAGAATTAAAAATTCAAATGAATATATTTTAGTGTAAGATGCACCATAGTTTTTGATACTATTAGATATAGTTTAATTCTATAAAATATAATAAAGGTAAAT
Source organism: Mythimna lalbum (assembly GCA_949319445.1). Lineage (NCBI taxonomy): Eukaryota > Metazoa > Arthropoda > Insecta > Lepidoptera > Noctuidae > Mythimna > Mythimna lalbum. The sequence goes on from OX439373.1 coordinate 11,290,668, forward strand.
AATTTACTTAATTTATCCTATCAGAATAATCCTTTAATCAGGCACTTTATTTTTAAAAAAAAGGTATTTCCTTTATAGTTGGGGTATGAACCCAAAAGCTTAATTTAGCTTATTTTTAATTTTTTATTTTATTTATTATATTATTTTATTTAAAATTTTTTTTTTTATAAAAATATAAAATTTTTTATAAAATCTTATTTTAAATGAAATTATTTATAACAAATTAAAATTTTTTTACACTATAAATCATAAAAATCTCAAATAATTTATTATCTAATATTTATATAATTTTAAATTAAAGCTTATCCCTTAAAATATAAAATTATTACATTAAATAAATTATTTAATTAATTTATTTAAAAATAACAATAAAAAATTAAATTTTTTTCTAAAAAAACTAGATATATTTAAAAACGATTAACATCTCATTTCAAATTAATTATGAAAAATATTTATGCTACAATAACTTTATTAATTAATTATCTCTTTTAAATTCGAGATTTTTTTTACTAAAAAATCTTTTTAATAAACTCTGATACACAAGATACACTAAATTAAAATTACTTACATTTAATTTATTATTTCAACTATTTCAAAATTCTTTAACAATACTAATTTACTATAAATTATTCAATTTTTTCTATAAAAATACTTTAACCCCCATTAAAATATTTATTACTTAAAAATTCTTTTATTATAAATAACTAATTAATTTTCCCCCTCAAATTAATTAATTTTTAATATCTTTTCAATGTAAATGAAATACTTAACATTCAAGCTCTAATTTGCTCTTTCTAGAAACACTTTCCAGTACCTCTACTTTGTTACGACTTATTTCAACTTATTTATATATATATATATATATATGAAAGCGACGGGCAATATGTACATATTTTAATATATAATCATTTTATTAAATTAAATAAAATTACATTTAAATCCACTTTCAATTAATTATTACAAATTAATATTCATATAAATAAATTTATTGTAATCCATTATATTCTTAATTATAATCTGCATCTTGATCTGATTTAAATTTTTATAATAATTATTAAATATTAATTTTATTAAAAAATATTTATTTAACAACGATATACAAAATTATAAATTAAGTAAATTTATTCGTGGATTATCAATTATTAAACAGATTCCTCTAAATGAACTAAAATACCGCCAAATTATTTAAGTTTCAATAAATAATTATTTACTATTTTAGTATTTTAATTTTAAATTTTAATAATAGGGTATCTAATCCTAGTTTATTATAAAATTTATTAAATCATAATTAAAATATAAAATTTTATTAAATTAAAATTTCACCTAATAATTTAAAATTTTTATTATATTTATATATGTATGTATATACTTATATATATTCTTTTATATTAATTAATTACTAATAAAATTTAACTTAATTTTTGTATAACCGCAACTGCTGGCACAAAATTTGTTATTAATTAAAATATTACTAAATCTTAATTTCTTAAATAATTTAATATTAATTACTACTATTAAATATAAATTATTATTTAAATAAATCAAATTTAACACTAAAATTTATATGTAAAATAAACTTTAAAATAAAATCTTAAAACCATAAAAAATTTATTTATATGTAAATTTTTATAAATAGAATTTTTTTTTTTTTTTTTTATATTAAAATATTTAATATAAATTATTAAATTTTAAATAATTTCTTTCTTTTCTTTTTATAATATTTCTATTAAAAATAAAATTCAAGAATTAAACAATTATTATTCTTTAAATTATAAAATATTAATATAATTAATTTTAATTTTTTAATAATTTATTATATATATATAAATATTAATATATTAAATTTTTAATATATATATATATATATAAATATAAATTAATTTCTTTTAAATTTAGTGTTAAACCATTCTTAATAAATTTACATATAAATAAAACGCACCGCTTGCCGCCGCCGCGCCGCCTGCCGCGCCGCTCGCCGCTACTGAGGGTACGTGGCGTGTAAAACGCACCGCTTGCCGCCGCCGCGCCGCCTGCCGCGCCGCTCGCCGCTACTGAGGGTACGTGGCGTGTAAAACGCACCGCTTGCCGCCGCCGCGCCGCCTGCCGCGCCGCTCGCCGCTACTGAGGGTACGTGGCGTGTAAAACGCACCGCTTGCCGCCGCCGCGCCGCCTGCCGCGCCGCTCGCCGCTACTGAGGGTACGTGGCGTGTAAAACGCACCGCTTGCCGCCGCCGCGCCGCCTGCCGCGCCGCTCGCCGCTACTGAGGGTACGTGGCGTGTAAAACGCACCGCTTGCCGCCGCCGCGCCGCCTGCCGCGCCGCTCGCCGCTACTGAGGGTACGTGGCGTGTAAAACGCACCGCTTGCCGCCGCCGCGCCGCCTGCCGCGCCGCTCGCCGCTACTGAGGGTACGTGGCGTGTAAAACGCACCGCTTGCCGCCGCCGCGCCGCCTGCCGCGCCGCTCGCCGCTACTGAGGGTACGTGGCGTGTAAAACGCACCGCTTGCCGCCGCCGCGCCGCCTGCCGCGCCGCTCGCCGCTACTGAGGGTACGTGGCGTGTAAAACGCACCGCTTGCCGCCGCCGCGCCGCCTGCCGCGCCGCTCGCCGCTACTGAGGGTACGTGGCGTGTAAAACGCACCGCTTGCCGCCGCCGCGCCGCCTGCCGCGCCGCTCGCCGCTACTGAGGGTACGTGGCGTGTAAAACGCACCGCTTGCCGCCGCCGCGCCGCCTGCCGCGCCGCTCGCCGCTACTGAGGGTACGTGGCGTGTAAAACGCACCGCTTGCCGCCGCCGCGCCGCCTGCCGCGCCGCTCGCCGCTACTGAGGGTACGTGGCGTGTAAAACGCACCGCTTGCCGCCGCCGCGCCGCCTGCCGCGCCGCTCGCCGCTACTGAGGGTACGTGGCGTGTAAAACGCACCGCTTGCCGCCGCCGCGCCGCCTGCCGCGCCGCTCGCCGCTACTGAGGGTACGTGGCGTGTAAAACGCACCGCTTGCCGCCGCCGCGCCGCCTGCCGCGCCGCTCGCCGCTACTGAGGGTACGTGGCGTGTAAAACGCACCGCTTGCCGCCGCCGCGCCGCCTGCCGCGCCGCTCGCCGCTACTGAGGGTACGTGGCGTGTAAAACGCACCGCTTGCCGCCGCCGCGCCGCCTGCCGCGCCGCTCGCCGCTACTGAGGGTACGTGGCGTGTAAAACGCACCGCTTGCCGCCGCCGCGCCGCCTGCCGCGCCGCCTGCCGCGCCGCTCGCCGCTACTGAGGGTACGTGGCGTGTAAAACGCACCGCTTGCCGCCGCCGCGCCGCCTGCCGCGCCGCTCGCCGCTACTGAGGGTACGTGGCGTGTAAAACGCACCGCTTGCCGCCGCCGCGCCGCCTGCCGCGCCGCCTGCCGCGCCGCTCGCCGCTACTGAGGGTACGTGGCGTGTAAAACGCACCGCTTGCCGCCGCCGCGCCGCCTGCCGCGCCGCTCGCCGCTACTGAGGGTACGTGGCGTGTAAAACGCACCGCTTGCCGCCGCCGCGCCGCCTGCCGCGCCGCCTGCCGCGCCGCTCGCCGCTACTGAGGGTACGTGGCGTGTAAAACGCACCGCTTGCCGCCGCCGCGCCGCCTGCCGCGCCGCTCGCCGCTACTGAGGGTACGTGGCGTGTAAAACGCACCGCTTGCCGCCGCCGCGCCGCCTGCCGCGCCGCTCGCCGCTACTGAGGGTACGTGGCGTGTAAAACGCACCGCTTGCCGCCGCCGCGCCGCCTGCCGCGCCGCTCGCCGCTACTGAGGGTACGTGGCGTGTAAAACGCACCGCTTGCCGCCGCCGCGCCGCCTGCCGCGCCGCTCGCCGCTACTGAGGGTACGTGGCGTGTAAAACGCACCGCTTGCCGCCGCCGCGCCGCCTGCCGCGCCGCTCGCCGCTACTGAGGGTACGTGGCGTGTAAAACGCACCGCTTGCCGCCGCCGCGCCGCCTGCCGCGCCGCTCGCCGCTACTGAGGGTACGTGGCGTGTAAAACGCACCGCTTGCCGCCGCCGCGCCGCCTGCCGCGCCGCTCGCCGCTACTGAGGGTACGTGGCGTGTAAAACGCACCGCTTGCCGCCGCCGCGCCGCCTGCCGCGCCGCTCGCCGCTACTGAGGGTACGTGGCGTGTAAAACGCACCGCTTGCCGCCGCCGCGCCGCCTGCCGCGCCGCCTGCCGCGCCGCTCGCCGCTACTGAGGGTACGTGGCGTGTAAAACGCACCGCTTGCCGCCGCCGCGCCGCCTGCCGCGCCGCTCGCCGCTACTGAGGGTACGTGGCGTGTAAAACGCACCGCTTGCCGCCGCCGCGCCGCCTGCCGCGCCGCCTGCCGCGCCGCTCGCCGCTACTGAGGGTACGTGGCGTGTAAAACGCACCGCTTGCCGCCGCCGCGCCGCCTGCCGCGCCGCTCGCCGCTACTGAGGGTACGTGGCGTGTAAAACGCACCGCTTGCCGCCGCCGCGCCGCCTGCCGCGCCGCCTGCCGCGCCGCTCGCCGCTACTGAGGGTACGTGGCGTGTAAAACGCACCGCTTGCCGCCGCCGCGCCGCCTGCCGCGCCGCTCGCCGCTACTGAGGGTACGTGGCGTGTAAAACGCACCGCTTGCCGCCGCCGCGCCGCCTGCCGCGCCGCCTGCCGCGCCGCTCGCCGCTACTGAGGGTACGTGGCGTGTAAAACGCACCGCTTGCCGCCGCCGCGCCGCCTGCCGCGCCGCGCGCCGCTAAGACCGAAGTCGTGAACGGGCCGTAAATGCCTGGAGAAGCTTCAAGCGTTATTTTGTGGCTGCAACGCTGCACACGAGCCACAAAAAAAGCCGCCTCAAAATGAAGCTTGAAGTGGCGTTTTTTTAAGCCCGTGTGAGGGGATAGTTTATCGTCCGCTAAACTTAGGCTACGTGTTGTGTCACAAAACGTAATGTGGCGCCCTCTAGCGGACAAAAAGTTGTTGATAAAAAAAAGATTGGTTAAATACGCCGTTTTTTTGTTTTGATAACGTGTAGCTATAGTTTTTCTTTTTGTTCTGCTCTTGTTCCTGCAGTAATCTTATTTATTTCATCCTGAAAATCTTGTTTCAAATTTCTCATCGTCGTGTGTTTTTTTTTGTCGAAATCGGGTTTTATTTTTTTCACCTAACTCCTCTCACAATCCATCTCATCATCAGGGTTATTTGTAAAACACCGGCAACCTCTCAGGACTATGTTAACAACATCATAAACGAGAATTTTTGTTCTACGACTTTAAAATTTTTTTCATCAGATTTTTTATTCATCAAATTTTCACACAAAAATAAAAATATTTAAATTGAACGTTCTGAATATTCGCCTATACAAAAACTAATGAGTTTTAGTATATGCGAAACTCGAATCGAAATTAATCGAACTTCGAATTGTTATGCATACAAAACGAATCGGAGCGTTGTTGTTCGAATTGTTGTTATGTTGTTTGAATTGTCATTGCCATGTTTTTGTTGTTACATTTCGAATTCTCAACAACTTTAACATTTTTAATGGCGCCTTACACCAGTACCACTTACCCACTTTGGCGGGAATATAAATAAAAATGTTATATTCTGGCCAACGAAAGATGACAGTGAATTATTTATTGAAGTCCTATGGCAGCATTTAAAAAAAAATACACACAGTCAAAAATGTGTCGTTGACGTTTCTTCAACTTCATTTACATAGAGTCAGGGTGAACAGTTACAAAGTTTTTTAATTCGGCCTCCTTTTTGTTGTGTCATATTTCGATGGCCAAACTCTAAATGCGGATACCCTGGCGCTGAGTAGGTTCAAAACGAAAATTGGATGGAAGTGGATTGTATCTTGATGAGGTGTGATGAGAAGGCTTAGCTATACGTGATCTTGCGAACGCAGCTCTTGGACGACGAAAGTAGGTTGGGCTTAACTCTGCCCCTGATAGTTAAAAATCCGAAAAACGGATAACAAAAACGAAAACGGATAAAAAAAAGTTTTAATGAATGAAACGGGAACTCGGCCTTTTTTCCTTGTGTTAAAACCGCACTGGAGAAAGTTAGCAAAATATAAAAAGTACAGGCAGATGCGCCTCTTTTTCCTGATTCCGGCAATGTGGCAACTTTAATGTGGAAAAAATGTTGGATGCGTCTTTTTTACTAACAGGGGCAGAACTAGGAAAAACTGGTACTAGGAACGCGCACTAACCTTGACTTTGTCCGTCGAAACGAGGCTCGTTCAGTCTGGAACCACTGCACGTACACGGCACGCACTCCCCTTCAATGTTCTTTAACACCAGCCAGGCTACAACGCTTGTAACATTTCACAAACCGAAAATATAAGAAATAATTAGGCACTAATTGATAGCGTGACACTTCGCGCGGAGGAATTTTCAAGAGTGAGGTGTGACTTCATAGAATGTTCGCGACCGACGTGTGACAGAGCAAAAGCATCAGTCAGCGCGCGCGTGGGAGTAGGATGGAACATAGCTAGGGAATGCGTTTCGTTCGCAAGGACATATTTCTACCCTCCATTTGAAATTGTAAAAGTTACGAAACCCAACACATTTGTATAGAATAATAGTACATTATGATATAAGTGTGTAATGTTAGTGATTACCGTTGAGGCGGTATTTAGACCCGAGTCATGGCGAGGGTCTTAACCCTTCAGATACCGTCAATTAGAGACACAATAGTAAGACAATAGATGCGCGGCCACCGGGTGTCGCTTGGGGATTCATGAATTAAGAGAGCCGAGAATGGCAATCATTAATTACTCACGAGTATCATACGACGTTTTTCAATATACTTGTGAAGAAAATAACTGTAAAACTAGTAAATTTTTGTAGCGGTAAAATCTGTTTTCATATGCGCGACCATTTTTTTTTCTTTTCCTCGTGGGGGACGACGCGCGCCCATCCTGATACGATAAATTTAATAAAATTATGGCGGGGGAGAGGTTGAACAAAAAGGTTTTAACCACATTATAGCACTAGTGCGTAATAGTAATCAAAATATCACAGTTTGGTAACAAGTGCCATTATATACCTAAGTGCAGTGCAATAAGAGTCACTTTATGAGCAAGTGTATTGAAAAAATGCATTTAGTATTTTATTCAATTCTAATTTTACTTTGTTGCAGGCGAGAAAATCGAGAACTTATTTAACAAATGGGCTGAGGGCCAACCTGATCATAAAGGATTATATCGTTGTGGCCTATTTTTTGGAAAATGTGCTCTGGACGACGTTGCTTGTGAAAATGCTCTGTATTCATTTATTTGCGAGAAAGACCTTCATACTTCACGTTTCGAAAATATATCTGTTATTGCTTCACAGAACTAATGTAATCATAGATTAAGACATAGCGCGCACTGGTGACAATAATTTTTCGGGTTAGGGTCAGCTCACACCGAAACGCGACGCTGCGCGCTCATTTTAATAGAGTGCACGTTGAATGGCAATGCTAGTTCTTTGGGTAAAGAAAAAGCCAGCCCGCAGTCACACAAAGTGTCAACCAATCGCTGTGTTTAATTAGGAGACGCTAAATATTATCCATCTTGTGCGGAGGGTGAATATTATTTTTCATTACTCATACTCTGAAAGTAGGCCTGAAGTTGTCTGAGGAGCGGGCTGAAAAGTATCACACTTTGCATCCCTAGGGAGTTTTACTTTCACCTAACATCTGTCAAATTATTTAAAAAAAAACTAGGTTTATCTTCTTGTATTCGTAATGAAAAGCACAATGCTTACCTCAGGGTTAAAGTTACTTATTTAGTCCTTCGAATTAGCGACCTCGCGTATCTCGGGACGAAATAAGTAACTATCACCCCTAGTGTACCTATTTCTGCCTCATCATCCTTTGTAATAGTATTTTGTATCACTTTTACTAACACTAGAATATAAGTTTTTTGTAATACTAAAAAAATACATGGACCACTGTTATCCGAATTGAATGAATTTTAATTTTTAATGTAATTTTAATTATATCATCACACTAATTAATGACGCGGGCTCGCGGACGGCGAGCTATGGGTAACTCGCTGTCCGACCGTCTGGTAACTGTCCGGACCGAGCCCAAGACGTCGACGGCGCGCACTGTTCCCGCGCCTCAGGTAGTTGTCAGCAACAGGAGGGGCCCAGCTGGGTCGAAGCCTACTGGGGCCGGGGTTATCCGAAAGGAAACTCGAGCCCCGGTATGAAGAGGCTAGAAGGAACGGGGTGGGTTTTTAGTCAGTAAGAGTCAGTAAGACACTATCTCCTGCTCCACCCAAGGGCGGGTTTGGCATTGGATGATTTTTCTCACCGGAAAAAAAAACTTGCTCGAGTTTTAATGAGGATCGACTTTTTTTTAATCTAATCTGACGGACTGCCCTCAACGAACCCCACCATATTAAGTGTTCATATATGATAGAGGTACATTCCAGGGTACCAGGTTTCTCCCGAGGTAAAAGCCAGCCCTTGTGTCACGCGAAGTGTCAACGAGACGTTTCAACAGATCTTTATACAACTTGTGAGCGCTCGGACCCCACGATCCAAGAGTTTCGATTTTACCATAGCATATTTACTGTATGGACTTTAAAAAGACTGATCCCTGAGTTTGTTTCGGTGTTTCTTCTCAGGGTCAGTCAGCTAGGAAACACCGGACTCATCTCGTTAAAACCGACTGAAAACAAAATTGACGCGTAAGTGTTTTGAAAACCTGTTTACAAAATAGAGATCATTTATCATTTCTCCCCGTATGATTTTCTGACGGGCTCGAGTTTCGCGCAATATCCTCATCTCGTCGCCCGGCTCCGGCTCCGATGTAGTAAATAATAAGTTCTCCAACAACACGACTACATGCATACCGTTAAAGTTTAAGGCCCTTACAGAAGAATAATTTGTAAAAAAAAAGGGAAAAGTTATTTGTGTTTCTAAGCCGGTACAAATTAACCTTTTGAACGCCAATCACTTGTATACAAGTTCGAGATTTTCAGCGCCACTACTTGATTAGAAGTAATAATAGTATAAAATAAATTTACGACTTTTACAAGACCTTTTATTTTGTTTTTATGGAAAATTGCTCTGTTATAAGCTATATTTTTAACTTTTTCACACATAATAAGTTCTTGTTTGTTTTATATTTAATAGAAACATTTGTTAACTAGTTTAACATAGAAACAACTTGTTGCGTGGCGCTGGAGGACACATCGCGTATTATATAGGTGGGCGTCGAAAAGGTTAAACCACATAGCACAGCGTCGAACTTAATAATGTTCCCACTGTTGGGACTCAAGCCTCCTCTTTAGGAGAGGGAATGCGGTGTGGGTCGGTGAATGTCAGATGTCACATGTCTTCGAATTTTTTGTTCTAGGACATGCAGTTTCTTCACCGTTTTGAGAGCAGTGGTGATGAAATAAATTACACAAACTAATGCGCCTGGCTGGGTTTGAACCCGCGACCTACAACTCATAAGTCATACCATTCGGCTACCACTGCTCTTTATTTCTGAATAAACAACAAATTGTTTAAAATATATTTATTTTCTATATTATATCACATTAAGTACGGTTGGTACGCGTAAAGCTTCAGTTTCCTAGGAAAGCGGTGCCGTCATATAGCGGCCGTTAACACATCGTCAGTCATTGTTTCAAAACAAACGTCACAAACGTCATACGAAAAGTATCCAAGATAGAAAATGGCCGACCTTGATTTCGCTTTAGTAATTTACTTGGAGGATGAACTATCATCAGAAGAGGAAAATAGTCCGTTGTTCCGGAAAACGGCCGCTATATGACGGCACCGCTATCCCAGGAGACCAAAGCTTTAAAGGCGTGTTTGTACAATGACAGGACCAGTAACAAATATATCAATAGAAATACCTGAATTTGTAGAAAAAAGTATCGTTCTTGTGGTAAACCTCCCGTTTTTTTTTAAGAAGGGAAATGATCCAACTTCTCCCGCTGTAGGGCCGAGCGGGAGGACGTGTCAAACTTTTGACTGACTATGTGACACGGGTTTCAAAAAAAAAGCCGCCACAAAAAAGCTGAAGCGCGCGTCAGCTTGTGGCCATGCGTGCAGTATCATACGATAATGGACTGTGATGAAGAAGGATTAAATACGCAAATGGCATGCAGCGGCGTCATTATTATAAAAAACGCCGCCACAAAAAAAAGCTAGAAGCGGCTTCAAGCGTGTTTTTTGTGGCGGCACCGCCGCACACGAGCCACAAAAAAAAGCCGCCTCAAAAAGATGCTTGAAGCAGCTTTTTTTTGTTACCGTGTGCGAGAACAGTAAAACCATAGCTATGTTCCTGCAGTAACTTTGCGTCCTAGGACCACGGGTAACCCAGTCACCGTAGACGCGGGCTCGCGGACGGCGAGCCATGGGTAGCTCGCCGTCCGATCGTCCGGTAACAGTCCGGACCGAGCCCAAGACGTCGACGGCGCGCACTGTTCCCGCGCGCCTCAAGGAGTTGTCAGCAACAGGAGGGGCCCAGCTGGGTCGAAGCCTACTGGGGCCGGGGTTATCCGAAAGGAAGCTCGAGCCTCAGTATGAAGAGGCAAGAAGGAACGGGGTGGGTTTTTAGTCAGTAAGAGTCTGACACTATCTTCCGCTCCACCCAAAAGCGGGGGTTGTCATAAGATGATTTTTGCCCACCGATAAAAAAAAATTACATGTATAATTATCGGTCACTAATTATCAGTCAACCTATATTAGGGACCAATTGGATTCATGTGACTTTCGAGGGGAGGCAAATTACGTTCATAGTACTAAATTAAATACATCAGCACGCATTTTTAACCGACTTCTAAAAAAGGAAGAGGTTCTCAATTCGGATGTTTGTATGTTTTTTTTTTATGTTTGTTCGCGCATAGCTTCGCCGCTTGCCAACCGATTTCAAAAATTATTTTTTTGTTGGAAAGGGTAAACTTACCAAATGGTCCCATAGTCACCAAGTTGGGATCTGATGATGGAATCTTTGCGAAATCGAGGGAACTCCTCAAATTCAATTTATTTTTTTTGTGAAGTCGGTCATTTTTTTTTTAGAAAAAGGTTTTTAACGAATACTTTTTTCATACAAATCCATTTATTTCTATTGAAAAACAAAATAATTATAATACTATACTACATAATTATTCATTTCCATTACCTATCTATTTAAACATTAAATTAAAATTGACATAATTAAATTAATTATAATAAAATTGGCTAATAAATATTACATTTTTCTAAGAACCAAGTTCCGAGATACTTTTTATACAGGGTGACTGAATTCGTTAGCGATATTTAAGGGGATGAACGTATCGATGAATATAACAACAATCAACTAAGGTATCAACAATGTCATGTAAAAATAACCGGCCAAGCGTGAGTCGGACACGAAGAGATGGGAAGTGCCCCTTAGATATCGCGCGCGTGTCAACATCAAGCGAGATTCGCAGATTACATGTGCAGGTGAATATGGCATCTATTTCAAAGGCACTAGCGTTCTGAATAGAATAAATTGGTTAAAGCGCCATCTAGCGTTGAGTAGCCGAACTCGTGGTAAATTGGTTTTTAAACGGAGCACTTCTACCTATATTTTCTGTTCTGTGAAGGGATGTACCACAAAAACATCATATTTATTGCATTCTAATTTATATGTGGTTAGCAGCAATAGAAACACATATTGTGAACATTTCAACTGCCAACCTGTTAATGAGATACAGTCCGCTGACAGGCAGACGAACAGCGTAGACTAATAGTGTTACGTTCCGTTTCATATCAACCTTCGTGTAGGGATTGTGGGTAACGTGTGGAAGAGTTACTGTAACCCTTGAATGCAAAAGGTACTTGAATGACACAGGTGAGTTTTAGTCAGTAAAAGTCTGTCACGCTCTCTCTATCGTTATTATATCTATCGTTTATTGATTGACGCATGTGAAATCGACTATCTCAGTGCTTATTTTTCCAATTGTGTTTTGTTGTTTTTACGTTTATATCTCTTTACGTATAATAGTTTATTGTTATTTATGTTTTGTCTATTTATTAATTATAATATAGTTTATATGTATTATAATATAATTAAAGTTAATCTGTAATTCTTGCTGGCCGGTTGGCGTCTCATCGTCGAAAACGGCTGATGCTGAAAATTACCGCTGTGGCTCTGTCCTGCACGAGCCCCAGCATTATGCTGAGCACTGAGCACCGTTTTGCGCTGATGTGACGCATATCCTATCTAGCTAATAGTTTTAAGTACCTACGATATTGTTACTTGTTACATTTATTTATTTTTAGAATATGTGTCATGTTGGACGCAAATAAACTTTTTTTCTTTCTTTCTTTCTCTCTCATTCCATCTTAGAGCGGGGGAAGTCACATGAAAATTTCGCAACTCAAAACGAAAATTCCCTTGTTTTTCATTACTTGTGTAGTCGAATGTTCGAATGGGTGATTCCTTACAAATCGAGAGAATGTCTGATTTATTTGGCCTAGTTTTTATACTCGTCCTATCTATTTTGTGTCGTAAGCCACTGGGCGCAAATTAGTGCCTTTGACACATTTAGTGATCGGGGAAAACTAATATGTAAATAAAAATATCAAATTGTAAAAAAAAGCTAGGCCAAACGAATGAGACAAGTTCTCGGTTTCAAAGAATCATCCGAGTACAAGGTTTCTCTTCAATTCATGGTTGATCCCTTAATAAACGTTGTTTATATACATCAGTCCTTTCAACCCCAAAAATATAGGCACCGAGTCTAAAATCACCCTGTATAATAACGAGTTTTTTTTAATATTCATCGTTAGCAACCATTTAGGTTTTTTACAGGAATAGCTTTCTTCTCCATAATTACATTCTCGTCAGCCTTGGGCATTAAGTAGGTATAAATATGGAATAAATGGAAAAGTTGCTTATTTTCGATGTGTACAGCTAGTGATGTGCCGTTGCCGGCAATATTGCCGTGTAATGGGAATATTGCCCGAAGTATGAATATTGGTGGCATTATTGCCAGCAATATTCCCATATTGCCGATAACGGCACATCTCTAAGTACAGACTTAAAAGTCCATCAAAAAAAGTAAAGTAAGTCCGTCTTTTAGATTACCTATTCAAAAATAAGGGACACGTATTTTTTTATTTGTAAATTAAACCAAAAATGACAAAGATATAGCTCATTAAAGTTACGTGTGACGTCACGCCGCCGCCGTGCTGCATTTTTTCGCACGGGGTGACGTCACACGTAACTTTAACCCTTCAGATACCGTCAATTAGAGACACAATAGTAAGACAATAGATGCGCGGCCACCGGTGGTCGCTTGGGGATTCATGAATTAATGGGCTATATCTTTATTTTTTGTTTAATCGAAAAAAGAAATATACGAGTCCAATATTTTTTTATAATCTAAAATACGGACTAAATAAAATGTAGTTATTTTGACCCTGTAAACTACACTATTGTGTATCTGTGGGCAAGACATAGCTCGCAGGACATCTCTCTCACACCTCAGCTCGATGGGGACGAAAGGTTCTGGAATGGCGACCACGTACCGGAAGACGCAGCCCTCCCTCAAGGTGGACCGATGACCCAGTAAAAGTCACGGGAATCCGATGGATGCGAGATGCACAGTACCGGACATTATGGCGACACTTGGGGGAGCGCTATGTCCAACAGTGGACGTCTGAAATGGTGATAATGAAGGACCATCTCGCTCTTTCACTAAATTCAGTTAATTTTATCGTTATAATATTTGTTTTAACAGACAAGTAGAAACATAATGCATTGTAAAATAATTTACGTATGGGCAATAAAACAATACTGTCATATTTATTTTGTATCACATGATTCACTTATTGTTTATAAAAAAAGAAAAAAAAAACTTAAAATATTATTAATAATTTTGTAGTCATTCCTGTTCTTAAGTAATACAATTACAATAATTTTAAGTACTTTCATAAGTACAAAATCCAATTTCTGAATTGAGAATTTTAACAAGTTTTGAATGAAAATCATTTTTTCATAGCAAGCTTTTATAGCGCAGTATACCTGTATAATTAATACTCGTCAAGACAAATCATACGAGCCCACACTCAATGGGGTTGTGTTTTTTAACTACCAAGTTCTTATAGCCACCTTCCGGTTCCATCATTAGATCAGCTCCATGTCATAATAATGTTGCATTGTCATCTGATTTACACATGCATGCAAAATTTCAGCTCAATCGGTAACCGGGAAGTGGGTCAAATTTAATTTACAAGAGTTGATTACAGACAAACATCGGGACAGGTGAAACTAAATAAAAGCTTGTAAAATGGTTTTCAAAGTCTAAGAATAGTATTTACTGTTTGGCATTAAATAAAAGCTGTAACTCAAAATTCTCAGTTCGGAAACCGCTGACCGTTTCAATTAAGTATAATTTGTTTTTTTTTTACATGCTATTGTTTGTTTGTAGAAACTAGAAATATCCATTCCAGAAATTTTTAATAGAGTTTTAATCAATTTTCTAATTACTTTTTTGTTTTTTTTTTTTTATTAACACATTAAATTGTAAAAAAAAATCTATAGATCTTCAATAAAATTCAAATTGACAAAATACAGTGAAAATATACACCGCTAAATTTTGATCGTTTTTATCCCGTGGTCGTCGGCGTTGCGTACTAACTACCTACAGGTCATTGGACTCGCTCAGCTGACGTTTTCTTAAAGAAATTAATTTCGTACATGCGTAAATTAATACGAGTTTTTAAAAAGGTACTTTATTTTTTAATTTAATCGTTACAAATCCGGATCCCGGACCGGATCGACCCCCTCCCACGGATCCCACGGGATTAAAACGATCAAAATTTAGCGTTGTATGATATTATATATTTTACACCGTAGAAACACAATATTATTTGGGGTTTCTAAATTGACATAATCATTCTGTTTATTTTGTAGTACATATTATACTCGATTCGTTGGCAATATTTTTGACGGTGAGAGAGGTTTTTTGATAGGACGATAAGCGATTATGTGGTCAACGATATTTTATTTATATTGAATATGTGTATACCAGGTTATTTGTAAAACACTGCTGGTAACCTCTCAGGACTATGTTACTAACATCATAAACAATAACTTTTGTTCCATAACTTTTAAAAATGTAACATTTTTAGTTCATCAGAAATAAAAATGTTTAAATTGGACATTCTAAATGTTACGAGATCTATTCGAAGCAAGCGGTAGTACAATAGCAGAGGGGAGTGGGCTCGGGCGGCAGCGGTGCTTGATGCGCTTGCGCCGCATCACACAGACGTAGGTAGGTAAAGCAAGATACAGAGTTGAAATGTGTTTTTGGTAAATAAATTATGTTTTGTAAAAAGTCATAGAACAAAAGTTGTTATCTATGATGTTAGTAACAGTCCTGCAAGGTTGTTAGTGTTTTATAAATAATCCTGTATGTTTAGACGAATAAACCCATATTCATGGGGTACTTCATGCCCAGAACAATTTCAAACGAATAAAACTTTAATACAATCATTTCTTTCATTTTTCACAAAAAACATCACCTACTCATAACAAGGCATAATAAGGCATTTTTCAATTGACGCTAATAAGTACTAATTATACAATTAATATTTTTCTATTATAATTACAATATTATTATATTTTAAATACTGGCGGTATAAAGATCACCGAAAATGGCAGCTTTTATTACCTTCACGATAGCTGACCAATGAGAGCTTAACCCTCGTTTCTGATGAGTCAACATCCAAGGGAAAACAAAAATGGCGGACGATAACATCAAAAAACTAAAATGGAAATGGTCGGGTCTCCTAATAAGAAACAGAAAATTCAAATATTTTTATTTCACACAGGATAAAACGTCAGAAGCTAGTGCACGGTTCCAAATTGGTGGTGTCCTATGGAGAAGAACTGGCAAGAAACTCCATGGTTACTCTTTTGAAAGAGAAATGGACTAGATAACTAACTGAATGGTGCCCCAGAGAAGGCAAATGGAAGAGAGGACCGAGAGGACGTCCGATAAGAAGATGGGATGACGATATAGACGCGGAAACGGGGCCAGTGTGGGAGAGGAAGGAAGAAGGCCCATGGCTGGGAACCGTGGAAGAATATGGGGAAGGCCTATGGTAAAGCAAAACAGTCTTCTAAAAATATGTTCATCACCATCATCAGCCTTTTTAATGTTCCCACTTCTGGGACTCAGGCCTCCTCTCTAGGAGAGGGAATGGACCGTAATCCACCACGCGGGCCCAGTGCGGGTCGGTGGATAACACATGTCTTCGAATTTTTGGTTCTAGGACATGTCGGTTTCCTCACGATGTTTTCCTTCACCGTTTTGAGAGCAGTGGTAATGAAATAAATTACACAAAGTAATGCGCCTGGCTGGGTTCGGACCTGTGACCTATAACTCGTAAGTCACTCCACTACTACTAAACAGTGCATTAGATTGTTCATATACATTAGCTCGGAAGGCCCCCAACAAGGTGGACCGATGACCTGGTCAGGGTCGCGATTTCCGATGGATGCATGACGCACAGGACCGGTCGTTGTGGCGACGCTTGGGGGAGGCCAATGTCCAGCAGTGGACGTCTTTCGGCTGATATCAGCCGATGATGATGATGATAATGTTCACTTAATATCACAAACAAATAACAAATCTCAAGGCATTAGCGTCCATCGGTCAGCCACCGTGTGAAGGCATTAGGAAGGAATGTAATAAGTCACTGTGTTGTGCGTTTTCACGACGTTTTCACGACGTTTTCACGACGTTTTCTTCGTCTCCATCATATTGTTATAGCTCTGTAAGAAAAACAATGAAATTAATATCAAAACATCAATTAAAAAACTTACATTCATAGTTATTCAGAATCGAATGATTTACAATCGATTTATTGTAAATGGAATTATTCATTATCGATTTATTGTAAATCGAAATATTCACAATCGATTTCGATCGATTGTGTTTTAATTTTTTTATGACATTTACCTTTGTAATTACTTTAAAGATGTTATGTAACTATTTTACCAAATTTTACCCTGAATAAATATTATTATTATTGTTATTCAGAATCTAGACATTCAAATTGATATCTATACATATAATAAATCTGTAGTTTTTTTGTGCGCGCATCACGTAAAATGTACGAAATCTATGTAGATAACTTTTAAGGTGAGTATAGGCTACAACATTTTCTGGAGCATTTCTGTGCAATGTAACATTCTTACGAACGGTACAATACAGACAAAAGCTCAGTTTCCTTAGCATTTCCATGTAATGTTACGTTCCTGCGAATGCTCGGCATTATGTTACGGGTAAATGCTCACAGCGATTGTGCATTTATCAACATTTCGTTGTACCTTGCGTTCATTTTTTTTTTAAATGTCACCCCGCAATCGCGCATCGCCCGCACTCGTGGCTCGACGAAATGTTACACCAATATGCTCGTTGGTTTGTAAAAAAGAGACGAGCGTGCTCAACGTTTAGTTCGTAAAAGGATGATACACTAGAACATATCATAGAGCGGCTCGTTGTTCTGTTAAAAGTAAATGTTGTAGTTTATACTCACCTTTACACATTAAAATTGTGTGTAAGTTGATATATTACTTAGGCTTTGTTTCATCTCTAAATTGTCTTTTAATTATCTCACAGATGGTGTAAAAAGTAGAGTATCCAACACAGGGATAAAGCTGTCTTTGTCTTGCGGCTTAAATTCCTCACTTCACTCAGGTTTCTTTATTAACTCCCTCACAATCCTCAGGAGTTAATTATATAAATCCCTCACTACCGTTCGGAATTAAAATTAGCAACCTTCGTTTCGTCTGAAATTTTACATGTCACCCGCGACTTAAAGACCTGCTTTATCCTAGTCACATAATCTACTATTCGTTTTTTTTAAGAAGAGACATTAGATAATTACCTCCTCAGCCATCTGGTAGAGCAGCCTGGCTGTCTCTGGTCCCGTCTGTTCCACCAGGGTCTTGAATATGCCGACGCCATCCAGTTCTGACGCTTCAGACCTGCACAGTAATACATCCTTACATATTATGGTTCCCCCATCGCATCTGTCTGTTTGTATGAAAAAACCAAGTTTTCAGTGTAGGGGTGTATTATTTATTTATTTATTTATTATATTCTTTATCATCATCATCATCATCATCATTTCAGCCGACAGACGTCCACTGCAGGACATAGGCCTCCCCCAAGCGTCGCCACAATGATCGATCCTGCGCGTCTCGCATCTATCGGATTCCCCCAACCTTCACCAGGTCATCGGTCCACCTTGTAGGAGGCCTTCCGACGGTGCGTCTTCCAGTACGAGGTCGCTACTCCAGAACCTTTCGGCCACAACGGCCATCTGTTCTACGAGCAATGTGCCCTGTCCATTGCCACTTAAGTTTTACACACAAAGTTTTTCACGTAAACAATGAAAAATACAGTACAAATATTATTCAAAATAAGTGTACAATGGGCGGTCTTATCGCACAGGGCGATCTCTTACAGACAACCTTTGGATGGATTGTCGTCTTCCAACTGCATGAATTTCCTAATTATTCTGCATGTGTTCAAAATGGTAGCTTTCTCTAAGTTTATGTAAATGGATTCTTCAAAATCTATTAATTTTATACTACGGAGGAGATGGTTGGCAATTTTATTAATTTATTATTATGCTCGCCATAAGGTAAGCTCAAAAAATACGGCCAAGGGCGAATCGAACCACACACGAGGGTTCCATACGGTGGCCGGAAATTGCTACCGGAATCCCGGCGGCGGCTGGGGCGTGAGGGTCACTACCTCGTGCGGCCTCCTCCTTTCATCATCATCATCATCAAATCAGCCGAAAGACGTCCACTGCTGGACATAGGCCTCCCCCAAGCGTCGCCACAACGACCGGTCCTGTGCGTCACGCATCCATCGGATTCCCGCGACCCTGACCAGGTCGTCGGTCCACCTTGTTGGAGGCCTCCTCCTTTGCTAGCATTAAATTCTGACGCACACTCCCTTGATGATTATAGTGCGTTGGGGTAAGATCGGCATTGGGGTAAGAACGTATAAATATAAATTGTACCACTTATTTAGCTTTATTTTTAATGCAAGACATATTGCTTACCGCGTCATTATGTTCCACCTGGCCCAGCAATGTGGCTGGCATCCATAGCCATACTAATATTATAAATGGCAAAGTGTGTGTGTCTGTTTGTCCGTCTTTCACGGCAAAACGGAGCGACGAATTGTCGTGATTTTTTAAGTGGAGATAGTTGAAGAGAAGGAGAGTGACATAGGCTATTTTTTGTCTCTTTCTAACCCCCCACTTCCCAGGGGAACCGTGTTACCCCGAATTTAACGCGAGCAAAGCCGCGGGCAAAAACTATTTAAAAATAAAGCTGGCTAAATAAGTGGTATAATTTATTTATACGTTCTTACCCCAATGCCGGTCTTACCCCAACGCACCTTAAGTCATAGAACGGAACTTACCTTTCTGAATAGCTTCTGATTCTGTCTCTAGACACTAGAAGTGTTTCGTTCGGGTCTTTCTGCGTTGTGCTCGGCTCGAATGTGAAGTTCTCAGGTATGGCTAGGGGCGCCTGAAATTATAAGAAAAAAATCCATAGTAATATTATAAATGGGAAACTGTGTGTCTGTTTGTCCGTCTTTCACGGTAAAACGGAGCGACGAATTGACGTGATTTTTTAAGTGGAGATGGTTGAAGGGATGGAGAGTGACATAGGCTACTTTTTGTCTTTTTCTAACGCCCCACTTCCCTAAAATGGCGGATTTTAACGCGACCTAAGCCGCGGGCAAAAACTAGTTATATATACAGGGTTATTTGTAAAACACTAACAATTTTGCAGGACTGTATTACCACAAAATAGATAGGTAAAGAAGTCAATCTCCATACTGTGCGCGCTCTCACAACGCACACACGATATCTCGTCGCCCTCAGCCCGCTCGTCGAACAGTTCCGGCTCAAACGCTCATTAGTGTGCGTCCACCGAGCGGAGGTGTACAAAGTGAAGTACATGAGATTGTCTTCTGTACCTATCTATTTTGTGATATTAACATCATAAACAACAACTTTTGTTCTACGACTTTAAAAATGTATCATATTTTAAGTTCATCGGAATTTTCACATAAAAATAAAAATATTTAAATTGAACGTTCTAAATATCACGAAGTCAGTGCGAAGCAAGCGATAGTACAATAGCAGAGGGGAGCAGGGATCAGGCGGCGGCGGTGCTTGATGTGCTTGCATCGCGTCATACAGACGTAGTTAGGTACAGCAAAATACAGAGTTGAAATGTGTTAGATACAAGAACGAAATCTTGAAGGTTTGTTTTTGGTAAATGTATTATGTTTTGTAAAAAGTCATAGAACAAAAATTGTTGTTTATGATGTTAGTAATACTGTCCTGCAAGATTGTTAGTGTTTTACAAATAACCCTTTACAGTCTGTATCAAAAAGTAACTTTAGTTTAAAAAAAGCCTTGAGCAAAATTTCCCGTATTTTCAGAAGACGCAGCGTTGAAAGGCCTCCTGCAAGGTGGAACGATGACCTGGTGAGCGTCGCGAGAATGCGATGGATGTGAGGCCTACGTCTATCAGTGGACGTCTTCCGGCTGAAATGACGATGATGATGGAAGTTCTTACCTGACTCTTAGACAGTAGCCGGTTCCTGGGCACCACATCATCTTTCCTGGGCGCAGTCGCTTGATTGAGTAGCTCGAATGGATGACCTGACTCTACTACACGACCCCTGGCGAGAAAATACAGAATTATTAATTTTGTTCTTACCGCTCGCCGCCCCGCGCTTAGTTCCCGCTCACAACGGAAATGTCGTGAACGGATCGTTATACTAAATGTAACACTTACCGACTGCTTTTTATTCAAGCTATCTTAATAATATTTATTTAGATTTTTTCTCATATTGAGTAAAATACCCCATTTTAAACGAAAATAAATATAAAAAAATCTTTTAATTAAAAAAAAAAATATTGCAAGCTCGTATACATACCTATAAAAATAATACTCGTCAAGACGAATTATACGAGCCCAAACTCGATGGGGTTGTGTCGTTTAATTACCAAGTTCCTATAGCCACCTTCCGGTTCCATCATCAGATCAGGTCCATGTCATAACAATTTTGCATTTTCATCTGATTTACACATGCATGCAAAATTTCAGCTCAATCAGTAACCGGGAAGTGGGTCAAATTTAATTTGCAAGATTTGACGACAGACAAACATCGGGACAGGTGAAACTAAATAAAAACTTGTAAGAACGACCTTGGGTTGCAACTCTACTCGACTCCGGTTATTTTTGAACTTAGGGCTGTATACTTACTTATCCATGACGATGACTCGGTGGTAGTCCATGACGGTGTTCAGTCGGTGCGCGATGGTCAGTACTGTGGAGTGCGCGAACTTGGTGCGGATGGTGCGCTGTATGTGCTTGTCAGTGCTGCGGACAAGACAGTCTTGATGTTACTTAATAATAATTTTAAGTTTTTAGGCGAAATACCCATAATAATATAAATATATTCCACAACTATCACACAACGTAGTTGAGTCCCAAGCTAAGCAGAGTTTGTACTATAAGTACTAGACAACTGATATAGGTAGGTACATACTTATATATTTCATAAAACATACTTGTCGGTGAAGTCAATAGTACGGAAGCTTGAGAACGAATGAACGAGCTAAGTGACAAGTGACACATGTCACTTTGACAGAAGGAAAGTCGAGTATTATGAAAAGTTACACCACTATGGAGTAAAAACACTCGTTTGTATAGACAAAATGTCGGCTAGTGTAACCTTAAGAGCAAGTTGCTGGTGGACAATCCTGGCTGCGAAAGTTTTGACACATAGTCCAATCTACAAAGCTTGTGCTCAAGGCACAGGCGTAGGGTTTTGCATGACTTGATTCCAACATCTCGCTTCTACCATCGGTCAACACGACGTATGGCGCATATCCACCCTTACACACGAGCTGGCGCTATACTCACTCGGTGTCCACATTGGCAGTGGCCTCGTCCAGCACGAGCACGCGGCAGCCGGCGAGCGCGGCGCGCGCCAGACACACGAGCTGGCGCTATACTCACTCGGTGTCCACATTGGCAGTGGCCTCGTCCAGCACGAGCACGCGGCAGCCGGCGAGCGCGGCGCGCGCCAGACACACGAGCTGGCGCTATACTCACTCGGTGTCCACATTGGCAGTGGCCTCGTCCAGCACGAGCACGCGGCAGCCGGCGAGCGCGGCGCGCGCCAGACACACGAGCTGGCGCTATACTCACTCGGTGTCCACATTGGCAGTGGCCTCGTCCAGCACGAGCACGCGGCAGCCGGCGAGCGCGGCGCGCGCCAGACACACGAGCTGGCGCTATACTCACTCGGTGTCCACATTGGCAGTGGCCTCGTCCAGCACGAGCACGCGGCAGCCGGCGAGCGCGGCGCGCGCCAGACACACGAGCTGGCGCTATACTCACTCGGTGTCCACATTGGCAGTGGCCTCGTCCAGCACGAGCACGCGGCAGCCGGCGAGCGCGGCGCGCGCCAGACACACGAGCTGGCGCTATACTCACTCGGTGTCCACATTGGCAGTGGCCTCGTCCAGCACGAGCACGCGGCAGCCGGCGAGCGCGGCGCGCGCCAGACACACGAGCTGGCGCTATACTCACTCGGTGTCCACATTGGCAGTGGCCTCGTCCAGCACGAGCACGCGGCAGCCGGCGAGCGCGGCGCGCGCCAGACACACGAGCTGGCGCTATACTCACTCGGTGTCCACATTGGCAGTGGCCTCGTCCAGCACGAGCACGCGGCAGCCGGCGAGCGCGGCGCGCGCCAGACACACGAGCTGGCGCTATACTCACTCGGTGTCCACATTGGCAGTGGCCTCGTCCAGCACGAGCACGCGGCAGCCGGCGAGCGCGGCGCGCGCCAGACACACGAGCTGGCGCTATACTCACTCGGTGTCCACATTGGCAGTGGCCTCGTCCAGCACGAGCACGCGGCAGCCGGCGAGCGCGGCGCGCGCCAGACACACGAGCTGGCGCTATACTCACTCGGTGTCCACATTGGCAGTGGCCTCGTCCAGCACGAGCACGCGGCAGCCGGCGAGCGCGGCGCGCGCCAGACACACGAGCTGGCGCTATACTCACTCGGTGTCCACATTGGCAGTGGCCTCGTCCAGCACGAGCACGCGGCAGCCGGCGAGCGCGGCGCGCGCCAGACACACGAGCTGGCGCTATACTCACTCGGTGTCCACATTGGCAGTGGCCTCGTCCAGCACGAGCACGCGGCAGCCGGCGAGCGCGGCGCGCGCCAGACACACGAGCTGGCGCTATACTCACTCGGTGTCCACATTGGCAGTGGCCTCGTCCAGCACGAGCACGCGGCAGCCGGCGAGCGCGGCGCGCGCCAGACACACGAGCTGGCGCTATACTCACTCGGTGTCCACATTGGCAGTGGCCTCGTCCAGCACGAGCACGCGGCAGCCGGCGAGCGCGGCGCGCGCCAGACACACGAGCTGGCGCTATACTCACTCGGTGTCCACATTGGCAGTGGCCTCGTCCAGCACGAGCACGCGGCAGCCGGCGAGCGCGGCGCGCGCCAGACACACGAGCTGGCGCTATACTCACTCGGTGTCCACATTGGCAGTGGCCTCGTCCAGCACGAGCACGCGGCAGCCGGCGAGCGCGGCGCGCGCCAGACACACGAGCTGGCGCTATACTCACTCGGTGTCCACATTGGCAGTGGCCTCGTCCAGCACGAGCACGCGGCAGCCGGCGAGCGCGGCGCGCGCCAGACACACGAGCTGGCGCTATACTCACTCGGTGTCCACATTGGCAGTGGCCTCGTCCAGCACGAGCACGCGGCAGCCGGCGAGCGCGGCGCGCGCCAGACACACGAGCTGGCGCTATACTCACTCGGTGTCCACATTGGCAGTGGCCTCGTCCAGCACGAGCACGCGGCAGCCGGCGAGCGCGGCGCGCGCCAGACACACGAGCTGGCGCTATACTCACTCGGTGTCCACATTGGCAGTGGCCTCGTCCAGCACGAGCACGCGGCAGCCGGCGAGCGCGGCGCGCGCCAGACACACGAGCTGGCGCTATACTCACTCGGTGTCCACATTGGCAGTGGCCTCGTCCAGCACGAGCACGCGGCAGCCGGCGAGCGCGGCGCGCGCCAGACACACGAGCTGGCGCTATACTCACTCGGTGTCCACATTGGCAGTGGCCTCGTCCAGCACGAGCACGCGGCAGCCGGCGAGCGCGGCGCGCGCCAGACACACGAGCTGGCGCTATACTCACTCGGTGTCCACATTGGCAGTGGCCTCGTCCAGCACGAGCACGCGGCAGCCGGCGAGCGCGGCGCGCGCCAGACACACGAGCTGGCGCTATACTCACTCGGTGTCCACATTGGCAGTGGCCTCGTCCAGCACGAGCACGCGGCAGCCGGCGAGCGCGGCGCGCGCCAGACACACGAGCTGGCGCTATACTCACTCGGTGTCCACATTGGCAGTGGCCTCGTCCAGCACGAGCACGCGGCAGCCGGCGAGCGCGGCGCGCGCCAGACACACGAGCTGGCGCTATACTCACTCGGTGTCCACATTGGCAGTGGCCTCGTCCAGCACGAGCACGCGGCAGCCGGCGAGCGCGGCGCGCGCCAGACACACGAGCTGGCGCTATACTCACTCGGTGTCCACATTGGCAGTGGCCTCGTCCAGCACGAGCACGCGGCAGCCGGCGAGCGCGGCGCGCGCCAGACACACGAGCTGGCGCTATACTCACTCGGTGTCCACATTGGCAGTGGCCTCGTCCAGCACGAGCACGCGGCAGCCGGCGAGCGCGGCGCGCGCCAGACACACGAGCTGGCGCTATACTCACTCGGTGTCCACATTGGCAGTGGCCTCGTCCAGCACGAGCACGCGGCAGCCGGCGAGCGCGGCGCGCGCCAGACACACGAGCTGGCGCTATACTCACTCGGTGTCCACATTGGCAGTGGCCTCGTCCAGCACGAGCACGCGGCAGCCGGCGAGCGCGGCGCGCGCCAGACACACGAGCTGGCGCTATACTCACTCGGTGTCCACATTGGCAGTGGCCTCGTCCAGCACGAGCACGCGGCAGCCGGCGAGCGCGGCGCGCGCCAGACACACGAGCTGGCGCTATACTCACTCGGTGTCCACATTGGCAGTGGCCTCGTCCAGCACGAGCACGCGGCAGCCGGCGAGCGCGGCGCGCGCCAGACACACGAGCTGGCGCTATACTCACTCGGTGTCCACATTGGCAGTGGCCTCGTCCAGCACGAGCACGCGGCAGCCGGCGAGCGCGGCGCGCGCCAGACACACGAGCTGGCGCTATACTCACTCGGTGTCCACATTGGCAGTGGCCTCGTCCAGCACGAGCACGCGGCAGCCGGCGAGCGCGGCGCGCGCCAGACACACGAGCTGGCGCTATACTCACTCGGTGTCCACATTGGCAGTGGCCTCGTCCAGCACGAGCACGCGGCAGCCGGCGAGCGCGGCGCGCGCCAGACACACGAGCTGGCGCTATACTCACTCGGTGTCCACATTGGCAGTGGCCTCGTCCAGCACGAGCACGCGGCAGCCGGCGAGCGCGGCGCGCGCCAGACACACGAGCTGGCGCTATACTCACTCGGTGTCCACATTGGCAGTGGCCTCGTCCAGCACGAGCACGCGGCAGCCGGCGAGCGCGGCGCGCGCCAGACACACGAGCTGGCGCTATACTCACTCGGTGTCCACATTGGCAGTGGCCTCGTCCAGCACGAGCACGCGGCAGCCGGCGAGCGCGGCGCGCGCCAGACACACGAGCTGGCGCTATACTCACTCGGTGTCCACATTGGCAGTGGCCTCGTCCAGCACGAGCACGCGGCAGCCGGCGAGCGCGGCGCGCGCCAGACACACGAGCTGGCGCTATACTCACTCGGTGTCCACATTGGCAGTGGCCTCGTCCAGCACGAGCACGCGGCAGCCGGCGAGCGCGGCGCGCGCCAGACACACGAGCTGGCGCTATACTCACTCGGTGTCCACATTGGCAGTGGCCTCGTCCAGCACGAGCACGCGGCAGCCGGCGAGCGCGGCGCGCGCCAGACACACGAGCTGGCGCTATACTCACTCGGTGTCCACATTGGCAGTGGCCTCGTCCAGCACGAGCACGCGGCAGCCGGCGAGCGCGGCGCGCGCCAGACACACGAGCTGGCGCTATACTCACTCGGTGTCCACATTGGCAGTGGCCTCGTCCAGCACGAGCACGCGGCAGCCGGCGAGCGCGGCGCGCGCCAGACACACGAGCTGGCGCTATACTCACTCGGTGTCCACATTGGCAGTGGCCTCGTCCAGCACGAGCACGCGGCAGCCGGCGAGCGCGGCGCGCGCCAGACACACGAGCTGGCGCTATACTCACTCGGTGTCCACATTGGCAGTGGCCTCGTCCAGCACGAGCACGCGGCAGCCGGCGAGCGCGGCGCGCGCCAGACACACGAGCTGGCGCTATACTCACTCGGTGTCCACATTGGCAGTGGCCTCGTCCAGCACGAGCACGCGGCAGCCGGCGAGCGCGGCGCGCGCCAGACACACGAGCTGGCGCTATACTCACTCGGTGTCCACATTGGCAGTGGCCTCGTCCAGCACGAGCACGCGGCAGCCGGCGAGCGCGGCGCGCGCCAGACACACGAGCTGGCGCTATACTCACTCGGTGTCCACATTGGCAGTGGCCTCGTCCAGCACGAGCACGCGGCAGCCGGCGAGCGCGGCGCGCGCCAGACACACGAGCTGGCGCTATACTCACTCGGTGTCCACATTGGCAGTGGCCTCGTCCAGCACGAGCACGCGGCAGCCGGCGAGCGCGGCGCGCGCCAGACACACGAGCTGGCGCTATACTCACTCGGTGTCCACATTGGCAGTGGCCTCGTCCAGCACGAGCACGCGGCAGCCGGCGAGCGCGGCGCGCGCCAGACACACGAGCTGGCGCTATACTCACTCGGTGTCCACATTGGCAGTGGCCTCGTCCAGCACGAGCACGCGGCAGCCGGCGAGCGCGGCGCGCGCCAGACACACGAGCTGGCGCTATACTCACTCGGTGTCCACATTGGCAGTGGCCTCGTCCAGCACGAGCACGCGGCAGCCGGCGAGCGCGGCGCGCGCCAGACACACGAGCTGGCGCTATACTCACTCGGTGTCCACATTGGCAGTGGCCTCGTCCAGCACGAGCACGCGGCAGCCGGCGAGCGCGGCGCGCGCCAGACACACGAGCTGGCGCTATACTCACTCGGTGTCCACATTGGCAGTGGCCTCGTCCAGCACGAGCACGCGGCAGCCGGCGAGCGCGGCGCGCGCCAGACACACGAGCTGGCGCTATACTCACTCGGTGTCCACATTGGCAGTGGCCTCGTCCAGCACGAGCACGCGGCAGCCGGCGAGCGCGGCGCGCGCCAGACACACGAGCTGGCGCTATACTCACTCGGTGTCCACATTGGCAGTGGCCTCGTCCAGCACGAGCACGCGGCAGCCGGCGAGCGCGGCGCGCGCCAGACACACGAGCTGGCGCTATACTCACTCGGTGTCCACATTGGCAGTGGCCTCGTCCAGCACGAGCACGCGGCAGCCGGCGAGCGCGGCGCGCGCCAGACACACGAGCTGGCGCTATACTCACTCGGTGTCCACATTGGCAGTGGCCTCGTCCAGCACGAGCACGCGGCAGCCGGCGAGCGCGGCGCGCGCCAGACACACGAGCTGGCGCTATACTCACTCGGTGTCCACATTGGCAGTGGCCTCGTCCAGCACGAGCACGCGGCAGCCGGCGAGCGCGGCGCGCGCCAGACACACGAGCTGGCGCTATACTCACTCGGTGTCCACATTGGCAGTGGCCTCGTCCAGCACGAGCACGCGGCAGCCGGCGAGCGCGGCGCGCGCCAGACACACGAGCTGGCGCTATACTCACTCGGTGTCCACATTGGCAGTGGCCTCGTCCAGCACGAGCACGCGGCAGCCGGCGAGCGCGGCGCGCGCCAGACACACGAGCTGGCGCTATACTCACTCGGTGTCCACATTGGCAGTGGCCTCGTCCAGCACGAGCACGCGGCAGCCGGCGAGCGCGGCGCGCGCCAGACACACGAGCTGGCGCTATACTCACTCGGTGTCCACATTGGCAGTGGCCTCGTCCAGCACGAGCACGCGGCAGCCGGCGAGCGCGGCGCGCGCCAGACACACGAGCTGGCGCTATACTCACTCGGTGTCCACATTGGCAGTGGCCTCGTCCAGCACGAGCACGCGGCAGCCGGCGAGCGCGGCGCGCGCCAGACACACGAGCTGGCGCTATACTCACTCGGTGTCCACATTGGCAGTGGCCTCGTCCAGCACGAGCACGCGGCAGCCGGCGAGCGCGGCGCGCGCCAGACACACGAGCTGGCGCTATACTCACTCGGTGTCCACATTGGCAGTGGCCTCGTCCAGCACGAGCACGCGGCAGCCGGCGAGCGCGGCGCGCGCCAGACACACGAGCTGGCGCTATACTCACTCGGTGTCCACATTGGCAGTGGCCTCGTCCAGCACGAGCACGCGGCAGCCGGCGAGCGCGGCGCGCGCCAGACACACGAGCTGGCGCTATACTCACTCGGTGTCCACATTGGCAGTGGCCTCGTCCAGCACGAGCACGCGGCAGCCGGCGAGCGCGGCGCGCGCCAGACACACGAGCTGGCGCTATACTCACTCGGTGTCCACATTGGCAGTGGCCTCGTCCAGCACGAGCACGCGGCAGCCGGCGAGCGCGGCGCGCGCCAGACACACGAGCTGGCGCTATACTCACTCGGTGTCCACATTGGCAGTGGCCTCGTCCAGCACGAGCACGCGGCAGCCGGCGAGCGCGGCGCGCGCCAGACACACGAGCTGGCGCTATACTCACTCGGTGTCCACATTGGCAGTGGCCTCGTCCAGCACGAGCACGCGGCAGCCGGCGAGCGCGGCGCGCGCCAGACACACGAGCTGGCGCTATACTCACTCGGTGTCCACATTGGCAGTGGCCTCGTCCAGCACGAGCACGCGGCAGCCGGCGAGCGCGGCGCGCGCCAGACACACGAGCTGGCGCTATACTCACTCGGTGTCCACATTGGCAGTGGCCTCGTCCAGCACGAGCACGCGGCAGCCGGCGAGCGCGGCGCGCGCCAGACACACGAGCTGGCGCTATACTCACTCGGTGTCCACATTGGCAGTGGCCTCGTCCAGCACGAGCACGCGGCAGCCGGCGAGCGCGGCGCGCGCCAGACACACGAGCTGGCGCTATACTCACTCGGTGTCCACATTGGCAGTGGCCTCGTCCAGCACGAGCACGCGGCAGCCGGCGAGCGCGGCGCGCGCCAGACACACGAGCTGGCGCTATACTCACTCGGTGTCCACATTGGCAGTGGCCTCGTCCAGCACGAGCACGCGGCAGCCGGCGAGCGCGGCGCGCGCCAGACACACGAGCTGGCGCTATACTCACTCGGTGTCCACATTGGCAGTGGCCTCGTCCAGCACGAGCACGCGGCAGCCGGCGAGCGCGGCGCGCGCCAGACACACGAGCTGGCGCTATACTCACTCGGTGTCCACATTGGCAGTGGCCTCGTCCAGCACGAGCACGCGGCAGCCGGCGAGCGCGGCGCGCGCCAGACACACGAGCTGGCGCTGCCCCGCCGACAGGTTGCCGCCGCCGTCGCCCACCTTCGTGTTCAGCCCCGCCGGCATGTTGCTCACCATCGAGCGCAGTTCCACCTGGTGACATAAACGACTAGTTCAACTAAGGCTGTTTATTAAACAAACTTCTTTTAACCCGACTACGGCAAAGCCAAAGGAGGGTTAGAAGTTTAACGAGCCTTCTGATGAGGCCCATTGTGAGCGAACACGTTTCGGCATAATATATCATCACTGCAAAACGCACTAGTCATAGACTTTCGTCGTGAGACACTATGGTATATTGGACTAGAAGATACCGCGCAGTCTCCCGAACGCCGCCCAGCCGAGTTGGATTCGACGGTTGACCTCTTTCTCGAAATTAGCTCTACCCAACTGGATTGTCTGTCCGAGGTAGACATAATCGTCCACAACTTCGAGTATAGAGTCTCCGATCGAGTGGGTGCTACATGGTTGTTTATCATGACTTTAGTTTTGTCCATGTTCTTTTTAAGACCCACTCTTTCGGAAACTACTGAGGTCATTGAGCATTGTGCTGAGCTCTTCCGTAGTGTCAGCCGTGACTACTATGTCGTCGGCGAGCCGAAGGTGAGTGATGTACTCGTCATAGACATTGATGCCTAGTCCACTCCAGTTCAGAACCTTCAACCGAACCGAACAAGCCGGATTCCGAAAAAGCTTCAGCACCATAGACCACATACATACGCTACGGCAGGTTATACAGAAGACCGAGGAGTATAATCTGCCTCTCTGTCTAGCGTTTGTGGACTACGAGAAAGCCTTTGATTCGATCGAGACATGGGCTGTGCTACAGTCCCTTTAACGGTGTCGGATAGACTATCGGTACATCGAGGTGCTGAAGTGTTTCACAACTATTTTAGTCCGACTTCAGGACCAGACAGGAGACGTCATTTCTCCGAAACTGTTCATGGCCGCAATGGAGGATGTCTTCATCATCATCATTTTAGCCGATATACGTCCACTTTGGACATAAACATAGGCCTCCCCCAAGTGTCGCCACAACGAACGATCATGTGCGTTTCGCATCCATCGGTTATCCGCAACCTTCACCAGGTCATCGGTCCACCTTGTAGCAGGCCTTCTGACGCTGCATCTTCCAGTTCGTGGTCGCTACTTCAGAATCTTCAAGGTTTTGGACTAAAAAAAAATAATCACCAGAAATGTAGGACGGCCCATTTTTTTCTTCTTCTCAAAATCCTCCTGCAAGGAGAATTTGAGAAAATGGAAAGAGGCAAGCAAAATTTTTCCTTGAGTTTTTTTTTCAGAAAGGTTCGGAAACAATAAAAACGCTATGTGACAGACCTGGTCCAGCGCCTTGTAGATGTCGGCGTCGCTGTACAGCCCCTCGGGGTCCAGGTTGTCCCGGAGCGTGGCGGCGAACAGCGCCGGGCGCTGCGGCAGCGCGCACAGGCGCGAGCGCCACGCGCGCAGCCCCGCCGTGCGCGCGCACACGCCGTCCACGCGCACCGAGCCCGACACACGCCCTAGTCTGGGGAGACATAACACTGCTTACCATCACGTGGGATCGCACTCAACCACTAGTCTGTTAATAAAAAAAAAGTTGTATAACCATCATTTGTCGCCTGACTAGTGATGATGGCGAAAGACTTCTTAGGCGTCCCCGCATACGAACCACAAAAAAGCTACCACAAAAAAAGCTAGAAGCGGCCACAAAAAAAAAACTGAAGCTCGCGATAGCTTGTGACCATGCGTGCAGTATCATCATGAACTCTGACGATGAAGGATTAAATGCCCCGCACACGAGCCACAAAAAAAGGCCACCTCAGAAACAAACTTGAAGCAGCTTTTTTTCGTGGTCCGTGTGCGGAGACACTAAATTATAACCTGATTTTTTTACATAAAAATACTAGACACGTGTTTCGGGTTTCGCAATTACTAAAAATAAAGTTATATACCTAATTACCTATGTATATAGAAGATGACAACAAAAGACATGTTACCTGAACAGCGCACTGAGAAGCGAGCTCTTGCCAGCGCCCGTGCGGCCCACGACGGCCACCTTCTCCGCCGCCTTGATGGAGAAGTTCACTCCCTTGATGGCGTACGTGGGGTCCCCGGCCGGACCTCCCGGGGGCTTCTCGTATTCCAGGGACACATCGTCGAACACGATCTCGCCTGGAAAAAAGTATTTGTTTGGGGTTCTGTACTTAAAAAACCAAACCCATATAGAATCACTTTGTTCTGTCTGACAAGACCCTTTATCTCGAGAACGCATCGAGGCATCGAGTTGAAATTAAAACCAAATACTCAAGTCTGCAGTCCCTTAAAGCTGTGAAAAAATCAAACTTCTGAATTAACGACAAAAAAAAAATACATATTTAAGAGGAGTCTTCACGAATAAAAGCGTCACCATTTCTTTTTGTTTTATTTATAAACCATTTTTGTATAATTAAACTGAGCAATTATATAACATAAACGTTATTTAATATTATTCAAAATAATATATTAATAATATTGACTACAAAAACGTCCGACCAACTCGCATGTCGACGAACGAATGACCGCTCACACGGTTCGCAGGCCTTTTATGAGCTCTTTGCCTTTCACTGTTGACTGGTGGGGGCCGATCACAGAACAGAAAATATAGGTAGAAGTGCCCCTAACGTGGCTAAGCACGGGAACCAGTGTCGCCAAACTCACACATTTGCGTATCAAATTGTACATTACACACATAAAAAACAGTAATATGATTGGCTACGAAGCTACGAATTACAAACTTAACTTTTACAAATCATATTCTTATTGTTTTCATAAATTAGGTGTTATTACAACGTAAGAAAGTTATTATTATTTGACATGACATAAACAATAAAGAAGTTTTTCGTCTAAAAACCAATTTACAACGAGTTCGGCTACTCAACGCTAGATGGCGCTGTAACCAATTTATTTTATTCAGAACGCTAGTGCCTTTGAAATAGATGCCATATTCACCTGCACATGTAATCTGCGGAATCTCGCTTGATGTTGACACGCGCGCGATATCTAAGGGGCATTTCCTCTACTTTTCTTTATTCCGTGGGGCCGGTGGCGGGGCGCGCCGCGTGCGTAGTTCGTGACGTTTCGTTACACGTGCGCTCCACGCGTTGTTAGAAGTATTTGCGCCGATACATATACGGTAATTTATGTTGCAAAAAACGTACATTACGACACTCTCAAGGGTTTCATGTACCGGTGATGGCAAATCCGCTACCTGATGGGTGCCTTTACAGGGCACTTTAGAACCAACGACATGCTCATGGAAATGGGTCTAGCCGCGACTCCCATGTGCAGGTTGTGTGAGGAACATACAGAACGCACGGAGCACCTGCTGTGCCCATGCGATGCTTTGGCTAACAAACGAATGAGTCTTCTAGGGGTAGGATATCCAAGACCAGAGGATTACAGGCTCTTATCCCCGCATCTTGTTGTGAAACTTATGAAGGAGATTTTCAGCGAGGTTGAGGAGGAGTAAGCTATCTAGGGAACCACAAAAGATCCATATGGGTCGAAGTGTCTGAGTTGTTTCTCGGCCTCTCAACAAGATAAGACCGGTGATTGAACAGACTTGGTGGAATTAAAATGTGCAAGTCCAATGCACCCTGACATTGTCCCCGAAATGTTTGTATGTGTATGTTTGCTGTAGCTGTCAGAAAGCATAATAATTATTGTCTTACCTTTCGTAGGCCATTTCTCAAAGTCCAGGTCCGGATGGTTCTGTTTCAAGGCATCCTTGTCTACATCCAAAGGCTTTTCTGCTGGTAAGTTCGTATATTCCAGTATTCTTTCAACCTAAAAAACAAATAAAATAAACAACATTATTTTTAGTTCATGCGAATAGTGATTCTGAACTCTAGACGCGCTATACACTATTGAATATATTTCTATAGCGCGCTATTTTATACGCTATCATTATAACACGTTACAATAAAATTCGGGAATCAACTGAACGCGGCGTCGTTATCATTTTATTCGGCAACGCGCTAAACGGACACAATAAACGCTATATTGTGATCCCGCTTTGGTCCCGCTGTTGGCGCTTTGTTGAACGAGTCGTTATATTATAGCGCGAAGGCAGAGTCAATATAACTAACGCTATACGCTATGAACAAATAGCGTGTTATATTTTGGCTCTATACGTTATATTAGCCAACACTACATGCGAAACCTGAATATAGTTTCTCAAAATCAATAACTGAATCGATTCCAATAATTTTTACACCGTGTTATATTTTTTCCCAAAAATTTTTACCAGCAAACCGCTGGGTGCAAGCGCAAAACAACCCATCAGTCGCCTGGATGGTCCGGTGACTATGTATTTTTGCTGACATAACAAACTTATAACTTTGTGATTTTTCATGATACAGTTATGAAATTTTGTACATAGATTCTTTCATTATATTATTATATTTCGATATTTCTCTCATTCCAAAAAACGAGGGGAAGGAGGAGGGGAACATGACATAGTGTCGCCGCACTTGGATTACATGCCACATCCACAAACGCCGCCACGAGAAGCTAGAAGCGGCCACAAAGGAAGATTAGAATGTAAATACAACAGCCCGAAATCAACTATCAGGCAGTTGTCCGGATCAGACAACACCCGTCTGATCGGAGGATCCCCCGTTTTCAACAAAGGTACAGTTATCGGCACGTCAGTTGGCAAGAGTCGTTAGATGCGCAGAAATCGTTTTTTGAATCTACTTGGTGGCCAAGCGGGACGCGGGGTGTGAGGTGGCGCCGATCCGAGCGCGCGATTGGTGCGTCAGTCGACCTTTGCCTCCCGCACAAGAGCACCATGCGCGAATATATACGCATGGTGCACTTGTGCGGGAGCCCCCACTACGTCAAAATCTTGCCAACTTACATGCCGGGTACTGTATGCGGCACTTTACGTTCTGTTTCGCATATCTTTAAAGTAGCTATCGGAAAACACTAGACTCGGGCAGGGACATTAATTTCTTAAACCGGAACCGGTATCGTAACCGGTATCGGAACCGAGATCGGAACCGGTATCGGAACCGGTATCGGAACCGTTATCGCATCCAGTATTCGAACCGGTATGGGAACCAGTATCAGTACCAGTAGCGGAACCGGTATCGAAAGCGTTAGCGAAACCGGTGTCGGAAACGGTTTCGGAACAGGTGTAGTGACCTACATATTGTTAAAATTAATGAATTATATAAAACCAAAATAAAATAATTAATTTACATATGTACAGACACTAACAACTAGTATTATATAGAATCAGGAATAAAATAAACAAACCGACCGAGTCAATTTCGCCTTAGTAGCTAATTTGTTATTAGTTGACCGGCCGTAGTTATACGATACATCTATCGTATAGCGCCCGGCGGGTCAGTCGCGCTACCTGAACCGCGCGCGCAAGCGAGACAGCGCTATCATAGTGTTGCACTCGCGCCCGCGCATCGGTCAGCCGGTATGCATGACCGGGCAGTACGTTTTGACGAGTCTACCGCCTAACGTATGACTGTTCCGCGATATCTCGCCGCGCATAATTCTATGTTGTATGTCCGTTTACTTTCGTCTTCCTATCATTCTACCACTCCTTCTGTCTCTTCTTAGTGGAACTCTTGTGTGTACGTGAACTGTAATCTGTGACTGTGTCAAATAAACTTTCTTCTTCTTCTTGTGTACTTCGGACTTTTACTCATCTCTTCAGACTATCTTCCTCTTCAATCTCTCACACACTCATTCTACACAGGTATAGGAACCGGTATTGGAATCGGTATCAGAACCGGTATCTTATCTATACACGCAATGAATGTGTTGCACCATGTAACGCGTGGCGTATTACCTACACCATAGGTTTAACGGGCCGACAACCACTAGACGATGATGATGATGACGGTGATACTTACAGAAGTCATCTGATTCTCCACTTCAGCGGTTTGCCTCATGCCATACTGACACATACCAACTAAACCTATCACTTGAGTTATGGCCAAGCCAACATTGCCTCCCAGCGTGTCTGGAATAGATAAAACAAAAGAATATTATTGATATAAACTAGTTCTTGACTGCGATCCCACCTGATGGTAAGCAGTGATGCAATCTCTGATGGTGAGGCACCTCACTCTTGCTTTGAAGACACTCAAAATAATTATTTGAGTGTCTTGTAAATGGAATGGCAAATTGATCCAGTCCTTCGATGTACGCGTTATTAACGACGTGGCGAAACGCTTGGTTCGGACCGTTGAGGTTTTAACAACGTAAGTGTTCGTCGGGTTCTTACCTTCCGAAGTGAAGAGGAAGAAGCTAAACGTCACCAGCGCCAAGTAGAGACAGCATACCATGTCCATCCAGAAGCCAAAAGCCCTCGTGGTGTTGAGCACCAGGCTCCAGCACGAGGAGTGCAGGTCTTGTTGCTTGTCGAACTCCCTGACCAGGGTTCGCTGGTGCTGGCGAGCTGATCTGATGGTCGTCAGGCCTGATACTGTCGCTGATAAGTGGTTCAGAGACTGGCTGCGGGCTGGAGAAAAAATATTTTTTGGAGTTGTCTTTGAAAGCTTATATGGTTAAGTAACGTTTCGGGCAGACAAGCACAATCAGCCTTCTAAAGCTTTAGTTTCCTAGGAAAGCGGTACCGTCATTTAGCGGTCATAATATTACGGACGCAAAAACTCGGCCGTCTTTACGGTGACGACATGTGGAAAGTTCCACGGCCGTTTTAACACATCGTCAGTCATTTTTTAAAACAAACGTCAAACGAAAAGTATCCAAGATAGAAAATGGACGACCTTGATTTAGCTTTTAGTAATCTACTTGGAGGATGAACTATCATCAGAAGAGGAAAATAGTCGTTGTTCCGGAAAAAAAACACAAATCCGTATTAAAAGTAGCTTCACCGCTATCAATGAAACGTCCATGAAACCATCTGACACCGACAAGACGGCCGTCATGCAAATGGCGGCACCGCTTTTTGACGTAACGGTGTCAGTTACCGCTCTCTAGGAAACCGCGCCATTATGTTTACATAGACAACGGCAACGTTCTAGTGACGTCATTCCCTGCTGTATTATGGCCGCTATATGACGGCACCGCTATCCTAGGAAACCAAAGCATAATGTTCCTACTGCTAGGACTCAGGCCTCCTTTCTAGAAAAAGGTATGGGCCGTAATCCAACACGCGGGCCCAGTGCGGATGTATATCGTAAGTTCGCACCCAGCCAAGCACATTACTTTGTGTAATTTATTTCATCACCTCATCGCTCTCTAAACGGTGAAGGAAAACATCGTGAGGAAACCGGCATGTCCTAGAACCAAAAATTCAAAGACATGTGACATTCACCAACAATGGGCTCGCGTGGTGGATTACGGCCCATTCCCTATCCTAGAGAGGAGGCCTGAGTCCCAGCAGGGAGGACATTATAAAAGCTGATGATGATGATTGTTAAAAAGCTCACCTATAGCCTCAATCCTCTTGAGCTCCCGGCTGGTGTGCAGGAACAGGTCCCTGAGCAGGAACAGCAGCACGGCCACCACGCCCGTGGGGATGAGTAGCCACCAGTTGACGAGGCACACCACCACCAAGATGGCCATCACTTCCAGGAAGAACTGTGGGGGTGAAGGAAGAAAATACCATTAAGAGGGTTCTTTTCCACTCGCCTATCATCAACATCGAGTATGGGTTAAAAGCTTGTTGCTTACCTAACGCAATCCAACGCTATGTTTGATGAAGAGGCAATGCAAAAAAAGAGAGATAACGCCTGAAAACTCTGAAGCTCTGTTGGCATTCGGTAATTCTGTAATTTACTTGAATATTGCACACGTTTTTTTTTTTGTTTTTTACTTATATCATATACTTTGAAAGCACCAGTGACTGAAAAGTTGAAAGGTAATCGGTTGTCTTAGTATGGTCATGTGAAGAGGAGGGATGAAGCGCATATTACTAAAAGAGTTCTGAGTATACATGTCATGTAGATGGATGGAGAGGGAGAGGAAGACCGAAGAAAAGATGGATGGATTGGGTGAGGAGTGATATGAAAGAAACGGGCGTTAGTGATAGTTTGACGGGTGACAGGACAAAATCAAAGAAAAAAACGTGGTGCGCCGACCCCAAGTAATATGGAATAAGGGCAGGAAGACGAAGAGCACTTAAGGTGGTGCATCATGACTCACATTTTCACTGTTTTTCATACAACCGCTCATAACTGATTATGACGTTATT
Source organism: Mythimna lalbum (assembly GCA_949319445.1). Lineage (NCBI taxonomy): Eukaryota > Metazoa > Arthropoda > Insecta > Lepidoptera > Noctuidae > Mythimna > Mythimna lalbum. Next base: position 11,328,488 of record OX439373.1, read on the forward strand.
ACACACTTTTCATTAGATATTTTGGAAACACAGTATCTTGTGGATATTATCTAGGTTTCTAAAGAAACCAATTTCTAAATTTGTGTAAAACTAATCCAGTAAAAACCTCTAAAAATCTCCTATTTTGTATGAACTTTGTCACTTCATAATTTGAATAAAAAAAAATTAAAAAAAAACTATAGAAGCCTTGCAAATTTTACTAAGATTCTAAATGATGACAACTTTTTCCAAAAAACTTTTAAGGGTTTAAAAAAGACTATTTCCTGGAGCAAGTTTTGTGAAATTTTCGAGTAAATCTCGGAATTACCGAATACTAACAGAGTTTCCAGGCGTTATCTCTCTTTTTTTGCGTTGCCTTTTCGTCAAACATCGCATTGGATTGCATTAAATGAATTACCAAGCTTTTAAACCATTTTCGATGTTGACAAAAAAAGAGAGATAACGCCTGAAAACTCGGTTAGTACTATTATTATTTGAATAATAATAGTGGTAGCTACTTATGGTAGATTTTTCGAGGCTTAGGTACATACCTCAATCTATATCTATTATATAAAAATGACCCCCGTTTTTCGTTGTCACGACATGGCATGAAAACGGCTTGACCGATTTGGCTGATTTTTTTTTTGTTGTGATTGTTATTGTGAGGAGAAGGTTCTTATGGAAAAAAAAATTAGGTAAGTGTAGGGTAGAGTAGAGTAGGGTAGAGTAGGGTAGAGTAGGGTAGAGTAGTAGGGTAGAGTAGGGTAGAGTAGGGTAGAGTAGGGTAGAGTAGGGTAGAGTAGGGTAGAGTAGGGTAGAGTAGGGTCGAGTAGGGCAGAGTAGGGTAGAGTTGGGTAGAGTAGGGTAGAGTAGGGTAGAGTAGGGTAGAGTAGGGTAGAGTAGGGTAGAGTAGGGTAGAGTAGGGTAGAGTAGGGTAGAGTAGGGTAGAGTAGGGTAGAGTAGGGTAGAGTATAGGGTAGAGTAGGGTAGAGTAGGGTAGAGTAGGGTCGAGTAGGGCAGAGTAGGGTAGAGTTGGGTAGAGTAGGGTAGAGTAGTAGGGTAGAGTAGGGTAGAGTAGGGTAGAGTAGTAGGGTAGAGTAGGGTAGAGTAGGGTAGAGTAGGGTAGAGTAGGGTAGAGTAGGGTAGAGTAGGGTAGAGTAGGGTAGAGTAGGGTAGAGTAGGGTAGAGTAGGGTAGAGTAGGGTAGAGTAGGGTAGAGTAGGGTAGAGTAGGGTAGAGTAGGGTAGAGTAGGGTCGAGTAGGGCAGAGTAGGGTAGAGTTGGGTATAGTAGTGTGGAGTAGAGACGAGCGGGAGCGAAGCCGCGCGGACAAAAGCTAGTTCTAGATATTTCGAACAGCAATGCGTTTTAATAATTCGTTGCGACTCTTTATTTCATCGAAGATATGACGTGTTGAAGTTTAACGGCGTAACAATATCACAAACTATACAGACGATCGTATGCTAGACTCACCCCGAGACAGTCGACGAGCGCGACCGGCAGCAACGTGTCCACCTGTCCCATGTCCTTGGAGAACCTGTTCAGGATGCGGCCTGATGGGTTGTGGTGGAAGAACCACATCGGGGCACTGGTCACGCCTCTGTGAAGAAGACAGTACAGGTTTACGGTTGGGTTTTGAAATCCATACTATATATATATTATATATTTAATATTATAAATGGGAAAGTGTTTGTATCTGTTTGTCCGTCTTTCACGGCGAGTGGCGAATTGACGTGATTTTTTAAGTGGAGATAGTTGAAGAAATGGAAAGTGACATAGGCTAATTTTTGTCTCTTTCTAACCCCCCACTTTCCAGAGGAAACATGTTACCCCCAATTTAACGCGAGCGAAGCCGCGGGCAAAAACTAGTCTAAAAACATATTATTAAGATAGCTTAGGCAAAAAGCTTTCGGTAAATGTTAGCTTTAGTTTATAAAATAACAAAGTTTTCAGTTTTTCATTGTCTGTACTTTTATAACCATGAAATAGCCACCATGTTATTACAACATTCAGGTGTGTGAATTAAAGTGACAGCAAAAATCATCCAATGATAACCCCCGCTCTTGGGTGGAGCCGGTAATTGGGTCAGACTCCTACTGACTGAAAAACCCACCCCGTTCCTTCTAGCCTCTTCATACCGGGGCTCTACAGTACTCTACACTACTCTACACTACACTACTCTGCCCTACTCTACACTACTTTTCCCTATTCTACCCTACCAAACTTCACATAAACCATCTACTAAATAGTCCGAACAAAGCCTAAAAATTTGGTTTGGATAGGTGAGCCCGATCTTGAGTTACAAAATAACAACGAAAAGTGGCATTGATTTTTATATATATAGATATCTTACTTAAACATATTATCGTGCAGGTTGATGGAGGCGCGGATGCAGGTGTTGTAGAATATGACGAGCTTGTTCCACGTGAACACGATGCAGATCCCGATGAGGCCGCCGTAGATGTACAGGCACTGCTCCCGCGTCAGGTGGAAGCGGTTGCTCGGGATCTCTTCGAAGTTTACCACTGGGGAAGAAAGGAATTATGATACAAGTGGAGAAGAGGGAGCTGTGGTGGCCGGATGGTAACGGCCCCGACGTACAAGTTGTAGGTGGCAGGTTCAAACCGGTAATACCCCAGTTGGCATAAAATTTTAAGGCATAATATAGTTTGGCATAACGTTTTCACATAACTTTTATTAACGTAATATTACTGCTGGATAATAATACTTTGGCATAATGTAAAGGTTAGGTTAGGTTTATAACGGCTTTACGTGCTTTGCGAAGCATGGGGAATTTCCTGGATAAACTAAGAAGGAAGGGATTGAGAACTGCGAAGTAGCAGTATTTATGGCAACAAGCATAATGGCAAAACATTTATGCCTACTAATATTATGCGTAATGATCATTATGCTGAATTTCGTTACGCCAATGTAAATTATGACATTATATTTTATGCTTATCATTAGTAATCCATTCAAACCCAGCCAGGCGCATTACTTTGTGTAGTTTATTTCATCACCACAGCTCTCAAAACGGTAAAGGAAAACATCGTGAGGAAACCAAACCGACATGTCCTAGAACCAAAAATTCGAAGATATGTGACATTCACCAACCCGCACTGGACCCACATGGTGTATTACGGCCCATTCCCTCTCCTAGAGAAGAGGCCTGAGTCTAAGCAATGGGAACATTAAAAAGGAACATTATTAAGGCAGTGGTAAGTAAGTTAATTTATTTCAATTAACTCGCGACTGGATTTAACTCGCGACCTGCAACTCGTAAGTCGGGGCCATTACCACTCGGCCACCACTGCTCTCATGGCGTGCTTCAAACAATTTCATACTTCTGATCTTACCGCTCGCCGCCCCGCGCTTGGTTACCGCTCACAAGGTCGTGAACGGGCCGTAAGTTTGGAAACCATTACACAAATATAAGTTACCTGGTGGTGGAACGGTTGTGCCGTTAGATGTCGTTGGTGGCGGCTGGTTGGCTATTTTGATCGCGCTGTTCGCTTCTTCTAAATTAACCCTGGAAAACAGAGATTATCAGAAAATTGCTATTATTCTTTATTGTAGACTAATATTAAGAGGCTCCTTTTCCACTCACCTATCGTCAACATCGAATATGGTTTAAAAGCTTGTAACTTCATCTAAAAGAATCCAACGCGATGTTTGACGAAAAGGCAACGCAAAAAAAGAGAGATAACGCCTGAAAACTCTGTTAGTATCCGGTAATTGCTTGATTTACTCGAATATTTTACAAAACTTGTTCCAGGAAATAGTTGTTTTTTTTTACCGTTTTTTTTTTTAAATCTCTTCATTTAGAATTTTAATAACATTTAAAAAATCAAAAAAGTAAAACTATAGAAGCCTTCTTTATTTTTTATATTTTTTTAATTTTTGAGTAAATTATGAAGTGCCAAAGTTCCTGCAAAATAGCAGATTTTCAGAGGTTACTGGATTAGTGTTACACAAAATTAAATAAAAGACGGTTGGATTGTGTGAGAAGTGATATTGTTGATAGGTTTGCGCTTGACCGCTATCTCACACCTGATGGAAAGCGACGATGCGGTCGACGATGGAACGCTCTACTCTCGACTTAAAGAAAATGGAGTAAAGAAAAAGGAGTTACCGATAGCGTGACGAGTGACAGGACAGGCTGTATCATACGTTTGACAGCAAACTTTTTGTGCCTATTTGAAGCGCCACTCGCGAGCGTCCAGGGAACTAATTTTGACGTATAATGCAAATGGCTGCAGAGATGTGTACAGTTCTCTGAAGTATTTTTGCATTTTGTATTAATTTCACTAGTACAGTTTGGCGCAATGCGTTGACCCTAGCGCGATCGTAAAGCGTAGGTATAAAAACTGAAGTACATACGTGAGATTGACTTCTGTACCTATCTATTTTGTGTCAGTACTGCCAACAGTGGACGTTTCCGGCTGAAATGGTGATGATGATATAACTTGGAGTACTCACCATTCTTTGAGCCAGACATCAGTCGAAGAGTAGAAGAACTGCGCCAGAAGAAACAGTACAATAAGCAGGGCCATAGACAAGGTGCTTCCCCCGCTGCGGATGTATGACACATAGACACTGTTGTCTACAGAGCCCTTCTTTTGACTCTCACCTACAAAGAATGTGGACATAAATCAGTAAAAAAAACATTAATGTAAAAAAGTTGCATAATAGTGTTGCAGCAACTGCTTTTTGTATTGCTTAACTGTGTTACAGCAACTTGTTTTAATGTTGCAAAAGTGAGTTATAGCAACTTATTTCTGCTCTGTTACAGTAACTGACATGTGTTGCAAATTTGTGTTGCAGCAACTTTCTTGTATAGCGGCCTCTGACTTTTGTTACATAATAATAGTAACTGAAACAATATTATGTCTTGTGTTGCAAAACTGTGTTGCAACAAGTGATCTTTTGTGTAGTTCACCTGTGTTGCAGTAACTGATTTTTATGTACCGTGTCTGTGTTGCAGCAACTTATTTTTGAATTGTATCAACATCCCCGCCCCTGGGCGGAGCAGGAGATAGTATCAGGCTCTCACTGCTTAAAAACCCACCCCGTTACTTGTGGCCTTTCATACCGGGGCCGAGCTTCCCTCAGTCTCGGAAACAGACCCTAACCCCAGTAGGCTTAGACCCAGCTGGACCCCTACGGTTACTAAAATAATAATAATAATATTCCACGACTATCACACAACGCCGTCTAGTCCCAAACTAAGCAGAGCTTGTGTTATGGGTACTAGACAACTGACCGGGTTTATATATTCCTAAATACATACATATTATAGATAAATTACACCCAGACACAGAACGAATGATCATGCTCTTCACATAAACATTTGTCCTGTGTGGGAATCGAACCCACGACCTCCGGCATAGCAGTCAGGGTCACTAACCACTAGACCAACAGGCCAGTCTTGCTGACAACTCCTTGAGGCGCGCGGGAACAGTTCGGGACTTATTTTTATATAGTAATAAATAGCTTCTTACCTTCATATTTTGGATCTAAATTGTTGTCTAGATCTAGATTGAAGGACAGTTGCGACGCTTCCGACATGGAGCGCTGCGATCTGAGTTTGTGACTGTGTTCCTACAAATAATAACATCAGATTAATCTAAAATTATTCTTCAGAAGGTAGACAATAGACTTTCATATGTTTTTAACCGACTTCTAAAAAAGGAGGAGGTTCTCAATTCGAATGTTTGTATTTATTTTTATGTTTGTTCGCGCATAACTTCGTCGCTTGCTAACCGATTTGAAAAATTCTTTTTTTGCTGGAAAGGGTGGTCTTATAGTCACCAAGTTGGGATCTGATGATGCAATCTTGGCGAAATCGAGGGAACTCCTCAAATTTAATTGTTTTTTTTTTTTTAGTGAAGTCGGTTTTTTTTTTATAAAAATTTTTTCTAAATCTACACGCGATACAATTTACATAAACTTTGATTTTATTGATTTAATTTAGTGATACAGTGAAACCTGGCTAAGCGGACCCTGGACATATGAGAAACCTCAGCTACTGATAATAGTAGAGGTTCCAGGGTCAAAATAACTACATTTTATTTAGTCCGTATTTTAGATTATAAAAAAATATTGGACACGTTTTTTTATTTTTTCGATTAAACAAAAAATAACAAAGATATAGCCCATTTAAATTTCGTGTGACGTCACCCCGTGCGAAAAAATGCAGCACGGCGTGACGTTACACGTAACTTTAATGGGCTATATCTTTGTCATTTTTGGTTTAATTTGCAAATAAAAAAAACGTGTCCCTTATTTTTGAATAATCTAAAAGTTCAATTATTATTATTTAATTACACTTTTTACGGAAATTAGCCTTTTATAACAATAAAATTTATCTTATCTTGATTTCACTGTATTTACCAATACTGAATCAAACGAGTTACAGGTTTTACTGAATGTTTATATTAAACACAATGATATTTAAATAAACAGATTTGCTCTGAGCGCGCACTCGTGAAGACTCGAAAGGATCCTAATTGGGATCCTTGCCTTTAGGCGTCACGCATCGGATCTAGTCATACGCTGCGCGCTGCTACGATATTAAATAAAAAAATGCCTTCGTGTGTGTTTAGAAAGTGCACCAATTATGATACCAAAGTAAATAAAACACAGGGGATCTCATACCACAAGTGCTGCCGCTGCTGCGCACAACACATTTGTGAGTGTATAACATGTCTGTTTATTAAAATGTCATTGACTAAATACATCAAAACTACATATTTCTATGTTTACTTTTTAAATTACTCTTAAAATTAGAACAAAACTAACGCTTCTCTTTATGTCGGCTTTATCCAATTTTATCATCACGTTATACACCTAGTAACAAGAAGATCACATTAATATTGAGTTCTACAATGTCTTTCAGTGCCATTTAAGTGCCAAGGCGACGAGCACTATGTAGCTCGTCGTTCGACCGTCCGGTAAGGACCAGGGGGTCTACTCGCTTTCTCCGAAAACGAAGTTTCGATTGAAATTTTGCGCGTTTCCTACCACGGTTCCTTCTCATTTCGCACGAACGAAAATTTTTTGACTTACCGAATCTCTAAACCTACTCTAATTAGTTATGTTTCGAAAAAAAAAAAAATTATGACAGAGAATTGTTTGCAATTTTAACGTCAAATGAATATCGTCCGTTTACGAAAGTTTCGTTTCGGAGAAAGCGAGTAGACCCCAGGTCCGAGTCGTTGAGGAACAGAAATGTTCCAAGCGTGCCTCAAAGAGAATATCAAGCATCAGCAAGACCAAAGGGGTACATTAGGGCCGACAATGGCGAGGTCTGTGGCAACGTTTGGAAGAGTTACCGTAGCCCAAAAACGCAACGACTGGTCCCGGACCTTATGGGGTACAAACCTTCACCTATACAAGGTGTAACGTTAAAACCTGAAAATAGTTAGATCAGAATAACGAGCAGAATCAATTAAACCACTTTTTAATATAGGTTACTTTTTTTTAAAAAGTCTTCATTAAAAATGTCGCGCTGTCTATTTATGAATAGGTCAAGCCATCATGTGCGCAAACCCGCCAATAAAAGTAAACAAACACAAATGGTTGTAATCCAATCAAATTTTCTCATACACGAGATAATAAAAGTTCTTATTTCAATGCAGATAATAATTTTAAACAAAGTAAAATTGCACAAACAAGGTTTTAAACCTTAAAAAAAAAAAATATGTTTTTTTTTTCACAGAATTAGGTCTTTTAAATTAAAAATCATTTGGGGTGTCTGAGGTTTTGCGTATTTAACGTTACACGTTGTGTAAAAAATTATTTTTAGTTTATTCAAAACCTGAATATATTTTGTTCAGAATCAGTAACTGAATGGATTTCAATAAGTACTTTTTACACTATATTAGATTTTTTCCCAAAAATATTTAAAAAGGTCACAAATTGGACACCACCGACACTAAGTACAACACAAGTCACGGCCAGTCATAGCGGGCATTAGGTACCAGCAAACAGCTATTTTATTTATTTGAAAAAACCCCTCAGTCGTCCGGATGGTCCGGTGACTATGTATTTTTGCTGACATAACAAGCTTATAACTTTGTCATTTTTCATGATACAGTTATGAAATTTTGTACATAGATTCTTTACATAAAATACTAGACACGTGTTTCGGGTTTCGCACATACTTAAACTAATGCAGTATAATATTACCATGATATATTGATTGACAGTACAGTAAAACTCACCACATTTTCAGTATTTTCATAGGTCGTAGCTTTCGCCTTCTCCTCTTTGACCTTCTCACCCATTTCTATGAGCTTCTCGAACTCCGCCACTCCGTTCTTCAGCTCGTGGTACGTGCCTTGGGCTACGATCTGGTGGAAACGGAATACAAAGATCAGGAACTAAGGTAGGCGCCAAATAAACGTGGAATAACTGTCCCCGCACACGTGGATGGGTGGAGAGGGAGAAGGAGGCCAAAGAAAAGATGGATAGAGTGTGTGAAGATTGGTATGAAAGATTAAGAAGTTAGTGATAGCATGACGGGTGACAGGATAGAATGGAAGAAAAAAACGTGTTGCGCCGACCACAAATAACACGGGACAATGAACTGATGATGATGATGACGATGAACTGTCCCCGCAAACGGGCCTCAAAAAAACGCCGCCACTAAAAAACGCTAGAAGTGGCCACAAAAAACAGCTGAAGCGTGCGACAGCTTGTGCCCGGAGAATGCAACCCCATTTTGTGTCCAGGCAATCTCTGTCCATTCAAGGTTGCCTGGAAGAAATCGCCTGGTGCGATAAGGCCGCCAGTTGTGTGTTTTCTATTATATGGTTTCTTATTGTAAATTTTTATTCTTGATGTGCAATAAAGAATATATAAATAAATAAATAACTATTAATTACGAAGGCTTAAAAGACTAAGTACCCAAGCGAAAACCTAACAAATGAACTAATTAAGTCCGCCTTTGTACTCTTTTGTGCATGAAGAATAAAATAAATAAACTAATTATTACGAAGGCGCAAAGGACTTAGTATCCCAGCTAAAAACCAACAAATTAACTATTCGTTACGAACGCTTAAATTTTGTATCCAAGCCAAAAACATTAACAAAAAACTAGTCCTGCCACGTACCCGTCCAGATCTCATGACGCAAACGTTGTGGGCGTGCTTGGCGTACTGCACGTGGTGCGTCACCAGCACCGTCGCCTTGTCGCGCAGAAAGCTCTTGATGCAGTCCTCGTATATCGCGTGGGCCACCTGGAAACCGACCATATTGTTATCTTCAAGACTAGTGAATAGGTTCTTAATAAACTAGCCTGCATACCATCAACGATTGCATCACTGCTTACCATCAGGTGGGATCGTAGTCAAGTACTAGTTTATATCAATAAAAATATATACAACGTGTAACGTCAAATGTGCAAAACCTCAGACACCCCAAATGATTTTTAATTCAATTGACCTAATTATATGAGAAAAACACATAAAAAAAATAATTAAAGGTTTTATGTGCAGTTTTGATTTGTTTAAAATTAATATCTGCATTGAAATAAGAACTTTTATTATCCCGTGTATGACAAAATATGATTGGACTACAATTATTTGTTTGTTTACCTATTTGGGCGAGTTTTCGCGCGTGATGGCTTGACCTGTTCATAAATAGACAGGTCGACGTTTTTAATGAAGATTTTTTTGAAAAATGTAACCTATATTAAAAAGTGGTTTAATTGATTCTGATCAAACTAATTTCAGATTTTGCGCATCTTTACACCTTGTATAACATAGCATATACAATTAATATTTAAATAATGGTTTGTGCCTAGAGATGTGCCGTTGCCGGCAATCTGGGAATATTGCTGGCAATATTGCCACTAATATTCATACATCGGGCAATATTCCCGGCAATATTGCCACTTTACGGCAATATTGCGGGCAACGGCACATCTCTACTTGTGCCCACCTTGGCATCCACGGCCGCCAGGGGGTCGTCCAGTAGATACACATCAGCGTTCTGGTACACACAGCGCGCCAACGAGATCCTGGCGCGTTGACCGCCCGACAGAGAGGCACCTGGAAATTATTTTTCAATACACTCACTCGAAAACCCGCTCTTATCTTCCACACTAGTGCAGAAAAGTGCATGTGGTCTCCCCCGCCATAACTATAAAACGTGTATCGTATCAGGCTGGGCGCGCGTCATCGTTTGATACACGTGCAAATTTGTCACTTCATCCCTCGGCTCCATAACACCCTCGCCTACGGCTCGTGCGGATTCCGCCTCGGTCGCAATGACAAACTTTCTATTGCAAAATTTCTGCACTTGTATCAAAATGTATTATTACGTAACTACCGTTTTCCAAATCCTTACTAATATTATAAAAGCGAAAGTGAGTTTGTTTGTTTGTTACGTCTTCACGCCTAAATGGTAAAACCGATTTTGATGAAACTTGGTACACGGATAGACCATGTCCTGGAATGAGGACATATGATACTTTTGATCCCGGAAGTATGTTCCCTTGGGATAATTTTGCTGCTATCACGCGGGCGAAGCCTGTGGGAGCAGCTAGTTTTTTCCTATATTTGTGCTATGAGACCTTACTTCATGCTTTTCAGGATTCTAGGTAAACGGGAAGTACCCTATGAATTTGGATTACCTTGAGAGTATCAAAATATACATTTTCTGAGACACAAACGACCGTATCTTTTTTTATCGTTAATGCAGAAGTTTGTAATTTTTTTCACAGCTTCAAGGGATCAATTCCAACTCAATATTCCCGTTCCCGAGATAAAGCGTCTTGACAGACAGACGGACAACAAAGAGATCCAGTAAGGGTTCCATATTTTCCTTTTGAGGTACAGAACCCTAAAAACAAACTCACCTCGTTCCCCCACCACAGTTTTATCACCATTGGGCAGTATTTCCAGGTCAGTCTTCAGTTGGCAGCACTTGATCACCTGCTTGTACCTCCGCAGGTCCATATCCTGGCCGAAGAGGATATTTTGACGGACCTGGACAATAGAAGATGATGTACAGGTATTTTTTTCACAGGCCTGTTGGTCTAGTGGTTAGTGGCCCTGATTGCTATGCCGAAGGTCGTGGGTTCGATTCCTACCTAGGACAAATGTTTGTGATGAGCATAATCATTTGTTCTGTGTCTGGGTGTAATTTATCTATAATATGTATCTATTTAGAAATATACAGGGTTAATTGTAAAACACTAGCAACCTCTCAGGACTATGTTACTAACATCATATACAACAAATTTTGTTCTATGACTTTTAAAAATTTAACAAATTTTAGTTTATCAGATTCTCATACAGAAATAAAAATATTTAAATTGAACGTTTTAAATATTACGAACTCTATGCGAAGCAAGCGGTAGTACAATTACAGAGGGGAGTGGGTTCGGGCGGCGGGGTTACTTGTTGTGCTTGCGTCACGTCGTACAAACGTAGGAAAGTATTGCAAAACTACAGAGATGAAATGTGTTAGATAGAACAACGAAATCTTGAAGGTTTGTTTTTGGTAAATATATTATGTTTTTTAAAAAGTCATAGAACAAAAATTGTTGTATATGATGATACTAATACAGTCTTGCAAGGTGGTTGGCGTTTTACAAATAACTCTGTATAGATTTTTTTTAATTTTTGATAGGTTTGCGCTTGCCCGCTATCTCACCTGATGGAAAGCGACGATGCGGTCGACGATGGAGCGCGCTTACCTAGAAGTAACCTATTCACTCTCGACTTAAAGATTCCCGGGTTGTAGCTATCAGGAAACACAGACCCCGGCAAGGAATTCCATTCCTTAGCTGCACGCACAATGAATGTGTGCCCAAAACGTTTTGTGCGTGTAGGTGGGATGTCCACGGATATATATATGTCGCAGAATCAACAGAGACACAACTATTAGAAACTATTTTGTTATGTTAACTTAGAACAACGCCATCTATTATCGTTTGTCGGAAACGTCAAGCAGTATGCTTGGGTGAGGTCGGTGCGAGGCGTGGCATGTTTGACAGATGACAGCTGTCATTCGTTGTGACATTGGACCACGGAAAAAAGAAAAGTAGAGGAAGTGCCTCTTAGATATCGCGCGTTTGTCAACATCAAGCGAGATTCGCCTATTACATGTGCAGGTGAATATGGCATCTATTTCAAAGGCACTAGCGTTCTGAATAGAATAAATTGGTTACAGCGCCATCTAGCGTTGAGTAGCCGAACTCGTTGTAAATTGGTTAAAACTTCTTTATTGTTTGTGTCATGTCAAATAATAACAACTTTCTTACGTTGTAATAAGACCTAATTTATGAAAGCAATAAGAATATGATTTGTAAAAGTTAAGTTTGTAATTCGTACTTTCGTAGCCAATCATATTACTAATTTTTATGTGTGTAATGTACAATTTGATACGCAAATGTGTGAGTTTGGCGACACTGGTTCCCGTGCTTAGCCACGTTAGGGGCACTTCTACCTATATTTTCTGTTCCGTGCATTGGACATATTAGATTCGAAGGACGTCACTTAATCACTTTTGAGTTGGACACAAGGGCGAACGTTCGTTCTGCCAGCCTGCACCGAACTTACCGCGTTTCCGTAGATTAATCGATTTCCATCGCCTTGATCAATAAGGATTTTGTTAATTTATTATTGGGAGTGAATTAATAGACTATTGCAGTAAGTGTTAAGACTATTATTTCGTACCTACACTATGTCGAACTTGGATTCTGATGACGAAGTACCCCCAATGGCTGAATTACCTTCGTTATATAAATGTCCACAGATAGATAAATAGAGTGACTTACGGAGGCCTCGAAGAGCCAGGGCTCCTGCGCGGCGTAGGCGACGACGGCGTGCACGTGCAGGTGGCCACTGCTGGGCGACAGCTCGCGCAGCATCGCCTGCAGCAGCGTGGACTTGCCCGACCCCACCGTGCCCACCACTGTCGTCAGCGTTTCTGGCTGTATCTGGGGGGAAAAGGTGACAATCTATATGAGTATGAAGTAGCTATTTAACATATCATACGAAATATCAAGCTTTTGTTAGATAAGGAGTACGTGTCTAAAATATGGAACTCTCAATTTACCTATATCATCTATTAGAGTCTGTATAAAAAGTCATACGACTTGGATAATTATTAGGGTAAAATAAAATCTGATGTAGTCAACGCTGGTTCAATAATCAAGGTTGATTAAGAGATCCTGATCATTGTTTACTAACAGAAGAACCTTGTAAAAAGTATCGAATACTTATAAATATTTTTTCACACCACCTGCTCGAAAATGTCAAATTTTATGTCAAGCTACCTTAACCTAAAGTGAGTCATTAGTGACTGGCGGCACAGCCGGTCAATAATGGATTTCATTATGACCCGCTGGTCAATAATGTGACTATTATTTTCTCACAGTAGGTGTAAAAAGTAGAGTATCCTCCTCTGGGCTAAAGGTGTCTTTGCCTTGGGCTAGCTTGAATCCCTCGCTGCATTCAGGATTCTTGTATTAACTCCCTCGCTTTGCTCGTGAGTTAAATCCCGAATCCTTCATTGCGCTCGAGATTCAACATGACGCCCGTGACATTAGACACAACTTTAGCACCTCGGTGCATAATCTACTATTAAATTAATTAATAATCCAAAATCCCTAAATCGTTTGACTTTTTAGACAGAATAAATTTGCTTATTTATTTTTTTGTCTTTTAGGCAAGGGCGATCCTATCATTAATAATAAAAAAAAACCACAAGTATAATACAGTAACCGTATTTGAATGAAATTTGGCACATGGCTTCACCATGTGCCAAATAAATGAGGATTTTTAACTCGGGAAGTATGTTTCCCAAAAATATGTTTTACCATCACGCGAGCGAAGCTGCTGGCAGCAGATAGTGATAAAACTAAGACCATCCCACATTTTTTCAGTCTATCTGTCTTTAATTTTCCCCTATTTTTTTTTCTCTTCTAATTTTCTGTAACTTGGCAATCTGTGTCACACAATGAGCCATTCGTTTGTCGTGTAATGAGCTTAAGAGGGTCCTTTTCCACTCGCCTATCGTAAACATCGAAAATGGTTTAAAAGCTTGTTACTTCATTTAATGCAATCCAACGCGATGTTTGACGAAAAGGCAACGCAAAAAGCAAAGATAACGCCTGAAAACTCTGTTAGTATTCGGTAATTCCGAGATTTACTCGAAAATTTCACAAAACTTGCTCCAGGAAATAGCTGTTTTTTTTTTTAAACAACCCTTAAAAGTTTTTGGAAAAAGTTGTCGTCATTTAGAATCTTAATAAAATTTGCAAGGTTTCTATAGTTTTACTTTTTTATTTTTTTGGCAAATTATGAAGTGTCAAAGTTCATACAAAATAGGAGATGTTCAGAGGTTTTTACTGGATTAGTTTTAAACAAATTTAGAAATTGATTTCTATAGAAACCTAGATAATATCCACAAGATACTGTGTTTCTAAAATATCTAATGAAAAATGTGTAATAACGTCATAATCAGTTATGAGCAGTTGTATGAAAAACAGTGAAAATGTGAGTCATGATGCACCACCTTAACACCCTATTATTAGCTATTTGTAATTATTATTAGTAGTTTTTGTTTTTATTAGTAGCTATTTGACTGGCCTGTTGGTCTAGCGGTTAGTGGCCCTGACTGCTATGCCGGAGGTCGTGGGTACGGTTCCCACCCAGGACAAATGATTGTGTTATGAGCATAATCATTTGTTCTGTGTCTGGGTGTAATTTATCTATAATATGTATCTATTTAGAAATATACAGGGTTAATTGTAAAACACTAGAAACCTCTCAGGACTATGTTACTAACATCATAAGCAACAAATTTTGTTCTATGACTTTAAAAAATTTAACAAATGTGCAAAACTTCAGACACCCAAATGATTTTTAATTCAATTGACTTAATTCTGTAAGAAAATAAAACATTAAAAAAATAAATAAGGTTTTATGTGGAGTTTTAGTTTGTTTAAAAATCGTATTTGCATCGAAATAAGAACTTTTATCATCCCACATAATTATGAGAAAATTTGATTGGACTACAGCCATTTGGGCTTGTTAACCTATTTGGAAGAATTTTTTGAAAAATGTAACCTATATTAAAAAGTGGTGCAATTGATTCTGCTCGTTATTCCGATCAAACTATTTTCAGGTTTTACGCATTTAACGTTACACGTTGTGTAAATATATTTATCAAAGTCAAAGTCAGAGTCAAAATATTTTATTTCACATAGGCCTACATGGGCACTTATAAAACGTCAGAAGCTAGTGCACGGTTCCAAATCGGTCGTTTGGTACCAGTTGTCTAGTACCCATAACACAAGCTCTGCTTAGCTTGGGACTAGACGGCGTTGTGTGATAGTTGTGGAATATTATTATTATATAAACATATATAATATGTAAATTATTTACCATACAACCAACACTAATAACTGATTACCTAAATATAAACCAATTTTCAAACGAACACTCGAATTAAGGTTCAGTTGAAAACCAGCGTCAGGCAACTACCATGTAGTTGTCTGGCATTTTTGCTGAACTGGACCTGTTTGGCGCCGCCGTGAGGCACACGTTGTTAGTTGTCTCTTTCTTTTATAAAATATCAGTGTCTACATGTTGTTACTACATTGTGTGTATCTACGAGTGTGTATTTCTTTCTTCTTTCTATTATTATTTCACAACTATTATTATTGTTACGTACGTAGGTAATTAAATGCCGTTTAATTAACAGAGAACTTTATTCACCACAAACAATCGGTAATTAGTCCAGTCAACAATAATCCAAATCACAGCACTAGAGTTCCGTAATACTATCGCCTCGGTCGTTAGATAGAATCACTTCGCACTCTTAGGTAGATCGCTCTTGTTCGCAGTCGAAATCAAAACTGACTCACTTCCGTTCGGGGGCTCGTATTTATACGCGGAGCAAATAAAATTCTAGATACTGACGTCTCAGAATAGATCCAGAACAATAGAGTCGCGTCGTGGGGCCATAAATCAATTTTATTACTTTGTCCTTCGCGAGTCACTTTCACGCGAAATTCGACTCTATTGTTAATGGCCGAAAGTACCATTTCCCTTATCCACCTCCAGATACCTACAGATTACATACCTACTAAATAGTAGGTACAACGAGTACTTATGAAGGATTGATCCAGATCTTGCCAGGCTAGGTAGGTACTTTGGTTTTAGAGCTTTCGAACAGCAATGCGTTTTAATTATTCGTTGCCACTCTTTATTTTGTCGGAGATATGACGTGTTGAGATTTAACGGCGTAACATTATTTACACTGACTATATAACAATGACTCACAGTTAGGTTAATATCGACGAGCGCCGGTATCTTGCCGTCGACGGCGACGTCGTCGACGTTCTTCCAGTGCGCGGTGTAGTCCTTCATGGCGATGAGCACCAGCGGCTTCAGCTGCTCCAGGTTGCTCTCGGACTTGATGTACGCCTGCTGGCTAAGAGTGGAAGGGAACAGAATTTGTTAAGAAGAGGCCTATTTTTTTTTTTCAGTTTCCAGACAGTTTAATATCGCTATTATATTTGTCAGGACCTGACGTAAGCGTAATAAGTCACTATCCGGCCGAATAAGTAACAGTCAAAAAATACCCGGCCGGATACTAAATAAAAATTCAGCGGACAAACTAAAAGGCCCATTCTGACATCTGTCAAAACTCAAAACAAATACTTCAATTCGAAAGAGATAATATAATTAATATATATTATTATAATTATATTAATATATTTATAAACATATATTATTTATATATATTACTCGCAATATATTCCATGATATTATTTAACACGCCAATAAAAATGTATGTATTTTTTAAAACACTTTGTTATAGATTATTTTATTGTTTATTTCAAATTCGTTCCAAGTTACACTCTAGGGCCTAACGAATGGACATTTGAGAAATACCCTAGAGTCTAGGGTATTTCTCAAATGCCAAAAGAGCCTTTTATTTTTTAACAAGATATTATATAAAATAAATATCCTTTTATATTTAATAAATATCCGGCCAATAAATAAATCCGGCGGTTAAATTGGATGACTGATAAAATTCAAGACTTCTTTTTTGTAAGTAAAACCCATATAGACGGTCAGTCTAATCAGTTGACGGGAGCGAAGCCGCGGGCAAATGCTAGTAACAGTAGTAACAAATAAAAAAAAACTCACCCATTTCCAATCTTCTCAAAAACCCCATTCTTCTCAGGAACAACATTACTCTCCTCGATCGTCCACAAATCGACGCCATCTTGGTTGTCCACTTCAGGCAGCAACAAAAACTCTTGCATCCTTTTCACACTAACGTAAGCTTCTAATGTGAACGTTATTGCGAGAGGGAGAAAGTCAACGAGTGTGTATTTCAATATTTCGTAGTAGGAAAATATCACGAAGACTTTGGCGGCGGTCAGGTCGTTGCCGAACGAGATGTAAGACATGATGCTGAGTAAAATGGCTACTTTGGTGTTTAGTTTTACGCAGGATATCATGACAGCTCGGAGCCACGACATTTTTTTTATTACGTTCATTTCTTTCCTGTGGACAAATATTTATAAGATTATTTCTGGTTTTATTTTTATTATATTTTTGGAGGTATGCTGAACAGAGAGTAAAGTCCCGTAAACCTCTGTTGAAAAGGGAGGATCCTCCGACCAGACCGGGTGTTATAGTCTGGTGGGCGACTGCCCGATAGATGTTGTCGGGCTGTCGTATATGTTCAAATCGCGCGGAGATCTTTTGATTGCGCGATGCAGGATTTCGTATTTTCTTCGTAGTTCTTATGTGGCGTCATAGATGTCGCTACATATTTATTTCATATTTAGGTATTACGTGTGAACCAGGCTGGTTTTATGGCAAGGTTTTTCCAAGTGAGTAAAAGAAAAGAAAAAATCTGGACAAGTGCGAGTTGGACTCGCGCACGAATGGTTTCGTACCGTCCTTAAGAAAAGTCGGCAAATAAATCGCGTTTGTTGTATGGGAAAAATATTTATTTTATTTCGATTTTAGTATTTGTTTTTATAGCGGCAACAAAAATAAAAAATTTGTGAAAATTTAAATTGTTTAGCTATTGCCGTTCTTGAGATTCAGCCTAGTGACAGACAGACGGACGGACAGACAGCGAAATGTTAGTAATAGGGTCTCATTTTTACCCTTAAAGAAGAAACGAAGTAAAGATACGAAAGAAAAGAAAGAGAAGAAAGAAAAGAAAGAAAAGAAAGAAAGAAAAGAAAGAAAAGAAAGAAAAGAAAGAAAAGAAAGAAAAGAAAGAAAAGAAAGAAAAGAAAGAAAAGAAAGAAAAGAAAGAAAAGTAAGAAAAGAAAGAAAAGGAAGAAAACATGTATTCGTGCCTCACACAATCGTATAAATTAAAAATACATAGGGTACACTTACTTCCTCGCCTTCCCAATAATTCTGACGAAAGCGTTCTCCCAGGCGTACATCTTGATAGCTTCGATACTCTGTATGACCTCGTTCATCAGTCTGATTCGATTGTCAGTCCGGATGGCTGTCTGTCGACGCAGTTTGCTCGATATCTTGCCGAGGTAACCTGGGAAATGTCATGGGGTATTATGAAAGGTCATATGTCAGTAAGGTGCGGGATAGTTTAAATGAGGGACAAAAAGAAAAAAAAATAAAGAAAGAAGACTAAAGAAAGAAAAACTTTTTATTTTGTTTTATAATCTTTTTTTTTAATTCTGGGCAAGTGCGAGTCGGACTACCGCACTGAGGGTTTCGTACAAACTTACCTATGAAAACATTTCAATGACTGAATTGAGTTACGAAGATTTTTCTGAATCGCAATTTTTTTTTTGTGACCTTATTAGTTTACAGTTTGTTTTTTTTTCCTATTGTGACGAGATCGTCCATGCTTGCTCCATGCCAAATTCAGTACCTACCTCAAAAGCTGACTTAATTACAAAGACATTAAACATATACTACCAATAGACAGGACATAGTGAACTAAATTCTAATCCGAGACTTGTTACTAAAGTACAGTGCGTTTCCCATAAGAGGTTCCTTTGCCGTAATGTTGGCAAGACGGAAAAACAGTGTTGCAATATTTTTAGCAATTAAATTACTTAATATTAGGGTAATTAACTTATATTTCGTTACTTTTTACTATTTTTGAATAAAGTATAGGGCGCTGAGCTCCATTCCGATTGTCTTGCAATTCTTTCAAATACCGAAAACGCCATGCCACAATATCGTATCTCTCTATAACAACGTCCTTTTAGACCCGCTTTTTTTAAATAAAGTCCCATTCCCCTTATAATTCTCTAAAAAGTGCTGCAACTACTGTTAAAATCGATTTCGATGCGCATTTCGGGGAACAATTTTGGTAGAGTAGGCAACTCTTTCCTTTTTCCCTTCTTTTTTATGTAGACAGACAGGGGAGCCAACATTACGCCAAAGGAACGTCTTAAGTGAAACGCAAGTCGCTGTCACCTGTACCTGTCAAGTTTTTCTAAGCCGATGGCCGCTCTATTGTATCTATTTAATCTCTTTGCTTAATAAGAAATTTACAGTTTTCAGATTTTTTTTCCAATTGTGACGAGCTTGTGCTAAGAGACCTTGCACCATGCCAAATTCGGGACCTCAAAAATAAAAATCGGAAGCCATATAGAATAACTTTGTTGTCCATCTGTCTGTCTATCAAAAAACTGAAAATTCTTCGTAATCTGAAAATTGAACAGTTTTCATAGGTAATCACACGTACCGAGTAAACGGGCGAGAGTACTTTCTCGTACTCGGTACGTATAAACACAGCGTCGAGTGCTCGGCCTACCATTTATCTCTACAAAAATATACAATAAACTACCGAATTCTATAAAAAAACATTGTAATCTTAAATAAAATTAAAGAATTTTTAATAAGTAAAGCATACTACTCGATCAATGACTTCTTAAATGATAAAAATATTGACGAATAAAATAATAATATAAACTGTATTTGTGCGACTATGAAATTTGAATTTTGACATTGTGGACTAATTTTATGACTAATAATGGTAATAATAACATGAGTAATAATTTTTTAATAATTCTTTATTTTTTTAATAAATTTTTTGTGATTATTATCGACTTCAAATTATAAATGAGCACAGTACTGTACACCTTATGGGTATGTTGCAGAGACTCTAATGCAACTGTAACATCTAAACCACCTGTGATAAACAATAAATAATTTTGATTTGATTTGATCTCTACAACTCGCTAACATCACTGTCCCGGCCGAGCGACATTCTACTCGGTGCGTGTGATCAAGGCATAAGTTTGTCCTGAACCCACAGTGCGTGAGTCCCACTCGCTTCTTTCTTTACCAACCTTGCAACGGAATAAACATGATGAGGAAAGCCACCCCAATGAGTGTCGCCACGCCAATCTGTCGGTACATCAGGTAGACTATCAGGGCGCTCTCCACAGGCGTCCTGACCAGGTCCACCATGAACAGACTCGCCATGTCGAAGCGCTGGGCGTCGGTCGTCAGCAGGTTGACCACGTGACCTGCCAGACCTTCGGAAGCCTTGCCTCCTTTCGTCAGATCTAGGCGGAGGAGCTGGAAATGTGGAGAAAGACATTATCTTACAGTGAAACCTGGTTGTGTAGACCCTGGACATGTGAAAAACCTTTCATCTTCATGCCTTTGTCCCCGGCGGGGGCGCAACAGGATCGAAGCCTACTGGGGCCAAGAATCTATTTCTAAAAGGACGATTCGGTACGAAAGGCAACGAAGAAACGGGGTGGGTTTTTTTGTCAGTACCAGTCTGACACTATCTCCCGCTCCTCCCAAGGGCGGGGGTTGTCTTCTGGGTGATTTTTACCCACAGAAAAAAAAATAGGTTTATCTTATTACACTTATTAACGATATCCTATGACCATCTCCCAACTCCATCGTCAGTTCCTGGTTACCATCTAGCACCAAATTACACGTCAATAAGTATCAAATGAGTTCTAACTCGATGGGGTTGAATCGTTTAACTAGCGAGTTCCTATGGCCATAATTTCGCTCCATCATCAGATCAGCTCCATGTCATGTGTGACATGCATGAAAATTTCAGTTCAATCGGTAACCGGGAAGTATAACCAATTTAATTGGCAAGTTTTGATTACAAACAAACATCGGGACAGGTGAAAGTAAATAAAAGCTTGTAATGTAATAAAATATCATCATACTGTAAAATCTGGATATGTGAGAAAACTCTCATCTTCCTGCATTTGTCTCTTGTTCTCTAGTGTCGGCGCAACAGGTTTTTTTTTCATTGTCTTTTCTTTTATATCACTTCTCACACAAACCATCCATCTTTTCTTAGGCTTCCCTCTCTCCACTCATCCACATCTATACTTACAGCTCTTTTAGTAACATGCGTTTCACCCCTCCTCTTCATCATCATCATTTCAGCCGATATACGTCCACTGTTGGACATAGGCTTCCCCAAAGCGTCGCCACAACGAACGTTCCCGTGCGTCTCGCATCCATCGGTTTTCCGCAACCTTCACCAGGTCATCAGTCCACCTTGTTGAAGGCCTTCTAACGCTGCGTCTTCTGGTACGCGGTCGCTACTCCACATGACATTAATTACACAAATAATTACCTTTCTGTATATAAGTGATCCGCAGGCGACTCGTATCTTCATCGCCATACTGAGCAGCCATAATATCAGTGGATGGACTAAACTGGCGCTTAGAGCCATGAAACTGAAATTAAAATACAACATATTAAAGTTATTAAAAAGTAAAGTTAAGAGGGTCCTTCTCCACTCGCCTATCGTAAACATCGAAAATGGTTTAAAAGCTTGTTACTTCATCTAATGCAATCCAACGCGATGTTTGACGAAAAGGCAACGCAAAAAAAAAGAGAGATAACGCCTAAAGACTCTGTTAGTATTCGGTAATTCCGAGATTTACTCGAATATTGCACAAAACTTGCTCCAGGAACCGTTAAAAGTTTTTGAAAAAAAATTGTCGTCATTTAGAATCTTAATAAAATTTGCAAGGCTTCTATAGTTTTACTTTTTTATGACAAATTATGAAGTGTCAAAGTTCATACAAATTAGGAGATTTTCAAAGGCCTTTACTAGATTAGTTTTACACAAATTTAGAAATTGATTTCAATAGAAGCCTAGATAATATCCACAAGATACTGTGTTGCTAAAATATCTAACAAAAAATGTGTAATAACGTCAAAATCAGTTATAAGCGGTTGTATGAAAACAATGAAAATGTGTGTCGAGATGAGAATTTAAAATTTCTCCCTCAAATTGATTTGTAAGTCCTAACTTCAATAATTTGTAAGATATCCACGTAAATGATACCTCAAAAGAAAGAACGATTATCAGGCATATTTCCAAAATGGTTTGAATAAAAAAAGCACCCTAAGTTTTTTTTTTTAAATAAAGTTTTGAAAAAGTATTGATAAAAACTTTAATCTTTTTCTGAACTTTAAATGTCTGTAAAAAAAATGTCTAAGGACACAGTTGCCTAAAACATATTTTGCTGAATTTCTTACACATTACTCTGTTAAAGTAAAATAAAAATGGATTCATTTATCATTCAATTTGGCCATAAATAAGCAGTTTACATGAAATTTTGGAAATTTCTGAAATACAAATTAAAAAATGGGTTAAAAAAAATTGGTAAGACTTCGTCTAAGACAACCATGGCTGACGGGGTTCTAAATTGTCTGTACTATATTCGCCTCAAAGCTTTGCACCCATCTTCCAATCACCTTGTATATTTAAAACTTTCAATTATAAAATTTCTATTTTTGTATGAAAATGTGAAGAACTAAATTATGATATTTTTTTTAAAGTCATAGAACAAAAGTTAATTACATAGTCCTGAGAGATAGCTAGTGTTTTACAAATGACCCTGTATAGATAATAGTGTAATAGTACATTGTTACTAGTAATTTCGTCCCTCGAATTAGCGACCTCGCCTCGCTACGCTCGGCCGCCAGCTCCTTCTCGGGACGAAATAAGTAACTTTCACCCCTAGTGTAACAATGTACTATTGTCTTACCCGACTACTCCTAGTGCGTATAAATACGCTTCGTGTGCCTTCACGCCGGAGTGCGACGGCGAGAAGTAGTGGATCAGCCCTTCTAAGCACATCGGGATTGATAGTCTGCGGAAAAATAATAAGGTTTACTGTATGAGTTTGTTTCGGTGTTTCTTCTCAGGGTAGTCAGCTAGGAAACACCGGCCATCATCTAGTTTAAAGTGTCGTGAAAATGTTTTAAAAACCTATTTGCAAAATAAATATCATTTATCCTTATCATTTACTAATATTACCTTTACATTTTTTTTTATTGTTGGTAGGTTTGCGCTTGACCGCTATCTCACCTGATAGAAAGCGACGATGCGGTCGACGATGGAACGCACTTACCTAGAAGAAACCTATTCACTCTCGACTTAAAGATTCCCGGGTTGTAGCTATCAGGAAACACAGACTCCGGCAAGGAATTCCACTCCTTAGCACACACAATGAATGTGTTTCCGAAACGTTTTGTGCGTGTAGGTGGAATGCATTTCCATATCTTTGTATAAAATCATCATATTTTACTATAGTATATTCGATTCCTATACAAAAATGCAATTCTTAAATTTTATTTTTGTCTGTCCGTTCCAGCTAATCTCTGAAACGGCTAGACCGATATTGATGAGACTTTCACAGGTAGATAGCTAATAGTATTAGTAGTTAGAATTACTTTTATTTTAGAAAGAAAATTAAGGTTCCATGCCAAAAAAAATAAAAAAAATGTGTCCAAATGGGATTGTAATGTTTTACGAGTTTCATCACCAGTTCAGCAATGACCGTTAAGAGGGTCCTTTTCCACTCGACTATCGTAAACATCGAAAATGGTTTAAAAGCTTGTTACTTCATTTAATGCAATCCAACGTGATGATTGACGAAAAGGCAACGCAAAAAAAGAGAGATAACGCCTGAAAACTCTGTCAGTATTCGGTAATTCCGAGATTTACTCGAAAATTTCACAAAACTTGCTCCAGGAAATAGCTGTTTTTTTTAAACTCTTGGAAGTTTTTGAAAAATTTGTCGTCATTTAGAATCTTAATAAAATTTGCAAGGTTTCTGATAATTTATTTTTTTGACTTTTTTAATTTTTAGGCAAATTATGAAGTGTCAAAGTTCATACAAAATAGGTGCTTTTCAGAGGTCTTTACTGGATTAGTTTTACACAAATTTAGAAATTGGTTTATTTAGAAACCTAGATAATATCCACAAGATACTGTGTTTCCAAAATATCTAATGAAAAATGTGTAATAACGTCATAATCAGTTATGAGCGGTTGTATGAAAAACAGTAAAAATGTGAGTCATGATGCACCACCTTAAGACTTACCTAACAGCAGCATCAACGAAGGCGTATATAGTGTTTCCTATGATGAATTTGAGGCCGTACGCCCGGATTATGGCGCGCAGGAGGGATGGCTGCTTGCCTTTTTCTGTAAAGAGAGACAAAAAATTACAATATGCTTTAAATATTACATCACACTAGTTACTAAAACTTACTTAGGACTAACGTTTCAAATCTGAACGAGCTAAACATCAAACAGAGGTTATCGTCGACTGTGCAAGTACGAATCCTCAATTATTTTGGTCACGTTGTTCGCAACGAACACTCCATGGAGCGACTCGTTGTCCAGGGACAAGTGGAGGGGAAGTGGTCACGTGGTCGCTCGCCTACGCGTTGGACAGACCTTATCAGAGCTGCAACACAAACCTCCATAGTCCAGAGACGCCGTGAATCGGGGCAAGTACGACGCATTGCGGAAGTCTCACTCGCCAACGAAAATGCAACATCGACAACCACGACCACTCTGTCAAGAGTGAACGACTAAGGAGGAGGAGTTACTAAAATTATACATCGCTGGAGGAGGAAAAGTGGAGGGTCGATCCGGTACATGGAACACTATCGATCAGTACCATTAAAATAAAAAATAAAGTAGCTTTTCTTAAAACTCGTATTAATTTTCGGATGTACGAAATTAATTTCTTTAAGAAAATGTCAGTTAAGCGAGTCCAATGACCTGTAGGTAGTTAGTACGGAACGCCGACAGTTCATTGCGACCTACCTTGGACCTTCATTGGAAATCAATCAGAGGTCTTTACTAGATTAGTTTTACACTTTTAGAGAGATAAACTCACCTTTTTTCTCCAACTGTTTCTTCCACTGTACGCCCAATGCATCGCCCCGTGGGGTCGCTTTGTGTCCCGGTGTACACCTGTGTGCAACGTAAATTAAAACATCATGTGGGAATCATTTGGGCTTGATCCGGTCGGTTACCGAACGGCCGGACGGCGAGCTACCCATTGCTCGACGTCCGCAAACCCGCGTCTAAGGGCTTTGCAAACAGTACTTTTCAAACAATATTTGACAGATAAAGATCATTGACTTTCCTGTTCTTATTTGGAACGCGTAGTAAGTTACGGTTAGGATTACCAAATGAAAAAATCCTGATAAATCCTGAGATTTTGCTTGAGAATTGTTTCTCTAACGTGCTTAATGATTTTAAAAAGTCGTAATATTTTCGTTTTTATACACTGCGGGTTCCGCTTACGCGTTGCACAGCGCACATGAAACAGATATGGGGGGTGTGACCCCCGCGGCCCCGGTAATATAATTTTTTTTTATTGAATTAAGCTAGTGCTTGACTGCGATCCTAACACAATTGACTTGCACAAGTATAAACCAAAGTAAGATTATGAATGTGATTATGTCTGGATTTTATTGAAATTCCTGAAAATCCTGAGATTTCGTGACATTTACAAAATCTAGCGGCAATCCTGAGTTCAGTCGTAAAATCCTGAATTTTCAGGACAATTCCTGAGATATGATAACCCTACTTACGGTAGCCCCCTAAGAAGGTACATTTACTGACCTGTATACATCTGATAT
Source organism: Mythimna lalbum (assembly GCA_949319445.1). Taxonomy (NCBI): domain Eukaryota; kingdom Metazoa; phylum Arthropoda; class Insecta; order Lepidoptera; family Noctuidae; genus Mythimna; species Mythimna lalbum. The sequence continues at coordinate 11,354,386 of OX439373.1, forward strand.
GCTGAGCTGTCCTTTCCTGCCTTTCGCGAACACGGGCCGTGTGTACCTGCAAATGTAAAACGTTTATATTTCAGCCCATTAATGAGACCCGAAGCCATACCACGAGCTAATGATTTGGAATAGCCTATTTGACAATATTTTAGTAATTTATTTACATTATGCACTTATTACAACTCGAAAGTCCTCCTTTGCTAGCTTTACTGCTGCTAAGGAGGCGACCGCCTGCCACTCCTCCTCGCTCCGGACCATGGCCTGTACCAAGACCCGGCGTCGGAAAACGGGGGTAAATTAATCAGTATTATTATTATTTTGAAGATAAGGGGCTATGCATCTCCCGTAGTGTAGGGGATGTAGTCACTGCGACCTAAAAGATCTATTGTGACTCGCCACCTTGTTAGAGTAACTCTTTTAGCCCGGAGGCTTCCAGGAAGCCTAGAATACTCCTAGTAAGAGTTTTAATCTCCTCCGGGCGAATAATGAATCGGCCCAGATGGATATTCTGTTCACACAATAGGTGCTTAGGCGTCTCCCTCTCCTGATTACAGTACCGGCAAACATCAGTGTCACTCAGTTTCATGTGAAATTGGTACCTATTTAATTTGCAAAGGCTGGTTAAGGCCCAGCTATCGCACAGATGTTCGTCCTGCTAAGCTCAAGAAACTCGGCAGTTCGTTTTTGTGAGTAGCCTTCTATAAGAGATTTAAATTAATCAGTATGAAAGTAAACGTACCAGAAACAAAATTTCGATAGAAAACTCGCTTCTTCTCTTGGATTCTGTTTCCTCTCTATGTCGAAGTAGCCAGGATCCATGGTTGTTCACTTAGGTAACTATTATATTATATTGGCACTTATAGTGACCTCGTAGATCTTCGTCAATCTTCGTAACATTAAGTACTTAGATTATTTAAGTATTTCACACCATCAATTTTGGATACCTGAAACAATAGAAAATTGTGATTAGATTAAAAATCAAAAGTTTGGAGTAAAGGCCTTTTTTTATTTATTTTTTTACTGTGCGGAAAATCCCCCGCTCTTGGTCGGAGCGGGAGATAGTGACAGACTCTTACTGACTAAAAACCCACCCCGTTCCTTCTAGCCTCCATACCGGGGCTCGAGCTCCCTTTCGGATAACCCTGGCCCCAGTAGGCCGGAGAAAAGGCCTGTATCAAAAAAAAAACCTCAGCATTTTTCAATGGAATATTGAAAAATGCTGAGGTTTTTTTTTCGATAACTAAACTAGCGCTTGATTGCGATCCCATCTGATGGTAAGCAGGTAAGCAGTGATGCAATAGTTTTTTTACAGTTTATAATTTTTTTCTCACAACATTTTTAACAATTTAAAAATGTCGTAATTTTACAGTAATAATGATATTACTGACGGCGGCATTAATATTTCGGCAATTCTTACCAAAATTATTTTTAGTTTAATTAATGAAACCCTAAGCGAACGCTCTCTCATTGTTTTATAGCACAAGTATAGGACTAAACCAAAACAGTACCTAATTGTTATTACATTCCAAAAAAAATTGTTTCATTTTTTGCGATTCGGAAAATTCTCCGAGAATCTTTTCGGTTTTTTTCTAAGCTCGCGTTTGACCTTACATAGGTAAGTTTGCACGGAACCGTCAGTACGCGAGTCCAATTCGCGCACTTGCCCAGTTGTTTTACCCTAACTTTGTTTTTAAAAAGCTACTCGATATATCAGTCCAGTCTATTAACTTCACACGCAAAATCTTCATCGCAACGTTAAAAAAAAAAAACAAAAGGTCAGTTGGTAGAAGGTGACAGACTATACCCATACTACAAGTAGGTCAAATTTTACACGCAAGCGTTGCTAGGTCAGACGGGCGACGAGACGACATGGAGTAGACAAGCCACAGAGGCTAAGCTTCGTAAATTGTTATATTTTTAGGGTATTTTCTTTATTTTATAACTAACTAGCGATCCGCCCCGGCTTCGCTCGGGTGCAATATTATACATATAAACCTTCCTCTTGAATCACTCTATCTATTAAAAAAACCGTATCAAAATCCGTTGCGTAGTTTTAAAGATTTAAGCGTACATAGGGATATAGGGACAGAAAAAGCGACTTTGTTTTATACTATGTAGTGATAGTGATTAAATATTAAATTAAGAAAAATAAAAACAATTAATTAAAACTATATTTAAACTTTTAACCCATACTAATATTATAAATGGGAAAGTGTGTGTGTCTGTGTTGGGAAGAACGCAGACACGCACAGCGCCTAGCTCAATTTAATAGCTATGCGTACAAACGAATACTTGGTCGTTTGACATGTGTTAGGCGTTTTTTCTTCTACAATTCAATGGTTGCTTGTGTGTCATGTTATCGTTAATACAGTTAAAAATATATAGTTTTCTACAGTTAAAAAGACTTGATTATTTCTTATTTCATCAGTCTGTTTGTCCGTCTTTCACAGTAAAACGGAGCGAGGAATTGACGTGATTTTTAAGTGGAGATAGTTGAAGGGATAGAGAGTGACTTAGGCTACTTTTGGTCTCTTTCTAACCCCCCACTTCCCTAAAATGGGGGAAATTAACGCGAGCGAAGCCGCGGGCAAAAGCCAGTAAAATAATAATTAGGGGTCTGGTGTAGTTGTAGCTATTATAGTAGGGGTAATATTTAAACGAATGACTGTAAATTAAAATTTGAAGTGACAAAAATAATTATTTTGTGTTATAAAATTAATAAGTGACGTGTACTAACTGCGAGTGACGAGAAATCAGCAGAACAGTAAGTGAAAAAAATCAATTTGAATTACAGTGCGTTTCACATAAGAAGTTTCTTCGCCGCTAACATTAGTTAGCAATACGGAAAAACAGTTGCTATATTTTAAGGAATAAAATTACTTAATATTAGGGAGAGTAACTGATATTTCGTTTTTTTATTTTTTATTTGTAGGAGGTAATCTCTGAAAATACGGGTCCGATTTACTAAAATTTATTCACCGATAGAAAGCTGCTTTATTCCTGAGTGACATGGGCTATAGGTATTTCTGTTGCCGCTATTACAACAAATACTAAAAATAGAATAAAATAAATATTTAAAGTCTCCCATAAAACAAACGCATTTTTTAACATACTCGGAACTCTTCGTGTCAGAAACGTTAGTCTGGTTAACCGATCTGGGCACGTCGGTCTCCATACATTTTATATAGATACTAGACTTGTGGCGCTACACTGGATCCACACGCCACGCGACGTCATTCTACGTACAAATCAAGCGTGTGCGTCGATTAAATGTATTTCTAGCATTAGTCTCTGGAGGAAATCTACTCTTTGGCCATTGGCGCCAGATCTCGTATTTATTGGGGCAGTCCCATTTACAGAGGGGTAACGACACGAAAACTGGCAATGGCAGGATTCTTAATACTCGCAAAATTTGCTTAATGTTTACAGAAACAACGATGCAAAAAAACTTCAAGATTTCTGCGTCGGCACTCCAGAACCTTTCGTCCCTATCGACCATCTGTTCTGCGTTGGAAGGCCACCAACAAGGTGGACCGATGACTTGGTCAGGGTCGCGGGAATCCGATGGATGCGTGACGCAGAGGACCGGTCGTTGTGGCGACGCTTGGGGGAGGCGATATGATGATGATGATACATATTATATGGGTCATGTTGACAGGACTGAAATGTTCCTTAATTTTTCTCCTGAAAACTTCCAACGAAGGGCTATGCCCTCAATGAATGCGGAAGAGAATTCCAGAGGCGCACAGCACGAACGGTAACAGATCCACTGTAGCGACTTGAAGAGTGGGGAGGGAAACGAAGAAGAAGAGAGGATGATGTGCGATAAGGTTTTTCTCTCGGAACAAGATACTCAAAGCGTTCCCGAAGATACAAGAGAGAGTTGGGAGTTCCTGAGATTAGCGCGTTCAGTTCAAACAAACGAACTCTTCAGTTTTATAATATTGCTAGCCTAGGCATAGGCTATATTTTAAAGCTCTTCTTCTCAGTCGTACACTCTTGACAGAGTGGTTGTGGTCATATCTCGGTCGAGGCCCGCACCACCGCCTCTCTCGCGATACGACGCCATGGAGCTCTGTATTTGGCGGCTTGGGAGCTTTCATTAACGCTGCAGTGTGTCACAGTTTTGATGAGGTCCGTCCATCGTGTTGGAGAGCGTCCACGAGATCTTTTGCCCTCGAATTTCCCTTGCACCACCAAACGTTTTAAAGCTAGTAAGTTAAATAACATCACGCTACAACCAAAAGCAGCGGTACAGCGATATGAATCTCGGTACGATGGTCACCCATCTTCAGACCGGCCTCGGCAAGTGTAGCTTAACCTTGGACATCGACCCGTGCGACTGTATACAACACAATAGATACGTGCGTCAACCCCATGAAGGTCGTATTTGTTCTGCGCGATGGTTTACGATGAACAACACGTAATTGCCAAAAACGTACCATAGATTGGACCTTGGATCGGTCATGCGACAAACAAAATAGACATCGTATTGAATATGTGTCATTTTAGGGTTTCCCAGAAAAGTGAACTCATGTATTACACCGTGTAACGTTAAATGCGCAAAACCTGAAAATAGTTTGGTCAGAATAAGGAGCAGAATCAATTGAACCACTTTTTAATATAGGTTACATTTTTGTCGCCCTGTCTATTTGTGATTAGGTCAAGCCATCACGTGCGCAAACCCGCCGAAATAGGTAAACAAACACAAATGGTGGTAGTCCAATCAAATTTTCTCATACACGGGATAATAAAAGTTCTTATTTCAATGCAGATATTAATTTTAAACGAACTAAAACTGCACATAAATGCTTTTTTTTAAATGATTTTTTTTCTCACAGTGTTAGGTCCATAGGTACAAGAAAGGAGTTATTTATATTTCTATGGTTAGGTCAATTAAATTAAAAATAATTTAGGGTGTCTGAGGTTTTAACGTTACACGTTGTATAGGTACAAGGCACAAAATAGATAGGTACAGAAGACAATCTCATGTATGTACTTCACTTTTTATACCTACGCTCGGTGGACGCACACTAATGAGTATTTGAGCTGGAACTGTTTGATGTAGGTACGGGCTGAGGCGCTCCGAGATATCGTGCCCGTGAGCGGTGTCTATGTGTGCGTTGCTCGGCATGTAGATTGACTTCTGTACCTTTATATTTTGTGTACAAGTTTCTTTCGGTAGAGCAAAACAACACAGAACAGATGAAAGAGGTTAGAATGCCATAGTAGGCGGGGGCAGGCGTGCCACACAGTAGGGCAATGCTCATAGTTCAACTACCAATAGCAAACTTGCGATCTAAGTGTGCGTGGTCTGTTAGTTGCATAATGCGCGTCCGTATTGATTTACCGCCTGTAGTGGAGTTAAAGGGTGGGAGACAAGCGGCGACACTCGTTGTCGTACAAATCGGAAAGTATTTCCTTTCTACCCTCTTTCATCTTGTCTGTGGCAAAGAAACACTGTATTTATTCATTTATTACTAGCTTTTGCCATCGGCTTCGCCTGCATGAAAGTAGGTTTCTCCACACAAAATTTGGATCCCCGTTTGATCCCTAGGTGCATAAGCATAGCATAATCAGCCTTTTAATTGTTCCCACTGCTGGGACTCAGGCCTTATCTCTAGGAAAGGGAATGTGCCGTAATCCACCACGCGGGCCCAGTGCTGGTTTTATTTTCTCGCGGTGTGAAAATCATAACATACCCCGCTCTTGAGCGGGGCGAGAGATATTGTCAGACTTTTACCGACTAAAAACCCACTCCTGTTCCTTCGATGCCTTTCGTACCTTGGGCTGAGCTACCTTTCGAACTAACCTTGGCCCCATTAGGCTTCGACCCAGCTGGGTCCCTGCCGTTGCTGACAACTCCTTGAGGCGCGCGGGAACAGTGCGCGCTGTCGCCAACTAAAGCTCGGCCCGAAGAGTTACCGAACGGTCGGACAGCGAGCTACCCAATGCTCGCAGTCCGCAAGCCCGCGCCTACGATGGCCGGAAATCGGGATCGGAATCCCGGCGGCGGCTGGGACGCACCTTTGCCTGACACGGTCGGCCTTCTCCTTTGCTAGCATTACTGCTTCACAGAAGGAGGCGACCGCCTGCCAATCCTCGCTCTGGACCCTGGCCTGTACCAAGGCCCAGCGCGAGAGATCGCCGCAGGGCACGGCGATGCTCGGCCCAAGCGGGGCGGCCCAGTGCACCAACCTGCACTGGGCCGCCCCGCTTGGGCATGTCACAAGTCTTCAAGCTTTTAGCTCTAGGACATGCCGGTTCCTCACGAGTTGACCGTCAATCTACCACTTTACAAAATACAAGCTGATTTTCGTATCGATCGCGCAAATGGAGCCGTTGACTGGGACTGAAAGGTCAATGGTTATATTCGCCAATTGATATCCGTCGACCCCAGCCCATGGCGTCATGTTCAGACTAACTAAATGGCAGGCTGTTCCCTTAAACGACGGTTAACCTAGATTAGATATTGAAGCTATTTTTTTGGGATAATTAATTGAGTAGAATGTACTGTTGGGGAAAGAAAAGTTTATTAAACGCGACTTTCAAATACTGTTAAGGCCAGGTTATACCCATTTTGCATTTAAAGAAAGAAAAGAAAGAAAAAACATTTACACACACACACAACATTCACAACAATAACAACACTCACACAACAACACAACATTCAACATCACACAACATTCCACTCAACAACATTTCTCAACATTTCACCTTTTTTAAATCTATAACTAGATGTATAAAAAATAACACCGGACCGAGCCCAAGTTGTCGACGGCGCGCACTGTTCCCGCGCGCCTCAAGGAGTTGTCAGCAGCAGGAGGGGCCCAGCTGGGTCGAAGCCTACTGGAGCCAGGGTTAGTTTCGAAAGAGTAGCTCAGACCCAGTATGAAGGCACGCAGAAATAGGGTGGATTTTTAGTCAGTAAGAATCTGACACTATCTCCCCGCTCCGCCTAAGACCAGGGTTATTGGATGTTTTTCCCACCATAAAAAGAAAAAGGTACAGCTCATACAGCCTGGTGACAGATAGACGGACAGACCGCGGAGTCTTAGTAATAGGGTACTATTTTACCCTTTGGATACAGAACCCTAAAGAGTTTTCCGGGTTTTGCTTGATAAGTAGCCCAGCTAGCAAAATTCGGTTTTATAAGTATCCTAAGACCATATTTTTTTACTCTTAAAAGACCCTTACTGCCGTCTGTAAGTGTCGAATTAGGCGCACTTTATAAGAATAATAGCCCTTATAGTTGTTGTACCATGGTCTCATTAAGTGTATATTTCATCTTATATTGATCTTGATAAAGCTACTGTAAGTAACAAATGATTTATATGTGTCTTACACTGGTATGCTATAAGCTCATTATAAGTTTTTAGTGGTCTTACTAATGCCGTTAAAAGAGTAATTCCCCTTATATTGCTCTCTGTGATGTCAGTGTAAGCGTATATCACAACTTGTCGAAAAAGCAAAAAGTGTGTGGTGGGCGGTGTGTAAAAAATTAAAATTGGAGTAACAAATGTAAGTATCTTTATTTTCATACTTTATATTTACTACTTTGTATCTTGCTATTATGGATAAACAACTTGCGCAATACATTTCATCGATAGTTTTATAACATAAATAACAATATTTTTACGGGCCCCTTCTGAAATGAGTCTAGAATATCGATAATTTATTTAATTATTTTTCCAATATAAATGTGAATCTTAGGACATATTTTGTGAAAAGGTATTAAGTCTAATTGCTTCTGTAAGATAAGCGTAAGACGATTAAGTCTTATGTCACACTTGATAAGTGAACTATAAGCTTTTTGTTCTTGTTAAACACTGACCTAAGGTAATTTGACTGTAGCCATGTTTATCATTTAGGGTTCCATAAGAAAGAACAAAATCATATTATATGTTTTAGTATGAGTGCCTATGTAATTAGGTTAGTAAAGATAATTATTAATTGTTTTAGACTAACCTGAGCCGTATCAAGATGGTTGTCGTAATGGATGTCGACTGCTTTATCGATAAGAAAAAAATCCTTAAAAAAGAAAAGTGGCCTTGGAAAACAACACACTTTATACGCTCTGACAAATGTATCGCTTGTGGATATGCTACATCATACAACGCTGACGTCTCTCAAAAGCCTTCTCATTTTATAATTGCTCAAAAAAAGCTTATAAAATTATTGGATTCAAATTTCTTCTGGTGTCAAAACTGTCGTAAATTTTCAATTTACGACCACTATCCATATGACGAATGTGAAGTGTGTAACTAACAATATGACCTAAAGTTAACCACCTAAAATTAAAAACATCTTGAGTAGGTATAAGCTAACGTACTTACTTAGAAAATAATTTAGAAATATGGTTTAGGTCTTCCTAAAAACCCAATATCACTTTTATTAAATGAAATTACTAATGCTGGTTTATGATAATACTAGCAGTTCCCATCGGTTTCACCCGCGTCTGTGGTTACTGCTCCGCTTCCCATCAGTCGTAGCTTGATGTTATATAGCTTAAACTAGTCTTCATAAGTCTGGCTCTTTTATATAAAATGATTCCAATCGGACTGGTAGTTCCAGAGGTTAGCGCGTCTAAACAAACGAAAAAAAAAAATGGCTGTGTCATGAACACGACCGTTTATTGTACGTGAATACCTCTCGCTCTAGCTCCCATCATCTCCTGTTAAATTAATAAATTCTTCAACAACTCAACCTACCTGCGGTTTTTTTATTTTGTAAAATTTGATTAGAGTACACACGGCTACACATCAAGCTATACATTTCCAGAATAAGCTGACTTCTCACTTTACGTATATCGTACTACACATTTCCGTACAGTGAGAGATCAGCTTATACTGGAAATGTATAGCTTGATGTGTAGCCGTGCGTACCTAACGTGCGCCTCTCCCACGCACTCGCGCGGCCGTGTCCCGCGCCCCTCACCGCGCGACTTTAGAAATAATATTATTTTCTGGTAGTACGGAACCATCAAATAAATTATTAATTTCCGATCTCGTAGAATCTTGTACCGATTTTCGTATACACTCTGGCTTTTGTACTAACTCAGAGTATGTTTTATGCACTTTTTTTCGGTATGCCCCACTTCTTTTGAATCTCTTCCATTTATTTATATCCATTTTTTAAATTAACTTCAAATATAAATTAAGTTTTAGGTAATCAGTTTTACGATGCTCTTAAAAAGTAAGTCTTAAGACTTTTGCAAAAGCAAATGATCTTATGAAAGTCTTCCAATATTCTTCTACTCTTTAATGTCTCTTAGATAAGACAATTTACACTTATGATTGGTTGGAGTTAGAGAAGTTGCATACAAAGCTTTAGTAAGAGCAGAAGTCTAATAAAACACTTACTGCAGACTCTGATAAGAACAAATATACTTGAAAGATGCTTTTTTAAGTGTAAATAATGATCAAAAACAATAAATCTTTTGTTCTGAGAAATGTTTTATAAAGATTTCTTATATAAACCTTAAAGAGTTCTTAACAAGTGTGACTGTCCTCATAGCCCAAACTGTCTTAAAAAATGTCTTTAAAAGACAGGCTATCTTAGTCACGACACATATAAGCCTTTTATAATACCTAAGTTCTTATATAAGTTCATTCTTATGGCTATTTTGCTAGCTGGGAGGTGTTCATACACCTACTTATCAAGCAAAACCCGGAAAACAAGCAAAGTATGCAAAAAATTATTAACAAAATCAATATTTTCGTAAACCACAAATTCACACAAATATAATTTTCGCCGAAAGACCTCCACTGTTGGACATACGCCTCCCCCAAGCGTCGCCACAACGACCGGTCCTGTGCGTCACGCATCCATCGGATTCCCGTAACCCTCACCAGGTCATCGGCCCACCTTGTAGGAGGCCTTGCAACGCTACGTCTTCCGTTACGTGGGCGCCACTCCAGAACTTTTCGGCCCCAACAGCCATCTGTTTTGCGAGCAATGTGCCCTGTCCATTGCCACTTAAGTTTGGCGATTCAGCAATGTATGCAAAAAATTATTAACAAAAAACCTTTTTATAAAAAAAAAAATAACCTACTTCACAAAAAAATTAATTGGATTTGAGGATTCAGTAAGTATAAACTTTAAAGTAATAACCAGTATATTCTGATCCACGTGTCCCTTATTTGTATTCGATAACGCAGTTTAAGAAATACTGGTACGACATGTAGGTCAATGACATAAGCGAATGGATTGAAGATAAATCGCTGATATAACTATTATATCATAATTATTCACAATTTATGATAATACATACAAATGATAATATTATTTCAGTGTAAATAAAAAAAGATGGATTACAGATAGAATTGAAAATTAGGAATATGATTGACGTTTTTTTATGTGGGAAATGATCTAATGACATCTACCAGCCCATGGGCGGGGCGGGAGGGTGAATCTACTCCTATCCCTTCTTTGCCTCGCGTTCCAGAGCCCCGGGGATTCATTTTCACTTAACCCATGGCCTCAGAATGTCTCGACACTGCTGGGCCCTTTTTTTACGGTGGGCAAAAATCATTTTTTGACACCCCCGCTCTTGGGTGGAGCGGGATATAGTGTCAGACTCTTACTGACTAAAAACCCACCCCGTTCCTTCTAGCCTCTTCATACCGGGGCTCGAGTTTCCTTTCGGATAACCCTGGCCCCAGTAGGCTTCGACCCAGCTGGGCCCTACTGTTGCTGACAACTCCTTGTGGCGCGCGGGTACAGTACGCGCCGTCGACGTCTTGGGTTTGGTCCGTACGATTACCGGACAACCGAACGGCGTATAAACTAGTGCTTGACTGCGATCCCAACTAATGATAAGTAGTGATGCAATCGTTGATGGTGAGGCGCACTAGTTTATTAAGAGCCTATTCACTCTAGCCTTGAAGACAGCTAAACTATAATCGGACGTAAAGACCGCAGCAGGCAAATTGTTGTAGTCCTTCGATGTACGCGGTATAAACGCGAAAAGCTTAATCCGGACCGTAAAGGTATCAACAACTTAAAGGATTTTTTTTCGGTGGGTAAAAAGGATCCAGATGACATCCAGGGCCCTTGGGCGGAGCGGGAGATAGTGTCAGACTTTTACTGACCAAAAAAACCTACCCCGTTCCTTCGTTGCCTTTCATACCGGGCCGAGCCTTTTCCGACTCATGGCCCCGGTAGGCTTCGACCCAGCTGGGCCCCTCCTGTTGCTGACAGATCCTTGAGGCGCGCGGGAACAGTACGCGCCGTCGACGTCTTGGCTCGGTCCGGACAGTTACCGGACGATCGGACAGCGAGCTACCCATGGCTCGCCGTCCACGAGCCCGCGTCTACGGTGGCTGGAAATCGAGATTGGAATCCCGGCGGCGGCGAGGGTGCCGTTGCCTGATGCGGTCGGCGTCCTGCTAGCATTACTGCTTCGCAGAAGGAGGCGACCGCCTGCCACTCCTCCTCGCTCCGGAACATGGCCTGAACCAAAGCCAGGCGCGAGAGGTCTCCACCGCCGATCGCCCCCACGAGGGCACGGCGGTGCTCCGCCCAAGCAGGGCACACCTCGACTGTGTGCTCCACCGTGTCGTCCGGGCGTTCCGCACAGTGGCGGTATCCGGGCGTCTCTTCCGCTTGAATCCGATGCAGGAACCTCCCGAACTTGCCATGTCCGGTGAGGACCTGCGTCATGCGGAAGGTAAGGACGCCGTGAGGTCTTTCCAGCCACGCCTCAAAGAGGGGACTTACCGGTTGTCCGATGGTAGAGAAATGAGATATTGTAGGTAAAGTTACCTACCGTTGTATTATTATTAGTTTAGTTTTTTCCTCAAACGATTCATATTTATAAGAGATGCAAATGACAAATTGAATAGCAATTTGACTCTACCTACAATCATTATCAATGATGACCAACGCCATTGTATAACGGTAACCGTGTAGGTACGGAAAATAATAAAGTCCATAATACACTTTCTTAATTTCCTGTTATTGTAGATATTTGTGATGATTTTCCTCGACTGATTCAAAGTCAGTCAAGGAGAGGAGAAATAGTGATCCATGACATACATACATACTATACAGGGTGAAGGGACAGCCCTCGGCAAACTTTAAAGCCTTGCTCAGTAGACGAAACTGAACAACCAATCACAAGATTTTTTTTCAGGAAACGACAAAAAACATCAGCCTCACCATACAAAATTATAAACTTAGTTGGACAGTTTGTATCGAGGGGTCGACTTTTTTTTTCTTTTCCTGAAAAAAAAATTGCTAATGCTTCATAACATTTAGAACGTTCAATTTAAATATTTTATTTATGAACGAAAATCGAATGAACTAAAATATGATAAATTATTAGAAGTCATGAGGCTCCTAATATAGTCCTGAGAGGTTGCCATGCCAGTGTTTTACGAATAACCCTGTACAGGGTTATTTGTTAAAAACTCACAACCTTGCAGGACTGTGTTACTAATATCATAAACAACAACTTTTAATAATAATAATAATAATAACCCCATCGTCGTATCTCCACGTTGACGTCGTGGTGGGGCTTGTGTGCTCCAAAATACCCTAGGTCTGTATCGGTAGAATTTTCTTTGCCGTAACATGCCTAGGGTGAGGGGCCAGACTAAGAGAGATACAATCCGCAGGGCAGTTTTGTGGCGAACTGTTGGGTATTAGCGACCCCACGGACCCGATCTCCCGGGAGAATTCTTCTTCATCTCCGGCTTGCCTTCATTGGCCGGCCGTAGTGAACACTGACGAGGAACAGAGCTCCCACCTCTCTCTTGCCTTTATTGGCTGGCTTGAGCGGAGATTCGCAAGAGCTCGTGCTCGGGAGAAGGATGTATAATCCAGTAAGGTGCTGGTAGGGATCTTGACCGTACTTCCGGGATTGTCCTGATAGCCGTGGTATGCCTCTCCACTCCTCAAGCGCCTCAGGATATGTTGCCCTCTTGTTGCTACGTCACTTCGTGCTAGCGGCCGTTTCTGGGGGCCCATTTATTGAGTGTGCAAGTCACCCCCTGCCTTTTATCGATGGATCTTAATAACATTGTTCAGGCAGGGGCCATAGTCTTAACATAGTTCCATGATATCAGTCCACCTAAGACTCCAAAAATCATAGCCTTATTATTTTGTTTTCCATATTGTATCGCAATAGTTTTTCAAACCGGGGGTTGTCCTTGGATGCACTAGCATAGCGCATACAGGGATAATCGCCGGTTGGTACCACAATCCATCATTAAAAGCATCTAAAAGGGCCTCTGCGAGTTGGTGTCGGCTCCTCGTACGCCTTCCAAAGGTCCAGGACCTTAGGGTCCTGAGATAAATAAATATATAAAAATAATAATAATATCGTTTATTTGTTAACATAGGTAAAAAATAAAGATCTTCTTTTCACTGAACAGAGCGCTATGTTAGGCCTAGAGGCGTACAAATATGGGGTGCAATAGTTGCTGAGGATTACAATACAGATCTACAAGAAAAAAAAAACATGCATTATTTGTGGCAGTTATTACAATCGAAAAAAAAATATTATTATATATTACTCCAATTATTAATACAATTAATTTGCAAAATTATTCAAATTTCAAATCAATCATACATTTAAAATGTCAATACAATTAAAATGTCAAATCAGTTAAATGTCAATACAATTAAAATGTCAAATCAATTAAATGTCAATCTAAATAAAATGTCAAAATAGTGTCAAAATAATTAAATCTCCAAATAATTATAATATCAAAATAATCAAAATGTTCAAATAATTAAAATGTCATAATAATTAAAATATCAAAATTGTGTAGTATTGACAAAATGTAGTTCTATGATAGTTCGTCATTTAAGTATTCGTCAATAGTATAATAACATTTGTCAATTAGAAACAATTTCATTTTTTTCTTAAACTGTATAAGATTCAATTCTTTTATAGCGTCTGGAATCTTATTATAAATGCGCGGTGCCATACCTAGGACACTATTTTTTACTAATGCAGTTTTACATTTATAACTACTCAAAGAATTTTTGTACTGACTACGAATTGTTCTATAACATTTTACAAAACATAAATCAATTACCAAAAACAAACTTTTAAGATTTCGTTGCTCTATCCAACACATTTCAACTCTATATTTTTCTATACCTACCTACGTCTGTATGACGCAAGCGCATCAAGCACCACCGCCGCTCGATCCCGTTCCCCACCACTATTGTACTATCGCTTGCTTCGTAATATTTAGAACATTCGATTTAAATATATTTATTTTTGTATGAAAATCTGATCAACTAAAATATGATAAATTATTAAAAGTCAAAGAACAAAAGTTGTTGTTTATGATGCTCTTAACATAGTCCACAAATAACCCTGTATAAGTTTGTTTATCAGTTGTCTATTACTCAAAACACAAGCTCTGCTTGATTCATTTATTTCAAGACCATAATTATGTACCATATTCTGACTAAATAAATGAATTTGAATTTGCTTAGCTAGATACTAGTGTCGGCGTTGTGTGATAGTTGTGGAATATTAATATTATCTCTCTACTCCCTCTCACTCCACCCAAAGCGGGAGAAGCTATCTCCCACCTAAAAAAGGTACCAATGTTACCTCTAGAGTATCATTAGTATTTGTCACACCAGTTAAATTTAACTTTCACAAACTAGTTTACCTTACTTTCAAAACGTTTTAAATTAACTATGAATCAATAAGTTAATGAAATCACCAGGGTCATTTAAACTTGAAGTGAACTTAGGCACCACTTCTACGAGCGAGTGGCTCGTGGAGATATTGTTTATTGATAAATAGTAAATGACATTTATTTTGCAAGTAGGTTTTTAGCAAGTAGTTGGCGACCGAGCGCAGCGAGGTCGCTAATTCGAGGGACTAAATAAGTAACTTTAACCCCGAGGTAAGCACTGTGCTTTTCATTACGAATACAAGAAGTTAGACCTAGTTTTTTTTTTTTAATAATTTGTCAGCCGTTAGTTGAAAGTAAAATTCCCTAGGGATGAAAAGTGTGATACTTTTCAGCCCGCTCCTCAGGCAACTTCAGACCTACTTTCAGAGTATGAGTAATGAAATAACACTTTCACACATCAATTTTGGTTTTCGTCAGTTTAAACTAGATGAGGCCGGTGAGCAGTGGTGGTCGTGTAGTAACGGCCCCGACTTACGAGTTGTAGGTCGCGGGTTCAAACCCAGCCAGGCGCATTACTTTGTGTCATTTATTTCATCACCACTGCTCTCAAAGCGATGAAGGAAAACATCGTGAGGAAACCGGCATGTCCTAGAACCAAAAATTTGAAGACATGTGACATCTACCAACCAGCACTGGGCCCGCGTGGTGGATTACGGCCCATTTCCTCTCCTAGAGAGGAGGCCTGAGTCCCAGCAGTTGGAATATTATAAGGCCGACTATGCTATGCTATGCTAGAACTACATTAGACCGACGCACACGTGCAACACGCTTGATTTGTACGTAGAACGACGTTGCGTGGCGTGGATCTAGTGTAGCTCTACAAGTCTAGTTTCCATATAAAATGTATGGAGACCGACGCGCCCAGATCGGCGTGTGTGGCACACGCGCCGCCGGGAGTCCAATCCTGATTTCCGGCCACCGTAAGCAAAGGCTTGCAGACGGCAAGCAATAGGTAGATCGCTGTCCGACCGTCTGGTAACTACCCAGACCGAGCCTAAGTCGTCGACGGCGCGCACTGTTCCCGCGCGCCTCAAGGAGTTGTCAGCAACAGGAGGAACCTAGCTGGGTCGAAGCCTACTGGGGTCAAGATCTCAGCCCCGGCATGAAAGGCAACGAAGGAACGGGGTGGGTTTTTTGGTCAGTAAGAGTCTGACATTATCTCCCGCTCCGCCCAAGGGCAGGGTATGTCATCTGAAAGATTTTAACACACCGAAAAAAAAAAACCCTGTTCCCCGCTAAACGCCTCACATTCCTCACTTTTTTAGCGCATAGATAAGGGGGCGTCCTCTTATCTATGCGCTAAAAAAGTATTGATCATGTAATCTGTCATCCTCCATCATTGAGTGACATTCTACACTGTAGTCAGCTGTTATCTATGGCACCGGCCGTCAAATTCCGCATGAACACTGCGTGAATCATAGTAATTCCTGAAATATTGACACACTGACTGACATACTGACATTGTTATCAGGGGCCGACGAACTGTGGATTTTTCTAGGGTTCCGTTACCCAAAGGGTGAAACGGGACCGTTTTTTTTTAGGTGGGAAAATCATCCAATGACAACTGTAGGGGCTAACCGTAGGGGCCCAGCAGATCTGAAGCTTACTGGGGCCAAGGGTCTGCTTCTGAAAGGATGGCTCGGCCCCAGTATGAAAGGCAATGAAGGAACGGGGTGGGTTTTTTTGTTAGTAAAAGTCTAACACTATCTCACGCTCCGCCCAAGGGCGGGTGATGTCATCTGGATGATCTGTGCCTACGTTAGTCGCATTTGCAAGCGCTATAGAAAAAATACCAACGCGCTACAGCATCGCGACTGTATCGATGCGAAAGCGCTACAGCATCGCGACCACGGAATAAAGAAAAGTAGATATTTTCTGTTCTGTGATCGCGACTGTATCCATGCGAACGCGCGATGGCGTCGCGACCAGTTGTTGTTTTTTTAAACCCTTAAAAGTTAATTATGAAGTGTCAAAGTTCATACAAAATAAGACATTTTCAGAGGTTTTTACTGGATTAGTTTTACACGAATTTAGAAATTAGAATTGATATCAATAGAAGCCAAGATAATATCCACAAGATACTGTGTTTCCAAAATATTTATTGAAAAATGTGTTATAACGTCATAATCGGCTATGAGTTGTAGTATGAAAAAAAACTTTTTACAAAAAAAATATAACCGACTTCAATGATAAAAAACACTGAAAAGTATCAAATAACTTTAATTTTGGAAGTCGGTGTTTCTATAATAGTTTAGTCTCTTCGTTATTTAACACCGACTTCCAAAATTAAAGTTATTTGATACTTTTCAGTGTTTTTTATCATTGAAGTCGGTTATATTTTTTTTGTAAAAAGTTTTTTTTATTTTACACTTTTTAGTTATGGTACCACCACTAAAAAGAACGGTTCTAATAATCCCAAACACGGTTAGATTACATTAATTTACCTTTCGGCTTCATCATCAGATCAGTTCGATATATCCTCTCCCCCTCTTCTTTCAAACAGTCATTAAACTAGATGCTGATAATCCCGGCTGTAGCATCAGGCCAGATTTATGTCAACATTGCAATGAACTTAAAATTTAGTCCTGTTTAAAATGAGCCCAAACACGACTACGGTGCTGTAATTTCAAGGTTTGTACTTTTCCTGATGCTCCTGGCTTCAGCATCAGGTCTCTATGTACTTCGGTGTTCTTTATTAGCAGTACGCATATCCACACATCGAGCCGTTTTCAATGAGCCTAAACTCGATGTATCTGCTGTTTGTTGTCGAGGACTTAGGTACTCTGCAGACTATCCTGACTGCAGCATCAGGTCATGACTTGATGATCATGAGACCAAATGTGGCAAATGCCCTATCAAACATCAAAACAATTTACTAAAACAGTCCTTGCCTGTTCGAGTAACTTCTTACTGTTAAGGAGTTGTACCTTCCATCATCAGCCCAGCTACCTGAGATGGTGACGACCATACGCAAATACACAAGATACTTCATAAAATATGCGAAAATCAATAAGTGAGCCTATAAAATTTGAAGGTTGCCCTCGATTTCTCCAAGATCCCATCATCAGATCCTAATTTGGTGATAATGGGACCACCTCAGAGCTATCTACTTTCGAACAAAAAAAGAATTTTGAAAATCCGTCCACATTTGGGGGAGTATTCGACGAACAAACATACAAAAAAAAAAAAAAAAAAAAAAAAAAAAAACATACAAACAGCCGAACGTAGTACCTCCTCCTTTTTGGGAAGTCGGTAAAAACAGTGAAAATGTGTGTCGAGATGCATCACCTTAAGGATAATTTAGAGTTTTTTATGCTCTCGCAACAGCATTGCAAGAAAAAGCCGGGCTTTACGCACACTTTTGAAAAAAATTATCTAAAACGGAAGTTTATCAAAATAGATCAGATAAATACATACGAAAAGTAAAAAGATTTCTGTAAAATCTAATGTTATAAAAAAATTAAAGTCGTTTCATGACACGTGATTTATATGTATTTGAAAGATTATACTAGGATTTTCGCACACATAACAACAGAAGAATAATCAATCAATCAATCAATCAATCAATCAATCATTTATTTGCTACAAATATGGTACAGGAGTTGTTACAGTGACAGTTATAGACCGAGACATATTTCACCTAATTAACAGGTAGATGATACAGATGACCGTGACGAAACGTCAGATAGATAAACTTTATCAGTGCTACAGTAGTTCTCAGATGATAAATGGCGTCAAGATAGCGGGAGGCTGAAACCACAATATTAATTTTATTTCCTTATTTACATTTTTCATGACGCAACCATTTGAGCAACAGCGATCAGAATTTATTTTATTTATTTATTTATCAAAGTAATACCATCTTTACAGGAGAACCTAATGCGACAGAACAACCAAAATAACTATCCAAATACTATTACTAAAACCTTAATTAATTATTAAAGCATATAACTGCTAGTGCCATTCTGTTAAATTCTGCCTTGGTCTGTCTTGTCGGGTATTTTTTTTTTCGATGGGGAAAATCATCTTATGACAAAACCCGCTCTTGGGCGGAGCGGAAGATAGTGTCAGACTCTTACTGACTAAAAACCCCATCCCGTTCCTTCTAGCCTTCATACCAGGGTACGAGCTCCCTTTCGGACAACCCTGTCCCCAGTAGGCTTCGACCCAGCTGGGTCTCTCCTTCTGCTGACAACTCCTTGAGGCGCGTGGGAACAGTGCGCGCCGTCGACGTCTTGGACTCGGTCCATTACCAGACGATCGGACAGCGAGCTACCCATGGCTCGCCGTCCGCGAGCCCGCGTCTGCGGTGTCCGGAAATCAGAATCGGAATCCCGGCGGCGGCAGCGAGAGCGCCGTTGCATTATGCGGTCAGCTTCCTCCTTTGCTAGCATTACTGCTTCGCAGAAGGAGGCGACCGCCTGCCACTCCTCCTTGCTCCGGACCATGGCCTGAACCAAGGCCCGGCGCGAGAGATCTTCGCCGCCGATCGCCCCCACGAGGGCACGGCGATGCTCCGCCCAGGCAGGGCACACCTCGACCGTGTGCTGGGCGTTCCGCACAGTGCAGTGGCGACACCCGGGCGTCTCTTCTGCTTTAATCTGATACAGGTACCTCCCTAACGTGCCATGTCCGGTGAGGACCTGCGTCATGCGGAAGGTAAGGACGCCGTGAGGTCTTTCCAGCCACTCCTCAAAGAGGGGACTTACTGCCATAACCGTGGCGTGCCCAAGCAGGGCACACCTCAACTATCTGCTCCACCGTGTTCTCCGGGCGGCTTTAAAGAGCCTAGCTACGCGAGTGCATTCTAGGCGATTCTAGATACTTATCAAACAGATACAGGGATACATAAAGTAATTATTTATTAGCAAGAATATTTGCTAATTAAACAAAGGTGTTATTTATTAGAACAAGGTAAATTCTGCCTTGTACTAATATTGGTTTATATTGAGTTACGTTATCATTTTATTTTATCTATGATGAAATACATTTGTATTTGCAAGTTATTTCGCAATGTTATGTTGGGGAAACAAAGGCGTTGATCTGGTGGCAGTGCCCGGAAAAAATGTTCCATTTGCAATAGCGAGCGACTGGCCTGTTGGTCTAGTAGTTAGTGACCTTGACTGCTATGCCGGAGGTCGTGGGTTCGATTCCCACACAGGAAAAATTTTCTATGATGAGCATGATCATTTCTGTGTCTGGGTGTATTTTATCTATACTAATATTATAAAGAGGTAAAATCTGAAAGTTTGTAAGTTTGTATGTAGGGGGGGTAATCTCTGGAAGTACTGGTCCACCGATAGAAAGCTGCTTTATTCCTGAGTGACATAGGCTATATTTTATGTACGCGGGCGAAGCCGCTGGCAAAAGCTAGTCTATAATATGTATGTATATATATAAAAATATATGAGTACTACCTTTTGCTCGCGGCTTCACCCGCGTACATAATCCCAGCATAAAAAGTATCCTATGTGTTATTCTGGGATATGGTCTACTCGTGTACCAAGTTTCATCGAGATCCGTTCAGTAGTTTTTGCGTGAAAGAGTAACAAACATCCATACATCCATCCATACATACAAACTTTCGCATTTATAATATTAGTAGGATGTTTATCAATTGTCTAGTACCACTAGCTCTGCTTAGCTTGGGACTAGACGGCGTTGTGTGATAGCTGTAGAACATTTTAAAAAAATACAAGATGTAAGGGACAGCCCTCCGCAAAACTGAAACTGAACAACCTCCCACAAGATCTTTTGCAGGAAACGAAAAAAATGGCCTCGACAAATTATCCAATCAAGTTCATTTATATTTTATTTATCTCATTTCAAACCTATTGGTCAAGCCTTTACTACCTTTACAAGGTGTAACGTTAAATGCGCAAAACCTGAAATTAGTTTGTTCAGAATAACGAGCAGAATCAATTAAACCACTTTTTAATATAGGTTACATTTTTC